>CM077134.1:17723750-18997500 GCA_039645545.1 Dendrolimus houi | reverse complement strand
TGATAACCGATGACTTCAGTCAGGTCCTAAAAAATGTATAATTTTTAACTACATATTTAATTAATTTTTGTAATAACAAACAACAAATGTCCCACTGCTAGGCTCGGGCCTCCCGTTATAGGGGGATCGGACAATATACCCGCCACGCTTGTCCAAGGCGGTCTGGCAGGCTTAACACATTGTTTATCTCGATGTGCAGGTTTCATCATGATGTTTTCCTTCACAGTTGTTAGTATGTGTTGCAACAATATGCACATTAGGTCAGAAAACTGCCTAAGTGGCGGATGCGCACCGGCCAGGATTCGAACCCGCGCCCTTTGAGTCTGGGACGCGTGCGCTAGCCATACGCTACCGCGACTTAATTATATTCACTTATCTTTAATTGTTATAGAACACATTTATTTGGTTTTTTAAATTAAGAATTTAGTCATAAAACGTAAATTTGAACGTGATGAGAAAATACATTATATATTAAACAGAAAGTGTTTATAGTCTCGTTCACAATAGGTCGCACTTGAAAGGGATTAAAGCATTGTAACCTTATAGTGAATGATGCTTCACCTTGTTGACTGAAAGATTAACCTTTTTATTTGGAAAAGTCAAATTCACATTTTAAAATAAAACAATATTAAAATTAGTCTCAGTAATTGAAAACATTACAATATCAACCGCATAAGCATATACATTTCGTATTAAATAAAAAAAAAAAAAATATGACCACGTTTCTGAATTTCGCAAAAAGCTCGAATGGTTGCTATTTCACCTCGCCGGAATGCTCATCTTCTCAACTTACTATATCGTATACTGTTTATATCTTATACCCGTCCTTATCTTAAGGAATGTTTCAACTTCCTTCATATGTCACATACACTCAATTTGCGCTCCACTAATAATCTCCTATTAATGGCACCTGCACACTCTTCAACATTTTATTCCAACTCCTTCGCCATGCAGGCTGTCTTACTTTGGAACTCTTTGCCCACTGACGTCATAAAAGCTAAATATTTTGCCATATTCAAAAATTCACTTAGGAATCATTATGTAAGTCTTACGCAATGATGTATGTGCTAATTTACAATAGACTGTAATCTGCTGTCCATGTATGTCTTTTTTATTTTTTATTTTCATTTTTCTGTGTTGCATAATAATTATAGATAATTTAAGAATTTCATCTGAGTCAGGTTGCCTGGAAGAGATCGCTTTTAGCGATAAGGTCGCCTTTTGTTTTACCAAGTAACTATTGTCTTGTACATTTTTTGTAATTTTTGATTTGGTGAACAATAAAGTGTTGTCTATGTCTAAATAGAAAGTGCTGATAATCTTGTTCACAATAGGTCGCACTTGATAGGCATTGGAGCATTGTACCCTTAATGTACTAAACGGCGCTTCACCTTGTAAGCTGGAAAATTAACCTGTTTATTCTGAAAAGTATAATTCGCATTTTCAAACAAAACTATGTGAAAACTTAGTCGTAGTAATTCAAAACACCGTAATACTAAAGGTATGAGGAAATACATTACATATTAAATAGAAAGTGCTGATAATCTTGGTCACAATAGGCGTCACTTGAAAGGAATTGGGGCCATTGTACCCTTAATAGTGAACGACGCTTCACCTTGTTCGTTGAAAGGTTAATCTATAACGGGAAGCGGGTTTTTGGATTTTAGTTCAAGTTGGTGATTTCTAAAATACCTTTGCATTTTTGTAAAAAGGGAGTATTATATTATATAATCTTATAAAGTCAACCTATGTGTAATGCTGGATCACGGATACGCAGATCTGATCACTGGTTCGAGATATGTCATATCACTACAATCACTTTCTGTTTAATATTTAATTTTAAATTTTAAATGCGAAAGTCAATTGAACAGTTCGGTGAGATAAAGGAACCGGGCCATAATGTCTGGCTCGAAGGACCAAATTATATAGAGGGTTTTCCTACATAGGATGTTAATGATAGAGGTTTGTAGATGTAAATTCTTTATTGCTTAAATTATGATAATGTAATGATGGTGCTTCTAATTATGCTCTAAGATCAATGGCTGTTTTGCCGACTGACCGAGTACGGTGCTAAACGAGTACTGACGCGAATGATATGTTGAAATGCACGTGTCGGCGTAAACCGCTGACACGGCAATGTACGGCTGTTGCTAGCCCGTACAACACGTACATAGCGAAACACAAATTTTAAAGTCTATTACAAATAAAACGGTATGGGAAAAATGATGTAAATAGAGAAATAAACATCGTGATTCCAAGTATAAAATTATTAGTACTAGTGGTCGATTAGTGGTCGAAATTCGACCATGATTAATTTAAATTATACGTTTCAACATTATTAAGGTTCTGTTGTCAAAGACTATACTTCTATAATCACAGATTTCGCCAAGGCTACACTGTTAATTTGACTTGAACAATAAACAAAAGAGTATTTATGCGTGTGTATGTCAAATACATGGTAGTGTGTGTAATGTTTTTTTATGAATAATTAAAAAAAAATAACATTCGTCACTTCTTCTCTATATAAACTATAAGTGTGCGAAATTTCATACTCCTCCGTCCGCGCAATTTTCGTAAAAAGGGGTACAAAGTTTTTGCTTCACGTATTAATAATAGGTTGGGGAAAAAGCCTTTTCGCATATAGTATGTATGAACTTGTAATAAGATCTCTTTGGCTATACCATTTGTATCTGGCTGGTTTTGGTATCATTAAAAAGTTTTAATTTTAAAGAAGACAATTCCAAATTCAAATTAGGAAAATATGTAATTTTCATTTGTTTTTTTTATTGTTAAAATGAGTGAATCTAATGAAGAATTTTGATACATTTTAAAATTTTACTACAAAAAAGGTAACAATGCAACACAAGCCGCGAAATAAATTTATGATGTTTATGGACCTAATGCAGTATCTGTGAGAGTAGCGCAAATTTGTTTTAAGCGTTTTCAAATCGGAAATTTTGATATCAAATATGCACGTCGCTTTGGTCGCCCTGTTACGGACAAAATTAGTGCCATTTTTAAAAAAGTGGAGCAAGATCGGCTTATTAGTAGTTACGATGTAGTTGAAGAACTGGGAATTGACCACAAAACAGTGTTGGCGCATTTGAAAAAAGCTGGGTACCCAAAAAGCTCGATATTTGGGTGCCTCATGAGCTCACTGAAAGAAACCTAATGTACCGTGTACTCGTTTGTGATTCTTTATTACGACGTAATGAAACCGAATCATTTTTGAAGAAGCTGATAACTGGTGATGAAAAGTGGATCACGTACGACAAGAACGTGCGAAAAAGATCGTGGTCAAAGGCCGGTCAGGCTTCACAGACTGTGGCGAAACCCGGGTTAACTCGCAACAAGGTGTTGCTGTGTGTATGGTGGGATTGGAAGGGCATTATTCATTATGAGCTGTTACCGCCAGGCATGAGCATCGATGCTGAACTGTACTGCGAACAACTGATGAGATTAAAGCAAAAAGTTGAGAAAAAGCGGCCGGAATTAATCAACAGAAGGGGTGTGGTTTTTCACCATGATAACGCTAGACCTCACACATCTTTAGCCACTCAGCAAAAATTACGAGACTTTGGCTGGGAGGTGTTAATGCATCCGCCGTATAGTCCTGACCTTGCACCTTCAGATTTTCACCTGTTTCGGTCTCTGCAGAATTCCTTAGGAAGTGTCAGGTTAACATCACGAGAGGACTGCCAAAACCACATGTCGCAGTTTTTTGATCATAAGCCCCAAAAATTTTGTAGCAAAGGGATCACGTCCTACCTACAAGATAGCAAAAAGTTATCCAAGAAAATAGCACCCACATACTTTAGTCAAATGTAAATAAACTTTATAAAAAAACCTTTTGAACTTTTATATAAAATGCGAAGGAACTTTTTCCTCAACCTAATATAATGATTTTGTAGTAAACTTTCTCTCGACTTTTGTTGGTTTTTATAACTATCCCGTCCCGTTGCCCACGCGAAAAGAGATATTTATGGTCCCACTATAGGTTCTAGATGGTGTGCGTGTGTGTCTCTTCTTCGTCTTCCTCTCGCTCTTCCTCTAACTGTCTGTGTTTGCGTGGTTAATGTGTGTATGTCACTTCGGTCTAACGTGTGTGGTGATTGGGATGTGTGTTCTGGTCGTTGTGTTGTGTTCTGTGTGGACGAATTTAGGGTGTCTGTGTTGTTTACAAATACCGTATCTCCTAGTATCTTGCATAGAATGTTTGTGGTGTGTAACGCTGCCTGCTTCTGTGAAGTGGTTATATCAATTATTTATTAATAACTAGCTGATGCCCGCGACTTTGTCCGCGTGGTGCGGTTTTTTTAACTGTCCCACGGGAACTCTTTACTTTTTAGGGATCAAAAGTATCCTATTTGTTGACTAGGGATATAAGCTACCACCATACAAAATTTCATTTAAATCGGTCCAGTCGTTTCGGAGATTAGCTGGTACAAACAGACAGACAAACAGAGAAACGTAAAATTTTAAAAAAATATCTAAATTAGTGCTATTTCACTTCTTACATCCCCCTGACTCGGTTTTTAGCATGTTTTATTATTGTACAGAGATTCGACCTCTACAGTTTTATTATATGTATATTGTATATAGACAAATACCTATATAAATATTATTAATAAATAATAATAGAATTAAATATCTTCCATAATATTATAATATTCTAAACATGCCGTATCTGTACATTGAAGCTATTAAAAAAAAATGAAATAGACTTTATAGACGCAGGAAAACCGATACAATTTAAAAAAAAATTATTTTCTGTTTGTTAGGGGTTCAAGTAAAAACTACTGGACCGGTTTCTATGTGGCTTTCGCTCATCGACAGCAAATTCTTGGACTTCAAATCTGCGCTACTTTTTATCCCCGGAATCCCGCGACAATTTTCCCGATAGCGGTTTGAAGTTATTCGGGTGCATAAAAATCAGCTTATTCCGCTAGTTTTCACTAAACGATAGAAAGAAAAGAAAGAAAGAAAGAGTATTTTTATATTAATTAAAATTAATATTTATTTTATAGGAAACTTTACGATAACGGTATGAATTACGTTTTATGGATAAGCATATACATCATTTTATTTGAATTAGAATTTATCAATTTATAATAAAACGACGTTTTAACGGTTTTAAGCGCGGTAATAAATTTGATTTTTATTATTTCGACGTTTCGCCACTTTTCACTTTTCGGTAAATTAGATTAGGCTCCCCATAGATTAAATAATAACCGTAAACAAAATTAAAACTAAATAATTAAAACGAACAAGTTGGCGGTAGGCTAAATAAAACTTTAACAATACTCATTGACACTTGACATCTTTATCTTTCGTGATCACGGCTACTGAGAGGTGGCCGAAACGTCGGAATAATAAAAATCAGACCATTTACCGCGCTTAAAACCATTAAAACGTAGTTTTATTATTTATCATTTTAATTAAACTTTGATTGAAATTCGCGTATGAGAGATATTGAAATGTTGGGTACTAAATTTTTATTTACAGACATAAATAAGTTCGTTGGAGGTAATAAGATCGTTCCGATAAGAAATGTTGTTATTTTAAAAGCTTTTTGCAGACATTTTATGTTTTATGCCGTTAATAAAATAGATTCGATTTAAATAGTGCTTTGCAAATTTAGTTATGTATTCTAAAATATATAAATTCTATACTAATAAAACTCAGGTGACTATCCGTGATTTTAAAATAAATGCCAGAATTTAAATTAAATTTTTTAAAAGAAATCGTATACAATTTACTTGATATTATTTATATTAAAATATATTTTGTTTTAAGTTTAATTGAATTATTTTAAATATTTTTTTTTGTATTAATTTAGTTTTGTAGTCGTTAACGTAATAAAAGGAGCGAATTGGGTATTTAAGTCATTCTACAATAAATTGTAAAACAATGCACATAATAAAAAGTGTGTTTATGTGTGTGTGATCACGTCGGGGTCACCAATGAAGAGTGTGCTATGATGTTATAGTTGTAATGTAAAGCTCTTGAATAAATATAGCTTCGATCTTAAACTGACTTTTTATTAACACTTTAATAAGTATCTTTTTGTCGTATAAAATGTTCTCCTCTTAACTGAATTCAAAACCCGTGTCTTTTTTTCATTTTTGAATTCCCACCAATGAGAGCGAGTTTTATACACATCTCTCATTGGTTAGTCGTATCCTTACGTCCTGGCTAACATAGGCATATAGGCATTGGTTAACAATAACAAAAGTAGCTCATTATGTAATTGATAAATTAAATTTAATTAAATAAATAAGAAAATTAAAATATATAATTTATTTTGTGATTAGAAATTATGATTAAACATGAATAGTAAACATAGCTTAGATCAAAAGAATGTTGTTGCTATGTTTTCTTAAAGTAGCACTTGTCAAACGTCAAAAGCCAAATGTCAAAAGATTGACCTTGAACTTGACCTAGTTTTGTTTATAAGAATTAGATTAAAATACATGTTTAATTTATTGCGAAAGTTTCTAATAGAAATAAAATTAAATCTAAGAAATGTATAAGCAAATAAGTGAGTTGGAAACCCGAGCGTGTGGTAACCAGGATCGTGGTATATTTTAAGCAAATATAATATAAAACTATCTACAACTAAACGTGGCAAGTGCATCCACTACAAGTGCCTTACTATCTATAATATTACTTCCAAAATCAATATAAATATCATTTTAATTACTGTTTAAATAATAATCAGTCAGCTATTTGTCTCATTAGAATAGAGTATTTGACAGTTAAATAAATATAGACAGATTTATACTTCTTATCATCATACAAAATACCTACATTTGTATTAGCGTGGCCAGATCTTGGAATAAGCACTTCATGATGTAGCCGACCCTTTCATGAAATGGTTGTATTACATGAGACGGCCAGCTAAAACTGACCATATCGTTTAAGCGCCAACGTTTGATGATATGCCTGTCCATGTTTGGCCATATCATCTATGTAGGGTTTCTAAGACATCTATGAATATGAAAGGTTTAATAAAAAATCCAAATAAAGAAGGAACTTATATTTATTTACTTGTATAAACAAAAAGTCGGGTGCAGTATAGATATGTAGTGGATCACTTACAAGCCAATAGATAGCGCTGTGCAATAATTGAGGTCGCAAACGTTTCCCGAAACACAAAGAATATATACAAATTTTCAACAATAACAAATGGGCCTAGGGCCTGCGCGGAACTACACTGGCCTCGCTGGAAGATCTTCCTTTGAGACGGAGGAGCATTCCATCTCGCTCCTCCACCCTATACGGGGCACTTTTGTTTATTATTTGAGATATAAAGTGAATTTTGGGTGGTTATAAAAAAAATAACCACGAAGGCTAAGGCGGCTCGGCTTCGCTTCGCTCCCGCCTTAGCCTTCTGACCTATCTTAAAAAAGTTCGAATCTGTTCATAATAAATAAAAGTGCTCTATAACTATACACCACCTATGGTCGGCCACATCATGAAGTGATTAATTCTAAGATCTGGCCACGACATATCCATGTATTGGGTTGTGACGTGTAATTCTAAATAGTCAAAATTCAATAGCTTATTTATTTTTGCTTAAACATTAATTATAATGATTTATAATTAAATTTAGAAAGTAAATGAACAAAAAGATATTTAAATGTACGCTTTCTTTTATGTTATATGTGTCAAATACCCAATTAAGACGTCATAACGCAGTAGGTACACCTGTAAGAGGAGGGCCAATCAAGGAGGCATTGATACAATACAATATTCTTTATTGTACACCACCACCAACATTACATAGAAAAAATACACAATAAACTTACTAACTAAAAGGTAGCACAATGGGCGGCCTTATTGGTAAAAGCAATCTCTTCCAGGCAACCTTTGGATGGACAAGATCTAATTGCATAGATACCGTTGGAGTGCAGTTGAAAACGATATTAATATAATAATAAAATAATTATTATACACATTACAGTTATAAAAATATATACGTACATAGACATACAAAACAAACAATAAACACGTTATTCAGTTAGATAGTGCTCCTTCACAAGTCTGTTAATGGAATGGATAGATTTAGCAGATCGGACATCTGTCGGCAGAGCATTCCAAAGATGCACAGCCTGAACAGATAACGATCTTGCATAAATCTCCGGAGTATGTATGTAACGGTGTCCTAAGTCGCAACCTCTCTGACGTTCTCAAAGACCTCGAATCACTGTGAAAGAACTGAAAACGTTCTTTAAGGTAAGACGGTGTCCTAGGATCAAGCAGTGCGTTATAAAGAACGGACAGAATACGAGCATTAGGGTGAAGTTGAATTGGCATGATGTTATGTATTATGATAAACGAAACGATCACACGAAAAGTTTCTTATAAGAAATTATTTACAGATAATTCGAACAAATAATTATATTCTTAATTTAAATCTGGCGGCGTGTCCCCTTTTTCGCACACACGTCAGTTACTCACGTGTTGTCATGTCATCATAATAAAATAAATTGATACCGCTAACAATATTATAGTGTGGCTTAGGTGAAGATTCTGTTGATATGCTCAACAGAATCTTCACCTTTTTTTACTGTTCCATCAAATAATTACTCCTTTGGATGATATCCTTCCTCGTGATAATCCTCGCCCTGTTAATGTCAATTATTTGCTAACTTTATCTAACAAGTTCTCTGTATATATTTTATGTAAATTTTTAGATGTTAATAAAATTGTTGTGTAAGATAATTTCTTCCAAGTATAGCTTTGTGGTTTGTACATACATGTACAGATATTATATTAGTATATAAATCCTATACATTGCATTTATTTCAAACTCCAGGTTTGCAAAATACTTGTATAAATTACAGGCAAATTTTTAGATTTTTAAATGTATTTTTTCTTTTCCACCCGCCTCTTCACACTCTGACATTGGCAAAATCAGTGCCATTTGAATAGAAGCGAACATCATTAAAAAAATATATTATATACCACTCCGCGCCGCATCGCTTAAACATAATATATAAGTAAATCCATTTAATTAAACAATATACGCTGTAAATAAAAATACTATAAGTAATTTAAACCCCATCGCTTCATCGCTTACTGAAATACATTAAAATAAACTATCTTGCAACATAATACAAATGAAAGGAGTCAAGGAGCCACTGTTTCATTACAACAAACAGTGAAGGGTACTGGAAGCAGAAGAGCAGCTGCACTTCATGCCCATTAATCAGGTACGTGCGTACTCAATCTCACATTCCCACCTACATTGCCCAACACTACCTCGTCTACAATTTTGATATAATCCATTGTTTTCATCAAATCCAGCGCCGCCGCAACAAAATACACAATACCAAAGCTAGAAGCAATATAAAAGTAATATAACGTTGAAAAGCTAAAAAACACTGAAACGATATAGAAGGCTTTTGTAATAAAACCGATACGTCCAACATTAAATATATGGGCCTCCATGATAGGCAGTACATCTGCCAAATTATTGTCATTCGCCAAATCGCCGTTCATCCCTTAAGGCATCGCTCAGCCGACAATTTGCTTCATCGTCCCTCGCGGTAATCGTTTAGGACTTTTTTGCTCAGACTAACATAAGTTCTAGACATTTGTAATAAAAGTTGATAGAATTAATCAACGTTATGTCAAAAAGTAGGTCGTTTAATCAATTTCATTATTTTTTAGTATAATAAAGTTTTGTGTTGTCATTTCTTACATTGGTGTTTATGTAGTCTATCGAATGCTTATGTTAGGTCTACATTAGGTTAGGGGTTTGGCTGTTTTTTGTGACGTCACATTTGAAAATCTAATATATTTAAGCTTTAAAACACAAAATTTGAACTATTAACGAAAATCTTCAAAATATTTCCTACTCTATCCGTTTTACCATAGTGTTTAAATTATTAAATAACAATTTAAACGAAAATAAAACTAATTACGGAACTGCTGTTTTGATTCAATAACTTCTTGATGAAAAATTGCAAAATATGTCACGTCATCCTAGGGAGGGAGGAGTGTCACGAATGTGACCAGCTATGACAAGGACGTCGGAGGGGTTAAAAAATCATGAAATTCGTGACACCTAATTTGTGGATTGCCCCATATATACTCATAGTTGTACTTTGATATTTGTCATATTCGTATTACGAATCTGCGAAAGCGACCGCTTCAGACCCTCTGTTCCACGGTACTTAATATCCGGGTACCTTCATGTTTTTAGATTTCTTGTTTGTTTGTTCGAGATTCACGTAAAAAACACGGGGCCGATTTCGATGCGACTTTCGCGGATCGACAGCTAATTCTTAGAATTAAACTCTGCACTACTTTTTATCCTGAGATTCCCCCGGGAATTTTTCTGTGAATGATTTAAAATGGCTAGATAAAAAAAACGAATTCCAATGTGATTTTTTACTGATCGATAGCAAATGTAATGTAATAAAGTGTGTAATATATTTTGTCCCGGCAATCCCGGAAGCGGTCTGAAGTGGTTCGGATGCATAAAAATTAGCTTATTCTGACATAGTTCTCGCCAAACTTACATTCTTTTTTTAAAAGCTGCGATGCTTTGTATATCGGGAATCCTGCGGGAATTTCAAGTCAAAAGTGGACGGAGTCGCGGTCATATCCTAGTAAGTTTATATAATCTTTGTAAATATACTTTTATCTCATTTAGGTTATCTTAATTTTAATGTAAATTTTTTGTATATTTGATCCGCAGAATAGCCTGAATAGGATAGTAAAGGAATGTTATACAATTTTAGTAAAATATTCTATGAACTGCAAATAACCTTTCTTTATCTGTTATAACGTAGACAGTTTCTTCATATACTTTAATCTTCTTATGAAAGACGTAAACATATTGAAGTTTTGCTTTCTTTATTGCTCAGAATAAAGAAAAGAAAATGTTTTACTAATAACTCGCTTTATATTTAGTGTCGAATTATTTATCTAAAACAATGTTACGATAATTGTTTATTGGTTTCATCATTTTTCTAACAATTGTAATCTTAAATAAACCCATTTTACTAATTAATGTTTGCATAAACAATTAAAGCTTTTACCGCTGTTTCGGTCATGTACACTTTGTAATTAAATCTGCTAATATTATAGAATAAAATTTACCACTTAACAGAAGAAATGAATCGTGTTCATTCCAATCCATTACACACGCACACGCCCATTTAAAAAAATCATAATATATTTTTATTTCAAAAGCTCTGAAAAAAGAACAAACTTTCAAACCAAGTCACTATTCCACGGTAATATATTAAATTAGTATGGAATTTTGTATAGATAACATTTAATATTTTGGATTCATCCTAAAACAAATTGTACTACAAATCAAAACATACAAGTAACCAAAGCGAATAATATTGCAAGGCAAAATTTGCATACTACTAATGTATTATACAAATAGCAAGGGACCAAAGATCGTTCCTTGAGAGACCCTTTTAGTGAACGACTATAAATCAAGCAGTAATGGAGTGCGTAAGGCTTGCCGAGGATCGGACGACTTACATGTATAATATCCGAGTGTACACTGACCGACTTGAATTTGAATAGCGACCGAATTGATGACTCGTGTTTTGCCTATCCCTTAAACGGTATAGGAGTTTAAACCGAGAATCACCTCGTCATTGTTGGTTTAATCCTCAATAAATTGAGGATTTTAATTACAGATTTGGTGAAGTTTCTTTCTGATTAATACCATTTATGAGTCTTCATTTCACAATTAAATAGGTACATTCTTATTGAGTGTGATCCATTGTAGGCCACGTTATCGATTAACATCAGATGAGACACCGCTCAAACAGCTACCAATAAGGCTAACAAAATATGGAACGGAACGGACAGGAGAAATTTTTATCTCTTCTATTAAGAAAAATAAATATAATAAAAATTTAACTTTGGTTTTGTTATTACTGCTACGTTTTCGTGAACAGATATTTCATAATTTTCTGAATAGTTTAAGTCTAAATTTTATATATTTTAATATTATGTTAATTTGTTCACCCTCAATTGTTAATTTATAAAATATTTTCAACGATACTCTATGAAACTTAACACCTTTATAATTACTGGAATACATTTTATTAAATTTATTTCTTTATTCAGTATTAAAGACCTAGGGCCGCTTGCATAACGTTTCTGAAATTTATTTGAGAAACACTAAATGCATTTTGTACCTTTAAATACAATTAAGGTCTTGCACAACGCAAAATGTGTCCTTAAACATGTTTAAACAACTGTCAAAGTTAATCACTCAAAAATGGGTATTTAACTGCCCTAAACGCATTTAAGGATAAAAAAATGTTGAGTACATACTCTTTTCATAAATTTATATTTATTATTTTTTATGAAATTGTCAGTTATTAAAAAGTCAATTACAGATCGTCACTCTTATGTTATTTGCTTTAATTATTTATTTCAATACTAAATACCAATTATTCGTACAAAATTTAACATGGTAGCAGAGTAATAAAGTTAAGGATTTGGATACGGTAAAGATATTTAACTAGGAAAGAATAAATACAATATTCTAGCATTGTACTCGGCCTGACGTTCACCATGGATAAGGCGATCGCAGAGGCTTCTAAGGTACAAATAATGCACCCAGGTGGTAAAAACTATAACCGCATTGGCGGTATTGTATTGAGACAGTGTGCAGAGAAATACCCGGCAATGTAAAAATTTTGCACGTAAAACTTCAAAAGCCCGATGAGCCTGTAGTATCTGATGATGCAGATGCTAAAGCAAAATATGAATTAATTTACAACAATTTCTAAAAATTTACTGTGTCATTTTATCTCTGATGACGACAAACATGACGGATGAGATTCTAGAACAAGTTATGCGATATAAAAGCGCTAAAGAAGTATGGGATGAGCTAGAACGCCTATATAATGGAAGCAGCGAAGGCAAACCTATGATCTTTGTCTGAAATTCTTTGATTATAAAAAGGACCCTGAACATGACATGAGAAAGCGTATATCTGCATTAAAGAACATTTTAACAACTCTTTTCATAATTTAATATTTATTATTCTTTATGAAATTGTAAGTTATTAATCAAAAAGTCATTACAGATTGTCACTCGTATATTCTTTACTTTAATTATTTATCTCAAGACTAAATACCCATTATTCGTACAAACTTTAACAAAAAATAGAACTGCATTCTATTTTAAACACATCTGGCATTTTACCTGAAGCTAGTTCATTTAGTACAGCGTCGACACTATAGAATTCAAATATCTTTGGTCAACGGATTTTCTGATATACTTAATTATTTTAATTCTTAAGATGGATTTCCACTTGTTTTATTTATATTCTGTCGAACAATACGATTGGGAATGTGTGTAGATATGCCAGGTATACCTTGTTTCAAATTAAAATACAGAATTAATATAAATTATTAATAATGAGACCGCCTTATGCAAGACATCTTAAATACGTTTTGTAGGGAGTTTAATATGATTAACTAATTTTTATTTAAAGGCGATTGTTATGCAAGCGGCCATAAATGTATAATTGATTAGTAACATGGGTCTTAATTTTGACGAAAAGTGACACTTTAAAAAGAACTTACTGACTTTGAAGTAAGTGTAGTAAATAATTTGTATCCCAACTCAGCGTAATTGCCATCACTTCACGAGAATAAAAGTTGAAATTACTTAGATAATAAGTTTGGTCTCTTAAATGCGGCCGAGTCAAAGACAAGGGGCCATTGAGAAAAACTTTCTGACCTCAAATTATAAAGGCTTCTGATTTAATTAATGGCACTCCATACAATCTAGGAGTATTCACGTTAATATTGAAAAGGATTATCGAATTTATTTGCAAAAGAAAATTTGAATTGTATAGAACTTGCTAAACAGCTCAAACTTTCTGAATAAGGGTTAGTTATTAAGGCGTAGACGCAATCTATCTTAAATTTGTATTTACATTAATTTAAATTTTGTTATTTCGAAACATACAATCAATACAAAAATACAAGTTACGGATGATGCCCAATAAAAAACATAATGTTGTGAAATGTCATTGTCAGTGTAGAAGTAATAAGTGAATGTACCAACGCTTGAAATAATAATTTAGGTAAATTCAAATTCAAAGTTTTTTATTCAAAATAAGTTCCACTGGAGAACACTTTTTGAAGGTCATATAAATATATAAGTTAAAATTTAATTTTTCTTCCTATTCTATGTATATAAAATCTGATGTACCATTATAATTTTTAAATTATAATGGTCGAGACCTTACAAGGCGATTGAAAGAAGTCTCGCGTGACCAAAGGGCTAGCCTGTATTTAGGGCTACGGATTAGCGTTACCATACAACGTGGGAATGCGGCCAGCATTTTGGGAACACTCACCACCGATAGCGATCTGGACCACATTTTTTACTTGTTTATAATAGTATTGAATTTTTAAAGAGAATTTGTTTTACAGGTTATATTATCTAAAATATTAGAAAATTGTAAAAGTGTAGTCTTTTATTTCTTATATTATATGTGTGTTGTCTGTTTGTTCGGAATTCACATAAAAACTACGGGGCCGATTTCAATGCGGTTTTAGCTGATAGATAGTAAATTTCTGGAATTAAAATCTGCGGTTCTTTATGTCCCGAGAATTCTACAGGAATTTCCTTGGAAGAGGTTTAAAGGCCCGGGTTGAAAGAATAGATTCTGTCGCGAAATTTTCACTGATCGATAAAATGTTTAGTAAAACAATTGTAGTTATGTATGCCTTTAGTAACATTACTTATCCCGACTTTTTACGGAAATTTCCAGGATTCATGTATTTTCGTACTAAAAAATCCACTACCCTGTTGAAAATAACCTATTATTTTATATTTAGCAGAATAACTGTAATCTTTGTTATCTGTTCAACGTGGACAAAGTCGCGGCCAAATGATAGTTACATATATAGTTCTTGCAATCCGTGAAGGCGAAAAGGGCTTTACTAATGGTTGAGCGTGTACAAGTACATGCACATTGCAATAGTGTCTGACGGAACGGTCAGTTGCGAGAGTTTCGTCCAATCATACTCGTTTTTAGTCTCACGCACACACAAATATGTGATTACCACAAGTAAAATCAATATAATTATATATAACAAAGAAAATATCCTAAGATTTTTATTATAATCTCTATTAATATTATAAATGCGAAAGTAACTGTCTGGCTGTCTGTCTGTTCCGTTTTCACGGAAAAGCTACTGGACCGATTTGGCTGAAACTATATATATTCTCGATGCCGAGAATGAACATAGGATACTTTTATCCCGAAAAATGGGATAGTTTCTGGAGTAAAAATATATTTATCTCTCTGTATTCTATGCTTTTACGGAAAAACTACTGGACCGATTTGGCTAAAAATCGGTATATGTGTAATTTTAATACCGAGGGTGGACAAGGGATACTTTTTAGTCCGGATAATGGGATAGATTTTTGTAAAGGTTATTCCAAAAAGTAGGATAGGTTTTTTGTGGCAAATTACAAAAAATCTATCCTACTTTTTGGGATAACCTTTTTCGTCATTTCTGTAATTTTGGTCATTTTTGTCCGATTTATCCGATTTGTCCGATAGCACTAATATAAAAATTTAGTACAATGTAACCTGTATTAACGCCTGCTCTTTACACAGAAGCACGCACTAGAGGTTGACCCGCGGCACAGCCACGGGTTAAACTCTAGTAATAAATATATTACCCTTAAATGGATGTTTCATATTAATGGCCGAACTTCGACAGCTTAGGCTGGAAAGTATATAAAAACAGTTGTAAAAGAAGTACCTAATGATATAAAAAGTGATTATTATAAATTTTTATGTCCTCCTAAGTCTATTAATTTTCTTATCGTGAAGATTTTGGTCCTATGTATATTTTGCTTTAATGATAAGGCAGTAGTATAACTTGTGGTAAGATTATTATGGTCCACTTCTACCTATACTGTAGTAAATGTGTTGAGGGTGCCGAGTTTGTGCAATGAATTTAAAAATTAGAACATAGCAAATCATGGTAGCTTAGTTTGTTTATTGCATGAGTTCAGCAGACAGGAAGACGGCCACCTGATGGAAAGTAGTTACCATTGCCTACGGAGATTTGTAAGACTAAAGATGCTACCAATGTGCTGCCGCTCTCTAAGGGGATACTGGAGCCTGGCCACTAATGCCAGAACACAACTCAGGTAGTAATGGCGGCATACTCTAGCAGGGGTGGTAAGTGTTTTGAATCGGGGCCGAAAAATCATGCACCACCTAGATTTCTTTTTTTGACATAATGTGTATACTGTTACAATTACCACGTACTGACGGTGAACGAAAACATCGCGATGAAACCTGCACATCGACATAACCACACAATCCACATTGGACAAGCTTGGCGGGTTGTTCATTCCCGCAAAAAACAGGAGGGTCAAGCTCAGCAGTAGGACAATAACAGGCTGTTATTATCTTCAAAGGCGAATCTACGAAAGTGGCCGCTTTAGGGCCTCCGATTTTTAGTAGGTTTTTTTTTAATTATTTTTGTTTATTTATTTAATAAGATCACAAAATGATTACAACTTGTTGAATTATACAAAGCATAGAAAACCTGTAGGCTATGGATATCTACGTCCGTAGCATTTAACAATTTTAACATTACATTTGGCTTAAAAAGCGCATTTTAAGTGTATTTTTAATATTTATTGATCTAATCCTTTCCCTAAACTCAACAGGTAAGTTTTAAATTTCGCTATACTATTTCATAGCATACATGTATATTAAATTAATACATATTTCCCACTAGTTGTCGAAGGAAATTATTGTGATATAATGTATGTACATATTATTAAACAGACGCAAAGACACACAAACGGACGTGCCGATTATAATTACAAGGATTTTTTTAAAGCCAATAATAGCCACAGTACTTTAAAAATTCACAGTTGTACTGATTTCGAGTTGTTTCAAACCTAAAACATTAAAACATGAATATCATTGGATTATAAATATTCAAAACATAAAATATTCCAAGTACCTCTGTTATGCTTTTAGAAACAATATTATCTTTAAAAGGGACTTACTAAAGAGCAGCATAACTGTATTTCCCAGTTCGCGAGCTACTTTGAATAAGAAAAACTTCTAAAACAATTTTGAACGTGGCTGGTAAAGTTCTTTAGGTATAAAACCATCATATTATACGCTAAGGGGTAACAAGTAAGAAGAATTGCATATGAAACGCCTCTTTAGCTGAAACTTTTTAAGAGTTATAGCTGCATAATGTAATATGCATATACAGGGTGGACTTATTTAATGCCACCTGGAGGGAAAGTACTCTAAATAATAGAGATAGCAAATTTTACTCCAAAGGAACATTTCTTTATTTTTGAAAAGAAATAAAACTGCATTCAAAGATTTTCGAAAACTCTCTTGCTTCACCCGGGAATCGAACCGACTAAAATCTGTAAAAATTACAGGAATTTTATTGCATCGATCGTTAGGGTCAATCACAAGGATGAAATCTCTCTAACATACTTGGTAAATTTGATGAAAGGAACAGCATGAAATCTGCACTTAAAAATTCAATGGGTCAAGCTAAAGCACTTTTACTCAAAGATCCATCTGTTTCTGTTTACTTGTGTTAGTAATTAATAATTTATCATTGACGTTATTTATCAATTAAAATGACATGAAATCTTATGCGAGTGTAAACGAGTTGAGAGACGAAGTTCAGAATACGATTTATCATATTCACCACAATACGTTATTAAAGGTTATTAGAAAAGAATTTGTTAAAAGAATAAATTTGTGTATACAAGAAAATGGAGTCCATTTCGAGCAACTAATTTAGTTAGTTTACCATTTTTTGTGAATAATTAAAATAATTGAAGATTTCATGGTTTTCCTTTCATCAAATTTACCAAGTATGTTAGAGAGATTTCATCCCTGTGATGGACCCTAACGATCGATGCAATAAAATTACAGGGTGTAATTTTTGCAGATTTTAGTCGGTTCGATTCCCGGGTGAAGCAAGAGAATTTTTGAAAATCTTTGAATGCAGTTTTATTTCTTTTTAAAAATAAAGAAATGTTTCTTTGGAGTAAAATTTGCTATCTCTATTATTTAGAGTACTTTCCCTCCAGGTGGCATTAAAAAAATCTAGTATATTAGCAAAGAAACATTTCATACAATGTTGAGAGAGTGTATTTAAACGAAAATTGAACTAAGAGTGGTGTTTTGAAACTAATTACTCGGTTACTACATAGAAGACTTTCCAAATTAGACTTAGACAAATCAGAATTAAACGCTTGATGATGATAACAATTCCTTGTCTCTGCCCCTATTTTTGGTATAATAATAATATTGTGTAAATCGTAATTGTTACGTATTATTCTATACGACTCTGCGGCGCGAATAAAGCCATCAGGTTTCTATGCCACAGTTGGAAATGTTTTATGTATATGCTAGATAGATAGATGACACTTTAATGTACACTATTACAGAAAACTTACGAACTAGTATTATTCTAATTGTGTACAAAGAGCGGTCTTATCGCTAAAAAGCGATCTGTTCCAGACAACCCGTGGCAGGAATATTGCTGATTAGGAATGGCGATGGTGGTATACATAATTATGAATAATTGTGTAAGCATATTGTTAAACTAAATAAAAAAAACCACAATATTATGTCTTATCTTATACTAATATATAAAGCTGAAGTTTGTTTGTTTGTTTGCTTGAACGCGCTAATCTCAGGAACTACGAGTCTGATTTGAAGAATTCTTTCAACGTTAGATAGCCCATTTATTGGGGAAGGCTATAGGCTATGTATCATCACGCTAAGACCAATAAGAGCGGAGCACCAATGAAGAATGTTTTAAAATCGGGGACTATATTTTAACTAACTTTTTTTAACTATCCCACGCGGACGAAGTCGCGGGCTGAAGCTGGTTCTTGATATACGGAGTTAATTTTTTATTTTCCCTCAGGGCCAAATCTTAAATTACACGAAATAGCGAAAAATATACAAAGGCGCCTTGGGGCTGATTTTGATGAGAACTTAGAGGGTCTTATTCATATTGAGTTAGAGTAAGTTTGAAGGCTTCTTTACGGTTCTACGCTTTATGGTCTTCTTTAAGACCGTAAAGCGTTATCATTAGATTTTTGAAAAATAAATTACTTATTCTGGAATTGAATTGACTGATTTAACAAAAAAAGAACATGCTGTATTATGTATGATGCTAAATCATAGTGTAACGTGTAAGGATCAATTTTTGTGAAGGAATGTTAAACGGCAAGCTATATTTTAGGGTCGTCTCTTTGTTTGTCGTCTCGTTGTTTGTCGTCTCCTTGTTTACAAGTTTCGTAATAAAAAAACTGAGTGTCTCACTCGTATTTCAAAGCATGATTTAAAGAGCCAGTTCCTTTAACAGGCTTTACCCTAAATATGCTTATTAAATCATTCTCTAACCTCTAGCTAAAATATTCGCTAGTCGCGATTTTCTCGTCGTTCGCTATTTATGAGATTTGCTGTTGGACGTAGCCCCAGGTAACTTCTCGATTCCCCCACCGGGGACTTTCATTCGATTTTTCACTTAGCCACGAACATCTGTTCGACTGATCGATCCTATAATATATTTCTGAAGTTTTATTGCGAAATTTTATTCTCGTTTTATTACCTCCTTGAAGGAAGATTTTATGGAATTTTATGAGAATAGTTATTATCGAAGGGGTGTTGTTATAAGTCTATCCGTATTATAGTATATAATATCAGCCTATAAAGAATATGTTGCGATGGATGTGTGGAGTCACGAGGAGAGACCGCGTCGGGAACTCCCGCATATCGACAGTACTCATGTCTGTGACATAGCACACACACTGCAGGAGAGGACAGCCACGTTTTACGGAAACCGGCTAGTTACGTGGGGAACAAATGTCTAGCCATGCCGCCTCCGCCATGTCCCGGTTGTAGAGGTGGGCCCAAGAAATGTTGTGAGGGATGACATGCGTACCAATGGTCACAATACAAGGGATACTGAAGATCGTGCGAAGTGGAGACGAAAAAGTAGGAAAGCGGGCCCTAGACGTCGGAGCGATCGCACCGAACGCCACCGGGATTTAACGCTCGGACGATGACGATGATGATCAGCCCATAAAAATTCTACTTTTGAGATAGATTCTGCTTAATTAAAATCTAGAACCCGATTCCAGCGCCACCTACCAGGTCTAAATACGAATCTAAACCACCCCGGGACCCACTCAAACACACATAAAATTTCATCAAAATTGTAGAACCCGATTCCAGCGCTGAGTATTTTGTTTAGTTTGATGGGTTACATTATTGAAGTTTTAGTAGGGATCCCTAATTTTTATATAGCCAATATTAATAAGGGATAATGTATCATTCGAATGATGAAATAATTTTTGAAATTGGCCCAGTTGTTTTTGAGTTTATTCGTTACAAACTTACAAAAATCAGCGTCATTACTGAGCAGATTGCGTGGTAGCAGCAACAGCATCCTGAAGGGAATAGCTGATAAATTTGACTGCCCACAGATTTGGTCCTTCATTAAGAGAACTAAATCAGTGCTAGTCATTAATTACTAACATAGACATAAGGAAAAAAAACTAATTACTGATGACATTATTGTGTGTATTTTTGTATATATTCGTATTGGACTGTGTATTCGTGTGTGTGTATTCGTATTGGACTGTGTTGTCTTTAAATAAATAAATAATTATTATTATAAAAATACAAATCTTTCCTCGTTATAATATTAGTATAGATACCGTAAAGTACAATACACACTAAGGCCGCCGACCAACCGACGGATGTCGGCAACTTTTTGTCTGCGGGCTAGTTGGCGGCTTCACTCACTGCAAGTCGGAAAACTTTGTTGTTGTGTGAAAAAATTGTGTGCGCCACTCCCGCCAGGTTTTATACTATAAGCTCGAAAAAGACAAGTTTATGAAGGTAGTTAACCGGAAATGTTGCTCACATCAGTATGTTAGTAAACAGTACACATAATTTGATTTTATCAATGGAAGTGACAAGGAAAATGGTTGACCAGAAGTACCGCACAGTACTTCATTAATTAAATTATTTACTCTAGTTATAAATATCACATAATTATTATTAATTACATTTTAACAACAGTAAATTATTAACGAAATTACTAAGTGTTTAATTGACGTTTATCAATAGTTAACCCCCCAAATTCCATGGTTTTCTGTAGGAAAATCCAACAGGCCATATATAAAGCTACTAGTAAATAGAATCCGAACAGGTCATTTCCCGACAAGAAGTTTTGGCAACCTCATGGGCGAAGTTGATTCTCCCAACTGCCTTATGTGTGGAACTCGTAAGGATGTCCAACATCTGTTAATTGAATGCAGTATATAGAAATAAAGATGGCAGAGAACAACTGATGAGGGAGTTGGGACTGAAACGTTTTGATGTAGGTATTTTTATAGAAATTCTGGTAGAGCTAGCCTCAAAGAAGGCTGGTTTGTTAGCCAGCTCATTATTTCAAATTTAATATATGAGTTATTGTATGTTTAGGAGATGATGGGACTGACATGTCTATGTGGCAGAAGTCACAAATGAATAAAGAGGAAATAAAATCAATAGTTAAAGAAGTTAGAACAAGAATATTCTACATTAAAAAAAAACGACTTCAAAAACTAAAAAGTATAAACTAACTTATTTCTAAAGCTGTTTTTAATTATAATATCTTATTTTAATATATATTATCTAAAACATCTTAAAGTCGGTGCGTAGTAATTTTTATGTTTTACTTCGCACCGACTTCAAGATGTTTTAGATAATATATATTAAAAATAAGATATTATGATTAAAAATAGCTTTAGAAATAAGTTATTTTATGCTTTTTAGTTTTTGAAGTCAGTTTTTATAGATGAAGTTTTTTATTTGTTAATTTTTAGTGTCTATCTATGGGTAGGCCTACGAGAGGTGCCGCGCGCCATAAAAAATATAGGTTCCAAGAAACGCAAACGGAAATTATTTCATAAAATGAAAATACTGGGCCAAACGATGTTAAATTAATTAGGCGACCAAATGGAAACTATTCTGCATCGAACTAAAAAAGAATCACGTAAATCGGATCGTAAATCTCAGAGTAATAGGTGTATATACATAAAAAAAAATACCAAACAAGTTGAGAACCTCCTCCTTTTAAAAATTCCGGTTATAAATTGTGTTTCATTGACGCCAGACGAGGCAATTATTGTGCACATTTCTATATGTCTGCGTGTGGCGGTGGTGGTATGCATATTCTGTGATCAGGGGTGCAATTCTGCTGTTACTGTCTAGTCAAAATCGCCGGACAGTATCGTCTCAATATTAGGTTTGCCTGATTTCGGTATTCTGTTAATTCCAATGGCGTGCCCATGGCTGTCGTTATAAATAAGCTAAAACTCGCGAAATCTTCATATATATTTTTTTTTCTGTGCGTGCGTATGTGACTGAATTTCTTCTAAACGGCTAGACCGATTTCAATTAATTTTTTTGTGTGTGGTCAGATGAATTTGAAAATGGTTTAGACTCATAATTGGATCCGGTAGATGGCGCTGCAATCGGATTCTGAATTTTATTTCACCGGGGCAGGACAACGTCTGCCAGGACACATAGTAAATATATGAAATGTTGGTACCTTTTCAATATTAATTTCGGCTAACGCCATTTCTGCTATTGGTAATACCATTTTTTTTCTACCATTACTTCATCGCGACCATTTCGAGAACATTATTGTGGATTTAGTAGAATTTTTACACTATTAGTAATGGAATCGTACTTTGATTAACTTCGCCACGCCAAGAGATTGAAACAGCAGAATTGGGCCCTAAGAGGCTTTATTACTTCGTGAATACGAAGAGGTGTAGGGCAATCGGGCGGGGAGAATCGATCCACGGTGTTCACACAATCTCTGATATTCAAGCAAATGGCCAAATACAATAAGTAAGTGATTTAATTATGCTATCTACAATAACACTCAACCGGACACGTAACGTACAAGTAAGATATTGTTATAGCTTAGCCAAAATTCCACGAAGCACGCCTATAAATGTGAATGTACACATGCCCGCCATAAAGCACAGTTTATTACCCGCCCGCATTTGGAGTTCTTTTGTTTACTTTGTGTTTAAAATTTTTAATTAGAAAAGCCGCCTATTGTGTATTGTAATCCTTTATGATGTCGTTAGCCAGGTGTAGTTTTTGGAAGATCCAGTCCACGCGGTCGATTGTTGTATCGTATAGTTAGTCTAAAACAATGCCCGAACGGAGGGGTGAGGCAGTCAAGTGACGATTACGATACAAGCAAGACGTGTGTACATTCGATGAGCGATATAATGTAGGACTTTGCGCGCGTTATTAAATCGTGCAGTTTGTACTGGTTGTGTCCAGTTATATTTGTACCTATGTTATACGTGTTTGTATAGTTCTAATAAATTCTATAGTAATTCCAAACGGCATTTTAATTCGAGTCCCGTAACTCGTAATAATTTAACAGATTCTTTCCTCAAAATCAAATAGTGAACATATTATATAATAGGAGAAACATAATTTAAAGCATACTAGCGCCCGGTGTTGTTTCAGAGTCACATTGACAAATGACAGAACAGCATTGTCGCTCTAAAAAAATAAAAGAGTAACCCGATTATCGTTTAAAAATTTCATAGAATTAATATCGCAATGTCTTCATGTAAAACTTACTGATATTTTAACACAAAAATAACTCTTATTTAAAACCGATTAATATTCTAAACCTAAGAAAAACTTCAATATCTTTATCTACAACTACTGTTCATTTCATACATAAAGAGGATCTTAAATTTACAATATCAACATTACTTTATACCTAGATTATTCTTGTAGTGTAAATATTTGTAAAATTTGAGTCCTCAAATATTTTTCCCAACCCCAATTCATCGGGGAAGGCAAACTAGAAAATTCCTCCAAAATTACGTTTCACGGATGGCTGCCATCCCAGTGCCTATAACAGATTATGCAAAATACCTGAGCGGTAGATATTGCTGTGATAAGTAATACAATGCTCGCTAAGTGCGGTGGAATTACGAGGGTTGTCGTCCCGAGGCGGCAGTGTTACCGAGCCGGCGCAGATTGTCACATGCCGATTAAGACGTCAAGCTCCTATCTGATCTGTGGCTTATAATGTTTTCATTTCACTGTGGAATTGTACGAAGGGGTTCATTTTGTTCTTAATAACGTGGAACAAGACTAGGAATTACTATGTCCTACTAAAAACGTAACCACTCCTACGATAAACTATGAAGGCCGGTTTGACACATTACAATGGTTTTTTTTTTATTGCTGGAGTACAGCAGACAGGCTGACGGCTCAACTGTGATGGAAAGTCGTTACCGTCGCCTATAAACATTTGCAACAATAAAGGTGCTACCAATGTGCTGCAGACTCGTAGATGGGGCTGGAACCTGGCCGCTAATGCCGGAACACAGACGGGCAAATGCGCTACCTCAAAATGTGTCGTGAAATATTTTATTTTATTTCGGCACAGTAATGTGCCGAGTGCAACACTTGTTTGCTGAAAATGCAGCGTACAAATTCTCAAAATATGCTCTGTGTATAATAATGTAGAAGGAATGTAATTACGTCGTTATTTCTTCAAACAAAAATTATTCTTTATCTTATCGAAAAAAAAAAATTGAATGAAGTGCGAATCGCATCTATAAGTTTTTAGAATTATAAAAAAGTATTAAAATGCTTCAATAAAACTGAGATATTAATGTTTACTTAATATATTTGAATGGACTGAATCTAATAATCTTGATACATAAAGATGAATGTTTGTCAGTATGTCCTTTATAGAATCGTAAACTATATATACATTTAATCATGTGATGATCTTTAGCAAAGTTGTTGTGCATGAGCCAAAGAAGGTTTCAGAGTTGGTTCACAATTGGACCCGGTAGGTGGCCTGCTGTCTACATATCGATTGAAGCTTTTCCGGGCAGGACGACGTCTGCCGGGACAGCTAGTATTAGAATGAAAATGAATACTATACCATATTAAGTGCCACAAAAGGCCATATTCAATCAGATTTGTGCATACTGCTATTTTCACTGTAGTCACTGTTACTATCACCTCCTTGAATGATGAGAACAATTCCTCGCCTCTGCTCCTGTTTTTGATATAACATTAATATTGTTACGAGTTACAGGATTTGAATTAAAATGCCGTTGGAATTACTATAGAATTTATTAGAACTATACAAACACGTATAACACAGGTACAAATATAACTGAACACAATCAGTCCAAACGTAATGCGCGATTCACTAACACGCGCAAAGTCCGTCACTATATAGATTATTGAATGTACACACGTCTTGTCTCGCTAATGGTTATCGCTTGACTACCAATCTCTCCATTGATATATACTTAAGAACCTACCTACCTAAAAGTGGTTTAAGAATGAATGAGTTACTTATCAAATGTCTACTCTACGCCGATGATCAGGTTATACTTGCGTCATCGGAAACGCAGTTACAGGAGATGGTAACAATTATGAACGAGTCTTTTGAGAGAAAGGGTATGAAAATTAATGTGAATAAGACGAAAGTTATGGTGTTTGATAGAGATGAAAGAATGACAAGTTGTAATATACAGATAGGAAATCAAAAGTTAGAGCAAGTCAGAGAATTTGTTTACTTAGGCTGCATGTTTACCAGAGACGGAAAGCATGAAAGGGATATTGAAAGGAGAGTTATGGCAGGTAATAAGGTGAATGGAGCGCTAAACTCTTTTATGAACAGCCAGAAAGTGTCTGTAAAGGCACGCTTGGCTATCCATAAAGGGTGTTGGTGCCAACCCTAATGTATGGCAGTGAAAGTTGGGTATGGCAGAAGAAGCATGAAAGTAGGATAAACGCAGTTGAAATGAGAGCTTTGAGAAGTATATGTGCGGTTAGCTTGAATGATATGATAACGAACAGTGTGATAAGGGAACGTTGTGGATTGAAAGAAGATGTAATAACAAGAGTTGAAAAAGGTATGTTAAGGTGGTTTGGACATGTAGAGAGAATGGATAAAAGTAGAATCACAAAACAGGTGTATGACAGTATTGTGAATGGTAGGGTTGTTGCCGGTAGACCGAGACGAACACACCATGACCAAATATCAGAAGTGTTAAAGAGAGGTCAGGTAAAAAGCATTTCAAATAAACGTGCATGTATGAAGAGGTTAATGAAAGTAGGTGAAGCGAAAGTTGTTTGTCAGGATCGTCGCAAGTGGAGATCCATAGTCTCTGCCTACCCCCATGGGAAACAGGCGTGATATTATGTATGTACCTACCTAAAATGCATACGTAATGTATTCTACACGACTCTGCGGCACAAAACCCATCGATTTCTATGCCACAGTCCAATATGTTTTAATGCATATGAATGTATCTTTAATTTATTGTTCAATATTCTTAATATTGGACAATAAGTTAAAAAAATATATTTATTAATTCATTTTCTAAAATATTGTCTATTCTCACAACTCTTTCATAATCTTCCCTTAATAATTTAACAATTTACAACCTAAGTTTTAAATCTATTTTTTTTATACTCAATTTAATTTACAAATACTATAATATCTATATACAGCTTAATTTACAAAAGATAAAAATTACTAATAGTAAATGGGTCCCAAATCACCTCAGTTGGGAACGTTCCCAAAACGCTGTCAGCGTTACCACGTTGTATGGAAACGCTTATGCGTTGCCCAAAATACAGGCCAGCGTTTTGGTTCCGTGAGACATCTATCAACCTTTTTGATAGGTCTCGATAAAGGCGATGGGCTTCTGGACCCCATGGGCCCAGAGTTTCAACACCGAAAGCCACAAATATGTACCCACTATCAACGGATGCATATTTGCAGCGTTTTAGGTCCTCTTGCCGGGCGGCAGCTGCACCAGCTACCACAGCCGTATCGGGAAGATGGGACGCTGCCAGTGTCAACGCACGTTGCATCCCAAACTAATGGTCGTCCCATATTCCATGGCACCAAAGACATCCCGTCCGGTCTCTTACCATCGTATGTTAAAATTATATATATATTTTATGACTTATCGAATGAACTTATGACTTATCAATGGTGTTGCCATTGACCATAAAGAATAGCAATTTGCTCCTTCAAACGTACGTTTTACATGCATTTTCTAGGTTGCGATCAACCGGACGGCTCACCGTACTGAAGCTAGCTGCTGTGTATAATATATTACCATATAATTATGCAACTTACACTGTATTTGACAAGTTTGAAGATGTCAAACTTACTAGACCAAGTTTCGACTCGATTCAAGTTCAAAGCTGTCTCACGCTGTACACTGATTACTACAACTAAATTAGCTAAGTTGTTGCCATGCTGCTCCTGATCTATAGAACAAAGTGCCTCGGAAGTTTTAGTGTAATCATGAATAAATTATTATAGAGACATGAAAATTATTAAATACTACAAAGTGAAACAACAGCCGCTTGGCATGAAGTATTTGTTGCTATTTGATGCCCATTTCTCCCCGTCTTTGAATTATAACAGCGGGAAAAAAAACGCGTTTGCAGTGCCATTTTTTTTTAAATACGCGTCTATCCCATGAAAAGGACGTCATATGTCGGAGTAAAAGGTATCTTAAGTGTCAGCTCAGCTCTGTGTAGAGATTCATTTAAATCCGTTTACTAGTGTAAAATGCAAGGAGAGATTTGGGTAAGAAAGTACCAAATATACCAAATATTAACTATTTGGTTTCCCTTTATTGTTCAGCCTTTGATGTGAATATTCACACAGCACAGTAAGCAATGAACACCGTCTACACGCCACTACGCCTTTTATACGAAAATGCTACCCTACAAAACAATAACATTGCATCATTGCTCAAAATAGCAATTACATCATAGTGTTGCCAGGATCATAAAAACAATTCTAATAATTAGTTACTGATACACTAAATTATCTAGACGATAATTTAGTGCATATATTATGTGCATTAATAGTGTAACAATAAAAAAAACGATTCCTACATATATGAAAAAGAAAAAAAACATGAAAATCCAAAAAGAAAAACAAAGCCGGCCAAAACAGGTTCGTCTGGTGGAAGAGATGATAAAAAAGATAAAGATCGATAGATTTAATCATTGCTGTGTTCAAAATACCACAATAAAAAATCTATTTGCGATTTTATTGTCTACAGACATAGAGTAATCCAATTTTATATAGATAAATAACAAAGGATTTCCCATAAATCAGATGGTATTTATAGTCGTGATAAATAAGCGGATGATTTTATTTTTCTCATACAAAAACGTTAATCTTGCGGCAGAATTGTTGGTCAAACATTCATCTCCTCTCTTCGAAATGTAAGCTCCTTAGCTGTTGGGCCTTAAAACGAGCGTGTACACGTTTCATGAAACCGCCTAATTTTTATTTATACTATAATAAATGGTTCCAGTTTGCACAATACGTTTGAATATGTAAAAAAAATCAGCGGGGCTAATTCGGACCAGCAGATTCTGAAAATACAATTTTTAGAATTTTTGTCTGTCTGTTAGAGCATCATCTGGAAACCACTGAACAGATTTAAATGAAACTCGACATGTGGCTAGTGTATATCTCGGGACGTAACTTAGGATATTTTTATCTCGACAAATGATGTGGTCTCCGTGGAATAGACGAAAATAGCGAAAAAGATGGCGCTGTGATCTCATCTTTTTTGGAGATTACTGATGAATGAAACTCGACATAGTGCTGGCTTATAACCCCGAGTTATCACTTAGGATACATTATATTCCACTAAATGGTGTCGTTTTAATAAAATAGACAGATTATCTAAATAGATGGCGCTGCAATTGCATTTTTTTCAATTCACCAACAAATACGTTGTCATAGTAAACAAGTCTTTCAAAGTTTTAATATTTATCATAAGCGTATGTTACAGTTATTGAGTAGCATAGTTGTTCTTGTCGTGTTTCTTTTTAAAGTTAATAATTGATTTTGTTCTGTACCCTCTTAT
This sequence comes from Dendrolimus houi, assembly GCA_039645545.1. NCBI lineage: Eukaryota > Metazoa > Arthropoda > Insecta > Lepidoptera > Lasiocampidae > Dendrolimus > Dendrolimus houi. The sequence goes on along the minus strand of CM077134.1, from coordinate 18,968,484 downwards.
TTCTAAACGATACGATCGGCCATTTCCGTAATTGAATAGTAATGTTATATTTTTATTTATTCTGTGATTAGCGCCTGTTTTGTATAGAGTAGTTGTCTATAATTTACAATAATTTTGTTACAATATTTATCATTTGTATACCGTAATAATTGCCCACAGGTTATAATTCAAACCTCTCAATTGTATATAGATGGTATTCATTACATTTTATTTTCATGTTGGCAGACGCGATAGATTTATACTGTGTTCAGTTTATTTTATCACATGTAAAACTTGAAGTATAATATTTTATACAATATCTTGTATAAAATATTATCTAAAATTTCCAAACAATAATGTATTAAATTCTTGTCATGCATAACCCTTTAATTAAAATAGTTTAATGACTATCGGTTGTGCCAATTTGCTAAGTTTGTTAGACTGTTAAATTGTTGGAGGAATGGGGAGGTGTTCAAAAAATGCTTGTGGAGTTTTCAAAATTAGTGTAATAAATGTGTTGACACCGTAAGGTTCTCTGTTTATAAAGTATTGTGACCAGTTGCTGTTCTTTTACTACCATAAACCCTTCTGAGTTGTTGCACGTATTACACGTAGTGATTATATTTTTTGTTTTTGATGAATAAAACTATTGTTTATATTAGTGTCTGTCATTGTCAATATTGCATTTTTCTTTTTTCACGTTTCTATATTTTATAAACGTAACATTTATTAAAATATTGGTAGTACTGTTTCTTATATTCTTGCAAGCAAAAGTCAACTTTATTAAGGTGATGAACCTTTTTACGCCGCGACGGTACGTAGTATTTTTTAAGCTTTTCATGTAAGTTCTTGTATTGTTGTTAAGTACATGTATGTACATCATTAATAACAATAATACACTAGACTCTGCAAGTATGTTACTGTTATTGTTTGTTTTCGTTATTATTTATGAATAGGAAATAAAGCACTATCTTTTGAACATAATAAAGCAATGGCTTATTTTAATATTTGTTCCGCGCTTACTAAATGACTTACTCGTTGAGTTTAGGGAAAGCATTACATCAAAAAATATTAAAAATAAACTTAAAATTCACTTTTTAAACCAAATGTAATATTAAAATTGTTAAACACTACGGACGTAGATATCCATAGCACTAATATAAACCCCAGAGGTTTTCTATGCTATATATAATTCAATAAGTTGTAATCATTTTGTTGCCTTGTTATTTTTTTTATTTCTTGGATATGTACTAAACAAAGTAAAAGTCCGGTAATTAACTTTATTAAGCCGAAAATTTACAATTTTCATCAAATATTCTCAAAGTGACGTATTAAGTTTTCAATCAGATTCATTTATTTCATTGTGACATGTTACAAGATGTTGAACAATTTAAAAGATGATCAAATATAATTTTTATTTTCTTACATGTAATATACTATTTAATATTATTTTATTTTAATAAAAACTAAATCATCCAGTGCTTACCGGCGACCTTCCACAGGTCGTCGGTCCATCGCCCGATGGACCGACGACCTGTGCGTCCGGACACTGTTTATCGAGATGCGGTCTCCACTCTAGGACTTGTCTGCTCCATCGGCCATCGGTCCTGCGGCAGACGTGACCGGACTACCGCCAATTTAACTTGCTAATTTTGCGAGCTATGTCGGTCCCCTTGGTTCTCTTACGGATATCCTCATTTCTAATTTTATCCATAAGAGAAACACCCAACATAGCTAGCTCCAAAGCCCGTTGAGCGACTTGGAACTTGTGGACTAATCCTGCCGTCAGTGTACATATTAGATACCAATAGGTAAATAATTTAATATTACGCTATTCTTTTTCTATTATCGCTTCTTCAATGGCCCCACATTTTCGCCTGCCATAAATCCTTCGAGCGTCAACCCGAATTATGTAAGATGTGTATCTTTCTGCGTCCGCAATTAACTGTTACGCTCTCTCGCCCAATCAAACTGATGGGCATCCTGTAACGCTGAAATATGGCCAGCAAGTTTCGCAGCATCGTTACTGACGTGATAAAGAGATACTAACCGTACTCATTAAGTAGATATGACCCTTATACCATAACATATTGCGATACAATAGTGATGTGATACAGGCGTGTAAGAAGACTGTATTGTAATACTTGCAACAACTCAGAACGGTTTATGGTAATAAAAGAACAGCAACTGTCACAAAGCTTATAATCAGATAATCTTACGGTTGAAGAACATATAACAATAAAATAATAGAACACCTCGTCATCCCTCCAACGATTTTACAGTATAAGAAATTTAGCAAATTGGCACAACTGATAGCGGATTGAAGTCATTGATAAACACCATTTTAATGAAATAAGTTATGAATGACAATAATTTATTACATTATTGTTTGGAAATTTTAGACAATATGTAATAAAATAAAACAAACACAGTAAAAAAAATCTATCGCATCTGCCAACATGTAAATAAAATGTAGTCAATACCGTCTATGTACAATTGAGAGATTTTGAATTGTAATCTACACAATTACTGTAATCTTCGTCAACGTTTTGAATTTCTTGTTCCTTCTGACAAACATGGCGAAACTTCTAAATCCCTTCTTCTCAAAGCTCCCACGCACTCATCAGCGTGTTATAGTGGTTCTTTCTCCGTCCATGTTAGATTATGGGACGCCCTGCCACATACGATCCGAGACAACTCACATCGGAGAGCAGTTTAAAAAAAAAGTCAAAGGGCACTATCTATCTTAAATTATCCTTATATATCTATATTTTACATTATATATGCATGTATCTTAAGAGTATCTTGTATATAATTTATATTATATGTTAAATCGTTAAATATCTTTCGTGTACACAACCCTGCCTTTTTCTTTTCCCATTCTCGCTAGACTCATGGGTTTGCTGGAAGAAAACTCTTTTAGGGTTTAAGCCCTTTGGACATCACCACTATTCTATAATTTTGTATGTAACTTTTTGTGTACAATAAAGAATAAAGAATTACCACATCATATTAGGGATAAATTTTATTACTTAGGTAATAAAATTTATTACTATATATTATTATTACTATAGTCTATAATTTACCAGTGTTAGCATTGTGGTAAATTATAGACAACTACTACATACAAAACGGGCGCTAATCACAGAATAAATAAAAACATAAAATTATTATTCAATTAACGAAATTACCTATTGTATATTAAAAATTAGAGGGCACATAAAATTAATTATTAACCTTATAAAGAAACATGACAGCAACTGTGTAAGTAAATAAATGTAACAGTATGTACAATGAGCTCCCTCATTCAGTGGATACAACCCTGAGACTATAACATATTGCGGTATAATAGTGATGTGATAGAGTCGTGGATGATGAATACCAAAATGACAATCGTCCAGTAAAAAATAATTTTGTATGACCATAGATTTTTCAAGTAGACCTTCAGGACTCAATTTTAAGCTATGCTAAATAGCGAAAAATGCTCCAAGGAGTCTCGAGGCTGCTTTGACGAAAACTTAAGCACTATCATTAGATTTTTGAAAAATCAATTACCCTTGTCAGGAATCGAACCGGCTGATTTTGAAAAAAATAACGGACCTATGTATAAGGATTAATTTCTATGAAGTAATGTCAAATGGTTGACCAAGATCCTGACAAGATATTTGATTTTTCAAAAATGTAATGACACCACTTTAATTTTGTCAAAATTGATCTTAAGACTCCTTTCAGTGTTTTCAAGTTCAAATTGAAATTCATTTCATTTATTGTGAACATAGTATACTTATCTACTTACACCTACTCGGCGACCAATTGTAACACCTTCATAACTTTATGAAGGTGTTACAATTGGTTATGGAGTGGTACATCTATTCTATTCTGCTGGTAGCGGTGGGCAACATGTTAACTACTAGCGGTCCGCCCCGGCTTCGCACGGGTATCTAAGCGAATTCGAACTATTTCCCGTACGGACCGTGCTCCAGTGACAACTACATCGCATAAGCCTAGCTAGCCGACCAGGTTGCGAGGCGACCACGCAACTTTTTTCTAATATGTACTTACATTTTTAAACTCGTGATATCTTTCGAATGGAATGTCCGAATTGAATAATTCAAAAAGTTATATAAATGTATTGAAGCAGTCTTGAATATGAAGTAATTTATTTTGATAAGAATGAATACCAAGATACAAATAAAGAGCCTTTTCTGGCGGCGGTATTTCAGTTAAATTTTTAAAATAAAGAACACTTATTGTGGCATAACTATAATACTTAGACATTTGCTGTTGCGACACTTTTTGTAAATAATGATGTATTCTGCAAAGTCGTAGTACACTATTTTATTCTATCATCAATAGTTTTCGCAGCGCACGCAATTTTAGGTATTTTTTTACACCTTGGGTTACATTATTGGAGTTTTAGTAAGGATCCCGAATTTTTTTGAAAATATAATATAGCCTATGTCACCATGGGGTAGTGTAGCTTGCAAACAGTGAAAGAATTTTTCAAATCGGTTCAGTGGTTTCGGATCCTATTTAATGCAAACATACAAACAATCAATCTTTCCTTATTATAATATTAGTAAAGACTACTAGTGTTGGGAAAATCTAATCAATTTGACATGTCAAATTTAATATTCGGTTTCGTAATAGTTTGTTTTTCCGTGAATGGGGTGTTAACCCTCTGTACAACCCCCACAGTGCTGGAGGACCTTCCTCGCGCTGGCCCTCACGGCCTAGAGGAGCATCCCCCGGGCGGCGGGTAAGGGAATGGGCGGTAGTACAGCCTAGCTACGCTTCCGTCTAAGTCCGATGGACTCGTTGACCAACGACGGGTGTGGTCCTCCAGCATTGTGAGGGTTGTGCAGAAGGTTAACACCCCAATCACGTAAACAAACACTTACGAATCCGAAAACGAGGGCGTGTTCTCGTTTCGGAGGCCAAGACACATTTTGGGTCGCTGAGCCAACGGAGATAGTCAAATTAAATATTAAGATATTAAATCAAACAAAGCAATACTCCATGTTTTTCGCTAACTATCATAATGTAAGATTTGGCAGGTGGTATGGTGTTGGGGTTGCCAACAATCGCAAGGTTGCTTCCTGTCAATAATAGCTATGGAACCTTAACGAGTATATTCCAGCTTTCGTGACGCGTTTACGCTACAAATATCAAAGTATCGCAACATATGGTGACTGCAGTATCGTTGGGGGTCTACTATAGTCCTCGTACCGTGGAGTACACAATACGTTTTAATTAAGGCCACTCGCTTGTCCCAGTTTCTATCTTACGGGCCTTATTGTTTTATATAACTAGAGTGAAATATATTAAGTGTTTATTTTGCTTTTTTTTTGGCAGTGGTTGTTTTGAAAATTTTCGAGTATTATTATTAATTAAACTTTAAATTTCAAATATTTATTTCTAATTATTTGTACTTTTATCACGTAAATATAAGTTACGTAATAGATATTATCTACATTATAAAAAAAAAAAACAATCTACCTCTTGGAAAATACTTCATACCTCAAAAAATAATAAATAGACAACAATTTTTGTTAAAATAATTTTCGCACTTCATAGCTTGTGTTACAAGATGTCCACCACAGTAGTCATGAGAACCATAGTGTATATTAATATGACATAGACAATCGTCATAGATCATACTTTTAGTCGACTTATCAGATGATTCGATTTATAATTAAATTACCATTTTCTACCGGTTAGTTAATTTTAGAAGCCCACTAAATTATCATCTAGATAATTTAGTGCATCAGTAACTAATTATTATAATTGTTTTTATGATCCTGGCAACACTATGATGTAATTGCTATTTTTAGCAATGATGCTATATTATTGTTTTGTAGGGTAGGATTTTTCGTATAAAAGGCGTAGTGGCGTTTAGACGGTGTTCATTGCTTACTGTGCTGTGTGGATATTCACATCAAAGGCTGAACAATAAAGGGGAAACCCTGCCCAAATAGTTAATTTTTGGTATATTTGGTACTTTCTTACCCAAATCTCTCCTTGCATTTTACACTTGATAATCAGAGGGGTGGGATTTTTACAACTTTGTAAGTTTTATATCTTGCCACCTATTGACTATGAAAATAGTCATTAAGAAACGCCATTATATATTTTCAAATCCTAACTAGAGATAATTCACATGACTAAAATACATTGAAGAAAAGACTTTAAACCTTACGGCGAGTACGTCTAATCTATATTTTTTTTTCGAGGTTTCAATTTTAGGTCTGATTTTTATTTACCTGGATTATAATGACAGCTGTGATCGACTTTTTTTTAGGTCGCAAGCTTGGAGCAACTCACCACTGTGAGCTAAACCCTATGGAATTTCTGGGCCCCGGGGATGTTGGCCGTCAAACTAGCCATTAAACTTAAACCTGCGCCCCCAACTCGCGCCTTACGGAGCGCCAGAGAAACTAGTCCAATAGGTACGGCACCTTTGACGCCCCAACGCTTGTCTGACAAACTCAGGGTGTCCTGCGAGGGAGAACACGTTCCGGTTCCAAGCGGCCCCCTGTGCTGGAATCATGGAGGGAGGAGTGGTTGTGCGTAGCGGCGCCTCCGACTCCGAAGCCGCTTCCTGCGGACGGGGTCCGCATGCGCACTCTCCTCCCTTAACCTCTCCGACGCCTCCTTCTGGGTCGTGACCGAGTCACAGGAGAAGGCAACCTCAGAGATGAGACGGGACCACACACACTTTTCATATGAGGGATCTTTGGGGTCCCCAGGTGGCTTACTCCTTTTAGCTTACGGAGGACCGTATCCTACAGATGCACCGCACTCGTGGCACTCGGGCGGCGGCTCTCGCCTCTCAATACGGTACAGATACTTGCCAAAGAACGGTGTTGGCGCCACCCATTTCCCGGGTTAGCAATTGTGCCTTGGGTTTATAGCGTCTTGCAACCCCCGCATGTTGTCGCCACCCGCTCTGTGCGTAGATCAGTACGTCACCAAACGCCACGCTACCGCGACGCACGCGTAGTTGGATTGCACCCGTGATTATAACCGCACATTACTTGGCCATCGAAGACTTCCGCGTCCTGCAGTGATTAAATAGGATATTTGCCTCGTCTACTGCCGGCTTGAGGCTTAATCATAAACTTAAGTGTCAGTATATCTGCGTCCCTTGCGCCCCAGGGCTCGTGTAGAAGGACCTTGTCACCTTTTGTGTCTCGCCACGTGGATCAGTCAGCGCTGTCGTCGACTGGTGGCCGACTGCGAGGGAAGTGCAAGATTCCTATATTCTCCAGGCACCAATTTTTAATTGGGGAATAAAGGATGGCCATATATTGAACACATAACCGCTATTCCGCGGGATTGCCTGATTGCGTCTCCAAACGGAAAGGTCTACCTAGCTCATCAGGTCCTAAAGCATCGACAATTCTTCGTTTGCGTTTACATATTATTGAATCAATATAGCCTTAGCGTACCAAAAGTGGAATTTGTTATTTTTGCTTTTAAGGAAAAACGAGTTTTATCCTAAGAAAATATGCAATGTAGTTTTAGCTTGAACGTGTATCTGTACCTTGAGAGACCTATTTAGAAGTGTTAAGGGACAAGGAACAAGTTATTGGATTAATATAAAAGTGCTGCTTGTTTTCTTGATGTAAATTAACATATAATAAATAAAACCACGTTTTAACGGTTTTATCCGCGGAATTTTATGTCTTTTAAAATTTCGATGTTTCGGTCACTTTTCAGTAGCCGTGATTCGGCCGTGATCACAGAAGACACGAAGTTTTCTCCGTGCAGAAACGGAAAAATAATACTAAGCCCTGCGGCCGGGCGGTCTGTCGTAAGAGACGACAAAACCACCCACAGCCAGATGGTAGGGCATTTGCCCGCCTGGATGGCTACCAACCCTGGTCTAGAGTATGCCGCCACAACAACATTGAGTTGTGTTCCGGCATCAGTGGACAGGTTCCAGTTTCTCCTCCAAGGCACTTTGCAGCACCTCTGATGTTGCTAATGTCCATAGGCGACGGTAACCACTTTCCATCACAGTTGGGCCGTCAGCCTATCTGATGTGCTTCAGCAATAAAATAAAATGAAAAAAGACAAAGATTCTTCTCTTCAAGCCACAACATGTTGCGAAGCGGTGGTAAACTAGATTAGGCTCCCATAGAGTAAATAATAACCATAAACAACATTGTAACTAAACAATGAAAATGTACAAGTTGGCGGTAGGCTAAATAAAAACTTTAACAATACTCATTGACACTTGACTTCTTTGTTTTCCATGATCACGGCTACTGAAAAGTGGCCGAAACGTCGGAATAATAAAAACCAAATAACAACAATGATCTGGAGGGAACTTCCGCCGCGGTTTTCCCTTTGCGCTATGACATGGGGTTCTTTAAGAAGGGCGTTATAAAATTTCTTAGAGGTCGGCAACGCGTTGGTGACACCCCTGGTGTTGCAAACGTCCATAGACGACGGTAACCACTTCCCATCAGGTGGGCCGTCTGCCCGCCTGCTTTTGGCTTTCAAAAAAAAAACTGCACTTAAAACCGTTAAAACGTAGTTTTATTATGTGTACTAGTCGCGAAAACTTAAGAAAATACTAAATTAACTTTTTTTTATAGCTGGAGTACAGCAGACAGGCTGACGGCCCACCTGGTGGAAAGTGGGTACCGTCGCCTATGGATGTTTGCAACACCAGAGGTGTCACCGACATGCTACCGGCCTCGAAGAAATTTTATGACACCCTTTTTGAAAAACTTCATATCGTAGCGCTGTGGCAAAACCTCAGTTGAGAGCTCATTCCAAATCCCCACGGTACGCAAGAGAAACGTTCTACAGAATCGTTGTGTTCATGAGCGAACGGTGAGCTGGTAGAAAGAGGACGAAGGCACCATTCTTCATAGCCATGCTGGAATTATTTCCCAGTTATAGCTCTTAGGGTCGGCTCGATCGGTGTGATACCATGCTCTCACGGTCTCGGCGTGAAACGGTTAGTCTTTAGCTAATAGTGTTTCGTGCGACGAGTGAAAGTTCCGGCGATCAACTTTCTCCTGTCTCTATCCCATTCCTTTGTTCCATCGAATCCCATCTCTTTCATATCACAAGAAAGGGAAAGAGGCGAAAAATTAAAAAAACCAATCTCAGCCTCTCTATCTCATTCCTCCTGTTTGATCCCTTTATCTTCCTCCTATTTATCCTGTACGGCAACTCATTGGCTTCGCCCATTGATGTTAAAACATCTATAAGCGACAGTGACTATTTGCCATGAACTGAGTCATCTATCTATTTGCCAGCTTCGCTTCTGCTTCTGCCTATTTGCCAACTTCCAGAGTTCCGATAACCCAATTCCTTCTCCCCCTATTCCATTCCCCTATCCCATCTCTTCTACGTTATCCCGTTCCCCCTATCCCATCCTGAAGGCTGGCAACGCGTTGGTCTCGCTCCTGGTGTTTTAAACTATAGACTAGGCAATGATAACCACTTTGAAGAAAGAAAATATTTTCTAGGAAAGCGACAATACAAGGATGTAGAAATAATTTATATATTTCTATGGTTAAATTTAATACGTTGTATGCCGCATTTCCTACAAATGAGGTCGGCAGCTCAGCATAAACTTGTGTTAGAATTTCCTCCAGCACAGCGCAGATTTTCAATGTCAACCCCGTCTCATTGATTAATATTTGACCCATCGTGGATACTTATTTGAAAAATGTAAATAAAAAATAACGTATTCAAATAACACTTTCTACTAGATACGCCATCTACCTGTTACCATCTTCAGCTAGTAAAAAAATAGCGAACTTGGTGCAGCCATATAAACCTCCCTTCGACCTATACGATCTTTTCTTCTAATATATTTAAATTCTTCCTTTAAATCTGACGACGCGTTCCCATTTCGCACGCATGTCAGTCGTTCTTGTCATGTTATCAATAAAATCAATTAAAATCGCTCCGCATTGTAAATATATAAAATAACATAATTTAAAATAAAAATATATCGCGCCCGCAACACACTATAAATATGTATGAATATACTATAACCCGCACCGCATATACATTAAATAAACTATAATATACTTAACAAAGGTGAAAGAGAAGTGGACTAAGGAGCAGAGGAGCAGCTGCCTTTCATGCCCATTAACCAGGTAAGTGCGTGCTCATTCTCGAATTCCCGTCCAAATTGTCCCCCCACTTCTTTTCCTGTAAAATAGACACAGTTCGCTTATCATAAATCCAGCGCCGCCGCAACAGAACTGTTTATAAAAATATTAAGAATAGAATACATTAGAGTAGAACAGACAAACACTTTATTGCTCACCAAATATACAATTAGATAATGCACGATTACAATAAAGTCATGGTAAAAACAATAGGCGGCCTTATCGCTCAAGGCAATTGTTTTTATTGCATTAGTTCAGCTGACAGGCAGACGTTTTCTATAAGGTGGGCTCCTTATAGAAAACGGTTACCATCGCCTAGACATTTACAACACCAAAGATGCTACAAATGCGCTGCTGCTCTCTAAAGGGAAACTGGATGGGCTGCCGGAATACCCACTAAAACCCCCCGGTGTTCCTCCTTTCGCCGTTTTGCCGGGGCCGCGGTATACAGCGTGAGCCTTACTCCGCGACGCCGACTGGCGCTGGCCACCCCTATTACGGAGGCGGCCTCTCATTCCTGCGCGCGGATGGAGGCCGGCAAGGTCCCCCAGTGGCCTCTACACCCGCGTGCCGCATGCTTACGGCGGCCGGCGGTCTGATGCGACCGTCCGGCGCCGTCGTCGTCGCCTGTTGTTGCGGCGGGTGAGAAGCGCGGACTCGCGCTCTCCCTCCCGGTACGCCGCCTCCTTTCTGGACATTACTGCCATGGCCATGGCCAGGACCACGGCCGGGAGCGAAAGGTCACGTCCAATTATTACGCCGAGAGCACTACGCTGCTTATCCCACGCGGAACACTCTTGAAGAGCGTGCAACGCCGTGTCCTCGGCGCCGGCACTGCAGTACTGGTACCCAGCCTTCGGCCGCTAATGCCGGAACACAACTCAAGGTTGTTATGGCGACATACTCTAGCTAGAGGTGGTAGGCATCCAGACGGGCAACTATCCTACACCACTTGGCAGTGGGTTTGGGTGTTTTGTCACCTCCTACGACAGGCCACCCGGCCGCAGGAAATTGTATTCTTTCTCCGTTCCTGCACGGGTACAATCTCTTCCAGGCAAGTTAAGTTAAAGAAAAAATTAACCCAATATAGCGATGTAGGTGATGCAGATTATTAGATAGAACTTAAACATACATAAACTACATATTTTTATGTAAGTAATTCGACTAATTACCAGTGAAGCCGAATCGTGAATTTATCGTAACTTACGACCACTCTATAAATCCTTAGAAATACTTCCAAGTAAACCAATATTAGAACCTAATTCCTTTTTAAAGCGAACTGGATTTCATTTAAATCTTGTATGCTTTAGAATCTGAACCGCTTCAGATGCTGGTTAAAATTGAATTTCTCTTCGCCATATTGGAACTCAAGTGGCGAATGCAATCAAGCGGTACGAGATTCGATTCCTTTGCAATAGCAAACGTTCTTTATCTTGTAGAAATAAATTAGCTTCGAGACTTTGTAAGCGGTTGAATAACAAATCTAAATGGAATAGCTTTGGGTCTTAGCTGGATTTAAGTGTGGATTAGTAGTATTAGATTATCGAGACTAAAAAGGCTGTTTGAAATTGGAGAAAGATTACATAAAATCCTTTAAGATTTTTTTTAAATTAGTAGTTAGGTTAACAAAGTAGTTATGCCCGTGACTTCGGCCGCGTGGATTTTTTTTCGCGGAACCTTAATTTTAAAAGTAGCCTAAGTTACTACTTAATACCAGCTAACAGTGAAAGTTCTACCAAAACCGGTCCAGCCGTTTCAGAGATTAGCCGGATCAAACAGACAGAAGAAAATTTTAAAAATTGATTTTTAATATAAGTATGTACCGTATATACTTTCATAGATATTAAAGACAGATACTTCACTTTAATAAATATCTAATTCATAACTAACTTATTGGTATATATATATATATTAGTATATATAATATTAACACTGTTACAACTTAGGCTCCGACAAAAAACAAATTCCACGCAAAGTCTGTAAAAGCACATTTTATTACATTTGAACTAATTCTAATCCTTTTATGATCGTCTGCTATTGTTCACTTATTTATTGGCATACGTTTCTAAGTTACGGTAGAGAACAGCCTATTGTTCTATTGTACTCGCTCGTTAGCATCATTAGCCAGGTGTTACGGATTACGATTACAAGCTAATTGGAGGAAACTGTGTCGTTCTTGTCGTTGTATTTAATTGCAAAAATATTTTGCATTTGTGAAGTATAAAACGACAGCCTGAGGGAGAGGGGTCAGTTAAGCGAGAACCACGATCAAGGCGCGCCATGTATACAATCGGGAATCTAATAGTGACAAACTTTGCGCGTTTTATTAAATTACGACCTTCTGCATTATGTTTGGATTTGTTGTGTTCGCCTATATTTGTACCTGTGTTATACGTGTTTGTATAGTTCTAATAAACTCTATAATAATTCCAACGGCATTTTAATTCGAGTCCCGCACTCGTAATAATACATTATGTATTATTACTATTATTAATATTGTGTAGCTATTGCTATACACACATAGCTTGCACATTGCTATACATGCATAGTTATATGTACTGTGTAATATTTATGTATCCTATTTACATGTATTTAATTTGCACACCACTGTCATACACTTTCGATTCCTTTCACACAATCCACAACCCGAGTTGTCTGGAAGAGATCGCTCTAAAGCGACAAGACCGCCCTTTGTTCCTGTCTTTACATGAAACGACTGTAAATTTACTACATGTGTATGTGGTGAACAATTAAGATTTTTCTATCTATCTTCAATTTTATTTATCTGTGTTGCGGACAGAATCACCCCCCTGACCTCTCCCCGGGAAATCCCGTACCCACACGCCCCACTTACCGTGAATATGTAACTCGTTCCGTTAGCTGCTAAGCGTCTGCTTTTTAGTAGTACCTTAGTAAGCACGGTGTGAGCCTCCGGCATGGAGTTCAGTCGGTCAAATAAAGTTTTCGAACAAGTAATACACACAAATAAGACTAAGTAGACCTGAAAGAACAGGAAGCATTCAAAAGACTCTACAGCCATTGGACTCTCAGCGTGACTTTCGTGGATCTTGTGGACCACGAGTGTATTGTGATTAGTGCCACTCGTATTGTTCGGTGTAATCGACATAATGAGTGCTATCTGTATTCAGTGGAACATCTGGGTTCTAGTGCTAACTTGTGTTGATTGACCTTGAACGTGCCGTTTAGTACAGTAGTGCTGATCATACCTGTTGCTGTTGTAGCACCTATAAATAAATACAATCCATTTGCTAGGGGGTGTTTCATTCAGTTCAACACCTACGAACGCGTATCGAACAATATGTATAGATGTACGAACGTTTCTCGTGCAGAGAAGTAATTGACTTTAACTGATTTTGGGGGGCATTTATCAAGGAAAATGGGGATAGGTTACTTGAGTAACGGCTGGCTGGAGGTTTTCTTAACTCGCCGGTTGAGATTCGATCTCTTCAGTCTTTAATAAGTAGTACTTAACACTTGAGTGCGTTTGTGAGGGTGGATCTATCCACTACTGGATTAAGTGTCAGTGGTGTATACGCGCGGGGTAAGGAGAAACGATTGGAGACAATGAGTCTGCCGACAGATAGCGTTACTAATTTTATTTTTATCCGTGCAGGAATGGAGAAATAATACAATTTCCTGCGACCCGGCGGCCTGCCGTAAGAGGCGACAAAACCACCATTACATTCAATTTAATTACTTTGCGTATTAGTGTTTTTTTTTAAACGTTAATAATTAATTTTGTTCGCACTTTCTTTATTTCAGAACAATGCTATCAGCTATTTCCTTAATCGAATAGTAATTTTGGTATATTTTATTTATTCAATTTTTAACGTCAATTTTGTATGGAGTAATTTTCTATAATTTATCATATTTATATGCAACAGTAATTATTTCAAATATGATGTAGTAATTGTATAGATTATAACTCAAGGTATCATAATTGACTATAGACAATTATGACCATAGAGGACTTTCTTCGATGTATTTATAAACATAAATAATTTAAATATAGTATTTTATATAATATCTCATATAAAATATTATCTAAATATCTCAAACAGTAATGTAACAAATTCCTTATCACTTATAATCTTTTTTATTAAAATAATTTATCAATTATCAATTTGACCCGTAACGTTCACTAATTAAAGCTAAATTAATCACTTGTTCTTTTCTTGCCCTAAACCCTTCTGAGTTTTTCTAAGTGTTAGTGTTACACAGGCCACAGTGGATGGCTACCACTCTCGTCTAGAATATGCCGCCATAACAAGCTTAAGTTGTGTTACGGCATTAGTAGCAAAGTTCCAGTCCCCCTTTAGATAGCGGCAGTACATTAGTAGTACCTTTGATGTTACAAATATCCATAGGCGATGGTAACCGCTTTCCATCAAGTGCGCCGTCTGCCAGTCTGCTGAACTCCTGCAATAAAAATTAATAAAGCAAAGTTTGTGCGAGAACGCTTATTATACGACGAAACATTTTTTAAAAGACCGCACCGAATGGATATAATGCGATCGCTATCAAGCTATTTCAGTAATCATAAATAAAATACTTTGTTAAGCCTTGTTTTTATGAAAACTACATTAAAAAAAAAAGACGAATAATAATAACTATGAAGTAAATATCTGTTGCTGGGGAGTTTGTTGCGCCGCTTCTTCTCCTTTAACAGTAACTAAAATTGCTTTGGAAGCGGTTGTAGACTTATGACTTTCAATAAGTAATCTGTAAGATTCCATTTTGAAATAAATACATTCACATTTTCATATTTTCAACATAAATTTGATATAGAAGAGTCACCTTTACCTCTCTGTGCTCACTGTTCTATATTGTTAAGTGTACGTACGTGTTCTATATTCTATGGTATATGGGTACCGAGATTTGAAGGAAACACCGATCTAAAGAGAAACTGCCTTTATTTAATTAAAATTATTTAAATAAAAATACATATTCAAATTATACACACGCTTTTCTCGATTGACTCACGTCCCGACTCTTTCGATAGACGTTCCGGTATCTCGTGACTGAATAGTCTTGAAGCCTCACGTCTTGATGCTCCACCGTAACGTTGTCGCCCAGACTGAAGACCCTATTGAGCCCTTCGCTCTCTTGTCCTTCCGTTCGCTTCGCTAACCCGTGCGAGTCTACCTCCGTGCGCAGCTTGTCGCACTTATATATCCGTTCGACATTCTAGAATGAACCCTATTACATCTTTCAGTTATATGTTTATCCTTGTCCAACAAGTGTTCCCGTCCTTGTTGCTTGCTACGAGTTTATTCCAGTTTCTTCCCGAGTATATCTATCTCGTTTTAACATTTGTCTGGCCCTATATTTCTATCTTTCTCTTTAGTTTTACTTTGTGTATGGAACACTCAATTGTGTTATTGTTAAGGCGAAGTCCATGCACTATTTTCTTAAGGGGAAGAAATTCCACTACGCGTATTCGTCACAATATTATAGAACATATGCACACTTTTTCATACATTATGTTTGAAATTATAGTAAAGGGGTTAAAAAGTCGACATTTCACAATTAACGAAAACCCTGACATGTGCAGTGACGTCTGTAACCGTGTATTTATGAATGCAGTGCCACCCCACCCTTCTCTGCGAGACTCGACGCTTTGTGTGCGATATGTGTCAGAATGTCAAGTAGCAATTGGCCTTGTAAACTTTGGAACGCGATGCAACCCACTGTTAGTAATTTAGTAATAGGTCTTACAAAATAGAAAATATATCATTGGATCATTGGCTAAGGGGTCATCCACAAATTACGTCATACGAATTTCATGATATTTTGACCCCTTCCCCTTCCTTGTCACAGCTGGTCACATTAGTGAGACTTCTCCCTCCCTTTTTTTTTGTCAACGCTGGGGGAATACTTTTGCGAATATTCTCAGGGCTCGGGGGATACCACCAGGGGGTATGTGGGACTCCCGGCTGCTGGTGTTGCACACAAGCTTCAACGTTGGAACTTGCAAGCACCGACCGCCATATTACCCAGTAAACCTTCCAGCGTCCCTCCGCATTATGGTGGGGCGCCACGGGACCGTAATCATGGGTATGACTGCCGTGACACCTCGATCCAAGCCGACAAGGAGGGGTGTCCCTGAGACTAGAACACCCCACGGCACTGGGTGAGGCTCGTCGGGAGGGTCCTCCGACCCCCCAGTCCCACTACGTTATCGGGAGGAGATGAGCAAAGAGCCGCCT
This sequence comes from Dendrolimus houi, assembly GCA_039645545.1. NCBI lineage: Eukaryota > Metazoa > Arthropoda > Insecta > Lepidoptera > Lasiocampidae > Dendrolimus > Dendrolimus houi. The sequence goes on along the minus strand of CM077134.1, from coordinate 18,952,130 downwards.
GCTCAGCCTCCTCCCTCCCTAGTAGTACATCACATATTATGCAATTTTACATCAAGAAATTATTAAATTAAAACGGCAGTTCCGTAATTAGTTTATTTCCATTAAAATATTTTTTTAAAGCTTTACAAATTATAGACTATGTATCAACTCCTAAATAGTTGTTTTTTTTTTTAATTTAAACACTATTTTCATAGAGATAGAGTTGGAAATATTTTGAAGTTTTTTGTTACTAGTTAAAATTTCGTGTTTTAAAGCTTAAATATTGTTACTAGCTACAGGACTCGAATTAAAAATGCCGTTGGAACTACTATAGAATTTATTAGAACTGTACAAACACGTTTAAAACAAATACAAATAAAACTGGATGCAACCAGTTCACACTGCACGAGTCAATGCAATTCGACACGCGTAAAGTCCGTCGTCTATGTCGTTAATCGAGCGTACTACAAACGTCTTACTCGTCTCGTAGTCGTCGCTTGACTGCCCGTCCATCCATTCGGGCAGTATCTTATACTCACTACACAGTACAAAGAAATTGGCCGCGCGCATTGAGTTTCCGAGAAATAGTAATTTGCACACCTGCGAACGGCCACAAAGTCGAAAACAATAACAATAAGGATTAGTTCGACGCTAATGATGGTTATAAAACATGTAGAAAAACAATAGCATGTTTTTCTTAATTACAAATTCAAAACACAAAAGAATTCCTAATCCGGGAAGACAATGAACTGCGCTTACAACAGGCAGCTGTGCGCTTATCTTTGACGGCATGTAACAATATATTAGATTTTAAAAGGTGACGTCACGAAATTTAGGACCCCCACCTGCCCCCCGTAACGTGGGACGTGATTTATGGATGGCCCCTAATAGGGATGCGGACATATGTTACAATAGATTGTAATATAATTTACATATAATAACAGAACAGACGATAAAATCGTATCTCGTCATCTAACTTTTAAAATATCATTATAGAAATAATTTTAATTACTTTTAAAGCAATAATTAATGCGCTATTTGATCCCTTTTACTTGTAGCCACTTATGACGTTATAAGTAGGTAATCTATGAAGCTGTGATGTTGTATAATTTTATAACAAGTATCTGTGTTGGTTTGACGGTCCGCTTCCCTATTGGGTAGGTAACACGTTCGACTAAATAACTATTAAAATTACTTTTATGTAAAAGATCTAAAATATCATATCACTATGGACGCGTACCGTTAGTAGCTCACAACGCCCAAAATGCTCCGTTAACCGTTCCACGTGGCGACCACGGTCGTTATGGTTGTGGCGACAACGTCATTAATGATGTCATCATTTTCGATCACACAGCACTCACAACGACCCATGTCAAGAGGTGGGTCGAAGTGGGCGTTGACCACAGAACAATAATAATTCTCTCTATCGATTGACATTGAAAAAGGTGCGATTTTCAAACCAACTAATGACATTTGTGTATTTCGTTGTTTATGACATCAACGTTCCATAATCCGTTTTACTACAGCTTGTGACGTTGTAACGTCCGCAAACAAGTGGAACGGGAAAAATCGTGATCGTGAACGTTGTCGTTGTTAGCCTCTTGTGGAACGTAGCATAAATAACTATAACTTTTAAAATATAATGATAAAATATATTTAAAATCTGTGTGAGCAAGAAAAAATGATTAATACGCTATTTGACTCGTTTTGCGTTTTATAAGAAGTTATAAAGTATTTCACTTGACTTGAATGTGAACCAAGATAAATTATTTCAAGATGAACGAAGAGATAATATAAAACACGAGCTATTGAAGTTCTCTTTGAATTTCTAACAATAAGATTTTAATATTTTTTAAATGAATTCGTGCTGGCCATAAATATTATTTGAATATGGAACATAAATATTATTTTCGGCGGCAACTTGAATGGCATTAGTAGTTAATATACGCCACAAACAATAGCGGGCAAGGGAATCTTAGTCCATACAGCCAATTCTGATGTATAATAAATAAGTCTTCCTATTTTCCAGCTGAATTGTAGGTGACTGATGCCACTCAATGGAGTTCTTGCGAAAACTCGAAAGGCCTTTGACTATACAGTTCCTATTTCTCACAAAAACACATTACTACTCAAAAACTATCGATATCCTACAACAATTTTTCATTTTAGAGTAATTTTACACGTTTTTAGAAAATAAAACGTTCCTTTTCAGTTCTCGCCAAAAACTCTCGTGACTGTTGAACTTCATCTGTTTTACTTTTTTTATTCATGTGTTCTAAAAAACGCATTTGTCAATTATTCAAATTTGGAATGTGACTTTTTTGTTGGAATAAAATATACTACGAGTTTTTGCCGGGAATTTGAAACATGATGTATTGCCGTGCAATTTTAAAATTAAAGTTGAATATAGATTAGTGTTAAAGATTTAACCCATTTCACGCACATATGGCGATTGGTTTAATGAATTACTTGTGATTGATTATTGTAAATGACGTTAAATATTAACAGATAACGTATGTATATTAGGGTGGGTCAAATTTTTTTTTTTTACAGTTATCACGGTAAAATGGGTTGCTAGACGGCTTAAATAAAAATCTCACCAAATATGAGCTCTTAATTTTAATAGAAAGATCCTCCGCATTGCAGGTTTTTTTCTGAGTCCAATAGAAAACATTCATATCTCCGTTACAAATTGATTTAGCAGCAAAATTCACCACACTTTTTTGTAGGAAATCGAACGCTCTACAAAAAAGGTCTCATACATTTTTATCTTAAATGTCACCATTTAACAAATATTGAAGATTAAAGTTTGATTATTTTCAGACAAATTTCTTTTTTGCTTATGGATTTTGTAACTCAAGAGCAAATAAAGTTTATAAAATGGGCCATGAATATTTTTGTAGGAAATCGAACGCTCTAGAAAAATGGTCTCTTTTGCTTAGTCGATTAAATCGAGTGTTTCAAAGATATTCATCATCAAACTTTCATACATACTCATTTTTAGTTTTTGATAATTAATTCAGAAAATTCCGTTCCGTTTTCCGTAATGTCAAGGGGTGGGTCGAAGTGGGCGTTGCCCACAGACCATTAATTCTCTCTATCGTTTAACATTGAAAAAGGCGCGATTTTCAAATCAACCAATGACATTTGTGTATTTCGTTATTGGTCATCAACGCCCCATAATCCGTTCCACCAGAGTTTATGATTGTAGCGTCCGCAAGCAAGTGGATCGGGAAAAATCGCGGTCGTTGTGAGTCCCTTCTGGAACGTAGCCTTAATGAGCGTTGTGGAAAATCAGGGAATCCCCACCTTTTGGCATGACGCCAGAACGGACCTCGATGAAACTGAAGACCAAAAATAGCTACTTGTGTAAAACTGGGGCGCGCTTTTATACCAACTGGTCTATTTTAAAAGATGTTGCAATTCACTTTGATGTTCAACCAAGCGTGTGATGTGACTTGTTTCGAGTTAACAAATAATATACTAATGATGTAATTAAAACTATAGGCCCTTTTTAGGGTTGTGTATTGTTGCATTTATTTAGTTGCATAGTTGTTCTTGTCATGTTTCTTTTTAAAATTAATAATTAATTTTGTTATGTACCCTCTTATTTCTACACAATACAATCGATCATTTCCTTAATTGAATAATGATGTAATATTTTTATTTATTCTGTAATTAGCGCCTGTTTTGTATATAGTAGTTCTTTATAGTTGACCAAATTTTTTTATATAATTCAAAATCTCTCAATTGTATATAGACGGTATTCACTACATTTTATTTTCATGTTGGCAGACGCGATAGATTTGTACTGTGTTCGGTTTATTTTATTACATGTAAAACTTTAAGTATAAGATTTCATATAATATCCTATATAAAATAGTTTGCAAATTTGATAAGTTTCTCATACTGTAAAATTGTTGGAGGGGTGGCGAGGTGTTCTAAAAATGTTTGTCGAGTGTAAAGAGTCAGTGTATGGAATATATATAAGCCGTTAGGTTCTCTGATTACAATTATGGTGACCAGTTGCTGTTCTTTTATTACCAAAAACCCTTCGGAGTTGTTGCAAGTATTACAGTAGCTATTTATATTAATGGAGCCCAACGTCCAACAGAAGGTGGTTCACAATTCGAGTTTATATTTTCTTATCTTTGTTACACGATCTCTCCGTCGATTGTAAACCGATTTTCAATTTTGTTTCTTTATTAAAAAGAGTATACTCATGAGGTAGTTCGATTGTCGCCAAATAAGAATCTAATGAATCTATCCTAGGCAAATCGGGGACAATCCTTGTTGAAGAACGCCAGCGCTCTTAGAAAGGCAAAACTTATGTACGTCTGTCAGTAATATAATTTCTATAGGCGCTTAAAATACTATTTCTGAAGCTATTCAAGCTACTAAAAGGTAGAAAATATGTTTTTTTTTACAAAAACCTTCTAACTAAAAGACTTCAAACTAAAAATCAAAAAAATAAATATTTTCGACGAGATTTTGAAGTCGGTTTCAGGTAAAACATAAAAAACTTCAACAAAATGGCAAAATGTACCGATATCCGATGGTTTCGCGAAGGTCCAAGGCGTTATCTCGATGTGCAGGTTGTATCACGATGTTTTCCATCACCGTTATTAGCACGTGGTCATTGTAACAATATGCACATTAAGTCAGAAAACTGCCTAAGTGGTGTATAGGTTCCGGGCAGGATCGAACCCGCGCCTTTTGAGTTTGGGGCGCGTGCGCTAGCCATTACGCTACCACGATTTATTATAATCAATAACATAATATGCTTGTAGGAAAGTAATTAAAAATTAGTAAGCCTTGCAAACTACTTTCATAATTAGGTATATAATCAAAATCAGCTTAGCAGTTAAAACTCAGTTTAGATGGCTATGATTAGAACTTGGTGAACGTAACATACAACTTAATTACTTACGTTGATGACTGTAGTAATAGCTGTTATTATTACACTTTACACTTGAGAGAATGGCCTTTGGAGTGTGCTGATGGCTCTGTTAAGGCTCAAGACATAACATCAGGCTATTAGTGTTACAATACTTGGTTTGAGTGTACTTATATTTACAATTTGTTGACTTAATTTGATAACCGTTGATTGCAAGTTCAGGTCATGTGATTATTAATTATCTATAATATTATAAAACTCTAAACATGCCGTGTTTGTCTGTACATTGAGGCTATTTAATAAAAAAACAATTGGAATAGACAATATAAACGACGGAGGACACGATGCAATTTTTTTTAGATTTCTTGTATGTTTGTCGGTTTGCTTGTTTGTTCGGAATTCACGTAACTACTGCACCGTTTTCGATGCAATTTTCGCGGGTCGGCAGAAAATTCTTCGACTTAAATTCGCGCTATTTTTTATCCTGGGAATCCCGCGGGAATTTCAATTCAAGCATGGCTTAGTCCTCGTTTGTTCGCCTGTGGAAAATTCTGGCCCGTATTTTGCGTAGATTACATGTACATTACAACCATTTTTTTATGTAGGCGCTATTTACCGTTGTAAAATTCTGATTCGTCCCGCAAAAACCATCTCAGTTTTGAGTCAACATATATATAGAGAGAGGAAGAGAGGGAGAGAGAGAGAGAAAAAGAGAGAGGGGGGGGGGAGATATGACACTACTGTACACCACACAAAAGAACTTATAGCATAAAATATTCTAAATGTGCACAATAGGCGGTCTTATCGCTAAAAGCGATATCTTTCGGACAACCCTTGGCAGGAATAAAACAAATTCAATTTTTCAAAGATGGTATAAAATAGTATATGCTGTTACCTACATTATATTTTATTCAATAATAAACATATAAGTATGTATAATATAATATATGTAACAGTTATACTTAATAGGCATATATAAATAAATACACCTATTAATATTATTATTACATACATATAAATATACATAAAAATATCAAACATCACTATGTTGCAGGTAGTGCATTTTCGTCATTTTCTTAAATCTTGTTAGTGATTTAGCTTGTCTAATAGTGACAGGCAACGTATTCCAGAGTCGAATAGCCTGTACAGTAAAAGAATTATTGCAAAAAGAGGAATGATGTTTGGGAGTATTAAGTCTAAGATTAGTAGAAGGTAAATTGTGAGAGGAACAGTTGAATTTAAAGCGTTCTTTGAGATAATACGGGGTTGTGGGGATAAACAACACACTGTAAAGGAGTGAAAGAATATGAGTATTCCGGCGAAAACGAATTGGCAACCACTTGAGTTTTATGCAAAATTCAGAGACGTAGTCATATTTGCGTAACCCAAATATGAATTTTATACAAAAATTTTGGAGGCGCTCGAGTTTATTAAGTTGCTATTGAGTCAAATCAATATATCTGCCATCAGCATAATCAAGAATGGGTAGTAGTAAGGACTCTGCAAGCTTAACAACTTATACATACCTATATTAGTTTCAGTAAAATAGGTACCGTAATTATACCCCTCCTTATCTTGAGGAATAAATAATAATAAATCGGCTGACAAACACACACACACTGCATATCCCCAAATTAAGCAAGTTACGCTTGTGTTATTGGTAATATACAACGGACCACTCTGGGGCCGATCCCAGACACCCAGACCATAGCAAATAGCGGAGAAAATACGTTTCTGAAATTTACTATACCAGGAATCGAACCCGGAGCCGCTGCGTTGCAGTGAGGTAAGCCGGCAAAGGCTTAGCCTGCTCAACTACAGAGGCCGTCTCACGACAAATATTTCAACTTTATACGTCACACAACCTCAATTTGCGCTCCACTAATAATCTCCTGTTAATGGCACCTGCACACTCTTCAATATTTCATTCCAACTCCTTCGCCAAGCAGACTGTTACTTTAGAACTCTGCCCACTGGCGTCATAAAAGCTAAATCTTTTGCCATATTTAAAAATTCTCACTGGCAACATTATGTTAGTCTTACGCAATAATGTATGTGCTAGTTTTGTAATCTGCTGTTCATTTTTCTTTGTTGTATAACAATTATAGATAATTTAAGAATTTCCTTTGAGTCATGTTGCCTAGAAGAGATCGGTTTTAGCGATAAGGCGCCTTTTATTTTACCAAGTAACTATTGCCTTGTTGTGCGTTTTTGTTTTGGTGAACAATAAAGTGTTGTCTATGTCTATGTGATTTTTCTGTGAAATCATAACTGACAGAGTCAATTTCGTGTTTGTAATATGAGTAAAAATGTTGTAAATAAGGAATACGTATAAAAAATATTCTCAACTTTCAACCGCTACTTTTCCCCTTTCCAATAGGGATCGATTGCCCTATAACGTTGAATATCTCTATTACTTACCAAATGACTAATTTATATGTGCCTAACTTAAATGTACATTACATACAAAATTTCATCCTTTTTAAAATATTATGAGTCGAAATCCAATAGGATATTATTTCCTTACTTAACATTAAAAACAGGTAAGGCGTTTAATCTTAAAAAAAAAACTCTACTATAAAAATGATGCATTGTGTATAAAAAAATATTTCACCGTCGCATCCCCTTCAAGATTTTTTTTGGAGACAAAAGTTAACTATTCTATCTATCTATCTATTCTATCTATCTAGTATACAATCTATCTATACACTGTTTTTTCTTAATAGAGCAATTTCATAAATTACAAACAGGACTTTTGCATTGAATTAACCTATTTAATGACGTTTACATGTCTTTAGACAACTTGAACCATGTCTGTAGTTGGATATTACAATAGAAGATGTTTTATATTAACCATCTAAAGACACAATTTAATTATTTTTTAATTACAAAACTAGGATACACCCTCGACTTCCTCGACGCTTGGCTTGAAATTTCCGCGGATTACTCGGAACATAAAGTAACCGCATCTTTTAAAGAAGACAGTAAGCTATTGTTTTAGTAAAAATTGTGCGGGAATGAGCTAATTTTTATGCACCCGAACAACTACAAACCGCTGTCGGGAAAAGTAGTTTTAATTCAATCGGGCCATTTCAAATCATTCCCATAAAAATTCCAGCAGGATTCCCAAGACAAAATTAGCGCAGATTTTAAGTCTAAAAATTAGCTGTCGATCAGCGAAAACTGCATCGAAATCGGCCTAGTAGATTTTACGTGAATCCTGAACAAAGAGACAAACAGACAAGAAATCTAAAAAAAAAATGCATCGTATTCTCCGTCATTTATATAGTCTGTTCCAGCTGTTTTTTTTTTTAATAGCGTCAATGTACAGACACGACATGTTTAAAATTTTATAATATTATAGATTTTATCTTGTAAAAAAAAACAAGGCATAGGTACTTATCTTCAAAACCGTTGAAAAAGTAGTAGTAAAAAACTAAAAAAGAATTACTTGCTTTATGAATGAAATGAAAAGGAAGTAACAAGCTTAGTTATATATTAAAAAATATACCATATAAAACCAGGCTCATTTTACTTTACGCGACAATATTAGAAAAGCTTTTATTTACGTCAGCTATCCACTTGAATAAGCTTCAATACCGCGCTCTATTTTCTGATTATTCCTTAGGTTTTCTGAATAACACCTTATGTACATCGCTATAAAGTGGAAATTTATTATAACCCAACAATCATTACGAACTCAAAGAGACAAACACTGTAACGTTGTCAAAATAAGGTTCATATTTAATTACATGTATTATTTATTAACATTTTAGTACATAGTATTAAGTGCTCCTTCACGTGTGCGATTTAAAAATTGCTATAGTAAATTATTTATCAATTTATGTAGGTGGTAGGAAAATGTGGGTAGGGTTTCGTAAGCGGGGTAGATTTAGACAGTGGGTATGTCTACAGTATTAGGCACGCAAAACTAATAGTGTTTGATTGTATTATGTAACTCTCGTGTTTCTTCTTTCATGCGGGTTGATAACAGAGCACTCGCTGCGCGTCATGGTACACAACGTATTGCGTCCGAGCGCCGCGAAACTAATTGTCTAACTTATCTTACGATTTTATCATTTATTCATGTTTATGCCAGGCAACTCATTTTTCTCAAAAACTAATGGGTCTATACTAATTAAATTTAGCTACACAAAATTATTTAAATCAAATCAGTTAGAAAATGAAAGACTTAAGAAATGACTTTCAACTCGTGATTGTTTTGGTCAAATTTTTATTTTAAATAATATAATGTCGTAAAGCGAAGGATGAATGAATTGTAGCGCTGTTTAGTCATGTAAGATTTAGAAGTCTTTCAATTTCGTTTTCACTAGGCAAGGTTTGTCTGCTTACTTACTTATTCCCTGCTTTATCATCGGAGAACCAGATGCACATGACACACTTAGGACGAAGCGCTTCGCTTCACTATTTATGGTGCACACTGCCAAAGATTCGAATAATTTATCGTAGTGAGTTTTTTCGAATCACGAGTGAATAGGTATGTTCTGGGTAAATGCAATCCACTCTAGACAATGAAAGGACTTAACATCAAGTAAGGTTATGGTTAAACCCGAACCTAAACAAACTTAAAAACGTCTACATACCAACCTCCCTTTTTTATTTTAAAATTGAGTATATCATGCCTAAAAGCAAACATAAAAAATTGTTCTAGTAAATACGAATAATAAATTTATAAATAATAAATAATATTTTATAAGCAATTAGTGTAATAGGACTAAGTAAATTTTGAATAAACAGTGTAGTGAGTGAACTTGTGTTGTGACCCTGTAATAACATTTTCGACAGGGACTCAAGTGCTGACAGAAATAGTAAAATAACAAAAAATATAATTATTTCCATAAAAAAGCTTCCTTATTTTCCAGAATAAAATATAATAATGTTACAACTCAGATCCCGACAAACACAAAACCCATCTGCATATCTGAAACAAAGCACATCTATTACCCGTCGACATATGAACTAACAACATTTAAATTCTTTTATGGTCATCTTCTTTTGTTTACTTATTGGCATACGGCCTATTGTTGTATTATGATCATTAGCCAGGTGTTACGGATTTAAAATACAAGCTGATTCTAGGAAATTCGGTCCACGCGGCTGGACGGACATATTGCATCTGTACAGTATAAAGCAATGGCCTGATTGAGGGAGCGGGGAATCGAGCGATAACCATGAGCGAAGCAAGGCGTGTGTACTACAATCGGGAATCTAATAAGTGACGGACTTTGCGAGTTTTATTGAATTACGACTTTCTGCATTACCTTTGGTCTTGTTGTGTTCGGTTATATTTATCCCTGTGTTATACTTTTTTGTATAGTTTGTATTGTAATTCGAGTCTAGCGACTCGTAACAATAGTTATATATTTTTCGTGTGCGAAGTGTCACAGTATTATGATAGATTCATTGAGCTATTATGTTGTTATTATATTTCAATGGATATATTGGATAATTAATTTTGGTGTATTTAACTTACTGTTATTATTTTCGTTTTATTTTTCTAGATCATAAATATCCATTTTTTGTTTAGATATATTATTCTGTATTGTTTGGCCTTTAAATTTATGGAAATACTGTAGAGTACTTTTTAATAATAATAAAGATATAGCTATCTAAATCCGGCCAATCGTCCATGTGAATGCGCCATTGAATTTGTTTTTTTTTCCAGGTACACTGACGACCGAAGTGCAGTGGCGCGGGTGTGTTATGCATGGACACGTGAAGTGAACATGACGGCCCTCCTCGCAGCACTCTGCGGCCTGACGCTCGTCGGGAGGACAGGTATGTTTATGTATACGAGAGTTTTATATTCATCCATTTATTCTCTAATCATACATATTTTTGTGACCCAAAAACAAACATGGCTTTATAGAAACTTTAAAGCCCTCTGTAGTTCTATTGACGTAATCTTCGTTTCCATACACCGAAGAAATTGTCTTAAGTTCATGTGCGATATTATAAAGTACTAGTTGCTGCTCGCGGCTCCGCCCGCGTAGATTGAAAATAGTCATAGTTTGAGCAAATTTTCTACGTCCTTTCAACCCCCATAAGGGGTCCAATTTCCAAAAACGTTTTACAACGACACAATTGTACATTTATTTTTAACCAGAAGCAGCTATGTAAAGTTTCGTGGGTCTTACTTTGAAGTAACGGATTTTCATACAAACTTACATACTCTTTTTCAACACCTTAGGGATTGAATTTTCAAAAATCCTTTCTTATTGTGCCTGCCTACACTAAGTATAGAAAGAACCCACATGCAAATTTTCACAGTCCTAGCCCAAGTAGTTTGGTCTGTGCGTTAATATGTCTATCAGTTAGTCAGTGAGGTCAAGCAACTATATATGTATAGATTTATTTACCAAATTACATGAAAATTAACTCGTTTCTAAGTCTGTAAACAAACAACCCAAAGAACTTATTGTTTAGTGCTTCAGTTTGCTTTTTAAAGCACTATCGGATTACTAAATACGCAGCCAGCATGAATTCTCAAGGAAAGTTGTTATTTGCGGGCAGGATACCCGCAAAAAACAATCAAAAATTTCCAATGAAGTAAATTGTTACGTCACGTACATGGAATAATTTATTGCTAAATAATTAGCAAGGTTATAACTGAGTAGTCCATGTACGTGCCAAAATCTGTCAATACAGAAACCTTCGTAGATGCATCTACGAATATGTTTAGGTTTTACAAAGTTTCAAGTAGCCGTTAAGATTTCTTTATATTGTTACGAGTTACAGGACTCGAATTAAAATGCCGTTAGAATTACTATAGAATTTATTAGAACTATACAAACACGTATAACACAGGTACAAATATAACTGGACACAACCAGTACAAACCTAATACACGATTCAATAACACGCGCAAAGTCCGTCACTATATAGCTTATCGAATGTACACACGTCTTGTCTTGCTGGTGACCATCGCTAGACTGCCGCACCTCTCCGTTGCGGCATTGCTTTATACTGTCAAATACGATATGTCTCGACATCATACTCGACCGCTTGGACTGAATTTCCAAGAATCACACCTGTCAGTGATCGCAATACAACAATAGGCCCTAAACGATTACAATACACAATGGGTTATTTTTCCAATCACAAATTTTAAACACATAGTAAACAAAAGAAGATGGTCATAAAAGCGCTTCAATGTTATTATCTCAAACACCGACGGCGGGTAATAAATGTGCTTTGTTTACAAATACTGCAGGTGGCCCAATTGTAACAATATATAGTCTTAAGTTTAATGTTAAATTAATCGAGCAATAATTACATAGAGAGTACAACACACATCTTTTTGTGTACTCTCCTTTTAAGCTGTCGAGCCTAGCTCCCGCGGCGACTGAGCCGTAGGCCCACGCCTAGTGTTGCGGCAGCCTATCCAATGGCGTAACCATCATCGACACACCACACATAAAATATACCCCAACATAGATTTTATCTGGACGGAGATAGAATACAATGTCCTGCGGCCGGGCGACCTGTCGTAAGAGACGACAAAACAACCCACAGCCAGGTGATAGGGCGTTTGCTCGTTTGGATTGCTACCACCCCTGATTTAGAGTATGCCGCCATAACAACCTTGAGTTGTGTTCCGGCGTCAGTGGCCAGGTTCCAGTCTCCCCTTAAGACAGCAGCAGCCTATTTGTAGCACCTTTCGTGTTACAAATGTCCACAGATGATGATAATCGCTTTCCATTAGATGAAGAGCATACACCAACTAGACAGTAATTGTAAAATTACCATCGAGTTTAACGATCTGCTAAACCCTTCGATCCGCTTTGGTCAAAAGTGCCAGATACTATTTTTTTTTATTGTGATAATGGTTCGCCTTTGATAGCTATCTCACCTGATGTTAAGTGAAGATGCGATCTAAGATGAAGCAAACTTACCTAGTAGGTACCTATTCACTCATGACTTGATGACCACTGGCTTGTATGAATCAGGGAATATAGATTCCGGCAAACTGTTCCACTCGACAGCGGTGCGCAGAAGATAGGTGGAGGCAAAACGTTTAGTTCTAACCAATGGTACGTCCACCGTGTAACGATGGCGCAAACCGGTCATAATAATATTCTTATTTTATTCAATAATAGTGAGTTCCTAGTCCCAATATAGGAATTTCATAGGTATTTTCATTGCTACAAAAAACAATGCGTTTTTTTACGTTTTACGTTTTAACAGTGGTAAATGCGATTTAAATTAATTTTCATTTTAATATTAGGTTGGGGAAAAAGTTTCTTCGCATTTTATATAAAAATTCAAAAGGTTTTTTTTATAAAGCTTATTTACATTTGACTAAAGTATGTAGGTGCCATTTTGTTGGATAACTTTTTGCCATCTTGTAAGTAGGGACATGATCCCATTGCTATAAAAAAATTTGGGGCTTTTGATCAAAAAACTGCGACAAGTGGTTTTGGCAGTCCTCTCGTGTAGTTACCCTGACACTGCCTAAGGAATTCTGCAGAGACCGAAACAGGTGAAAATCTGAAGGTGCAAGGTCAGGACTATACGGCGGATGCATTAACATCTCCCAGCTACACTCTCGTAATATTTGCTGAGTGGCTAAACATGTGTGAGGTCTAGCGTTATCATGGTGAAAAACCACACCCCTTCTGTTGATTAATTCCGGCCGCTTTCTCTCAACTTTTTGCTTTAATCTCATCAGTTGTTCGCAGTACAGTTCAGAATCGATGGCCTTGCCTGGCGGTAACAGCTCATAATGAATAATGCCTTTCCAATCCCACCATACACACAGCATCACCTTGTTGCGAGTTAACCCGGGTTTCATCACAGTCTGTGAAGCCTGACCGGCCTTTGACCACGATCTTTTTCACACGTTCTTGTCGTACGTGATCCACTGTTCATCACCAGTTATCGGCTTCTTCAAAAATGGTTCGGTTTCATTACGTCGTAATAAAGAATCACAAATGAGTACACGGTTCATTAGGTTTCTTTCAGTGAGCTCATAAGGCACCCAAATATCGAGCTTTTTTGTGTACCCAGCTTTTTTCAAATGCGCCAAAACCATTTTTTGGTCAATTCTCAGTTCTCCAGCTACATCGTAACTACTAACATGCCGATCTTGCTCCACTTTTTCAAAAATGGTATCAATTTTGTCCGTAACAGGGCGACCAGAGCGACGTGCATCTTTGATATCAAAATTTCCGGATTGAAAACGTTTAAAACAAACCTGCGCTACTCTCACAGATACTCCATTAGGTCCATAAACATCACAAAATTATTTTCGCGGCTTGTGTTGCATTTTCACCTTTTTTGTAGTAAAATTTTAAAATGTATCGAATTTCTTCATTAGATTCACTCATTTTAACAATAAGAAAAACAAATGAAAATCACACATTTTCCTGATATGAAGTTGGAATTGTCTTCTTTAAAATTAAAACTTTTTAATGATACCAAAACCAGCCAAATACAAATGGTATAGCCAAAGATATCTTATTACAAGTTCATACAAACTATATGCGAAAAGACTTTTTCCCCAACCTATTATAGCGTTTCAGCTAGTTTTTAAAATGTCAGACTCAAATAATAATCATTTAAAACCGCGCTGAAAATCGTTAAAATATCTATATATTAATACGTGAAGCAAAAAAAATGTACGCCTTTTTACGAGAATTGCGAAACTTATAGTTTATACAAAGAAGCGACGAAAGGTAATATTTTTTGAAAATTATGCATAAAAAAATACATTAAATCAATAGAAAAAACATTACACACAATACCGTGTATTTGACACATACACACGCATATATATTCTTTTGCTTATTGTTGCCTTGGGGAAATCTGTAATTATAGAAGTATATATATATATCGGCGCAAATACAATAATTAAGGTATCACCTGAACAATAATAATTTATTTAATTACTATGAGTTTATTGTAATGTGAAATTAACGTAAAACAACAAGATTTTATTGTAATTTCAATACTTACCTAAAATTTGGTGATCACGTGCACCGAGCCCTATAAATACGGCCGCACTGTCGGCATTCGATCATTATTGCTCGAGCCGCCGAACGGGACGGACCTCTCTGGGACGTCGTAACGCTCTTGAAATATACGACACCGAGTACTCTTGAAATTTTATTTCGAGGACTCAAATATGGGTCGTCACCAAGAAACCAATAATCGTGACGTCGGCATTGCTGACGTCACACTCTTTAATAACACCACGGAGGTCCCTCCCGCGTCATATATAATATATAGTCTTTGACATTAATTATTATGGTCGAATATCGAGCACGTGTGAGCACTAGTAGTTTTAATTATGTGTAACTATCATTCGCCAGAACGTAAGAATATACTTCACAAATTACTACTTCAATACTAATTTGCTACGTGCAAATTGCACATATTCTCTTACGCCTTACATCCGATAGCCGAACATTCGGTGCTTCGGCTGAGAGGGTGGTCGAATATTGGATATTCGGTGTACGGCCAAACCACTATTCATGACATCTCTAAAAAATACACGCACCACCAGACTTAAATTTAAAAAGAGAGACTAAATTAAATATGCTTTGTAAGGTTACGTCAGTTCCAGACGTCTACAGACGGTAGCTAATATAGTAAGGTGATCGACCTGTACCTTCGTCTAGCCAGAAGTAACAATCCAGATAGTCTTTTTTTGTTTGAGCATAAAAGGTAATGTGTTGCTCTGTTGTCTTATTTTAAAAAAATTCATAATTTTTCGGTAAAAATCTTAGACTCTTAAATCGTAATAGAAAAGACGTAGTCTCGGTCTCTCAAACTGAAGCCGGCTAAAGGATGCCGATCTTAAAATAGAACGTCGATCGCGCCGCAGTACGTGACGCGAACTCGGTATTAAATCGAATTCGTACAGTAAATTGTGGAATCGTTTCCAGTTGATACATTACTATTAATCACACATACGCAAACCACGTCTATATTACATAAGCTTGAGCAAACAATTTTTCAAAACATGCTTCACTTCATTTAACGCTTTTGGTCACGTAGGCTCCGTCTATACTATTATTTCGTCTCAGCTTGAAATAAACAATGTTGTACAAACAATTTCACTGTGTTACGGAAAGAAGAGCAAGATACGCAGTGAAATTACTGGAACCGTGACTAAACCACCAATTTTTCAAGATGGGGGCAATATATTTATTGTGAAATCCTAAAATGTTATGAACAACGATGTCCATTGAAGGTGGTGAATGGTGCATCTGGTTTGCCCATTTTCATCATATGAAATAAAATCTTGCAAGGGTATTTTTCAAATGTTAAGGCTTGTAGCACCGCGAACGTCCTTGAGGATTTTACAGAACTAATTTTACGGGTAATAGCGGGGTCGTTTTTCAGATGGGTTATTATTTTAATGTTAAATAAATAAAGTAGTGATAATAAAAAAATCTTTTGTAAATGTGTAGATATTTTTTCATCCTGTTTTGCTAAAAATTAAAGGAGTAAAATGGTTTCATGTTAATAATTTTGTGGTGATTTTTTTCTTAACTTAAATAACTATAGAAAAATTATGAAAAAACCACATCTTATATCGTGAAGATTTCCGATAGCTTTTTAGGTAAATTATTGATTAGTAATTACCAACGAAAAGTAGTTTAGTTTGCAAAACATTTTCAACCTTTTGCTGCAATAGGAGCCTTAAGTGAAATATGCCTTTTGAAGCATCCGCAAAAACTTCTTCGTCTGTGGTCAGTCAAAGACCAACAATTTGGGTTAGGCTTTACTTTTTGTGGGTACGGCTTTATTAATGAACACTTGAGAATGGCTAGATGCATAAAGTTTATAAAATTATAAAAAAAACGTGCATCTCGGACTCCCGACAGAATTGGTAACTTAAACTAATCTAAGTTGAACTATTTAATATTGTGTCCGAAATACGGCTAGCGCTGTTGCTTAGAGTGAGAGAGGAGGAGCCTGCCCACCGCTGCCGTATGCGTGAGGGAAAGGGAAGCCAGATAGACTGCCGCCGTAACGCGTTACGTAACGAAGCGGTTTACCCTCCCATAAGAAGTTATCACTGCAAAAATATTAAAAATAAAAAGGCAAATTAGCACTTAACCACATCTGTACCTAAATACAATAGGACTTTTATTTCCATCCATAAACCCAGCACAGCTGCCAAAATCAATTTAGTATTCATCCAATACATATATTAGATTAAACATAAACAGAGCCCAGTCACTTCGGCCTTTGTTCTTTTAATAAGATTAAATTGGTATGCCTTGGCAATATGCTCAGCTAAATTACATTTCAGGATGACCCCTAATCGCGCAGTCTCCATCGCTAGGATTCCAGATTCGCCATATAATTGATGGGTGGAGATAAAAGAAGAATGTCACTTTGGGGACGGTGCGCTTTACAAGGGGCGTCTGTGGCGAGCGGAGCGACTAGCGTTTTTTCATATTTGTAAAAGTTTTTTTGAGTTATTTGTTATTCGTAATCATCATTATCCGAAAGTTATATCCCTGTTGCTTTCGACATGCTGCAATCGGGACCTAGTTATTATTTTTCAGAGCAGGATAAAGTCTGTCGGGCCCGCTAGTAGTGTATATATTTACAAGCTAAGCTATAGTCGACGCATTATGAATTGAGGCTTCGGGTCTTAAATCATATTTATCTGTCTGTCTCGCTCGCACTTACAGGTCTTATGGAGAGGTGTAGTGACGTGCGTAAGAATTGTAGAGGTGGATATCGATAACGGGATAGGTATGATCGATATGCTAAATTATGTTAAGTATTAATAGGAATAATTTTTCGCGAAAATAAAAGTTTTTAATTTGTAAGATAAAATGTTTGTTTCGGCGTAATCGAAGAGAAACTGTATAGATCGTAATGTGGCCCTGAAAAGGGCCGTTTTTATCTTTTCTAGGGATATTTCTTAGTTCTTCAAAAATCCTCATAGGTATCTTCCCCATCTGTGTCATCTTCCTGTAGGTTAATTATCAGAGGTGGTGCTTGATCTCTTAAAATAGTTTTCCCTAAGTCCTTATCCTGGAGCTCCTCGGCATGCCTCACACATTTGGCCCAGTCTGGGGTCAGTTTTGCAATTCTTTTAAAAACAGGAACACGTTGTGAATTGCAGTCCGAGCTTGAGCGTTGATGTCACCATTTAATTTCTTCAAAACCACGTTAGAAAATAAATTCTCCATTGTGCGTATTGCGTAACGAAACGTAAGTAATGTAATGAGTGTCATAACAAAAAATATTATTTATAGAAAAACAACAACCCTTACTCGTAACGACCAATCAGGAGTCAGAGTGCTAATGAAGGTCACGATGACGCATCGACCCCGCGTGCGCAGGTAACTAAGTGTCGATAACGGGTTGCATTGCGGGCACATTCCTACTACTGTCAGTGATATTTATTACCTGACGACTCGGTTTAAAATGCGTCGACTATAGTTACACTTCCGTTACAACGAATACACTGAATAAGAACCCAGACCAGAGTAAATAAAAGAAAGTTGTTATTGTAGAGAAAATAATGCAGAGCTAATTGTATGAATTCAAGCAAATAAATCAAGAAATAATCGAAGTGGCTTATCGAGTCACCCACTCACCCACTTTGAACCCCGCTTGACCCCATTACTCAGCTAATAAGTCCTCCCCCTTATCCGAGATGACAACTCACAAAATGCGCTGACATAAGATTTCCATTTTTTTTTCTAAAACGTTTTCAATCATGAAAAATATTTCTTTTCATTCTTTATACAATGGCATTCGTGACTGTTGGAGCGCAATTGTTTTTTGTTTCATTCATGTATTCTTAAAGGTATTTTTGTCAATTGTTTAAATTTGGAATGTGACTTTTGTTTTTTTTTTGTATTGTAATAAAATATAGCTACTTTGCTGGTTTTTTTTTATTTATTACTTGAGTACAACAGCCAGTACCGCATGGGTATATGATGGACATATCACCTATACTAGGAATGCGCTTTTATTTTGTTCTCCTGACAAACAAGTCATGTCGAGGTATTTTATCTTTTTTGTTCTTTTCTTTTCTTATTGCTCTATTTATGTATAACAACTTATATCTATTACATTGATTATCAAGAAATCTAAATACAAAGCTTTTATTACTTCTATTTTACATTCATCAATTATATTTATAGTCTATCGGTTATTTATATACATTTTCCTTATTTTACTATTTATTATGTTACTACTATTCGATACATAGATTATTTGTTTTGAATGAATGAAGGAATGAAAACTCTTTATTGTTCACCATAATTTAAACCTAGACAATTTAATATGAATACATTTCCATTAGAATAATGGGCCTTATCGCTTATAGCGATCTCTTCCAGGCAACCCGGTGTCCAAGGAGACATTACAAGAAAAATTAAATAATATTTGTCGGTTTAACTAAATTAAAACTAATTTAATCGTAATTAAATATAATTAAAGAAAAAACAAAAAAATATAATAATAATAAACTACTATAGATGTACATAATTAAATAGATTATAATAATATAAATTACATATACCTACATGCGAACAGTAATATAATTTTATTTAATGAACAAATAATGGTCAGTGATCAAGTGTTTGAATGTAATGGATGTAGCTTGTCTGATTTTGAAGGGGAAGCAGTTCCGCAGGCGAACAGCCTGTACGGCTGAAGAATTTCCTAGAAAGAACGAAGTGTGTTTAGGTATCGTTAGCAGACGATTTTCATTTAAGCGCAAATTGCAGGACTGAGATTGATAGAAGACACTAAAAAGTTCCTTTAAATATGGAGGAGGGGGACGTGTTTTTACTAATTTTCGTTTTTATGTTATATACAAAATGGCTTAAATTTATTATTTTATATATTTAATATTACTCTTGTGATATATATTTATTAATATACATACAATTAGTAGCTTATATATCCTTATTCATGTCTATTACAATTTTTACGATTTTCACACAAAATGTTATGAACTCATTTAGGTATTTCTTGGCCAGCGAAATGGACCGGATCTCACTGACGGATTTTATTTTCCCGAAACCTAGAATCTGGATGTCTTCAAGTCCCATGTGAATAGGCACCATCTAGGTACGCGTGCTCTATCATAGACCATATCTCCGCTGGATGTCGGGCATGATCGTGGACGCCAACCTATACTGTAATAGGAAAAAGATACGCTCACAGGCTCAAGTGATAGAAACTAAGTTGTTCCTCGCAACTGTCAGTGCGGCATACGCAGTACAAGATTAATCTTAGAACATAATAGAATATTCTTTATTGCACGGTCTTCAGATTATTTAGATTCACAATTGGAACCGGTAGGTGGCGCTGGGATCGGGTCCTAGATTTTTATTTTTTCAGGGCAGGACTGCAGGTCTGCCGGGACCTCTAGTTTTGAATATATTTAAAAGAGAATAAGCATAATATAATTTAAGAATAACAGACAAATATTTTAATCTTATACGTTGATATACATTTTCATATCAGGCAATTTAAGCAAGAACAAGCGGCTTTTAGTAAACATTTAAGTTAACAATAGCGCTGAAACAAAGCCTTTTAAGCGTTCACAAACAATATACCGTATTGCAGTTATAAATCAGGTGAACAATGTCCTCCTTTTGTTAGTGTCATGACGACGGGCCTTTCTGTACTAGCACCCTGTTACCTCTTGTTAGGCGGAAATGCAAGCTGTATAGATACACTTCGCGTTGTACCTATTTAGTTTTATTAGATAACATACGTATACATATTGTAAATATTTGTTCCAAGTAGTGCCACCTATTATTGTAACATTCGTAAGTACAGTGTAAACTTTATATAACTACAATGAAAGGACTGTGCATTTTATGGTGTTATAGAGAGTTGTCGTTAAATGGAGAGTAGTCTGTTATTTTTGTCTGACGAGTTTTGTTGTATTTTTTACTTATTTTATTCATATCTTGCGATATTGAGGTATCTTGGTGGTAAAGGAAGTACCTAGAAATTTCGGTATTTCGGAGTTTCTTAGAAATTTCGGTATGCATGATGCCGACAGTCGACTTTCTTACGGGCTAGGATAATAAATTGATAAAAGAACGTACACAGCTGCGCAGTTTTTACTAATTTTGGCAACTTAAAAGGTACTTTTTATTACTTAATTGTTGTCGTTATTGAGGGTAGGTGTAATGCTATATAGAGTGTATCATTGTACGGAAGACTAGCTAAACCAACCAAAGCCAAGTAATTTCGACGCTTAAGGGAGATTGTTGTTAAATCGAGTGACGTTACATGGAGTTTACACTGTAGTTGTATTTACTAATCGGGTATTAAAAGCGAGCGGGCGTAGCGGCTAAAGATAATTCTCACTTCGACTTTGGTCGGATGCACTTGTCATAGTAGCTCTCCAGGGAGGCTAATTATTGTGCGAGAATCATAATTTATAATTAATTGTGGTTTAGATCGGAATTTTTCGTTCGGAAGTCGAATAAACAGTTCTCAAAGTTCTACGTGTTAAAATCTAATTGTCTAATTCGAAACAGCAGAATTTGGAAATGCAACTGTTCTGTATTTTGCCTGTTAGAGCATTACGTGAAAACTACTTAACAGATTTAAAGATGACTTAGGATACCTTTTATCCTAATACACGTTGTATACGTCTCACGTGTGTAAAGTTGCTATGTGCAACAAACCGAGGCGCTTCTAAGGCCCTAATTACACTATCATATATTTAGGATATAAATATGATCTCATATCTGTCAAATTCTATGATCATATTTAAATGATGCTGTTCTTCGTTTTTACATATTACAGTTACGATCATATTAACGTCATACTTTATCAAGATCTACTGAGATCTACTACTGAGGAGATACTATCAAGATGGATAAAGATTAAGCCATGTTTTCCGTTGCTATGAGTGCAATTTTAATAGATGCAAAAAAAAGTTAAAAAGAAAACAACCAAAAATAAAAGACTTATTTGGATTAGATAATAGGTAAGCAAGGCGATCAGAGAGAGGGGTCCTTGACACCTTACTTGAAGAACTTAGATTGGAAGATAGAAATTCTTACAAGATATTCTAGGCGAAATTCTTGCATTTGCACGCCATTTCAGAGTTTGGACGACGATATGATAATATTCCTACGCTTGCTGTCAAATAGGATCCCTTGACTATTGATCATATAGAATATGAATCATGGAGT
Source organism: Dendrolimus houi (assembly GCA_039645545.1). Taxonomy (NCBI): domain Eukaryota; kingdom Metazoa; phylum Arthropoda; class Insecta; order Lepidoptera; family Lasiocampidae; genus Dendrolimus; species Dendrolimus houi. The sequence goes on along the minus strand of CM077134.1, from coordinate 18,930,083 downwards.
TATTACACTGTCATAGGTTCTTCATATAAAAATGACTCATACTACTATGATCATATTTCTATGACGGTATAATAAGGCTCTAAACCGTGTACTACATCGCATGGCGCGTACTTAATATAGCTCAAAATAACTTACCGTAACAATAAAACCGACTTCAAAAAGTATAAAATAACTTATTTCTAAAGCTATTTTTAATTATAATATCTTATTTTTAATATATATTATCTAAAACATCTTGAAAGTCGGTGCTTAGTGATTTTCAAAATATAGAAATTTTTATGTTTTACTTCGCACCGACTTCGAGATGTTTTAGAAACGGGAACGGAAATTTTTTTCATAAAAAAATGTTCATTAATGAGAACTACTTGGTCAAACTATGTTAAATTTTTAGGGGACCAAATGGCAACTATTCCGCATCAAACTAAAAAAGAATACTAAATCGGATCATAAATCTCAACGTAATCGGTGTACATAAATAAATAAAAAAAATTGCAGGAGTTCAGCAGACAGGCAGACGGCCCACTTGATGGAAAACGGTTACCATCGCCCATGGACATTTTCAACACCAAAGGTGCTACAAATGCGCTGCTGCTCTTTTAGGGGAGACTGGAACCTGGTCACTAATGCCGGAACACAACTCAAGGTTGCGATGGCGACATACTTTAGACCAGAGGTGGTAGCCATCCAGTCGGGCAAATGCCCTACCACCTGGCTGTGGGTTGTTTAGTCGCCTCTTACGACAGGCCACCCGGCCGCAGGAAATTGTATTCTTTCTCCGTTCCTGCACGGATGAAATACACATACCAATCAAATTGTGAACCTCCTCCTTTTTGAAGTCGGTTAAAAATGTATAAGGCTACGACGTGCATAGATCAACGTATATGATCGATATATGCATAATGTAGTTCTAGCTTTATAAAATTGGTACATAGGGACCTGTAATCATTATTTTATGGTTCATAAAGTAGGAAGTAGTTTTTATCCGTGCTGGAACGGAGAAAGAATACAATTTCCTGCAGCTGGACGACCTGCCTGTTGTAAGAGGCAACAAATAAACCTACAGCCAGATGGTAGGGTATTCGCCCGTTTGGATGGCTATCACCCCTGGTCTGGAGTATGCCAAACCTTGAGTTGTGTTCCGACATTAGTGGCCAGGTTCCAGACTCCCTTTAGAGAGTGGTAGCACATTGGTAGCAGCTTTGGTGTTACATGGCGATTGACGATGGTACCCGCTTTCTATGAGTTGGGCCGTCTGCTTATCTGCCGAACTCGTGCAATAAAAAAAGTAGACTTATTTGTTATTTTTTTATCGCCTTATTCATAGTAGTTATACAAGGTATATAGGCTCGATAAAAAGTTTAAATCATAATCGCACTTAACGATAAAACCCCGAATAAGAGATTCTCATTTCGCAACTAGATTAAACAGCATTTCAGGCAAAAGCTTCCAGTTCTATTATAATGTAATTTTTCAAGCTGCCAACGTAATTACGTAAGTTCTCACGTAGAACTCGTAAATCTCTGGAAGCGGCCATTGAGAGGGGGGGGGATTCCCACAAATTTACTATGCAAATGTCGATCTAATGAAGCAAAGTTTCGCTTTTCCACGGCGTTTTGTTTGTAAATGAGATGCGACCGAACGAATTGGGGCAATGAATTTAATTCCCTCATGTACTGATTCACTCATTGAATCATACATTGGATGGTTTTTTTTTTAGGATGATGATGTATGAGTTCAGTAGACAGGCAGACGGTCCACTTGATGGAAAGCGGTTACCGTCGCCTATGGACATACTGACTGTCTGCTGAAGTAAATCAATAAAAAAATTGGGTATCGTCGTGTCCTTTCTGTCGTCTGTTTTTCAATTATATCAATTCATCTTGGTTTGATCGTCTAGTATCAGCATTATCAGCATTACTGCTAAACTGGCTGCTGCACATAAATGACAAGCATATTTTTTGTCAATTCGCCTTTTCCAAGTCCTACGCCTACACATTTTGAAGCGAAACTTCTTTAGAATCGTTGTGATTTGAAACTCGATGAAACGAAAAAGCCACACTAAGAAGAGATAAACACATAAATCTAGAGGTCTAAGCCTACGACGAATGAGAATGAGATACGAGTTTTACATGTGCAGCACAGATTAGAGAGTCAATAAGACCGATGATTAAACATAGGTCCAATTTAGACCAAAATAAAAGTAATAATAATATTTTTTAGACTAAGATGCTTAAGTTTATTTTGAACTGTAATATGTTGACGGATGTAGGCTCAATTAATTATATTTATGTTAATAAAAGTTAGAGAAGAATTATCTGTGAGTATATACTCTGAGGCATGGTAGCGTAATGGCTAGCGCACGCGTCCCAAACTCAAAGGGCGCGGGTTCGATTCTGGCCGGAACGCATGCACCACTTAGGCAGTTTTCTGACCTAATGTGCATATTGTTACAATTACCGCGTGCTAATAACGGTGAAGGAAAACATCGTGATGCAACCTGCACATCGAGATAACCGATGTGTTAAACCTGCCAAGCCGCCTTGGAAACGCGTGGCGGGTATACTGTCCGTTCCCCTATAGTGGGAGGCCCGAGCCCAGCAGTGGGACATTTATGGGCTGCTATTATTATATTATTTATATATATTCTCTGAAGTTTCACTTCTGCTGCGTGTGAACTGCACACATACACACTAGTTTTTACTCGTATAATTTCTTTACTGTTTTAGTCGCCACCACTATACAGTATAAATTTACATAAAGTCAAATACTACGGTTTGAACTCTCTACTTTTAGTTATTCTTTAATTTTTTAATAGACTTATCTTGTCGTTCCTTCAGGTTGCACAGACAATGGCTTAGGCGGGAATGGAGTGTCAGAGCTGGACTACACTGACGTGGAGTTGGGCTTGGCGCATAGAGGACCAAAGTTTGACGTGGCCCATTCGAAGAACGTCACCGCTCTGGTCGGGAAGACTGCTCAGCTGAACTGCAGGGTCCATGATCTTGGGAATAGGACGGTAAGGTTTATGCTTACAGGGAATTGGGATTGTAGACCCAAATATCGAAAACACTTGATCAGACCTATGTAATCCTTTATTGTACATAGTATGAGAGGCACTTGGAATTTTTTTCAATATTTTATAGTTTGCTTGTAGGCCTGACCCACGATCCAGTCAATGGTAAATAGTTAACGTGACCCATGAACATCTGCAACACCAAAGCAACCGATGAGTTTTCTATCACATTGAGACTTTAAATATCTGTTTACGTCCATTTTGAAGAGCCCCATATTGTAGGGCTTTGGGAAAACCGCGATATGCTCTATAATAATATAGTATAATAACAGTCCATAAATATCCCACTGCTGGGCTCGGGCCTTCCTTTATAGGAGAATGGACAGTATAACCGCCACGCTTGTCCAAGGCGGCTTGGCAGGTTTGACACATCGGTTATCTCGATATGCAGGTTGCATCACGATGTTTTTCCTTCATCGTTTGTTAGCACGTGGCGATTTTAACAATATGCACATTAGGTCACAAAACTGCCTGCAAGGATCGAACCCGCGACCTTTGAGTTTGGGACGCATGCGCTAGCCATTACGCTACATAGACTTTACTGTACTTTACGACTATATGTTCTGATCTAAATATTATTAAGATTGATTGTAATTGTTTATCTCATATAATACTAATAACTAGCTACGTCCGCGACTTTGGCCGCGGGGTTTACTTTTTTTGCGGGACTCTAAAAAATGTTGCCTAAGTTACTCTTTATAACATCAGCTATCTGCTGTTTGGCTCTTAATAGTTTTGATGATCGGATCCCAAACGGGTGGTACTTGCCAACCAACGTTTCTATTGATATTTGGGTGTTTTTTGATTTCAATAGCCTCACGCATCATCCTAGGTATGAAACGATTCTACTACTACTACTCGAAATCGAAATGTCGGAATAATAAAAATCAATTCAATTACCTCGCTTAAAACCGTCGAAACCTAGTTTTATTAAAATTTGTGATGTTCCAGGTATCATGGATCCGCCACAGGGACATTCACCTACTGACGTCTGGAAGGATGACGTACACCTCCGACCAGAGGTTCATAAGCGTACACAATCCTCACACAGAGGACTGGATATTGAAAGTAAGAATACAAATTCGCAAAGCTTGTAGATGAAGGATTTCTAGTATAAGCCGCGCGCAGGTTTGCCGATAACTAGAATAGAATAGAATATACTTTATTGCACACAATGTTACAAAATAAATTCGTACATACAATCGTAACGATAAGTAGGTACAATGAGCGGTCTTATCGCTGGGAGCGATTTCTTCCAGACAACCTTTGGATGGACAGAAACTCGGTATGGATGGGGGTAAGTATGTAATAGATATAATATACTAATATATACGTGAGTATAAAGGAAATTGTTATTAAATTATAATATAAATACACATATTTATCTAAATATACAAGTTGCGTGTCGTCAAACAACACCATTCCAAGCATACAACTAAATTACATTATTATTCAGTTACAATTTGAGATAGTGTTGTTTGACGAGATCATTAAACGAATGCACAGACTTGGCTTGTTTTATGTTTTGAGGTAGAGACTTCCAAAGCCTTATGATGACTACTTACTATTATTGTATATACTTGTGTAAAGTATATATACATTTATTGCAACAACTATTTATGTAACCTTTTTTGTCAACCCTACTGACCATCGACGCGTGACATCATGAGGCTATCGGCAAATCTGCGCAAGGGTAGTGCTGCCTATCTTTCATGGCGCATCACGGTGCTGCTCTGCAAATAGGCAATCGCTTTGTTATGCTTAAAATTAAAAACAGAGACGTTTGTTATCATGTGCACCAGTGGTTGATCTTAATTATATTGTCTATTCATTATTGTCTACGGTGTCATGGTCATCGAATACATTTTTTTTTGAGGCGAGGGAAATGCATTTCGCACACTACCGGGTCCTTTACTAGGGATTAGACCAAAGCGACGAGAGGTGTCACCACGAATGGCGCACCAGAGTCAAATCGCCGGCTTGTGTGGAGACTCGAAGAACTCAATAGTCCACTAAAACCACCCTCCTCCCATGTGCCCCGCGCTGTGGTAGGAAGAGCGTGAGACTTAGAACGTAGTTACGCCCACGCTGATTCTAGCGCATCGGTGCTTGAGAATGCCCCGGGACAGGCAAACTCACTTCGTCAACAGGGGTGAAGAATCCTCTGCTCCCTAGATGCAATAGGGGCCCCTGCAGCGGTATTTACGGGAGTAAATATTGCGCATATCTGCGCCTCCGGGATCCCGACTGACGTCGGTACCCGCGAGACGCATGCGCACCTCTCTCCCGTTCTTTCCGCGGCCTCCTTTTGAGACATGACAGCCTCGCAGAAATTGACCGCACCCACCCAATAATCGTCGCTATGCAACATGGCTTGCACCAAACTGCCCAGCGGATCGATCGGACTTACGAAGGTCTCGAGATCATATCTCTGCGGTGCCCATGCTGCGCACTCGACCAGCGTATGAAACGCAGTGTCTAATGTGCCACATTGGCAACACTGAATACGATTCAGATACTTATCAAAACACCCATGCCCGTTAAGGCAGGGTCAGGGTCCCGCGCGATATCGATTCAGATACTTATCGATGCCTATGGTTGCGGTTTCCATGGTTGCGGTTTCCCGCGTCCTGATCGCCTGAACCTCGGCCTGGCAATAAACCAAGCCACGGGCGAGGGATGGTCATCGAATACATACGTCAACTGAGGTATTATTCCTCTGTAGTGGAACACTTACAAACCAATAGATGGCGCTGTACAACAATAGATATCACAAACGTTTCCCGAAACATACAAAGAATATTAAGCCATCTGTTATTGTTGAAACAGGAGTTCCTCCTGCGGGAACAATACTAGCCTCGCTGGAAGATCTTCCTATAAGACGGAGGAGCATTCCATCTCGCTCGTCCACTCAGTCGGGGCACCCCCTTCACCTCTATTATTAAAACCTGAGTGTTTGTGATTAACGCAAATCCTTCATTAATTAAAACCTCATTTTCATTATACTATAATCCCCATTAATATTATAAATGTGAAAGTAACTGTCTGTCTGTTACGCTTTCGTGTAAAAACTACTGGAGAACTGGATGGGTTATGTTGTAATTTTGTACATAGGTAGTTTTATACCGAAAATCGACATAGCTACTTTTCATCCCGGTAGATAGGATAGTATGCGATATAAAATGAAGTGAATCTTGCAGGGGAAAATAGCACTAACATAAAAAAATTATCTAATGTAACTTGTATTGTGTGTGTCTTTAAACAAGAGGCAAACACTAGGGTTTGACAACTCTAGTATTATTACAAAACATACACGTCACTCGATACATCTAAAGAACTTGATCTTCTCTACATAACCTAAAAGATATAAAAAAAAAGCTTGTGAAATCACGAAATATATGAAAACATCAAACAGAGATTGACACCAAATTATATTAAATATAATATACCAAATCATTCTCTGTAATATAATAGCTGTTTTAATTACTAAAATTTGTATCAAAATCTGTTGAGTTGTTTCGGAGTCTATTCGAATTTCGAGATTATCTGTCAGATAGACAGACAAACATTTTAAAAACAGTCATGTATTATTTCCTTTCGTTTCGTAGTAAATAGCAGTTTTCACAAGTATAATGTACGGACCACCTACATTATGTATGGGCTTTATATAAAAAACCCATACTTATTTACAAGTGTTCGTGTCAACCGAACACATCTGAGTTCGAATCAAGTAGCTAACACGCTCGGTCGCTCTAACGTGTCGCGAATAGCACATTAGTCTTTCCATCATTTTATATCAGTCATGTATGTCAATCATTATCATTAGTTTCATAAGTTTAGCATTATCATTTATCACCACATTCTATTAACATCATCATTCTCTCTCATCATCGCCACCATTTACACGGGTGTCGCGCCGTAGTACATAATATAAAATGTATTCTTAAATAATTGTTTATATCTTTTGTTCAGATAAGGTTCCCGCAGCGCCGTGACTCTGGCGTATACGAGTGCCAGGTGGGCACCACACCACCAATTGGTCATCGGATGTACCTCTCCGTTGTTGGTAAATATAGCTATCTGAGGGTCCTTGGAGAATCGCTTACAAGGCGCCAACTCATTATCACCGAAGGGCTTGACTAGACATTAAAGTACCCGAAGTGGGAACTCCAGGTGGCCAAACGTTTAGAAAATCGATTTCTGCAGCAGCTCTGGCAATATAAATACTGTTACGAGTTGCAGGACTCTAATTAAAATGCCGTTGGAATTATTATAGAGTTTATTAAAACTATACAAACACGTATAACACAGGTACAAATATAGCCGAACGCAACAAGTGCAAATGTAATGCAGTAGATCGTAATTCAATAACACGCGCAAAGTCCGTCACTAAATAGATTACCGAATGTACACAAGTCTTGCTTCGCTCGTGGTTATTGCTCGACTGCCTCATCTCTCTATTGGGGCCTTGCTTTATACTGCACAGATGCAATATGTCTGCCCGGCCGCGTGGACCTATTTTCTGAGAATCAGTTTGTACTTTTAAGTCCGAGACACCTGGCAGTGATCATAGTACAACAATAGGCCGTAAGAGATTACAATACACAATGGGCTGTTTTTTTAATCACAAACTTTAAACACGAAGTAAACAAAAGAAGTCCAAATGCTGAAAGGGTAATAAAATGTGTTTCTACAGGGCTGCAGGTGTGAATTTGTCTTTGTCAGCACCTAGGTCTTAACAATACCATGTATGTTAACTTTTTTCCGAAGCGGCGGTTGGCGTAGCAGTAAGCGCTCGGACACCCAATGCGATGGTTTCAGGTTTGATTCCCCACGTGGAAATTTTATTTTCTTGGATCCTTCCTGAATTTTATAAAAATTGTGACATATCCAGAAAAAATCTCTACACGGGGAATCGAACATTCGACCATATTACATTACGTGTAGGAGTGTTTACTTCTACCCTAACCACCGCTTCGGAAAAATGCTAACATAAATGATATTGTTACGAGTACGGGACTCGAATTAAAATGTCGTTGGAATTATTATAGAGTTTATTAGAACTATACAAACTCGTGTAATACAGGTACAAATAGAACCGAACACATCAAGTCCAAACGTAATGCAGAAGGTCGTAATTCAATAAAACGCGCAAAGTCCGTCACTATTAGATTCCCGATTGTAGTACACACGTCTCGCTTCGATCGTGGTTCTCGCTCGACTCACATCCTCCCTCCATCAGGCCATCGTCTTTTCCTGTACAAGTGCAATGTGCCTGCCCGTCCACGTGAACCAAATTTCCTAGAATCAGCTTGTACTTTTAAAATCCGTAACACCTGGCTAATGATTACTATACAACAATAGGCTCTAGAAATTAATGCCAATAAATAAGTAAATAAAAGAAGACGATCATAAAATAATTACAATAGTTTCAATTTTATTAGTTCAAATGCCGACGGGTAATAAATGTGCTTCTACAAATCTGTACGGGGAATTTGTCTTTGTCGGCGCTTAGGATGTAACAATATTTATGTTGCCAGAGCTTCATCAAGAATTATATTTTCTAAACGCTTGGCCATCTGGAGTTCCCGATTCGGGTACTTTCATTTCATGCTGTTTTGAGCGAAATCGGTGATGACAGGTAGGCGTCCTCTCTTTGTTAGGGAAATTGGCACATGTCTAGGAATACTGGTAGTCATAAGACACAGTATATATAACAATCCACTTTATTTTGATACTTGTCATGTACGTCAAATCTGTGAAAGCGGCCGCCTTTGGACCTCAATACTTTTGTCATAGAGGCAGAATACTAAAGAATAACAATCGTCCAGTAAAAAACGTAATGGTGGCCATATACCATTCTGCCTATCGTCCAAGCGGCATGACGCTGCCGATTGGATCAAGTAGAACTGACCATATGTGGGCGTGGATTGACATGAAGTTATACTTGACAGAGTTTTTGGCGGGAACTGAAAGGAGATGTCGCGCTGTACAGTTTTATTTTTAAAAAATATGTAAAATTACTCTAAAATGAAGGATATTGATAGTTTGAGTAGTAATATGTGTTTTGTGAGAAATGCGAACTGTACAGTCGAATGTGGCCTTTTGAGTTGTCACAAGAACTCTGTTGAAGAATCAGTACTACAGTTCAGCTGTGCTCCACATAGGCTTAATAAAATGAAAAAAACTACATTATAATCTAAGATCTGGCTTAAAGGCCTAGCTGCCAACTCATAAACCTAAATAAATAAATAAATTATACTTCACAAAACAATCGAAATTCAATTCTTTTAGCTTGGTCATGCCGTTTGGACCGTGTATGGCCGTCGCGATCGTCAATTTAGTTCGTGAAGATTTTTTTGTTTCTTTACCACGAGTAAAATTTCTAAGACGGCTAAAACCGGCCATGGCTTCAACTGCCGATTGGACAGTTTAAATTGATCTTTTTTGGTGTATAAGAACGAACTGCAGATTGGAATAAGCCTACAGCGTCATACCGATTGGACGATAGGCAGTATATCGCCACCTTAACTCGTAAGTTTCGGTAAAGATGCTCGGCAGTCCAGTGGACCCGTAGATAATATTTATTGCGTGGACTAACCATTTGCGTACAGTCCTCGGCAGGGGCTGGACGAGGAAGGCGACGGAATATGTGGTGCTGACTTGAGCAGACCTACGTCTAGCAATGGACATCGGCTGAAGATGTGATTTCTGTCAAAGAAAACTTGCATATCGAGATGACCGATCTCTCAAAGCCACCTTGGACATGGTGGCGGGTATACTGTCTGTTCGCCAAAGAAATTGGGAGCCCCCCGCCCAGTGGTGGGGCGTTTATGAACTTTTATTATTAGTGTAATTGAAAGAAAGGAAAGCGTTTATTTGCCAAAGGCAACACGCACAGAATATGAATTAAATCAAGTATATATATATATAGTTTTTTTTTATAGTACAGCAAATGAACGGTTGGTAAGATACAGAAATGACCATTATAGTTTACACATATTTCATTGATTAATGTTGTAATAAAATATTGAAAATAAATAAAAAATATTTTTAATCTTAACGTTATAAAACATATAACAAGCAGAGTTGGTCAGATTTTTAGATAACACCGTATATTATACTCCAAATACTTACACATAGTCCGCATAGAGTTTACATCTGTTTGTTCACTGGAACAGTACCGAAGTAATAAAGGTCATAAATAAAGAATTCGGTTCACAGATGTCAGTTCACGTTTCTGATAATAACAAAAATACTACACGCGTCTCGAGAGGATAAAAGCAATATTGATACATGACCTAACTTGTTTCTATCAGGTCGTTTTCATCTATAATATATCATATACCAGAATTGTTACTTACAGAAAAACTTAATTCTAAACTTAGTTTTTACATATAATAAATAATAACACAAAGTAACTAACTTGAAGCCAACACAACTGCCCACTAAAACATGAAAGCCAGTCGAAGCCAACCTGATTTGAAGTAATACAACGAATGACATGTTGTTTATGACAACGTTGATATTTGTTAGTAAATTGAAAAAACGCTATTGCAGCCTCATCTATTTGGTTCATCTGTGTATTCTAAGGAAATGACTTCATTTATCGGAATAAGATGTGTGCTAAATGTCTACTCGGGTTATAAGCCAGCTCTATGTCGAGTTTAATTTATATACGTTCACTAGTTTCCAAAAATATGCGATCGCAGCAACATCTTTTTCGATATTTTCGCCTATCCCGCGGAAACGACGTCATTCATCGGGATAAAAAGTATCCTAATTTACGCCCCGAGATATGAACTTGCTATGTGTCGATTTCATTTAAATATGTTCAATAGTTTTGACGTGATGCTCTAATAGACAAACAAAAATTCTAAAAATTGCATTTTCAGCGTCTCCTGGTACGAATTTTTTTACAATTTTAATTTACCAAAGGCATATATTTATTAGAATTAATAAACGGTGAGCATCAATCTTATTTTCCATTCTCCGTCCAAGCAGAACCGCTGACGATGATCCTGGGGGGACCAGAGCTGTTCATCAACACCGACAGTACAATCAACCTGACGTGTGTAGTTCAACATTCTCCCGAACCACCGCCCACGATTCGATGGACACATAAAGAAGAGGTAAGAACACTAATCAGTGTGCTTAGTACGCGTTTTTTTACTATTCTATCGCGTTCAAGTTAACGCAATTTTATATCGGAATGACTTAGCACCATTTTGTGAGCGTGAAGAGAAACATATATGCTACGTTCTATTAGAGACTCACAACGACCACGTTCACGACTGCAATTTTTCCCGTTCCACTTGCTTGCCGGCCACAAGTGGAACGGTTATTCGACACAGATCTTGACATGGGTCGTTGTGAGCGTTGCGATCGAAAATGATGATGTCATTAGTAACGTTTTCGCCACGACCACAACGACCGCAGTCGCTTTGTGGAACGGCTAACGGAGCATTTTGTGCGTTGTGAGCTACTCGTGGAATACGTTGAAAATCGTGTCGTACAAAATAGCGTTAACTTGAACGTAGTCGAATAGTAAAAAAACCCGTAATATGATTTGAAAATTCATACTATAAAAATGTGTGTTTGCAACATTTGCCCTGTATAAAGACCAAAGTACCTGTACGGTTTACAATGCGGAATTTGGGAAACGATAAATGCACAACCACTTACCTTGTTTGCTTTGCTGTGGGAACCTTTCGATTGTGGATTGTAAGTCACAGTTACGGGCACAATTTCTTGATTGGCTAGAGGATTAGCTAATAGCATATTTTGGGAAAACACTTGAAATGGACGAAAAAACAGGAAAGTCGATGCGGCGCGTGCGATATAGAAAGTTGCACTGGCAGCAAGAGAGCAGCATAGATGTAGATAGCACGCACACACGGGGTGGCGATGCGTTTGTTTTAATATGTTATTTAAATAATGGAAGTTAAGACATACCCGTGAAAATTGTACGTACTATATACGGAACAGTATCTAATTGTGTTTTATTTAACATATAGGTAAATTTTTCAAGTGGATCTTCAGGGCCAAATCCTAAACTATATGAAATAGCGAAAAATACCCAAAGGAGTCTCGAGGCTGATTTAGACTAAAGTATCATGTATATGGTATCATTAGATTTTTAAAAAATCAGTTACCCTTTTCTGGATTCCGGCCAAATCAAATAAATAAAATATTAGGTTGGGGAAAAAGTTTTATATAAAAATTCAAAAGGTTTTTTTATAAAGTTTATTTACATTTGACCAAAGTATGTAGGTGCCATTTTGTTGGATAACTTTTTGCCATCTTGTAGGTAGGGACGTGATCCCATTGCTGTAAAAATTTTGGGGCTTCTGATCAAAAAACTGCGACAAGTGGTTTTGGCAGTCCTCTCGTGATGTTAACCTGACACTGCCTAAGGAATTCTGCAGAGACCGAAACAGGTGAAAATCTGAAGGTGCACGGTCAGGAATATACGGCGGATGAATTAACACCTTCCAGCCAAACTCTCGTAATTTTTGCTGGGTGGCTAAAGATGTGTGAGGTCTAGCGTTATCATGCATGGTAAAAAACCACACCCCTTCTGTTGATTAATTCTGGCCGCTTTCTCTCAACTTTTTACTTTAATCTCATCAGTTGTTTGCCGCAGTATAGTTCAGAATTGATGGTCCTGCCTGGTGGTAACAGCTCATAATGAATAATGCCCTTCCAATCCTACCATACACACAGCATCACCTTGCTGCGAGTTAACCCGGGTTTCACCACAGCCTGTGAAGCCTGACCAGCCTTTGACCACGATCTTTTTCATACGTTCTTGCCGTACGTGATCCACTGTTCATCACCAGTTATCAGCTTCTTCAAAAATGGTTCGGTTTGATTACTTCGTAATAAAGAATCACAAATGAGTACACGGTTTATTAGGTTTCTTTCAGTGAGCTCATGAGGCACCCAAATAACGAGCTTGTTTGTGTACCCAGCTTTTTTCAAATGCGCCAAAACCGTTTTGTGGTCAATTCCCAGTTCTCCAGCTACACCGTAACTACTAATATGCCGATCTTGTTCCACTTTTTCAAAAATGACATCAATTTTGTCCGTAATAAGGCGACCAGAGCGACGTGCATCTTTGATATCAAAATTTCCGGACTGAAAACGCTTAAACCAAATTTGCGCTACTCTCACAGATGCTGCATTAGGTCCATAAACATCACAAATTTTTTTCGCGGCTTGTGTTGCATTTTTACCTTTTTTGTAGTAAAATTTTAAAATGTATCGAATTTCTTCATTAGATTCACTCATTTTAACAATAAGAAAAACAAACGAAAATCACACATTTTCCTAATATGAATTTGGAATTGTCTTCTTTAAAATTAAAACTTTTTAATGATACCAAAAGCAGCCAGATATAAATGGTATAGCCAAAGAGATCTTATTACAAGTTCATACATACTATATGCGAAAAGACTTTTTCCCCAACCTATTATTTATTTGAGTTGGCCGTAAATATACTCAATGACATCATCCGCCGAGCTCTTGTCAACGTCGGCGTATCGGCTATCCTAGAGCCAAATGGCTTGGTGCGATGGGATGGGGATGGGATGGGATGAGGATGGGAAGCCCGGTTGTGTGGGATGTGGGACGCAACATGCGTTGACACTCTGGCGACATCATATCTTCCAGTGACTAAGTCAGGGGCTGGCAACGCTGCTTCAACAACAAAACATCTCAAACGGCGCAAATATGGAACCCTAGGAAGGGGTTACATATTTGTGCCGTTTGGATTTGACACTTTAGGTCCATGGGGTCCATCGGCAAAGGGTTTCTTCAAAGAAATTTGTAAGAAACTCTTTGATATCACCCGTGATCAGAAGGCTGGTTCGTATTTCGCGCAACGAATCAGCATTGCCATACAGCGTGGCAATGCAGTCAGCCTTCTGGGCACTCTTCCCTCTGGTAGCGATTTGTTACATACTTTATATTAATTTATTTATAACTTAGTTTATTTTTAAGTATTTATTTTAATAAATAAATATGAATCGATTTCTGTTAAGGAATGTCAAAGTCAAAATACATTTTTCGAGCCAATCTTAAAAATTACGATTTCATTTTTCCGTTGTGTCGCCATTTATGTAAATATTAATTTAATTTTACAAATCTAATACCACGTAAAACTCATATTGAGTTAAACGTTTTACAACCTGTTTAACACTATGCAATGGTCCAAAAGTGGTGAGCAGTATCCATATTAATATTTTGGCCTGTGTACTATACGGTTATTAAGTACAGCTAAATCGATTGATTTTCAGCGATGACAATTTTGAGTTAAAGCTTAATTCTCATGAATTTTTAATCGGTACAATACGATTATTGAAGTATATTTATGTCACCCTCGCCTTTTTGCTTCAATAATATGTTACCTTTAAAAACGTGATTTAAGAAAAGAGTTTTTTAAAAAAATAATTGTATGGAAACGAATGATTTTTTTCTGTCAATCTACAATGGTTTTTTTTTAAGATAACACATTATTGAACATAATTGTTATTGTAATAAGGCGATTTTAATAATTATTTTACAGTAAAACTTAATGTCATTTAGTCTTAATAATAAATAATAAGTTGGGGAGAAAGTCTTTTGCATATAGTATGTATGAACTTGTAATAAGATCTCTTTGGCTATACCATTTGTATCTGGCTGGTTTTGGTATCATTAAAAAGTTTTAATTTTAAAGAAGACAATTCCAAATTCAAATTAGTAAAATGAGTGATTTTCATTTGTTTTTCTTATTGTTAAAATGAGTGAATCTAATGAAGAAATTCGATACATTTTAAAATTTTACTACAATAAAGGTTAAAATGCAACACAAGCCGCGACAAAAATTTGTGATGTTTATGGACCTAATGCAGCATCTGTGAAAGTAGCGCAAATTTGGTTTAAGCGTTTTCAGTCCGGAAATTTTGATATCAAAGATGCACGTCGCTCTGGTCGCCTTGTTACGGACAAAATTGATGTCATTTTTGAAAAAGTGGAGCAAGATCGGCATATTAGTAGTTACGGTGTAGCTGGAGAACTGGGAATTGACCACAAAACGGTTTTGGCGCATTTGAAAAAAGCTGGATACACAAACAAGCTCGTTATTTGGGTGCCTCATGAGCTCACTGAAAGAAACCTAATAAACCGTGTACTCATTTGTGATTCTTTATTACGAAGTAATCAAACCGAACCATTTTTGAAGAAGCTGATAACTGGTGATGAAGAGTGGATCACGTACGGCAAGAACGTATGAAAAAGATCGTGGTCAAAGGCTGGTCAGGCTTCACAGGCTGTGGTGAAACCTGGGTTAACTCACAACAAGGTGATGCTGTGTGTATGGTGGGATTGGAAGGGCATTATTCATTATGAGCTGTTACCACCAGGCAGGGCCATCGATTCTGAACTGTACTGCGAACAACTGATGAGATTAAAGCATAAAGTTGAGAGAAAGCGGCCGGAATTAATCAACAGAAGGGGTGTGGTTTTTCACCATGAGAACGCTAGACCTCGCACATCTTTAGCCATTCAGCAAAAATTACGAGAATTTGGCTGGGAGGTGTTAATGCATCCGCCGTATATTCCTGACCTTGCATCCTCAGCTTTTCACCTGTTTCGGTCTCTGCAGAATTCCTTAGGCAGTGTCAGGTTAACATCACGAGAGGACTGCCAAAACCACTTGTCGCAGTTTTTGATCAGAAGCCCCAAAATTTTTATAGCAATGGGATCACGTCCCTACCTACAAGATGGCAAAAAGTTATCCAACAAAATGGCACCTACATACTTTAGTCAAATGTAAATAAACTTTATAAAAAAACCTTTTGAATTTTTATATAAAATGCGAAAAAACTTTTTTCCCAACCCTATAGTTTGATCTTCGATGGAGACGCATCCAAAACTTTGTTTTAGCGCATTTACAATATAACCTATTAAAGTTTGTCGAAAACAATAAATGCAGTAGTGTTAAAACATTTCTTGGCTGGCAAGCGTTGGGTCTCAAAAGTCCTGGCAATGATTCAATATTCGGGGACTTTCCTTGTATAAAATAGGCATGGAGCCATTCGCCGAATTCCGGGCACAGTTCGATTGTGCAATTTGGTGCAAACAACGCGCGCCTGTTATTGTTTGCTTCTAGTGATGGGACTTCGTTTTTATTTTATTAGCAACTTTTATCGCGTTTGTCACTTGCAATTAAAATTATATTATGTTATGTGAACGTAGTCACCGTGTCAACATCAATGTCAAATTAATTAATCATATATATATAAATCAAATTAACGCTCCCCATCGACAGCGATCTGGACTACATCTTTCACTTGTTAATATGTTTATAATAGTATTTAATTTCTAAGATTTTTGTAGTGTAATTTATATATAATTTAGTTAATTTTTAACTATTTTGTTTAATGTTAAATTAATTTAGAAATTAATGTTATATTAATTTAAAGTTTCTCAATAAAGCGCGTGCTTAATTGCGTTGGAGCCATATCCCTCCAAAAAATAAGAAGAAAGCGCGTGTTGAAGTTTAATACTTTAATACAATAGATTTTGTTAGCTAGTCTATCTAGGCTGGCTTAATTGTCCTGACTTGGCCGTCAGGTGTTTATGAGCAATATCTACGTATTTGTCATCTTCAATCAATTCGTATTATTGCCATAGTACAGCCTTTCGCATCAAAATTAAGTAAGGATCTCAGTAGCATAATTAATGTTTTGGGTTTTCAATTATATAAAAAATTCTATACTATTATATGCTATTTAGCTCGTGTAAACTATGTATATAATTCGGTGTCTTATTGTCTAGGAAAAAAATGTATCGCATTTTCATGCTTATTATTGAAATTACGTATGTGTGCATATCGAATTTCATTAAAATTATTTCAATGATTTGACGTGACTGCCTAAAAGATGAACAGATAGTTACTTTCGCATTTACAATATTAGTAACCACAATATATTTTAGTATGAATGTATATCGAAATAGTTCAACACTAGGGGTGTCGCCAACGCGTTGCAGAACTAGAAATTTTATAACGCCCTTCTTAAAGAACCGCATGTCATAGCACAAAGGGAAAACCGCGCCGGGAAGTTCCTTCCAGATTATTGCTGTACGCGGAATAATTTTTCTATTAAACCGTTGCGTAGCTGAACGTGGGAGCTCAAGGAAATGGGGGGAAGGGTAATCGCTGTATAAATAAAAAATTTTATACAAATAAATTCAACTAAATTACACAGATCTCTTAGTACAGCAACGAATTTTGGATCACATCGATTAATTGACTTATATTATCGACAATGGTTACAGCACTACGGCCCAGTGGTCTTCGTGAATATAGAAACGCTTCATTTCGCTCTCGGCCATGTTTGTTTCCTTCTTCATTTTTATTTTCTTAGTTATCGGTAGTCATTTATTATATTTCCAACTTTTCCTTAAATTAATTGCATTTAATAAAGATAGATCTAATCCTTTTATCGCAAGCTATTGGACGTGCTAGTAAATATTTAATAGACCATTGATTAATAGAGCGTTCCTCGTGCCTTTGCAGAAGCCACGGGGTATGTAAATGTGCAGATGGCGACCACTTCTGTGGCCCAATTCTGCTATTCAATATCTTGTCGTTGCGAAGATATTCAAATTACGATTACATTGCGATAGTGTCAAAAATTCGTATTCTACTAAATCCACAATATCATCACATGATTAGCAGAATGGCGTTAGCCGAAATGAATATTAAAAGCTAACAAATTTAAAAAAATATTTCCATTAGAATTAATACAATACCCAAATCAGGCAAACCTACGATTGAGACGATAGTGTCAGGCGATTTTGACGAGATAGTAATACCAAAATTGGAATGCCGGTCTAGAGTATGCCGCCATAACAACCTTGAGCTGTGTTCCGGCAACAGTGGCAAAGTGCCTGTACTTCCTTCATAGCCATCAGAACATTGGTAACACCTTTGGTTTTGCATCTATAAGTGACGGTAGTTACTTTCGTAAGTGCGGTGCCAACCTCTCCACTCTACTCCAGTATTAAAAGAAATGAGGTTTTTATTCCCCACATACTTCTACTATAGTCAGCGTCGAAGTACCGGCCGTATTAGAATCGAACGGCTTGGCACGCGACGAAGGCAAGAAGTCGCTTGGTATACCACGTATTCCTTGGAAGATGTGACGGCCGCTTGCTTCGGACGCACCAGAGTGTCTCTGGCCCCGTCACATATTCCAATGACTGAGTTAGAGGCTGGCAACGCTGCTACAAAAATTGAAACTCTCAAATGGCGTAAAGAGTTTCTTCAAAGAAATTTGCAAGAAACTCTTCGACGCCACCCCCGGATCAGAAAGCTAGCTCATATTTCGCCCAACGAATAAGTACCGCCATACATCGCGGCAATGCAGCCGGCCTTCTGGGCACGCTCCCATCTGACAGCGATTTGTTACACAGTCTATAATAGCTTGTACTATTTATAACTTAGTTTATTTTTAGTTTTCAGTTTACTATGCTTCTTTTATTGCGAAGCTGGCAAATAGGCAAATAGATGACCCCAGTCATGGAAAATAGTCATTGTCGCTTATAAATGTTTCAACATCCATGGTGAAGCCAATGAGTTGCCATATGGTATATAGGGATGAGATATGGGTTATTCTTAAATTTTTCGCCTCTTTCCCTTTCTTGTGATATGAAATAGGGTTAAGATATAGGATTGGATGTACAGGAGCTGCATTCGTCTATAGTCGACGCATTTTAAACTGAGTCGTCGGGCAATAAATGTCACTGACAGTAGGAATGTGCCCGCAATGCAACCTGTTATCGATATTTAGCTACCTGCGCACGCGGGGTCGATACGTCATCGTGACCTTCATTAGCAGTCTGACTCCTGATTGGTCGTTACGAGTAAGGGTTGTTGTTTTTCTATAAATATAATATTTTTTGTTATGACATTACATTTATTATTACATTACATGCGCTTCCTTACGCAATACGCACAACGGAGAATTTATTTTCTTACGTGGTTTTGAAGAAATTAAATGGTGACATCAACGCTCAAGCTCGGGCTGTAATTCACAACGTGTTCCTGTTTTTAAAAGAACTGAAAACTGACCCCAGACTGGGCCAAATGTGTGAGGCATGCCGAGGAGCTCCAGAATAAGGACTTAAGGAAAACTATTTTAAGAGACCAAGCACCACCTCTGATAATTAACCTACAGGAAGATGACACATATGGGGAAGATGCGGATGAGGAGTTTTGAAGAACTAAGAAATATCCCTAGAAAAGATAAAAACGGCCCTTTTCAGGGCCACATTACGATCTATACAGTTTCTCTTCGATTACGTCGCAACAAACATTTTATCTTACAAATTAAAAACTTTTATTTTCGCGAAAAATTATTCCTATTAATACTTAACATAATTTAGCACATCGATCGTACCTATCCTGTTATCGATATGCACCTTTACAATTCTTACGCACATCACTACACCTCTTCATAAGACCTGTAAGTGCGAGCGAGACAGACAGATAAATATGATTTAGACCCGAAGCCTCAGTTCATAATGCGTCGACTATAGTCATCGCAGTGGATAACGAACTACTGGCTAGCGCAACGCAGGAGCACACATATTAATAGTTATCTCGCTCGCACATAGTCCGTCCCGCTCACATATCGTGCTACATATTGTACTAGCTGTACGACTTGTTAATATTTGTACTTAAGGTTACCGTTTCCAAAGTAATATATATACTACTTTCTGCTATCTGAAGTATAATTTAACCTCTACCTGTCGCTGCTACAGATGGAACAAGGGAATGGGATATAGTCAGGAGAAAGTAGGTCATCGGAACTTCCACTCATCGCACGAAACATGATTAGCTCAAGGCTAACTGTTTCACGCCGATATTCTTTGAAAGCGTGGTACCACACCGATCGAACTGGCTCTAAGGGCTGTAATCAAGACAGTGATTCCAGCATGACTCTACCATGACGACCAATAAAGATTTATGATCTGGTTTTAAACACAACCCATAAAACTTATGATAAAAAAAACCTTTGTGTCAGCAAAGTATGCAGGGGTTACGTATATTAGTTTAAATTTCCATGATAATGTAGACGCGAGCGGCACTCGAGTAAAGCTTTCATTAGACGACCTCACAGAGCCCTCCATCATGGGGGATTCCCTTATAAACCGCGCAAAATTGCGAATTCCGCGTGACATAGTGAAATGTTAAATTATATTAAGAAACTAAGGGACCGAGTGTCTTTATTAAAGTGAACGAACTGGAAATTTGCTGTATTTTAAGCGAGTGCTCTAGTTTATTGGAAAACGGAGTGTTCAATTTTTAGGGGTCCTCAACCATTTTGTTAAAAAATGGAACACTTATAAAGTCATCAAATTTGTCTGTTTCTCCATTTGTTTTTGTACCTGTCTCTTTTTTATATTTCCTTTTACCTTATCTCAATCGTTTGTGGTTGGCACAATAATATTTATTTTCCTTTCACACGCTTCTTCCGCCGTTGGACGTATGCCTGAATACACCACCAATCATCATGTCATCCTTCACATAATCGATCTTTTGGCGGTATAAACGGAATATGGACGTAAAACGAGATGTTGTTTGTACAAAGGTGGCTATATTAACTTGATTTTTACAATGCAGACTATTGAAACAGATTCGGTAGAAAAGCCTGTCGGGACATTCGATGAACTAAAAAGTTCATAACACCATCCACGCCTTTTTATATTTATGCAAAGCCCGCAATGGCCATCGGACAAAGCTATCGCCCTTGCGGAGACAACTACAGCGACTTCAAACCCGATTACCGTTGGGTAGTTGCCGAGTTTCAGCTGAGGTATAGAGGTAAACCCTCGAGGCCTCAACCTCTTCATTCCGATAAAGAAGAAGAAGACCCTGGAGAGAGAGCTTCTTATATTTATCTATTATATTGTATGTGTCTAAAGACTTTTTTATTTAATTTGCCTTTGATGCTTTATGGCGTAAAAAAACAGCTTCTTAGCACCAGTATCCTGAAGGGAATAGCTGACAAATTTGACGGCCTTTGGTCCTTCATTATGAGGACTAAATCAGTACTAGTTATTAATTATTCCTCTATCTCCTCCCCACCCTAAAGACCGAAAAGCGTTGGCCACGTCCTAGGTGACGATAGACAATTTCCAGCTAGCTTCACACTAAAAAATTGCATGTGTGCAGTTCACACGCATTAGAAGTGAAACTTCAGAAAATATACTCACAGATAATTCTTCTCTAACTTTTATTAATGTAAATATTTTTTATATTGTAGGAGTTCAGCAGACAAGCAGACGGCCCACTTGATGGAAAGCGGTTTCCAGCGCCTATGGACATTTACGACACCAAAGGTGCTACAAATGCGCTGCTGCTCTCTTAAGGGAGACTGGAACTTGGTCACTAATGCCGGAACACAACTCAAGGTTGTTATGTCGGCATTTTTAGACCAGGGGTCGTAGCCATTCAGACGAGCAAGTACCCTACCACCTGGTTGTGGGTTGTTTTGTCGCCTCTTACGACAGGTCGCCCGGCCGGGAAATTGTATTCTTTCTCCGTTTCTGCACGGATTGTTACTTTTTTTTTCATTCGGGGGAAATGCATTTCGCACATACCGGCTGCTTTGCTAGGGATTAGACCGTTGTCGATCATGGAGGCTTTCCACTGAGGCCATCCAAACACTAATCGACCGGCTTGTGTGGAGACTCGAACTCATGGACAAATGCCCATGGGTTAATACCCCACTAAAACCACCCTCGTCCCATGTGCCCCGCGTTTATGGTAGGAAAGGTATGAGACTTAGAACGTAGTTACGCCCACGCCGATCCTAGCGCAAAAGTGCTTGAGAGTGCCCCGGGAATCAGAGCAAACTCACTTCGTCAACAGGGGTGAAGACTCCTCTGCTCCCTAGATGCTAGAGGGCCCCTGCGGCGGTATTTCAGGGGGGGCGATCATGCGCATACCTGCGCCTCCGGGCCCTCGACTGACGTCGGCGCCCGCGAGACGCATGCGCACTTCCATCTCTCTCCCCCTATCACGAATAATTCCTTTAGCCTACATCCGTCAACATATAATTCAAAATAAACTTTTTAAGTATCACTTTCAATTTTTCATTGTTTTAGTCTAAAAAATGTTATTATCAGTTTTATTTCGGTCCAATTGGACCTATCTTTAATCATCGGTCATATTGACACTCTAATCTGTGCTGTACAATGTGAAACTCGCATCTCATTCTCTCGCAGGCTTAGTCCTCTAGATTTATATGTTTATCTCTTTTTGGTGTCGTTTTTTCGTTTCATCGAGTTTCAAATTAAACGATTCTAAAGAAGTTTCACTTCAAGAATAGTTTAAAAAATCAGTTCCAGCCCCATCAAATCAGATTCGACACATACAAATACAATTCTATAGGTACTTAATACTTTTGTTCAGTTTCTAACTACATGCGTTAAATACAAGTTTTATTTGAATGAGACTAGATGGCGCCTTCGTCGAATTGCATCACAATATGGTTCGCAATCGTATACATGATGATACTTCTAACGTTTATCAAATAAATTGTCTACGATCTTTCGGGTATTTTCTTTATAAACCTTGGATTTGATGCCTTTGGACGACTTTAATGGTATGTATAATATTTCAAATTGTCTACAGGAAATAAATTACGACTCTCCCAGAGGCGGGGTGTCGGTCATAACTGAAAAGGGGGAGACCACAACGTCACATCTGCTGGTCCAGAAGGCCAGACCCTCGGACTCTGGCCGGTATACCTGCGCACCGGCCAACGCCAACCCAAAGTCGGTTTTGGTCCACGTCTTGAGTGGTAAGTCAAAATTTTGTAACATTTATAATGTTTAGGCAGTTTTACATTCACGTCACTGCTAGCGTAATGGCTAACGCACGCGCCCCAAACTCATAAGGCGCGAATTCGAATCCTGGCCGAAACGCATGCACCACTGGGCAATTTTCTGACCTAATGTATATGTTGTTACAATTACCATGTACTTACAATGATGAAGGAAAATACCGTGGTGAAACCTGCACAACATCGAGATAACCGATGTGTTAAACCTGCCAAGCCGCCTTGGAGAAGCGTGGGAGGCCCGAGCCCAGCAGTGGGGACGTTTATGAGCTATTATTATACATTATACATACATTCGCGTCATGGTCAATTATGTCCAGTTCGTATATAATGTTTTACTATCCTATTTATTGACGGGTCCTGTACTAGAATGGGTGAATAGTATTTGCTATCTAGCTTATTGGAATGGAGAGGTTCCGGATTTGATTCCTGGCATGGTAAAGTTCATAAATGAACTGTCTGTTGTTTTCTGTGGTCTGGGTTTCTGGGATCAGCCTCAGAGTGGTACGTTGGATTATACACTATCCATAATGCAAGACTTAGCTTAGGGATATACCTTGTGTGTGTCACAGATGTAGTACCTATGGTCTAGTTCCTGTGGCACCCCATAAAAGCGCATAGGAGAGGGGCGCAGGTTAGGTTTAGTGGGTAGTTTAACGACCGACCATCCCCCTTCCCTCCGCTCGGAGGCTACGGTGGGCATACGGCCGATCAAGAGTCCCACACATCCCTCGGTGTAAAGCCTTCCCCACAGGACTGAGGATGGTGTCCCAAGAAAAGACATACCCCTGCGTCATCAAAAAAAAAAAGTGAAATACCTTGTGTGTGTTTGACTGCCGATTATCTAGACTAAGGCCACGGCCTCTGTGGTTGAGCGGGCTAATCCTTTGCTGGCCTACCTCCCTGCTACGTAGAGGCTCCGGGTTCGTTTTCCGGTGTGATAAATGTCGGAGACGAATTTTCTCTGTTATTTACTATGGTCTAGATGTATGGGATCGGCCCCAGGGTAGTCTGTTGTATAATACGCCTAACACAAGCGTGACTTGCTCAATTTGAGGATATGCAATATATGTGTTTGTGTGCCGATTATTATATCTATATATTAATACGTGAAGCAAAAACTTTTTACCCCTTTTTTACGAAAATTTCGCGGACGGAGTATGAAATTTCGCACACTTATTGTTTATATAGGAAGGAAGCGATGAAGGCTAATATTTTTTTTAAATTATACATAAATAAATAAAAAACACATTACACACACTACCATGTACTTGATACACACACACGTATATATTCTTATCTTTATTGTTCAAGTCAAATTAACAGTGTCGCCTTGGCGAAATCTGTGATTATGAAGTATAGTCTTTGACATTACTTATTGTGGTCGAATTTCGACCACGGGCGACCACTAGTTATAATTACTACGTCTTGTCTTTAAAAACAAACTTGAAGGGTGTGAAATGCATGTTTTTATTTAATTTTCTTTAATTTCCTAGGCGAGCATCCAGCAGCGATGCAGCATGGCGGTCAGCTCCGTCTGCAGTACCCGATATCAGCAGTCCTCCTCAGCATCATGGTAACCCTAATGGGGTACTTCTACAAACAGGATATAAGAGGCATTTTATAATATTTGAATTAAGTTATTACCTAAATTAATGTTAATTCAAACTGTACTCGGATATGACGACTAAAAGAGATTATATTATCAGAGATGAGATATTCAACTCGAAATGTTATGGTTGCTAATTAGTAATACATAGATGGCAGCACAAGAGATGGTTTTTCGTTGATCTGACACTGCGAAGTTCTATGTAGCTAAATTGGAGTGGCCATGAAGTTCGAGGTGAAATGTGCTCTGATATAATTTGTGTTTAAAAACAGGCGTTTCGTATTATATTGTAAGTTCATCACATTGTAAAATAGACACATGTCTAGATATACTGGTAGGAGTGGTAGGTACGAGATTTGGCATAAGGTTCCATCTTATTTTGACCCTTGATACATTCGTATAATCATGGAGGAAGAATATTAAGGAATAGCAATAGTTCAGCAATTTATCTCATGTATGCTGTCTCTGATACTTAGAAAGATCAACCAAATTGAATCAATAGTCGAAAGGTACAGAACTGTTAGGACACGACGGTATGCAACGAAATTGAATGACTCAAGTTAATCTTTATATGTACCACTTTGATTTATTCAAATCGAAAGACAGAAATGCACCGTCTAAGCTTAACAGACTGCAATAATAAATTTCATAGCTTTTATAAAACTGGAAAGGAGCTATCTAAGAATTTGGATTTAGGTCTGAATTAAGTTTAATAAATATATTTTAAATAATCAGACGTTTATTGAAATTTTTAGTTGAGATTTTCTATAAAAACGAGTACAGATTGACGGCGCCATCTATAATTGGAGCGCATTTTACGGGTTGTTTTTTAATTGGGACATTGTCACTCCTTAGTATTCATCTTCCATAATAATACGAATTTATGAGAGTGGGTGTTTTAACCCATCTAGGGATATATTCCTGTACCCATCCTGGTGGATATATTGTTGTATCCACCCTAGTGGATATATCTTTATACCCACCCACCCTGGTGGATATATTCCTGTGTTAGATGACATAAATAGGTGATAGACATGCGAATAAGTAGGCGTGCGTATAGCTCGAGAAATATTTTCCCCCATTTTGTTCACCGAGCCATAAATTTGCATACTTGCTTATAATATATCATATTAGTCAAATATTAAAATGACAAAAATAACCGACCAAACTTTCTCTCCAAGCACTTAACTTCTTATAATGTAGTTTCAGACTCAACACACACTACGCATACTTATAAAGAAAGAACCTATATTTCCTTTCGTAATTTTCTGTAGTATACGAAAGATTTCGAAACATGCGAACCTAGTTCTCAAAAATAATAATCAATGACTACATATTATATGAACAGTTAAATTGTAAGCCAAAAATAAATATTGTATGGGATGTAATTTTCTTAGCGAAAATCTGGGTTCAGCGACCCTTTTATTATGTGTGTATGACCCAGGGATGGGATTATGTCGATAAATGAGTTGTCACGCATGCGGTCCCATAAGGCCCAGGTGCTTACCACCTCAAATAAAATAAGTCATTGGACTTCATTTCAAGGAAATGGTAAAGTTCATTCGTCCTTATGTCTTATCACAATGTTATATTTGAGCTTATAATTTTTTTGCTCGAGTACAGGCCTAGATAGCTTTCTAGATTTATGCATTGAAACATTTTTGGCTTAAGTGTAAAATTTGGTCTCTGGGATGCAAAAATTCAAGCCAAGCACCAAAATAATAATCTAGTAATGAGCATGGTCTGGCAGTCATGTTACTTTACGCAAAATAAATTTATTATATTGGGAAAAATTCCGAGAGTCAATCTAGAAACCTTGGCTGACGGCCCACCAGATGGAAAGTATTTAACAGCGCCTACAGATACTTGCAGTACCAGATACTTCTAGTCCAGGTTAGTAGTATCCAAACTGCCAAAGACCCTACCACGGGGTTGTGGGTTGACAGGCGACAACTCAGCCACAATTTATCTTGTTCCCAATTCCTGACTCCAATAGTTTACGCGGTTAAAGTTGTGGCACGGAGCTCGATGGCTGTGCTTTGAAATGAAGAGTTTGTGGCGAATGGCTTCTTACTATCGCCTACTGGCCGGCAGGTCAGATTATATAAACTTTGACAACTGTCAAGAGACATTCAGAGAGAAATGTTGTCATGTAAAAATATCTCGTACTATTTGAATCTACAATAATCTGATTGTACATAAGATATGTCTTCATTTGGACAGTGTAAATATTAAGCACGACATTATACAGATAACAAATGTACGGGTCATTTAATTCCTTCACAACGACCCGTCAAGTGGAAATATTATACGCGAATCAACTACAATGAAACCTGAATAAGTGGGCTCTTGATATGTGAGATACCTCTGTTATTAATAATTACAATGGGGTCCCGCCACTTTTGATTTGAAATACTTGTTTACTGGGAATTATCAAACCTTTTTAACTGAGACTTGATTACTTAGATTTTTTCCATGTTTACCTCTGTAATTGGGACTTCGTAGCTCAGTAGCCCGTATAAGTGAGACAATTTATCAGTTTAAACCGGCGCCAAATACAGCTTCACAACACTTCTTTGATTTGAATATATGTATGGTACTTTGAACATGTTCAAAGTTTGAACAAAGATTTGCAGTTTGCCACGTGGTATCAGTTTTTTAGCGTGCATCAAAGCGTTCAAAGTTGTAATGTGTTCAAATGTTTGCGTGGCCTGCCACACTTGCGCAAAGTCTAGTTGTGCGACCGTTGTATCATTCGCGCTTCTTCTCGCACGTTTTGGTAGATTTTGCACATGTAATAAACAATTAGAAACACTTAAATAATAAAGGCATACTGTCGAGAAAAATGTTTGCGAAGCATTTCTGGCAGGTTGGGACAATATATGTTCAAATGTGGTTTCAATGTCGGTCCAAGAATTGTTCAAATGTTTGAAGCTGAATCTGGAGCTGGCTTTAGACAAATTATAGCACATTTGTTTGCAAACATATCTAATCCCTTCTGTTATATTAACTTTTCCATATTAATATTTACACCTCTTTACGTGAAAAATGGTACATTTGGACGTCTCAGTGGGACCCTCTATAAATATGACAACTGTCATTTAACCTGCCTATTTGGGAGACTGGGTAAATGCAAAGCCTCTATAAGTGATAAATAATATAGATCCCATCAGATTTGGGGCGCTACCTTTTTTAAAGAAAATATGGCCTTGTTACAACTTAGGCTCCGACAAAGAAAAATTCCACGTACAGATCTGTAAAAGCACTTTCATTACCTGTCGGCACTTGAACTAATTGTAATCCTTTTATGAAAGTCTTCTTTTGTTCCATTTATTTATTGGCATACGTTTCTAGTTATTGTAAAGAACAGCCTATTGTACTCGTTTACGGCCGCTCACGAGCATCTTTAGCCACGTGTTGCGGATTATAAATACAAGCTAATTCTAGGAAATTATGTCGAAGTTGCCGGGCGGGCACATTTGCATATGTGAAGTATAAAACGATGGTTTGATTGAGAGAGGGGGTCAGTTGAGCTATAACTACGATCTAGGCGTGACGTGTGTACATTCGGGAATCTAATATTGACGGACTTAACACATTTAACAGTAATAGTACTTTTGGGAAAGTTAGAAGAAAAAATATTTTTAATTAATTATTTCCAGCAAAATTCTATTATTTTTAAAATAATTATAAGAATATGAACAAAAACTGCTATAATTGAATTAGCGGTGAAAATATAATTCTGTAATATATAGTACAATTGGCTAAAATATAGTAAGATACTATGTAGTACGCTTGGGAATCCTACGTAAGATTCCAGTTGTACAGGTTTTACTGTATATTATTTTATAACATATGCCTCGATTAGGCCATTTATATAATATTGCAAAATTGCTCGCCAGCGACGGGATATTCACCCCATTTTCTTGAACTCCCGCGCGTTCTCTAGAACAACGTTCGGAAACACGCGGCGTGCGGCCCGCGAATTGCCTCCTTGCGGCCCCTGATTGTTTTATAAATAAAACTTTAGGCGCGGGAAATTTAAGTAATCGCGCGTTACTAATTAGCGAATTAAAATTTGCTCAGCAGTAAATTACAATTTTTGGTAGTAATAAGTAATATACGAACAAACATTTTCGATCCTTGATTACCGAAAAAAAAAAATGCTTCTTGTCTCAAAGATGACCATTTAAGAGCCATCTTTCGAATAGCAGGTACTGATATGAAAGCGAACATACAAGAAATAGCCGCTCAAATACAGCCTCAATCGTCACACTGAAGTTTGTGTATATATATTTTGTGGTGTATGTTAATTTTTTTTGTTGTTGTTATTTTTTGCTCATTTCTTTAAATAAAACACAACCAAAATGTTTTTCCGTTTTTAAAATATCACAAGTGTGGGCGGGCCTTTAGTAGCTTTTTCCACTTTGTGGCACCTGCCTGGTGAAAGGTTGCCGATCGCTGTTCTAGAACTTTCATTTTGCGTACTATAATGATCTGAAAGGAACTTCCCGCCGAGGTTTTCCCTCTGCATTACATGGGGTCGTTTAAGAAGGTCGTTATAAAATTTCTTAGAGGCCGGCAACGCGTTGGCAACGCCCCTGTTGCAGACGTCCATAGGCGACGGTGACCGCTTGCCATCAGGTGGGCCGTCTGCCTGTTTACCTACTTCAGGTAATAAAATGTATAATGTAACAAAATTATGGGTTCTATTCTGTTTATATTATGAAAGTAATGCTGTTTGGAAATTTGATCAAATACATTCATTCAAACTCAAAATATTTTCTTTTCAAAATAAGTTCCACTGGAGGACACTTTTTGAAAGTCATACATGTAAGTCAAAATTTAATCTACTTCCTATTATATTGTTACGACCTAGTGCCGACAAAGACAAATTCACACCTGCAGCCCTGTAGAAACACATTTTATTACCTTTTCGGCATTTGGACTTCTTTTGTTTACTTTGTGTTTAAAATTGGTGATTAGAAAATAGCCCATTGTGTATTGTAATCTTTTATGGCTGTCATGGGCCAGGTATGCGGGTTACGATTTGTAAAAAAATGCGTCGACGCTTGCCGGGCAGATATATTTGCAATTGTGCAATATAAAGCAAGGGCCCGATTGAGGAAGAGGCAGTCGAGCGATAACCACAAGCGAAGCAAGACTTGTGTACATTCGGTAATCTATTTAGTGACAGACTTTGGCGCGTATTTGAATTACGATCTCCTGCATTACGTTTGGACTTATTGCGTTCGGTTATATTTGTACCTGTGTTATACGTGTTTGTATGGTTCTAATAAACTCTATAATAATTCCAACGGCATTTTAATTCAAGTCCTGCAACTCGTAAAAATATGTACACCGCTTCGCAATGTATTATCGCTGTTCAAAGGAGAAGAAGCGGCAAGAAACTCCCCAGCAACACGTCTAGCTAAAAATATTTTTTTTATCATAATTACCTACTTGTATATTATCTCAGGCTCTTTTTTTTAACACATGTAGAAGTTGTATTACAATTACTTCTCAAATAATGAATGGAGTTGTAAGAAAAAGAAATTGTCACTGTCTCAATACTGACATTCATACAATACGTAAATATGTGTGCTTTAGAATGTATTATTTAAATATAATGGACATATAATTGCCGATATCGATAGTGCTCCATCTCTTCCCGATCAAGAGGTTCGCATCACGTCCTTGCTAGCACATAAAAGTTGCTCACTGTAAATATTTTGATTGGGAAAGTGGGTAGTCGCCGAAAATATAGGCTTTACGTGATTTGGGCCCATATACGCGTCCTGTGTGCACAACAACTTGTTTGCTAAATCCCACGATAGAAAGTTTCAATATATACATCTGTATGAAGCTAATTTGATGGTTATTTGAAGAATCATTATTGATGGACTGACAGTCTAAGTATCATATCAATTTTAGTGAATAAAAATAAGTTGAAAACAATCGAGCAACTGCGTGTAATGTATAGTTCTTCTAGCTAATGATTTTTTTAAATTTGGCTAGACAAGCTAATAAAGCATGTATTTAAATAAAGTTGATATCTCAAAAACGACTTAACGGATTTTATTGAAAGTCATTTTTATTGATTGTATTTTTTAAATTATATTTTTCAGAAATTTCCATCCCACGGCTTAGAAGTTAGAGGACTCAGAAAACTATTTTTAATTGCTTTAAGATTTAATTTAATCCAATGTTACCAATCATCGAGTTAAAAAAGTCTCAGAAACATCGTCATTATTTTCCGAAATCTGCTTAACTATACTTCATATAAGTACGAACACTGGAACAAATTCATCTCTTAGTTATATGTATGCCCACCAATAGTTTATATTTTATTTATTTATTGACTTACAAACATTGCTATCATTACAATTATCACCAATACGATAGCGTGGTAAACATAATACACTATATATACATACTAGCAATGCCCGCAACGTCGTCCGCGTGGAATTTGTTTTCTAAACCCCTGATTTGAAACATTCTTCATTGGTGCTCCGCTCCTAATGGTCTTAGTGTGATGACGACGAAGGCTATAGGCTATATATCATATATAGCCTATAGCCTTCGTCGATAAATTGGCTATCTAACACTGAAAGAATTTTTCAAATCAGACTAGTAATTTCTGAGATTAGCGCGTTCAAGCAAACAAATAAACAAACTCTTCAGCTTTATATATTAGTATAAGGTAAACATATTCAATCGTCATAACATATAATATAGTATGCAGTTCTTATGAATTCAGTCACAGTACAGATAAAAATGTCAATTTGTTGACATATCTTGTTCAATATTCGCAAGGCCTGTGTCATCGGCGCCTTATTAAGCAAGTTGGTCCTGCCGTATGGCACTACTAACATTGGTAGCTGCCTACATCTCACCGCAAAATTTGCTGGAATGTTCAATTTGATTTCAGCCAATACACCTGGGTTTATTAGGTAATTATTTTGCTATTTTACTTTACTATTGTGTAGAAATGCATATTAGAATGCTAATGTATATTAGAATATTACGTCAACGTTTTATAAATGGAGAAGTATTATAGAACATGTTGCGAAGCGGTATATATAAATTAAAAAGAAAAAACAAAGAAAAATATTTATTGACTTTAAAACGACGTACTGCTTATAAAAAACTACATAATAGATTCACAATACATTTTACACAAAAAAGAAACTTTATTCACAAAACATAAGATATACATAAGTAGGGACGTTAGGAAGTACATTTCATTTTATATTTATTATTCAAAAAAATGTTCTTCAGTGAAAATTAGTTTCTTTTTAATAACAATTTGTCATCAGTCATTTGACGTCAAACCATCATTTTTCCATGAATAGAACTGACCGCTTTCGCGGACTGTACTCCGAGCGCTTACCCATGTCAAGATTAAAACTTGTAGGCGAGAAAGCCTGCAAAATATTAGAGGTCAGGACAAGTACGTCAGAAGTTTTGTGTATTAATACTTCCCTACTTTTAGTATTAATTAATGTCGAATTATCTTTGCAGTAGATAAATAAAATACTATTATTGTAACAACTTGTGTTCGTTCGCGAGAAATTTGGTCTTTATATTTCTATGAAATTAAAATACATATATTTATTTCAAAGTCGAATTTTACAGATTACTCCTTGAAAATCACTACTACTAGTCACTGCTTCCAAAGCAATTTTTGTTACTGTCAAAGGTGAAGAAACACCGCAACATATTTTTATTACTTTGCCCGCGACTTCGTCCACGCTTGACTTGAAATTCCTGCGGGATTCCCAGGATATAAAGTACCGCAGCATTTAAAAAATAATGTAAGTTATCGTTCTAGTGAAGACTGTATCGGAAAAAGCCAATTTTTATGCACCCGAACAACTTCAAACCGCTCCCGGGAAAATTCGCGCGAGATTCCCGAATTAAAAAGTATCACGTATTGTATTATATATAATTTGCTATAGATCGTTGAAAAAATTGCTTTGGAATTCCAATTTTTTTTCAATCTGGTAATTTTACATCATTCCCAGGAAAATTCTCTCGGGATTCCCAAGGTAAAAAGTAACGCAGATTTTAAGTCTAAGTATTTACTGTCGATCAGCTAAACTGCATCAAAATCGACCCAGAAATCGAAAAAAGAAGCATACCAATCAAATTGAGAACCTCCTCCTTTTTGAATTCGGTTAAAAAATGCATCGTGTTCACCATCGTTTACATAGTTCTACTCCACTTGTTTTTTTAAGTAGCTTCATTATACAGAAACGGTATATTTAGATTTTTAATATTGGTTGGGGTATCGAGTTAAAAACTCCTTGCCCCGGCTTCAACTCGGAGGGCAACGACCTTCCGGTGACGTGGTCTTGGAGCTGCTGGAGGCTTCCTGGTGCCTATACAGCAACTCTCGATGGCCGATTTGTGGCATCGGTGGCTTGGTTGGTCAGTCTACGGCGTTCGATGGCCATCTCGGGCTTCAGTTTGCCATCAGTGGCTATTCTATTAATTAAGTCAAAATCATAGATAGTCACGACTTAATTAAACGAGATCCATTTTCGTGGAACTATGTATATTTTTGTTTCATAAACCCCCCTTTTTTGGTAATGTGGACCCTATATATCTTGTAATCGGCCCTTGGGGCTCTATATAGACCACTTTGGGTATCAATGCCCTAAGACTCAAGGTACACAGACGAAATGTCGAAGCGCATCGAAGCGTCGATCTAAAAATTTACATAGCATATTTATCCCTAACTCTACAACATAAGGCATGAATTTTTAAAGAGATAAAGATCTGAATCTCTGTAAGAATGGGCTTGTTTTTTTTTATCACGTCAGAAATTTATGCCTTAAGTTGTATGGTTGGGAATCAATATGCTATGTAAACTTTTAGATCGACGCTTCGATGTGCTTCGACTCTGCGTCAGTGTGCTTTAACCCTAAGTTTATAATAATGCCTAAACATTGAGTTAAATGAAACCAAAATCAAAATTGTTACTGTATGTAACCTTTTATACATATAATTAAGATCTTACTAAAATATAATTAAAATTGTAAATATCAAATAAATTTATATAGCTTTAATTTATGACAACTAAATGACACTTATAAATAGATTATATATAGGGCATAATTATATTAATTACGGAAGATTTATAAAATAAAATATATTATATTGTAATAATAATATTACAGAATATGTTAAATTTTGAAAAATTAAAATGGTTGATACATTATAAAAATAAATGATAAAATACAGTTTTTTGATTCGACATTTTTACCCTACAATTTTGTAAATTTAAAAATATAAAATGTACACAAATAATACACTTTTGTATGGTAAATTGACATATTAGAGTAAAAGTAATTAATACAAGTTTAATATATCGACTACATATTGAATTTAAATGCGTCTATAAAAGTCATCATTTCCATATGTATGTTGAACAGAAATTCTAATTTACAAAATATATTTATATTTATTATTAATTGCGTCGTAATAAAATGATTAAAATTAAATAATTATAATTATGTATGTACAATATACTTTAAAACCTTAACAAAGTAGTAAAACACTAAATTAAAAAATGTAATCTTTAATAATCACCTTTTTTTTCAAGACTGTAAAAAAATAAAATTATATTTTTAATTAATGTAAATAATTGTGACCAAAACGACTGTAAGAACGTTTCTAGATTGTTCTATCAGCCAATAGCCAGAGTATTTTACAAACTTATTTCACTAATCCGCACAGTGGATTCATCGTGTGATTACTATTTATTTCTAAACTCACTCAACTCTCACTTCACAAATAGAAGGACCATTAGTGAAATGAGTGCGACTCTTTCGGTGAGTTACGAATTAGTGAGTTTAGTGTGTAGAATATGCGTGACAATTGTAAATGTCAATAGGTTAAGAATGTCGGATCATTTTAAATTAAGAACTGACAATAGTTCTAAGTTAGCTTATAGAAATTATATGTTTTCTTTTTAGATATCTCATGAATAGTTTTAAAATACGTTTACGATATGATTGTGTAAATATAAAAATGTAAGTATGATTGTAAGAAATAAATTGATTGAACGTCATAATGATTTTAATGGTTTTCCTTATCAACTGTTCTTCGTTTACATACTTACAGTAAGCGCAAAACTTAAATGCGCTTCGAGTGAAGTTGGCTTCCTGAGTTTGCGCTGGTCCAGTCAAGTGTTAACGTTTATTACACCCTACAGTGAGTACTGCGAAAAAATGGGATATGACTCAAATTAATGGACAAGCGAGAGCGCAACACTCTCAGCTCTGCCTTTGAACCTTTTAATTACGTTCTGCGCAATGACGCGTACGAACTTCAAGAACGTATTTTAGTTTAAATTTAACTTTTAAATCGCATATATGGTACGGGCAACGTACTATATATGCGATTTAAAAGTTACATTTAAATAAAATCGCCACCGAATCTATTTGCCTATCATGGGATCTTCTAAGAATGTACAATACAATCTAACAAAGATTTGATGTGAAATCAAAATAATTTGAATTTTTTGGGGGTCCAATATGGCATATTTCGTGCGAAGCATGGTGACGTCACGCGCACTTCGTTTTATTATGAAATTGTATCATAAGCGCTTCTAATTTGTTTTATTCAAATGTAAATTAAATTATAGAGGAGAGTCGATTTGCCTACTGTCGAAAGCAACACGCCCGAATTAAATCTTTAGCAAACAGAAGTCTGTTTCACTTATAAAAGGACCCAACCACGAGCCACCATCCTAACAGTTCGTATAATATTATAAAATATTTCTAATAATTATCTTGCAAAATAACCAAATGGAATTCATATCAAAGTTTAAACGAAAATTCCTGTTTTGATTCTTAACATCTGCAATGAAATCCGCTGAGTTGTTTAAGAACATATTCGAGATAACAATGAGGCACCACCGAAATTATGGTTCTCTTTTTAAATTATACTTTATTTTGATATCAGAAACTGACACTTCAGGTTTATTTAGTTGGTGTTGATAATTCAATGCCATTTAAAATGTATTCAGATCTACCCACAAGAACCTTTAAAAGTCTAATCCATGATATAAAGTTAGTTAACAGGACCCTTCGCGAGGTTTAAAGTGTTTTCCTGTGTTTTCAATGAACCGTTGTTGGTTCACGTATTTGCTAATTCGATGGTTACAGAAAAGTAAGCGAAGTTATAGTAAGGACCATTAACAATCCATTAGCAGAAAACGGAGTCTCGGACTCCCAAAAGTGAAGCCGGCTCAAGGATGCCGATCTTAGAATAGGATGCCGACTGGAGTGCATTACGAGTGTATTTAATAATCGAATTAGTACGAATAAAGATGGAATGTTCTAGTGGATTACTATTAACCACACAGACGCAAACCACGCGTGTACTAAAAGGTTGATAATACGCACACAAGTTTAAAGAAAATATTTCACTTCATTGAAGCTTTTTATATCTTTATTTCCCTAAAGGTACACCAGCAGTTTTTTTTTTACATTTGCTTATAGGTAAACTGGCAGACGGGTCCACTGGATGGCAAGTGGCTACAGTCGCCCATGAACATCTGCAACACTAAGGGAGCCGATGCGTTGCCTACCTCGTTGAGAGTTTAAATATCTGTTTACGCCATTTTTGAAGAGCCCCATATTGTAGCGCTCTGAGAAAACGGCGGGAGGGAGCTCATTCCACAGCTTGCTCACGTATGGCATATAGGAGCGAGCGCCACGTACAGTGGATAACTTCCAGGTGTCAAGAAACTGTGGATGAACTCCCAGTCGCCGGCTAGCAGTGCGGTGGTAAAATGGCGACGTAGGTACCAAATCAAACAGCTCCTCAGAACACTCCCCATCGTACAGACGGTAGAACGCGCTTAGAGCGCCAACGTCTCTTCTGAGACTTAAAAGTTCTAAACAATCTGTAAGTTCGGGATCGTTGAGTTTTAATTTTAGTTTTTTACATTTGATTAATTCAGTAATGGAATTATGACTAAGTTTTACAATGCGATGTAAAAACAACTTATAGGTGAACACAGATTGTAATTTAATTTCTTCACTGCTGTTATTTAATTACGCTTTGTTGTTGTTCAATTAAATTTTGTTCACGCGAGCTCCGCATATATTTTATATTCATACATCTGAGTATGAAACTAGCAAAAAATGCAGCCTTATAGGGGCTGGTGAGATTTTATTACATTGCATATACATCTAAATTGAAATTGATTTTATTTAATTAAAATTACGTTGTAATGTGTTACAAGATGTCCACCACAGTAGTCATGAGAACCATAGTGTATATTAATATGACATAGACAATCGTCAAAGATAATACTTTTAGTCGATTTATCAGATGATTCGATTTATAATTAAATTACCATTTTCTACCGGTTAGTTAATTTTATAAGCCCACTAAATTATCATCTAGATAATTTAGTGCATCAGTAACTAATTATTATAATTGTTTTTATAAGCCTGGCAACACTATGATGTAATTGCTATTTTTAGCAATGATGCAATGTTATTGTTTTGTAGGGTATCATTTTCGTATAAAAGGCGTAGTGGCTTGTAGACGTGTTCATTGCTTACTGTGCTGTGTGTATATTCAATCAAAGGCTGTACAATAAGGGGAAACCCTGCCCAAATAGTTGATATTTGGTATATTTGGTACTTTCTTACCCAAATCTCTCCTTGCATTTTACAAATGGTAATTTGTCACCATATATAAGTATATTACCAGACAAATATAGCATAAAAATGATTAGAAACTAAGTACATTTAAATACAATACAATGTAATATTTAAGTTTTGGAAGAGCGAGATCTTCTGATACAAATTAAATTTGCTCAAAAGAAGATCCCAGCGACAGACTACAAATTGTACACGTGTTTCTTAAAAAATAAATATTTTCGTTTTCAACGGTTTTGAATGCGGCGTTATATTTGATTTTTATTTCGACGTCTCGACGATCTTGATTTTATTTGTCGAGAAATATTCAGACCCAAGTAAGGTAATCTTAATGTCATTACGGTGCTAACAGGTCATACGATTTCATACTCCAAAATCGGCTTTTTTAGCCGGCTTCACTACGAGAGTTTAAAGCTCCGTTCTTATATATGTGGTCTAAGTTGATAGGATAAAAAAATGAAAAAGTTGTAACGTTTTAAACTCTTGTTTCCAAAGAAGTTGTTCATAAGTTATGTCATATATATGACTTACTCAAAAAAGAGACAAAACATTTAATTTGTAAATTAAGTCTCAAAACTACTCAGAAACTGAGAAATTGACATCAGTTGCTGAATGACAATTAGTTTATACTTACACTCGCACTTTACAAACATTGATACTCCCACACCCAACACACTTGTAACTATAATTACACTGTGGTATGTGAAGCATTTGTATTGTTAATTGTAAGGGTGGCCAGCGCACAATAATTAAGTCTTGCACACGTAGCATAAATGTAGTATATAAGGCTTAATTTTGTTAAACGTGACAATAAAGACATCAATCACATTAGGACAATGTAGTTTGAATACTAAAACCACCTGAAAACTACGAGCAGCACCTGCTCATACCAGAACACACTTACCCACTCACGCACGCACACACATCTCTTTATTTTTCTTTGCTTGTAGTGGTCTTTGGTGGCGGTTATTATAGAAATAGTGCTTAATGGGGAGGCGAGGGTCAGGAGTACCATCATAGAGGGTTTACCTAGTTTGGGCTCCTGTCTTTCCCATATTATTAAGTTTCTCAAATTTTTGTACTGTATTCATTTTGTTTTTCTTTTTATGTGAAGTAAATAAATAAATTATTATTATTATTATAATTAAAAAACTTTTTTTAATCATCCTGGACACTAGGGCTTTGTACATTTTATACATTATTTGTACATAGTAGTAACCAAATTACCAGGTATTACAGTATACTGTCTGCCATTCTTCATGTAATGAACATCCGCATGTTCATCGATCGCATGTATGCCGCAAAATAATTCATACACCCCACTCTATTGAAACCGGACGTTTCAAAAGCTTATTTACGACCTAAAAGCCTATCTGGTCAGAGGTATTGAAACCAGTAGTGTATATAGCGGGATTGCTTCAGGCCTCGTGATGTTGAGTAGGCTTTGCTAATATTTTAAAGTGATAAATGTAAGAATAGTTTTTTTGAAGTGATAACTTCTCATGGGAGGGTAAACCCCTTCGTTGCGTAACGCGTTACGGCGCTACAGTCTGTCTGGCTTCCCTTTCTCTCACGCATAAGGTAGCGGTAGGCAGGCTCCTCCGCTCTCACTCTAACCCACAGCGCTAGCCGTATTTCGGACAGAATATTAAATAGTTCAAGTTAGATTAGTTTAAGTTATCACTTCTGTTAGTTTTCGCGACTAGTATACATTGTTACAATTTTCAACAAAATTTCACGAAGCACAACAAATGCGAATAAACCCCAAGTTTTATTACCGCCCTCATTTGCACTTCTTTTGTTTTCTATGTATTTAATATTTGTAATTAGAAAAGCCGGATATTATGTATTGTAATCTGTTCCGGTAGGCAGTGGTCAGGTGTGATTCCAGGAAATCGGGTGCACGCGATGAGTTAGACATATTGCACAGTGCAGTATAAAACAATGCCCGAACAGAGGAGTGGGGAGTTAAGCGACGATTACGATACGAGCAAGACGTGTATACATTCGATGAGCGATATAGTGACGGACTTTGCGCGCGTTACTAAATCGTGCAGTTTGTACTGGTTGTGTCCATTTAAATTCGTACCTATGTTATACGTGTTCGTATAGTTCTAATAAATTCTATAGTAATTCCAACGGCATTTTAATTCGAGTCCCGCACTCGTAACAATATAATAAAACTACGTACGCTTTAAGTGCGGTAATTGATTTGATTTTTATTATTCCGACGTTTCGGCCTCTTTTCAATAACCGCGATCATGGAAGACAAAGATGTCAAGTATCAATGAGTATTGTTAAAGTTTTATTTAGCCTACTATAGACTTGTTCACTTTAATTATTCAGTTTTAATTTTGTTTATGGTTATTATTTACTCTTTGGGAGCCTAGTCTAATTTACCACCGCTTCGCACATGTTGTGGCTTGGAGAGAAGAAGCGGCGTAAGAAACTCTTCAGCAACATACCTAGCTCTAATAATTTGATTTAATATTACCTCCCACCCATTTTAGTATTTATTTAGGACAAAACAGGTACTCCCAGCTGTGATTTCTGTGCCCGTGAGTGCCTCCAACTTGGGCTGACGTAGAATTAATACACTCAAAACCCAAGTAGGTGCCAGTAAAGTGAAGCACTTTTAAGCAGGACCTAAAAGTCTCAGTTCGCTTGTCAACGCGTTAGCCCCGTTAGTCCCCAAGACAAAATCTCAGCGTGACGAGCTCCAATAGTTCCAATACCCTTTTTAGACAGACTCTTTTACTTGCAACATTATTTGTGTGCGTGTCAGCAAAAATAATTACATGGCTCCCACTCACACTATTGGTAGCAGTTGCTTCTTCCAAATAAAAGCCGATGTGGACTATATGACTTAAGAATTGGCGTTATTTACAATTAAATTAAAACTATACATAGTAATGGATGGTAATTAGTACCCATAAATTATTTGTTATATTTGTTTACGGGCCGAATTTTCAGTCATCAGTTAAAAGTTATCAGTCGAATAAAGTATAACCTGAGTGAATATAAAAGTGAATTATTCAACTGTTTTATTTATGCAAGTGACATTTTTAATTTTTCCATGTTATAAAAGTTTAACGATAAGAATAAAGATTCTATGTATAAATTTTATCTGGTGAGTGAAAAATCAGCCCTAAATAATTTATATATAATCATAAGTATATTATTAGTATAATAAGTTTTTAAATTACGTAAATTATTAATAATAAAAACATATCGAACAAAATAAGTGTGAAAATATATCTCATTAAAAATATCTTACTTTGGGCAATAATAACGCTATTATAATTTTTCATAAGTATATAAAACATTACACTCTCAAGAGAATAACAGCAAATCAACATATACAATCAACACTCAAACTGTGCAACCCTTTTGTGAAAATAAATTCCCTATAACTAGAAAATGACCTTATGTTGCTTATTCCATGTGTTTTGTATATACGTCAGTACATTAACCCCTTTTTACGCGGGCACAGATTCAACCGAAACCACAATAGAAACTCCTCTAAATAGGGACTTAACTATTTTCCTAAACCTGTCATCCGCAAGGAAACATGGGCAATAGTAATGCCCAGTTTGTCCCTTCCAACTTAAGGCATTATAACGGGATAAACATAAATCACGAAGAAAACAACTCTATTACTACAAACTAAGTGAACGCAGAATCGGATTAAGAGTTTGAATTTTATTGCTATATTATGCTTAAACAGCATTAGTGGTCGCTTTTTGGTGATTTAAAGAGAAAAGTTTTTAATATACGGCTCGAAGGACCAATATAGCTTGATATGTCCAGTGGCTCGATTGTTGTTCACCGATCTCATTTTAGAATTAACTAACCCCGTTAGCTCAACGATTCAAAGC
This sequence comes from Dendrolimus houi, assembly GCA_039645545.1. NCBI lineage: Eukaryota > Metazoa > Arthropoda > Insecta > Lepidoptera > Lasiocampidae > Dendrolimus > Dendrolimus houi. The sequence goes on along the minus strand of CM077134.1, from coordinate 18,888,936 downwards.
GAGTGTAGGCCTGCGAACTGTTGTGTTTATTCATAAAGAATCGTGCGTCATAAGAGGGTAGTTTCTGGTGGTACTACAACTTACAACTTCTAGTAGAACAGTAGATACAGCTCAGAACGAGGTTATACCCCAACTGAGAAAGAACAAGAAGGTTGACTACAGAAAGTATTTTTAAATTAAATGTGCAGAGGTGTGTGGCTATTCATAAAGAATCGGGCGTCATAAGCGTGTAGTTTGTTGTGATACCACAACTTGCAACTTTACTACTAGAACAGTACACACAGCTCAGATCGAGGTTACACCCCGTTTGAAGAGGCAGAAGAAGAAGGTTGACTATGGAAAGTATTTTTAAATTAAATGTGCAGAGGTGTGTGGCTATTCATAAAGAATCGGGCGTCATAAGAAGGTAGATTGTTGTGATACCACAACTTGCAACTTTTACTATAACAGTAGACACAAATCAGATACCTGAGAAGAAGGCAGAAGAAGGTTGACTACAGAAAGTATTTTTAAATTAAATGTAAGTGGCTGGTTGCGCCAGTCTAGTATTCAGCTTATATCATACCGGTTGTTTTACTACTTCAATTCCTCACAATACATATGAAACAGAAACAAAAGCACACTACTTTCCTGTGTCCTGAACAGTGTCTTGTCAATTGTTAGCTTGAAGGTCGGTTAACTGAACTTCTACCCCATCCTTATAGATACTAGGACCACCATCCGATCACCGATTGACTGGTCGCCCTAAGTAAGATTTTTTACACTCCGATCTTCCTCCTATGTGACCGAGCCTGCTTAGACGGCCACGAGGTTTTTATTTTGAAATCTCATTTTAGAATCCCATAACGATTTTGAGCAGTAACGGAGCCCTTATGGCATCATCAGTCCTATCTCTCTCTCTCTCTCTCTCTCTCTCTCTGTCTATCTGTCAATCTGTGGATCCGTCCATCCGCCTTTTTTTTAAATGTTGCCGTCGTTTTATTTAAATATTTAATGGGTCTATATGACTGTATTTTAGAAAAAATATTACATGCCGTTACTCTATGCTGTTGGGTGTTTCTCTTATGTTAGTTAGAAATGAGGATATCCGTAAGAGGACCAAAGTAACCGACATAGCACGCAAAATTAGCAAGTTGAAGTGGCAGTGGGCCGCTCACACTTGTTGTAGGACCGATGGCCGATGGAGCAGACGAGTCCTGGAATGGAGACCGCGTCTCGATAAACGTAGTGTCGGACGCCCTCCAGTACCGATGGACTGAAGACCTGCGCAAGGTCGCCGGTAGGCGCTGGATGGGGGCTGGCAGAGGACTGTGATGAGTGGCGCCGACTTGACTGACTGACTGGTTGACGACGCCGACGACGACTCTATGCTTTTTACATATCTACATCTTAAAACCCAAAAGGGCTTAACGAAGATGCTTAAAGTCTGCGCTTTATGTACAATTAACAAATATGAGGTGGTTTGAATTTTTACATCTACCCTTTCTCCAATTCTAGTACCAAGTGAGCAACCATTAACACGTGACCTTGTACTCTATTTTTATTATGTATATACAGGTGAGTATGTAGTGTGTTATAATTTTTTTTTAATGTATAAATTAATTTAGAATAAATAATAGAAATATATGCATACGCACATCCAAGTATATACTTAGATGTGTATTATAATTTTATATGTATACTGGAATTAATATTGGTAAAAATAAATAATTGTCTACGTTTATTTTAAATAATATTTTCTCCTACGGATTTAATTATAGTGTTTATATTATTGAAGTTTATATTATTTCTTGTTTCAACCGGTATCTGATCTTTTAGTCTTGGCACTAGATAATGTGTTGTTCTTGTTCCATAAAAAATTGTGTTGGTATTAGTAATAAATTTTTTATGTTTGACATGTCGCGTAAATTTACCGTGAGCTATTTCATTTCACAGGGAAAATAGTTTTCAATTAGAAGCTGTATATTAACTTTATTATGGATAGGGGTCACATTACAGAATTTAAATAGACCATCTAGGTCTGTTTTGTATTTCACTCGTATATTTTTTGGTATTATATATAGTACTTGGCCATGACGTGTATTAGTGAATTAGATAAAAAAAATCCTAAGTCTTAACGAGAGATATAAGCTAACTCTGCGTCGAGTTGCATTTAAAGCTGTTCAGTGATTATCAGGTATTTTCAAAATCTGCTGGTCCGATTGGACCCTGATTTTTGCTCATATTTGTACAAACTTCACACCAATATCAGATTATTATAATATGCAATATATATACTTCTTTGTAAATAAAAGACTAAAAAATAAATTATGATAATGTTAAATAATGACAATATTTTATTCTTGCATAACCAAGATAAGACTTCGAGAGACAATTTTATTTATTAATCTATTTATACTATTTATGTTAATTAAATATTCACAATTATATACTAAAATAGAAATTTAAAGCTATACACAAGAATAAACTGGAAAGTAGAAGAAAAGTATATTTTCAATATATTGAATTTGGTATTTGAAAATTTGTATTATAAGCCAAAGAATGTGTTGCTGTTGTTGCCCTGGAGGAGGGGGATGCTGCTGCAGAATACTTAAGTGCCTTTTATGTATTTATGTCTGTGCCTTCTGTTGTCATTTATGCGGCTTGGATGTGTGCGAGAGCTGCGAAGAGTGTGGTGAAGACTAGAGTAAATTTAATACTATTTAGTCAAATGTAGAAATAACTGTCAGGTTTATACTTTATATTCTATGTACTTTAAGTGGATATTTTAATTAAATTATTTGATTAAAATCTAGTAAACTTGAAATTGTTTCAATTCTTTTAATACAGCCGTGCTTCGTTCACTTTGTCATGATGACGGCGTATTTATTAGTGACTTGCAATAGCACTCACCAATAAATGATGTTTGTGATGAGCTCTTTGTCTGCGGGGAATTTATCACAAACATTGTCACAGACACATAAGTTTAATATAAGTTTAATGTAAGTTCAATGTTAGCTATAATAAATTGATGGTCTCTGTGGTTGAGCGCGCTATGCCTTTGGCGGCCCACTTCACTCCAACGCATAGGCACTGGGTTCGATTCCTGTTTTGGTAAATTTCGGAAACGAATTTTTTTCGTTATTCGTTTTTAGCCGTGCATGAACGGAGAAAGTATACAATTTCCTGCGGCCGGGCGGCCTGTCGTAAAAGGCGACTAAACAACCCACAGCCAGGTGGTAGAGCATTTGCCCGACTGGATGGCTACCACCCCTGGTCTAAAGTATGTCGCCATAGCAACCTTGAGTTGTGTTCCGGCATTTGTGACCAGGTTCCAGTCTCCCCTAAGAGAGCAGCAGCGCATTTGTAGCACCTTTGGTGTTGCAAATGTCCATAGGCGATGGTAACCGCTTTCCATCAAGTGGGCCGTCTGCCTGTCTGCTGAATTCCAGCAATAAAATAAAAATAAAACACAAACATACATTTAAGGAATGTCACACACAATAACAAAATTAAAAAATAAGCGTGTTTAATTTCTAAACTTTTTTCTAAATTAAGTTGTAAAAAGGGTACGGAACTAGAGTCCTTAGAGTTGTTTAATTTAGAAAAAACCTTGTTAATTATGTAGTAATAAATTATTCCATGTACGTGACGTAACAAGCATTAAAACGAGTGAAAACTACTGAACGTATATATATATAAAACTAGGTAAAAAGCTATCTTATATTCCGGCAACACTTAAGTTACTTTTTATCCCGATAAATGATGAAGGTTCCGTGGGATAGATGAATATAGGCCAAAGGGAAACGCTGCGTCGCCATTTATGGTGCCGCCATTGCAATTCACTACCAAACACGTCAACGTAGCAATGCGAACGAAGTTCCTCTATCTATCAATGCTAACTGTAACACAGACTTGATTGAATTTTATCTTCATTGTACCTTTTACTTGTAACGTAATAAATAAATAAATCGGCAGACAAACACACATAGATTTTCAGTAATAATTTTTCTCAAGGCTAAGGAGTACCACAATGGATAATTATTATTTCAACATATCCTTGAAGGAAGGCAGTTTGGGATCACGCCATTTATTATACCATAAAAATTATCTAAAGCTACACCGATATCATTGACGTCCACGACATTGGTCCAAGTAAGTTCAGCCAGTTCATGGTTCACAGTTGTATAATTGGCTTTTCGGAATGCTCTTACAAGACGGGGTGTGGAACATAGGGTGTGAAGACTAACTAAAGATAGTGTGATATGTAAAGCAGGATGATAAGAATCTTACTCAACCATTTTTTTTTAAATCAATCGGCAGACTAACACACACACTGTATATCCCCAAATTAAGCAAGTTACGCTTGTGTTATGGGCAATATACAACGGACCATTCAGGGGCCGATCCCAGACACCCAGACCATAATATATAACGGAGAAAATACGTTTCCGAAATTTACTATACCAGGAATCGAACCCGGAGCCTCTGCGTTGCAGTGAGGTAAGCCGGCAAAGGCTTAGCCCGCTCAACCACAGAGGCCGTCATAATTATGTTGCAATCTTTTTTCTTTCATTTCTCTGAATTGTTTGAGGTCGGCACAATATGTCTTTTCCCTCCACACACCTCTATTTTGAATACATCTTCTGTCACACCACAAATCATCATATCATCCTTCACACAATCCATCCATATCTTTGTTGGTCTACCTTTACATTTATATCCATCAGTATTACAGTTTAAGATTCTTTTGTCACATGACCTTCATCCCTCGCCAATACATGCCCATACTATCTCGGTCTTCTACCTCTCAATTGTTCAGTATATTGCAATGGCTATGAAAGAAACAAACTACTAGTGTATAAATAACTATTACAATAAATGCTAAAGTGAAAATTGCCGCGACACATAATATTATTTTATGTAGGTTTATGGCTTGGCAGCGAGGCCTTTAAACCAGATCTTAGATTATAATGTAGTTTCTTTATTTTCTTAAGCCTGTGTGTAGCAAAGCTGAACTGTAGGTTATCAGCTGGTGCCATTCAACGGAGTTATTGTGACAACTCAAAAGGCCACATCTGACTATACAGTTCACATTTCTCACAAAACACATAATTACTACTCAAAAACTATCAATATCCTACAACTATTGTTCATTTTAGAGTAATTTACACAGTTTTAGAAAATAAAACTGCACAGCACATCATCTCCTTTCAGTTCCCGCCAAAAATTCCCACATAATATTATAATATATTGTTACATGCCGTCAAAGATAAGCGCAAAGCTGTCTATTGTAAGCACAGTCTTTTGTCTTACTCCCGGATTAGGGAACTCTTTGTGTTTTGAATTTGCAATTAAAAAAACATGCTATTGTTTTTCTACTTGTTTTATAACCATCATTAGCGTCGAACTAATCCTTATTGTTATTGTTTTCAACTTTGTGGTCGTTCGCAGGTGTGCAAATTACTAATTCTCAGAAACTCAGTGTGCGCGGCCAAATTCTTTGTATTGAATCGTGCAGTGTGAACTGATTGCATCCAGTTTTATTTGTATTTGTTTTATACGTGTTTGTTCAGTTCTAATAAATTCTATAGTAGTTCCAACGGCATTTTTAATTGGAGTCCTGTAGCTCGTAACAATATTTACCCACAGAGTATATTAATATAGCAGGAGATATTTAAATGTAAAACAGACCAACCGAAGTATCGAGTTCTGTTTTTGACGCCGGCCATTTTGCTTATTTGCGTAAATGAATGATTATTATATTCAGTGGTGGGGCGAAGAGACGCGTTGGGTAATGGCGCGAAGTCCTCCCCAAATTAGCCAACCGTATTATATGCAGATGAGCCCATTAACGGCTGGCTTTTGTCTGACCTTCGTAGCTTGAAATATTTTGCTATATTTAGAAATAGGTACATTTATGGATTAATAGTTCCAACGAAACTTTGTTCGCGTTGCCATAATGACGTGTTTATAATCCACTTCCAAATAAAAAAAAACAGCTTTTTAGTTACTCTTACTAGATCTTTTATGCTAGATTTTTTTTTATAGTCAATTGCAACAACCGCAACAAATGAAAAAGGCGGCAGAAACGACATATTTTTAGCTAAATTTGTTTAACCCATAAATAGATGTCTTTAATCTGGATAAAAATTATCCCAAGCAATGACTCAGGATGTAAGCTAGTTCTGTATCCAGCTCCACTTAAATCGGCTTAGTAGTTTTCGCGTGATGCTTTAATAGACAGATAGACAAAAGATCTAAAAGTTGCATCTTTGAAATCCGCCTGACTTAGCCTGCCTGATTTTGTTTTTCAATTTAAAACGCATTGTACAAACTCCACACTATAAACTTGTACTAGAATCAAACGCTCGGATGATGGTGACATAACATTATACTGTATACTACATACATTATATTGATACACGAATCAACACAATATCACCCGTATTCTGTATTAAAATCTGCGGGTACGCCAAACCTATGTACTGCAAACCCCGTAAAGTATATAGAATAAACGTATAAATAAAGAAAGTAGAAAAACAAAAACAAGTGTAGAGTAACTTAATTAGTAATAAATAATGTTACAACTTAGGCTTCGACAAAGACATTTCGGCATTTGAACTAATTGTAATATTTTTATGATCGTCTTCTTTTGTTCACTTATTTATTGACATACGTTTCCAGTATTGTGGAGAACAGCCCATTGTTCTATTGTACTCGTCTACGGCCGCTGCAGGCTGCATCATTAGCCAGATGTTACCGATTAAGTACAAGTTGATTCTAAGAAATTATGTCGACGATACGGCCGGGCACATTTGCATTTGTGCAGTATAAAACGATAGCCTGATTGAGGGAGGGGTTCAGTTGAGCTACAACTACGATACGGGCGTGACGTGTGTACATTCGGGAATGTAATAGTGACGGTCTTTGTGCGTTTTATTGAATTACGACCTTCTGCATTACGTTTGGATATGTTGTGTTCCGTTATATTTGTACCCGTGTTATACGTGTTTGTATAGTTCTAATAAACTCTATAATAATTCTAACGGCATTTTAATACGAAGATAAAAAATAAGAAAAGATGTAGGAAATCAAGAACTAGAAGTTGAAACCTGGAAAAAATCATGTAAAAAATTAGTTAGAATAGCAGTATAGCAGAATCAATAGACACATACGAACAATAATTATTGTAAAATTAAGGTATAATAATATAAATGTAAACATAACACATTGTAATAGAAATTAAGGCATCAAATTATATAGCATCAATAAAATTAAGACAGAAATAGCATGTAACCTAGAAATAAAGAAAATTGTAACCGTAGCGTATAAAGAATGTTTAGCTGTAAGGACTTTGTAAAAGATTTTTTGAAAAGAAATAAAGAAAATAAAACAAAAAGATAAAAATAAAAAGTAGCATTAAGCCCGGACAATGAAACTCGTCCGGAGAGAGGAGAATAATAAAAAAAAACCTCCGAAAAGTATTTTACCTGCATAAAACTTAGTTAGGTTTTTTATTTTTAAGCTTCCAGTGAAAAATTATCTAACCGATGGTGAAGACCACTCAAAAATAAATACGTTGCGTGATTTGGGAAGAGTTAGCGGATATGCAGACGGACCGACAGATTACAGTCGCGGAAAGAGAATTTGTTCTATACTATGTAAAGACTACCGTCTTGCGTTAATTTACGCCCTTCATAATAATATTTATCCCAATCCACTTCCTTAAAAGAGCGTAAACTTTGACTAAAGGCTTACCCGAATATCACGTCTCCTAGCCAGTGCTTTACAAGCTTCAAAATATGTTCTTCATCAAAATTCGGGACACAAACGTTTGAATTTAAATTTGGAGCGTTTCTTTTACTGGAATGTTTTATACACGATTTAAGAGGGTATTCTTAGGTCGCTTGATACAGTCCGAGTACGCTCGGACAGAGTGTGCTCGGTTATTCTGAGGCTATTCGTACCTAATGCAGCATTGATTATTCGAGTGTATTGGTTATTCTGATTCTATTCGCAGTGTAGCATTGTTAATCCGAGCGTATTCGGACAACGGCGTCTAATCCGAGTATACTCGGACCGAGATCTGCTTTTAGTAATCTACTCAAATAATTTTATACAAATATAAATTTCGCTGTCAAGTAGAACAATTTGCTGGAGCCTGTATTTTCCGATTCATATAAACCAGGGTCTTCAAGTCACGAGTAAGCAGATATCTACTAGGTAAGTGTGCTCTATCCTAGATTGCATCGTCACTTAACACCAAGTGAGACAGCTATCAAACGCAAACCAATACTATCATTAAAAAAATGTGTCAACTGGTCTGATACCTTTAAATTTAAAAACCTACTTAAAAATAAATAGATTGATACGAGTAAGCTTTGATAAGTGTAAGCTTCTAGCAGAGTTTACTCGTATGAAGTTGTTATAATTATACGAGTGTACTCAGTCCGAGCACACTCTGTTCGCGTCAACACAGCTTTAGACTGTCTGGTAAATTGTGTCTTACTTGTATAGCTATCTTCTATATTGCAAAACTAACATTATTTCAAGAAATTGGGACTTTTGGACTGGGACATTTGAGACTCCGCTAACTAGAAAAATAATTTAATAATAATTTTAAAATGTACCTAGTGATCAGACGCTGATGCCTACCTTACACAAACGTTCCAATTTTGCGAAGTAACGTTGGCTAGCCTTCTTTCTTACCCATAGGCTTAGTATTCTACTTATAGTCTTAGAGATTATACATAAGTAGGTAGAATACAATATACCTAAGTTTTATCGAGAGCTATTTACACGGTTGATAGGTCTCACGCCACCAAAACTGGCCTGTATTTTCGGCAACGCACAAGCGTTGCTATCCAACGCGATTACGCAGCCATTGTGCGGTAAGGTGGTACAATAAAAGATTCCGTCTTAAACGCACACACATATATTTAATACAAAAAAAGGAGAGTGGGGTGAGTTTTGTTGCCTTGGCTGTCGTTCTGCTTTTTGTGGCGGCACTGCCCTGAAGCGTAAGGGAGGTTCAGGGATGGCACTGACGGTGCTTTCAGTAGGATCCTCAGCCGGCAATCACGACGTTGGCGTGAAGAGTAAGTGGGTACACCAGAACACAAACTCCAAAATAATAAATTGAAAAAACCCAAAACGTTGATTATAAACACTAAATATAATTATTGTTGCATAAAAGCAAAAAATCTTAATAAAGGTTAAGATGATTCTTTCAAAGAATATGGACCTGTTCGTCGTTTCGAATTTTAATACGAATGAATCAACTAAGCAGCGATGTGCTGTCATGAACGCGCGGCCCACGGGCCGCCTCGACCGCTTTCTAGGACACTAACAGGGTAGTGTTTTTCACTCGGCGATGCTCGCGTTTATTATTTATTTTATATATATTAAATTTTTAAAGCTTTTTTTATTTATTTTAACTTCATGTAACATTACGTTACAATATCGTTTTGGGAACGTTCCCGACTGATGGTGTTTTGAGGCCCATTTATTATTTGCATTTTTTGAAGCTGTACGATATATTAACTGTATATTTTAAGTTTTATATTTTAATGTGAATTTATTAGTTAATAATAAATAAAAAGTTAAAATAGGTACTAAGTTTACTTTGTTGGATTACTTTATAATATTATAGTTTTAATTTTTGTTTATGGTTATTATTTAGAAATGTCGGAATAAAAATCAAATAAAATACCACGTTTAAAACCGTTAAAGCGTAGTTTTATACATAATATAATTATAATTATATATAATACGGAATCCTTTATTTCTTAATAAAGTTTCCCAGAAAAACTGTTCATATTATTGCCAAAGACCAGCGTTCCCGAGAACCCGATCATAATTAATCGCCTCGTATGTTTTGGTAATTAATGTTTATTTGTTATGATAAACACTTCCTGACATCACTATGAGTGCGTTAATAAAGCAAATCCGTGTTGAGTTTCCCAAACCATACAGAATCATTTTATTTAAACATCAGTTGTTCCCCTCTCTGTGGTTATGGGACGCTCACGGTATGGGGTGACCATGAATGCTCGTTAACGTGTTTCTATATTTTTTCAAATTGTTTATTTTATTTTTCACTTCTGCGCAGCTATCAAGGTACTTTATTCTAAAAATAAAAGTCCAAAAGAAACAGATGTCATAATTGTCACACTTATTTTTGAGGTCTGCATAACAGAGGCGTTCTGTTTAGTTATGTAATGCACAGACTATCGACAGTACACGTAAAGGAACAAAAAAGAAAGTTTTAATTTTTTTAACCGTACAGGAACGATGAAAGAATAAAATTTTCTGCGTCCGGGCAGCCTGTTGTAAGAGGCGACAAAACAACCCACAGCCAGTTGGTAAGGTATTTGCTTATCTTGATGACTGCCATCCCTGGTTTAGAATAAGCCGCCGTAACAACCTTGAGTTGTGTTCCGGCATTAGTGGTCAGGTTCCAGTCTCCGCTAAGAGAGCAGCAGCGCATCTGTAGCACTGTGGGCCGTCTGTCTGTCTGTCTGCTGAAATCATGCAATAAAAATATGTATGTATATATTATATCAAAGCTGTTTGGGAATGTATATGCATAAAGATTAGTTTAATATTAATACAACTTTACATTTGCGTTGTATTTGTAGAGAAAACTTATATAAACGAATCTGATTTGTAGATGGCTACTCGATTTAACCACCAAAATAACTACATTTTAATAGATCAAATCATTCAAATACTAGACTTAATTTATATTTCTAACTGCCTAAGGCGTTGGAGCCAACAAGGACAAAAATTGAATATAATAAATATCTGACTGATTTGGTCTGAAAGAAAAGTATTTTAAATAATAAAACGTATGAAAGTGATGGCTGAGCGACTTGTGGTGCCATCTACTTTTTATTGGTCAATTGTCTTGCCTAGTTTACCAACGCTTCCCGCACTTGCATAAGATTAGGCTCCTATAGAGTAAAATAATAACATAAAAAAATTAAAACTAAATAATTAAATTAACAAGTTAGCGGTAACCTAAATAAAACTATAACAATACTCATTGACATTGACATCTTTGTCTTCCGTGATCACGGCTACCGAAAAATGGCCGACACGTCGGAACAATAAAATTCAAATAAAATACCGCGCTTACCGCGTTAATTGCTAAAACATAGTTTTATTATGTGTACTAGACGCGATAACTTAGAGAAATACTGTATGGTGGAAGTTGGAACATTTGTTAAGGTAAGGAGAAGTATAGAGTATAAATAGTGTATGTCGGGTATATATAATGTAAAATTCCATGTTTCAAGCAAAATAAATGACTTGACTATTCGTACAATATCCTGCATAACTTCAAAAGTATGGTGTAACTAGTCTCGTCCTTTCCAAACCATCTCCCCTCCCCTAACCGCTGGTAATGGCGTCCATTTCGCAGCTCGCACCCTTTTTTCCCCCATCGAATTGAGTTTAGGATTTAGACAAGGTTAAGTAAATAATGCAAGGATTGCGTGCTGACATTGTTTTAAATAAAAGCCTTTACATATTAGAGGAGAGCTCATAATAATCGTAAGGCTATCTATTCCCCGTTGCCTTTATGTCAATTGAATTGGTTTTTCACTGCTGGGCTGCAGCCATTGACTTATAATAACTAGAGCAACTCTTGAAACAAAGGGCATGTATAGTGTGTTTAATGCACAATATCAATTTTTGTCACTATCAAATACACGACCACAACTGGCAAGCGTCTAGCGGGTGAGTGAGTACAGTGCGGTGGATTCACCGCAATGTTAAGTGACATCGGCGTATTGTGTGGTGTTTTCTCTAATGATAGATTAGATTAGATAGCACTTTATTGCTTAACAAATAAAACAAAAAAAAATGCATAATTACAATACTTATTGGCAAAACAACAGGCGGCCTTATCGCTAAAAGTGATCTCTTCCAGGCAACCCAGCTTAAAATAAATTCTAACTAATCTAGCGATGTAGGTGGAGCAGAAAAAAGATAGGACTGTACAATTTAAATATACATACTTACACTAATTTATAAATTTAATACATACGTAAATCCAGACACATTTATAAAATACCAACATATACGAAATTATCTAAATAAATATAATATATATACTAGCTGACCCGGCCACGCGTTGCTGTGGCTCAGTAAAATAAAAAATATTATAAATTAAAATGAAACCTATCCTATCTTTCAAGTCGGATCAAACTGCACACGGTGTGCAAATTTGATTAAAATCGATTAAGTAGTTTAGGAGTCCATCGCGTACAAAGAACGTGACACGTAATTTATATATATTAAGATATATATATATATATATATATATATATATATTTATTTATTAACATTATATATGACTAGCATTTTATATTAACATATATTACAATAGATAATAAGTAAATGTTTAGTATATTAGACATATTTATTTAAAGACAGATAGTATTTTCTAAGTGAGTTCCGAAAAGTAGGTAATGTTTTAGCCTCTCTGATAGTAAGATGCAACGCATTCCAGAGTTTCACAGCCTGCACTATAAAAGAGTTATCATAAAAGGATGAAGTATGTGCAGGTGTCAGGAGTCTACGATATGTATCTAAGCGCAAATTGTGAGAAGTGGAGAGGCGAAGGAATTCAAAACGTTCCTTAAAGTAAGGAGGACTATTAGGATTAAGTAGTATGTTATAAAGGAGAGTTAGGGAATGATATATACTAGCTCAACGGCTGCAGCCTTTAAATTTCAGAAATGTTAAATTATTGTACTATTGTTAATAAATTGTGTTACTGAGAGGTTATAGGGTAGTTTGTATCCAGTACTCCACTCTCGGCTGGGCTCGTCCCGTCATCACTCGAATATAAAATCGTGCGGATGGAGCGGCGAGATAGTCTGACTCAGACTTTGGTCGGGTGCAAATTCTCACTTCGATTTTGGTCCGATGCACATGTCGTAGTTGCACTCTAGGGTAACTGATTATTGTGCGAGAATCATAATCTATACTTAAATATACTTAATTCATAGATCGGCATTCTTGTAGAAGAAGTACGCTCGGAATACATACGATTTATAAACGAGTATCCTCGTTTGTTTTCTGATGATAGCTTTGCCGACCTGTTTTTGCCTTTTAGAAGTATTAAAAGTAAATACCTAAACATTATATAACTAGGTGACGCTACCAGTCGTTCCTCTCGCTTTTGTACGGTTTATTAGAAAATATATTTAATACTAGTTGACCTGTGCCCACTTCGTTGGGCGTTATTAAAAAAATACAACATATGCACCCACGCACACATGCACACATGCAATCACGCACGCATATCAAGGTTTAGTTGCGAGGATGTGCGCAATTCTGGCGTGGAACGTTATTGATGTAACATATTTGACAGGCGGTCCCGTGCCCACTTCGCTGGGCGTAATTTTTTTTTTACTTTTTTTTATTTATTAATCACAATCGACAATCAAATGTAGCCTATGTTACTCGCGAATAGTGTAGCTTTCACTGGGGAAAAAATTTTCGAAATCGGATCGGTAGTACCGGAGAATACTCCGAACATCTAGACTCACAAACCTCATCTCTTTATAATATTAGTATAGATAATATAGTTTGCACGTGACGATAATGGACGTCCTGGTGGAAAGTTTCTAATTCTCTGGTAACGTGGCAAGCCTCTGGTATGGGATGCGACCTGCGTGGACACGTTGGCCACAGCCCATTTGCTAAATTTGGCTAGATCAGCCGGTTCGGCGGCGGAAATAGCTATATGCAACCCTTAGTGAGAGTTATACGTTTGTGCCGTTTGCTGTTGAAATGCTTGAACCTTGGATTTGGGCTCCTAAAGCCATAAGCCTTTACAAATAACACTTAAAATGCCTAATAGACTCTTCAGGTAATCAGAGGGCTGGTTCCTATCTCGAACAATGACGACAAATTGTAAAAAAAAACTTTATTTTTATACTCTTACCAAGCATTTATATTACATTTGACAGCTCGATGACGGATCAAATAGTGGTGTTCTAATGCGTTACCGACTCGATGTGTTATTAAAATCGATTTCTTTTATAAATAAGTTTTAATCAGTTTAACTTATCTATATATTTTTGTTAAAAATACTATATTGTGTAATAAATATACCCACATTTTACTGAATATATTTTACATGATTATATTAAATAAGCTATTTTTGTAATAAAGTTAAAAAATGTAATAAATTAGAACTTTTTTTTCAAATTGATTACTTTCGACAGTTTAGGTAATAGTTTGTGCGTTACATGACTCACAGAACATCACTATTACGTCACTCATAAGGAAAAAGTACGAAAATCATATCATTTTATTGACAGTAAAACCCACATGAAGATGTGGACTTTACGGTCAAGAAATATGTAACTTGATAGACGTGCAAACGTCAACAGTAAAATACATGCTTGGAAACAATATGATACCTTTTTAATAAAGTTTATAAATGGTTATATATTTAGCTCTTGAATTAATAAAAGTTGCAAAGCTCTCCCCCGTCTCCCTCCACTGTTCTAAGTTTTAAAATATGAAGTGGAAAATTCTAAGAAAAATGAGGTGGTAGAGCTGAAAATATTTTCAATGAAAATTGTTTTTTTACAAAGGAAAGAAAGAAAAAATATTTCAAGAAATAGCGACGTACTTATATTTCTAACATGTATCTTCTGTCTGTAAAATATCTGTTCAGTTAATGAGATATGACGTATTATCTATAGTATCATAAAATTCTAAAAATGCTCTATCTGTACATTGGAGATATTTAAAAAAATAGAATAGACTATATAAACGACGGAGAACACGATGTAATTTTTTTTAGATTTCTTGTCTGTTTGTTTGGGATTCACGTAAAAACCACTGGACCAATTTCGATACGGTTTTCGCCGATCGACAGCGAATTCTTAGACTTAAAATCTGCGCTACTTTTTATCCTGGGAATTTGGCGGGTTTTTTTTTTGAATTTATTGAGAATGGCCATATTGAAAACAAATTCCAATTCCAATTCGATTCTCTTAACTGGTCGATAGCAAATTTTATGTAATAAAATGTGCGATTTTTATCCCGGGAATTTCGTGGGAATTTTCCCGGGAGCTGAATACAGTTGTTTGGGTGCATAAAATTTGCTTATTCCGACGCTGTTTTCACTAAAACGATAGACAGCTTTTTTAAATGCTGCGGTACTTTGTGTCCCGGGAATCCTGCGGGAAATCAAGTCGAGCGTGGGCGAACACGCGGGCATACCCTAATAATAAATAAGTTTCAAAAGAATATAAGAAGTGAAATAGAACTAATTTAGATTTTTTTCAAATTTTATGTTTCTCTGTTTGTCTGTCTGTTTGTACCGGCTAATCTCCGAAACGACTGGACCGATTTAAAGGAAATTCTGTATAGTGGTAGCTTATATCCTCGATCAACATATAGGATACTTTTGATCCCGAAAAATTAAAGAGTTCCCGTGGGATAGTGGGAAGTCGCGGGAATCAGCTAGTATAAAAATAAATATCTTATACAACCTAGAATCTTCCTATCAATTTGATTACACTATAAGGCTAACAATTAACTACTGCTTAGTAGTTTCATACAAATATAAGGAGAAAAAAGTTACATATAAGAAAAGAAAAATGGGAAAAATAATATTTTCGATTACTTTCTCTAGCTTAATGTTAAAATTGACTCAACAAAGAATTTACTATACTATGTCTCACACCTAATTACATAAACTACGATTAAGTTAACCGCAAATTAAGATTAACGGAAGAGGAAAGAGCACCTAATACCGGCGAGGTAATAGCCTTGATAACAGCCTGCTATTATAGCCAAGGGTTTACCCTAATTGATGTTTTGTGAGAACAAGTATTTTTATTTCAATATATTGCTAACTTGCTGAAAACGCAGAGTACAAATTATAAAAATATGTTTTTATTTTTAATATATACATATCAGCAATGTAATTACGTCGCTATTTCTTCAAATATTATTTTATTTCAAGTTTTATGTTGGTACAATTATATTAAAAACATTAAAGTTTGCTCTGCAGCTGTCAAGCCTTAGGCAGTAATTTTACTCTACATACATAAAAACTTAATTCGGTTTTTTCAAAATAAAAATAATAATAACAAAGAAATTATGTCCACATAGTCTACACAACTGCCTAATAAAACATAACAGCGAGTCGAAGCCAACCTGATTTGAAGTAATGTAATGATAATAACATGTTGTTTATGACAACATAGGTGTTTGTTAGTGAATTGAAAGAAAAGGCGATTGCAGCGCCATCTATTTTACTAATCCGTCTATTCTAAGGAAACGACGTTATTTATCGGGATAAAATGTATTCTAAGTGTTAACTCGGGTTATAAGCCAGCATTATGTCGAGTTTCATTCATATACGTTCAGTAGTTTCCAAAGAAGACGCATTCGCAGCGCCATTTTTTGGTTATTTTCGTCTATCCCTCGGAAACGTTGCCATTTATCGGGATGAAAAGTATCCTAAATTGCAATCCGGGATATAAGCTAGCCCGATTTTGAGTTTCATTTAAATCCGTTTAGTAGTTTTTACGTGAGGCTCTAAGAGACAGACAGATAAAAATTCTAAAAATGGTATTTTCAGAATCTGCTGGTCCGAATTAGCCCCCCTGATTTTTTTCACATTTTTAAACACATTGTACAAACTAGAAAGACTTTATTATTGTGTATACTTTACGTAAGTATATACAATAATAGTAAGTAATACAATACAATAATAGTAAGTAGTCATCGGCAAACCTTCTGCGCGCGTCTTATATTGGTTAAAATTTATCATAAACTTTAAACATGAGAATAGAAAAGAATAAAATATATTTATTACGTAATACACGTACATGTATCAATGAATTCTGCCCATAATTGGGCGTGCAAAATGATTATTACAATATTGACTTATAAACAAACATTTCATACAATGTGTGTAACACAATTAAACATACGAGCAGTCCATGACAGCCTCTGTTTGAGCGGGCTAAGCCTTTGCCGACTTACCTCACTGCAACGCAGAGGCTCCGGGTTCGATTCCTGGTATAGTAAATTTCGGAAAAGTATTTTCTCCGTTATTTACTATGGTCTGGGTGTCTGGGATCGGCCCCTGAATGGTCCGTTGTATATTACCTATAACACAAGCGTAACTTGCTTAATTTGGGGATATACAGTGTGTGTTAGTCTTACAAATTATAAAAAATATTGGTTATGTAAGATTCCTACCATCCTGTTTTACATATCACACTATCTTTAGTTAGTCTTCACACCCTATCTTCCACACCCATCTTGTAAGAGCATTCTGAAAAGCCAATTATACAAATGTGAACCATGAACTGGCTAAAGTTAATTGGACTAATGTCGTGGACGTCAATGATATCGGTGGAGCTTTAGATAATTTTTATGATATAATAAATGGCTTGATCACAAACTGTGCTCCTTCAAGGATATGTTGAAATAATAACTATCCATTGTGGTACTCCTTTGCCTTGAGAAAAATCTAAAGTATCATAAAAAATGGAAAATTTATGGCAGAATAAGTGACTACAACACATTTTGTCTTCTGCGAGATCGAGAAAAGCGTGTCAAAAAAGGCTATGATTCTTTCATTTTCAAAGCTGAAAGTCGCATTAAGATACAAAGTAAACACTTTTGGTCATTCGTTAAATCTAAAAAAGCGTCTTCAGACTTACTAGATAGAATGTTCTTAAATAATCAGACTTCTTAAAATGGTAAAGAAGTATGTATCTTTTTTAATAACTTCTTCCAATCTGTTTTTGAAGCAGAGACTCAAGCCTCTAACAGTGATAGACATAATCACAGTGAAGTTTGCCTTAATTTATCGACTGTTGATTTTAATATCGAAAATATTTAAAAAATTTAGATCCTGATAAAGGTTGTGGGCCTGATAGCATTCCTCCACTATTTTACTAATCATGTTATAAAAATCTAGCTATACCAGTCCATCGTTTATTTAAACTATCTTTTAAATAAGGTAAAGTGCCTCATTTATCGGAGCAATCTTATGTTACTCCTTTCTTCACGTCAGGCGATAAAAATAACATTCAAAATTATTAACCTATATCCAAATTAAACATTCTTGCCAAGTTATTTGAGAAATTGATTTATTATTTATCCCCTTATAAGGCCTATTATCATCGAAGAACAACATGGTTTTATTAATAAACGTTCGACTGAATCTCATATTTGCGAGTTCTTGCACGACGTTTCTCGATCAATGGATAATAGTGGTCAGGCTGATGTCGTCTATACCGATTACCCTAAGGCTTTTGATAAAATTCCGCACTCCCTTCTTGTGAAAAAATTATGCTCAATTAGAATTCATGGCCACCTATTAAGATGGATTCACTCATATTTTAAGGAACGTAGTCAAGCAGCGACTATTAAGGGTCATTGTTCCTCCTTTCTGCAGTTTCCTCTGGAGTGCCGCAGGGTTCCCATCTTGGACCATTATTATTTAATATTTTTATTAATGATATAATCAGCATTTTTGATAACAGTCATATCTTACTTTAGGCTGTTGATATGAAAATTTTTAGAGTCATTGAATCTAAATATGACTGTATTCTTCTCCAAGAAGATTTAAATCGTCTCTCTGATTATTATAACAGCTGTTTAAAACTTAATATCAAGAAATATAATATAATATAATTCTCGAGAAGGACAAAACTAGAATTATTTCTTTATAGCTTCGACAATATCCCCCTACAACGAATGCCTGAGGTCAGAGATTTAGGCGTGTATTTAGTTAGACCAAAAACTTACATTTTCATCCCACATTAATCACTTTACGACCAAAGCTTATAAAATGCTTGGATTTATTCTTAGGGTTGGAAAAGACTTCAAGTAAGCCTCATAATTAGTTTTACTTTATAATTCATATGTTTAGGTCTATCTTAGAATACGCGTCCACAACTTAGAATCCACAGTATATTTACATAATAATAAAAAATATTGAGTCAATTCAAAACAAGTTTTGTCGCCGCACGATTTACAAGGTGGTACACACTAGTCCAGGCACGTAACGCAATAAAAGCCTTTTACTATGAAGAACGCTCAATAGTCTACGACCAACCGCCAACTTTCACATTCACTACGGAACGAAACCGAACCTTTGTAGGCGCTTTTACTAAAAATTATTGTAAAATTGCAAAAATTGAAATACACGCATTATTAGACCAAAAGGTGCTTCACTAAAGACTTTCTACGCTTCAAGTTTTTAAAGCACTCAAACTACAGATGCGACCGGTTAAATCTAACACCTCCAAACACCGATTCACTGTCAATTCGTCGAACCCAAAGAGACCAGGTTTATTTATTTAAATTATTAATAATTTCGTTGCTTCCCCTTTTCTAACTAGTAACTTACTCCTGAGACGTCTCCGATTAAGCTCACGTGATACCTCGCTTTTTTCATTGCCATTTATAAAAACCAATTATAAAATAATACAAAAAACACATTTTTATACCGTGCCTGCCAGAAATACAATGCTCTATTCAATGATGTCGGTCCTTTTATAGGCAATTTATTTAAGTTTAGGACTCAAATTAAAAAGAAAAAAAAATTAAATGACATTCTACTAATTTCATATATTTTATTTTTATTATTTTGAATTTGATTTTATTTATATTGTTATTTTGTTTTTTTGAATATAATGAATAACTTTTATATTTAACCTGTATCACAATTTTTTTTATGACATGATAATTATGACTTAAGAATGATATAGATAAATAGACATATTGTATAGTTTCTTTTTGCATGGTCTTGTATTATTTAATTCCTTTTTTAAATCTAATTTTCAAATATTGTATCAAATATATAATATTATAATTTTCTTATAGTTGTATGAGCTAAATGCGTAACATGAATTATTTTTTTAGTGGCAACTTAGGTGATATTTGTATTCATTTATGTGTTTTATATTGTAAGAATCATAATTATTGTATGTTTCCCAAATAAATTAAATAAATACAATTTACATTGCTTAATCGTTAAAATAATAATAATCTGTAATAACTATTATTATTATTATATAGTGTAGACAGGGATAATTGCCGGTCAGTATCACGCCACATTTAGATTAAATTTGCCAAGGGACCTCTACGTGTTGACCTTTCCATGGCCCCACGCAATCCCTCCAAAAGTCCGGGCCATTTTTATGGCCCGTGGTCTTCAAAGTCATGTATTCATTAATAATCTGTAAGTAATACATGTAAATAATAAAATATCTACCATTACAGCATGTCAATTGACAAGGTTTTATCGTCCATAAACATGTTTATATTATAGTAACATTTAGTGGTCAGTAGCGAATTTATTTATTTTTAAATACTCTGTTGTGTCAATTTTCTATCAATGGTCATATTAATTCGAATTTATATAGATCGTTTCTGTCTTTCAATATGGATGCAACCAGTGATCGATATAAACAGAAACTTTTATCTTTCAATGTCATTGAATTTCAGTTATGTGCCCTTCAACCAGATTGATTTAATTAATTATCAACATTAGAAAAATGGATAGTAAAATTTAGAAATCCTTCTTATACTTCAAAATCTTAACTGGAGAATGCTACATCGTATCCTCGTAGCAACGTAGCGGCTACGCTGACCTACGTAGCACATAATACATACAAGGGTCAACTACTAAATTATTGGGTTTACGTGCTCACAGATAACTAGTTTTAGGTGAGCCCGATCAACGATTGGATCTTATCCTGTATATATTTACATAATATACTGCGCGTGTAGCTGTTTGACCTTTTAGATGAAATTGAATTTCCTTCCCATACAGTGTCTTCACACATTGCTCTGACATATTAGTGGCTGAAATGAGGGTAATTTGCAATTTGGGAATATGACCATTTGATATTTCGTGATTATGTATGTAATTTTTGAAGTGAAAACTTCTTTAGCCGCGTTGGGCACTTATTGGTAGGGGAAAATCTTATGGGTTCGCGTCACCGACATGCTCATGATAGGCGCATGCGCAGCGTCCGTGTGCTTTTTGGGTAGGTGAAATCTCGTGAGTTTCGCGTCACCGACATGCTTATAGCAGTATATCTGTAGCTATACAGCTGACGTATTGTGCAACATTAGTGCTGTGTATATATTATAAGTGAAATTGAATGGATTTAGTGAAAAGTTCAATGTGTATAAAGTGCATTGTTGAAATAGTGTTTTAATTCAAACATTATGAAATTTCAAATTTTAATACTTAAAGTTCTAACTTTTCACTTCTATTGACATTCTCTATAACTGCCAATTTTTGTAAAATTATTTTTTCTATTTAAATAACAAGAAAAGATGACATACATAAATTAATCAAAATATTTTGAACATGATTTACATAAAAAACAAAAATAGACAAAAAACTTAATGTAGTAGATTAAGTGTAAACTACACATACACACGCGCTCGCACGCACGCACGCGTGCACACACACAATAAAATAAATAAAACGCCACAAGACTAGAGATGGTTGCAGTGCTGCCTTTATCTTCACTTTCACATTTTTCCAATCATTTGGGGTTGACACAATATCTATATACTAGCGGCCCAACCCGGCTTCGTACGGGTGGTTTATTATGGCTAATTTTTTTACACATTGGGTTATGTTATTGAAGTTTTAGTAGGAATCACTATTTTTTCTAGTCATAAATATAACCTATGTTACTCAGTAAGTCGTGGTATCGTAATGGCGCGTCCCATACTCAAAGGGTTCGGGTCCGATTCTGGCTGGAACGCATGCACCACTTAGGCAGTTTTCTGACCTAATGTGCATATTGTTACAAATACCCCGTGCTAACAACGCTGAAGGAAAACATCGCGATGGAACCTGCAAATTGAGATAACCGATGTATCAAACCTGCCAAGCCGCCTTGGACAAGCGTGGCGAGTATACTGTCCGTTCCCCTACAATGGGAGGCCCGAGCCCAACAGTGGGACATTTATGGGCAGTTATTATATATAATTATGTTACTCAAGGATAATGTAGCATTCTAACGATGAAAGAATTTTTGAAACCGGTTTAGTAGTTTTTGAGTTCATTTGTTACAAACATATAAAAATACAAATCTTTCCTCCTTATAATATTTTATTAAGTATAGATTTTCTTACTAAGCCTCTCTAGGACAGGTCTTATCTTACACCACATATCTTCATTTGTCAAGCTTTAAAAAAGATTTATATCGTTTATATCTCAAAGAATTTTGTCTGTCTGTCTCCCCGTCTGGCTGTAACACACACACATGAAAACAACTGAACGTATTTGAGTGAGATTCGAAATAAAGTTGGCATATTTTCGAGTCAACATTTTACGTTTTTGCACTGATAAATGATATAGCTAAAAAAGTGACATTGCTTTAGCCTTTTAGGTGCCTCCGTTATATTTTACTAATAAAAACTTCGCCACCATGGAAACGCAAACGAAGTTTCGCAAATAAATTTCAGTCGAATATCCATCGAGAGATATTTTCGTAAATAATGGTACAAATCTGTTACATATTTCAATATCATTATAGATTACTCGTACTTTGTCGACCAATATATTATTTCGACCCATACTTGACCGAATTTTTTTACCCTTCGTCGGGTAATATGATTACAGTTAAGGGTCTGGTGAATCAATCGTTAAATATGTGAGGGTCAAGACGCGGTTATACTGGGTCCCAATTCTGCTATTTTTATATTTTGACGCTGTGAAGATATAGAATAGAATAGAATAAACATTTATTGTATAAACTGTCACAATCATACAATTATAGAGGTGTTGGAGTTTTTTGTTGGAACGACAGTTTGTCCTTTCGGACGTACAAATACAGGCGATTGTAATGGTGCCTGTCCATAATTACACTATTTAATCAATTTAAACAAATTATTAAATTAATATAAAACTTTATCTTTAAACAAGCATAAAACAATGTCACATTACTATAAATTATATTATATCGTCAGTTAACCAATTTCAAAATAATACTGTTATTATGTTATTATTATATACATTATGTAAGTCGTCATTAATTATAATATAGTTATTTATGTCCTAGATATTCGTTTACTGTATAATATGCTTTTTATATTAAAAATGTCTTAATCTTACGTTTAAATATATTAACAGTTGTTATATTTAAAAGTTCACCTGGTAGATGGTTGTATAGATTTGATGCCATACAAAATATACTTTTATTTAAAAATGCCGTTGGAACTACTATAGAATTTATTAGAACTGTACAAACACGTATAAAATAAATACAAATAAGACAGGATGCAACCAGTTCACACTCCACGATTCAATGCAATTCGACACGAGTAAAGTCCGTCGTAAATAGCGCTAATCGAGAGTACTACAAACGTCTTCCTCGTCTCGTAATCGTCGCTTGACTACCCGCCCCTCCATTCGGGCATCGTCTTATACTAACTACACAGTACAAAAAAAGATTGACCGCGCGCACTGAGTTTCCGAGAAATAGTAATTTGCACACCTGCGAACGGCTAACAAAGTCGAAAACAACAACAATAAGGATTAGTTCGACGCTAATGATGGTTATAAAACAAGTAGAAAAACAATAGTATGTTTTTCTTAATTACAAATTCAAAACACAAAAGAACTCCTAATCCGGGAAGACAATGAACTGCGCTTACAACAGGCAGCTGTGCGCTTATCTTTGACGGCATGTAACAATACTTTAGACCAGCGGTCGGAAACACGCGATATACCTCTATGCGGCCCATGACTGTTTTATAAATAAAACTTTTGTGGGATCCTACCAAAATAAATAATTATTATACTTATAACGTAATTATTAAGTAGGCGGGAAGTGTGCATTACAGTGTACCACGCTAATACGCGAATTGAAAAGGTTTGCTCAGCTGTTAATTACAATTCGTGGTAGTACTTATTTATGAAAATAAACTTTATCACACTTTAATTACCGAAAAAATAAATATGCTTCCCGTCTCACAGATAAGCATTTAAGAGCCATTTTACGAATTGCAAATACTAACATGAAAGCTAACTGTAATACTTGCAACAACTCAGAACGGTTTATGATAGTAAAAGAACAGCAACTGGTCACAATACTTTATAATTAGAGATTTAGAGAACCTTATGGTTTTAACACATAGAACACTTAGAACAGCGACATTCCTCCAACAATTTTACAGTATATTAATCTTAGCAAATTGGCACAACCGATAGCGGATTGAAGTCATTAATAAACTATTTTAATTAAAGGGTTATGAATGTCAAGAATTTAATACATTATTGTTTGGAAATATCTTATATAAAATATTATACTTAAAGTTTTACATGTAACAAAATAAACCAAACACAGTATAAATCTATCGCGTCTGCCAACATGAAAATAAAATTTAATGAATACCATCTACACACAATTGAGAGATTTTGAATTATAATCTACACAGTTACGACGTCATGTAAAAGATAAATATTGTTATATAAAATTATGGTAAATTATAGACAACTAACTACTGTATACAAAACAGAGTGCTAATCACAGAATAAATAAAAATATAACATTATTATTCAATTAAGGAAATGGCCGATCCTATCGTATTAGAAATAAGAGGGTACATAACAAAATCAATTATTAACTTTAAAAAGAAACACGACAAGAACAATTATGCTACTCACTGTAACATAACATACACATTATATATACACAATTACGACTCGCCTTTACTAATTTTTGTCACCTCGTGGCCCCTGACTGCTGAAAGGTTGCCGACCACTGCTTTAGACTGTAATCTGTTATCCATGTATGTCATTTTTTTTTAATATTTTTACCTTTACCTTTGTTGCATAATGCACAATAATTAGTGAGTAATGAGTCAGGTTGCCTGGAAGAGATCGCTTTTAGCGATAAGGCCGCCTTTTGTTTTACCAAGTAACTATTGTCTTGTGCGTTTTTGTAATTTCTGTTTTGGTGAACAATAAAGTGTTGTCTATGTCTATGTTCTAAATCCACAATATCTTCTCGATGTCGTCACTACAGACTGATAGTAGAAAATATATTAACATTAGCAGAAATAGCTTTAGCCGAAATGAAGATTGAAAAGCTACTAAAAATTTAAACAATGATTTTGCGATTTTTGGCCAGTAAATATTCATAGAGTGGTGAGCCTCGGGCGCGACGTGGGAATTAACAGAATACTGAAATCAGGCAGACCTACTATTAACGCGAGTTAGTAGAATACTATTGAAATTGAGTATTGATAAAAGTTATTTTGTAGTTCGATAGATGGCGCTAGTCAAATAATAGATGGTGGTATGGTTTCCATTTTACTAGTTTGACATGTAGGACATTATTAATTATAATTTGTATCGGATTAGCTTGGGCGTGTTGCTGGAGAGTTTCTTCCGCCGTTTCTTCTTCTCCAGCTATAACACGTTGCGAAGCGGTAGTAACGATAGACTAGGATCGGCTCCGCCGGCGGAGTCGATAACGAGTCCTCGATAATAATAATTTCAGCCTATTGGCTTAGCTCATTCAGCCTCTCACGGCTAACGCCTATGTAGTCAATCCCCCGCAGCGGTCGAGCCGAGGTCGAACCTCACAGGAGGTGCCTCCTCGAGCGTGCTGCCTCCGGGCTGAACGCTTCCGCTCCCACGGAGTCGGGAAGCCCCCCAAAGTCCGGTATCGCTGAAACAGCCATCTGCGGTTATTCAGATGTATCCAGCTCCAAAAAAAAAAAAGTAATTTGTATCGACCAAGAGTCGTTTTTGTATTTAGCCTGTGTGACCCGCCCTGGTTTGAATATGGTCGGTCACCTACCATAGTAGATAATTCACTATGTGTAAAATAGATGAGCGTGTCACCTGGAATAAAATGTAGAGGTGAGTTATAACAGGTCAATTTAATTATCTGTTGCTCCTGTTACTGTTATCCAAAAAATAACAGCATTGATTATCTGCTATTAAATAACATACTGTTATTTAGTTTTTATTGGAACGAAGTTCCTTTACGAGGCTTGCGGTAAAACCTACACTACACTCGCATAGAGTTCTCGCGAGAACTTGTTGCGTTCTCAGCTCCAAGATCTCGCGGACATTCTCGCGAGAATGTGGAAAAGCTTTAAAAGGTAACTGGCAGAAATATTAACGTAACAAAAAGGTTTTGTATATGTATATCTGCGAGGTCGATAGTCGCAGGTTTGAGTAGCATATGTTATTGAGTGAAATTTTGCTAAATTGCTCCACATACAATTTAAGTACTAAATTTTTGAATGGATTTAAGAGAAATTTTAAATTAAACTTTTTCATTTTATTTTGGTCTTGGTCACTGGCATGGACAGTATATATATATCAACGTGTATTGGAATATTATCCTCAAAAACAAATAGTTATAATAAAGTAAACTAAAAAAGTATTCTGTTCTCGAAATAACAAATGTTATCTGTTGTCTGTGAATATCTGTTGTTAATAACTGTTAGCATTAAATATGCCTCACGCCTAATAAAATATCGAAATATTATTTACCCTATCCGATAGATGGCGTTACAATATCGATAATTCTATAAAATCCACTAGTTGTTACTAAAAGTTCTAACTTGTTCCAAATTGAAATAAAGGGGAAGACAGAATAAAATTAGTTAAAAAAATTACACGTAACAGTAATTCATGCCAAAAGTAAAACATGGTTCACATAAAATGTAGAAGTGCGAGATTCACCAAATATGACTATAACTTGTGGTTTCATTTATGCTCTTAAGATCCCATCAGCGCAATGTATTTATTCGACGATATTGCATAGTGCCATCTTAAGTGAAGTTCAGTGAACTTAATGGAATCTAATTATAATTTTTGATGTTCCTGGACCACTTGATGGCGCTAGTTTCCATATATTTTTTATTTTTTGACTATGTAGGGACATCCACTGGGAGGCCTACCATTGATATGATAGTGTCAAGTAGGATTTTGACGAGATAGTGATATCAGAATTGGGCCCCTATTCGATACCCAATTCAAGTAGGGATACACTCTTACATTATGTTTGGAAAAGGTCACACTGGTATGTAACAAAGTATTAATAATGAAGCCCGAACCCAGCAGTGGGACGTTTATGGGCTGTTATTATTATATATATTTATACAGATAAATAAAATTGAAGTGCAATGTTACAATGAAATAGTAAAAAAAATCAGTGGGGTAATTCGGACCACAAAATTCTGAAAATGTAATTTTTAGAATTTTTGACTGTCTGCACTTTCGCTGGCAGATAACTGATGTTATACAGAGTAACTTAGGCCACTTTTCTTAGGGCTCCGCCAAAAACAATTCCACGCAGACGAAATCACGGGTACAGCTAGTAATACATATAACAAATCTGTAAATGACTCGAGTTTGTACAATTCATTTAAAAATGTAACAAGAATCAGGGTGGTTAATTAGGACCAGCAGTTTTCAAAAATGGAACTCTTAAATTTTTGTCTGTCTGTCTGTTAAAGCACCATCTGCAAACTAATGAACGGGTTAGTAAACTTACACCTCGGACCATGACGTAGGATACGTTTTTTCCTGATAAATGATGTCGTTTCCGTGGGATAGACGAAAAAGCGAAAAGGTGGCGCTACAATCGAATACATTTTGACGACTTCTAAACGGATATGAATGAAACTCGTTATAGAGCTAGACTATATCCCCAGTCAGTGCATAGGATACTTTTATCCCGATAAACGATAACATTTTTGTAGAATAGACGGATCAACAAAATAGGTGGAGTTGCAATCGCGTTATTTTCGCACCACCGTTGTAGTGGTCACAAGTTCACAAATATGATGTCATGGCCAACATGTCATTCATTATATTACTTTAAATCAGGTTGGCTTCCACTCATCCCTGTTTTGCTGAGCAGTAAATGAAAAAAAATTAAGCAATATCTCTGTTTTTATTATGGTTGAAAAAGTGTCCGTTAAATCGCGGATAATAAAGGTGGAGATGCAGTAGCATATGATAAATTTTAAAGGAAGCGCCAAGAGTAATTAGTGTGAGATAGAAAATAAACAAGGACCAAAAGACTTCCACTTTGTTGTTTAATATTAAAAAATTACATTTATTGAATCCCTCTAAACGTTTTCTCACAGCATTATAATTACTATTTTTTATTCGTGTGTTTAGCAGACAGGCAGACGGCCTACCTGGTGGAAAGTGGTTACCATCGCCTATGGACATTTGTAACACAAAAGGTGCTAGCGATATGATGTCGCTCTCTAAAGGGAGACTGGAATCTGGCCACTAATGCCGGAACACAACTCAAGACCAGGGGTGTTAGCCATCCAGGTGGGCAAATACCCTCCACCTGGCTGTGGGTATATTTATATAATTATTTTAGACTACGTATTTACGTACTATTTAGTTGATACGTTTTATAGTTTCTTATGGAGAATGTGAATAAGTTCAGTGTGTATTCTAAGTTGTCGCAAGAATGGCACTGTTTACGGTCGGTAAATTTTTTTATATATTTTTTTTATTGGAGGAGTTCAGCAGACAGGCAGACGGCCCACTTGATGGAAAGTGGTTACCATCGCCTATGGACATTTGCAACACCAAAGGTGCTACAAATGCGCTGCTGCTCTCTTAAAGGAGACTGGAACCTGGTCACTGATGCCGGAACACAACACAAGGTTGTTATGGTGGCATACTCTAGACCAGGGGTGGTGACGATTCAGTCGAGCAAATACCCTACCACCTGGCTGTGGGTTGTTTAGTCGCCTCTTACGACAGGCCGCCCGGCCGCAGGAAATTGTATTTTTTCTCCGTTCCTGCACGGATGAAATGAAATGATTTATGATTCGGTGGAGTTCATTATGATATGTAATTGTCTAGATTACTGGTTAAGCTAGGAATATAGGAGGGACTTACTGATTGATGGTGGTGTTCTGATGTTCTGAAGTTCTGATGATGATGATGAGAGCTGACATGTTCATTTGATTTATTAAACTTTAACGTAACCGTCGTGTGCGCACGGTACGCGGTTTTCAGGCTGATAGTGATGTGACATATCCAGTAGTGATGTGCGGATTTACGTCGCTCTTGGCGCGAACAATTACAATTATGGATTTAAGTAAATTTTTCGTTATTGTAATGAACAAGAAATGATAAAATATTAAGTCTAAAAAGCACAGAAGATAACCAGCTTTAACGAAAGTTATTCAGTCAGTGTAGTAGTCATACAATTAACAAGTAAAATGGTTTAGTTTAAGAGATAAAATTAAGAATACGTTTTGGGGCAGGGCTTGAAAACGTTATCAATTACCTTTAAAAAAGGTAATTACCGATATTTTCGAAAAACATACTGCCATATCGATATATTTTTTTACCGTTACTTGGTAACTTTTATGATATCAACGTTAAAAATCGTATGTATAACTTTCTACTTATCGGTAATTTTTACGTTGTTTCAAGCGACGTCGCCATTTTTAAGAATTTGCTTTATTACGACTGCGTGCTACAGAAACAATCGACTCTTAACACAGTGCCGTTTGGAAATCTTTGCGAGTGAAAGAGACCAACTATGGTAACAAAACGTAGTTATAACGGTAAAATTACCAATATAATTTTATTAACGTTATATTTTTTACCGGTTAAAAATGGCTAGAAATAACGGTAAGTTTTATAACGATATTTATTTTTTACCTTTATCTGAAATTAGCATAAATAACGACACCACATTTTTACTGACATTTCAAACCCTGCCAAATAGGGCTTAGATACAAAAAGAATACAATGTTACCTGTGTGCTTACTTCCTCTCTAATTAAACACACAGGGGATATGTAGTGGTTGATAATCTATGCATATAATAAAATTATAGAGGTCAAATTTCTGCACAAAGAAAAAAATGCTAAAAACCGAGTCAGGGGGATGTAATAAGTGAAATATAACTAATTTAAGCAGTATGGTTGAGCGGGCAAGCCAGCAAAGGCATAACTCGCTCAACCACAGAGGTCGTCAATAATAATTATTTTGAAAAATAATAATAGGTAGGTCATGTACAAAAAGAAATTAAATTAAATGGAACTATAACTATGAAATAGACTCAACCAGATGATTGAAAAATCAGTCCTAAGTTAAATAACTTAGAAGACATATACTTCGGGCCACTTACATAACGTTGCTTAAATTTATTTGAGAAACACTAAACGCATTTTACACCCTTAAATACAATTAGCGTCTTGCACAACGCAAAATTTGTCGTTAAATATGTTTAAAGAACTGTCAATACGTTTTGTGTAAAACGTATTTAGGCACTTTAATATGATTAACTAAATTTTATTTAAAGGCGATCGTTATGCAAGCGGCCCTTAGACCTATTTACTAATAGTAGCATTGTTAAGCGCAAAGTTGGTGAAGTTCTATTTATACTCAAATTTATCAATTTAAATACCTTATGTCTTTGTAGTTTCCTTTTATTGTTTCTTTGTTCAATTATCACTTTTTTTACTGTTGTTACTGTCATCTGTGGAGGCTTATTAATAGCTTCTCTTGACCTAGTTTGCTTTGTAGTTAATATTATTGTAGCTGTTAGCAATAAGTAATAATCTATCTAAACATATAATAAAACTATAGAGGTCGAATTTCTGTATAACGAAAAAAAATGCTAAAAACCGAGTCAAGGGGATGTAAGAAGTGAAATATAACTAATTTAGATTTTTTTAATTTTATGGTTCTCTGTTTGTCTGTCTGTTTGTATCGACTAATCTCCGAAACAACTATACTGATTTAAATGAAATTTTGTATGGTGGTAGCTTATATCCCTGGTCAACATATAGAATACTTTTGTTCCCGAAAAATGAGAGTTTCCGTGGGATAGTTAAAAAAACCGCACCACGAAAAAGTCGCGGGTATCAGCTAGTCTATAATATATTATCCTTCTGTATTACTTGTATTTGTGAAATAGACTTTAATATATCTTTCGAACGTATGTAGAACGCAATAAAGAAAAATATTTTTCTTATTTCTTCTCCAACAAAGATCACTTCAAGATGTTTTTATAAAGAAACGTTTTTGCTTGTATAATGCAATAAAGGATTAGACAGAAAAATGTTGGTTCCTCCAGTGATTTGGGTCTGACAAGGATTTTAAAATACAATATATATTTTATCATTTCGCCCTTTGGTTTAAGCTCACCAGGTAAGGTTGTGACAAATCCTCACAGATGTGTTATAATAAAAGTATTGTCTTTCTACGATATCTCTGTCATGTTACCACTCTATCTTTCCTGCCTTTTATTGCATGAGTTCGGCAGACAGGGTGACGTGGGCCGTCTGCCTGTCTGCCGAACTCATGCAATTATGGAATGAACTCCCTCCCGCGGTTTTCCCAGAGTGGTACAATATGGGGTCTTCCAAAAGGAGCGTAAACAGATATTTAAAGTTTCAACGAGGTATGCAAAGCATCGGCCCCCGTAGTATTACAGATGTCCATGGGCGACGGTAACCACTTACCACCAGGTGATTCGTTTGCAAGTTTGCCTACAAGATAGATAGGTAACACTTTATTGCTGACCAAACACAATTTAAAAAATGCACAATTACAATATTGTCATGGTAGAAACAATAGGCGGCCTTATCACTTAAAGCAATCTATTCCAGGCAACCTAACTTAAGGAATAATTTAACCTAATCGACAGATGTAGGTGGTGCAGCTTATTAGGTAGATTTTAAACAAATATACTTAAACTACATATTTTATAAATTAAATACACATACTTAAATTTTGTTTTTTAAATATTCTAAATATAATATTTATTAGTTACACATTAATATAAGTTAGTACACTGAAGAAGTTTATAAATAATCGTAAACAATGAAAGAAAACTTAACTTATATTAATTTATAACTTAAATACATACATAAAGTATAAGCAAACATAAGAATATTTGTGCACTCATTCCTTTGCTACACATTTTCTGGTGTATTGTACTTGCCAAAACCTATGAAAATTATACCAAAATACAGTTTTGCTTCTAATAAGATTAATAAATAATTTTAAAATGGCATGTTGTTGCAATTTATGACCTTTTCTTATGCTCTATTGTAATAATTTCTTTTGGGAAACATTTGCTAAGTCTCGTCTTGTCTGTCTGTCTTCAATCATCAAAAGAAACATTCTGAATAGTTCCTCGCAACGCTCACCATTATATCGAAGGTAGAAAAAGTAGCAGAATAAAAACATTTCGGTGTAAATTCGTGCTGAAACGCGCCGATTTCTATAGCCCTTGGGAAAATAGTTAAAGTGCGTTACGTGCGTCCTTTGTGGTTTAATGTCCCATGTTTACCCTTTTCGGGTTCTTAACTACGATATGATTCAAGTCGACGGGTCTTTCTTCGCTACATATGTTTCATAAGCAGTGTACTCAATCTGGAAAGCATATAGAAGTTTCTTAATGCGAAGCCTGAAGACTTGCAGACCAGCTAATGGACAGTGGTAAGCGTCGCCTATAGACATTTGCATTACTAGAGGGGAAGCCAACGCATTGCCATTGCAGCAGCGAAAGGTTGAGGTTAAACGATACTTCAGATGGCAGAGAGTATTCACTGAGAGAGAATAAAAAGAGAGAGAGAGAGAGAGAGAGAGAATAAAGAAACAGAGGCAGTATTCACTGTCGAGTGCTGATGCGAACTGTAGTGAACTAATTTATTTTGGAAACGATAATCTTAAGTACAAATATTAACAAGTCGTACAGCTGATGAATGTGAAATGATGACAAGACGAATGATGTGCGAACGAGATAGAGCAACTATTAATATGTGCGCTCCGGCGTTGCGCAAGCCAGCACATCCCAGTAGATTTCCCCTACATAATCGAAAAATAAAAAAATGCACGGAAACTAGCGCCATCAATTGGTCCAGGAACATCAAAAATTACAATTAATTTCCTTTTAGTCTACTTAACTTCACTTAAGATGATGCTGTGCAATATCGGTGAATAAATACATCGCGCTGATGAGATCTTTAGAGCATAAATGAAAGCAAAATTTATGGTCATATTTGGTGAGTCTCGCACACTTTGGCATGAAGTTTTACGAGAACCATTTTTTACTTTTGGCATAAATTAGTGTTATATAGAAGTTTTTTAAACAAATTTTATTCTGTCTATCCCATTATTCCAATTTAGTAGAAGTTATAACTTATTAGTACCATCTAGTGGAATTTATAGAATTATATATTGTAATTTGTAGCGCCATCTAGTGGTATATATATATAGGAATATACTACCGATTGTAGCTCCATCTACCGGGCAGGGTAAATGATATTTTGATATTTTATTCCAGAGAGGCTCATCTATTTTATATATACTGTATTATCTATGAGCCAGAAGTTCGTTGTCCGCTGCGATGATTAGACGTATGCAGCTCCCATACCTTCTTTAAGATGGGGTAGGGAGACGACAGAGGGATAAGACAGAGGAGAAATGGGATGAACGGGACGGAATATGGGATTGCAATAGCAGGCAATCGGAACTCTAACTCATCGCACGAAACCCGATTAGCTCAAGCCTAATCGTTTCACGCCGATATTCTGTGAGAGCGTGGTGTCACACCGATCAAGCAGGCTCTAAGAGCTGTAATTCCAGCATGGTTCTACTACGTTATAATAAGTAAACATCACGTTACTTATGTAAAAACTCCTTGAGAAAACGTTAGAATCGATCTTAAGTTACGATGAAGAAATAAAAATCGGCCAAGTACGTGACTACCACTCATAATGTAAGGTTGTACTGTTTTGTTGTTTAACAACAAAACCACGAAAACATTTAATATAAAATAGCCCATATCTTAACGTTTAGTGTTTTAATTATTTCTCGTTAAAATTATTTTGGCTGCTCTAAAATATTAGATTGTTTTATAATTTACAACTTTATAGATAAAAAATTAAGGGTAGATGAGTAAAAGGAGACAAGACACAAATATTAAGACATAAGTTTTCAAGGTTTATATTAAAAATGCTTTTAGCCCCCAGTTACAGGTGTGACGACCACCCCTAATTTTTATCTGTTTCGCGGTATTCCTCTCCATTATATAAAACCATAACCTAAACCTTCCCTGTTAAATATAGTAAAATAAGAGAACTATACAGTAAGGAAATAGTATTAAAGGGAGTATTATATAATAGATAGATAATAGATAGTAAATGTAAAAGGGTAAAGAAAATAGTATAAAAAATTTGTACTAGAGGTAAGACATATGAAAAAAGAAATAAAAAAGAGAAAGAAAACCCTCTATCATACGTCAAGATGGAGGAAGAAGGCAATAAAAAAATCTCCCTGTTAAGTTAGTAGATATGGCGTTAGTATAGATGAAAATTGAAAAACTACTGTTAAATTTATTTTTTTATACTTGGGGCACAGCAAACAGGCCGACAGCCCACTTGGTGGAAAGCGGTTACCGTCGCCTATGGACGTATGTAACACCAGAGATGTCACCAACGCGTTGCTGGCCTCGAAGAAATTTTATGACACCCTTTTTGAAAAACTCCATATCGTAGCGCTGTGGGAAAACCTCGGCTGGTAGATCATTCCAAACCCCCACGGTACAGAAGAGAAACTTTCTACAGAACCGTTGCGTACATGAGCGAAGCTGCTCAAGGAAGTGGGGGTGAACTCCCAATCGATGGCGAGCGTTGCGATGGTAGAAAGAGGACGAAGGCACCATTCTAAACAGTTCTTCTGAACACTCCCCGTTATACAGTCTGTAGAATACGCAGAGAGAAGGAAAGTCCCTCCTAAGGCCAGGCGTATCTAGACCGTCTGTGAGTATGGGATCATCAACAACGCGAACGGCTCGACGTTGAATACTGTCCAGGCGATTAAGTTAGTAGGCAGGTGCTCGAGCCCAAAGGTGTGAGCAGTACTCCATATGCGGCCTCATCTGGGCTTTATAAAGCACAAGGCGTTGCCGCGGTGTGAAGTACTGCTTGGACCGGTTTAGCACTCCAAGCTTCTTGGAGGCAAGTTTGCAATTGCACTGTTGTTCTTGTCATGCTTTATTTTTAAAGTTAATAATTAATTTTGTTATGTACCCTCTCTTTTATTTTCTAAACGATACAATCGACCATTTCATATTTGAATAATAATGTTACATTTTTATTTATTCTATGATTAGCGCCTGTTTAGTATAAAGTGGTTTGCTATAATTTTATATAACAATATTTATCTCGAATATGATGTGGTAGTTATGTAGATTATAATACAAAATCACTCAATTGTATATAGACGGTATTCACTAAATTTAATTTCATTTTGGCAGACGCAATAGATTTTACTGTGTTCGATTTATTTTATTACATATAACTTAACTTTAAATATAAGATGTTTTATAATATCTTATATAAAATATTATCAAAAAATTCCAAGCAATAATGTATTAAATTCTTGTCATTCATAACCCTTTTAATTAAATTGTTTATCAATGACTCCAATCCGCTATCGGTTGTGCCAATTTGCTAAGTTATATTGTAAAACTGTTGGATGTTTGTGTCGAGTTAGTGTATGAAATATATGTAAGCCATAAGGTTCTCTGTAACTCTGAAAACTGTAACTTGAAAATGGGGTATATTCTAAAAGCCACGCCATAAAAGGTTTATTTCTAAAGTGGGTTGATCGTAAACATCATTGCTATACAAAATGTTTACAATCGTTTTACTGCAATCTATGATTGTAGAGATATTTTTATTACCCTCTTTATATCTCTGTTGTACATTTAGATGATATTGACCAGGAAACTCCTATTATGCTTTCATTATTAAAGGCCATTTACAAGGAGAGAGTTTATGCGCATTTTGGGGCGGAAACCGATTCTCTTTATACAATAATCGCATTGACATGTTTACATTCAACCAAAAACTTAAACTCACGAGTATGTCACCAAGAATTTTGTTTACACTACGACACAAATTGCATTGAGATACACACAACTTGTGACACAATTTACCTACGATTTCTCGTCTTGTCTAAATTAGATCTCGTATGACATTTTTTCAAGCTCATGCGAGTATCGTACAAAACAGTTTGAACCGATTTGAATGCGAGACTTGCTTTTCGAGCTCGGTGTACTTTTTGTAGTAAATATGAAAACTGTGATTTAGTAATATGAAACGTATTGTTGCGAGCTACAGGACTCGAATTAAAAATTCCGTTGGAACTACCATAGAATTTATTAGAACTGTACAAACACGTATAAAACAAATACAAATAAAACTGGATGCAACCAGTTCACACTGCACGGTCCGTCGTCTATATCGCTAATCGAGAGTACTACAAACGTTTTACTCGTCTCGTAGTCGTCGCTTGACTGCCCCACCCCTCCATTCGGGCATTGTCTTATACCAATTATACAGTACAAAAAATATCGGCCGTACGCACTGGGTTTCCGAGAAATAGTAATTTGCACACCTGGTTATTTATTCCTGCGAAGGGCCAACAAAACCCAAAAAAAAAAACAGTAAGGATTAGTTCGACGCTAATGATGGTTATAAAACAAGTAGAAAAACAATAGCATGTTTTTCTTAATTACAAATTGAAAACACAAAAGAATTCCTAAATCCGGAAAGACAATAAACTGCGCTTACGATAATATAAACGCACAGCTAGGCAGCTGTGCGTTTATCTTTGACGGCATGTAACTATATTTTTAAATCGCTGTTTATTTTCTAATTGCAATTCAGTACACAATGTATTTGAGGCTCCTAAAGTATTTCTTCTTTCTATCCACTTTTTAATCCAACATCTTTTTTTTTCGCATTCATTTAATTAATTCTTGTCTTAGAAGAGCAGAGATAATTAAAACACCCTCGAGCAATACACTTATAAGCTCGCAACTAGTGACTGGTGACTAGTTGAACTATAAATACGATTCTTGCTTTCAAATTTTGTTTACACAGAGTTGTCAATAGTCAATGACCGGGCGATTATCGCCTATCCACGTACGATATCGTATGTATAGTTTAGATGATCATATATTTTTTCATGTTTTTGAAAATCGTATCTTCGAGGCAAGAAACTCTCTCCATGTCTCTGCCCTTTATCCTAGCGTTAAATCTAGGTTGGGTTATTTTTTATTACTGGAATACATTAGACAAGTTGACGACACGTTTAATGAAATGCAGTTACAATCGACAATAGACATTTGCACCAGAGGTATTGCTAATGTGGTGCTGGCGTCGAGAGGGGTCCTGGAACCTAGCCACTAATACAAGAGCACAACTCAGGGTTATAGTCTAGACCACGGTTGATAGCCATCCATACAGGCGAGTGCCTTACCACCTCGCTGTAGGTTGTTTTATCACTCTTACGACAGGCCGCTCCATAGTATCAATTAGTATTTTTGTCTGTTTCTGCACGGACAGATTTCTTCAACAAGGCCTTGGATATAATTTTTTTATAGCATTCATAAGTTTTAAGTATCAATATTTGATTGATTGATCAAGGTCCGCCCCAAACTGATACACAGGGTTAAAATCTGGCCGAGAAAAATGCATCACTTAGGAAGTTTTCGGCCTCTGTGGTGGAGCGGGCTAAGTGTTTGACGGCCTACATCACTGCAACACAGAGGCTCCGGGTTCGATTTCTGGTATGGTAAATTTCGGATACGAAATTTCTTCGTTATTTTCTGTGGTCTGGGTGTCTGGGATCGCCCCAGTCTAGTCCGTTGTATATAACCCATAAAACAAGCTTAACTTGCTCAATTTGGGGATATACAATATATGTATTATGTATATGTTTGTCTGCCGATTATGTACTTATTAAATAAGTAAATAAATAAATAATAAAAAAAGCAATTTAGATTTTGAAATTCCATATGTGACCGATGCCAAAAGAGCCTGGACAATGGCCTGCCCTAACTCTATCCTGTCCACTGATCCGACTTCCCAACGAGCTTGGGACGAGCCGCTCTGCGAACTGACATGGGAAAGTCTCCTACAAACGTGTTCCAGTTCGACAGAGCGCGCTCGCCTTTTGGCCGTTGTTACTTGAGAGTCTGGACAATGGTTGCAGGCACATCCATCCTTCAATACAGACACAATCCTAGATCATGCTACTTTTCGATTAGCTGCGAGCCTTCGCTTGGGGGCCCCATGTTGTGTACTCGTGGACCTGTATGGACACCACGGATTAGTATGTTTATATAGTGTTGGTCGAAGATCTCGCCATGCCAACCTCAATGACATCATCCGCCGGGCTCTTGTCAGTGTTGGCGTACCGGCCGTATTAAAACCGGCTTGGTACGCGACAATGACGACTTGGTATGTCACTTATTCCTTGGCAGATGGGACGGCCGCTTGTTTGGGACGCAAGATGTGTAGACACTCTAGCGCCGTCACATCTTCCAATGACCGAGTTAGAGGCTGGCAACGCTGCTTCAAAAGCTGAAGGTCTCAAACGGCGCAAATATGGAACCTTAGGAAGGGGTTACATATTTGTGCCGTTTGGAGTTGAAAGATTAGGTCCGTGCGGTACGCCGGCAAAGAGTTTCTTCAAAGAGATTTGCAAAAAACTCTGATGCCACCCGTGATCAGAAGGCTGGCTCATATTTCGCCCAACAAATAAGCATCGCCATACAGCGCGGCAATGCAGCCAGCCTTCTGGGCACGCTCCCATCTGGTAGCGATTTGTTACACAGTCTATAATAGCGTGTACTATTTATAACTTAGTTTATTTTTACTTTTTAATTGTATTTATAATTTTAAAAGTGATAATTTAATATTTTTGAAAGTATAAAATGTGTTTCACTTCAATAAACAAATAAACTACCTACCTACTGTTATTATAAATGAAAATATTAAAAATCTCTCCATTATTACTTTTGAATTAACAAACACAAAATAAAATAAGGTGATCTAACGCTCAAAAACATTTTCACTTTTTTACGTTCGCTTTAAGTACTTTGGAGATCAGAGATGAAGTTTTTAATATTGAAGATTGTTTAGTTCGTAAATATAACAGTCTTCAATATAAAGGAGGCTGCGTTAATAGCTTCAATTTCTTGTTAAATATAGCTTGTTCTACACTAATTACATGTTCAACGGTTACCTAATACAGAAATTCCAAAAGCATAACTTCTCTTATCTCAATATCGTAAAGTGTACATTAACATAGCAGTTTAACAGTTCAGTATTCGCTTCGTATGTTATATCACAGACTAAACGACTCTGGAGCAACTTAAAAGTATTTTTTTACGGACAAAAAAACGACTTTTAAATCGCTTTGTACTTACAAAGATTTTGATTGATAAGACAAAAGAAAAAAGATTACATGAAGTACTTTAAAGTATTTAACTTAATAGTGGTATCTAAAGTGATTGAAACGTCAGATTTAAAATAAAAAACTAAATCAACAACATGAAAAACAATCAACGTTAAAACTTGTTAAGTGGTTATTTAAATTTTGTCGTCCTACTGGCAGACCCGGCAAACGATATCTTGCCATAAAAATAAAGAACACCATAGGAGGGTGAAAAATACTTTACGACCTATTCTTATATCTACAAAAAACAACATTAAAATCGATTAAGCCGTTTCGGAGAAGTGTATAAGAACTCGTAGTATAAGTCATACGTAAGAGGTCAAATAACATTTTTGATTATTATTTGATTAGTGCTTTACATCTATGAGAATCCACTAGACATAAGACACAGGTGGAAACCTAGTTTGGGGGTTAGGGTACTGACATTGTAAATTTATACACATACATATTTGTACATTAAATTTTAAAAAAGATGTTTATGTAACTGCATCTCGCTTTACAATAAATAAATTATTTTTAAAAATTCAATACAATCCTTGGCGGTCAGTCGCTTGATACAATAACGCCCTAAATGTGTACGAGTGACGTAACCGTGGCACATTTCCATCGCAATCTGCATAAAAATGCTCGCTAATATGGTTGGGAAATTCATAAACGTGGGCCCATATCGATAATTAAGTAAGCAGGTTGTTAAACGTATAATTAGGTCGGTCCTTTTAAAATTAAACGAAGAATTAAAATTAATATTGGCGCTAAGCTGGCGTAACAGTTTCATGTAAACCTGTTGGATAATGGAAGGTTTTATATTTAATATTCAATATCATGGAAGTTATAAGAATAACAATTGCCCAATCTCAAATGTATTTTACTATTTTCTTTAAACATATTTTTGGTTCAAGAAATAATTAAGTGATTTTCCATTTTTAACGTGTTTGTTATTTTATAAAACATCAAAAATAATAATGTATACCAAATGACGCCATCTATCTACCTTTTCAAAATTGCGTTTCCTTGTCATTACTTATTTCGGATTTATACGAGGTTCTTCGGGATTTATGTATTTATATTAAAAAATCCGTTGCCCTGCTGAAAATATTCTTTGATTTTAAATATCATTAATTATTGAAAAAATTTTTTTATTATTTTAAATATAAAATCTTTCTTACCTGCCCCACATGGGCGAAGTCGCGATCAAACGCTGTTATTAATATTATCTATTACCAATGGACAGGTGATTTTTTCAAGTGGGATAATAAAAAAATAACCGACCATATAAGTAACCGACAGACAGACAGTAATATTTTTTTAAATTATAATTTTTACTATAATAAGTATCGATGCTATAATAAATCTGTAAATGGTTCGAGCTTGTACAATGCGTTTCGTTAAAATCAGAGGGGCTGATTCAGACGAATAGAATCCGAAACTACAATTTTTAAATTTGTATCTGTCTTGCTATCTGTCTTTTATCTGTCTGTCTGTTAGAGCATCACGTTAAAACTACTGAACGGATTTAAATGAAACTCAACTTAGAGCTAGCTTATATCTCGAGGCATAACTTAGGTTACTTTTTATCTCGATAAATGAAGTAATTTCCGTGGGATAGTCGAAAATAGCGAAAAAGATGGCGCTACGATCGCATATTTTCTGGAAACTACTGAACGTATGTGAATGATACTCGACATAGTGCTGGCTTATAACCCGAATTAATACTTAGGACACATTTTATCCCGATAAATGACGTCGTTTCCTTAGAATGGACGGATTAGCCAAATAGATGGTGCTGCAATCGCGTTTTTCTATTCACTAAAAAATACCTACGTTGTCGTAAATAACACGTCATTCATTGTATTATTTTAAATCATGTTGACCTCGACTCACCTTTATGTTTTGCTGGGCAGTTGTATAGACTATATGAACTTAGTTTCTTTGTGGTTATTATATGTTTTTATATTGTTACAAGTTAGCGGGACTTGAATTAAAATGCCGTTAGAATTATTATAAAGTTTATTAGAACTATACAAACAAGTATAACACAGGTACAAATATAACCGAACACAACAAATAAAAACATAATGTAGAAGATCGTAATTCAATAAAACGCGCAAAGTGCGTTACTATTTGATTCCCGAATGTACACATGTCACGCCTGTATCGTAGTTGTAGCTCAACTGACTCCTCTCTCAATCAG
The DNA here is from genome assembly GCA_039645545.1 of Dendrolimus houi. Lineage (NCBI taxonomy): Eukaryota > Metazoa > Arthropoda > Insecta > Lepidoptera > Lasiocampidae > Dendrolimus > Dendrolimus houi. The sequence goes on along the minus strand of CM077134.1, from coordinate 18,847,454 downwards.
GCCGTCGTCCTATACTTCACAAATGCAAATGTGCGCCCGCCCGGCAAAGTCGAGATAATTTCCTAGAATTAGCTTGTAATCGTAATCCGCACACTTGGCTAATTATGCCTGCAAGCGGCCATAAACGAGTACAATAGGCTGTTCTCCACAATAACTAGTAAATAAGTGAACAAAAGAAGACAATCATAAAAGGATTACAATTCGTTCGAATGCCGACAGGTAATAAAATGTGCTTTTACAGACTAGGAGTAGAATTTGTATGTTTGGCCGAGCCTAAGTTGTAACAATATTATACGTAAAAACCTAATTAACACCTTATGCAAAAAATTGACACGCGGCGTAGCCGCGAGGCAAACTCTAGTTATTAATAATGATAGAGAAAGTCTTCTATATCGTTATTAATGTTGAACAAATATTATACAGGCGTAAATACGTAATATGAACAAGGTATAATATCCATATTAGTTTCATAAGACCAAAGCTGTAACTTCAATCGTCTTAAGCCTTGATAAGCCTATTGGTTTCACAGATCCGAGTAAACTTCTATTACAGCATCTATATTGTTACAGATTATCCATACTACCGTATTCAAGAAGGGATACCTGTGTGGGTTTAAGTGTCGAAAGTAACTAATAACAGCTAAGGGAAATATAGGAGGATTAATTGACAAATGACAAAATATAATTAAGGAATACATCCATATTTTAACAAAAATAAGAATTACTTTCTCCTAATCTCCCATAGACCGAGATCCGCCTGCAACATTACTACGTTCATATGTTACTTAATTAAAATCTAATTTTATATGTAATTACAGTTCAATTAGCTTCGAGACGTTTTTGAGTTGGACTTTTAAACTAGAAATTTAAATTTCCTTGAAATTTAGTATTTAAAAAATATGTTTAATATTAATATTTATTATTTTAATATCATTTAATATTATTAGTTTCATATTAAGTACCGGCTTATAAAAAGTATTAGTTTATTTATTTATGTGGTGACAGTACAATATTACAAACGCAAAAACGTCTCGAGGTTAATTTACCTGTATATATGGGATCACATTATTTTGCTAGTTTGCCTATAAATATTAGTTTTATATTTTCGGAAATAATCGATTACATTTTTTTTAAATAATAAAACTTTTGATCCGTGCAGGAATGGAGAAAGAATACTAATTCCTGCGGTCAGGTGGCTTGTCTTAAGAGGCAACAAATCAACCCATAGTCAGGTGGTACGGCATTGGCCATCTGCTCGATGGCTACCACCCATGGTCTATAGCATACCCCCATAACAACCTTGAGTTGTGTTCGGCATTAGTGGCCAGTTTCCAGTCCCATCTATGAGTCCGGCAGCACATTGGTAACACCTTTAGTGTTGCAAATGTTCATAGGCCACGGTAACCACTTTCCATAACAGATAGGGCGTCAGTACTCCCGCAATAAAAAAAGTTATATATCAAATGAAAGCTATTTTTTTTCTTTGTATGATGGAATTTGCGGTCACTTTTATAGGCAACAATATTAAACCGTGCCTATTTAATAGTGGCCGCAAATAAGGGTTGCCAGCCGTTAAAGATAAATTAGAGTGAAAGAGAGTTAAAGCGCTACGTCCTCGTTAGTGTAGCGTTCCTTGTAACAGGGGTACTATTTGCAGCCACTTATACATAGGCAACCCTATTCCATCATACACAGAAAAAATAGCTTTAATTTGGTACATAATTTATTTTAAAAACAACTGCATGAATTTTTTTATGAAAATATCAAACTAATATTATTTTTATTAAAAATGTTAGCGTCCACTTTTTGACAGGCAACCTAGCAAAAATGTATCTCTTATATATAATAATTAGATTTTAATTAAATAACACATGAACGTAGTAATCTTGCAGCCGGATCTCGGACTACCAGTACAAAGGTATTACATATTATTATAAACACAAGTCTCCCAGTCTTTCCGTTCCTTGGAAATTGAGCTTTATTGTAGTAATGCGTTGCCAGTTGTGCCAGTGAGGATGGCGGCTGGAGAGTCCGGATCAAGCTCGAAATTGAGAATCTTATGACCGAGCCAAACACAATAGGAGACATAAAAGCTCACCGCTTCCACTGGCTCGGCACGTAGAGCGGATGGCAGAGGATCGCAGCATTATGAAAGCATATTTAGGACGGCCGGTAGGTCGCCGTCAAGTCGGCCATCTCAAATATCGCTGGAAAGACGAAGTGGAAGGTAACTTGCTGGAGTTTCGAGTCGATAATTGACAAGAAACTGTGCGGGACACGGAAAAATGGCATGTTCTCGGTTCGGAGGCCAAAACCCACTCTGGGTCGCTGAACCAACGGAGTAAATAAGTAAGTTGTAGCAGTGAAACTTCGTTAGCGTTGCCATAACAATATCTATGTTAGTGAATTGCGATGAAGGCACCCGAAAATTGCAACTGCAGCACTATCATTTTGGCTTTATTCGTCTATCCCACAGCAACGGTGTTGACCTGGGGTGTAAGTTAGCTCTTGGTCGAGTTTTAACTAAATCCGTTAAGTAGCATTCACTGTCACGTGAACAGACAAAACAAACAAGAACAACACACTAAAACAGACAAAAATTATAAAAGTTTCATTTGCGAAATCTACTAGTCTGAATTTGAATTCATCGTACAAACTCAGCAATCCAAAAATGTTATTATTAATGGATATATATGGATAGATTATGCATCTATATAAAACGAACAAACAAACGCACGCACGAGCACGCATGCTCGCGTCAAGTCTTCTCTGTTTGAATATCGACCTCTTAAATTTTTAAACAGGAAGGCATTTGTCGATAAGTTCTATAACATCCCTAGTGGCAACTGAAATTACAATTTAGCACACACGCTCTGGTGATAATCGCGAGCCACCGAGAGGGCTGCCACTCACCGTTTCAACTCGAATGTATCGCGCAAATCCCTCTGCCAAGGTTTTAATTCCATCAACCAACGGACAAAAGAATATTTATTATACATATGCTTTGACCTGTAACCTATACTTGCAACAACAAAGTTGCTGTCCAATTGATATCATATTTATGATATCACAAATTGCCAGTACGCTACAATACGGGGCTGTTTTCTATTACAAAATTCAAAAGTTTTTATTCAAAATAAGTTCTACTGGAGAACTCTTTTTAACGGTCATACATATAAATCAAAATGTAAATCTACTTCCTATTCTATACACCGAAAAGAAGCGGCATGAAACTCCTCAGCAACTCGTGTAATACTTGCAACAACTCAGAAGGGTTTATGGTAGTAAAAGAACAGCAACTGGTCACAATACTTTATAATTAGAGATTTAGAGAACCTTACGGTTTTAACACTTTACAACAGTGACTATTATCAAACTCGACTTCGACAAGCATTCTTACTTTAGAATTTGACATCCCTCCAATTTTATAGTATATGAAACATAGCATATTGGCACAACCGATAGCGGATTTAAGTCATTCATAAACTATTTCAATTAAAGGATTGTGCATAACAAGAATTTAATACATTATTGTTGTTTGGATATTTCAGATAATATTTTATATAAGTAATTGTATAAAATATTATACTTAAAGTTTTATACACAATAAAATAAGTCGAACACAGTATAAATCCATCGCGTCTGCCAACATGAAAATAAAATGTGAATACCGTCTATATATACAATTGAGAGGTTTGAATTATAATCTGTACACAATTATCACATTATACAAAGTATAAATATTGTAACAAAATGATTGTAAATTATAGACAACTACTCTATACAAAACAGGCGCTAATTACCGAATAAATAAAAATATAACATTATGATTCAATTAAGGAAATCTTGCTAAAGGCCTCGACTGCCTCTGTGGTTGAGCGGGCTAAGCCTTTGCCGGCCTACCTCACTGCAGCGCAGAGACTCCACGACCCATTTCTTGTAGGGTAAATTTCGGAAACGAATTTTCTCCATTATTTACTATGGTCTAGGTCTGGAATCGGCCCCCCAACTAGTCTGTTGTATATTACCCATGACATCATCTTCAGCTTCTTGGCATCTCCTTAAAGCAAACTCTTAATTTTGACTCTTATATAGAGTCTGATGCTCAGCTGGCGGGCAAAAAGCTAGGGGTTCTATCAAAGGTGAAGCAGTACTTCACACCACTTCAATTACTGAATCTTTACCAAGCATAAGTACGGCCCTGCATGGAGTACTGATCTCACCTTTGGGATGGCTCAGCCAAATACCAGCTCGACACTCGAGTCAATAGAGAAAAGAGAAATGAAGTTGATAGCTGTTTGGTTTATTTGTTTGGTCGCTTGATTATGCGATTATTTAGATTTATGTGGATTAGGTTGTCAGAGAAATTGTCTACACGAATGGGTATTCAAGAAGACTTTATTCGGTATTGCCACTTGTACGGTTTAGAATGCGGAATTTGGAAAACGCCAAATGCACAACCACTTACCTTGCTAGCTGTGCTGCGGGAACCCTTCGATCGTGGATTGTAATTCACATTCACTGGCACGATTTCTCGATTGGCTAGAGGATTAGCTAATTGTATATTTGGAAAACACTTGAATATGGACGAAAAAACAGGAAGGTCGATGCGGCGCGTGCGGTGTAGGAAGTAGCACTAACTGTCCGCGTGAGGGCAGCATCGGCGTCGATAGCTCGCACGGGGTGGCGATGCATTTGTTTTTAAATATCCTAAAATTGGAAGTTATGACATACGCGGAAAAATTGATTGTGCTAATATTACGGAACATACTGCCGGCGTTAAAACCATCTATGGTTTTAAAGGGAAAAAACAGTAAAGTAAATACATGAAAGTTAATAGATTAGATAGAAAGTAAAGGAAAACTGTTAGGAGGGAATTAAATTTGGAAGGTAAATTAATGGAAAGGAACGATAAATAAAATGTTAATAAGTGTAAAAATAAAGCATTATTTACAAATAGATATATCAGATAAAAGTTTAATCGATTGGTAAAGGACATATTTTAATTACGGGTCTTGTAAAGAGAGTTCTACCTACACGCAAGGTAACGACGCGAGTAACATTGTCTGAACCCGGATGTAGCTTATGAACTACTGCAAGCTGCCACTGCAAGGGGGGAAGGTTGTCGTTCTTTACAAGTACAACAGTACCTTCGACAATTGGAGCATGATGGGGTAAATTTACGTTCCGAAACCATTTTTGTCGACATTGCAAACTAGAAAGATATTCAACGCTCCACCGCTGCCAGAAGTGTTAAATGGCTTGTTGTATAATTTGCCAACGTTTCAAACGATTTGGTTGTTCTTCCGAAAAATTATATTCCGGAATAGAAGTAAGAGGAGAACCAACTAGAAAGTGAGCAGGTGTCAAAGGGAGTGGATCACTTGGATCACTACTGAGCACACTTAGAGGACGAGAATTAAGAATAGATTCTATTTGACAAAGTATTGTATGAAACTCGTCATAAGTCAAGAAACGATTACCAATGACGCGATGAAGGTGGGTCTTCATCGATTTAACGACAGCCTCCCAAAGGCCACCGAAATGACTCGCATATGGAGGATTGAAATGCCATTGAATACGATGAGCTAAGAGAAAATTTTGTAAAGGAAATTTAACTGGCTCTGATTCTAAAAATGAATACAACTCCTTTAAATAACGATTGCAGCCAACGAAATTACGCCCGCAATCTGAATATATGTCCGAGCACAAGCCACGACGAGAAACTAATCTGCGTAAGGAATTAAGAAAAGCTTCAGTAGACAGATCTTTTACTAATTCTAGATGTATAGCTTTAGTTGACATACATATGAATACACATACGTAGGATTTGAACATCGATGAATTTCTATAATTATCTCTCTTAGTATCAAATGGGCCGGCCATATCAATTCCTACGTGAAGAAAAGGACGAAGTTCTGTAACTCTTGAAGCAGGTAGGGGAGCCATAAAGGGCTTTGGAGCAGAAGGACGTACACGGAAACACTGCACGCATCGATAGGTACGGGAACGTACAGCTTTGCGAGCTGATAAGATCCAATATGTTTGGGAAAGAATATACTGGAGTGTTTGAGGCCCAACATGTAAGTGGATCTTGTGATTATAATCAATAATTAGATCAGTTAAATGATGTTTAGTAGGCAACAAAATTTGATGTTTGGCATCGTAAGAAATATTGGCTCTTTGAATTCTTCCTCCGACACGGAGTAATCCAATGTTATCTACGAATGGTTTAAGCCTTTGAATGGTTTTAGTACAGTTTTTGTGTGATTCCAGTTGAGAGAAAACATCCGAAAATTGAGTTCTCTGGACAATTAAAATCAAACGGTCATGGGAAAACTTTAATTCGGGTATTGTAATTAATTTAGAAGAATAAAATTTAATCCTTTTACATCTATAGTAAAATCTAAATATATACGAAAAGATTCGAAGGACCTTTGTAAATGACGAAAAACGTTCAATGAACGAAACTGATGACAAGTCAGGTGCTTGTATTAGAGTGATAATTTTACGTCGTTCTTCATCAGTTGTAAAATCAATTTTTGATACAGGCCACATAGATTCTGGGTTGCAAAGCCAACTGGGACCGTGAAACCATAAGTTTTGGTCCAGTTTCGATGGGAGAACGCCTCGAGATGCGCAATCAGCAGGATTCTGTTCGGAACGAATATGTCTCCAGTGAGATGCTGGGACAGAACTAGTAATTAGGTTGACTCGATTCGAAACAAAAGTTTTCCATTCAAAAGATGAAGAACGAATCCATGCAAGCGTTATAGAAGAGTCACTCCATGCAAATATATTTTGAAGTGGAATAAATGTCTTATAAACATTATGAACTTTGGTCAGTAGTTTTGCAAGAAGTACGGCTGCCAAAAGCTCTAATCTTGGCAGGGAAAGCCTTTTAAGTGGTGCAACTTTAGTCTTCGCAAAAACCAAATTGACTGAGATTTTATTAGATTCATCTATAACACGAAGATAAACAGATGCCGCATATGCCTTTTCTGAAGCATCTGCAAATCCATGTAATTGGACATTTGTCTTACCGAACAAAACATATCGAGGAAGTTTTAGATTTTTAAGTAATGGCAATTCTGTTACAAACTGTAACCATTGATCGCAAACAGATTGAGGTGGACTTTCATCCCAATCAATTCCAGCAATCCAAAGGAGTTGGATTAGGTATTTTGCGAAAATTGTGACAGGGCTAAGAAACCCCATTGGGTCAAACATTCTGGCGACCTCGGATAGAATACTCCTTTTAGAACAAATTATGGAGGGAGATGCTACACTGTAGTGAAATACATCATATTTAGGGTTCCATTGTAGCCCCAAGACCTTGATGGAGGTATCATCACTAAGGGAGGCAAGTACCATAGTGTCGTCTTCTACTTGAGTAGTGTCACTAATGGCGTTAAGGAATTCAGCACTATTACTTGACCACTTACGCAATTGAAATGTGCCCGAAAGACATAAAGCTTGAAGCTCCTTCTGGAGAGAAATAGCCTTTGCAAGAGTATCTGCACCGGAAATGACGTCATCAACGAATACGTCATGTAACAAGATAGCGGAAGCTTGCGGATAGGTTGAAGCTTCATCTAAAGCAAGTTGACGCAACGTTCGAAGCGCAAGATATGGTGCAGAAGATACGCCGAAAGTTACGGTGCAGAGACGAAAATCTTGTACTGGATCGTCAGTAGAAAATCGCCAAAGAATTCGTTGAAAATCACGATCTTCGGGGCGAACTTGAATAAAACGATACATCATTTTGATGTCTGCTGTAAAACTACTTTATGAAGTCGAAATTTTAAAAGTATGTCACAAATATCCTTGTGTAATTTTGGACCTGTTAATAAATTATCGTTCAACGATATACCATTTAATGATTTTGAAGACGCGTTGAAGACTACTCGGACTTTAGTGGTCAGACTAGATGACTTAATCACAGAATGATGTGGAATATAATAAGAACGACAGTCATTAATTTTTTCCTTAGGCACAGGTTCCATATGACCATAATCTAAATATTCTTGTAAGCATTTAGAGTATTCCATACGTAAATTTGGATTGTTTTCTAGCCTCTTCTCTAACTGAAGTAAGCGTGTGAAGGCAATACCTCGGGATTCTCCCAGAGGTGAAGCATTTTCTTTAAAGGAAGGGCTACAATATATTTTCCGGAAATATCACGAGTACATGATCGAGAAAAATGGCCTCACAAAGTTCATCCTCCTTTGAAGGAGGTTTTTCATCAGAAATAGATTCAACTTCCCAAAACTTTTGAAGTTGAATATCTAAATTGCAAGTGCTAAGATTAACAGATACATTTTGTGAAAGTGAATGGGAGATTTTCCCATTTAATAAGTAGCCAAATATGCTGTTAATGGCAACAGGAGTGCCTTGCGGACCAATAATGTTGTCGTGAAGTAGTATTTTGTCACTGTAATCCGAACCCAACAGAAGTTCAATAGGACGTCTAGAGCGAAGATCTGGATCAGCAAGAGGAATGTTTTTTATGTGGGGAATATTTTCAAAAGAGTTAGGAATGGATGGTAAATAATTTGTAATGGTCGGAAGGATTAAAGCTTCAATATAAAGTTTGGGTTTAGATTTATTATAAGGAGTTATTTCACAGAACGCGACACCACGAGGGGTTTCTGTAGAGTTACCAATGCCTGAAACAGACATAGAAGGATTGATGCGAAAACGTGGCAGTCTCAAACGTTGAACACATGATTCCGATATAATAGTAGTTTGACTGCCTTGATCAATAAGAGCACGAGTAAGCTGGGAATATAGGGTTCATCACAAGCAGGTCGTAGATTTATTAATGCTGTGGTAAGTAAAACTGTACACTTTTCTTTACTTGAATAGTCATTTACATCGCTTGGAAGTAGTGGTGGAAAAGAGGAAATAGAAACATTGTTACAACTGGAATTTTCTGGAAGAGTAGATTTTATACGTGGATCCGTATGAGATGTGGAATCAGAGGTAACTTTTATATCACTATGGTCAAATAGATCATTTGAATTAGATTCATGCAAAGTTGTATGGTGACGTAGTGAACAGCTTCGACAAGAAAATTTAGAGTTACAGTTTTTAACATCATGTCCAACTGATAGGCAATTAATGCATATTTTATTACCTGCAACGATTTTTTTACGATCTAATAAAGGTAATTGATTAAAATCCTCACATCTGTATAGTGGATGGAAAGTTGACTTGCAATAAAAACATTTATTTATATTTTTAAAATGGTAAGGACTAGCAGAGGGAGGGTCATTGCTCTCAAAGTCAATAGCAGTCGCGGCGTGTACATTATAAGACCGAGGAGTGGAGGAAGCGAAGCGCGGCGCAACTTCGGGGCGCGCGTCGGTGAGTGAACGCGAAAGAGGGATACGGCGCCGCTCGCGCACTTGCGGCTGAGGTACGGTCGCCGGTTTCACCTGGTGTGGCATCATCCTGCCGGCGCTGGACATTACTTCAAATGCCATCAATTCCTTTTCGAGAAAATCGAGTAATTCCCCAACGGAAGGTATCTCACTAGGCGAGGGAAGTGATGTTTCGAAACGACTTCTTACGGAGTCAGGTAATTTTCGTAATAATATGTTTAAAAGGACAAAATCCCAAGAATGAATAGGGAAACCCAGGGATTTAAGAGCTGTAATATTTTCAAAGTAAATATTAATCAAATTTCTTAAATCATTATGGATTTTTTTGTCATTAAGGTTTTCAAGATCAATGATACGATCCAAATGTTGAGATGCAACAATACGTTTGTTTCTATATCGATTTATCAATATTTGGACAGCATTATTGTAATTTTCGTTTGTTACAGGCAAAGATTTGATAAGATTATAAGGTTCACCCTTAACGGAAAGCAACAAATATCTGAACTTTTCAACTTCACTTAAATGTTCATTAGTAGTTATCAAAGATTTAAATAAATCGTAAAAACTATTCCATTCAGTTGGTTGTCCATCGAAAGTAGGCAGCTGTAAGGGAGGTAGCGGCAATACGCGAGATTGTGGAATCCGAGATAAAGGCGAGTGTACATTCGAAATACTGTGACGAGCTTGTGATTTCATTAAATCGGACGCGGCTTGAACCTCATAAAACATATCGTCAAATTGTTCTCGAATAGTGTATTGTTCATGTTTATCGAATGTTTTTTCCTTTACCAAAATTTTCTCTAATTTGGTTTGAGTTTTAATAAAATCCTTTTTGCAACTACCTAGCTCTCTCAATCTGCATTTGAATTGCGTTTCACTTTTAGTTGAACAATCTAACATCTTTTTCAAATTGGCCATCAAAACTTCTCTTTCGAAAAGTAACTGTTCCTTTTCAGCAAGTTCTTTCTCCGAAAGAGACATTTTGAAATTAATTAGTTAGATCAAGAAATCAAAGAAGAATTAATGCAAAAAGAAGAGCTTAAAAGATTAAGCGTTATAATTAAAATAAACAAAAAAGAAAAAAAAACTATAGTTAAATTAGAGAACGTTAACTGATGAAAGGGTATAAAAATACAAAAAGCAAAAGTATGATATAGTCTAATAACAGGTATAATATGAAAACTATAAACTATACTTAAAAATTAAAATGCAGTTTATGTAATTTTTTTTGTGTAGCTGTGTGCGCCTGCCCTAATGCATTCACTGCGCAGCAACTTGCAGTCGCACAGAAAAAAATATCGTAACGTAGGTAGTTTGAAATAATTGTAATTACGATGAAATTTGCTTTTATATTAGTAAATAAGTATATAAATACAGGATAGAAATTTGGAAGAGAAGTAGGAAAACTAGCACAATCAATTAATCGTTACCCGGTTCGAATGGAACAAAAAATGTACGGTTTAGAATGCGGAATTTGGAAAACGCCAAATGCACAACCACTTACCTTGCTAGCTGTGCTGCGGGAACCCTTCGATCGTGGATTGTAATTCACATTCACTGGCACGATTTCTCGATTGGCTAGAGGATTAGCTAATTGTATATTTGGAAAACACTTGAATATGGACGAAAAAACAGGAAGGTCGATGCGGCGCGTGCGGTGTAGGAAGTAGCACTAACTGTCCGCGTGAGGGCAGCATCGGCGTCGATAGCTCGCACGGGGTGGCGATGCATTTGTTTTTAAATATCCTAAAATTGGAAGTTATGACATACGCGGAAAAATTGATTGTGCTAATATTACGGAACACCACTTTTATATTACAATTTTGCGTGACCCATTTGGTGTTACTAGTCAAAGAAATCTAATTTGCGCAACATTATTTAGTGTTGCCACTAAAATATCGGTTTTATGCCACCTCGACACCTTCTCGTAGACAATAGCCAATAACCGACTATTCGACGAGAAGTATCAGAGCCTAGATCATCGACACAAAGTCGTTAGTTTATCGGTGTTCTATAGGATATACTTCGGCGAGTGTGTCATGGAACTGCACGAATTAATTTCCCCTCACCTATTTACCACCGGATAAGCAGACGTACGAGCTCACGCGCTCAACGGAGCGGACGAAACGCGATGAGCACGCAACGTCTACCGGGATCCTTAGTATTATTATAAACGTTCTCTCTGATTTGTATAATGAGATACATTTGCACGCCAATTTCACAAGAACATGTGTACGATTTTAAACTAAGTCGTTACACCTTACAATATTTTATGCAAATAAATTAATTTGATTTGATTTGGACCGTACGCGAGTGTAAGTACCTGCAAACATAAAACAAATATCAATGATGCTATTGGTCAAGTTTCAGTCACCCCTTCGAGGCTGGCAACAAATTGGCAGCACCTTTGTGTACGTCCACATTGCGAGCATAACGCGGTTGCTACGACGGGTGTGAAGGGTTAAGGTTGTCTTTTCACCAGAGATGTGTTATGCAGCTATGCTACGAAAATTTAAGAGCTAAGCCACGAAACTTTGTGACCAGTTCCACTGATGCTATGTAGTGGAGTGAGTAAGATGTGCTATGAAAATGCGCCGCCGCAGGTAGCTGTGCGAGGAAGACACGCAGCTCGAGTTAGGCGACGTATCGACAATAGAGAAGGCACTCATCTATAGCACGCGACCTTCCATATAAAAATGTAGCTTAGTTGAATTAGTTTCTACCAGGGCTATGCTTTGTGGACTCATGAATATAATTGATGGATTCAAACGCAACCATAGTAACGTTGCATAGCACATCTCTGGTGCAAAGTCACCAAGCAACCTAACGAGCGGGTGGCGAGAATATCAAACCATTTCAGCCTTGTCGCTTGGCGAAGCGAGTCTGCAAACTTTTTTTTTTGTAAAATGGCCGTAAGCACTGATGAGTTTATCAGTACGATTTAAATTAACCAGCTTTATGGCAAAGTAAACACCTACATACACCACAGCAATCGCACAATAACAATTAAATTATGAAGCGAAATAAAAGAAAACTATTCTGGAAGTGAAAGTAATTCTTTATAGAAATTAAAAAAATCGCCAGTTATTCCTTTGTTTTTTTTCATTTATTTCGTGCACACCATCTCTTGTGTTCAACACCTCCAATCTCAATCGGACTGTCAAGTAAGAATATTAAATCCTCGTCCATGGTTTGCGACATCTTATAAAGGTCCAATCGCTTCAGCAGCACGCGCGTCACTGTGGCCACCAGCGCGCCTAGCATGGTCACCAGATTGAATTTACGAAAAGTCCCCATATCCGTCAAAAATGTTCCTAAAACGATACTAGTTCAGAAAGGTTTCCCCCATACATATCTTTGGATGAAAAAATTGGACAAGTACGTGTCGATCCACGCACATTGAAGGATTTCCCACTTTCGTTATTTTTTTAACCAGCTTCAAAATAAGGAAGGAGGCTGTATATTCGTAATGTAAATATTATTTTTTTATAATTTGTTTACGAAACCAACAACCATTACAATTATTATATAGAGACTTGTTTAGATTTAACTTTTATCAGCAATTTTATGCTATCTCTAATATTTTATGGCATTTTTAGTAAGGTTAGGGGGAGGGATAAAATATGTTTAATAAATTCCAATCCCAAATTCAAAATCCCCAAAATGGGCCAAAAACCCCCAATCTGGAGACTGCGTGTATGCCGTCGCGCCCGCCACGTGCTCTAGCCACCGCGCATTCAGTGTGGACGCACACTTTGTTGTTGCAAATGTACATATGCGACGTTAACCACCTTTCATCAGGAGAGCTGCCAGCCAGACTGTTGTACTACAATAATAAGAAAACGAATAAAGCTGTAAAAGATACACCGTGATTTCGTTATTGATTGTACGTTTCTCAATTACTTACCAATTCACAGAAAAAGATTTGGAACTGAAGAAATCAAGTCCAAACAAATGAAGAGGCACTTTTTAATTAGAATTCCAATTAAATCTTTCCTTTGCGGCAAGAATAAGGGTCTGTTTCCACGGCTGCATACAAATAGATACCGCTTAGTGTTACCATCATTCTTATTTATCTAGGATAATTACAACAGTACGCATGATCCTGAGGCAATGAGCCTCTACAAAAATGTACCAAAATAACTCATTGCCTCTTCAGGTGATTAGAGGTCTGGTGCTTACCTTGAACCATGGATTATTATGACGGTCCAGAAAGGAAATGCAGCTAGCCTTCTAGGCACCTTACCCATAGAAGACGGTGACCTAGGCTCAGTATTTTACTTATAGTCTTGAGGGAATAGTCCCTTAAGATTATAAGTAGAATACTAAGCTACTACTATACTTAGTTATATAGTATTCGACTCATAGGGGTAGAATACTATATAACTAAGTAGTTTTGTTTTATTTTAGACAAATAGATAGATAGATAACACTTTATTATACACCAATACAAAAATGAACTTAAAGACTAAAATTATATCTAGTTATGTACAAAGGGCGGTCTTATCGCTAAAAAGCGATCTCTTCCAGACAACTCCCTTTTATTTTATCTTATACTAATAAGATAAGAACACGCTAATCTCAGGAACTACTGATCTGATTTGAAAAATTCTTTCAGTGTTAGATAGCCCATTTATCTAGAAAGGCTATGGGCTATGTATCATCACGCTAAGACCAATAGGAGCGCATCACCAATGAAGAATGTTTCTAAATCGGGGTTTTTTAACTTACTTGTTGTGACAGCTTATACAATAAATGTTTCTTCTATTTCTTCTTTTTTTAAATCTATTCCACGCGGATGAAGTCGTGAGCAGAAGCTAGTTAGTTTATAAAGTTACTGCAATAATTAGAATAGAGTATTTATAATAAGATGTGAAGAAATGTTAAAAATGAGGTTATAAACAAAATTAGTTATCGATTACCATAATCGATTAATGTGATTGAATTTCAAAAATTAAAAATATATCAAATCCACTTACACCACACGTTTAATTCATTCAAAATAACTAAACCTGCTATAGTGATAAAAAAATTTTAACACAATAAAAATAATTCTTAAAATCACTCTCATCTTTTTGCAATCCGGGCCCAACAATGTATAAAAGCGTATAGACGTCTCCTTTATGCTTTATTATGTTAGCAAAAGTTTAAACTATAACAGCGAACTAAATTCTCTGAAAGTCAAAAAAGGTTAAGCATGATAAACCCAATTGCCGCGAATAAAAGCTCATTTTATTTTCAACTTGTTGTAGAAAAAACGAAATAGCCGGTCTCGAATACCACATAAATTATGGCGACAGTTGCCGTGTTGGCATTCGCAACCTCTGCTTTTTATAAACGCAAATAAACTAGCCAGAATTGGCTACCTCTGCTGTGTTTTCAACAGCTATTGGGTAAGTATTGATTCGGTTCAATTGACAAGCGTGAACGATTGTTTTTTTATTCTTTATTGTACACAAAAAAGTTACATACAAAATTATAGAATAGTAGTGATGTACAAAGGCGAGCTTAACCCTAAAAGAGTTTTCTTCCAGCAAACCTATGAGTGTAGCGAGAAGCGGGGAAACAACTCACTATAGAATTAGAATATATACTATAGAAAAACACACACACATATACTCATATATATAAGATATATATATATATATATATATATATATATATATATATATATATATATATATATATATATATAAAATATAAAATATAAACATATAAGGATAATTTAAGACAGATAGTGCTCATTGACTTTTTTTTGGAGCTCATCTTCGATGAACTATCTCGGATCATTGTGGCAGGGCGTCCCATAGTCTATCTGCGTGGATGGAGAAAGAACCACTATAACATGAATGTGTGGGTACTTTGAGAAGAAGAGATTTAGAAGTTCTACAATGTTTGTGTAATAAACAAGAAATCTCTTTTAATTAAGACTTATTTACTTACAGGGGCGGATTTAGACATTTGCCGCTTCTAGACTATTCAAATTTTGCTGCCCCCACCGACCTCTACAAACCGATACCCTAGTTCGCAATCATATTAATTTAAAAAAATTGTCAATGAAATTGCAATTTTACATGATTTGTGCTCTATCGTTTTAGTTATATAACCTTTTTTCCCTTAATTTGTAGATTGTGAAGCAGGGGATCGATGGGCTTGTTTCTGCCGTAGCTAAAAGCAAGTGAAACATATTACATACTGAATTGTTTCTGTGGACTTAATAAGAATGCCCTTATTAAGTCTTAGAATTTAAGTAACACATAAAAAATAAAGGCTACAAATTTCTGGGAAACATACAATACTTTATTAAAAAATCTTATTATATTAGGTCTTTACCTATGAAATTGCCGTTTTTTATAAAATGAGTTAACTTTATATTTATTAATATATATGATTATAATTTTTTATTTCTATTAATTAAAGTAATCACCCATGCAATCGATGCATCTTTACCAACGCAGTGGTAGTTTATTGACGCTCTTCTTGAAGAAATCAGCTGGACGGGAGGCAACAAATTCTTCACAGACATTTTATACTGCCTCTCGGGTATTGAATTTTTTCCCGTCAATAAGTTATCTAAATTCTGGAAAAAGTAGAAATCTCTAGGTGCAATGTCAGGTGAGTACGGCGGATAACGGAGAGCTTCCAACGCCAGCTCTTGTAACTTGGAGACCGTGTGCTGTGCACTATGAGGTCGCGCGTTATCGTGCAGGAGCAGCGGAGACGAAAGATTGACCAAAGCTGGTTTGAGACGTGCGAGATTCTCCATAATTTGGTAAGAAGCTGTGATAAATCGCACCTGCACTAGACCACCAAACAGTGACCATCACTTTTCTAGGGGTAAGTTTTTGTTTAGGGTGTTGTTTAGATGCTGAACCAGGATCCAATCAACTTCCTGAGCCTTTGCAATTATCAAATAGAAGTTTTCGTCGCAGGTAACAATGCGGTTCTAAATTCCTTCGTTTGTGTGCCTATTGAGCAGTGCAAAGCACGTCTCGACGCGTACTTCGCTCTGGCGATCATTGAGTTCGTGGGGCACCCATTTGTCAGGCTTTCTTACCATGCCAATTTGATGCAAATGGACCAATATTGTTTTGATGCTACCGTTGAAAGCTGCTGCTAATTCAGTCGTAGGTTAAGTATCATTACCTTTCACAATCGCCTTTAATTCGTCATTGTCGACCAAAGTTTTCGGACGACCACGCGGTTCATTTTTGAGATCAAAATTTCAAGAACGGAAACAGGCAAATCAATGGTAGTGCGTTCGTTTGTAGTGTTCGCTCCGTAATCATCGCTGATGTTGGGTACCGCTTGTGCCGCGTTGCTGCCACGGCGGTACTTATATTTCATAATTACTTACTCGAATTTTTAACGTATCCTTGATGACGAAAGAGATTCAAATGTGATGAAAACATAACGCTAATAAATAAACAAATGACTAATTTTGAAAAAATAATGTTTCTAAAATAAAATTTATTTGAAATTAGAATTGTTAGCCAAACAAAAATTCTTTTGATTTCAAATGGTCAGTACTTCAGAATGGCAATTTCACAGGTAAAGACCTATTATTATAAATATTACTGCTACGTAAGGTTCTTGACAGCTTACAATATCATTTTGCAAAAAATGCAAAAAATTAAAATTGCTTTATCTTTTAACTTGAACCAAACACATGCCAATGTAGAAATCAAAGGGCATTGTTTTCTTGATGCCTTTAAGAGCGAAAATAAAATCTTTTCCTGGAACATCCAATAATGAAGCCATAATTAATTTCTCTGTTGTTTTTTGGGGAAAAAATGTTACGGCTTTTCTTATGTAATTGGTTTAAATATCAATTTAATTTCCATCTAACTTAATTTACTTGATTGGCATTTAGGGTAAATTGGTTTCTTAAGATCATCATTTATAGCATGGAAGAAGAATTATTTTTCCATGGTTTATAATAAGTAACTGGAAATCTTAAGTACTTTTTTTAGTTATTCTTTCAAATTCAAATTCAAAAGTTTTTGTTCTAAATAAGTTCCACTAGAGAACACTTTTTGAAGGTCATACATATAAGTTAAAATTTAAATCTACTTCTTTTTTTTTCTATCAGGATCCAGCTGAATAGCCGCAGATGGCTGTTTCAGCGATACCGGGTTTGGGGGGCTTCCCAACTCCGTGGGAGCGGAGGCGTTCAGCCCGGAAGCAGCGCGCTCGAGGAGGCACCTCCTGTAAGGTTCAACCTCAGCTCGACCGCTGCAAGGGGATTGATTCTATTGGATTAAGCCGTGAGAGGCTGAACGAGCTAAGCAAACAGGCTGAAGTGTTTATATAATGGGGACTCGTTATCGACTCCGCCGGCGGAGCGGACCCTAGTCTATCGTTACTACCGCTTCGCAACGTGTTATAGCTGGAGGAGAAGAAGCGGCGGAAGAAACTCTCCAGCAACACGCCTAAGCTAATTGTGTATGGCTACTTGTGTCTGTAACGAGTGGTTGCGATTGGTGGGTCTTAACTTTGCGTGAGAAGGTCAGAGCCGAGGGCTCTCCGGCTTCTGTTCTGTCTGCGTCTGTTATGCCATGCTGATGTTCTGAGCATTCTACATACACATATGATGAATATTCACATCAAAGGCTGGACCATAAAGGGGAAACCCTGTCCAAATAGTTAATATTTGGTACTTTCTTACTCAAATTTCTCCTTGCATATTACAATCGTTAGGATACTTATTTAATTGAATAATTAATTTAGGTTATCTTTAATATTATAAAATTCTAAACATGCCGTGTTTGTACATTGACGCTATTAAAAAAAACAACTGAAATTGAAGACTTCTTGTCTGTTTGTTCGGGATTCACGTAAAAACTATTGGGCCGATTTCGACTTAAAATCTGCTTTACTTTTTATCCTGGGCATCCCGCGGGAATTTTTCAGGGATTTAATTTAATTAAATTTATTAAAAATCCAGATTAAAAAAATATCAAATTACAATGTGATTTTTTTCACTGATTGATAGAAAATTTTATGTAATAATATGTATGACATTTTTTATTCCGGGAATCCTGCGGGAATTTCAAGTTAAGCATGGACGAAGTCGCGGGCATATCTTAGTATTGTATATCAGTAGCCAGGAGACCCAGTAGTTTTTGAGAAAAGGATTAACTAACCAAAGACAGGCCAGATAGGCCGACCACGATTTCATATGTTATTTTTTTTTTCAAAATGGCCCGTGTGCGTCGCATGACTTGTATTATTTTGGATAGTACCAACCACTGAAAAACAATACTATGTTCGACAACCTTAGAGCATAGCAAAATACTGAGTGCCAACCTCATTTCACAAATTGCGACGTACAATCTTTTTAAATATGGCTTTTATTGTTATGTGTATTCTATTTTTTTTTTGTGTGTGCCGCATTTGGAAATAAACTTTTCTTTCTTTCTGAAACTCCGAAAAGTAATCATTTATATATACATACTTACGTAGAATTTTTATCTCGGAAATATGAAAGGAAAATATTAGGCATGACCCAGAAAGTTATACAAACAAAGAAACAAAACAATTATCCCCATGTATAGTTCTGTCAAACAGACGTGACTATTGTGCCCTTTTATCGCTTTGTGAGTGCCCCAGTTATTTTTGCCTTCCTCCAAAATAGGGAAAATAGTAATTAATATCTTGTATTGAAACATTTTATTCCCTTAAATATTTAGAGCCATATATACACATTACACATACACACACTGGCAAAATTAGAGGAACAGAAAAAAAGATAAGAAACAGTATCCCGCGGGAATTTCAAGTCAAGCGTGATCGAAGTCGCGTGCATATCCTAGTATTATTATATAAATAAAAACGAAAAACTAGACTATATTATCTGGAGACAGTTATTATATCAAAAAAGTAAAATTTCAAAAATAACCGGCCTCGTAATGGACGTTTCTCAGTAGGCGAATTTCAGAGGGCTTTAATTTCATCTGAAAGAAAGAAAGAAAAAATTAAAAATAATATCTGAATATTATTTTAAGCCTCTATATTATTATACAAGATAAATATGGGTAGCTATTGTAAAAACCAGTTAAATAACGACTGTTCACAAAAAAAACACAGCGCTGAGTTTTCAATCGACTTGCTAGCTGGCTAACGGATGTCGTATAAAACTGAAAATTATCAAGTTTATGGCTTAGTCGTCAGTCGTCATCATCAACTCATCTCGTGAAATAAAATCGACACTAACAAGCAAGTCAATCAGTCAACGAGTCATTCGCCTTTTAGATAAATAGGCACCACCTGGTTTTTTAGCTATCTATCGAACCGCCGGACAGATTAGATTATTAATTATGAAATATCCATTCCGACTCGATTCGACTCGACTCGGTTAGCGAGTCATTCATTCATTAGCCAAATAACCATCAACTGATTATTTAGCCAGCTATTGAACTACAATTAGCCGGATTTCAAGTTTTACAAATTTCGGTTGGTTAGCCATCACTAACTAATGCAGACATTATTCTAGAACAAAGTACTATTTATATACAAGTTATATTAAATATTTAAAACATTCTACACAGATTCTATAACAGGGATTCCCAAAGTGGTCGATATCGACCCCCTGGGGTCTAAGTCGGTTTCCCAGGGGTAGTCATAAACGAAAACTGATTTTGGAGGTCAAAGAGGTCTAATAAATGACCCCTATTAATCAACACAAGTTCTTATTTGAAACTTTCAAGACACTGTATAAGTTGTGTTACGTGAACCAACTTGTTATAAGAATGACTTATATTTTAATATATTTATTTTGTTAAATTTTCATGAGAAAATTATGTCAAGTTTATTCACTTAACCAACCGCAAAGTTTTTAAATTGGTCGTTGTAATCGTTGGTAAGTATTTTGTATCAATATGAAAAAATCTAGAGATAAGTTTTTTTTTTAATAATTTCGCTATGTGGGTTTGATGTATCAATTCATTTTGGAAAAGGGGTCTTTTGCCCAAAATGGTTTAGGAATCCCTGTTCTATTATAATAAAACATTCCGTTTACCAGCGTCTATAAATGTCTACTTTCCATGAAACTATTTGAAATACGAGGTGAGAATACCTTTTATGCCATTTACCCGACTTAGAAAAATGTAAATACACTATATATATTATTTTATGTGGAACGAACTCTGTTTATTGCTACGATTCTGGGACTCGATTTCACGTTTATTATAGACATAAAACTGGGTATATGATTATTATTCATAACTAGTTTTGCCAGTGACCTGTTTACATACTTTGACAATGATTAATTCAATAAAGTAACTCTAATTTTCTAGACTTTATTTCGTGGTGAATGAAACTTCGTTCGCGTTGCCATGTCGCCTTTTTATTGTGATTCGTAACGGCGCGGGCTCTACAGAAATCACGCGATCGCAGCGCTACCTTTTTCGACAGACAAAATTTCCAAAAGTAGCGTTTTCGAAATCTGCTAGTCCAAAGTAATAAATGATTTTATTTAATTTAATCCTTTTATAATCTAATTGGAAAGTTTTATGCTACGCTTCAAATGAGGTATTGCTAAAGGACCAGGGCAATTTGATGTTTAACTAACGTATATAAAACAAAACATTTCGTTTAATCCACATGCCCATATATCCATTTATAATAAAGTATGCCACAACACACCATCAAAGAAATGTCAGCATCAAAGTCCAAACACCAATTAATTAAATGGCTAAAAACAACCGATTAACACCAGGGGCACACACACATACACTCGCGCACTCATTTTACATAGTTATAGGTTAATTAATTAATTATTTCCACAATATTTAAGTTCTTATAATAAAATTGTGTTGGGTGCCGCAACACAAGTCTAGAGTCTAGTGCAGTAACCGCCGCCTAAAAAAATTGTAGCCTTAATTTTAATTGTTATAATTCAAAATATATTATTACCATAAGTTTTAGACATACAAGGCCTAGAAATAAGTTTATATAAATAAATGAATTTTAATTTGAAAAACAGCCCTTGCCCCTGGTTTGTGGTATGACATTCTTTAGCAGAAATTGATCCTTACTTATTATTTAATTTGTTTGTGTAGGGTTCTAAAGTTTGTCCACGTTTGTAAACAATTGATTTTGTATAATAAAATAAGACTGTAATGTATGTGAGGCGGTGGTGGTGTTGAAAATTGGCTCGTTTGAATAAAAGAGATCTTCTTCGAACAAACACTTTAATCTTCTTTAAATTATACACCTTTGAAAAACACCTTAAAAACAACTTCGTCTCACACACGCAACCAACCACCCTCTTACGCTCTTGACTAACGACTCACAGCTCATCGTTCATTCAAATTCAATCAAATCTTTATCATTCATCTCATTCAATCTAAACATGCGTTCCGTTACTCTTCAAACCATTCTTAACATTCCTACATGTATGTAAAACTCGAGATATATTTCTTCACAAATATTACAGCAATTATTATAATAAAACACATTAGACGACAAGTACACGATTTAGCGGCAGAAATTGGCCAAGAACGAAAAAATGATTTGACGCTTAGCGCGTGTCGGTTCTGGGTTGCCAGTGTCGTTATGGGCTGGCGTCAACAGTTTGGGAAACATATAATAATTAATATTCTTAAATATAAAACACAAAATTAATACATATATCAATCAAGTTTCCGCTAAAAATAATTTATATTGTTACGAGCTACAGAACTCGAATTAAAAATGCCGTTGGAACTACTATAGAATTTATTAGAACTGTACGAACACGTATAAACAAATACAAATAAAACTGGATGCAACCTGTTCACACTGCACTATTCAATACAATTCGAACGCACAAAGTCCGTCGTTTATATCGCTAATCGAGAGTACTAGAAAACGTCTTACTCGCTTCGTACTCCTCGCTTAACTGCCCTCCCCTTCATCCGGGCCCCGTCTTATACTAACTACACAGTACAAAGGAAAGAAAGAAAGTTTCTAAGAAATTTCATTTGCACACCTGCGAACGTCCACAAAGTCGAATACAATTACAATAGGGATTATAGTTCGACGCTAATGATGGTTATAAAACAAGTAAAAAGACAATAGCATGTTTTTCTTAACTACAAATTCAAAAGACAAAGGATTCTCTAATCCGAGAAAGGATAATAAGCTGCGCTTACAATAGGCTGTGCGGCTTATCTTTGACGGTATGTAACAATATAATAAAAATAAAAATTGGCTCAAACAGTTAATTACAAAAACAAAAACTTATATATATTACTGACTACTCTATCATTGTGTATAATAATAAATACCTCGAAACTGACATCTAGTTATTTGACTACTTCCGCCACGTGGTTTCATACACAAACACTATTTCGATATACGTATAGTGAAGGTGGCGAAGTCCGTCAGTGAGAGAACCCCATACACCAAAGATTATTTGCATGTTTCAATAGTGACGAGGACAACAAATTGAAGCTAAGATACTATTGAATTCTATCTTCGAATTGCAATTCGTGTTAAATTAAAAAACGAGTGGTGTATGAACTTACCCCATTGACGGACTTCGCCATCTTAACTATATACGTATTTATATACAAAAGGGTATTCCAATCCAACAAAGGTTGGCATATATTGTACATCAAAGCATACATAAAATCTGTTATCGTATCGCCGAGTCACCTTTCTCCGAAAATTCCACTTCAGGGAAGTTTTGTAGCCCGCATCACGGCTCATCCTGTCTCAAGTTGCGTGATTTATCGTGCCCACCGCCTCCATTATAATTCTGAAGGTTTTTCACTATTGAAAGCTTGAGAGACATATGTGCAGAAATAGAAGCAGTCAAGGGGAAGTACAGATTATTGTTAAATATTTTATTGATAGATAGATAGATAAAACTTTATTGCTCACCAAAATAAACAAATACAAAAACAAAATGCATAATTACAATACCTCTTAGCAAAACAACAGGCGGCCTTATTGCTAGGCAACCTAGCTTAAAAGAAATTCTTAACTAATCTGGCGATGTAGGTGAAGCAGAAAAAAGATAGGACTGTACAATTTAAATATACTTACTAACACTGATTTATAAAATGAATACATACATAAAACCAGACACATTTATAGAATACCAGTATATACGTTTCTACGAAATAATCTAAATAAATATATATATATATATATATATATATATATATATATATATATATATATATATATATATATATATATATATATATATATATATTAACATTATATATGACAAGCATTTTATATTAACATATATTACAATAGATAAATAAGTAAATGTTTAATATATTAGACATGTTTATTTAAAGACAGATAGTATTTTCTAAGTGAGTCCCGAAATGTATGAATGATTTTTCACAGAATTTACAATGTGTTTCCGGTTTCATACTTACTTGTTGTTATTAATTATGAAATTGTTGCTTAAATCACATATTAATGGTCTAAGGCATATATGGGCAATAACCGGCCCGCTGTAAGATATGATCCGGCCCACGAGACATTTTGAGAAAACCCAATTAAAAAAATATTACATTAGGTGTGTTACTCACGGGAGTGACAGTCAGGCGGCAAACATCAAATCCTTTGTTGTCTGCCGCCTCACTCTTTGATAATGGCCGCCACTCGGCTTGCTCGATCGAATTCTTTGAGGTTTGCCGCCTCACGGACGACACATCAAAAGATTTATTGCTTCTCAATTATTCTAAACTAGTTTATTTTAAAACATTATCACTACTTTAAAATGCACTAAGTACTTTTAAACGCGGCCCGCGAACGTATTTGCACGCTAAAGTTTGGCCCTCAACATGTCAAAGGTTGCCCATGGCAACAACTTAACAAATATATACCTAAAGCAATTAAGTATTAAACTGTTGAATGTATTAGAAATATAACAAAAAAAAGAGAAAGAAAAATGTTTAAATAAGTTTTTATCTATCAATTTAGTCGGTGTGCCTCAATGGAGTTCGTAAAAAACGGGCTTCGTTTTCTGTTCTACAATTTTACTTTGTATTTTATCTGTTTTTGTGAATTTATATACTCAATATAAAACAATTTTAGTTTTATCCAGCCGATTGAGCAAATCAATTCTCGTTATATTATATGAGATTATTTTGATAGGATGCTGTCTTACTAGCTACGCGGTGCGATACGATGCTTTATTATTTACATATTCTTTTTCTTTAAAAGTTTACTGATTAATTGAGTCAATCAATCTTAATATTTAAAAATGAACATCTAATACATGTATTAAGACAGATTGATGGAATAGAGCTAATATAAACACATAAATCTAATTTGAACTAAAACTTTGGGTAAAGTAAAATCAGCTATATAAATGTTTATTGATTTTTCTTATGAGTTTAAGTAATCTTTAAATAGTAAGGAGATTAAATTCAAAATTAGGAATTATTTTTGCAAAATTTCGATTTTATATATGAACAGGCTAATATTTGTGAATAAAACGGAGCGGTTTAAAAATACACATACAAATATATGAAAATTCTACTCATCACGAGCCTAGCCTAGCATCAACTTGATCATTTTACTTATATAGTTTAAATTTTTTATAATTATTATTTACTCTATCTGCCTAATCTAATTTACCTCCCACCTATTTTAATATTATAAGATCATATAATAACCATAAAAAAATAAAATTAAATAATTAAAATGAACAAGTTGGCGGTAAGCTAAATAAAACTTTAATAATACTCTTTGATACTTGACATCCTTGTCTTCCGTGACCACATAGACTGAAAAGTAGCCGAAAGAACGGAATAGTAAAAATCAAATAAATTAGCGCGCCTAAAACCGTTAAAACATAGTTTTATTATCAATCGAATTTATTCAATTTGACTGACTCGTCTAATATTAGGATTACAGAACATAAAATCATAACATCGCTCGAGCCTAGCTTGTATAATATAGGACAGACAGAACATGTTATATTGCTCCACTAAACATTCAGAATGCGGTAGTTTAGGCCAATTTTATTTATGTTCCACGAAAATTCTGTACACGTAACTATTTTATTACTTGCCAACGTTGTGATTGGCATAGTAATGCGATGTACGCCTCCGTATAACTGATGGCTCTGCGTGTTAACATGTTTATTCACTTCAATACATAGACTGTATGACGGATCGTATCGGAAACTTTTAGGACTTGGAAGATATTATTCATTACTATGAGTTTATTGTAATGTGAGGTTAACGTAAAACAACATAATTTTTATTGTAATTTCAATACTCAATCTAAAAATTGGTGATCACGTGCGCCGAGCACTATAAATACGCCCGCATTGCCAGCACACGCAGTCATTCCGCCCGATCATGACATACGCGAGTGTGGTATTCGGCCATGCCAAGCCTGCCCTTTTAAAGAAACTGCAAATCGTGCAGAATAAATTCATGCGCAGAGCCGTCGGTGCTCCCCTCTATATGCGTAACGTCGACATCCACCGCGATCTGGAGCTTCCCTCCATCAAAAACTACATTACGTCGCTCTCGCGTAAGTATTTCGATCTCGCGCCGCACCATCGAAATCCGCTCGTCGTGTCCGCGTCGGATTATGAGGCTGGATACGCACGGCATCGTCATTTTACGCTTTTGTGTAGCTCGTTTACATCTTGCGTAGAAATAAAAGAAAATGTGTCCACGGAGAAGCAACGTCGCATTTGCATATCGTCAAGCATTCGTCATGCAGCTCGTGACGCGGCCTGCCACTGCTTCAATCGTACTGCGAGACGCATACTCGTCTTTGTTACGAAATGGCGGTCTCAGCAGCCATTTTTGTTCGGATTATCGAGGAATATCCTTGTCTTTTTAATAATATATCAGCAGCATATTCGAGAAAAGACGTCACGGATATAATAATATAGATGAAGATAATACAATATATGTCTGTGTCGTCGCCTTGTAGCTTGCATGATTATTGTATGACGATTGTATGGACACATCTAAGAAGCAAATTACGCCTGTCATCATTTGTAGCTTGCCTGCATTCGTCAAATGACGCCTCAGTGGACAGTAGGCCTAAGCCTCGTCGAAAGGCTCTCGTGCGACGACCGCGTAATGTCCTAACGGACAGGGTCGACGCTGTTACAAAACAGCTGGCCCAGATCAGCCCACCCACGGTTAGGACGGCAGGCTGGCAGGCACCGACAGACAGACACAGAGGGCGGCGTCTCAGACGCCGCCAATCACGATCTCTCCACGTCCCCGCGAGGGGTGCCAGGAGATTCTTTCGCCGTTTCTTCTCTCCCAGCCATAACACGTTGCAAAACGGCAGGAAGAAAGCGTAGGCTGCCGCGAACCGCCGATTCCGCTCCGCCGGGATCCTTCCCCTCGGGCTTTATATTACCCGTCGCCAATTCTGAATTAGTGCATTATATCGCCCTATGGTGGGCATCATTAGATTCCCCTCTCATGGCAACAGTCCAGCCGAGGTAAAACTCTCTAGAGAGCTCTTTCGAGCAAGTTGCCCCCCGGGCTGGAGCGACTTCGCTTAGCGAAGGCGCTCACCCTGAAAACCCCGATAAAGTTGTAAGGTCTTCGGACCAACAACATAAAGTCAATTCCGATAAAAAAAAACTCAGTCATTATTGTTCGAGCCGCCGAACGGGACGGACCTCTCTAGGAAGTCTCTCGTCACCAAGAAGCCAACGATCGTGACGTCGGCATTGCTGACGTCACACTCCTTAATAACACCACGGAGCTGTTTTTTATTTTAAATCTTGAGGAGTTATCCAGAAGGGGACGTCAACCAAAAAGGACTACAACGAAAAAGGTGAAACACTACGATTACAATCAAACCAACCAGCTATCAAAATATTTCACAAGGACAGTGCTAAAATAGAAATCAGCGACGTCGCAAGAATTGTCTAGTGATATACTTATCCGAGACATAAGTAGCAAAAATATTCCGTATTTTCGAAAACAATAAAATAAATCAGATATCTATTGCGAAAAAGAATAAATTTATTGGGAACCTTCATGACAAATAGGACCTTTGAACAAACAATACATTGCCAAAAATAATTCAATTTGTTTAATAAATATTCTATTGGCAGGATATATGTAGATCATGTAGTAAGTT
Organism: Dendrolimus houi; assembly: GCA_039645545.1. Taxonomy (NCBI): domain Eukaryota; kingdom Metazoa; phylum Arthropoda; class Insecta; order Lepidoptera; family Lasiocampidae; genus Dendrolimus; species Dendrolimus houi. The sequence continues at coordinate 18,819,985 of CM077134.1, read as the reverse complement.
TGGCAGTTATGAGGATTCATGTCTTATCTATGCTTTCTTTGTATTTGTACTTCCTGCGGTTTTGTCTATATGAAAATGAAATTTTGTCATTAACGAACATATTAAAAACATGTTTTCAAAAAGCTTTTAAATACTTAATGACTTTTTTTTAATAATTTTTTAAATACTTAATGTTTTTTACTAAACCTACGTATTAACGGTTTTAAGCGCGATAATTAATAATCCTTCCACCCATTTTAATATTATATAAAATTATTAGAGCTAGGCATGTTTGCTGAAGAGTTCCTTGCGCTTCTCTTCAAGACAACATGTTGCGAAGCGGTGGTAAATTAAACTAGTCTTCCATAGAGTAAATAATAAGCATAAACAAAATTAAAACTAAATAACTAAATTGAACAAGTTGGCGGTAGGCTAAATAAAACTTTAACAATACTCGTTGACACTTGACATCTTTGTCTTCCGTGATCACGGCCACTGAAAAGTGGCCGAAACGTCAGAGTAACAAAAATCAAATAAATTACCGCGCTTAAAACCGTTAAAACGTAGTTTTATTATGCATACAAGTCGCGAAAACTTAAGAAAAAAATAGTTGTTTTTTGCGAAGCCGGCAAGCAGGCAAAAGGCCCAGTTAATGGAACGCGGTTACCTCAATCTATAGGCGATTGTAACATTAGAGGCGAAGTCAACACGTTGCCAGCCTTAAGGAGGAATAGGATATTGGAATACGAGAATTCACTCACTCATTGCACAAATTACGACTAGTTGAAGGCTCACCGTTCCTTGCCTTTAGTCTTGAGCTGTTGAGCTAAACGTGTTTTTTCCCTCTCTCTCCGAACGAACTACATTGTCCGGGCTTATTGCTTTAGTATGTTTTTTTTGACTTTTATTTTTGTTTTATTTCTTTATTTTCCATTTTTTTACAAAAGTCCTTACTATCTATACATTCACCAGAGCTAGTTAATAGTTAACGTGTTTTAAGGGTTACTTACATATTCTTAATACTATTTATTCTGTCCCTAAATTTTTACGTGTATCTTATGTATGTATTATTATATTTTTTACTTTACAGTGTTTTGTATACTCACTTCCTAAGACATATACTATATTCATTTTACATTATACATTCCCAAAGTTTTCTATGCTATGATGTCTTATTTTGCTACTATTTATACTATTTTATTTATTCTTAGACTATTGTTACGAGTCGCGAGACTCGAATTAAAACGCCATTAGAATGACTATAGAGTTTATTAGAACTATACAAATACGTATAACACAGGTACAAATATAACCGAACACAACAAGTCCAAACGTAATGCAGAAGGTCGTAACTCAATAAAACGCACAAAGTCCGTCACTTATTATATTCCCGATTGTAGTACACACGTCTTGCTTCGCTCGTGGTTCTCGCTCAATTGCCTGCTCCCTCAGTCGGGCCATAGTTTTATACTGCACAAATGCAATATGTCCGCCCAGCAGCGTGGGCCGAATTTCCTAGAATCGTAATCCGCACACCTGGCTAATTATGCCTGCAAGCGGTCATAAACGAGTACAATAGGCTGTTCTCCACAATAACCAGTAAATAAGTGAACAAAAGAAGACAATCATAAAAGGATTACAATTAGTTCAAATGCCGACAGGTAATAAAATGTGTTTCTATAGATATGCAGGTGGATTTTGTTTTCGTCGGAACTTAAGTTGTAACACCATTATCGTTTTTTTTATCTGTATCCTATTTATTATCTACATATTTACAAATATAAGTAAAAATATATTAGTTGTCTATGGTTCTTATTATTATATACTACCCTTTGAGCTAAACGTGTTGCGTACGAGTGAAGGTTCCGATTGCTTACAATCAAATCTCCTTATTCCTTCCCTTTATTTAATTCCCCTTTTTTATCCCGAGGAAATCCGCTTGAGAATAAACTATCGAGAGGGAATCGCCTTGTCGGGGTTGCAATAGCATCCCCGCAAGAATGCTATTGCCATGCCACGGTTGGGGACATCCACTAAAATCCCTGGCCGATCCACGTTGCGTCCTTTTACCGGGCTTTGGGCTGGCTAATAATTTATTATTATTAACCCATCTCATTACTCTACCTTTATCACATGCTTATTTTATATAGGGGAAGTCTGATTGAGGTCCATAGATAGCGCGAGGGGGAAAGGTCGCGGCCCGTAGGATTCGCCAGGTCAGGGCGGCTAGCACTTCACATTTTCACGCCGCAGTGAGAGATACCCACTAAAACCTCTGTCTGATCCTCGAAAGTCCCTTGTCCGGGCTGTGGGTTCGCTTGCACTTTCACCTCCAGCCCGGGCGGACAATGATCTCACTACGAGGTAAAAGGACGTCGTGGACGACCCTCCGTCGCTGCCACCGACTCTGACGGAAGAGGAGCGTGTCGCTCTGCTCCCTCTCCTGCTCCGCCGCCTCCTTTGCGGACATTACAATCTCGCAGAAGGAGGCTGCTGAGTCTCAAGCGTCGGCGCTCCCGGCCATGGTCTTCACCACAGCCGGGAGGGACAAATCCGCCGCCTTTGTCTCATCCCACCTATCCTACCCTAAAGGCTGACAACGTGTTGATTTCTCCCCTGGCGTTGCAAACGTCTAAACACTTCCCATTAAGTGAGCCGTCTAACGATTAGCAAACTTTGTAATATAAAAAAATAGTGTGTGTAGATCACACGCAGTAGAATTGAAACTTCAGAGAATATACTCACAGATAATTCTTCTCTAACTTTTATTAATCTTCATATATAAAATTCTTCTGTGTGTGTGTATGTGACTGAACTCTTCCTAAATGGCTGGACCGATTTTGATATTTTTTATTGTGTATGCTCAGTTGGATTCGAGAATTGTTAAGATTCACAATTGGACCCGGTAGGTGGTGCTGAGATCGGGTTCTAAATTTTATTTCTTTAGAGCAGGACAACGTCTGACGGGAAAGCTCGTATAAATATAATTCTTTTAGCCTACATCCGTCAACATATTATAATTAAAACTAAATTTCTTAAGTATCACTTTAAATTTTTCACTGTTTTAGTTAATTATTATCAGTTTTATTTCGGTCCAAATTGGACCTATGCTTAATCATCGGTCTTATTGACTCTCTAATCTGTGCTGCGAAATGTAAAACTTATATCTCATTCTCTCGCAGGCTTAGTCTTATAGATGTATGTGTTTATCTCTTTTTCGTTTCATCTAGTTTCAAATCACAAAGATAATGAAAACAAATTCACTTCAACAAAAATAAAATTCGAACAAATACGACGCGCGTTCGACAGTCTTACCCAAATATTGCGACAAATCGGTTCTGTCTTGCTTAACCCATCCGCCCATACGTGTGACTTAACGTGTGTAATAGATACTTATTTACACATTTACACATTTAATGTGTAAAAAATATAACCGTGTGAATAGTTACAAATCAAAACCTGGTTTAATTTCCTTCACACCTCAAGAACACCTGACAAACAACGTTCTGATTTTAAACGTCTCCCAAATATCTTACCCCCACAAAGGTATTTAACCCCTTGTATACATTTACCTACTGCCACGGCAGCAAACACTGTGAAAAATGTTTAATATTTTATTTTTTATTATTCCAAAGAATCCAATGGTTTTGAGAAATTCTTTGATGCTTAAATCCTTTTGGGTTTTTTCTAAAGAGTGCCGATAAACCCATTTCAAGCAATTTTTTATTTTACTTAAAACGTTGTCTTAAAAGAGCCAAAGGTTATTATAAAACCCTGTATAAATAAAGCTGATGGAGTCCATTTATTTTAAACCCGCTACAACATCTTCACTTCGAAAGTGGGAACAAAAGCCAGTTCACGGATGTCACGAACAAACTTACGGGGAGTAGGTGGAAGTACTTGCCTTTATGTTGTTTTTAGGGATCCGTGGGCATTATTACAATCAACACTTGCGTACATCATATTTTAGGCAGGGGACCGTTACGAATGCCGTACGCTGCGTATTGTGTGACGCTGTTTCCGACCGACAACTGCTTATTACGAAAAAAAACTTGTGCGTCTCGGGACGCCCGACAGAAGTGATAACTTAGACTAATCTAAGTTGAACTATTTAATTTTAAAATTGTTTAACTTGAGAAAAGCTTAGGTTATTACTTAAATTTTATGTAAAATGCGCGTGGGTTAGAGTGGGAGAGGAGGAGCCTGCCTACCGCTGCCGCATGGGTGAGAGAAAGGTAAGCCAGACAGATTGGCGCCGTAACGCGTTACATAACGAAGCGGTTACCCTCCCATAATAAGTTATCACTTCAAAAATTCTAGTATAAAAAACACCACTTCAAAATGAACTAAAAAGCAAAAAATAATTCGGAGAAAAACGTGAAAATTACACAAGTATATTAATACATATATTACTAACTATTACCCGCGACTTCGTCCACATGAAATTTCACGGAACTTTAATTGTAAAAGTACCCTAAGTTACTCCTTATAACATCAGACATCTGCCAGTGAAAGTTCCGTCAAAATCAGTCCTGCTGTTTCAGAGATTAGCCGGAACAAATAGACGGACCGATAAAATTGTAAAAAATGATATAAGTATGATATTTGATATAAGTACCGTATATACTTTCACATGCATTTAGTAAAAAGCTGTTATTTTGACATCACAAACAGACATTTCAATTTTATTTATTTGTAAAGGTTTGTTGTTGTTGTAATGTACAGTAGAATACATTTATAATGACAGCGAATGGAAGTGACAAACACGTCATAAATAGCAAAAAGCATACTTATACATACTTAGAAAATTATTTATTATAATACAATTAATACATTTTATTTAAGGCATCATTAACTATAATATATGCGTCTACAAACAGCACTGTTATCTTTATAGAAGACTTGTTTCAAGCTCTTACAAGGAAGTTTGATTATTCAGCTTATTTATTCTCGTAATGTGAATCTTAGTTTTTTTTGGCAGTACCGTTTTTTTTACTGCACGTTCTGTTGTATATAACTATCGAAAAATGTATACGGACTTCATAAATGCATTTTTTGAGCAAATGTGTTGAAAAAGGATATCATGATATGGACATGTTAAAATTTTTAGAAATGTCGTTCATAAATGCATTTTTTTGAGCAAATGTGTTGAAAAAGGATGTCATGATATGGACATGTTAAAATTTTTAGAAATGTCGAATTTAATTTTTGATTCAAATTACTTAATGATAAACACCCATAAGGCCATCTAGCGAAAGTGGAGCTAACCACGAGGGCAACACATTCAAGTTATATCGTCATTATCGTTGTCATGACGATGCATTTGTTATTTCATTGTAACGGTGTGTGGTGCCAATAAAACGCGATCGCAGAGCCATCTTTTCGAATATATTCTGTCTCTCGGGAACAGTACTATTTATAGATAAAAGGTACTCCATGTCCTTTTGTATACGTATCACAATGTGTTTGTGTATGCAAAATTTTGTATTAAAGCATGAAAACTAACATACATTCTGATATTATCCGTTATGCGTGCAGGAACGGAGAAAGAATACAATTTCTTGCGGCCTTCCTGTCGTAAGAGGCGACAACACAACACACAGACAGGTGGTACATTTGCCCGACTGGATGGCTACCACCCCAGGTTTAGAGTACGCCGCTATAACATAACCTTGAGTTGTATTCCGGCATTAGTGGCTAGGTTACAGTCTCCCTTAAGAGAGCATTTGTAGCTCCTTTGGTGTTGCAAATTTCCACAGGCGATTGTACCCGCTTTCCATCAACTGGGCCGTCTGCCTGTCTGCTGAACTCATGCAATAAAAAAAAATATAGTATTAAGGCTTGTAGCAACGCCAAGGTCCTTGAGGAATTTTTGGTTATGATTTTTTCGGGCGACAGCAGAGATATCATATTTTTTTGATTATAACAGCCCGTAAACGTCCCCCACTGCTGGGTTTGGGCCTCCCATTGTAGGGGAACCGACAGTATACCCACCACGCATAAACCCAGGCGGCTTGGCAGATTTGACACATCGGTTATCTCGATGTGCAGGCTTCATCACGATGTCTTCATTCACCATTGTTAGCACGTGGTAATTGTAACAATATGCATATTAGGTCAAAAAACTGCCAAGTGGTGCATGCGCTAGCCATTACGCTATCACAACTTCCATATACACGGTCGTTTTTCAAATGCATATCATTTTATTGTGAATAAAATAAAGTTGTATTTAAAAAAATAATAAAACCAAATTATTTATCTCTCTTTTATAAAGATGTAGATTTTTTTATGCTGTTTTAATGAAAATTAAAGGAGTAAAATGGTTTCATGTATTTTTTTATTTTTATTATTATGAACAACTCTACGGACTCTAGTTCCGTACCGTTTTTACAACTTAATTCAGAAAAAGTTTTTAAAGTTTACACACGCCTATTTGTTATTGTGTGTATATTTATGTGGTGGTGTACCTTAAGAATAACTTATTATATTAATTTACTCTAATTAATTCTAATGGTTTCAGGTTAAAAAATTGAGGTGATTTGGTGATTTTTTTCTTAATTTAAAATAATTATAGAATATATATATATATATATATATATATATATATATATATATATATATATATATATATATGTGTGTGTATATTGATCAGTAAATACCAACGAAAATTTATTTGGTTTGTATCCCACTTTTGATCTATGGCGGTAACAGGAGCCTTAATAGATGTATATTTTGTTTGAAATTTATTATTTCATCAAAGTCACGTTTTTAATGAAATTTCTACTCCCTTATATAGAGGTACAGAACACATTTGAGACAAAATTCACGCTTCGCTGGATTTTTATTGATGACTCTTCGTGTTTTCATTAAATTTAATACAGTTTTGAAGTAACCTTTCATAGTAATAGTCTGTTCAGTAATTTATAAGTACTTTACGAGTCCTTTTATTGGAAGGCCAATGTTGTTTAGTTATTTATTACTGGGTCAAGTATATTTTTGTTTTTATTCTAGCATTAGCACGTGCTAGAAAAACTTCGTTCGCGTTTCCATGAAGACGTCTGTTAGTGAATTACAACGGTGGTATAAAATAACGTGACTGCAACTTTTTGGCTACATTCGTATTCGTACAACAAAATAGCGTCATTTCTCGGGAAAATATATAGATAGATAGGTTCTCACCATTTAAACAATTACAAAAAATGTATGATTACAATATTGTCGTGATAAAAACAAGAGGCGGCCTTATCGCTCAAAACATTCTCTTCCAGGCAACATAACTTAAATAATATTTTAAACTCATCTGGGGATGCAGATGGTGCAGAGTATCATAAATATAAATACTTATACTTAAACTATTTTATAAATTAAGTAACAGACAAGAAATCTAAAAAAATCGCATCGCGTTTTCTATCGTTTATATAGTCAGTCTATTCCAGTTTTTTTTAAATAGCTTCAATGTACAGATATGGCATGTTTAGAATTTTATAATATTATAGAATACATGCCAAACATATTTATATTTATATTATATATAAAATTCAATTGCTGTTCATTAGTCTCGCTAAAACTCGAGAACGGCTGGACTGATTTAGCTAATTTTGATTTTCAATTATTTGTGGAAGTCCAGGGAAGGTTTAAACGGTGAGTAAATATGAAAAAAAAATATTCTGAGGCGGTACGAAGTTTGCCGGGTCAGCTAGTAAGATATATATTTTTATTAGTTAATAGTACAAGAATTAGATAGATATATGAATAATTCTTTATTGAACACCAAAGCATAAACAAACAGAAGTAGAAAAAGATAAGATATAATACAATGGGCGGCCTTATCGCTAAGAAGCGATCTCTTCCAGGCAACCCTTGGCAGGGATTGATAGACTTTTAATACTGACGGTGGTGCAGTTAATAAATAACGATGAATAATAAATAAACATAGCACATTAAGTACAAAAACCAAATAAATAAATATACATTTGTATATTTATACATACAATAGAAAAGTAATGCTTTTGAACCTAATTTTTGAAGCACGGTAAGGATTTGGCTTGTCTTAAAGCAATAGGCAACTCATTCCAGAGACGCACAGCCTGGACGATGAAAGAGTTATTATAAAAACAAGACGTGTGTGCTGGTGTATTTATTCTGTATTTAGTGGACGGACGCAAATTATAATAGTTAGATACATAGAGAAATTCGTGCCTTAAGGTAACGAGGAGTAGTATAGAGGGTAGAAACAATATAGGTACTATAAACAATTAGGCACAATTATTCAATGAAAGTAGTGTTTTATGAATGAGTTATTAAATATAGGGAATGTTTTAGCCTCTCTGATAGTAACATTCCAAAGTTTGACAGCCTGCAATGTAAAGTATCTATATATTGTTTTTTTTTCCTCAGATAATTTTCGTAGATTATAAACAGGATTTTTGCAATGAATTACACTGTTAGGTCATGTTTTAATCTTAGACAATTTAAGCCACATCGAGAGTTAGATATTACAGTAGAAAATGTTTTAAGACAGAATTTAACTAAAATGTTATCCAAAAATATATATTCTGTTTTACTTCTATATCTTAGTTATATTGCAAAACCCAAATTTCCTAGAAATTACTTTTAGTGATAAGACTGCCTATTGTTGTCTTTACTTTAACGTCTTGAACTGTACCTGGCGACGCAATCAGGAAATCTCCGCGGGTAGGGGGTTATATGTTCGATGTATGGCTATCCCTTATCTCCCAATTAACTGGTGCCCGGAGAATATAGAATTTCGCACTTACCTCGGAATCAGCCACCAGCCCACGACAACACTGGTTCAGGGAGTCTGCCGCTGCTTATCACGTGGCGATACAGGCGGCGAAGTCCTTCAACACGAGCCCCGGGGCGCAAGGGACGCAGATACACTGACCACTTAGTTTTTAATTATTTGAGTCGGTTGTCCTAGTTGCTAGGTAAATGGACGCGGAAATCAACGATAGCTAAACTAGCTTGTCGTTATGCGGGTGCGATACTACGCGCGTCGCGGTAGCGTGGCGTTTGGCAACGTACTGACTCATGCGCCGAGCGAGCTGCGGCAACATGCAGGGTTGCAAGACGCTATAAACCCAAGGCACAATTGCCAATTGGGAAATAAGTGGCACCAACAGAACCTTAATGTTATACAATAAATTCAATTCTGTTCTTTCTGTTCTATTCTATTCTTGTACGAAAATACAAGGTATAAGTGTTGTTCCGGGATATAAGCCAGCTGTGTGTTTAGTTTCATTTTAAGTCGTTCTATAGTTTTCACGCAATGTTATAACAAACAAAAATATTGATTTTTTTGGAATCTGTCGGTCCCAATTGGAACCTGATTCTTTTGTCTTTTTAAATTCATTGTACAAACCAAAGGGGTCTAAATCGGACCAGCAGATTCCGAAAATGCAACTTTTAGAATGTTTGCTTGTCTGTCTTTCTGTCCGTCTATCTGTATGTTTTTGACCAGGTTCCAGTTTCCTTTATGAGAGCAGCAGCGCATTTGTAGCACATTCGGTGTTGCAAATGTCCATAGGCGACGGTAACCACTTTCCATCAAGTGGGCCGTCTGCCTATACGCTGAACTCCTGCAATAAAAAAAAAATAAAAAAAATGTTTGTCTATTAGAGTAGGTATCACGTGTTTTCGTGCGATAGACGAACATAGCGGAAAAAATGGCGCTTTGGTTTGATATTTATGAATTCTGTAATGTACTACAAATGGCATCGGTAACAAGACTGTTTTTAAAAGTCATTGGATAAAATGCAAACTACCTGCAATTTATATACATGAAATACAACACATTTCTCCCCTTTTTAAAAACGAAATAAACTAAACATAAATTTATCTAGATTACTGTAAATATAAATACTGATTACAATAATAAATGTATGATACCATCGGCAAATAGTTTATTAAGCAAAATTGTGATTAATAAAAAGTACAGTTGTGGTATCAAAAGGTTCACCAGTTTTCTAAATGATTGATGAACACATGTTACGTTTTCAAACTAACTCACAGAACAGACTGTTCCACAGAAAATTAAGTGTATGACAATAAAGTTTACAATTACTAAGATCTTTGATTTTCTATCTTGTCTAAGAAGATTGTGTAGAGATGTAAAACCTTTTTATAAGGTTTAATATTTATGATAAGCGTAGCGATTATATCCTCTTTGTTTCTTATTGTTAATCTCAGTGTCTGTCATTGTCGACATTGCAAATTTCTTGTTTCACGTTTCTGTATTATATTTGCGTAACATTTATTAAAAAGTTAGCAGTACTGTTTCTCGTACTCGTTCAAGCAAAAGTCGTTTTTAAGGTGACCAGCCTTTTCGTACCGCAACTGTACCTACTAAATATAATATAAGATATCATAAAAAAAGTGATATTTAAAAAATGTGATTACATACAATACATATACAACAATCTAATGTTTATTAAACTTGGCTATACAATATTTGTTTTCGTAGTAAAACATTGATATACATCAGAGTAGAGTTGCCACATATTACACTCACTTATCCAGACGAATATGGGATCAATGGTACGTAAAATCGATGACGGTAACTTCGTTAGAACTTTTGTCATTTGTCCTAAATGTCGAATAATTAATTGAGGCCCATGACCTCCAGACGCCGTAGATGTGTGGCTGTGGGTGATAGCCCTCGGGACACGAGTCAGTCGTAACCTGCACATATTTTGGTCAGACGGAGGGCAGGTGTTACCCGCTCGTCTAACACCTTTCAATCCATGGGGAAGCTAAATCATTTCCCCGTGAAATGGACGGGGGCTAATCCAAAACAGTAGAAAGCAGACAGTCATTCTACAGCCATGAGCACGCCTCCAGTTAAATCGCAGTCCTCGAATCTCAGACTTACGATGACTGTCAGAAGTCCTGTATATCTGGTCGCTAGGAGTTTTAAACTATCTCGCTGCTTATACCCAAGCAGTGGAGCATGTATTTTACTTCGACGGAGAAAAGGAATTTGTTTGTAGAAGTGTCGTTGTCAAGTTTTTGACCATTTTTTCTATATTTTTAAAAATATATTTCTTGGTTTTGGATTGTTATAATTTTCTATACTCAGGAGCAAACCACATCAAAAACATAAAGACAAACACAGAGATACAACGAGTTTCCTCTTGAAAAAAATCACATACTTAATATTACTAACAAAGCACGAAGTCAGTGCACTATATATGACGCGTCGTTCCTTTTTCATAAGCAGTTATCTGCTTGATGAAAAGGAGTTTATACGTGAACTAGTAGTATCCTTGCAAAGGAAGTAATGAACATTATATATATCAAATACTTACCAAAAAATAACTTACTTCCTATATGTATAATTAAATGGCGCTAGGGATCATTCTTGTCTCATTTTTGACTAATAATTATTTTTTAAAATAATGTTTTTTGTACGAAATCAGTCAGTAATTGTATATAGTATTGTAATCAGTAAAAACGTGGCCTGATTTGTATTTGAAAATTGAAATGTGTTTCAATTTTAAATAATAAAACGTCGAAAATCAAGGAAATTATGATTTGTGACGCCATCAAGTTTTCAAGATGTAGGAATTCTTCAGAACTACGTTTTCTACTGGGGGGTTGTCATTCCCAGTTATTTTCTTTCATTGTACTGTTTTAAGGACAAAAGGCTCCCCTATACCTTAGCCCTTCGTTATTTTTAAAATTATTTTTATCTAAGCCTGGTTTTCGCGTAATTTCCCATCTCCATACGCAATTTTATTTTCTATGTATAAATTTCAGGAAGCGAATATAGCATTTGTCAATGTTCGTAATTTGAAAATTGTATTATGGCTAAATAAAAAGAAATTAGATAGGCTTCCATAGAGTAAATAATAACTATGAACAAAAATTTAATAATTAAATGAACAAGTTGAAGTTAGGCTAAATAATAACTTTAACGTTACTCATTGACACTTGACATCATTGTATCTGTTACCACAGCTACCGAAAAGTGGCCTAAACGTCGGAATATAAATCAAATAATGACCCGCTCTTAAAACGGATAAAAATAAGAACCTCAACATTCCGTCATGTTTTTAAAATTCCCGATATGTATGGAGAATGAGAGATGGCGAAATCTTGACCTCTGGCAACCCTATGCCTGAGGCCGGACTAAAGGCTTCGTGAGGGCCATTCATCCAAAATGACGGATTGTCCCAACTGTCTACAACATAAACAATGTCTGATTTATGAAGTAGTTACTTAAGGGAAGTGTTGGGTGTCCGAAGCTTATCTTTGGCGTTTGTTTATACGACCAAGTGACTGGTACTGCGTTTATAGTTGGACTTAAATTTACTATAGCTCAAGATCTTTTATGTATAAGATTATTATTAAACTAGAGGATCGCCCCGGCTGCGCCGCTGGTCAAATCCTAGTGCATGCCTCTTGTTTCAAGAGCAAGCATTAATACAGGTTACATTATATTAAATTCATTTTATATTGCAAACTATCTAATCTACCGGGATGAAAATTATCTATGCCCATTTTCGATATTAAAACTACACATGTAGACAAAAATGACCACAATGACCCCAATGACCAAAGTGACCACAATGACCACAATGACCAAAATGACCAAAATGGGAAATCACAAAAAAAAAACAAAACCTATCCTGCTTTCTGGGATAATCTTTACATAAATCTATCCCATTATCCGAGATGAAAGTATCTCTTTTCCGCCCTCGGTATTAAAATGACATATATACCGAATTACAGCCAAATCGGTCCAAGAGTTTTTCCGTAAAAGCATAACAAACAGAGAGACAAATATATTTTTATCCCAAAAGACTGGCTGGCGGTTTTACCACGTTGAATAGCAATGCTTAATGGAGGGTCCTAATGCTCTAAAGCTTTATCGAGACGTCGCCGAACACTTGGTAGACCTCCCACGCGACCAAAAGGCTGGCATCTATTTCCCTCAAAGGTTAAGCATCGCTATATACTTCTTTTTAAAGGTGTCAGAAGATATACGAAGTGAATTATCCGAGTAGGCCTTTACGGCGATATTGTAAACTATACGAAATAGTAAAAACTACACAAAGGAGTCTCGAGTCCGATTTTGAGTCCCAAATAAATGTAGTTGAAATTTCCCAAAAATCACCAAGAACATGGTAACTCGAAAACGATAAAAATTGGTAAAACATATATGGGGGTTCACTTCACCGAATCTCATTTGAATTCCATCAATGTTTACCCATTGACTTTCGAATTCGAACTGTTTGGAATATTAATTTATAGATGCCTATTAAATAAAGTTTAATTTTCATCACTTCCATGTTGAATAAACTGAGGTGAAGTTTAATTAATGTAAGGAGAATGGGACTTTTGTGCAAAAACAACACTTTTCCATGGTTTGCCATTGTGGCATTCCTTCATAGAAATCGATTCTTACAAACTAGTATATGATTTTTCAAAATCAGCCGATTCGCTTTTTGACAAAGGTTTTTTTTATTGCAGAAGCTCAGCAGATAGGCAGACGGCCTACTTGATGGAAAGCGGTTACCATCGCCTATGGACATTTGCAACACCAAAGGTGCTACAAATGCGCTGCTGCTCTCTTAAGGGGGACTGGAACCTGGTCACTAATGCCAGAATACAACTCAAGGTTGTTATTATGGCATACTTTAGACCAGGCGGGGTGGGTGGTCATTCAGTCGGTCAAATGCCCTACCACCTGACTGTGGGTTGTTTTGTCGCCTCTTACGACAGGCCACTCGGCCGCAGGAAATTTTATTATTTCTCCGTTCCTGAACAATCAACATATACACGCCACAAGCCGAGTCGCGTTATTTTATATCAAAAGTAATTGTAATTGTATAAATTGAGTATAATTAAATTATTGCGGACAGAGAGCAACCCCCTGACCTGCGCGCCGGAGCACACCTCTCCACACCCTACATACCGTGGGCGCCTACTCGCACAGTTAGCAGCTAGGCGTCGAACGGAACGGAGTAAATAAGAAGCGACACTCACATACATATGGAACCAATACGCAATACTTAGTCTCTGCCATTCATTATTCTCTCTGTATTTCGTCTATGTATAGTTTTAATTTAATTGTAAATAAAGCCAATAATAAGTCATACAGTCAACATCGAATTTTATTTGAAAGAAGCAACTGCCACCAATATAAATATTGTACACATTAAAACTCTGTTTATATGTACTACCCGTACATTTGGAAATTCTACGTTCGGATACGACACATAATTAAAAATACGCTTTGAAGCGCGATATTTAACTTGATCAGTCCAACGCTTCCACCACTTTTTACGTGATTACACGGCTACTGAAAAGTGGCCGAACCGTAGAAATAAAAATAAAACTCGAATAAAATACCGCGCTTAAAATCGTTAAATGTAGTTTTAATAATGTTTTCTATGACACATATCTTAATGAGCAAAATATTTCCTAAGGAATGACAGAACCGAATAACACTGAACCTATAAACTCTGTGCACCATATCAAGAACCGTTTAGTGGGCCATAACCAGTATTTAATAGTGATATTGTACAGCTTCAGGGCGATCATAACGTTGTTTACTGGCCCGCCATCAGGGGGCGCTGTTGTGGTTAAAGTGAATTGCCCTTATTGATCACGGTTTATTACTGTCGCACTATATCTCATTCACTTGTTTGCGATGCAAAATTACATGTTTTATCAATACATGGTTAATTGACAAAATATTATTACGAGTTACGGGACTCGAATTAAAATGCCGTTGGAATTATTATACGGTTTATTAGAACTATACAAACACGTATAACACAGGTACAAATATAATCGAACACAACAAGTCCAAACGTAATGCAGAAGGTCGTAATTCAATAAAACGCGTAAAGTCCGTCACTATTAGATTCCCGATTGTAGTACACACGTCTCGCTTCGATCGTGATTCTCGCTCGACTGCCTTCCTACCTCAATCAGGCCATCGTTTTATCCTGCACAAGTGTAATGTGCCAGCCTGGCCACTTGGACCGCATTTTCTAGAATCAGCTTGTACTTTAAAATCCGTAACAAACGTATGCCAATAAATAAGTAAACAAAAGAAGACGATCATAAAAGAATTACAATATTTTGAATGTTATAAGTTCAAATGCCGACGGGTAATAAATTTGCTTCTACAAATCTGTACGTGGAATTTGTCTTTGTCGGCGCTTAGGTTGTAACAATATGTTATTACGACGGTAATGAAAGAATTTTTAATGACAATAATAACGTTTAATAACAATAAAATAACCCGCAGTAGCGAGTAGCGACACCTCGCACCCGCCTTCGTGCTTGCCTTAGCCAGCCGGTACGGAGTGGAGATCGCTAGAGCTAAGACCCAAGCTCTAGGGGTGGACGTGATAAATGGCCTAACATCGGAAGTAGCTTCGGTGAACCTGCAGCCCACCTCTCGACACCCCTTAGCCACTCACAACCATGTTGCCCCTCGCCAATCTTAGCATTTTTAGGGGCCCATGCAGTGAGAGGCGAGTCACCGTCGGCCCATTTTTTGCCTGTTCCTTGACCATGGCGACGGGCAAACCCCATAGTCCCTGATCTGTAACTACACTAGCAGTTCATCCCAATAACCCGGTACCTTTTGTTCTCATTCGCTACAATAGTTCTACACGTACCGGGGCTTGTCCTTGGGTGCATTTTTATATGGTGTAGACAGAAACAATCGCCGGCCAGTGTCACGCCACATTTAGATAAAATTTCTCAAAGGGTCTCTACGTGTTAGCCTTCCCATGGCCCCAACGCAAGCCCTCCAAAAGTCCAGGCCATTTTATGGCCCGTGGTCTTTAGAGACAGACAAATGTAATAATAGTGAAATAAAAATTCTAAGGCTACGTTCCACACGAAGCTTGCCATGACCGCGATTTTTCCCGTTCCACGTGGTTGCGGGCGTTACAATCATAAACTCAAGTGGAAAGGATTATTCGACCCACCTCTTGACATGGGTTGTTGTGAGCGCTGCGTGATCGAAAATTATGACGCATTGGTGACGATTTCGACACGACCGTAACTACCGTAGTCACTATGTGGATCGGCTGAAGGAGCAGTTTGGATATTGTGAGACACAAGTCGAATGTAGCCTAATTGGAATGAAGTTGAAGTAAAAGTATGATTATGACGAGGTATTCTAAAGTCCTCCCTTTTATATAAACATTGTTTTAGAGTGTCTTATAAAGTATATATCTACTCAATCCTTAAGTAGATATTGTGGAAAAAGTATTTCGGTTGCTGTATTAGATGTAGCTGCAGAATAGTTTTTTTAATATAGGTTTATTCTATGTAGGTATATATTATTATTTACAAATTATATAGTTTCTAAATTAAATTCATAAAATATTCGGATCGTTTTAGTATTACGCGAAAAGGAAGGTATGTACTGAAAATCAGCGTTGTGTCGGATATTATGCCGGCACAGCAATAAGGTGAGTGCAAACCTTGTTAACTGAAAATGCGGCGTACAAATTCTCAAAATATATTTTTATTTTTAAGATACATGTCAGCAATGTAAGTATGTTGCTATTTCATCAAATTAATTTAAGTATTAAAGACATTTTTAATTGACAAATCATATTACAATGTTAGTGATTATTTTAATGATACGACTTTTTAAATTACCAAGGTAGTATCATACAATTACACAATGTATTATTATGTAGAATAATGGATTAATTTTGATTTTTAGGACATTTATTTTAAAGTATGACTCAATTTAATTATTATTGTTATTGTTCAGAATTATTTTTTTGTTATATTGATGTAATATTAATACTAAATAGAGAATTATTATAATAAACACAACATTTTGCACAGCCTAGAGGAAAAAACACGTGAACCTATGAAATAATCCTATCATTTTTTTATGTACCATGTTTAATGCAATAAACGATGATTTGATTTGATTAATAAAAAAAGACACGCCAAGTGTAATTTATCTATCTATACATATAATAAAACTGTAGCGGTTGAATTTCTGTACAATGAAAAAAAAACCGAGTCCGGGGATTGTAAGAAGTGAAATAGAACTAATTTAGATTTTTTCAAAGTTTTTGTTTCTCTGTTTGTCTGCCTGTTTGTACCGGCTAATCTCCGAAACAATTGGACCGATTTAAATGAAATTTTGTATGGTGGAAGCTTATATCCCTGGTCAACATATAGGATACTTTTAAACCCGAAAAATTAAACAGTTCCCTTGGGATAGTTAAAAAAACTTTCCATGCGGATGAGGTCGCGGGCAGAAGCTAGTTATTAATATAAACGTCACATTTGGCGTAAGTGTAACTTACGACGATGAAGCATTTTCATAATTGAGCTTATTCAAATATGGAGTCACAAGCCCTCATAATGGAATATCAAAGCAGAACAAAGCACATGCATTCTGAACTAGCTGAACGAGTCGCTGAGTTTTAACTAGCAAACTTGGGCTAAAAACAACACCTGCATAATTTAGTTCAGCCAAAACGTGGGGTTCCACCAATTGAATACGTAATTGCTCAGATAAATAAGGCCTCATCCTGTTAAAGGATGCCAATCTTAGAATGCCGGTCGCACCGCAATGCATTACGAGCACTTAGTATTAAATACTTAATCGAATTATGTGGAAGAGTTTCCAGTAATCCAGGATACATTACTATTATAGCCTTTCCAAGCATTTATTTCACCTTTGACAGCTCGATGACGGATGAATTAGTATCCATATGTTATGAAAATCGAAATCTATACTATAATATTATAAAGAGGTTAAAGTTTGTGAGTTAGTGACGTTGTAGAGAGTAATCTCCGAAACTACTGTACCAATTTTAAAAATTCTTTCACTGTTGGCAAGTTACACTATCCCCGGTTGACATAGGCTATATTATATAAGCTAAGGATCCCTTAATTTTTTTAAGTTAGGGATCATTACTAAAACTCCAATAGCGTAACCTAAGGTGTAAAAAATTATCTAAAATCGCGTGCGCTGCGAAAACTATTGATAATTGAATAAAATAATGTATTACGACTTTGCAGAACACATCAATATTTATAAAAAGTGTAGCGACAACATATGTCTAACTATTATAGTTATGTCACAATAAGTGTTATTTTATTTTAATTTTAATTTTAATAATCTAACAAATAAACAAAACAGGCACATATATGACTTAAATTTATTAATTTATAATTTGACCCATCGTCATAGTGACATTTTTTATTTTGACTTGAATAAATTTACTAATGGTAAATTTAGGCTAAACAAAGATACTATGTATCTGCCTTTTAAGTTACGAAGACGTATAGCTACTTTATTAGCATTTAATATACAAAATCATGACAAAGTTATGTATGATATAACTGAAAAACCTGACATAAATTTAAATAAAAACAATAATGTTTTTAATATTAACTCTACTATGAGTCCTAGACCTTTAAACTGCTAGAAATGACCAAAGCTAAACCTACTTCTAATTTAAATATAGTTCACCAAAATATACAGGGTTTAGCAGGTAAAGACTTACAAATTGAACTTTTTTTAAAAGAATGTAAGGTTCATGTCCTATGTATTACAGAACATTGGCTTAAAACTTTTGAAGTCATAAACTTCATAGAGCATTATACAGTGATAAGTGCATTTGTAAGGAAGTCCGCTATACATGGCGGATCACTTATCCTTGTAGCAAATGATGTAAAATGTAAAGAGCGTAAAGACATTATGTCCCTTTCTGTTGAACGTACTGTGGAGGTTTCCTGTATTGAGCTTGAGCGCTATGTAATTGTCTGCGTGTACCGACCCCCCATAGGGGATTATAGTGTATTTGAAAGCACAATGGAGGAATTATTAATAAAATTAAATAAAACTGATAAATTGCCTATAGTTTGTGGGGATTTTAATGTTAATTTGTTGGAAATGTCATCAACTCGTACTAAGATCATTAATCTTTTCAAATCCTTTAATCTTATACATGTCTTTAATGAACCTACGCGTATAACTGCTACTACAGCTACCTGTTTAGACAATATATTTTGTAGTTGCAAAATAATCGATAAATCACTCATAGATGTACTACGGTCGGATCATTGTGGCCAGTTTATATCGATACCTTTTGACAGTATTAAAATCACTTCTAAAATAACCTGTAGACCGGTGAATTATCATCGCTTAAGAACCTTTAAAGATAATCTAGCCAAAAAAATTCCTACCTTGTCTCAACAGCGAAGATCCAAACAACTTGTATAGTAATTTCTTCGACGTTATACAAGCTGAATTTGAAAACACATTTAAACCTAAAACAATTAACAAAAGTAATAAACTTAAGTTTAGTGATTGGGCTACAAAAGGTATATATAAAAGTCGAATAAAACTATGAATTATACAGTGAAAAACAATTTAATTAAAATCCAGACTTTCTTAACTATATTAAAAAGTACTCTAAGACCTTTAAAAGGGTGTGCATCGCTGCCAAATCTTTATATTATAGTAACAGAATTAAAAAATCATCAAATATCATTAAGACAACTTGGAGTGTCATAAATGACGCTTCTGGCAAAACTTCACGTCGAGATGATGGAATTGAGCTTGTAATTAACAATAACATCATTAGTAATAACTTTGAAATTGCACAAACATTTAATGAATACTTTAGGGATATACCAACCTTAACAACTAGCTCTTTGTCATCATCACCACTGGAAGCTGAGCTGCTAATGACACAGTGTGTTGATGAATGTAATATTTCATTCAAATTTAATCATATAGATACAAGTGATATTGTAAAAACGTTTAAATCACTAAACATTAAAAACACAGCTGATTTTTGGGGTATATCTTTAAAAGTATTAAATGACATAATAGACACTATTGCACTATCACTAGTAGAAATATTTAATCGATGTGTAGATAAAGGGGTATTTCCCGACTTAATGAAAGTTAGCAAAGTTATCCCTATATTTAAAAGTGGAAACAAAAACGACCCCTCCAACTTTAGGCCAATTTTTATTTTACCAACCTTAAGCAAGATCTTTGAAAAAATAATTTAAAATCAACTGCTCTCACATTTTAACATTAATAAATTATTTCATACTAAACAGTTCGGGTTCACCAAAGGTCCATCCACTACCGATGCAGGTGTTGAGCTCCTAAAACACATTTATGATGCTTGGGAAGGATCACAGAATGCCATTGGTGTATTCTGTGACCTGTCCAAGGCATTCGATTGCGTTGAACACGTGACCCCCCTAAAAAAGCTCAATTATTACGGTATTCATGGCGATTCTCCCAACCTATTATCGTCTTACTTAAATAACAGATTCCAAAGCGTTGAAATTAACAATGTCAAATCTTGTGAGACTGGCATATCTATGGGTGTGCCCCAGGGTTCTATTCTAGTTCCCTTCTTATTTTTGATATATATTAATGATTTGCCATATTTTATTAATGATATGTGTGAGGTAGTGTTGTTTGCTGATGACACATCGCTTATATTTAAAGTTGATAGAAATAAACTGAACTTTGACGACGTAAACAACGCCTTATCCCAAATATCTAAGTGGTTTACTGTAAATAACTTATTACTCAATCCGAGCAAAACTAAATGTGTTAAGTTTGTTATGCCCAATGTAAAAGAATATGATATTAATATCTCTCTTAACGACACTAGACTTAATCTAGTAGATTCAACTGTATTCTTAGGCATTAACCTAGATCAGAAGCTCCATTGGGGCGCTCATGTATCTAGTCTCTCAGGAAAACTTAGTTCTGCTGCATATGCGGTCAGAAGAGTTAGGCAGTTCATTGACGAAGAGACTGCTAAACTAGTTTATTTTAGTTATTTTCATAGTGTCATGTCCTATGGTATTTTATTTTGGGGCAACGCTGTTGACTTAGAGACCATATTTGTTTTAAAAAAAGAGCCGTAAGATCAATTTACAACCTCGGCCCTCGGGAGTGTCTTAGAGAATGCTTTAAGGAAATCAATATTATGACGGTCGCCTGCCAATATATCTTTAATAATATAATTTATATTCGTAATAATTTGAGTGCCTACAAGCAGTATAAGGATATTCACAATTTCAACACCAGGCATTGTAATAGACTGATATTGCCATCTTTTAGATTACAAAAGTACTGTCCTCTTTCTTGGGGTTGGTATACGCTTCTTCAATAAGATTCCGAGTGAAATGTTAGATCTGCCTTTCACTAAATTCAAAACCAAATTAAAAAGTATCTTGCTAAAAAAGGGATACTACACTATTGAAGAATACTTAAATGACAAAAATTCATTTACATAGCAGCTCGCTCTAACATCTTATACTATATTTTGTATAATGTTATCTTGCCAAGCTTGTAAGGGATTTATGGAGATATATTGCAGCATAACATTTTAGTACGTCATATCATTATAACTTTCATAATATTTTTCTTTCCTCTTATTGTGTCTTGGTCTTATTGAGTATGCACTGTTTGATACAACTCCATTAATTCTTCAAGAAGTAATTCTGTAACATACTTCTGTATAAAACTTATTAAAAAAAAACAACTTGAGATATAAATAGAATAAGAAACTTAAAGAAAAACATTATTTAGCTAGACGTGTTGCTGGGGAGTTTCTTGCCGCTTCTTCTCCTTAACAGCAATAACACGTTGTGAAGCGGTATACATAGAATAGGAAGAAAAATTAAATTTTAACTTATATATTTATATGACCTTCAAAAAGTGTTCTCCAGTGGAACTTATTTTGAATAAAAAACTTTGAATTTGAATTAAAAATGTAATTAAAGCGCCGCCGCTAGAAAAGGCTCTTTATTTGTATCTTGGTATTCATCAAAATAAATTACTTCATATTCAAGACTGCTTTATTTACCTTTATTATTTGAATTTTGAATTATACGATTCGGACATTCCATTAGAAAGATTCACGAGTTTAAAAATGTAAGTATTAGAAAAAAGTTGTGTGGTCGCCGCGCGCCCTAATCGGCTAGATAGGCTTATGCGATGTAGGCGTCACTGGGGTATGGGCAGTACGGGAGGGGAAATATTTTGAATTCGCTTAGTAAGTAATTAAACTCAACAAAAATAAAGAGGTAAAGTGTGTGAGTTTGTGACGTTGTAGGGGGTAATCTGGATCTACTAAACCGATTTTGAAAATTCTTTCACCAGTGGAAAGCTACATTATTCCTGAGGGTATATAGGGTATATTTGATTGTGATTAATAATAATTGCTTTTTTTTTTTTCTGATGCCTAGCGAAGTGAGTACGGGTCAGCTAGTCATTTATAAATAAATATTTTTTTCTTTATTAGATAATATATAAATAATTATGATGAAAATATCTTTTTTAGCTAGACGTGTCGCTGGGAAGTTTCTTGCCGCTTCTTCCCCTTTGAACAATAGGAAGGAGATTTAAATTTTGACTTAGATATATGACCTTTAAAAAGTGTTCTCCAGTGGAACTAGTTTTTAATAAAAACTTTTGAAGTTAAATTTGAATAAGTTTTAATCAATTTGACGGCCTCTGTGGTTGAGCGGGCTAAGCCTTTGCCGGCTTACCTCACTGCAACGCAGAGGCTCCGGGTTCGATTCCTGGTATAGTAAATTTTGGAAACGTATTTTCTCCGTCATTTACTATGGTCTGGATGTCTGGGATCGGCCCGAGAGTGGTGCGCGTTGTATATTACCCATAACACAAGTGTAACTTGCTTAATTTGAGGATATACGATATGTGTGTTTGTCTGTCGATTATAAAAAATATTTTCTTTAAAGTAGAACATTTGTTATTTTCAAATCGATTACTTGCGATTTATTTACATTTACTGTCGGTATTTTAATAGTCTTTGCACTACATAACTCACAGAACATCACTATTCCGTCACCCACAACAATAAAGTACGAGGATTATGTCATTTGTTTCATGAGGGCTTTACTATTAAGAAACATGTAACTTGATAGACGAACAAATGTTAAAAGTAAAATAAACGCTTGGAAATAGTATACTACACAGACGCAAGCCATGTTTATACTAGACTAGCTGTGACGAGCCACGACGTCGTCCGCGTGGAATCTGTTTTCAAAACCCCCGATTTTGAAACATTCTTCATTGGTGCTCCGCTCCTATTAGTCTTAGCGTGATGGTATATAGCCTGTAGCCTTCCTCGGTAAATGGGCTATCTAACACCAAAAGAATTTTTCAAATCAGACCAGTAGTTCCTGAGATTAGCGTGTTCAATCAAACAAAAACAAACTCTTCAGCTTTATAATATATTGTTACGAGCTACAGGACTCCAATTAAAAATGCCATTGGAACTACTATAGAATTTATTAGAACTGTACAAACACGTATAAAAGAAATACAAATGAAACTGTATGCAACCAGTTCACACTGCACGATTCAATGCAATTAGACACGCGCAAAGTCGGTCGTCTATATCGCTAATCGAGAGTACTAGAGAACATCTTACTCGTTTCGTAGTCGTCGCTTGACTGCCTGCCCCTCCATTCGGGCATCGTCTTATACTAACTACACAGTACAAAGAAATTGGAGGTGCACACTGAGTTTCTAAGAAATATTAATTTGCACACTTGCGAACGTCCACAAAGTCGAAAACAATAACAATAAGGATTAGTTCGACGCTAATGATGGTTATAAAACAGGTAGAAAAACAATAGCATGTTACAAATTCAAAACAAAAGATTCCCTAATCCGGGAGGATACTAAACTGCGCTTACAATAGGCTGTGCGGCTTATCTTTGATGGCATGTAACAATATATTAGTATAAGATAAGTTTACGCATACACTTTGTTTTAAAAATGCCTCATATAATTTGATGCCTTTGATCACATAGGCTCCTTCTACACTTTTATATATTCTGAACTTTAATATAACACCTTTATAAACCGTGACTTCATTCAAAGAAATATCCAAAAAAGCGGAGATATATTCGTTTTTAGCAAAAAAAAACTATAACTTTTATGCATATTTTATGAACTTTGGCGTTAATTATTTTTCAAAAAGTCTGTTCTAAATGATGAAGACGCCATCCAGGGCCGGCGTTCAAACGCCTGGCCTCTGAGAAAGACCAAACACATTGTCACAATAAGTTTGTAACAGGCCACCGCATTAAAAATAATAACATAATATTCTGTCTTCTGAACTCCCGCTACTGTTTATTCAAACGTAAAGAGACAACCCTATAAAAAAAAATTGACATAATTGTCATATATTTTTTCTCTAAGTTTTCTATTTTGTTACATATTTGCACAGCAGAATTTGGCATGAAACGCAAGTTTAGTCGGCCCGTGACGGCGTTGCCAAGTTTTTGGACGGATTAGTATGATCGTACTTGCTAACCTTGTGAGATCGTACTGGGGAATTAGGATATACATCGGGTTGCCAACTATATATTTTTTCATTTATTGATACACAATATAAATTACATACAAAACTAATCCATACAGCTAAAATACGAAACTAATATTCAGGCAGTATTTTAAATTTTAAAAGGAATTCAAGAAATTAAATAATTTTTAAGGAAACATTTTGTCGGTAGAAAAAAAATAAGCAAGTACGAGGAACTTATTTAAAAATATCGATTAGTTAAGCAGTTTGCATGTCTAATAGCATTTTCTCGTGTGCTTCTGCGATTGTGCCGCAGAATTGCACGAGTTAATTCCTCCCTCACTTTTTATCACGGGACAAGTAGACGTACGAGCTCACGCCACTGATATAACATGGTGGAAATATCAACTAAGCGGACGAAGCGCTATTCATCCACTTTTATAATACGTACCGCTGAGGACTCGGAACTCTTTATCGTTGTCTGTTTTACTTGAAACATATTTAGGGATGACCCTAATGGTTGGAGGAGTGAGATGGAATGCTCCGCCGTCTCAAAGGAATATCTTCCAGCGAGGCTATTGTTGTTCCTCGCAGGCCTAGGCCCGTCTACTATTATTGGAAATTTTGTATATATTAATTGTACGTATTCCACTACACATACAATTTAGGTGTCTTCAAGTCTCGCGAGAACAGATATCTTCTGAGTAAGCGTGCTCCACCTTAGACTCCATTTCATGCGATACATAAAAAAAAATATTAATGGAATGTGATCGGTAGGATGAGAAAAGGAGGTTACTGTTGAAAAAACACAAATTAGAGACAATAAGCATAATTCAAAAGGTGTCATCAAATTCAAATTTATTTATTTATATAAACTTATTTCTAGGCCTTATATCTAAAACTTATGGTAATAACACATTTTGAATTATAATAGTTAAAATTAACCCCACGGTTTTTTTTGGTGGCGTTGCTGCACCAGACTCTTGGGTTGTTTCGCGGCAACCAACACAATTTTATTAATAAAACTTAATATACTAAAATTATTCATTAATTAACCTGTGCATGTGTTTGTGTGTGTATGCCCCTAGTAGAGCTTACTTCGAAATAGATAAAGATTTTTTTTAATGATTACTATATATACGATTATCCAGATGGTTTTAATTTAGTGGTGTCTGATGGGATTGAATATAATAGATTAGAAAACGCTTTATTGTTCACCACATACACATTATATCAACAATGTACAGTATATTCACATTAAACAGTAAAGACAGGAACAATGCTTTAGAGCAGGTATGGGCAACCTTTGACATGTTGAGAGCCAAACTTTAGCGTGCAAATACGTTCGCGGACTGCGTTTAAAAGTACTTAGTGCATTTTAAGGTAGTGATAATATTTTTTGCGATAGATATTAGACATGAAATAATACGACAATGTTATTATAGTACAATTTATTAAAATAACAAAATGAAATTAAAAAAAAATGGTACATTATAATTAATTCGTTAAATTTGCAATTGTTACAAACTACGAAAGTTAAATACACCGAAATCAACGAGACACTTGAGCTTGAATTTGGGAAACTAATCCATCGATTTGGATTAATTCCACTGATACAAAGACGTAAAGAATTTTCCAAATTATCGTCAGTCAGTCTTGTACGATGTGTTGATTGAGGCGCCGATTGTGAGGCGGCAAACATCAAAGGATTTGATGTTTGCCGCCTCACTGTCACTCCCATGAGTATAAGTACCTAATGTAATATTTTTTTAATTGGGTTTTTTCAAAAAGTCTCGCGGGCCGGATCATATCTTAGAGCGGACCGGATCCGGCCCGCGGGCCGGTTGTTGCCCATATATGCTTTAGAGCGATCTCTTCAAGACAACCACAGATGTATGACGGTGGTATGCACATTAAATACACACATATACAAATAGGATATGTAAATATTATACAGTACAAATACCTAAAATAAATAAACTATAACACATTGTTGATTGAAAAAAAATTACCATTTAACCATATCTCGCAAAATTAGTAAGCTGAATAGACAATCCAACATAAGTATTATAGTTTCACGGGATATGATTTAAGAAGTATATCTATAACACACTTATGCCCGGTTTCTGAGGTACTTTAACTGTAGTTTATCTGTTCGTTAGCGCTATCGGTTCAATAACTTATAAAATTGCGTTTCTTAACTCACCATCGTACGATAAACTTCATTTAAATTTGGTTCAATTTAACTGACCAATGGCACGGTTTATTACACGTACCCAAAAATAATGAAAAATCAAACATAATCTTATATATAAAAATCAATTGCTGTTCGTTAGTCTCGCTAAAACTCGAGAACGGCTGGACCGATTTGGCTAATTTTGGTTTTGAATTATTTGTGGAAGTTCAGGGAAGGTTTAAAAGGTGAGTAAATATAAAAAAATGCTTGGAATATAGTAAAAACAACAATTTCACTTTCCTTTAGAAACTGCGTATAGGCGGTACGAAGTTTGCCGGGTCAGCTAGTCTTATATATAAAAATCAATTGCTGTTCGTTAGTCTCACTAAAACTCGAGAACGGCTGGACCGATTTGGCTAATTTTGGTTTTGAATTATTTGTGGAAGTTCAGGGAAGGTTTAAAAGGTGAGTAAATATAAAAAAATGCTTGGAATATAGTAAAAACAACAATTTCACTTTCCTTTAGAAACTGCGTATAGGCGGTACGAAGTTTGCCGGGTCAGCTAGTCTTATATATAAAAATCAATTGCTGTTCGTTAGTCTCACTAAAACTCGAGAACGGCTGGACCGATTTGGCTAATTTTGGTTTTGAATTATTTGTGGAAGTCCAGGGCAGGTTTAAAAGGTGAGAAAATATAAAAAAATTGATTCTGAGGCGATACGAAGTTTGCAGGGTCAGCTAGTTTGACATAATGTCACAGATGTTTTTTTTATGACAATGATTTCATCATCATTTATTTATACATCCATGAAATTATCTAAATATATTATTTAAAACGACCAAAATGACTTTAAATCGCAAAAATAAAAAATTATTCGGTATATTACTAGTTGTAATGATGAATTAAAATAGTAAAATAAATATTTTTTCTTAAATAGATCCATCTATTGGCGAGTTTTGGTATTAGTTATTGAACGCTTCCATACGTATTTAGAAACTCAATAAAAGTTAATCTAAGTTTATCCATTACATAGCTTTATAGAATCAATTGTTGTTGAACTCATAACTGATAACCTCAGAAACCGGGCATTAATCTAGTTTCACCATTTTCATCTTGCCGGTTACTAAAGTTATTCGTGTTAGATTAGGTCTAGACTTATTTGAACTTAGGTACGCTCCTCATGCACTAATTATAAACCGATTGTTCTATTGAGATGTGAAAATGGAACTGAAATAGTTCTAACGAAAATGTTCTTAATGCCATCGGACTGAGGACTCTTTTTTCATTGGTCGATAGGCTCCGTAAGCTGGTGCTAGAATATTCTGTTCGATAATGCTGTAGTGCCTGTATGCGTATTTTTTATAGCTGGACTACGACAGACAGACAGACGGCCCACCTGATGGAGAGCAGTTACCGTCGCCTATGAATCTTTGCAACTCCAGAGACGTCACCAACGAGCTGTCGGCTTTGAAGAAATTTTACAACATCCTTTAAAAAAAAACAGCATTTAATAATTAATACTTCTTTATGGTTCTGAAAGGTCAGATTAATAAATCTATCATACGATCGGTCATGTTATACGGGTCCGAATTTTGGGCCACTAAAGTGATAGACCACAAACCGCTCCACTCAGCTGAGATGAGAACGTTGCAATGGATTTGTGGTGTTACAAGAATGGATAAGGTGAGAAATGAGTACATAAGGGGATCTTTGAAAGTTGCACCCGTGACTGAAAAATTGAGAGGAAGAAGACTGAGGTGGTATGGATATGTAATGAGGAGGGATGAAAATGTTAACTTCAAGATTGATGGTTATAAATGTAAAGGAAGACCAAAAAATAGATGAATGGATTGTGTGAAGGATGATATTATGATATGTGGTGTGACAGAGGACGTATGTCAAAACGACATATTGTGCCTAATTGGGAGCAGGTGAAAGAAAAGAGAGACCTCTTTATGGTTCCGAAATCAAATAATAAATACACTTTTGTCACCCTTACTGAAAATGAATATTTTATATAGTAATTAAACTTTCCTTAATCCAATAATCATGTGACAGAAACAGAACTACATTGTAAAACTCAACAATAAACATTCGTAACGTGAACTTAATTCATTTAGACCTTATTTGAACACAATATTTTCCTTGTGACTTCTGACTCAATGTTGTACTTGAAAGAGCAAACAAAAGGGTTTAGGGAATTATAGTGAGGTGCAAACATCCGATTATAAGTAATTCTAAATTGTATTTGAAATCGATTCATCATCATCAGCCAACCGTTGCCCACTGCTGGACGTAGGCCTTGCGCAGATTGCAATCTGTAAGGAAACTATTTATTATGCAGTTAGTTCTTCATAAGCACCGTATTTTACCGTTTGATCCTAGTATATATAATAAAAGAAGATACGATTTAGTATGTACACCATGCCGACTTCGATTAGCTGACCGACATGCTTACTTTCTTAGTCCCAAAATTTACAACCGAGTTAATAAGTTACTAAATAATATACTCTCTTACTCATCGCGAATGTAAA
Organism: Dendrolimus houi; assembly: GCA_039645545.1. NCBI lineage: Eukaryota > Metazoa > Arthropoda > Insecta > Lepidoptera > Lasiocampidae > Dendrolimus > Dendrolimus houi. Next base: position 18,790,947 of record CM077134.1, on the reverse strand, counting down.
TAAAAGTTATTCAACTGGCTAATAGAATTCCCTTATGACGACACCGAGAATTTACTAAACTGACTACACTAGTCTACTAAGACACACACACTCGTTCAATTGTACACATATCACACACATACACACCACATACATACATATACACAGCCATTCACACGTCTATACATTTAAAATATTAACACGAAAAAATTTCCAAATCTATAAACTTTATTAATATTTTTTTTTTTTATAATGTATAACAAACGAGTTGTCTGGAAGTGGGCGCTAACAACTGCAACACAGTATTATACTACTACAGTTGTTTGCGACACTAAATTGTTTTAGTACACTATGTTAATGGTTTCGAATAAATTCTTCAATTCTTAATTCTTTAATTGCTGGAGGTCATCCTACACTATGTTTGCCGAGACCGCGGTCTCCACTCCAGGACTCGTCTGCTCCATCGGCCATCAGTGCTGCGACAAACGTGGCCGGCTCACTGTCACTTCAGGTTGCTAATCTGCAAGCTATGTAGGTAGCCTTGGTTCTCTTACAAGTATCCTATTTCTCATTTTATCCAAAGAGATACTCCCAGCATAATACAGAATACAATTTCCTGCGGCCGGGTGGCCTGTCGTAAGAGGCGACAAAACAACCCACAGCCAGGTGGTAGGGTGTTTGCCCGACTGGATAGCTACCAACCCTGGTCTTGAGTATGCCGCCATAACAACCTTGAGTTGTGGTCTGTTCCAGTCTCCCTTAAGAGAGCAGCGGCGCATTTGTAGCCCTTTTGGTGTTGCAAATGTCCATAGGCGATGGTAATCGCTTCTCATCAAGTGGGCCCTCTAACTGTCTACTGAACTCAGGTAATAAACAATTTAAAAAAACATAGCTCGCTCCATAGTCCGCTAAGCGACCTTCGAATTGTGAATCAAGCCCACTGACAGTGTCCATGTCTTGGCACAGTTAGTCATGCTGGGTAGGACGCACTGCTCGAGGACTTTCATCTTCAAGCATTGCGGAATGGTTGACGTAAAGACCCAACGGAGGAGAGTAACCGTTTTACATCAGGCGAGCCGTCTCCGTCTGCTGAACTCATGAACATTTTTTATTGTAAAACTTGATTCTTATATCGATGTATAAAAATGTTGATTTCGATTATGAAACGTCCCCTCACTATAAATAAAGTAGTGTATATACGAGCAAATGTTTTAATTAAATTTAAGCACGTTCCGCTTAAAGGTAAGCGAAAATTGTACACGAAATATTTCGTTCTTAATTTGGAATTCAACAGCCAAATTATAAACATCACGAAACAACTTGTTTGATAATAATCCCGCTCTAGTGTTGACTTAATACATTATTTACATCTTTTGTAGACAAATACGCAGGTGGGTGATTTTCGACTAACTGGTATTACGCTGTACTCAGGGCCCAGTGCCGTATTTACCTGGGTGTGCAAGGGGTGCCTGGCACCGAAGCGCAGCGATCTAGATGGTGCAAGCCGATTATTTATTTAATTTATTCGGGAAATATACAATAATTATCATTCTTACAATACAAAATACATAATTAATACACATATCAGCTAAGTTTACACTAAAAAAATTATTTATGTTACGCATTTGGCTCATACAACTATAAGAAAATTGTAATGTATTTGATATAATATAGGAAATTTAGATAAAAAAAAGATTAAATAATACACACACAAAAAAATACAATATGTCTATTTATCGATATCATTTTTAAGTCATAATTATCATGTCATAAAAAATCGTGATACATTCTAGTCCTAGTAATATTATAAACGCGTAAGAGTCTAAGAATGTATGAATGTATGAATGTGTGTTTGTTACTCTTTCACGCAAAAACTACTGAATGGATTTTGATGAAGCTTAACTATAATATAGCTTACATACTTCAGAATAACACATAGGCTATAATTTATAAATATATAGTGTGAATTATCCAAAATATAAAGATTTTCCATCACCACGCGGGTGCGACCGCGGGGCGTAGCTAATGTTATATATAAAAGTCATTATATTCAAAAAACAAAAAAGATCTAATCTCCAATAAAAAAGTAGTTAAAGAACATCATCATGTTTCTAAATCTGCCTCCTTCTCCTCGAGTCGTGTTCTTTCCTGTGGGTTCTGACCTTTCGCCACTACTTTTTCTTCGACTATTTTTCGCCATCGGAGACGATCAGCGGCAATATGCAGTGCGTCATACATGGAGTCTGATTGTAGTTCGGATCTGGTCGAACAAATGCATTGCACTACGGCCTCAGAAACTTTTTCCTTCTATTTTGCCAGTAAGAATTAGTTTTTCGAAATTGTCACGTTGTTTCCCGGCTATGTGTCCGAAGTACTTAATGACTATACGGAGGCCGATGGATGACAGCCACGTTGATATTGTTACAACCTAAGCGCCGACAAAGACAAATTCCACGTACAGAATTGTAGAAGCACATTTATTACCCGTCGGTCGGCATTTGAATTAATTGTAATTCTTTTATGATCGTCTTCTTTTGTTTAATTATTGATTGGCATACGCTTCTAGTTATTGTGGAGAACAGCCTATTGTACTCGTTTATGGCCATATGCAGGTATCATCAGCCAGGTGTTACGGATTAAGTACAACCTGATTCTAGGAAATTCGGTCCACGTTGCCGGACGGGTGTATTTGCATTTGTCCAGTATAAAACGATGGCCTGATGGGGAGAGCTTATCAAATGATTAAGATTAAAGGTACTGTTGTCTAATTCTTTAAACAAAGATATTAATAAAAATCTAGATATATTATATTATGCGTTAAAATATCCATATACTTGCGTAATATTTTGTTGCTTAACACTTTTTATTCTGTTAGTTGGTTGATCGATTATTTATTCGTTACCGATATATGTTATTTTATAATTTGTAAATGGCAATACAGAACTTTTAAACATATATTATGTCACTATCAAGTGTCATACGTTAGACAAAGCTGTATGGACTCAGTTTCTTTGCCAGACATTGTTACGAATAAAGCACAAATCTAAAAATAATTCTTTAAAAACAATAAATATCGTATAACTACTGTTCAAATTATTCACTTATGGGTATCATTTTATATTTTTTGATGATAAAATTGCACAATAAAACATTACATTTTAAATTCCCGCGAAAACTCTTATATTATCGTAATGGAGGTTATGTCACTATTAAATATTTAAGGCCCAATTCTATTTTCAGCCAAGTTCTTGTAGAAAATGACAATCACATGTAGTATCGCCATATAACCTTTTGTGGCTACATAAACTTTACTTTCATTATTTTTTATTTCTCCATTTAAATTTGACGTATTCCCTTTTTCTCGCGCACGTCAATTCATTTATGTCATGTCATCAAGCATTATTAAATCGCTCCGCCTTATAACTATTTACAGAAGTGCAATAAGAGAACCTGCGGAGCCGCCGATATTTCACTATACCATCAAAAGGTACGTGCGTGCTCTTTCTTTCCCATTTCCCTCATTTAAATTTTCCGACATTACATCAACAAAATTCAGTTCATTATTATCATAAAATAGAACGCCGCCGCATCAATACTTGGGTTTCTAATGACATAAGCTAGCTAAACATGTAATTGTGCGTGTAGGTGTCCAGCCCGGGGCCCTAAGAAACCCGCAAGTCTCTTTTTCTTTCTTGTTATACAGTGCTGACTTAGTAACCAATTCAGCCAAGCCGCCTAAGAATAATAAGACTTTTCCCGTTCATCCATGGATAGTTTGTATTGTATTATATTAATGTTCTATTAGGTTGGGGAAAAAGTTTCTTCGCATTTTATATAAAAATTCAAACGGTTTTTTTATAAAGTTTATTTACATTTGACTAAAGTATGTAAGTGCCATTTTGTTGGATAAATTTTTGCCATCTTGTAGGTAGGGACGTGATCCCATTGCTATAAAAATTTTGGGGCTTCTTAACAAAAAACTGCGACAAGTAGTTTTGGCAGTCCTTTCGTGATGTTGACCTGACACTGCCTAAGGAATTCTACAGAGACCGAAACAGGTGAAAATCTGAAGGTGCAAGGTCAGGACTATACGGCGGATGCATTAACACCTCCCAGCCAAACTCTCGTAATTTTTGCTGAGTGGCTAAAGATGTGTGAGGTCTAGCGTTATCATGGTGAAAAACCACACCTCTTCTGTTGATTAATTCCGGCCGCTTTCTCTCAAATTTTTGCTTTAATCTCATCAGTTGTTCACAGTACAGTTCAGAATCGATGGCCCTGCCTGATGGTAACAGCTCATAATGAATAATGCCTTTCCAATCCCACCATTCACACAGCATCACCTTGTTGCGAGTTAACCCGGGTTTCGCTACAGTCTGTGAAGCCTGGCCGGCCTTAGACCACGATCTTTTTCACACGTTCTTGTCGTACGTGATCCACTTTTCATCACCAGTTATCAGCTTCTTCAAAAATGGTTCGGTTTCATTACGTCGTAATAAAGAATCGCAAATGAGTACACGGTTCATTAGGTTTCTTTCAGTGAGCTCATGAGGCACCCAAATATCGACCTTTTTTGTGTACCCAGCTTTTTTCAAATTCGCCAAAACCGTTTTGTGGTCAATTCCCAGTTCTCCAGCTATATCGTAACTACTAATATGCCGATATTGCTCCACTTTTTCAAAAATGGCATCAATTTTGTCCGTAACAGGGCGACCAAAGCGACGTGCATCTTTGATATTAAAATTTCCGGATTGAAAACGCTTCGCGGCTTCTGTTGCATTTTTACCTTTTTTGTAGTAAAATTTTAAAATGTATCGAATTTCTTCATTAGATTCACTCATTTTAACAATAAGAAAAACAAATGAAACTCACACATTTTCCTAATTTGAAATAGGAATTGTCTTCCTTAAAATTAAAACTTTTTAATGATACCAAAACCAGCCAGATACAAATGGTATAGCCAAAGAGATCTTATTACAAGTTCATACATACTATATGCGAGAAGACTTTTTCCCCAACCTATTATATAAACTTTTTTATTGTTATGCAGTAATCGCTTAATAAGTAATCCAACCAACCCGGCCTATAGAAGTGTACTCAGATAGAATTTTCAATCCCACCAAAATATATTATACACGTTAAGAAGGGACAAAACTACGCAAAGCTTTTAGTAAAATTAATTATCAGTTAAGTGAAATTCAATGGGTTCTTCAAAGCAGCTTAAAGCATTCAGCACTTAAGTTATTTGCCTTTTAATTCCACCGCAGACAAGACTGTTTATATTCAAAGTTCTAAGTTGGAAATCATTAATTATGTACCGAGTAATATTACTTTAAAATTAAGTAGATTTTGATATCTTCGTTAAAACATTTATATAACTGTCTATAGTTTTGTAAATATATATGTATACATTGTTTATATTGGGTGTTTCAGCAAACGGAACACGTACTGAAATGATTGAAAGGGCATAACACTAGCGTACAGTTACAAAAAGGAAAAAAATCTTTAAAAAATAGTTTTAGAGTTATGACCGTTTAAACTTTCACTTCTTATTACCATAATTTCGCATAGAACCAGGTGGAACATGTACAGTCAAGGATTTCAAATCGAACTTATTTTTTTTATTCAAATTTATTCAACCGGAATTAAAAAGACGCATGAAAACTAACCCTTACCCTTGAAAATGTTTACAAACCGGTTGAGGTCACGAACTGTCAGCTGAACTATATAAAAACGCCGACTATCGGTAAGCCGGTTGCTTTGTGTTTGGCGGCATTATTAAAGGGCAACGAACTTACCAAATGTTTTATGCAAAGTTCAATCATTCTTAGTGTACAATGTAAAGGAGAAGCACAACCAAAAATTTTTTTTCTTCCTGTATCTTTATTATTAAATAATAAAATTATAACGTATCTTAATTAAGATATATTCCCGGTATACTATAACGGTTTTAAACAGGTGTTTCGTTTGCTGAAACACTCTGTATATACTATATACATATTTATCCGTGCAGGAACGGAAAAGGGTTCAACAAACTTAAAACAGAGTTGTATGATTGCTTTTTTAAAGACTGCAGGACAATGTATGTCTATGTACCGTTTAGCATCTGCCGGCGTTGTCCCATACACAGATATTGGTTTCACATGGCCGGGCTGTACAACAATTAAGCAATTTTTTGACCTACTGTGCCTAAATGTGCACATAGCTGCATAGTACATACAAAACAAAGCCCCTTTCCGCGTCTGTCTCTATATCCGCTAATTCCTTCTAAATCACGCATCGGATTTTAAAGTGGTTTTCACCATCAGTTAGATAATGTTTCCTGTGATAATTCTGGAGTGGAGACCACGTTTTAACAAACGTGGCGCAGGACGTTCGCAAGCTTAGTGGACTGACGATCTGCGCAAGACGCGGGCTGGATGAAGAAAACGGGAGACTGGGATATGTGGCGCGTACTTGGGGAGGTCTACGTCCAGCAGTGGACTGAGATTGGCTGAAGAAGAAGAGTTAATGTTTCACTGAAGGTTTTTAATTCATATAAAAACCTAATAAGTTTTAATCTAAGTAGAAAATTACAATATTTCACAACCGAGTCGCCGCAGCGTGTCTACATACATTAAAATTTAATACCATGTAACCTGAGTGAAAGTAAGCTTGCTGCTTGCTAAATAAAGAAGTGGCACGTATCAAGGTTTGATCTACGGCTAAGCCGCGGGCAAAACCCCAGTGTTATTATAATATTCACGTGCTGCAAACATTCCACACCGAGATAAACGATGTGTTAAACCTGTCAATCTACTGTAGTCTGGCATTGTTGCTCAATGGAAAACAGCAAATCTAAGTGAAGTCTTGTGGATGTACATAATAATATATGTATATGTAACTTATGTTTAATTATCTTTTTCTAATTGTAATAATTCTAATGAATTTTTTATACATTTCTATTGCGGACAGAGAGCACCCCCCTGACTCGCCCGCCGGAGCACACCTACTCTCCGCGCCCCACATACCGTCGACGCCCATAGCTCGCACAATTAGCAGCTAAGCGTCGGACGGTACGCGGGATATAGGAGCAGCCTTGGAGGCAAAAATTTGTGTAATACGGACACAATTCTCATTGACTACTTACCACTCTATCTCTCGACTCTCTTTATGTCATTACCTACTTCTTTATGTATATTCTAAGTTATATAAATAGTTTAATAATAATCACACAGTCCAATTTTATATCGGGTTTCATTTCCAAAGAAGAAGCAACTGCCACCAATAATTTCAATGATTTTAATAATTTATACATTTTTATTATACATACATTTTAATAACCCGTTTTCCTCCAATATAAATATAAGTTAAATAAAAGCTGTTTATTTTATTCAATGAAGTCCTATCTGCTTATTTATTTGTCTACATATATAAAAATAAACTTTGTAAATGTTTTAACCTCTTACAGGTTCTTTCATTCCTTATTTAGAGAAAGTTGGACATTATCGTGAATATTTACAAGTCGAATTTATAGTGCCATTAGATTATCAATTCTAGACATTTCAGTTGTATTACAGCGGGAAACGGCTCCCAGTCTCACTATTATGAAGATAAAGTATTTCCAAAGACACGATTCGGGTCTTCGCGTAACAAGAAACTGCGATTCTGTTCTGTATATTACAATTTTAATTTCATTATCAGATAGAGAACAGAACGTAACGTTTATAAGAAGTAATAAACGAAATATAAAAAAAATGTGTTTGTGTGAGATTCACACGCAGTAGAAGTTAAACTTCAGAGAATATACTCACAGTTAATTCTTCTCTAACTTTTATTAATACAAATATAGGTATATTTATATTAATAAAAGTTAGCCTACGTCCGTCAACATATTGTTACAACCTAAGCGTCGACAAAGAAATTCCACGTACAGATTTGTAAAAACACATTTTATTACCTGTCGGCATTTGAACTAATTGTAATTATTTTATGATCGTCTACTTTTGTTTACTTATTTGTTGGCATACTTTCTAGAGAACGGCCCATTGTTTATTGTACCCGTATTAACGCGAGTTAGTACAATAATATTGAAAGTGGTTAAGTATGGAGCAAAAGTTATTTTGTACATCGATAGATGGCGCTAGCCAAACAATAGATCGCGGTATGGTTTGCGTTTTGGTAATATAAGTATGTAAGCAAATATTAATAAATATTGAATCGATCTAGCATCGTTTTTTGTTTCATTGAAGTGACCCGCCTTAGTCTGAATTTGGTCAACCCGTTTATGGCCACTTGCGGCCGACTTATTAGCCAGGTGTTTTGGATTATGTCGACTACGATGCGGGCACATTGCATTTGTGCAGTATAAAACTATAGCCTGATGGAGGGAGAGGCAGTCGAGCGAGAACCACGATCAAAGCGAGACGTTTGTACTACCACGGGAATCTAATAGTGACGGACTTTGCACGTTTTATTGAATTACGACTTTCTGCATTACATTGGGACTTGTTGTGTTCGGTTATATTTGTACCTGTGTTATACGTGTTTGTACAGCTCTAATAAACTCTATAATAATTCCAACGGCATTTTAATTCGAGTCTCGCAACTCGTAACAATGTTATTATTCAAAATAAACTTCTTAAGTGTGAAAATTTTTAAGTGATAACTTTAAACTAAACAGTGAAAATTAACAGTGAAAATTTTAAAGAGACAACTTTAAAATTTTCACTGTTTTAGGCAAAAAAAAATATTATCAGTTTTATTTCGTCCAAATTGGACTTTTGATTAATCGTCGGTCTCTCTTATCTCTTCATCGTGTCGCTTTTTCGTTTCGCCAAATTTTAAATCATAAGAATTCTAAAGAAGTTTCATTCAAAAAGAGACTTATTCTTTTTCCAATAGAACGATATTGACGAACGTACATAAATAGAGAATTAAATATTGTAATTGTATAATAAGAGCCCATAAAGTTCCTACTGCTAGGATCGGGCCTCGCACTATAGGGGAACAAACATTATACCTGCCACGCTTGTTCGAGGCGGCTTAGCAGGTTATCTCATTGTGCAGGTTTCATCGCGGTGTTTTCCTTCACCGTTATAACAATATGCACGCACGTTAGATCGAAAAATTACCTAAGAGCTAAGAGGTACATCATGCCGTTTCCGGTATTATCTAAAATTTCCTAACAATAATGTATTAAATTCTTGTCATTCACAACCCATTAATTAAAATAGTTTATCAATGACTTCAATCCGGTATCGGTTGTGCCAATTTGCTAAGTCTCTTATACTGTAAAATTGTTGGAGGGGTGGCGAGGTGTTCTCAAAATGCTTGTCGAGTATAAAGAGTCAGTGTAGGGAATATATTATATGTAAGCCGTAAGGTTCTCTGATAACAAGTATAGTGACCAGTTGCTGTTCTTTTATTACCAAAAACCCTTCTGAGTTGTTACAAGTATTATAGTACCTACTACAATACACATTACATATATAAATACACATATTATATTATATACATACAAAATACAGTCTTATTTATAGAAAATATATATTACATGACGTACGTATATTAATTAATTGCTACATTATTTAGCAATGTACGGTGTAATTATGAATACTCCATGTATGAAGGAACTTGATAAATATTTAACTAGCAATTAAGAATTTGTATGTATTATAGAGTTAAGTTTAATATTAAATTAAGAGAGAGAGAGAGATAACACTTCTTTGCACACCAAAACATACAATTACAAAAACAGACCATATTTACAATATTTTTCGGCAAAATAATAGGCGGCCTTAGCGCTCAAAGCGAACTCTTCCAGGCAAACTAAATAAAAAAAAATAATCAGGCGACGATGTAGGTGGTACAGGAAAAAGGCAATAGATACATGAATTCTCAAAAAAATAAAAAAACTATACAAATTCATACATATATGCATAGTCATGTATATATATATATATATATATATATATATATATATATACATACAATAATATATTCCAAAATACTATTTATTACAATAAATGTATTAGCATGATTATATTGTGTTAATCACATATAGCTATTTATGGACAAATAGTGTTTGCCTTGCCTTACAGTGATTGAACCATGGGTTCTCGCCAGAAGTGCCTCATCCCATCCCACGGAGTAGTCATTACAAATGCACCACTCAAATTAAATCAACCCGCACACTATAATATATATATATACACTTTTTCTAAAGTTAATAACATGTTACATGAAAGCTAACGAAATATTCAAGACCATATTTGATATTGGAATGCCATAGCATCTGCGCTCAGAGTTCCTTACACAAAATATGTGTTGAAAACGCATTTCCGCAACATACGGAGTGCCGGAAAAATCTGCGGGCATCATAAAATAACAGCAGCGCAATTTCCTTAAGCTCCAACTTGGACGATGCATAAAACATTTTCGACTTCACCGCAAATGCACCAATATAACGTCTGCCAACATAACATTCTAATGTGCACAGAGTTCTTATCCTGATAACCGAGAAAATAGCGATATATCGAGACGAATTATTGTATTGATTTAGAGTCGGAAATTGGCCTGTATTTAGGGTAAGGTTTCAGCGTGGAAGCACTGCTAGTGTTTTGGAAACGTTCCAAGCTGACAGCGTTTTGGGAGTCATATATTATATGTAATTTTCATTATTAAATTTTCATTTTATTTTAAGCTGTAAATATATTTTGGTTTTCATTACTCTGTAAGTAGTTTGATTAATGGGATTTTATGATAACCAAAAATATTCCTATTTATCGACATAATAAAAACCTGACATAAAGGTCTCACTGCCAGGCTCGGGTTTCCTTATATTTTTTGGGAGAACCGACGGTACCGCCCTGTATAATCCGTGCGCAGAAGGTTTGCCGATGACTACTTACTATTATTTTATATACTTATGTAAAGTATATACGATAATAAATAAAAATAATAAATTTATTGTAACAACTATTTATATAACCTTTTTGTCAACCTTACTGACCATCGACGCGTGATATCATGAGGCTATCGGCAAACCTTCTGCGCACGGGTAGTACACGCCGCTTTTATCACAGGCGACTTGGCGGGTTTGATACTTCGATTATCCTAATGATCTCGATTTTATCACCATATTGTCCTTTACCGTCAGCACGTGGTGTTTGAAACAATACGCATTTTGCAATTAGGCTAGGAAACAGTCTTATGGCTGATTTCTATTATATATCTCACTAACTCTTCAAGTGCCTTACATAAAATTTTAGCTAGTATAAAATTTGACATAAGCTCCATAAAAATAATGTTAAATTCCAAGTGAATGAATAGTAAGATATTATAGGATCCGGGTAAAAGTTGTGCGTGCTTACCGGTCAAGACATTTTAAACATGAGTTTTAGATGCCAGTGCGTTAGATACTAACCTGTAATATAGAGTTCCAAGTTAGGTTCTCAATAGAAAAACAACTATATAATATTTACGAACATAATTATTTATTTCCTTTACCATAATACGTAACAAAACACTTATTGGCATGGCTTTTACTTACATTTTAAGCAGTTCATAATGTAATTCCTACAACTTAGTCATGGACTTTTGGAGATCTTCAGGTGGAAATGAAATACTGTTATGTGTTTAAATTGCAGTTCAGGAATGCCTGTTTATTTGGTAAAAAACCTATTAATATTTTATAATATAGCACACATTTAGCTGCTAAACAAAATATAACATTTAATAATAATAAGCGCACTCGATCAATTACTCGTGCCGCGGTGAGTTGAGGCGAGGTATGCGCGGAGGGAAATACGCGAGGCCCGACTAGGAACGGCGCGCTTGCTGATCATTTGCGAACGGCCGCCGTGGTGATCGGACGTCTGCGGCTACAGACTCTTTATCAATTTTCTATTATAATTTCTCCTTATCCAATTTGATAATGATACGTAATTATTAGGTCACTCATATCTGCTTCAGCGTTCCGAACAGAATAATGGCTCTTGAGGTTTTCAAGTAGAAGCACCAATGATAAAATGTAACTGACTGTATCATTTGAATTATATTTTTTTGATACCCTCTATTAAAAATAAAAACAGGCGTTCGGTCCTTGCCTTGTATGAAATAGGTAGAACATCGCTCTATCAATTATGCTATCTACCCTCTTTCTGTGTGAGGCGACTGCCAATATAGAACAGGGTAGAGGTAGCCATTCTTTGGTGACTAGCTGTTAACGATTTGACGAGAGACTCCGCGCCGTGCGCTCATCCTTGTCTTGGATTGGATGCTTTCAATTCATTGTAATTACTGGCCGTGCCAAGAACATTTATCATATTTAGACTTCGTACAAAGTGTTAGCTCCAAAGTGGATTTTAGTGCAGTTTGCTGTTTCTGTGTGCAACCTGAACCGAGCTAGGAGAGGCAGATTTCAAGGTTGGTGGAGCTTCTGCTTTTTTAGTGCAAGGATATAGTTCATAGTTCTCTCATACAGTCCATAACCATAGAACCAGCAACTTACTCGTGTGTTACAGCGCTTCATAATAGGCTTACCAGCCGTCAAACACAGGCTATTATTTACTGACAAAAGAAAATGTAAACTGTTGTTGAATGCAAGCTAAGAAACACGACTTTTTTAATACTCGACATCAGGTAGATGTCCAAACCGTTTATTAGTCATATTTAAAAAGGTTCATATACCTCGTTATTATATCATGCCTTAGAATAATAACGACAGCTAGCCCAGTCCGTACAATTCAAATAAAACCTCTTCCCCTCTTCCCGCGGTAAAATGTTTCCGAAATGTTCACTCAGCATACGTGTTAGAGGGAGACAGAGAACTGAAACAAATGACTCTGAAGAACTAAAAGGTATTGTATTCAAGTTCGATTTCGATTTGAGGGTAGTAACGAATTTCGTAAACTCGTTTCAACAAGTAAAATGTTTGCGTTGAGTTTATGATATTCGTTGGAAATACTTGAATTTCATTCTCGTACCACAGTTCGGTGGAACGATTTGCCTAATTCTACCATTAGGCTTCTGTACTTTGTTTTTTCTTATGAGATCAATTATTGAATAAAATGTTGAGTTAAGTTGCGTGTTTAGTTGATTAATTTAAAACATTTACTTACCACTTTAATATTATGTATTTCTTCAGTTGGCTAAAACATTTAAAAATTATTAAATAGTGTAATAGATTGTAAAGAATCGTGTCCTAAAATTATATTCTTAGGTAAAACAATATATGTAATGTCTTGGTTTTTATAGACTTGATGTATATTCTCGTTTACAGGTGATGATGTTTACATACACGTTGGTCTTGCTCACACTTGCTTGCTTGCTCCCACACAATCTAATTCGAGTTTCTCTAATTCTTAGTAGGTATTCAAGTTAGTAAGTCGAAGTGATAGTGGACAGGTAAGAATTGTGGCAAGACCGATGGAGCAGACGAGTCTTGGAGTGGAAACCGCATTTCAGTAAATGTATCTACCCTACAGCCTAGTGCAATTATAACTTAGGTAAGGTCACAGGACTGAGCTGGATGAAAAAATCGGAAGACCAGGATATTTAACATAAAGAGATCAATCGTACAGGAACGGAGAAAGAATATATATATATATATATATATATATATATATATATATATATATATATATATATATATATATATATCAGCCAGGTCAAGTGCGAAGGATGCATTTAGGTGCACAAACATTTGCGCGAACACAACTGCACACACACGTCCTCAACCCTCCTGAATCCAATGGAGTGGGAACCGCTACGACTGGAGGAGGGTTTGGATGGGAAAGGAGGGATACTTAGGAAGTGAAGGGGATGTGATAGGGAGAATAGGAAGGAAGCGAATAAAAAGGAAAAGATATTAGAAACAAGGAGAGGTGAGACACCACTGCCACAGAACAAATGGAGTATGACAGTGAGGCTGGGGCCCCGGGTTCGCTTACCCGAATGCACTGCTAGACGGACAAATGTCCAGTAGGAGGCACCCCCTGAGGGTAAAGAAAAGCCGGTCGGTCTGTTGTAAGAGACAACAAAACAACTCTCAGCCAGGTTATAGAGTATTTGCCTGTCTGGGTGGTTGTCACTTCTGGTCTAGAGGAAACCGTCATAACAACCTTGAGCTGTGTTCCGGCATCAGTGGTGACCAAATTCCTGTCGATCTCTGCGTGTCCAGTAGAACATAGATTATCTTTGATGTTACATATGTCCATAGGCGACGGTAACCACTTCCCAGCAAGTGGGCCGTCAGCTTCTCTGCTGTACTCCAGCAATAAAAAAATGGAAATGCTTTACGCATACTCTCAACGGAGTCTTCGTTACAATAATGCTAAAAATATTTTTTTGTATTTTATGTTTATAAAAGATAAAAATATTTCTCATTACTTTTATATGAGTGTAACTAAAGCCAGTCAATGGGCAAGCGGTTAACTTTAAAGAGTTCATGAAAGGACCTTATGTAACTGACTGCACACAAAACAACCAAAACAACTTACCAAGCTTAAGTTGCACATAAAGTTGACTCAGCACGAACCAACATACAAATGAAAACAGATGGGCTCCCGACATCCGGATTGGGATAACCGAATATACAGAAGGTTCACTTACAACACACTACGTATATGCTGTAAGTTAGAAGTCCCCTGTGACGATTAAGGCTTTGCCCGCCTACCACGCAGTAACGCAGAGGATTTATTGACAAAACTATACATTATGTTCAGTAGTTAAAAAAACAGAAAGAAAGTTCGATATACAGTAAACAAATAAACAGTTATGTAATAAATATTTCTATTACTTATTTTAAAACAATGTAATAGACATTATATACAATTATATCCGTGCAGGAACGGAGAAGGAATACAATTTCCTGCGGCCCAGCGGCCTGTCGTAAAAGGCGATAAAACAACTCACAGTTAGGTGGTAGGGTATTTACCTGTCTGGATGGCTACCACCCCTGATCTAAAGTATGCCGCCACAACGACCTTGAGTTCTGTTCCAGAATTATTGGCCGGGTTTGAGTCTCCCTTTAGAGAGCGGCAGCATATTGGTAGCACCTTTGGTGTTACAAATGTCCATACACAACGGTAACCGCTATCTATCAGGTGGGCCGTCTGTCTGCCTGCTGAACTCATGCTATATAATAAAAAGTAACAAGACATCAAATATAGGTATATAAAATTGTATGAATGTGTTAGTATATAAAAAAATTTAATGGTTAAGACAGATGTCAGAAAGTTCGCCAAAATTAGCAGTTAGCGAGGAAGTAAAAAAATACTTTAAATTATTCTTCCTAAAACAACAACATTCTGTCGTTGTTGTTGGTCATCATTAATTCCATAAAAACTCGGCCTCATAATCCTTAGCAATTTTTTAAATGATAATTAATTTAAAAACAAATAAATATTCTTGTATCTTCTTTTAGTGCATTTGCAGTGAGAGCAAGGTTTATTCGGGCTGCCTAAGGAGGCAGTAAACGCCGTAGGCTGCGTACAGCGTGAAGCAATACGCGACCGGCGAATGCTTATTATGAAAATGTATTATAAAAGCCACTTTCATTTTCGTCATAGTGGTTATCTTTCAGATATAAGTACCGTTTAAACGCTGCGCACATACTCTCTGCGCGGTGTCCATACGTTTTTCACCGTGTATGCAGTCATTTTTGAGCATTTCAGCATGAAAACCTCCTGTTTTAACATATATTAACATGTCGAACAAATCTGTCTAATAATAGTGAGAGCACGGGAAAACTGACGGGCATTTACACGTTTCCAGGGCGACTATTGGTATAACGTCGATACAAGTCGAGAAAGGCGTCGAACGTTAAGTAATAATAATAATAATAAAATAATAAATCGGCAGACAAACACACACACACACACATATCCCCAAATAAAGCAAGTTACGCTTGTGTTATAGATAATATAGAACGAACCATTTTGGGGCCGCTCTCAGATACCCAGACCATAGTAAATAATGGAGAAAATACGTTTCCGAAATTTGCTATACTAAGAATCGAACCCGGAGCCTCTGCTTTGCAGTGAGGTAAGCCGGCAAAGACTTAGTTCGCTCAACCACAGAGGCCGTCAATATAAGAGGAAATAATAGGTAACTTTCACCGAGATACGTCGATACAAGTATCTGATTTTTTTTATTGCTGAAGCACAGCAGACAGGCTGACGGCCCAACTGCGATGGAGAGTGGTTACCGTCGCTTATAGGCATTAGCAATACCAGAGGTGTTACCAATGTGCTGCAGGCCTTGAAGGAGAAACTGGAACATAGTCACTAATGCCGGAACACAACTCAAAGTTGTTAAGGTAGTATTCTCTAGACCAGGGGTTTAGCCATCCAGTCGGGCAAATACCCTACCACCTGGTCGTGGGTTGTTTTGTCCCCTCTTACGACAGGCTGCCCCAACGCAGGAATTAGTATTCTTTATCCGTTCTTGCACGGACAAATACTGTACTGTTCTATATTGATCAAACTTTCTGCATTTTCTATGACTGGATTGACTTCGAGATATTTGCTATGAACACACGACCAGTCAAGGATGGAAATACTCTATAGTAGTCCATAGGGAGCCGTGATTTGAATTGCAATGTGTGCAGGAAGTAGGTCAAGAAATTGTTAGCTTTAGCAGATAAATATATTGTGGCAGTGATGGTGGAACGATCTAGTTGGTGTGAGAAGTTTCAGAAAAATGTAGAAGATTATGGAAGAATACACACACGTATAACACAGATACAAATATAACTGAATACAACCAGTACAAACGTAATGCAAGATTCAATACCACGCGCAAAGTCCGTCACTATATAGATTATCGAATGTGGTTATCGCTTTACTGCCGATCTCTCCATTGGGACATTGCTTTATAATGCAGGATGCGATATGTCTACTTGGCAAGCGTCGACACAATTTCCCAGAAATTGTAATCCGCACACCTGCCTAATTATGCCTGGAAACGGCTATAAACTAGTACAATAAGCTGCTCTCCAAAACAACCAATAAATAATTAAACAAAAGAAGACGATCATAAAAGCGCTTCAATGTTAATAGCTCAAACACCGACGGCGGGTAATAAATGAGCTTTGTTTACAAATATGCAGGTGGCCCAATTGTAACAATATTATCTCTGCAGGAAAAAGAATACAATTTCCTGCGGCTGGGCGGTCTGTCTTAAGAGGCAACAAAATAACCCACAGCCAGGTGGTAAGGCATTTGCCCGACTCGATGGTTACCACCTCTGGTCTAAAGTATGTCGCCATAACAACCTTAAGTTGTGTTCCGGCATTAGTGCCCAGGTCCCAGTCTCCCTTAAGAGAGCAACAGCGCATTTGTAGCACCTTTGGTGTTGCAAATGTCCATAGGCGATGGTAACCACTTTCCTTCAGGTGGGCCGTCTGCCTGTCTGCTGAACTCCCGTAGTAAAAAAATGTATTTTAAAAATCTATAAACCTTTGAATTTATGCATAACCTATTTCGCCATAGTGTAGGGATGTCCCGAGTAGGTGGAGGTGGAGGAGCGAGATGGAATGCTCCTCCGTCTTAAAGGAAGATCTTCCAGCGAGGATATTGTTGTTCCTCGCAGGCCTAGGCCCGTCTGTTGTTGTTGAAAATTTGCATATATACTTAGTAGGTTTCGGGAAACATATGCGACCACAATTATTGTACAGCGCCATCTATTTATTGGCTTGTAAGTGTTCCACTGCATTAGAATATCCTATAAGTTAGGCTGACTGGAAGAGATCGACCTAAGTGATAAGGCCGCCTATTGTTCTGCCTAAAAATGCTGTAATTAATATATTGTGTGTGTTATTTAGGTGAGAAATAAAGTGTCTCCAAACTATCACCTAGACGTTAAATATTGGTCACGTTCGCTTTCCTACTTTTTCTTCTCTCCGCGGTCTTCAGCAACCCTTATTGTAAGTCCGTTGGTACGAGACATCCCTTACGATTTCATATTAGCATTTCTTCTTCCAAGACCCGACGGAGGTAGCATGAGCAGATATTTGTTTCCCATATAATTAAGGGAGACTATCTTGCAGTAAGTCTTTTAAACCAAGAATACAACATTGCCGCGGATGCAAGAGTTTCTAGTACCGTTCATATTGTTACAAGTTGGGCCACCTGCATACCTATTGTCACATACCGACAAAGAAATTCTGCTCATCTCCTTTATTGTCCCTCCCGCACTCGGAGTTCTTTTTATTACTTCGTATTTAAATTTACAATTAGACAATAGCCTATTGTTATTGTTTTCGGCTTCGTTGGCCGTTCGCAGGAATAGATAACCAGGTGTGCAAATTACTATTTCTCGGAAACTCAGTACGCACGACCGATTTTTTTTTTGTACTGTATAGTTAGTATAAGACAATGCCCGAATGGAGGGGTGGGGCAGTCAAGCGACGACTATGCGACAAGTAAGACGTTTGTAGTACTCTCGATTAGGGATATAGACGACGGACTTTGCGCGTCTCGAATTGCATTGAATCGTGCAGTGTGAACTGGTTGCATCCAGTTTTATTTGTATTTGTTTTATACGTGTTTGTACAGTTCTAATAAATTCTAGATTAGTTCCAACGACATTTTTAATTCGAGTCCTGTAGCTCGTAACAATATTAATAATAATAATCTTTATTTTCTCCTAAAAATACAAGTTTTAGTAAGAAAGTAAAATGTTATAAATAAGTCTTACTTAACGGCACAACAAATTTCATAAAATGAACCAGAGGGAGATAGAAGTCCAAAGTGAGAAAAACCCCGTCCTATAGAACTCCTGGCCTCCTCCTCTATATTGTATTAGTGAAGTGACAGCAGTCAATCCAAGAAGCACAAAGACACCTATCGTAATCAAATTAATATATAGGTTATCTCCAATTCTTTATTTGATTACAATAGGTCGCTTTGTGCTTCGGTACAAAAGATTCAAATTTATATAGATAAAAAAATGCTGAGTTCATCTGTTTAGAAGAATCACATAAACCTTCGGCGTCTTAGGGGTCTCCACAAACATCTTTGAATATGTGGCTCAGGATGTTGCATAACTGGAAGTGGCCTGTTTTAAAACTATAAATAATGTAATTATTTAATATACGAATGTTACGGGAAATTTGATTAATCGGGCATTATTAATAGTGACCAAGAGCGTCGGTCAATCAATTTGATAAATTAATTACTTTTGTTGCGGTGGCGATGGATTTAAAATAACAGTGGACTGTGTCAGTTTTGTAGAAAAAGAAGTGTAGGGCAATGTGAGACTGAACACGCACGTACCTGATTAATGAGTATGAACTACTGCTGCGCCTCACTTTCACTTGTTCTTCAGTTCACATGTTTTAATATATTTATAGTATTTTATTACTTATTTTATATTATGTATGTTTATTATGTTATATTCTTGCGGCGCGGAGCGGGTAACGTATTATTTATTTTTATGTTGTTTCATTGAGAATAATTTATTTTCACAATGAAAAATATGTGGCGGATGTGATATAGTTCTTTTACAGCGGTGTATAATACACAGTCATATGATTAAGCGGAGCGGTGCGGTGCGATTGCAATATGTTAGTTTAATTTATTTTACTTTCTATATTTAAAATGTGTGGGGTGATTTAGTTTATTTTTATTGATGACTTCACAATGAATGTCTGTGCGAAAAAAGAAACACGCCACCAGATTTAAATTAATAAAAGAAAAGTTTGTATAGGCCAAAAGAAGGTTACTTATCGGTACAACTTTGGCCGGCCCATATTAACTACAGTTAATCTGTGTTTTACTATATTGCCCAAGATAAGGTTGCCATTATTCATACTGACCGGGATAAGTGCTTAATCATGTTTTATTTCTATTGCCCACTTGATACGAGCATTATGTATATAGACCGGTCATTATCATAGTGACGGATTTACCAAATTACCAGTAACAGTAATATAATATATAACACCTAACCGACTCCCCAGGTGAAATCAAAGGGCTGGTGCCTACCACGGACAACTGATCAGTTTGGCGAGTCAGCGAGGTAATGTAACCAGCCTTCTGGGCACCTTACCCAGGATGACGGCGACGGTCAGTATTTTACTTACGGTCTAGTAGTATAATAAAATATAAATTTTCAAGATATTTATATTATATCTGTGGCTTTGGCCAAACATGTTTGATCACTGATCATATTTTGAAACAATCAAAACATAAACACAATAATTATAGGTTATGTTTACATGAGTCATTTTCATTTCACCAGTAAATTATTTCAGGTTATTTTATTACTAGCTGTGTCCGCTACTTCGTCGTCGTGGACCTTTTTCGTGGAACCCTAATTTTAAAAGTAGCCTAAGTTACTTCTTATAACATCAGCTATCTGCTAGTGAAAGCTCCGTCAAAATCGGTCCAGTCGTTTCAGAGAATAGCCCGAACGTCCGGACAGACAGACATAAATTCTAAAATTTGCATTTTCGGAATCTCCTGGTCCGAATTATCCCACCCTCCTGATTTTTTTCACATTTTTATTTTGACATTAAAAACAGACATTTCAATTTTATTTATCTGCATAGATGTATAGATTTCAGAGGTTGGGTTATTAAAAACTCCGAAATAGATAATTCTAGCCAAGATTACTCATAACAATTCTTTTGAATTAAGAATGAGATGTAAAATTGACTTTAGTATGGCTTTCAAGGTTACGTCCACCAAAAACCAAACTATATATTCTAATGTAAAATTTTCCGCTGTTTACATTTCTGAAGTGAAAAATAGATATTTCTATTGAAAAAAAAAACAATTTGATTTGATTTAAATGACCATAAAAGTATGGATCAAGGTTAAATCTAAGGGGGCACAAGATAACCCCCAAAATATCTAACAACTTCTGTTAAGGAATATTTTTACAAAATGACCCCCCCGTTCTGAAATAATTAACTGGAGAAATTAAAATGACTAACCCGGTATATGAACAGGAATACATTTCACTAAATGAAACCTTCCAGAAAATGTAGTTCAATGGCATTCTAATAATGTTTTCAACGATAACTATAGATCTCTTGTGAGTGACAAATAAAGATGGATTATTGCTCTATATTGCGAAGTAAGTGCTCTACCACGCGGGAAAGAGAAAGTAGATATATTTTATGTTATAAAATGGCATAAGTCATTTTTTTTATATTTCGAGGTTATTTCATCAGTGGCTTGAATCTTCTTTTGTTGGACTTAGTTGGGATGTCTTGATGACTGTCTTTTCTTCAGTTCCAAGTCATTAGGCAACAACCTTTTGAAGACTTATCCCTGAAATGTCCCCAGTATAAATAGTGTTACATGCCGTCAAAGATAAGCGCACAGCTGCCTGTTGTAAGCGCAGTTTATTTACCTTCTCGGATTAAGGAATTCTTTTGTGTTTTGAATTTGTAATTAAGAAAAACATGCTGTTGTTTTTCTAATTGTTTTATAACCACCATTAGCGTCGAACTAATCCTTATTGTTATTGTTTTCGACTTTGTGGCCGTTCGCAGATGTGCAAATTGCTATTTCTCGGAAACTCAGTGCGCTCGGCCAATTTCTTTGTACTGTGTAGTTAGTATAAGACGATGCCCGAATGGAGGGGCGGGCAGTCAAGCGACGACTACGAGACTAGTAAGACGTTTGTAGTACTCTCGATTAGCGATATAGACGACGGACTTTACGCGTGTCGAATTGCATTGAATCGTGGAGTGTGAACTGGTTTCGTCCAGTCTTATTTGTATTTGTTTTATACGTGTTTGTACAGTTCTAATAAATTCTATAGTAGTTCCAACGACATTTTTAATTAGAGTCCTGTAGCTCGTAACAATATATACACAGTAGCTCTTGTTACCGACATACCCCGTTTGGTGATCTTCGTGGGCTTAGCATAGGCTCCGCAGCAGATGGATCGACCGACCTGCGGCGTTCCATAGCTACCATAGCCTTTAGTTGGCCATCAGTGGCTTATGTTGGCCTTCCTGCGGCTTTCGAAGATTGGCTAATTCTAGGAAATTAGATCGACATTGCCAAGCGGGCACATTTGCGTTTGTGAAGTATAAAACGATGGCATGGTTGAGAGAGGGGGCAGTTGAGCTACAACTACGATCAAGGCATGACGTTTGTACATTCGAGAATCTAATATTGACGGACTTTGTGCATTTTATTGAATTACGACCTTCTGCATTACGTTTGGATTTGTTGTGTTCGGCTATATTTGTACTTGTGTTATACGTGTTTCTATAGTTCTAATAAACTCTATAATAATTCTAACGACATTTTAATTCGAGTCCCGCAAACTCGTAACAATAGTGTTATTATCTTTGTATAGTGTTGTGGTTTATAATGTTTGTTGCGGTATCATTAGGTTCAACATATTTTTATAGATTGTTTATATCGACCTATGATAAACCTTGATTCCTTTTCTCCTTCAAATCATTCCTTTTCCATAAACTCGGATCTGTATATGCGGTCGACTGCAAAACTTCAGCGCTGTCAACTCAATTTTTTCTCTCTCTCTCAACCGACACGACAAGTTAAACCAAAATTATTTCAAAATATCAAAACTGTGCGGGATCCAGGTGCAAGGATCAAAGGCCGTGTAAGTTCTTTTTCCTTCCTTGCCCTCACATATCACAGAAATGTGTTAATTGAAATTCTTATCATTATCTATGCATATAATAAAACTGTAGAGGTCGAATTTCTGTACAATGAAAAAAAATTGCTAATAACCGAGTCAGGCGGATGTAAGAAGTGAAATAGAACTAATTTAGATTTTTTTTTTAATTTTATGTTTCTCTCTAGTCCGTTTGTCTGTCTGTTTGTATTGGCTAATCTCCGAAACGACTGGATCGATTTAAATGAAATGTTCTATGGTGGTAGCTTATATCCCTGGTCAAGATATAGGATACTTTGATCCCGAAAAATTAAAGAGTTCCCGTGGGTTAGTTAAAAAAACCGCACCACGCGGACGAAGTCGCGGGCATCAGCTAGTTATTTAAATATGATTGATATTTTTTTGTCAAACTCTATTTTTTGTCAAGTGAAAATAGAGAGAAATACACGTCTGAATTATCCATTGTTCTATTTATTAAGTTTATACCCTTGAAATAACACAAAAAGCAGGATATTTATTATTATAAATCATTATGTCTCTCTTTACCGACCACTATAATGTTGTTATCAATCACTTCTTTTTGTAAAACTGGTTCTGTTCACCTTGGATAAGTGTAACGGAGTTCACTCCCTTAAACCACAAGAAGTCCTGAATCCAGTACAAAACATGTACAGGTTGATGTTCATATTTTTAATTAGCAACAAAATTGGCACACATAAATAAGATAAATTTTCAATTAAACTGTGAAAAAAAAATAGTCCTTTGTTATGAATAATAATTACACCATCAATTAACACGTGCGAAGCGAGCCCTAATACTATCCCACAAGCTGTACACGTACAGTACAACTATACACGTTTGTAGTAGGTATACTTTAGGAACTAATCACTAGAGCTCTTGATGTTCAATTTCACGTAGCAATTTAAATTATGTTTAGATGTGTTGTTATCTATCATTAAAACATCATTTTCTAAGCAAATGCGAAAATGAAGAAATAAAACAAATAATCTCACTCATACTCATAGACTTATAGGTTTGCTGAAAGAAAACTCTTTTAGGTTTAAGCTGGCCTTAATACACTATCATTATTCTATATCTTTGTATGTAAATTTTTGTGTACAATAAAAAATAAAGGATAAATATATAATAACAAAAATCAGATAAATGCTCGGATATTTGCTAGTATACAAATACTTCTAACTATGCAGGGAACTGAACGTTTGCAAACGTAAAACTGACAGTTACTTAAACTTAGTTCAAAACTCAAAACATTTTTCACTGAGTGAGCAAAATATACCAAACTCACTGGTTTTAAAAAAACGAAAACACACTTCGTGAGCTAGTGAGGCGAATATTTTATTTTTTGGACTTATCCCATTTTTGCAATATAATGGAGCATTTTTTCCACGCCTCTCACTTGCAGACCACGCATGGAATATTCATGAATGAATATATGTACAAACGAAATTGGCTTAAGTTAGCACGTGTCACGTTCAAATATTGCTAAATAAGTTTACAGAGTATTAAATCGAAATACTATTGTGAATTTAATCATAAATAATTTAAATATCTATCGGAGTCCATTAAGATCGTATTGAGTTAATGGAGGAGAAAGGTTTAGTGATAATCTGGATTATTAGTAGTTAAATATACGAAGAGAGGAACTATTAATATTTATTGCGAGTATTGCGCCTTTTTGTCGGCTTATCACAAAGTCTGATTTAAATTTGCGTGTCTTTCAAGATCACGGAATACAAAAATGGCCCGGACTTTTGGAAGTCTTGCGTGAGGGGCCATGGGAAGGCCTATATTTAGAGGCCCCTAGACATGTAACGTGAAACTGACTGGCGATTATCCCTGTCTACATCATATAAAAATGCACCCAATATCTTTTTTTAAATACTGCGATACTTCGTGGCCCGGGAATCCCACGGGAATTTCAAGTCAAGCGTAGACGAAGTCACGGGCATATCCTAATTTACAATAAGAACGGACAGATGCCGCAAACTTTGATCGAAGCGCGTGTTAAACTGGGTACAAATTATTTGCAACGCAACATGATATGCAACACTAGTATGATATGAACGGCTTACGCGAACGTTGCGCGTTCAACGAACGTCTGTTCACAGCAGTCATTTAGCGCACATGCCGTGGAGCCGCTCGATTATGAAGTGTTCATGACTATTATTGGTGTTTCAATTAATTTATTAAACCAGTATATAAAAAAAGATCTCAAATCCCGTCGTTGGTAAAAAACTGAACTTCACCCCAGTCCTCTTTGCCGATCATTTCTAAATTGTCCATACTTGTTCGCGGTGCGCCGAACTGTTGAGAATGACCGTTCAAATCACACTACGCATACTCAAAGCGTTCGCGAAAAAACGGGCAATCGGTGGGAAACTACGAGCGCTTTACGAATGCACGTAACGTGTGCACAGTGCGCGTAGTGGGCTCGCGAATATATAAAAGTGTATGGAAAATGTTGCATTAGATGTTGCGTTGTAAATAATGTATAATTAACAGGCCTTTATGAGGATTCTTATAGGGCTTATAGTTATAATTTTTTAGTATTTTCTTAATAATTCCATAGACAAAAATCAAAATACCAGGCTTAAAACCGTTAAAATGTAATTTCAGTTAAGTGGTGTCATCTGTCTATTTCGAAATAAGCTCACTCGGCTCTAAGCTAATCGCTAATCATGTCTTAACTCCTGCACCAATCCTCAGCGTTGTTGAATATTGACCTGCCTGAAATTCTGCGTGAAACTTTTTTGATTAAACTTCCTAACTGTGTAGACTTACATCAGCACTAATTAGTACTTTTAAATGCTTAAAGCCTATAACTTAATTTAAATATTAGTCTTTATCGGCTTCCTTAGCTCTAGTTGGTTCCGCCAAGTAAAATTCTTTCGGCCTATACAAACTTTTCGTTTATTAATTTAACTTCTTCCTTTAAATCTGACGGCGTGCTCTCTTTTTCGCACGAACGTCAGTCAGTCATTCATGTCATGTCATCAAATTAAATTAATTCACCTCGCAAACAAAGTAAATGTATATTATAAAATAAATACAAAATACGTTATAATAAGGCTCCGCACCGCACCGCTTATTAATATAAATGACCTATAATATAAATTAACAAAGGTGAAATTGTGAAGTGCAGTGAGAAGCCAAAGAGTCGCCGATATCGAATGCTTCATGAAACAGGTACGTGCGTGCTCTTTCTTCCCACTACCCTTCGAAATTGTCCATTGTTCTTTTTTCTCAATTTGACACAGTTATCCTAAACCCAGCACCGAAATTTGTGTGTTTTTTTATTGCTCATGATCCATCTGATGTTGATGTCGTTACCGTCATCTATGGATGTTTGCAACTCCAAATGTGTTACTAATTTGCTGACGGCTTCGAAGTGGGGAATGAAACCTGGCCACTAATGCCGAAACACAACTCAGGATTATTATAGAGCTGTGGGGGATGTAGATGTAGATGTACCCACCTCACATTTACTTATATACCGTCTTATTTGGTGCACAGCCAAAAGAAACAAACAGTTCGTAATCACTTTTATATTGCACTTAGTTATAATATTAAACAATTTATAAAAGGTCGTTGGTTTTGTTTTTCTAACTGTCACCCCGCAAGAAACTGCAAACTTCATTCCTATATTTTAGTTCGCAGTCGAGCCACTCGCGGCGCCGGTACGCTTGCGCAGTGGATCTGCGCATGCGCGAAGAGAGATAGTTGCCCCTTTATACGACACGACCGATGATGCCTTACGACCAACGATCTTTGATCATAACGTTGGGTCGTGTCGATATATACTTATATTTAATATTTATGGACTTACATATATCATATAATTGTGTGTATATGAATAATATATAATAAATATAATAATATATATATGTGATACATGGGTGAGTCTGAGCGTGAGAGTGTGTGTATGTGTGTGTTATGTAATACACCCATAAAGCAATACTCTAGACCAGGCTGGTAGCCAACCAGACGGGAAAATGATTTGATACAAAGAAGATTGATCTGGGAGATTGATGGAGATAATAGCAATAGTAGGCCAAAAAAGACATGAATGGATTATGTGAAAACATGAAAATTTGTGATGTGATTGAGGACATAAAATACCAGAATAGAGGAAGGAGGAGTATGGAAGGAAAAATATATTTTGTGGTCCCAATGATGAAACAAAATTAATGATGAAATGCGTTACCCCCAGCCTTTTTAAGGAAATCAGATTGAGGGCAAGCGCGGTGGACGAACATGGAATTTTCCACGTTAGGGTACTGATAGCACCCCTGAAGAAATTCTGTGACCACCTGAGTCGGGGATATCCACTAACACTCCTCGGTCCTCCTTCCTTAGCCTTATGCCAGGGTTACGAGTAAGGGCCACCGCCTGCCAGGGCCAGTGGAGGAGCTAGGCTGTTTACCCGTGGAATACCGAGGGGCTTTAGTGGGTATCCCTAACTGCGGTGTGCGAATAGCTACATTTAGTTCTGCCCAGAGATGTTAGTGCCACCCAGACCTGGCGAACCCCACACAGCGGCTGCAACTTTCCCCCATCGCGCAGCTGATGAATCTCAATCGGGTTTCCTTTCGTAAAGTAAAGGGTCACGAGTAAAAGGCGCGACCATTTTGCGAGTCCTAGCAAGCTCGCCCATCGACCTCTTCCACTGCCGGGGGCAACCGAGCCCCCGGCGTCTTCCTTTAATTTTTGCGTGGGGGACGACGTGTGACTTACACATCGTCTCCACGCTCCACGAGAGGACCACACGAGGAACACCGGCACGCCCCCATTTCGGGACTTAACTTACCTGTGACTGCACTTAGGGCGTGTAGCCTCAGAGGCCCTCTAGCATCTAGGGAGCAGAGGAGTCTTCACCCCTGTTGACGAAGTGAGTTTGCACTGCTTCCCGGGCCATTCTCAAGCACCGATGCGCTAGGATCAGCGTGGGCGGAACTACGTTCTAAGTCTCACGCTCTTCCTGCCATAAGCGCGGGGCACATGGGAGGAGGGTGGTTTTAGTGGAGTATTGCGTTGGTAGGTAGGTTGGTTCGAGTCTCCACACAAGTCGGTCGATTATTGTTTGGCAGCCTCTAGGGGATTGCCTCCATAATCGACTATGGTCTGATCCCTAGCAAAGGACCCGTTATTGTGCGAAATGCATTTCTCCCGCCTTAAAAAAAAAGAGCGTGTAGCCTAGCCGTACCGTAGATCAATCTCGACCTTGCTAAAGCGAGCTAAACTAGTCAAAGCGCTGCTTATCACGGTTTAAAATGAAATGATGATGATTCATATTGTGATAAAGAATGTATATCAGAAAATAAGAGAATGGAAACGAAGAGTTATTGTATGGCATATCACATGATTGAGAAAAAGTAGCCTAAACACACTTTGGTTGAACTATTTCTAGATTGAGAGATCATATTGCCTAATTTTGATCTTTGATCAACTTTGACCTGACTATCTAGCAAATGTAAGAAGTCTAGACTTTATATGGATCTAGGGGCCAAAGAATCGCTGTAGGCAATCACACCACTATGCCTTAAATACACCTACCTATAAAGTACACAAAAGAACCCGATATTGTTATTGCTTGAGTAATATTTCGCGCAGATTCGTTAATTAAAAACGGGCCTTCGTAATATAATTAAATTTCTCCCCAAGATTTTAATATAAAATTTATTTTTTGTTCGTAATTAAAGAGGAGTATAATCTAAGCTGGGAGTACTGCTACACATCGCAAAGCAGTGTACATAGAATAGGAAGTAGATTTAATTTTTTACTTATATGTATTATTGAAATAAAAAAAACACCCAAATTTCAATAGAGAAGATGGTTGGCAAGTACCACCTGTTTGGGATCCGATCATCAAAACTATCAAGACCCAAACCCAGCAAGAAGTAACTGCCAGATCTCAGGACACTGTGAGCTCTTTCTGTGTGCACCGGAACACAAACCAACTTGACTGATAATTTATTTTATTTTTCCTTCCACCCATTTTAATATTATATAAAATCATTAGAGGTAGGCATGTTTGCTGAAGAGTTTCTTGCGCCGCTTCTCTTCAAGCCATAACATGTTGCGAAGCGGTGGTAAATTAGATTAGGCTCCCATAGAGTAAATAACAACCATAAACAAAATTAAATCTAAATAATTAAAAATGAACAAGTTGGCGGTAGGCTAAATAAAACTTTAAACAATACTCGTTGACATCTTTGTCCTCCGTGATCACGGCCACTGAAAAGTGGCCGAAACGTCGGTAAAACAAAAATCAAATAAATTACCGCGCTTAAAACCGTTGAAACGTAGTTTTATTATGTATACAAGTCGCGAAAATTTAAGAAAATATTATATATGACCATCAAAAAGTGTTCTCCAGTAGAACTTACTTGAATAAAACTTTAGAATTTAAATTTGACCACTAGCGTCAAAGTGTTTACTTTAGTATAAAAAACAACCAGTGTGACGCCAGTGGTTGACCATTGTGACGATATTTAATCAAGGTTATAATCCCAGCATGGTTATTAAGGCATTAAAAATAACAAATCCACAAATGCTCATTTTAAAAACTCATCGACATACTAACAGTACTACCGACTTAACCAAAAAAGATGTTTTGGAACGCTCGCTATCAAAAGTACGATTGTCTTGAAGATCTACTCGCAAAAGAACTGGTAACAACTCTTTTTACTATCCGAAATTTTGATTTACATCTATATTTCGCAATTTTAAACTTTATCTCATTACAATAAGGGCTAGGATGACCGTAAAATATATTTCGAACGTCTTTAAGAATGACAACTTTAATAAAATGTCACGTTATGATATTTTGAAGCTTAGTGTTTAAAGAATAAAGGTGTATACGACAGAATGTGTTGAATTTGGGCTTAACAATGACAATGGTACCAATCGCGACAATTCATGAATATATGTATGAATGAGTTGGAAATAGTTTTTCGGTATTCAACGCTCGGCCGATGTCCGAGGCTTTTTTCCCATGAATATTTTTGTTTTAAGTGATTTATGCGTTTTCTTTGTATCTGCTGTTTTGCGGTTTACTGTATATCTGTTTCATACGATTTTATTGGCCATTTAAGAGGTGGAATGGCGGTCGATTTATAAAAGAACAGATTTATTTATATAATTTTGAAATCTGTACTGAAATGACAATGCAAAGCCTTATTATTAGATAGCTAATAACTGTTACAATAAATTACACATTTCCATTTAAACGAGCGGGCGCTAAAATACCATAATATTTGAATTTACTTTTATAATATTGTTGCGTATTCGTGGGATGTGAATGTTGAAATTCCGTTGGAGTTATCACAAAGTTTATTAGACGCACGTAATTCACAGTTCTTAGAAATAATATCGAATGAAAAAATGCAAACCGTAAATCAGAATATCGTAATGACATAAATTGCTCAAATCCGTCGTTATAAGAGGCTTGTTCTGAAAGTACAGTAGATAACGCCTCGATCGCAATTGAAACTCAACTAACTCAGTGCCGACTGACTGACCTTATATATTTGTAAAATAACTATGGCCTCCTAGCAACATGCCCACTAGTCCTTGGAATTTTAAAGGCCTCTGTGGTTGAGCAGGCTTCTTAGCCTGCCGATCTCACTGTAACGCAGAGGCTCCGGGATCGATTCCTGGCATGGTAAATTTCGGAAACGAACTTCCTATTATTTTCTATGGTCTGGGTGTTTGGGATCGGCCACAGAGTGGTCCTTTGTATATTATCCATGGATTATATACAAAGGACCACTTAAACGTAACTTGCTTAGATTGGCGACATACAGTGTGTGTGTTTGTCTGCGATTTAAAAAAATCTCCACTTGAAAGTTTTATGGCTTCTAATAATGTGCGACAAAGTGCAAACAAAAGAAGAAAGGAATTATTTCGTCTTACTGGAAGGCACACAAAGGGATTAACGCGAACAATCGAAACTTAAATTCGAAGGGGTAATAAAACACTCGTAAAGGATTAGTATCGGTTTGCAACAACATCATAATAAAAATAATTTAAATATATTTAAACAACAATTATTACATTAACAATAATAATTATTATTACACTATTGGACTCGTTTAGGTTATGACATCATAACTTGTTGCTCTCGTAAAAAATGTAGGCGGGTTCAACATTTTTGAAAGTATCGACATGCCTACTCGTCTTTCCATCTGGGGATCTGCACAATGGGTGGGGGTTGGATGAGCAAAGCGGATAATCGGGATATATGACATAATGTTGGGAAGATCTACATCCACCAATGAACAGCAATGGACTGATAACAACGAAGTACCACCTGCAGATGCTACTTTAGAAACACGTAAGGCCGTGGTCTGTCTCAGATGCTGAAAGCGGAGTCTCGCTACAATAGATGTTGGACTCCGTTTTCAGCGTAGGATAGACTATATACTGATGGTCTATCTGCAAACGTTTAAACACGCTTCAGTTTTTCCCGTGCACTCTATGAGTGGACAGATTTGTTTGACAGATTAATTGACATCAAAAACGCGACATCATTAGGATGCTTGACAATGACTTCGGACACGGCGTACGACATGTATGTAGCGTTCGTTTAAAAGAGAAAACTGTAGCGCATTTTGATAATAAACAGTCGTCGGCCGCGTACAGCGTCACGCCGTACGCAGGCTACTGTGTTTGCAAAGATTAGAGTTGTATTAACCCGATTTATTTATCAAGAATGAACGCATCGCACTCAACTTTCCGTACCAATTTCTAAAGGAAAACAACTAAATGTTTCAACCAGTTGGCCGAGACCCAGGTCGTTCGTGTTGAAGAGACTTTATTTGTTTGTCTGCACGGCTATTTGTCAAGAGTTTTATTGAGTTCGAAATTCGAAGTTCCAACGAAACATCTAGTTGGCCACGCCAGTCTGCTAACTCTTTTCATTACTTAGAAAAATCCATGCAGGAAAGGAGAAAGAATATAAATGGCTGCGTTAAATGGCCAGATATTTTGGCTAATAATTTATATATATTTGTCTTAATAATTTGTTTGTTTATTTTCATAAACAAACGTAAAAACAATTTGGACAATTAACTTGTGGGCCGGGGCACCCGCCTACCAGCTAAATCTCCTGGAGAATATTCAACGTCGAGCCATTCGCATTGTCAACGATTCCCGACTCACAGAAGGTTTAGATACGCTTGGCCTTCGGTGACTTCGCGTCTCTCTGCGTATTCTACCGACTGTACAATGGGAAGTGTTCTGAGAAACTGTTCAGAATGATGCCTTCGTTTTCTATTTACCACCGCACCGCAACCCATCGGCTGGGTGTTCATCCCCACTTCCTTGAGCCGCTTCGCTCTTGTATGCAATGGTTCTCTAGAACGTTTCTCTTGCGCACCGTAGGGATTTAGAATGAGATGAGAGAGCCGTGGTTTCCCTACAGCGCTACAATATGAGGCTTTTTTAAAAAGGGTGTCATAAAATTTCTTCGAGACCGGCAACGCGTTGGTGACATCCCTGGTGTTTCAAACGTCCGTTGGCGACGGTAGCCGCTTTTCATCAGATGGGTCATCTGTCTCTTTGCCCAGTTCAGGCATTGAATTTTTTTCGTTATGAATTATATCCGTCTCTTTTAGGTGTATGTTCAATTTCAATGTCTATTAGAATTCTATGAATATATGTACCAAGAACAACACGAGCAATGTCACAGACATAGATAGTTTAAATTTGGTACAGTCGCGGAATGAAAATGTTTGTCACCTTAAAGCCGACTTTTGATTGCACGAGTACAAGAAACAATACTGACAGCATTTTAATAAATGTTATGTTTATAAAATACAGAAATGTGAAAAAAGAAAATTACAATGTTGACAGTGACAGACGCTGGGATTAAGAAGAAGAAACAAAAAGGTTATAAGCACTAGGCTTAACATAAATATTAAAACCATTACAAAGGTTTTACAAGTCTAAACAATCTTCTTAGACAAAATAGAAGAACAAACAACTCTGATCTAGGTTATTTTAAACCTTACTGTCAAATAGTTAAACACAATATTATATGTAATAATATTTATTAGTATATATATACGTAGTAATATTTATGGGCTGTTATAATAATATATAATAACAGCCCATAAATGTCCCACTGCTGGGCTCGGACCACCCGTTATAGGAGAAAGGACAGTACACCCGCCACGCTTGTCCAAGGCGGCTTGGCAGGTTTGACACATCGGTTATCTCGATGTGCAGGTTGCATCACCACGTTTTCCTTCAACGTTGTTAACACGTGGTAATTGAAACAATATGCACATTAGGTTAGAAAACTACCTAAGTGGTGCATGCGTTCCAGTCAGGATCGAACCCGCGCCCTTTGAGTTTGGGACGCGTGCGCTAGCCATTACGCTACCACGACTATATGTGCTCGCAGAACATTTTCATTCCCCCACAATTGGTTGATAGAAAATTTCAATTAAACTTTATAATTCACGGCATAAAGTCCGTAGGAATTCGCCGAAGCAAAATCTAATAAATCATTTCCTGAATTAAATAATCCAGCACTTTTAAAGACAGAATTGATATTTCTATTAGAAAACTGGGCTTTATTACAACGTAGGTAAAGATTTATTGAGGTTTCTTATGTTTCAGAAGTAGCTCTGCCCACCACTTTCGATGATGAGCCTTGCATGATATCAGAATCAAACTTAATACGAATTAAGGCCGATTTTTCAATCATCAGATATAAGTTATCAGTCGAATAAATTATAACCTGAGTGAATTCAAATTCATGCAATTGATATTTTTAATTTTTCCATATTATACCTTATTCTATAAATAATATTTATCTGATGATTGAAAAGTCGGCCCTAAATTCAAAAATAAAACAATTCAACTATTTTATTCATGCAATTGTTATTTTTAATTTTTCCATGTTGTATTTTATTCTATAAACTAGCGGTGTACCCCGGCTTCGCGCGGGTATCTAAAAAGAAATTTTCTGTTGAGTTTAATTACCTACTAAGCGAATTCAAAATATTTCCCCTCCCGTACGGCCCGTTATCCAGTGACGCCTAAATTGCATAAGGTGGTGCCTAGCTAGCCGAGCAGGGTGCGCGGCGACCACGCAACTGTTTTCTAATACTTACATTTTTAAGCTCGTGATGTCTTTCGAATGGAATGTCCGAATTGAATAATTCAAAATGTTGTATAAAGGTATTGAAACAGTCTTGAATATGAAGTAATTTATTTTGATAAGGATGAATACCAAGATACAAATAAAGAGCCTTTTCTAGCGGCGGCGCTTTAATTACATTTTTAAAATAAAATAACACTTATTGTGACATAACTATAATAGTTAGACATTGTTGTCCCAACACTTTTTATAAGTAATGATGTGTTCTGCAAAGTCGTAGTACATTGTTTTATTTTATCATTAATAGTTTTCGCAGCGCACGAGATGCAAAGAATATTTTAGCTAACTTTTTTACACCTTGGGTTACATTACTGGAGTATTAGTAAGAATCCCTAATTTCTTTGAAAATATAGCCTATGTCACCCGTGGATAGTTTAGCTTGCCAACAGTGAAATAATTTTTCAAATCGGTTCAGTAGTTTCGGAGCCTATTCAATGCAAACAAACAAACAAACAATCAAATCTTTCCTTTTTATAATTATTACAAAAAGAGACAAATTAAACTTACTATATATTAAACTAAAAATAAACTATATATACAAATTAAAGTTAAGCTATAAAATCTAGTGCCAGACCGCTGTCTGTTGGAAACAAGCCCAAAAGACTGGCCACATTACCTTGTTGAATGGCAACACTAATGCGTTGCCCGAGGTATAGACCAGTCTTTTAGTCACGTGAGACATTCGCCAGACGTATGGCTATGTCTAAATAAACCTTGTGCGCCTTAGGCCCACCTGATCCCAGAGTCTCGATCCCAAAAGCCGTAAATATGTAGCCAATTCTGATGGCTGAATATTTGCAGAGTTTTAGGGCCTCCTGTTACGCAGTAGCTGTACCGGTTGCTATGCTAGTCGCTGGAAGATGGGAAGTTGTCACATTACGCCCAAAAAAAGCCTCTTCTTCGGGTTCTATAGACGTTGTGATAAAAATGGAGGCTCTATCAAATTTTTACTTTTCTCAGTAAGTACTAGGTTACAGACGAATGAATAGAATGAAGTGACGCATTTTTTACTTGTCTGTATAAACGTACCCAGAAGTCTGGCTGCTTTGCCATGCTGGATGGCAATATGAACCAGCCTTATGATACATAAACCTTCGGAGATATAATCAAATACAGTTTCTTACAAATGTCCTATAAATGAATAGTAAAACCTTCGGTGCAGATACGTAGACAATACATGGAATGCAATGCATGTATAGCTACAGAAAACACATAATTAGATACAGATACGAATTGAAACTAAGTAGTCCATATACGTACAGAAAACAAAAAACCTATGACAATACAGAAAACAGACTAAACCTTCGGAGATGCAGATGAATATAGATACGAATACAGAAAACACATAAAACCTTCGGAGATGCAGATGCATGTACGAATATAGATATGAATACAGAAAACACATAAAACCTTCGGAAATGCAGATACATCTACGAATATAGATACGAATACAGAAAACACACAAAACCTTCGGAGATGCAGATGCATCTACGAATATAGATACGAATACAGAAAACACACAAAACCTTCGGGGATCCGAAGTTTTTGTCAGTTTTCCGTGTTGACAGATTTTGGCAAGTACATGGACTACTCAGTTCTAACCTTGCTAATTATGCAGCAATAAATTATTTCATGTACGTGACGTAACAAATAGTTTTTGAAATATGAGGTATTTTTGGTTAAATATTATTTTTTGGTTCCGTAACCAAGTAATGAAAACATTTATAACCTTTACATAATCCTGAAATGTACGCGACCTACCAAGCACTTATTTAATATTGTTAAAATTTAAGTTCCGACAAAAATAAAACCCACCTGCATATCTATAAAAAAACATTTTATTAGCTGTCGGCATTTTAACTAATTGTAATTCTTTTATGATTGTCTTCTTTGTTTACTTATTTATTGGTTATTGTAGAGAACAGCCTAATGTACTCGTTTATGGTCGTTTTCAGGCATAATTACCCAGGTGTGCGGATTACGATTCTAAGAAATTCGGTCCACGCTACCGGGCGGACATGCTGCATTTTGTGCGATATAAAGCAATAACCCGATTGAGGAAGGGCAGTCGAGCGATAATCACAAGCGAAGCAAGACTTGTGTAAATTCGGTAATCTATTTAGTGACGGACTTTGCGTGTGTATTTGAATTGCAATCTCCTGCATTTCGTTTGGACTTATTGCGTTCGGTTATATTTGTACCTGTGTTATACGTGTTTGTATGGTTGTGATAAACTCTATAATAATTCCAACGGCCTTTTTATTCGAGTCCTTTAACTCGTAACAATATATTTACTGGGAGTTTATCATTCATATACTTTTCCCCCGTGCCTTGTATAGCATATTCCACCAATGAAAATAGGCACTTACCATCAGCTTCACAGTCTGCCCACTTACCAACCATTTTTGCATTAAAAAGCCTCTACTTGTGAAATATTCAATTCTTAACTCGTAAACAGTGTAATCCAAAAACTTTGGACGACTTATTTAATACTACCATAAGTTTCATATTGAGCGGGATAGTATCTATTTCACGTTTTTTGTGGCCAAATGTTATACTTTGACTTCTCTTTTACTCCATAAACATTTTACATCTCACACACACATATATATATATATATATATATATATATATATATATATATATATATAAAATATTTTACAGTTATATAATATTAATATGTGTTATTGTTATATAATATATTTTATTTTATTGTTTATTCTATATTTTATTTTTATTCATTTTACACAATACCTATTGTGTGTGTATTTATATATCCTATTTATATATTATATATGAATTTAATTTGCACACCACCGTCATACACTTGCAAATCTCCTATTCATAAAATCCGTAGCCCGGGTTATCTGGAAGAGATCGCTCTAAAGAGATAAACCGGTAAGGCCGCCCATTGCTCCTACTTTTACTGTTTAATGTGACTACTGTAAATTGTTTATTTTATGTGTATGTGGTGAACAATGAAGTGTTTTCTATTCTATTTAAATTTCTAGTTTTTCATCTGAAATATTTTTCACCACAAACTAAATTTTTCACTTCATCTTGTGATCTTACATTACTAAAATGCATTATTTATATTATCTTATATAAAAAAGTAATTAAGGTGTCTATTGCAAAACAATATTTTATTACATTAAAATTTCTAACGATCAGTGAAATTGCCCGTCGATTTTATTTTCAATCTAGCCGTTTTAAATCATTCCCAGAAACATTTCCGCGGGATTCCCGGACAAAAAGTAGCGCAGATTTTAAGTCGAAGAATTTGCTATCGATCATCAAAAACCGCATGGAAATCGGCTCAGTAGTTTTTACGTGAATCCCGAACAAATAGACAGACCGACAGACAAAAAAAAAACATCGTGTTCTCCATCATTTATATAGTCTATTTCAGTGGTTTTTTTTAATAGCTTCAATTTATAGACATGGCATATTTAGAATTTTATAATATTACTAACTGACCCGGCGAACTTCGTACCGCCATATTTTCTGAATTCCTAAAAGACTTTTTTTCATGACATAAAAACAAAATCACCAAAATCGGTCCAGGTGATAAGGAGAATTCTAGAACTCGATCTCAGCGCCACCTACCGGTTCTAATTGTGAATCTAAACCATTCGGGAACCCACTCATACACAAAAACAAAATCGCTCCAGGTGATTAGGAGGATTCTAGAACCCGATCTCAGCGCCACCTACCGGTTCCAAGTGTGAATCTAAACCATTCGGGGACCTATCCAAACACAAAATTAATATCATCAAAATCGGTTCAGCCGTTTGGGAGGAGTTCACTGTCAACATACGTACAGAAGAATATATATATATATATATAGATGGATTAAATCACAATATATTGTCACGTGCGAGCCGGGGGTACGCACTGGGGATTGGAAGGAAACACTAGTTTTTTTAAACTAAATGCTTTTATTAACTTACACAGCCGTACGTGATACCTCTCCACAGGGTTGCCCCTACACGCACAATTAACGACGCACTGTTCCGACGATAAGATGTCTCACTCACAATACCGTAGCCGATATTGCGTAGACCACCTCCTGCTGCTGCGGTGCTCACCTCCGAATTTACCGCGCGTAGCTCGCTTCTGGATCTCCTTTTAAACTATGCTAAACTCCTCCTTCACTCAACGGCACACTAAGCTTTTAACTAAACTCACCACTAAACTCTTCCAGTGAAGATTTTAGTTGGTGTGGAAGATAAATTTAGTAAAAGACAGTTCTTTTACTAAATTTATCTTCCAACTCTCTAAACTCATTAAACTTCTCTTGTCGCTTCGCTGTCTTCAACTGAACTGCCCGGTAGGCGCGCTTTACGCTGCTTATATACCTGGAAAGAATCTTCTGGAATCCATAATTTCGATCTTCTTTTCGCTAATCTTTTATTTAATCTCTTTCTAAATATCTATCTATCTTTGTCTTTTCCTTCCTGAACCTTCTACTCTAGAATTTCGATCTAAATTTCCTTATTCTTTTGTTAGTTGTCTATCCCTTTCTAAAATGTATTGGTTTTTGTCTATTTTTCTGGAGTCTACATATTTCTGAAACTCCTTAAACCAACTAGATCGTTCCACCATCGCGCCCCGCAATATTTAATTAAGCTTTATTGTAATAAACTGCTTATTCTGACACCGAAATTTAATTCCCACAATGCGGTACTTGATAGTGGTACAGTCAATAGAGGAAATTAATATAATTTCTATCGCGAAATTTTTGTAGTAAGATGGTAGCAAGGATATTTGAACGCACGTTCTGTTTTACAGAATAGAATAGAATAGAAAACACTTTATTGTTCACCAAATAAACAATTACAGAATAAATAATTACAATAATTTAACGGCAAAACAAAAGGCGGCATTATCGCTTAAAGCGATCTCTTCCAGGCAACCTAACTGAGAGGATACTTTTAACAACATATGTCTAGGTATAATTAAATTAAAAAGAAGTAAAAATAATAAAATGAAGAAAAGCACAATGCGGACAGTAAACAGCTAAGTTAAGAAGAATATAAAAATACATATTTTATTATAAACTAAGGTAATGGTTTTTGACAGATTTTTTAAATATGGCAAGTGATTTAGCTTTTCTGACATCTACGGTTTTATGTGCATTGTTTTAAAATTTCTTGTAGAATATATCAAAACCTGATTATTATTTATGGCCACACTAGAATTAGAACGTAACTTTATTGTTAAAATGTTGCCAAAACAAAAAATAAGTAACAAACCAACATTTCCATTAACATAATGTTCCTCAAACCTCCTTTATTTTAATCTCTTGGGGCGTAAAAACGTGAATAATAAAACAGAGAAAGCATTTTTATGCAATAAATAAAATGAATGAATCCGTCGAAAGAATTAAAACGCGAGGACAAACGTTTTGGTAATCTTCCAGTTTTTAGAGGAAGTAATTAGCTTATCTTTATTGTATTAAAAAAGGTCGTGGTCATTTAGTGGCTAAAGCAGCCGCTTCACGTTTCACGTCATCATTTTTGCGAAAGAAGAAGGTGGTGGAGCGGGAAAGGAAGCAAGTAGCCGTGTTCCTCTTTCACAGCACCAGGGGCCCAATTCTGCTATTGCAAAATATTTCGCCGTTGCGAAGATATCCAAAGAACGACTCGTCGCGGCAGAATAATAGTGGAAAAAAATTGGTGGTGCACCAAGCATCCACAATTTTTATCAATTCAATCATAATCATGCCAAACCATTCTCCATAGCAACACACCGAAGACGGCCCGCTTCGAGTGCGGTCCTGTGGTGCGATGACTCAACCGCATGGGCCAGTTGCCATGGTCCTCGGTATGCAGCAGACAAAGAGCAAGATCACCATCGAGACCACACGCTCCTTCGTAATCGCGCAATCCAACGGCGGCACTCTGCTCGTTGAAGTTCTGTTAATTCAAAAGCCATTCTCTAAATACCAACCCTTGAGTAACGTAAAAACCAGTGCGCATTAATATTGTAATTATCTGTAATAAATAACATACGTCACGAACCTACGTATCTGATTGAACCCGGGACTGAGGAGTAAGAAGACGCTTTGCAACCACTATACATAATTGTGGATGTGATCAGAGACTTCACTTACATGACAACTCTGGTCACCCCCACGGATATTACCATTAGCAGAAATGACATTAGCCGAAATAAATTCTGAAAAGCTTCCAAAATTTTAAACATTTCTTTCGCGTTTTCGCTTATAAATATGTATAACTGTAGAATCGCGTGCCACGAGCACGTCATTGGAGTTAACAGAATCAGGCAAACCAACGATTGAGTGGATAGCGTCCTGTAATTTTGACGAGATAGCAGAATCGGACCCCAGGTGAAAACGCCACAGGACGATTTTATTGGACCTCTGCCCGCGCTGTAAACATACGACCTCGAATATTGAGCGCACCTAGAATTAGCTGCTGAGAGTAAGACCCGCTGTGGATAGTACATTTCCT
This sequence comes from Dendrolimus houi, assembly GCA_039645545.1. Classification (NCBI taxonomy): domain Eukaryota; kingdom Metazoa; phylum Arthropoda; class Insecta; order Lepidoptera; family Lasiocampidae; genus Dendrolimus; species Dendrolimus houi. Next base: position 18,750,708 of record CM077134.1, on the reverse strand, counting down.
CAGCCCCAGTCAGACGGGTGGGCCAATGCTAGTCGTGTCGCGGCGCCAAGCTAACGCTACGTCAGCGCTCTGTCATAGGAGAAAGGAGGAACAACGAGAGTTTTAGTTGGTATCTCCGACTCGGATGGGCATTAGCGTCTCTTACTAATCTAACATGGTGACTCCTCGCACGATGGGTAGTTCTCAAAGGGATTTCGCCATGTTAAAACAAACTTTCAAACCTGATAAAATATAGCGCTGTATTGCTTTAACATTGACGTAAATTCGTATTCGTTCACATGATGCGTGGCAGCGGTGGCATTGCGTAAATTTTATATACAAACATCCATTTCATGCCGCGTGGTGCACTACGGCGCTGCGGCACACGCACACCGTGCTTGCATCCGCGAGACGAGATGGAGAGGAATGTGTTACTACTGTAGATCCGGCTATAACATTAGTGATTTCTTACTTTGTGGTTCCGTCACTGCAATGTAACAAAGTTACGGCACTGCAACGCTCCTTTGACCGCTAATGCTAAGAAATCTTCAAGACGCAGCGTCCCAACGCAAAGTGTGTACAAACCCTTAAGGTATTATTTAGCCAAAATCAAAACCCTTATAGAATCATAACGTCCAGCCGTTCTTAAGTTTACCTGTGTACGTTTGTGTTTGTTAGTTTTTTTTCTCAGAACTACTGGAACCCTTTTTGATAAACTCCGATAGAAAGTTTATTATCGCTACACAATGGTGTATTGGACTGAAAAATCGAAAAATTAGGGGAAATATACATGAAATTGAAACATTTTGTTTCAATGTATCGTTAGGTATGTGTTATAATATATTAATACCGTTTTAAATTACCTTTAAAGTCACTACACAGGCAAACATAAACGTAAACTTGCACAAGAAGATAACCGGTCAGTGAAACCTGCCAATCCGCCATGAACAAGCAGCAGATATACTGTTGCCAAAAAAATCTGTTGAATTATTAAGAAATTTAAAAACAGACTCGAAACCATCAAAGAAAGAAAAATATTAATTTGCAAAAAAACGCATCAAACGTAGACCACCCTAAAAGTATTAACTTTCCTTCATTAAAACACGAAAGATGGAATGAAAAACTTCTCAAAGCTTTAATGAATTCATAAAGCGTTAACAGTTAGTTTGTAAACTCCTTTCCCAAGTTTGGCTGAGAAGGGAGTTATCAGTATTCTTATACTGTTTTGTTGAACAGCGGTTTGTAATTAATGTAATGTTGTTATTACTTTATTGAAGAACCACAAAATTGACTAGAACTAGTTAAAATTCATAAGAATATTCTGGAGTCGTCGTTACACTTAGAATTGAGTAATAATCCATTAAACTTAAATAGTGATTAATTTTTTGTGGAGAGCATGTAAACTGTATTTACTATAACTTGGACACGAGAATTTTCATATTATATTAGTATTTATTTTACAACGATACGGTACAATGCAAGGATAAATATAGAGTGAGTAAAAGAAAAAAAAAAAAAAAAGAAAACGTTGACAGTTGACAGTGACAGGATGTTGGAGATTAACAAAAGGCTACTACTAAAAAAGTTTGCTTCCAATTTTGTTTATTATAATGTTCGGAAGACAAATGGTAAATATAGGCTGGGGAAAAAGTTTCTTCGCATTTTATATAAAATTCAAAAGGTTTTTTATAAAGTTTATTTACATTTGACTAAAGTATGTAGGTGCCATTTTGTTGGATAATTTTTTGCCATCTTGTAGGTAGGGACGTGATCCCATTGTTATAAAAATTTTGGGGCTTCTGATCAAAAAACTGCGACAAGTGGTTTTGGCAGTCCTTTCGTGATGTTAACCTGACACTGCCTAAGGAATTCTGCAGAGACCGAAACAGGTGTAAATCTGAAGTTGAAAGGTCAGGACTATACGGCGGATGCATTAATACCTCCTAGCCAAACTCTCGTAATTTTTGCTGAGTGGCCAATAATGTGTGAGGTCTAGCGTTATCGTGGTGAAAAACAACACACCTTCTGTTGATTAATTCCGGCCGCTTTCTCCCAACTTTTTGCTTTAATCTCATCAGTTGTTCGCCGTACAGTTCAGAATGGATAGTCCTGCCTGGCGGTAACAGCTCATAATGAATAATGCCATTCCAATCCCATCATATACACAGCATCACCTTGTTGCGAGTTAACCCGGGTTTCGCCACAGTCTGTGAAGCCTGACCAGCCTTTGACTACGATCTTTTCCGCACGTTCTTGTCGTACGTGATCCACTTTTCATCACCAGTTATCAGCTTTTTCAAAAATGGTTCGGTTTCATTACGTCGTAATAAAGAATCACAAATGAGTACACGGTTCATTAGGTTTCTTTCAGTGAGCTCATGAGGCACCCAAATATCGAGCTTTTTTGTGTACCCAGCTTCTTCAAATGCGCCAAAACCGTTTTGTTGTCAATTCCCAGTTCTCCAGCTACATCGTAACTACTAAAATGCCGATCTTGCTCCACTTTTTCAAAAATGGCATCAATTTTGTCCGTAACAGGGCGACCAGAGCGACGTGCATCTTTGATATCAAAATTTCCGGATTGAAAACGCTTAAACCAAATTTGCGCTACTCTCACAGATACTGCATTAGGTCCATAAATATCACAATTTTTTTTCGCGGCTTGTGTTGCATTTTTACCTTTTTTGTAGTAAAATTTTAAAATTTATCGAATTTCTTCATTAGATTCACTCATTTTAACAATAAGAAAAACAAATGAAAATCACACATTTTCATAATTTGAATTTGGAATTGTCTTCTTTAAAATTAAAACTTTTTAATGATATCAAAACCAGCCAGATACAAATGGTATAGCCAAAGAGATCTTATTACAAGTTCATTCATACTATATGCGGAAAGACTTTTTCCCTACCTATTACATACATAATAGACTGATACTGCCATCTTTGAGATTACAAAAAGTACTGTCTTCTTTCTTAGAGGTTGGTATACGCTTCTTCAATAAAATTCCCAATGGGGTGTTGGATCTGCCCTTCATTAAATTTAAAGCTAAATTGAAAAGCATCTTGCTTAAAAAGGAATACTACACTATTGAAGAACATTTAAACGACAAAATTGCATTTACATGGCTGTTCGCTCCAGCCTCTTGTACTATTTTCTGTATAACATTTATATTTTATTAGATTATGAGAAGATTTGTGGATTCAGTAGAATACGAATGTTTGACACTATCGCATTGGAATCGTACTTTGAATAATTCGCAACGGAATTTGGCACCAGATGCCTCGCCGCATCGCCATTACCTAGAAGAAGAGTACAAAGGGATGACACTCGCTTTGTAAAATAACTCAGTGGCGGATTTAGCAATAGGCTGAATAGGCTGGACTAGGGCGATAGATTTTGGAGGAGCGACAAATTTGAGACCAATATTTTTTATGTCTTACAGAAATTATCTCTTACTTATATTCTAAGATTTATTAATTCTTGATAGAAAGACAGAAAGCGACACACAACACAAAATAGTACTAAAACATAACAAAGTATAGATAAAGTTATACAGAAATTGTATGCCGCAAATTGGAAATGAGTAAGTATTAGTATTAAGTCCATACAAACAATTCAACATGTAATATGTTACAATTATATAAATTTTTCTACTATTTGAGTAGTCGCTTTTGGCTACGGCAGAATCAAACCCCATCGATCCCTTACTTCACAATCTACTAATAACGGGAAAAAAGATTGTGTAATTAAGACGATAGTGTACAAATCATAAAGTTAAAATTGACGGCCTCTGTGGTTGAGCGGGATAAGCCTTTGCCGGCTTACCTCACTGCAAAGCAGAGGCTCCTAGTTCGATTCCTGGTATAGTAAATTTCGGAAACGTATTTTATTCGTTATTTACTATGGTCTGGGTGTCTGGGATCGGTCCCAGAGTGGTCCGTTGTATATTACCCATAACACAAGCGTAACTTGCTTAATTTGGGGATACACAGTGTGTGTGTTTGTCTGCCGATTTATTATTTATTTTTTATTATTTTATAGACAAAAAATGTGCTTATTAAGATTGTGAACTAGGGTTTAGATTTGCATAGGTCGGTAGTGACGGCCTAATTTGAATAGGCTACAGGCGGCAAATGAATCACAAGAATCATCAGTGTGTTACGAGATACGTTTCTTTACTGTGTTATTATCATCCATAGTATCCTTCTTCCATACTGATTTGTTATCCAAGGTACTGTCGTACGGTACGGTACGTACGTACAGTCGTACGGTACGGTATGGCTGATACATCCCATAGAACGTAACTTGTAGCAATATTTTATACTTGACCTATTAATTAATCATTACAAATTTTAATTATATAGAAATAAATTAATAGTTCTTATCGTTTGAAAGTAATATTATAATTAAATACATTTAAAAATGTCATCTAACGACATTAGTTGCTCTGAATTAGACTCTTTCTTATCAAATACTACTTATTCTGATAACCCAAGGAGTCTTTCAAGCGTTTTTAAACCTACTACCTATTTTAATCTATGTGCCATAAAGTTATTCATTCATTTATTCAACCTTATATAGACTCAAGGCCTTAAAACCTTGCTTATTATGAGATATGTTTTCAGGTCAATATAAATTTTATTTTCTTTGAAGAGTTCTTTAGAATAATTTCATAGAAATGTACGTGCCTACGACTCGAAGTACGTGAAAGCCTGTCATGTATTGTTCTATAAAACAATAGTAACAGAAAACAGGATCAACACAATAAAATGCTATACAAAAGGTTTACTTTTTTGTTCTTTTGTTAATAAAAAACGAAATTCTACTTTACAGTTTAGGTTTTCTACACAAATTCCTTTGCCTAGGAAAGATTAATGCCTTTTTCGCGGTGAATCCTTTTGCGGACACCCCAACGCTTGTGGACATGATAGTTGGGTATGGGAGACTAGTGATGAGTAGTGCACGTGTGAGTAAATACGTTTGTCCCGTACAAAATACATTTGTACTGATACGTTTCCAAATTTGAAAATGTAAAACTTTTTGTCCCGCTACTACTCCCGCCTCAGACGTAAGAGGAAGGACGGAAGTATTTATAAATTTAATACATACAAATATATTTATAAAATATATATTTTATTATTTAACAGTATCTATATGAAGTAAAAACTTTGTATCCCTTTTTACGAAAATTAAGCGGACGGAGGAGTATGATATTTCACACTTTTATAGTTTATATAGAGAAGAAGCTACAAACTTTTTTTTTAAATTATGCATAAAAACACATTAAATCAAATTTAAAAAATACATCACACCCACTGCCACGTATATGATACACACACGCATATACTTAGTCTGGCCATAAATACTATTAAGCGTATACCCACCTCCAAGAAAGAAGACAGTACTTTTTGTAATCTGAAAGATGGCAGTATCAGTTTATTATGTAATAGGTTGGGGAAAAAGTTTTTTCGCATATAGTATGTATGAACTTGTAATAAGATCTCTTTGGCTATACTATTTGTATTTGGCTGGTTTTGGTATCATTAAAAAGTTTTAATTTTAAAGAAGACAATTCCAAATTCAAATTAGGAAAATGTGTGATTTTCATTTGTTTTTCTTATTGTTAAAATGCGTGAATTTAATGAAGAAATTCGATACATTTTAAAATTTTACTACAAAAAATGTAAAAAATGCAACACAAGCCGCGAAAAAAATTTGTGATGTTTATGGACCTAATGAAGTATCTGTGAGAGTAGCGCAAATTTGGTTTAAGCGTTTTCAATCCGGAAATTTTGATATCAAAGATGCACGTCGCTCTGGTCGCCCTGTTACGAACAAAATTGATGCCATTTTTGAAAAAGTGGAGCAAGATCGGCACATTAGTAGTTATGATGTACCTGGAGAGCTGGGAATTGACCACAAAACGGTTTTGGCGCTTTTGAAAAAAGCTGGGTACACAAAAAAGCTCGACATTTGGGTGCCTCATGAGCTCACTGAAAGAAACCTAATGAACCGTGTACTCATTTGTGATTCTTTATTACGACATAATGAAACCGAACCATTTTTGAAGAAGCTGATAACTGGTGATGAAAAGTGGATCACGTACGACAAGAACGTGCGAAAATTTATTTTTATTAATGACATATTAAGCAGTTTCAACAATTCTCATATTTTACTTGCAGATGATATGAAAATTTTTAGAATAATTCAATCAAATAATGATTGTATTCTTCTCCAAAATGACTTGGACTGTCTTTGTAACTATTGTAGCAAGAATGGATTAAAACTTAATATTAATAAATGTAATATTGTGTCATTAACAAGAAAGACTAGGCCACAAGCATTTGTTTATAGTTTGGATAATATTCCCCTCAAACGAGTGACCGAAGTGGGAGATTTGGGTGTGTATTTAGACTGTAAACTTACATTTTCGTCCCACATTGATCACATAACGACCAAGGCGTATCAAATGCTTGGGTTTATCCTAAGGGTTGGAAGAGACTTTAACTTCTACTCTAATTTTACTTTATAATTCGTATGTTAGATCTTTATTGGAATACTCGTCCACAATTTGGAATCCACAGTATCACATTTACATTAAAAGTATCGAGTCAATACAAAATGAGTTTTTAAAACACTTAAATTACAAATGCACACGTTTAAAGCAATCACCACCTGACATTACTCCACTATCAATTCGTCGAACTGAAAGAGACCAAGTTTATCTATACAAAATTATAAATAATTGCGTTGATTCCCTTTTTCTCATCAATAATTTACTCCTAAAGTGTCCCCGTTTGAGCTCACGTGATAAATCCCTATTTTCAGTACCACTTATAAAAACTAACTAAACAAAAAACACGTTTCTATACCGCACTTGTCAGCAATATAATGCACTATTTACTAGTATTGATCCTTTCATAGGTAATTTATATCAATTTAAAACCCAAATTAGAAAATGTTGTAATTTAGAATGATCCAATTACTTAGAATTTTTTGAATAATGGCAATTTTTTTTTTCATTCTTTCCTTTTTTATATCTCTATTTTATTAGTAATTATTGTGACTTTTTTTCGGTTTTGTTCAATATTGACCTAACCTAACATAATGTAAATTAAATAGACATTTTATGTAATTTTCGTATAATTGTATTTTTTTGTAATTAACTATTTGAGCCAATTTTGTTTATATCAATTATTTTTTTAGAAATTTGGAAACTTGATTGATATGTGTATTAATTTTGTGTTTTATATTTAAGAATATTAATTATTGTATGTTTCCCAAACAAATTAAATAAATAAATAAAAAGATCGTGGTCAAAGGCCGGTCAAACTTCACAGACTGTGGCGAAACGCGGGTTAAATCGCAACAAGGTGATGCTGTGTGTATGGTGGAATTGGAAGGGCATTATTCATTATGAGCTGTTACCGCCAAGCAGGACCATCGATTCTGAACTGTACTGCGAACAACTGATGAGATTAAAGCAAAAAGTTGAGAGAAAGCGGCCGGAATTAATCAACAGAAGGAGTGTGGTTTTTCACCATGATAACGCTAGACCTCACACATCTTTAGCCACTCAGCAAAAATTACGAGAGTTTGGCTGGGTGGTGTTAATGCATCCGCCGTATAGTCCTGACCTTGCACCTTCAGATTTTCACCTGTTTCGGTCTCTGCGGAATTCCTTAGGCAGTGTCAGGTTAATATCACGAGAGGACGCCAAAACCACTTGTCGCAGTTTTTTGATCAGAAGCCCCAAAATTTTTATAGCAATGGGATCACGTCTACCTACAAGATGGCAAAAAATTATCGAACAAAATGGCACCTACATACTTTAGTCAAATGTAAATAAACTTTATTAAAAAACCTTTTGAATTTTTATATAAAATGCGAAGAAACTTTTTCCCCAACCTTATATGTATATTTACCATTTGTCTTCCGAATATTATAACAAAAAGTTCTTGGAAGCAAACCTTTTTACTAGTTTGCCTTTTGTTAATCTTCAACATTCTGTCACTGTCAATTGTCAACACTATTTTGTGTTTTTATTCTTTTTACTCACTCTATATTTATCCATGCATTGTACCGTGTCGTCGTAAAATAAATACTAACATAGGTATACTCTTTTGTTTATTGTTCAAGTCAAATTAACAGTGTAGCCTTTGTGAAATCTGTGATTATAGAAGTATAGTCTTTGACAACAAATTATTATGGTCGAATTTCGACCACGGGCGACCACTAGTAAGAAGAATTAGGCATAATTATTTAAGAAAAAGTAAAGTGTTTTCTGAGTGAGTTCTTAAATATAGGCAATATTTTGGCCTCTCTCACAGTAAGAGGCAGCGCATCCCAAAATTTGACAGTAAAAGTTATCATTAAAATTATGTATGTAAGTATGTGTAGGGGTCCTGAGATTACGATACGTAACGTACGAGTAGTATACAGATAAAAAATATTTTTGAAGTAGTAAATAGTAGTTTTAAAATACAACGTTTTTAACTGATAAAGTAGTTGGTAACAACTAAATGCACATTGAAATATCAAAATGAGATTCGACGGTAACTTTTAAATGTAAAATTGAATTTTGTGAAAGCACAACGGCATTGGCCCGTTCTTCCACTGACTTGAATTAAAGAGAGAAAATGACACATCCAGCCCCAAAGTAATTTATACTCTATTCTAATTTAGTTAAGATTCACTCTCGGTACAAAGATGACCGGTTTTAAGACCCCGCGCCTTTTAATTTGATTTCAGTTTGGTGAAGTAGGGCTTGGTGTACACTGTACAGTTCGATTGTGGACAAAAAATTGAAGAAGCACTAAATTTTTAGGTATCCATATTGATAGTGATTTAAAATATAATACTCATATTAACGACTTATGCAACAGGATATCCCGATTTTCTTATGCCCTGTATAACTTAAGTAAAGTTGTCAACCAAAAAGCAGTTATAACGACATGTGATGGCTATGTTGTTTCCTTGTTATGATACGGTCTTATATTTTGGGGCAATAGCACTGATAAAGAACGTGTGTTTATAATGCAAAAACGCTGTATATGTGTTATATGTCATATAATGAAAACAGATTCTTGTAAACCACATTTTATACAGTTAAACATCATGAAGTTGCTTTGTTTGTTAAAATAATTTACATTTATATACTAAATGCAACAGTAAGCGCCACAACAGCACACACCTGCTTTCACTTCCTTCGAAAACAACTTTAATTTAAAACAGTCCATTCTGTATGGCGACTGAAATTTAGAATAAACTACCACAGAAAATTAAGTAACTCAACAACAAAAGCGTTAAAATAAAATTACAACAATTATTAATAAATAAAGCATATTACACGACATGAATATCTTACTGACTCAAATACTGATACAGGAGTCTGATTTTGTGACATGAGAAATCCTAATTATTGTATAAATTGTATATTAATTTATAGTAGTGGTCGCCCATTGGTTGAAATTTTACCTTAAGGTTCTGTTGTCAAAGACTACTTCTATAATCACAGATTTCGCCAAGGCTACACTGTTAATTTGACTTTAACAATAAACAAAAGAGTATGTATGCGTGTGTGTGTCAAATACATAGTGTGTGTAATTTTTTTTTATTGATTTAATAACATTTTTATGCATAATTTAAAAAATATTAGCATTCTGCGCTTCTTCTTTATATAAACTATAAGTGTGCGAAATTTCATACTCCTCCGTCCGCACAATTTTCGTAAAAAGGGGTACAAAGTTTTTGCTCCACGTATATATAGATTTAGACATTAGTAGTTTTAAATTAAATTATTTTGTAAGCTACATATGTGGCAGCATACAGTGATACCTAAATTGTTATAATTATGGACATAATATTCTAAACTGTATACACAAAATATATTACTTTGACTTTGATTGAGGGCCGATTTTTCAATCACCATATAAAAGTCATTCATAGAATAAAATATAACGTGGAAAAAGTAAAAATCTCAGTTGTATGAATAAATCAGTTCAGTGCTTTCACTTTTAAATTCACTCAGGTTATAATTTATTTGATTGTAAATTTTTATCTGATGATTGAACAATCAGCCTTTAATGTAACCGATGCGCATATTTACTTAATGTACAAAAATAATTGAACACGATGTTAAAATCAGCTCTTTCTTTTAGTTTAAAATTTGACATTCCTTCACAGAAATTGACCAGTATAAGGTGCATTGCGCGTTGGTGTAATACAAATACAACTCAGCTGATTCGATTCCTGACTAGGGTAATCGATTTTACAAAAATGCAATGACACCACTTTAGCTCTCAATAAAATTGGTCTCGAGATTCCTTTAAGTATTTTTCGCTATATCTCATAGTTTCAGACTTAGCCATGGAGGCCTACTTGAAAATAATCACCTGTATATAAACCATGCTGCATACGAATCTTTTTACATTAGTACTACTATTACTAGTTTTATACTACTATTAGTAGTATTTCTAGTTTCCAGAACAAATTGCATATTGTTACAATTGCCACGTGTTGATGGTGAAGAAAAAGATCGTGATGGATCTTACACATTCACATACCGATCTGTCAAACCCACAAAGCCACTTTGGACAAGCGTGGTGGGTATACTATCCGTTCCCCCTGAGTAATTGGGAGGCCTGAGCCCAACACTGGGGCGTTTATGGGCTGTTAATATTTAATTTTTACGGTTAAATGGAATTAGTCTGATTTTCTGAGATCGGCACTTTATACTTAACAGAAACGTAGTTTAGCTTGAGAATATACAATAGTGTGTTGTTTTCCTAATATAGTAAAAGAGTAAAAATAATTTTTGATTAATTCTTTATTGCATGCAATAAATGCAAACCAAAGTGTTAAAAAGTCATGGTAGGTTGAAAGCAGTATTAGTTTAGTGGTCAAGCCACTTATTGAAGTTTCGAATCTTAAATAATTATTTACTTTGCGTCTTTGTTTAACTAATCAGTTTTTATTCCAATTTAGGCAGTTTAACCTCAGTGCGCCCTCGAACTGTTAGCTACCCCCATGCGTCAAACCATCTCATGTCTAAATAGGTCACTTTCACCTCTCGTGTAACATTCTACTATTCTTTATATTCGTAACTTATGTACATTTCGTAAGCGAACATTCCGTTATTTACAATGGTCTGGGTGTCTGGGATCGACTTCAAAGTGTTCCGTTGTATAACACCCATAACATAAGCGTAACTTTTATAAGCTTGGGTATGTATACCTTGTTTTCTTTTACAAGATAAATAATGTCTTTACATCAGCGGAACACGCGGCCCGCGAGTTGCCTCCTTGTGGCCTGTAATTGTTTTATAAATAAAACTTTTATAGGTAGCTACCAAAATAAATAATTATTATAATTATAGCGTAATTATTAATTAGGTGGTAAATTTAAGCAATCGTGGATTATAGTGAATACGCTAATTAACAAACTAAAAAGGTTTGCTCAGCAGCTAATTACAATTTTTGGCAGTACTTATTTATGCGAATAAACATTTTCGATCCCTAATTACCGAAATAATAAATATGCTTCTCGTCTCACAGATGACCATTTAAGAGCCATCTTTCGGATTGCAGCTACTAATATGAAAGCTAACATACAACAAATAGCCGCTCAAATACAGCCCCAACCGTCACACTGAAGTTTGTATTTATGTAATATACTTTGTCGTGTATGTTTAATTTTTTTTTGCTCTTTACTTTTGTGGCCCTTGCATGCTGAAAGGTTGCCAGCCGCTACTTTAGATGATTAATATAAAATATTTTCTACTGTGATATCTAACTTTAGATCTGGCTCAAGTTGTCTAATGTCTGGTTTCTGAGGTACTTTTAACTGTAGTTTATTTGTTCGTTAGCGCTATCGGTTCAATAACTTATAAAATTGCGTTTCTGAACACACCATCGTACGACAGTTAAACTTTACTCACCAATATTAGGCGTTTATCTATTCCATATCTTTTGTTTGACGTTTTCGTTTCATGTAAATAAATATTAGATATTCCTTCTTAAATAGATCCATCTGGTGGCGAGTGTTGATACTAGTTGTAGGTTAACAGTTAACCTAAGTTTATCTATTACATAACTTTATTGAATAAATAGTTATTCGACTCATAACTGGTAATATCAGAAACCAGGCATTAGACGTTTAAACATCATTAAAAAGTGTAATTCATTGCAAAAATCTTGTTTGTAATGTACGAAAAATAATCTTCTAAAGAAAAACAATGTATACAATGTGTGTATTTTTCTGACAACTATTTACTTATATTTTACATGTATGTCCCTCATAACCATGCGCCTAAGAAGTGGCCCGGACTTTTGGAGGACTAGCTTGGGGCCATGGGAAGGTCAACGTAGAGGCCCCTTCGACAAATTTAATGTAAATGTGGCGCGATACTGACAGCGACAAGCCCCGGTTAGTGTAGTAGGGCATGACATGACAGTTTAGGAAATGACAACAAAAGATACCGGGCTATTGGAGTGAACTGTTAGTGGAACTGGAGATCTGGGACTATGGGGACTATGGCGTCTGCCCGTCGCAATGTTCGGGGAACATGGAAAAATGGGCAGACGGTGAGTCGCCACTCCCTGTATGGGCCCCTAAAAATGCCGTACAAGATTGACGACGGGCGACATTATATATTGTTACGAGCTACAGGACTCGCACTAAAAATGCCGTTGGAACTACGATAGAATTTATTAGAACTGTACAAACACGAATAACACAAATACAAATAAAACCAGTATAAAACCAGGATGCAACCAGTTCACACTGCACGATTCAATGCAATTCGACACGCGCAAAGTCCATCGTCTATATCGCTAATCGAGAGTACTACAAACGTCTTACTCGTCTCGTAGTCGTCGCTTGACTGCCCCACACCTCCATTCGGGCATTCTCTTATACTAACTAACTATACAGTACAAAAAAATCGGCCGCGCGCACTGAGTTTCCGAGAAATTGTAATTTGCACACCTGGCTATCTATTCCTACGAACGGCCAACAAAGTCGAAAACAATAACAATAGGCCATTCTCTAATTGCAAATTTAAATACGATGTAATAAAAAGAACTCCAAATGCGGGAGGGGCAATAAACGAGATGTGCAGCATTTCTTTGTCGGTATGTGACAATGGGTATGCAGGTGGCCCAACTTGTAGCCGGAACATCCAGTCGGATAGACAAAAATTTTAAGAATTGATTTTTTGATATAAGTACAATATATCGTATACTTTCAGAGGCGTTTAGTAAAAAGCTATTATTTTGACATTACTGTGAGCGCGGGCGGGAGCGGAGATAAAAGAGAAGGAAAGGACTTACAGGATAAGTCGCCGCACCAGACACGCTACGAACGATGCGGGTTTCGCAGCGACAGGCATTTCTACCTCGTGATCCTTCATTTGCGTCTTGCACTTCCTTCGATAAGTGGACCCGCTGGAACGATACAGCTTGCACCTTTCCAGCGTGCGGGTTTTTTTTTATTGGCTGAAGCAGGCAAACAGGCGGACGGCCCACTTGATGGAAGGTGGTTACCGTCGCCTATGGACGTTTGCAACACCAGGGACGTTACCAACGCGTTGTCGGTCTCTAAGAAAAAAAAATGATGTAAACGGGTATACAAAACGGCACAACACACAAAACGCGGTGAGATTTGCGTGGAAGCAGCGGTGCGTTCAGTGGTCGGAAGTAGACTCGTACACTATGTCACATTACATGGTAAACAAAGGAAACAAAGAGGCGATGACCGAATAGGTCGGCGTTAACAATTACATACAAACACTTCAATTTTATTAATCTGTATATATATATATATATTTATATTATATTATTCGGGCTAAGATTTGAAACCAGGTCTTTTGAGTTTGGGTTGTGCGTTAACCCTTAAGCTATCACATTTTTTGATAAGGGGTTGAGTAAATATTATTAAATTACATTTGAGCGGAGTGAAAATGAACCTAATCCTTCAGACCTTTTCACCGTTGACCCATAAAATACGCTTTTACATAATTAAATCGCTTTGAAAGTATGAAACGATATTTTATATCATTAATAACATTCCTTTGTTTATCCGAAGTTGTTTCGTCGAAAGCTTTTATTTAATTGGTTTCCTTGTTGTTTGAAAGGTTGTATTAAATCGCTCCTTAGTTTTGAACATTGAAATAAATTGTACTAAAGTCTTGGTAACCTAGTAGTATAGTATTTTATATATTCTAAGCTACCACAATATTGTTACATGCCGTCAAAGATAAGCTGCCTGTCGTAAGCGCAGTTCATTGTCTTCCACCGATTTAGGAATTCTTTTGTTTTGAATTTGTAATTAAGAAAAACATGCTATTGTTTTTCTACTTGTTTTATAACCATCATTAGCGTCGAACTAATCCTTATTGTTATTGTTTTCGACTTTGTGGCCGTTCGCAGGTGTGCAAATTACTATTTTTTGGAAACTCAGTGCGCGCGGCCAATTTCTTTGTACTATGTAGTGAGTATAAGACAATGCCCGAATGGAGGGGTGAGCAGTCAAGCGACGACTACGAGACGAGTAAGACGTTTGTAGTACTCTCGATTAGAGATATAGACGACGGACTTTACGCGTGTCGAATTGCATTGAATCATACAGTGTGAACTGATTGCATCCAGTTTTATTTGTATTTGTTTTGTACGTGTTTGTACAGTTCTAATAAATTCTATAGTAGTTCCAACGGCATTTTAAATTCGAGTCCTGTAGCTCGTAACAATATACTGAAATTGATGTTAAAGATAAATTTGGATTGATTTAATTATCAGAAAATGTCTTATAATATGGCAGACATAAGCGAAGTCTCTCTTTCATGACGTGAACTGTTATGGTGGCGCTGTATTTGTGATAAGCGAACTATGTCAATTTTATAGGAAAAGTAGTGTGGGACAATTTGGATGGGAATTTGAGAATGAGCACGCACGTACCTGGTTAATGGACATGAAATGCAACTGCTCCTCACTTTCACTTCCTCTTCACAAATGCACTGAATAGTTTATTTATCTTGTATATATTTATTTAAGTGGCGAAACGTGGTTTATAATATAGTATTTTGTGTATTTATTTTGTACTAGCTGATGCCCGCGACTTCATCCGCGTGGTGCGGTTTTTTAACTATCCCAAGGAACTCTTTAATTTTTCGAGATCAAAATCCTATCCTATATGTTGACCAGAGATATAAGCTACCACCATACAAAATTTCATTTAAATCGATCCAGTCGTTTCGGAGATTAGCCGGTACAAACAGACAGAGAAACAAAAAAATTGAAAAAATCTAAATTAGTTCTATTTCACTTCTTACATTCCCCTGGCTCGGTTTTTAGCATTTTTTTTCATTGTACAGAAATTTGACCTCTACAATTTTATTATAATAATATGTACATGTTTTATTATATTTTGTACTTGCGGTGTGGGGCGGGTTATTTACATAATATACACATTTATGTGTTGCGGGCGCGGTATATTTTATGTTATTTTATTAAATATGTACAATTTGCGGGGCGACGTAATTTAATTTATTTGATGACATGACAATGAATAATTGACGTGCGTGCGAAAGGGGGACGCGCCACCAGATTTGAATTAAGAATTTTAATATGTTAGAAGAAAAGTATGAATAGGTCGAAAGGAGGTTTACATGGCGGTACCATGAACATTTTATATTCGTAAACGTTGGTAAAGGTTGGTGCTGATGAATGAAACCCCCGTGTTACAGTAGTTAATAGACCCGCCTTGTCACACTGCCTAATCAGCGGATTGCATCGAACATCATGCAAAGCACTCCGAGTGGCAGTTGTCTTCCATCACCCGCATCAGTCATATCTTCCGCGACGCGTTACCATCCATGTACATGAGTGAATAAATAATCTTTGAATGTATGTATACAAGATGTTCAAATATGCGTTGTGTCAAGGTTTGCACTGAAAATCAGCGTTGTGTCGGATATAATTCCGGCACAGCAGTATGCTGAGTGCAAGCCTTGTTTGCTGAAAATGCGGCGTACAAATTCTCAAATTATGCACTGTGTATAATAATGTATAAAGAATATAATTACGTCGCTATTTCTTCAAATAAAGTTTTTCTTTCTTTCAATACATTTTGCCTTATTAGGCGTGCAATATCTGAACACATGTCAGAATTATAAAAGTAAATTACATAAAAAAATATGATATAAAATATTGCAATATAATTATATGCCTATTTACAAAATAATATTAGCCAAATCTTTCTCATTCTTATTTTAATTTACAGTATAATAAACTTTGTTCAATAAAATTTTCTTAAGAGACTTTTTGAACAATTTTATAGGCTGAACTCGTAACATTTCTGGCAGTTTATTAAACACTAGCGGCCCGCCCCGGCTTCGCACGGATATCTAAGATTCTTTTTGTAGCCTATATCAACTGGGGATAGTGTAGCTTGCCAACAGTGAAAGAATTTTTAAAATGGGTCCAGTAGTTTCGGAGCCTATTCAATGCAAACAAACAAATCTTTCCTCTTTGCAATATTAGTATTGATGATAGGCGCCATACAGAAGATACTTTTACGCATCATGGCCGTTTTTGCAGAGCAAACACAGATTCTATGCTGATCCATCATTTTTACAACACTCCTGATTTACGACTAACTGATGCCCGCGACTTGGGCCGCGTGGTGTGGTTTTTTAACTACCCCACGGGAACTCTTTAATTTTTCGGGATCAAAAGTATCCTGTATGTTGACCAGAGATATAAGCTACCACCATACAAAATTTTATTTAAATCGGCCCAGTCATTTCGGAGATTAGCCGGTACAAACCGACACAAACAGAGAAACAAAAAATTTGAAAAAAATCTAAATTAGTTCTATTTCATTTCTTAAATCCCCCTGACTCGGTTTTTAGCATTTTTTTTCATTGTACAGATATTTGATCTCTACAATTTTATTATATGTATAGATAACCTAATCACCACATATGTGCATACGCCTCATTTATCAACAGTTCGAATACTGGCCTGGAATCATGCCATGGGATCTAAAATTCCACCGCCTTTACTTGCGACCTGACAACACGATTGATTGAAGTCTCACGAGACCAAAAGACTGCCCTGTAATTAGGGAAACGAATTAGCGTTGCCATCCAGCGTCCTGACGCGGCCAACGTTTTGAGAACGTTCCCAATTGACGGTAATCTACTATTTGTATTTTTTAACATTAAGCTGTATATATCTTTGAAGACCAGTGGCCATAAAAATAGCCCCGACTTTTGAAAGGCTCGCATAGGGGGCATGGGAAGGCCTACGCGTAGAGGCTCCTTGACAAATTTAAAGTAACTGTGGCGTGACACTGACCATTTAAACCATATAAAAATATACCCAAGGACAACCCCCGGCCAGTGTGGGACTATTGTGGGAAATGAGAACAAAAAGTACCGGGCTATTGGAGTGAACTCCTAATGATACTAGGGGTCTGGGAATATTAGGACTATGGCGCGTGCCCATGCCCCAAAAACTGCCATAGAAGACAGGGGCAACATGGGTGTAAATGGCTAACCCCCGGTTTCTATATTTTACCGACAGTTGTCTGTAATAGTAACTGATTGATTTTGAAGCTACCAATAACCGATGGTTGAGAGGGCTATACGAGCGTTTCACAAGCTCATTGACAATTAGAAATACAGTCGGTTATCAGTAACTAATTCCCTCCCAAGCGTTTTGCTAACGTAACACAGTTGTAGTAGTAGTACGCGCAACGTAATTCAATAAGTTGAGGTATAACTACAAAATGAATGCATTTTCAAAAGAAGAGACCTTTTGTGATATACGATTGTCATTAAAAATCAAGCCGCTTTAAAAATACTTACAATTACAGAGCCATTTTATATGAATGTTGCATATACAAAACGCAGTTATCTAAACAACATATAAACTTTTTAATTTAAATAATGATTGTTCCAATGTTATAGGATTTTTTGTAAAAAAAAGAGTGTTGTCACAAGAAACAGTGTTGTCACTTCAGAAATTTTTCGCTACTTCTAGGGATTTGTGGTACACGATCGTAATTTTTTTTAAATAAGTTAAGGCTAAATCGTTGTTTTTACAACGATTTTTATGGTACCAGAGTCAAATGACGGAAACTTTGTTCGATTTTTTGTTTTCATTCAATTGTTTTAAGGAACTTTTTGTAAGGCGACCGTTTCACACATATGTAGCGATGGATTTAATGTGTTATTTGAAGCGATGTTGTAATTTATTGTTAATGACGTTAAATATTGACACTTAGTACGTACTAATACTTTATGTATTAATAATGTTATATTCATTAACAGTGTTATTTACAACGCTATATTGAGGACGCATTAGGTCACAATCGATAACCATAACGTTATCGCAGGTGAAGAGATGAATAGTAAAGCAATAATTGAATTGGAATTAGAACTGTTAAAGATAGAAATAGTAAATTGGAAAGATATAAATAAATAAGAATTAAATCCAAGTCAAAAGAAGAAGTAAAAAATTGTGTTAAATTTAATTTAAAATCACGTATTAATAACGACAAAAAAACCGGCAACCGGCCGTAATAAAATTCCTACAAGTATTAGTGTTGACAACCATCGGTTATAATATAGAAACACTTCATCTGTCGTTTCCATACAAAAAGTCTACCGATCGGTTACAAAACCCCTCCCATCGGTAGTTGGTACTTCCACGAGTAACTAGCTACGAACAGTTCATTACAGAAACATCAGTAGGGTTACCAGGCGTTAATATTCTAACCGTCGGTATCAAAAACGAATCGTTTTTGCAATATTGAAACCGGGCATAAGAGGTGTAGAGAGGTTGGCTGCAGGTTTACCGAAGCTATTTCCGACGTTATGCCATTTATCACTTCCACCCCTGGAGCTTGAGTGTTAGCTCTAGCGATCTCCACTCCTTGCCGGCTGGCTAAGGCAAGCATGAAGGGCCTTGCCTTGACCCCCGGAGTCAGGTCCGAGGTGTTGCTACTCACCTAAGGCTTCGCCACAAAGCCCCCCTGCGGGTCATTAGTGTGTTTTAAATTTAAATACTATTTTTATTATCTCTCTAAGTTTGAGTTGTAAATATTTGAAGTTTAAATAATAAATTTAGTCAATCAAACTACAGTTGTATAAGTAAAATAAATGATAAATTACTTTATTCTTTAAAATTGAATTCATATCGAAAATACATACGGGTATGAATATATTGCATAATTCCTTCTCGAGAATATGTGAACCTATATGGTACAAGGTAATACAGTACAGCGATTTATTATTAATTTAAATAACATAATGTTTTGTGTTGGTCTAAGTGTTGGTCGTTGGCTTATTGAACTCACAGGCCGGGAGGAGTTCTATTATATATATTATATATGTATAATAACATATTTCGAAATACTGCAGTTATTATAATAAATGTATTAGCATGATTATATTATGTTAATCAGACAGCTATTTGTGGACAAGTTGCGTTTTGATTTTAAGATTTGGCCTGTCTAACAGTAAGAGGCAGCATATTCCAAAGTTTGATAGCCTCCACTGTAAAAGAATTATCATAATAGGATGTACTGTGATGTCATAAGAATATAGAAGCTGAAATTAAACAGTGAGATACTGTTATAACTCGGTCCGAACCCTTACCAAGGAATCTTGAATATGGCGCCAATATCCAGGAATCCGATGCAGCATGCAGCATTCTTCACGATTCCAACGAACACGCGACTTCCCGCGGCCATTATTAACTTCAGATAATAACGTATATTCCAGACCAATATAAAGGAGACATACTGGATAAAGCCTGTTAAATCTGTTTGATCTATACTTGCAGATAATTAAGGTACCTACTGTAGAGATTTGGAGATAGTTTTATGGTACTAAGAAATAATTCTAATACAGATTTCAGAATGCATTTAGATAGATAGATATTAGACACTTTATTATAATACATTAATATAAAAATGAACTTGTAGTGGAACACTTACAAGCCAATAGATGGCGTTATGCAATAATTGATGTCAGAAACGTTTCCCGAAACATACAAAGAATATATACAAATTTTCAACCTTAATAGATGGGTCTAGGCCTGTGAGGAACAACAATAGCCTCGCTGGAAGATCTTCCTTTGAGACTGAGAAGCATTCCATCCCGCTCCTCCAATATATAAAATATACTATACACTATATATACTAGGCTTTTGGTACTAGTTATCGCTTTCATAGTTATCGAACGCTTCCATACGTATTCAGAAACTCAATAAAAGTTAACCTAAGTTTATCTATTACATAAGCTTATAGAATCGATTATTATTGAACTCATAACCGGGTAACCTCAGAAACCGGGAATAAGTGAGTTACAAAACAAATGACAGACCCTCGACGAATTCTAATTTCAAATTAGTCAACTGAGTTTACAGAATTGAGTGCGTTAGTGGAATTCGTTTGGCTGTATCGCACAGCCCTTTTCTAATAACCTTAATGTATCCTATCGCCTCTGTTCTAGTATTTTAGATAGACGATATGCGGATGAAACCTCCTTTTAGTAGAAGTGGAGCACGGATACGTGATTTACGAGGCGAAAGGCAGAGGTTGCGGATATGGCTAATGATAAGATCCACACTGGCCACCGGACCATACCGGATTTATGGAGCATTAAGGAGGGAATCCAACGTATAAAATAAAATATATCCTCACTGGATATTTGCAAAGTATCGTAAGTTATTGCACTTCGGATTTGAATAGTTTTTCTATTTGGGAAATCTGGGATTTCAATAAATTTTTAGACCTAAGGGAGCATACAGAATAGAATATAATAGAATACACTTTATTGCATAACATTAAGATACAATTTATGAAGTTTAAGTACAGAAGACAATAGTTGTTCTTATCACTAAAAGCAATTTCATCCAGACAACCTTAGGATGGATTAGAGAAAAATTGTTTAACATGTGGGTTTTGCAATATAACTAGAATAAAAAAGTATATATATATCGTTTTCGCTGCGTATGAGTCACTCCATTACTTATATTGGTCATTGTACAGATAACTAAGACTTATTTCTATTGTATTTTTGGAATAAAGTTGAATTAAAGGTGCGTGATTTTATCCTAAACTATTCTCTGGAACAACATGTCACGCTTATCTATGCTTGGTACTAGTATCTCTGCTTCTGACTCGGATCTCATGCGTAATATTCGTGACGACAAAAAAGTCGCGACTAAACGCAGAAAGTTAGCAAGAGGAGACCTAGATGATTTTACTGACTTTCGCTCAGAAATTAGAGATATGATTGAGAATCTAGCCATAAGTCAAAATAAAAGGCTTGATGCTCTGGAACAACAAATATCGAATATCGTACAAGGGTCTAGTATGGATATTGAAAAGTCTATTCAGATGGTTTCAGGCCAGATCGACTCCTTGCAACTCAAGATTGAAAATCTGGAAAAAGATAGAAAATGTCTTAAAATTGAAATGTCTGCTCTTGAGGAAAAATGTGAAGATTTGGACAGAAATATGAAAAAACAAGTATAGAAATACGGAATATCCTGAAAAATAAATTTTCCAATAAAACTGAATTATTAAATGCTATCAACTTCTTAGCCAAATCCTTGGACTTGGAAATATCATCAGTAGACTTACGTGATATTTATCGTTACACTAATAAGCGCCAAGATAAAGATATTATTGTTGTAGAATTTAACAATACCCTGATCAAAAATAAATTACTTGACGCAATGAAAGTTAAACACAAAGCACGGATAAATTTAAATGCAACTTCTCTTGGCATACATAATGATAATTCGTATATATATATTTCAGAACTTTTAACTACTAAAATGAAGCGCCTCCATTTTCTAGCTAAAGACTTAGCCAAAACTCATGGATATGCTTATTGCTGGACGTCAAATGGAAAAGTGTATTTGCGAAAACAAGAAGGAGCTCCATATATATTAATTAAAAATGAACAACAGTTAAAGGACATTAAAAGTAACATGTGACTAATTATTATTGTAATACTATTTTTTCTAGCGAAAAAATATTTTTGCTAGTTCTTTACACTTAGCTATGCCTTGTATAAGCTTAGAAATTATATTTTGCCAACTTTAAGATTTGATATCTCATATACATTTTATACAGTTACATATCTTATGCACTTCTTTACCACATATTCATACACTATACATTACTTATTCACTACATATCTTTCTGACATATACAGATATAATTATAAATTCCTTTACTCAAAATATACAATTGTTATACATAGTATATTATATGTTTTGACTATCACATTTACTTATTATGTTTCTCTAAAGCTCTCGACATGTAACTTTTGTCATATAAATGCATCAAGACTTCCTCTCATAAACACAGGCAAAACAGAAAAATTGTTACTAATTTATTGTTGTGTTTTAGTCTGGCTGAAATCAAAAACCGCTTTTAGTGAATATATATCTAGATCCTCTGACTCACTTTCCCCCAATAATAATGGATAATATATTTAGTACTATTTCTAATCTTGATAGTATGTCCCCCTCAAAAGTGATAGAATGTACTCCAGAGGGATTTAAAGATCATCTCTATCCTTCCAACAGATCTTTTAATATTCTTACACAAAACATCAGAAGTATTGGTTGCAATTTTAACAGTTTTACAAGTTTATTAAACAGAATTGATTCTGAACCAGATATAATTATTTTGACTGAATGCTGGCTATCCTGTAATAAAATACTCCCTTACTTAGACAACTATACTACGACATCTACACTAAATAACACTAACCAAAACGATGGAATAACATTGTATATTAAAAACAATTTGTGTTGCAACACTTATGAGCCATCATTTTCCGAAGGTAACTGCCTGGTATCAACCATTAATGACTGTATCACTCTTATATCTATTTATCGCCCACCGTCATTCCGCAATATTGAAGTATTTTTACAGTCACTTAATAAGTTACTAGTTGACCTTAGTAAAACTAAACATATTATTATTACTGGCGATATGAATATAGATGTGTGTCCAAAAAATACCTATGACACTAGCACAAGTGACTATCTTAATTTAATGGCTTCACATGGTTTTTTGCCAAGTTATACGCTACCAACAAGATTAGAAAGTTGTTTAGATCATGTCTTCATCAAATCTAATCACAAAACCACAGTAGCTATTATCAAAAATAGTGTGACTGATCATGATTCTATATGGACCTCTTTAATAACAAAACAATTTCCATTGATAAATAATTGTGATCGCTATATAGGGAAAATTGATTACGACAATATTAAAAAAGATATTGCAACAACCAATTTTCAGCCAGTCTTAGACTCGCTAGACTGTAATGAAGCTACAAATCATTTAATTAGCACTATATCCAAGATTATACAAAAAAACTCTCGCAAAATTAAAATATCTTACCGTAAAACACCAATTAAACCATGGATGACGCCGGGTTTATTGAGGTGCATCAGAAATAGGGACAAAATGCACGCAAAATTGAGAAAAACACCTGACAACGATATATTAAAAGCAACCTATAAAAGATATCGGAATTTCTGCAATAATCTCTTAAGAAAACTAAAACACATCTATGAACGGTCAGAACTAGAGAAAATAAAGATAATCCTAAAAGGTATGGGGGAAGTGATAAATTCTATTACTAATCTAAAACATAAAAACAGTGTACCATGTGAATTACTCGTGTCACCTTTTCCGTTGGATACCGCAAATAAATTAAACCACCATTTTGCTAATGTAGGGAAAAACTTAGCTAAAAATATTATAACCGACACAAATTATAAATACCCTAATATAAAATCCACATGTTCATCATTTGTACTTTTGGAAACCAATTTGACTGAAGTAGTATCACTAATTAACTCGTTAAAAAACACAAATTCTGTAGGTTGTGACAATATATCAGCAAACATTGTAAAACAAAACAAGGAAGTATTAGCAGGACTACTTGTTCATATCTGTAACTTATCTATTAACAATGGCTGCTTTCCCGTAGCGTTCAAAAAATCTATAATCACACCAATATTCAAAAGCGGGGACAAAACTAACTTAAATAATTATCGACCAATTTCAATATTGCCTACCTTTTCAAAAATACTTGAAAGAATACTAAATAATAGACTTGTAGAATATTTGGAGAAGAATAATTTGCTCTCTATAAATCAATTTGGTTTCCGGAAATCTAAATCAACCTCAGAAGCAGTTCATAATTTAACCGAAACTATTGCTAGGAACCTGGATAGTGGTCAAAGGGCGTTGGCAATCTTTTTAGATCTAGCCAAGGCCTTTGACACTATACCGGTTTCTTTACTAATATCTAAGCTTGAACATATTGGAGTTCGAGGAAAACAGTTGTCTTTGTTTGAAAACTATCTTCAAAACCGCTCTCAATGTGTTAGACTAGGAGATTATATTAGTGAACAACTTCCTGTCACATACGGCGTGCCTCAAGGCAGCATCCTAGGGCCTACTCTCTTCTTGGTTTATATAAATCAACTTTGTGATATACAAATAGAAAATGGTAAAGTTTTTACTTTTGCTGACGATACTGTACTTGTTTTCTGGGGTAAATCCTGGAATGTTGCCTTTAGAAATGCCCAATTAGGTTTCAATCATACGTGTAATTGGCTTCGAAATAATTTGCTTAGTTTGAATACAGCTAAAACTAACTATGTCACTTTTTCAATTACAAGAAAAACTCAACCATATACAGAGTCACTCAATATTTATGCACACTCCGTATTGTGTCAAGTCAATGATCCTACTACCAATTGCCAATGTCCATGTCTTATAAGTCAACCAAAAGTAAAGTACTTAGGAATAGTCATTGATCCTTTTCTACGTTATGACTCCCACATTACAGCAGTCTCAAATCGTGTTCGTAGGCTAATGGCAATCTTCAGAAATATAAGACATGTTGCTGACTCAAAACTCTTAAGGATTTTGTACCTCGCTCTGTGCCAGTCCTTGTTAACGTATTGTATAAATTCCTGGGGTGGCGCAGCAAAGTCCCATCTGCTTATACTAGAACGCACTCAAAGGGCGTTACTAAAAGTTAGTCAGTTCAAATCGTTTTTGTACTCAACTAAAAAGCTATTCCATGAAAATAAATTGCTCACAGTGCGACAACTATTTATTCAGTCATTATTATTAAAACAACATAAGGTAAATAATATTTATAACAAACTTGATATAATAGATAAACGCAACAAATATATTATTTTTAAACTAGAAAATTTCAAAACTGTTTTTATAAATAGATTTCCTTGTTACTTGGGTAAATATTTATATAATAAAATAAACAAAATACTGGCTTTTGATTCTTTAAATAATCATGAATTTAAATTTAATGTTTATAATTGGCTGCAAACACAAGACTACAATGAAACTGAGAACCTACTCAAAATGGTGATATAACTAAAAATTATATAAACACACACACAAACACACACACGCATACACACACACACACACACACACACACACACACACACACATACACACACACACACACACACACACACACACACACACACACACACATGCGCGCGCACGCACGCACGCACATACCTGCAGATACGCGCACACATATGCATGCAAGGTAAATATAATGTCTTGTATTAATGTTAAAAAATTGTGCATTGGAAGAGCACCGACACCTAATATAATACAGGTTTTTACCTAGTTTTAGGTGTTGAAGCCCTCAAACATTAGTTTAAGTGCAAACTTCGTTGTCTTTTATATTCTGTTACCTTTACATGTTTTTCCTGAATAAATTATTATTATTAAAAAAAAAAAATATATAACATTTTGAAGTGACAAGTATAAGAAAAAGACATACATATATTAATATATATATAAATAAATAATCATAGTAATAATGTATAGCATTAGGTAAGTAGATATGGGAGAGATGAAGATGTTATGATTGACTTTAGAGCCCGAGGTTATAATCCTTCACGAGTCCGTTGAACGCCTGAAGAGACTAGCACGCCTGATTTTCACAGGTAGCGCATTCCACAGACACACTGCATGAACCGTGAAAGATTTGTTGTAAAATCGTATACAGTGGAATCGATTGAGATTGTTGATATAGAAAAGAAAAAACATTTAAAAAACGTTGCGTGTAAAGGTTAGCCTGAGTTAATCGTACTTCGTACGATAACGACAAGAAATGAGAGCACCAGTAGCCGACTTCTCCCTCCTCTATCCACCTTCTCTATTGGACTAGTGATGAGTAGTACATTTGTCCCGTACAAAATAGATTTGTACTGATACGGCTCAAAATTTAATTTGTACTTCTTCAAACATTTTGTCCCGTTAATACTCACGCGTCAAATATAAGAGGAAGGACGGAACCAGGACAACAGTACAATAACGCCTCTACGGATATTCACATGATAAAGAGGGACAACATGACATGTACGACTGCTAGTAAAATGAGGTGACCGAGGCCGATCACATCCGATTCTTAACAACCTTTCTGAACTAGAAGTTTTGTACGGGACAAATGAGGGAATGACGCTCACCGGCCTCATCGCTTCAAATGTACTGCCGCAGTACAAACCATACAAATCTCCACGCCTCATTTCAAATAGTACATTGTACTGGTTCAGTACAAAATGTCATGCTACTTTTACAAACTCATTTTAAAAACATGTCCTACCCAACTCTAATTGGACGATTCCCGGGTTACTTTCAGGGTACCGTGGAGTGAATAAAAAACACTTAATTATAATCCCGTATCTTGGAATCTTCAATACTACAGATCTTAGGTAAAATACACATAATAATACATTATTAAGATTATAACGTTTCATTATTGAACAGCGACATCTAGTAGGCGATCAAACAAAACAATTTTTGTATTAAGCTAATGTGGAGCGTTTAACACCTATCCCATCTTCCGGATCCTATCTTCCCTATCTCATCCCTCTAGTCTATTCCCTTATCCCATCCCCTCTACCCCATTTCTCCTGTCTGAGTTATCTATCGTCTTGTAGCCCTTTCTCATCCATGCCATTCTATCCTAAACGCTAGCAACGTGTTAGCATCGCCCGTGATGGTGCAAACGTAACAGTTTTCTCAGCTTCACAACTTAAATAAATAATTATAAAAAAGGTCTCACCAATATTTTTATATTAATCATATAAAAAGACATAAACCCCATAAGGCCATCCACTACATCATACGAAGTTCATGATTTTTCGACCCCTCCTCCGTCCTTGTCACATTCGTCAGACTCCTCCCTCCTTAGTGTGATATCATATATTTAGCAATTTTGTAATTTTACATCAAGAAATTATTAAATTAAGACAGAGCAGTTCCATAATAAGCTTAAATATATTAGGTTTTGAAATGTGACATCACGAAATTTAGGAATTTAATTTGGACGCAAAGTTGAATCAATGTGTGGCCGCGCCTTGAAATACTAGCTCGTAGAAGTGATCCAATCAATGTAAGCCTTTAAGCCTCGTTAATTAAATTAAAATTGCTAAAGCTCTCAGTCATGCAATATCGGTCTCTGCCTCATCATTGGGAATCATTCCAATTTCACAAGGCTTTCATTACTGGAAATGGTGTTATCCGTTTACAACCTTTGGCTGTACTTTGGGAATGAGGACTATAGGTACTAATATTGTTACGAGTTACGTGACTCGAATTAAAATGCTTTTGGAATTATTATAGAGTTTATTAGAACTATACAAACACGTATAATACAGGTACAAATATAACCGAACGTAATAAGTACAAACGTAATGCAGAAGATCGCAATTCAAATACATGCGCAAAGTCCATCACTAAATAGATTACCGAATGTACACAAGTCTTGCTTTGCTCGTGGTTATCGCTCGACAACCTCCTCTCTCAATTGGGGCATTGCTTTATACTGTACAAATACAATATGTCTGCTCGGCCGCGTGGACTGAATTTCCTAGAATCACACCTGGGTAATGGCTACCTTAAAAGATTACAATACACAGTGGGCTGTTTTTCTAATCACAAATTTTAAACACAACGTAAACAAAAGAAGTCCAAATGCCGAAAAGGTAATAAAATGTCTACAGGTATGCAGGTGTGAATTTGTCTTTTGTCGGCGTTCAGGTTGTAACAATATTATAAAGAGGTAAAGTTAGTGAGTTTGTAAGTTGGTTTGGTTGTAGGAAGTAATCTCTTGAACTACTGAACCAATTTTGAAAATTCTTTCACCGGTAGAAGACTACATTATTCCTGAGTGACACAAGTCATATTTGATTGTAATTAATAATATTTTTTAATTTTTTAATGACTTCCGTTCAAGTGGGCATGGGAATGCCTTTCAAATATGTAACAGCAATAACGTTCCAAGCGAGAATTGCGTACATCCTCGTACGAGGCACTGCGAGTGCTTTTCATCTTTGTGCATTAATCAAAGGTCATAAAAGCTTATTTAAACCTTTATTTGTGTGTGTGCGTGTGTGTGTACTTTTAACGACACCCAGTGAAGTGTGCACGGGTCAATTAGTTTATCTACAGTCTACACGGGTAAATAAAATTGAAGTGTCTGTTTGTAATTTCAAAATAAAAATGGGAAAAATCAGGAGGGGATAATTCGAACCAGAAGAATTTGAAAATGCAATTTTTAGAATTTTTGTCTGTCTGTCTATCTGTTTGGATGTTCCAGCTAATCTTTGAAACGGCTGAACCGATTTTGAAGGGACTGTTACTGGCAGATAGCTGATGTAACAAGGAGTAACTTAGGCTACTTTTAAACTAGAGTTCCATGTAAAAATATGCGCGCAAGCGAAGTTGCGGGCAAAGCTAGTTTAATATAACAATAATAATCCTAACTAGTGTTAAAAATACGAATTGGAGTTAGTTAGTTTATTACGCTATCACGTCTGAACTACTCTCTCTCTTTTCTTCCATCATATCCCAATTATTTGGGGTCGGAACAATATCTCTTTTTCCTTCCACACTCCTCTATTCTGACATATATCTTCTGTCACATCACAAATCATCATATCATCCTTCACACAATCCATCCATCTTTTTTTTGGTCTACCTTTACATTTGTACCCATCCATCTTGTAGCTTAACATTCTTTTTGTCACGTGACTTTCACCCCTCCTCATTATATGCCCATACCAACTTAATCTTCTTACTCCAAATTTTTCAGTCACGGGCGCAACTTTCAAAGATCCCCTTGTGTATTCATTTCTCACCTTATCCATTCTTGTAACACCACACATCGACGTTTATGGTTTATCACTTTAGTGGCCCTACATTCGGACCCGTATAGCATGACTGGTCGTATGACAGATTTATATATTTGACCTTTTAGTTTCAGTGGCATTAGTTTGTCACACGTCACACCAGTTACCTGTCTCCACTTTAGCCATGCTACATTTATTCATCTCCTTACATGCCTCTCTATATCACAATTATTCTGCATTAGTGAACCAAGTGCAACTACTGTAACAAAATTTTGCATACACGTTGTCAGGGGTATAGAAGACGACATAGGATACCTTTCATCCAGAAAGTACCGCTCTTGAAGAATAGACAAATATAGCCGAAAATATGGCCCTGCCATCGCGTTTTGTTTGTACTACAGTTGTAATTTTTTTATTGCATGAGTTCAGCAGACAGACACATGACCCACTTGAAGGAAAGCGGTTACCATCGCCTATGGACATTTGCACCACCAAAGGTGCTACAAATGCGCTGCTGCTCTCTTATGGGATACTGGAACCTGGATGCCGGAACACAACTCAAGGTTGTTATGGCGGTATACTCTAAACCAAGGGTGGTAATCATCCAGTCGGGCAAATACCCTACCACCTGGCTGTGAGTTATTTTGTCACCTCTTACAACAGGCCGCCCAGCCGAAAATTGCATTCTTTCTCCGTTCCTGCACGTATAAAATTTACTAGCAAATACATCGTCATGCGAACTAAAATGACAATGTAATTTTAATATATAATAAAAAACGAGATATTTCTCATACGTATTTATAGACATAATCATCTTCATAATGTTAAGTTTCTGCTATTAGTATTTAAGTTACTATTGATTTAAATTCACTTCAAGAATATTAAACGGGAGGGGGGGGGGGATCCATTAGGTTTCTGTGCCACAGTCAAATGTGTTTATAATGTATATGAATGTAAGTAGGTATATTGGACAATAAATTAAAAAAAAATAACTAAATATCAAAATACTAAATACATATTACTTATATAAATTGAGATAGTTATATATTATCTAACAAATTTGAACGGAGCGATTGAGAAGAATTCAAATAAATGCAGCATTTCATACACGACATACACAAAACACTCCCCGTTGTACAGCCGGTAGAACATACTTAGAGCGCTAATGTCTCCCCTAAGACTGTTATATCAATTTTACAAAAGCTATAAACATAATTCAGTTTTTATACTCTTTGTAATACTCCATTGTTGAAATTATCCACTCTCAGAGACTTAGGTGTTCAGTTAGACGCGAAGTTAAGTGTTAATACACCTCTTCGTCGAATGGTAGATTCGTACAATAAATACTTTAGTGAAATTGACATATTTTCTATGGCTATTGGCAAATTTAAATCTAATGTACTAAACAAACTTTTAAGTACGTCGTCTCCACATTAATTCTATATTTCTTATATATTTTATTATTATTTCTTTTACTACATGTAAGCTGCACTGTTAGCGGTAAAAAAAATTAAATGTTATCATGTCCTAAAATAAAATGTGACCTACGGCACCTACGGCACCTACAGCACCTACGGCACCTACGGCACCTACGGGACCTACGGGACCTACGGGACCTACGGCACCTACGGCACCTACGGCACCTACGGCACCTACGGGACCTACGGGACCTACGGGACCTACGGCACCTACGGCACCTACGGCACCTACGGCACCTACGGCACCTACGGCACCTACGGCACCTACGGCACCTACGGCACCTACGGCACCTACGGCACCTACGGCACCTACGGCACCTACGGCACCTACGGCACCTACGGCACCTACGGCACCTACGGGACCTACGGGACCTACGGGACCTACCTACGGACCTACGGACCTACAGCACCTACGGGACCTACGGCACCTACAGGACCTACGGGACCTACCTACGGACCTACGGGGACCTACGGCACCTACGGCACCTACGGCACCTACGGCACCTACGGCACCTACGGCACCTACCAGGCACCTACGGCACCTACGGCACCTACGGCACCTACGGCACCTACGGCACCTACGGCACCTACGGCACCTACGGCACCTACGGCACCTACGGCACCTACGGCACCTACCTACACCTACGGCACCTACGGCACCTACGGCACCTACGGCACCTACGGCACCTACGGCACCTACGGCACCTACGGCACCTACGGCACCTACGGCACCTACGGCACCTACGGCACCTACGGCACCTACGGCACCTACGGCACCTACGGGACCTACGGCACCTACGGCACCTACGGCACCTACGGCACCTACGGCACCTACGGCACCTACGGCACCTACGGCACCTACGGGACCTACGGGACCTACGGCACCTACGGGACCTACGGGACCTACGGGACCTACGGGACCTACGGGACCTACGGGACCTACGGGACCTACGGGACCTACGGGACCTACGGGACCTACGGGACCTACGGGACCTACGGGACCTACGGGACCTACGGGACCTACGGGACCTACGGGACCTACGGGACCTACGGGACCTACGGGACCTACGGGACCTACAGGACCTACAGGACCTACGGGACCTACGGGACCTACGGGACCCACGGGACCTACGGACCTACAGGACCTACAGGACCTACAGGACCTACAGGACCTACAGGACCTACAGGACCTACGGACCTACGGACCTACGGACCTACGGGACCTACGGGACCTACAGGACCTACGGGACCTACAGGACCTACAGGACCTACGGGACCTACAGGACCTACGGGACCTACGGGACCTACGGGACCTACAGGACCTACAGGACCTACAGGACCTACAGGGACCTACAGGACCTACGGGACCTACGGGACCTACAGGACCTACGGGACCTACGGGACCTACAGGGACCTACGGGACCTACCCTACAGGACCTACAGGACCTACAGGACCTACAGGACCTACAGGACCTACAGGACAGGACCTACAGGACCTACGGGACCTACGGACCTACGGGACCTACGGGACCTACGGACCTACAGGACCTACAGGACCTACGGGACCTACGGGACCTACGGACCTACAGGACCTACGGGACCTACGGGACCTACGGGACCTACGGGACCTACGGGACCTACGGGACCTACGGGACCTACGGGACCTACGGGACCTACGGGACCTACGGGACCTACGGGACCTACGGGACCTACGGGACCTACGGGACCTACGGGACCTACGGACCTACGGGACCTACGGGACCTACGGGACCTACGGGACCTACGGGACCTACGGGACCTACGGGACCTACAGGACCTACGGGACCTACGGGACCTACGGGACCTACGGGACCTACGGGACCTACGGGACCTACGGGACCTACGGGACCTACGGGACCTACGGGACCTACGGGACCTACGGGACCTACGGGACCTACGAATGGATGAAATGGACAAAATCACAAAAAACCTATCCCACGTTTTGGGATAACCTTTACATAAATCTATCCATATATTTAATCCCTTTATCCGGGATGAAAAGTATCCCCTGGCCACCCTCGGTATTAAAATTACATATGTACCGAGTATCAGTTAAATCTGTCCAATAGTCTTTCCATAAAAGGATAACAAACAGAGAGACAAATATATTTTTATCCCGGAAACTATCCCATTTTCGGGATAAAAAGTATCTTATGTTCATCCTCGACGTCGAAAATATATATATACTGAGTTTCAGCCAAATCGGTTCAGTAGTTTTCCCGTGAAAACGGAACAGACAGACGGACAGACGGACAGACAGACAGAGTTACTTTCGCATTTATAATATTTATAGGGATTATTTATAAAATATATATTGCATCTGTTTGGTTTTCTTATCAATAAACAAAAAGAAAAAAAGACTTAAAGGTTCTAAACCGTCTGTGTTGATAATTAGGACCGCTCGGCGCTGTAGGAAATCAAGTGGGCGCAGCTGGTACTGAGGTGCACCAACCTTCATGATGAAACCTAGACATTGAGATAAGCGATGTGTCAAACCCGCCAAGCTGATTTGGACAAGCATGACGAGTATAACTTCCGTTCCCCTAAAACTAAGAAGACCCAAGCCCAGCAGTGGGACATTTATAACCTGGTATTACAATTCATTACAATGAATGTTTTCTCTCTCGTATGCAGCCTATAGCCAAGTAACCAAGTGGTAGGACATTTGCCCGTCTGGATGGCCACCATCTCTGGTCTAGGTAAAACAAAATATGGCTCCGGAAATTCTTACGAAGTGCATTTATTTTTTAATATTTATTGGAACATTAACTTACTTTGAGTGTGGTTCATAGATCTAAAATGGATTCAGCATAATCGCTTGGGAAATTCTGAAGAAGTGTAATCTTTTAATTATTCATATTTAAGAGAACATTAACTGACTGTGAGTGTGGTTGATAGACCTATATCGAATTCAGCTAAATGATTTCGGGAAATTCTTACAAAGTGCAAAATTTTTTTTGCTTGTTAATATTTAATGAACCATTAACTGACTTTGAGTGTGGTTAATTGATCTGAACCGAATTCATCAAAATGACTCCGAATTGGGATGGGAAATTCTTACAAATTAGGTGGCTTTGAGTGTGGCTGATAGATAATAAGTTAAATTTAGCAAAACGACTCCGTGAAATATTTACAAAGTGTAATTTTTTAATTATTAATGGCCATTAATTGACTTTGAGTTTGGCTGATACATCGGTAATTGATTTCAGCAAAATGACTCCGGCAAATTTTTGTAAACTCCGTAACTCTCCGTGCAGGAACGGAAAAATAATACAAATTCGTACGACTGGGCAGCCTGTCGTAATAGGCGATAAAACAACCTGAAGCCAGGTGGCAGGACAATTGCCTGTCTGGATGGCTACCATCCCTGGTCTAGAGTATGCCGCCATAACAACTTTGAGTTGTGTTCCGGCCGGCACCAGTGGCGGTTCCAGGTTCTGCTTCAAGGACAGCGGCACATTGGGAGGAACCTCTGGTATTGCTAATGTCCATAGGCGACGGTAACCACTTTCCATCACAGTTGCGCCGTCAGCTTGTCTGCTGTGCTTCAGCAATAAATAAAAGTATTAATTAATATTTAATGGACCATTAACTGACTTTGAGTGTGGTTAAAGGA
The DNA here is from genome assembly GCA_039645545.1 of Dendrolimus houi. Taxonomy (NCBI): domain Eukaryota; kingdom Metazoa; phylum Arthropoda; class Insecta; order Lepidoptera; family Lasiocampidae; genus Dendrolimus; species Dendrolimus houi. The sequence goes on along the minus strand of CM077134.1, from coordinate 18,716,359 downwards.
AGTAAAATTAAGTAAGATCAACAAAAGGGTCGGCAAATTCTCTACGAAGTGGGGGTTCGAGTTCGTGGGGGCAATTCGGGCTTCAACTTCTACCAAATCACATTTCGCTTACGAGTATATGACAATATTGCTTCGCTAACTTCACTGTCACAAAGTAACAGTGTCATCTGAAGGTGCGGCCAACTTAGAACGGCTCGGCCACCAACCGGCTTCCTTCGCAGAGACGTCCGACCACAAGAACTCATCACGAAAATTTCTAATATGCTAACCAGCACAAAAACATCGCTTGCGCGATGTAGGTTTTTTGCGATTCACGCCTAAACTATTAGAAATTTTGGAAATATTTTAATACCAACAGATTTCTTAGACCCGTAAAAATATACTGGTATAATTTTTATATGTATGTTTCGTTAACTTTTTTAGTTATTAATATTTTAATGTATTTTACCCTTGCAAATGGCGCTTAAACGCTGTGTAACTGTTGGAAAAATAACCAATATCGAAGTATTTATTATAAGGTAAATTATTGTTTATTATATAAATTCATTTTAAACTTAAAGGGTAAACGACATTTTCTCGTAGGAGTTTACTATAAGTGATTTTTCAGGAATGATTACTTCCTGCTGAAGTCTTAATTTTTTTGGCAAGCAAAACTCAAAAATAAAGAGAAAAAGACACTCGGACTGGAAAAAAATTAAACGGGATAATAAAAATAATCTGTTTCGACTTGGATTTGAACCCACATCACGTCTATTCCAGGCGACTCCAGTAACCGTGACGCTAATCATACTGGTTCATTTTAGTGTACCCCAACTAATTAGAATATTTTGTCGGTGTACGCTAAAATAACATAAACTCTTTAAGCGCCTGTGTAGACGCAATGGTGTGTCGTGTACACGCACGCTAAGGCTAAACGAGCATTACAATTTATCAATACTGGAGTCGGCTGTGAAAGGATATTTATTATATAAAAGAGACAACAAAATTCAAAAAGGTAAAAAAATCATAAAGAGGCTAATTCGGACCAACAGATTCCAAAAATACAATTTTGTTTATTCCTCTGTGAAAATGATGTCTCTCTCTCTCATGAAGAAGGGTAGTTCTGAGATATCTTTATACTAAACTAGGACATGCCCGCGACTTCGTCCATGCTTGACTTGAAATTCCCGCGGGATTCCCAAGACGCAAAATACCGCAGAATATAAAAAAATTATGTGAGCTATTGTTTTAACAAAAACTATGTCGGAATAAGATAATTTTTATTAGGGTTGTAACGGAGGCCTTCTTAGCGGAGGCGGTGGCGGAAGTGAAAGTGGATCTAGAAAAAAATAGAAGTTTATGGTTTATTAAAACTATCAATAGTACAAAATATTTATTTTAAATCAAATACGTATGTACATTCAAAGACTCATAGTACACTTAAGTTAACATATAAATAAACATTTCCTTCTAGTAATTAAAATTAAGGAGAGGCAAATTATATTTAACGAACAATAGTTTTGCCGCTTTGTCACCGTCTAGACGATTTCGAAGGGGTTCATAAATTAAGCCAGCCGAACTAAATAATACTTGCCCCAGGTGTTGCATTTTTCAAAAAATTATCATCTATTTCTGCAAAAAAATTGCCAAATATCACTAGTTTTCGGCTTCATCGTGTGATTTAAATGAACGAATTATTTTGCACTAAATTACTTAATACAATCACGGTTCAATTAGAATTACATTACATCGCGTCGATAAAACTTAGTACGTACGTCTAACGCGTCCAAGCAATTGGACGGTTTGATTCCTGTCGCGTATCATTCATTTGACAAATGACGTTTGCGCGCCCCCCGCCCCCCGTCCCACCCCAACCGCGTTCCCACCGGGCACGCGTTGATTCTTGTTCATTTGTCGCGCGCGGCCGGACGGATGAGTCGTCGCGAGCGTCGCTGCTTGCGTATGATTGATGATGATGATGATGATGATGATGTGGAGGCGCAGGAACGATTTCTTGCGGAACTTTCGCAGTAACGGAGGCGGTAGCGAAGTTCCGTTAGAACCCTAATTTTTATGCATCCGAAAATCTAAAAACAGCTCTCGAAAAAATTCCCGGGATAAAAAATATCACATATTTTATTACATAAAATTTGCTATCGATCAGTGAAAAATCACATTTGAATTCGAATTTTTTTAATCTGGCCATTTAAGTCACTCCCAGAAAAATTTCCGGGCGCTCCCGGGATAAAAAGTAGCGCAGAGTTTAATTCTGAGAATTAACTGCCGATCGGCGAAAACTGTATCGAAATCGGCTCAGTAGTTTTTACACAACAGACAAACAGACAAGAAATCTAAACAAAAAGCATCGTGTTCTCCATCGTTTATATAGTCAGTTCCAGTTGTTTTTTTTTTAATAGCTTCAATGTCAGACACGGCATGTCTAGAATTAAATAATATTATAGACTTTAACATTGAACTCCCTCCCCTTAAATCCCTGGACTGATCCTGATGACATTTTTTGTGTGTTCGAGTGGCTTTAGATTCACAGTAGGACCCGGTAGATGGAGCTGTAAAAAAAGAAAAAATTATTTGAAGAAATAGCGACGTACTTACATGGCTAACATGTATCTTAAAAATAAAAACATACTTTGAGAATTTGTACGCTGCATTTTCAGTGCAAACCTTCCTTTGGACGTAATACTAAAACGACCCGAATATTTAAATAAGTTTAATTTAAATCCTATTTAATTTGTAGATATTAATATATACCTACATAGAATAAACAGTATAAATATTTTGTTTACTTTATGATTTAAATTAAAAAAATATAATTCATGCTTGTCTATTATATTGTAACATATAGGATCCCAGTATACAACCACCTTCAACGAGCTGGTTAATAGGTGAAAGGTATTTTATATCAAATTAAATATGTCAATATATTGCAAAAGGGTTGATTAAAAAGATTCAGTCCAGAATATGATTATTTAACAATTAAAAAATCATTTTTTTTAAACATTTCACTGGTTTGGTTAATAGACAAATTCCATACCAATCGAAAGTATGAAGCCTATGCAAAGGTTATCTTATAACTATGTGAAGTATAAAGGGCAGTTGATACATTCCTTAAGGTAAAGAGGGGTATAAGGTATGAATAAAATGAGATATAGTAATTGGAGAAGTTGAGCATTCCGGCGAAGTGCGATAGGCAACCTTAAGCTTTTTGCGGTATTCAGAAACGTGAATATATTTTTTTAAACCAAATATGAAACTTATACAAATATTTTGAAGACGCTCAAGTTTAATAAGTTGCTCTTTAGTGATATTAAGGTAGCAAGCATCAGCATAGTCAAGAATGCAGAAACGTTCATTTAAAAATCATGTCTGTTGCTAGGTTTTCAAACTCAACGTAAGCTAGATTTTTCCTGTAATCTGTAATGTCTGTATTGGGACACTGCCTACTCAGCGAATTGCATCGAATGTCATGCGACGCGCTTCGAGTGGCAGTTGTCTTCCATCATCCATACCCGCGACGCGTTGCTCATTGTAATATTTATGTACATATGAGTGAATAAATAATCTTGGTTTTCTAAAACACGCATTTATTTATACCACCCACTGCATAATATACATATTACCTATGTGCATATCTATCATGCATCTTTTCAAATTACTTGTAGTAACGAAAATATTTACGTCATAAAGCTCTTCATTCACACCCACTAGTAGAAGAGAAGACGCTGAAGACCGATCTTCATCCATCTGATAACCAGATGAAACATATTTTTTATCAAATTATATTGATTTATAAGTACGCCTATGATAGATTGTCAATCGAAGTATTCATGGCTATTATTAATTAAATTGTTTTTTTTCATAACCTTCACTTTTATGATAACTGAACAAGTTTAATTTCAACTGATAGTTTTTAATATGGAGAATATGGCTTGATAGGCTTGCCTACTTATTTCTGTTCGTGGCTACTTGGCAAGCAGGTATGAACAGGTAAATCAATATAGATAACTACACCGTTCTGTTAGCCAATAAAAATTTGTACCATAAGAAAGACAATTTAATTACAAAAATAACCGTATAGGCTTGCCTGCAAAAAACTGTCCATGAAATATTATTGCCATGCTTTGAGGACTTCAAAAATAGCCATGAACACTTTTCGATTGGCTAGCTATCATAAGCGTGTTTACAAATCAATATCATTTCATAAAAAATTTGTATCACCTGGTTATCAGATGCATGCAAATCTATCTTCAGCGTCTCTTAGACTAAATAGCTTTAACTCGATAAATACCGACCCAAGGATGAACTGTAAAGACGTAGCTATGTTACAATTTCATATATTCAAAGTAGAAAAGCCATTTCATACACTTTCGAAACAAGGATCTGCCAATAACAAAATATGTGAAAGCCGCAAAAGTTTTTTCTTTACCAATACTTACCGAGTGTTGTGCCTTCGTAGTTCAGTATGTAACAAAAGGCTTTTGTGTCTTGTTGAGGCGCCTCGGAATAATGAAATGTACAAATACATATTAACTGATCAATGTGTCTCGAAGCTTGACAAGGAAGTAGGTTTATATGGATGTGACAATAAGAACTTCTCTCCGGTATAAAAAATACCAAGCAGGTGGGTTGAAAATTAATCTAACGTAACTTTTCTTATTGCACGAGTTCAGCAGGCAGGCAGACAGTCCACTTGAGGGAAAGCCGTTACCAACGCTTCTGGACATTTGTAACACAAGAAGTGGTACAAATGTGGTGCTGCTCTCTAAACGGAAACCGGAACCTGGCTACTAATGCCGGAACACAACTCAAGGTTATTGTGGCGGCATAGTATAGACCAGGTATGGTAGCTATACAGATGGGCAAATACCCTACCAATTGGCTGTGGGTTGTTTTATCGCCTCGTACGACAGGCTGCCTGGGCGCTACAAAATGTATTCTTTCTCCGTTCCTGTATGGATAAAATATGTCGGGTTACTAAATCATAATATCCGGTCTTTCATGGTTTGCCTGCCAGACTAGAAAAGCCCCTGACGACACACACCCCGTGATGTCGTATAGTCAGATTAGATCCATACAAAGAGGTTACGAATAATTAACGAGCACATAAAAAGCTCGGATAAATAAGTACCTGCTTAAAAAATATTTGAAGAGAAAGATTTGAAAAAATATATATTTCAGGGAAATTTTACATTTACAGAATTAAACGTCGACGCCACACTACAACTTATTAGGAACGGGCCATTAATCGCAAAACTGGAATTTTCCAAATGAGTAGTAATAATTCATCTGGAAAATGCTTGTCCAAACGATGATAAAGAGTTAAATCTTCAGTTCGCAAATTAACTAACTACTTAACTAATGCCACTTGATAATACTGTTACGAGTTCGCGGGACTTAAATTAAAATGCCGTTAGAATTATTATAGAGCTTATTAGAAGTATACAAACACGTATAGCACAGGTACAAATATAACCGAACACAACAAATCCAAACATAATGCAGAAGGTCGTAATTCAATAAAACGCGTAAAGTCTCTCTCTCAATCAGGCCATCGTTTTATACTGCACAAATGCAAATGTGCCCACCCGTATCGTCGACATAATTTCCTAGAATTAGCTTGTACGTAATCCGTAACACCTAGCTAATGATGCAGCCTGCAGTGGCCGTAAGCGAGTACAATAGAACAATAGGCTGTTCTTCACAATACTAGAAACGTATGCCAATAAATAAGTAAATAAAAAAACGATCGTAAAAGGATTACAATTAGTTCAAATGGTATAATCAAAGGTATAGTGGAATTTGTCTTTGTCGAAGCCTAAGTTGTAACAATATTTTGATTAATTCAAGTGTATTAGCGCATCCAAAATAGTTCATAGTTGCACTTTCGGACACATTGCCCGATTTGTATGGCAAATCCAAATAAACAACAGTTGGTATTATCATGAGAGCACGTCCTTCGTAACCGAGTCAACATTGCTCTGGAGACATATTTCCCAGTTCCTTGTGAGATAGAAGCGATGGCAACGACCTGTTAATGCTATATGGGGTAACTGTCGCGATGACGTTTGACGATCTTTGTTATTGGCTAATAATTATATTAATAATATGTACAAACCGTTTTCTTTTTTTTTTATTAGTAGTTTAATATTAATTAGCATTAAATAAATAGTTTAAGTTCATTTTGTATTTGATAAATTAGCGACAATTTTGTTTGGATTAGATTAGTATTTTTTTTTGTCGCGTGAGCCAGTGAGGGTAGAAATTGCGGCGAGAGTCGGCTCGCTGCGCTCGTCGTGTACGGACACACATTTTCGACAAGTTTGTTGTTGAATCCACCTCACAAGAGACTCGTTTCGTATTTTGTGAACAATATTTGCAATTGTCGCCAACCAGTGTATCAGTGCTGCATCCATCGTCACGAGTGTTGTGAAAATTGCTCGTTTTATACCAAAATCGTGTTCACGAAGAAAGAAGTCGGCGCCGACCATTGGACTCAAACCCGATCTTCGCAAGGTGAGTTGAACTACTCGTTGTACGATTTATTCTCACTGGCTAACGATCCGTTTTTTTTCGCACACAATTGGCAATAATACAGTCCGCTTAGGTACAATCCCAACATTGGGGATTGTACATTTTGGTCCATCTCACCGTGGATGCCTTCTATCTGGGAGGTCGGAGTCTTGCCTCAGCTCCTGATAGAATGGTGATCGAACCGCGCCTAGGTAGTTGTCGAAAATGTCGCTAATTTGCTAAATCTATCGTAAAACTTGTCAAAACTCGCGTCGTCATCGTCATAGTAAGCTCATTTTTCATCGTATTATCTCGTAAAGTAATCGATTTCAACGAAATTTATACTTTAATATAGCAAGTTTGAACCCTAAACTTCGCGTTTATCATAATATAATTTGTCAATTATATTTTGTAATATCCCTTATTTTAATCATACAATTTTATACAATTTCAAAGTTGGCAGGCAGTTAGATGATGCAATCGTGCATAAACCGCTCAAATTAAAGGGTATTCACTTCAGTATTAGATCGTTCGCAATAGTAAGCCACATAACGCCATTCTTAATTTGTTCGTATAATGCAAGTCGTTCCCTAGTTCATTCACAATCGCCATCTTTGAATCGCCCCTGTGCCGGTGCTTCGCCCATCGCACACCGATCGAGTGAGCGAATCGTGCATGTCGCAGTCATATTATAAAAACTTTATAACTTTGAAATTTCTAATTTATAACTTTATTTAACCTTCTTATACTTTGACTCTAAATAACCTTTTACTTCGTATAAGTATATTGTACTAAATGATTGTTAAACGAAACAAAATAATTTTATTTGAATTAATTAATTTTGTTAAAACTTCATCAAAATTCATATATTTTGATTTGAAAATCGTCGTATAAATGGTTATTTAATCTTTGTCATTCAAAATATCACACATTCGCTTTCGATTTACTTAAAATTAGTTAAAATCTTACAATTTCTGGTAATTTCGTAGTTTCATCTTATTAATACAATTACTACAACTTACATTATCGATTTTTAACATCAATCACCTGTTGATTTTGTTCATTCAACATGTCGAAATGCACGCGTCGCAACTATGAATTAAAACGCGACTTGGCGATCAGTCGCATAAATGAATGTCACTCTGCTGGATTAGAAGCGAAAAATGATAACTCGCGTATACCTATTTTTGTATCGCGCTATAGTAAACTCGAAAGTTATAGTTCCAGTTTTGAATCGAATCATTTATCATTATGTTCGGAAATCACGGATCCCGATGAAATGGAGATCCAGGATGAAATTCGTCGAAAATTCGATGACAAACATTTCGAAGTTATCGAAATACATTCTTTGTTGACGTCTTGTAATATTAATTCTAGTGTTTTGGAACGCGATAGTTCGAACTTATCTATCAAATTACCTCGTTTGAACTTAATAAATTTTGACGGTGACTTGAAATCTTGGGGAACATTTTATGATATGTTCAATACAATGGTTCATCAAAATCGTAGTTTGTCGAATGTAGAACGTTTTTCCATTTTAGTTTCTGTGCTTCGCGGTGAACCATTGCAATTATTGAAAGGTTTTCCATTGTCTGAAAATAATTATTTAGATGCTTACGCGGCGCTCGTCGATCGTTATCAATGTAAACGCAAAATAGCATTTCGTCATTGGGAAGAAATACAAAACGTAAAGTTAAAATCGAGTTCCCCGCGTGAGTTACGACACCTGGTAGATACTTTCAAGGAAAACATTGCAGTGTTGAAAAATTTAAATTTACCAGTTAGAAACTGGGATTTTCCACTTTTTATTTGTTGATAAATAAACTCGATGTAGAAACTCGAAGGCGATTTGAACTTCAGAACGAATCCAGTGATATTCCTTCTTTCGACTCGTTGTTGGATTTTCTCAACAAGGCCGGTAAAGCGCTCGAGCTCGCTGAGCCGACCACGCCTGAACCCGCAGTGGCGCGCACTCGGCGTGCCGCCGCGAGCGGCAATCCATCGACTCCTCGTACTCTCGTCGCTCACGCCATCGCTAGTGATTTATGTTGCCCACATTGTAAGGCAAACCATGCCTTATTATCGTGTTCTTTGTATCGTAAGTTATCTCCTCGCGAACGATTCGGCGTCGTGAAGGAAAATAATTTGTGTGTAAATTGTATTCGATCGGGGCATGTCATCAAATCATGTCCTTCAAAATCTCGTTGTTTTAAATGCAATTTACCACATCATACAACTCTACACTTTGATTCCACTCGCTCAACTACTCCTCGGAACATACAGATCTTCAGACTGGGACAACTGCGGATCTAAAACCATCAGTTTCAAAACTCTCGCCTTTAGTTAACTGTGCTTTATCAACTATTCAACCAATTCGGCCTCCAGTCGCCCTCATGGCCTCTTTATCGCATTCAACCCTCCTCGCAACCGCTTCTGTTGAAGTTTTGGATAACTTCGGCGAGCTTCGCAAAATTCGTATAGTAATTGACAGTGGTAGTCAACTCAATTTTATTACAAAAAATGCGCTCGTAGTCTTGGATTGCCATTACAAAAACTACCATATCAGTCGAAGGTATAGGTCAATCATCATCTGTCGCCACAAATTCCACCGTCTTTCGCATATTCGGTGGAGACCCTCACATCGCTCTGAATATTGAAGCTTTTACCATTACAAAAATCTGTAGCAAAATACCTTCTTACGATTTAGATATTTCCCGCTGGCCAGAGTTGAAGACAATTCGTCTGGCGGATCCTAAATTTTACTTAGCTGGGTCGATCGATGCTCTAATTGGGGTTGACATGTTTTGTAACATATTTCTCGGAGATCGTTTCGTTTGTGGTACCGAAGGTCCTGTCGCTTTCAATACTAAACTCGGTTGGATCGTAATGGGCAAAGTGGGTGATAAGCCATATCCAACATCGTTCTCCCTAGTGGCGCGTGAGGCTTCTCTCCTTCGCTCGTTGGAATCGCTTGACGGACAAGTTCGTAAGTTTTGGGAAGTAGACGAGTTACCAACTAAACAAAGTCCCTGTGACGAGGATGTCTTATGCGAAAGAATTTTTGTAGAACATCACCGTAGGGATCCTAGCGGTCGATACATTCTTCGCTTGCCCTTCAAAGAACATGAACCCAAATTTGGGGATTCATTCGTTATAGCATATCGTCGTTTACTTTCCTTGGAAAGACGTTTGGCCAAGGATCCTCAGCTCCGCGAAGGTTACAATCAATTCATGCAGGATTACCTTGATATGGGTCATATGGAACTCACCAATGATCCTCGCTCAAATCGAACTTATTTCATACCCCATCACAGTGTAATTAATTTAAACAGTACCACTACTAAATTGCGAGTAGTATTTGATGCCACTGCCAAGCCACCTGGTGGGCCGTCGCTAAACGATCAATTGTTAGTGGGTCCAAAGTTACAATCAAACATCAGTTCTATTTTGTTGCGATTTCGCTTACACGCTGTAGTATTCACTGCCGATATTAAACAAATGTATCGCCAGATTCTTGTGTCACCTCTCGATAGAGATTGTCAGCGAATCTTATTTCGTTTCTCTCCAAATGAACCTATTCAAGAATACCGATTGAGAACCGTTACGTATGGCATGGCCTCGTCAAGTTATTTAGCCCTTCGTACAATTTTACAAGTAGCTGAAGATGAAACAAAAATCGCCCTCTTGCCTCCTCAGCCTTAAAAACATCTATATTCGTAGATGATATAGTCACAGGCTCAGATTCACTGACGAATGCTCGAAATCTACAAATACAAATTATTGAAACCCTTCAGGCCGGTTGTTTTGAATTAAGAAAATGGGCTTCCAATTCTCCTGAATTATTAGAAAACCTTCATCCAGATCACTGTTTGCAAGGTTCGCATTCGTTTGTGGAAAATGATTCTCCAATAAAGGTTCTTGGCTTGGAATGGAAGTCGTCTTCGGATTCGTTTTCTTTTCCATAAATCCTAGGCACGAACTTTGTACCAAACGCAACGTGTTAGCGGAAGTCGCACGCATCTTCGATCCCTTAGGTTATTTGACGCCTCTTACGCTTGCCTTTAAGCACATAATTCAAAGGTTATGGAGCTTGGGACTCGACTGGGACGATCCCGCCCCGATGATATCGGTCGAATCTGGTTTCGTTATCGGACGGATCTTCCATTGGTATCCCGTCTTAATATTCCTCGTTTTATACCTGCCTTGAGGGCAAAACGTATAGAATTACATGGCTTTTGTGACGCTTCCGAAATAGGTTACTCCGCCGTGATCTATTTTCGCGTGGAGGATGTCACCCCAATACGCACTATCACTTCTTACCTCGTCACAGCCCGTTCTAAAGTCGCCTCGCTGAAAAGAGTTTCTATCCCACGATCTGAACTTTGTGCTGCAGTTCTACTTTCGGATCTCGTTAAATATGTAACAGACACATACACTGGTCTCATTGATATCGACGAGATATTTTGTTGGTGCGATTCCACGGTAGCTCTGTCTTGGTTGCGATCACCATCTTCACGTTGGAAGACCTATGTGAGCAATAGAGTATCGCACATACAAGAGCGTGTGCCTCCGCCCCATTGGCGTCACATACGTTCCGAATGGAATCCCGCTGACTGCGCATCTCGGGGTCTTATAGTGAAAGATTTACTCGACCATTTTCTCTGGTGGTCTGGGCCAGAGTGGTTGAGAGGAAACAAGGAAGATTGGCCTATATCTACGTTAGTTGGAGAAACGCCCGTTGTACTTGAGGAACAACGAAAATCTGAAATCTCACTTTTATTAATGTTGAACAATTTGACGAATTTTTGAGCAAGTATTCGAGTCTCAAGAAAATTCAACGTATTGTCGCGTATGTGCGCCGTTTTATTCATAATTGTCGCAACCCCAAAATGGTTGTTCGGGGCACATTGTCGAAACTGAGTTGAAAGAGGCTATTTTGTGTCTCGTTAAAGTCACTCAATCGCAGGCTTTCTCTTCAGAGATTCAAACTATTAAAAAAACTTCGCTTTTGCCTAAAGCGCTTCGTAAATTAAATCCCTTTATTGATGAGAATGGTCTTGTCAGAGTGGGTGGTCGATTGGCTCATGCTAATTTGGATTATGATTGCAAGCACCCTTTATTGCTTCCCAGCACGCATCGTTTTACTTCTCTGGTTGTTGATCAAACCCATCAGGATAATCACCATCCTGGTCTTCGTACGCTGAGCTTTCTTTTAGCTCAAAATTATTGGATTTTAGCATCGCGTCGTGTTATTAGGAATCGGCTTTCAAAATGTATTAAATGTTTTCGTACTAATCCGATTTCTCTCGCTCCTCGCATGGCGGATCTTCCTAAGTTTAGAGTTTCGCAAGCAAAGTCTTTTTCATATGTTGGCATCGATTTTACAGGCCCGTTTCTCACATACTATCAACGTTACCGAGGATCTCGAACCTTTAAAACTTACGTATGCCTTTTTGTGTGTTTAGCAACGAAGGCCATTCACTTAGAAATTGTTGTCGGACTAACCAGCGAGGCATTCATTGGAGCCCTGCGTCGTTTCATTGCTAGACGTGGGCGATGTCAACGTATTTACTGTGATCGAGGCACCAATTTTATCGGCGCACATAATACGTTGCTACCTTTGATGCAGCAAGCAGCTGCTAGTGAAGCCGTAGAATTTTCGTTTAATCCTCCAGCGGCTCCGCATTTTGGTGGAATTTGGGAAATAAATGTCAAATCCTTTAAAACACATTTAATTCGTGTTGTTGGAAAACAAATCCTTACCCATGAAGAATTCTTCACTTTAACAACTCAAATCGAAGCCTTATTAAATTCTCGTCCACTTTGCGAAATGGGTTCGGATCCAAACGACATGTCGGTCTTAACGCCCGGACATTTTCTCACTCTTGAGCCTTTGACAACACTTCCAGAACCGCAAACTACCTTGAGTTGCTCCCGTCGTTGGCGTTTGATACAAAAACTGCACTCTGATTTCTGGAAGCGTTGGTCACAAGAGTATTTGCATACCCTAAATCAACGCGCGAAGTGGAATTCTAACACGTGCTCACCTAGAGTGGGTTCGTTGGTCTTGATTAAAGATGAACAATTAAAACCAATGAATTGGATGCTCGGTCGTATCCTCTCACTGCATCCGGGACGCGACGGAGTAGTACGGGTAGCTACGGTTAAAACAGAGACAGGTGAATTACAGAGACCTCTTGTGAAGCTCTGCCCTCTGCCATTAGATAATTAAAAATACATCATCGTATTTTGGCGGGCGGATTTGTACAAACCGTTTTCTTTTTTTTATTAGTAGTTTAATATTAATTAGCATTAAATAAATAGTTTAAGTTCATTTTGTATTTGATAAATTAGCGACAATTTTGTTTGGATTAGATTAGTATTTTTTTTTTGTCGCGTGAGCCAGTGAGGGTAGAAATTGCGGCGAGAGTCGGCTCGCTGCGCTCGTCGTGTACGGACACACATTTTCGACAAGTTTGTTGTTGAATCCACCTCACAAGAGACTCGTTTCGTATTTTGTGAACAATATTTGCAATTGTGCCAACCAGTGTATCAGTGCTGCATCCATCGTCACGAGTGTTGTGAAAATTGCTCGTTTTATACCAAAATCGTGTTCACGAAGAAAGAAGTCGGCGCCGACCATTGGACTCAAACCCGATCTTCGCAAGGTGAGTTGAACTACTCGTTGTACGATTTATTCTCACTGGCTAACGATCCGTTTTTTTTCGCACACAATTGGCAATAATACAGTCCGCTTAGGTACAATCCCAACATTGGGGATTGTACATAATACATATAGATGTTGAAGCTCTCGATCACACTAGAACTAAAAGAAAAAATGTATTTGCTAGTGTAAGCAAATAATATTTATTAATGTTGTAGCAACCTCTAGCGTGATATTTAATTGATGGAGTAAAAATACATTGATGTAGACAGATAGATAGATAGATAACACTTTATTGCACACCAAACTATACAATTACAAAAACAGACCATATTTACAATATTTTCTAGGTAATACAACAGGCGGCCTTATCGCTCAAAGCGATCTCTTCCAGGTAACCTAAATGAAACAAAAAAAATGAATCAGGCGATATAGGTAGGTGGTGCAGGAAAAAGGCAACTAGTTTAAGAAATGAATATACGCGCAATAAACACACAGTCATATATATATATATACATACAATAATACATAAGTTATTATAATAATAATGTATTATGTATGTATTGTGATGTATATTGTAGAGTAACTGCAATGAGACTGTATTTGACAGTAATGAAATAAGAGATGGCGCCACAGTTGAGACGCTTTTGGTGCCTCGACTGTAAGCAGGCTCGAATTTAAAAATAATAATAATAAGGAAGACTGGCTCTCTCTCCTGAGGAGCCATCTTGGTATAAGTAGTATCCATAGTAGTCTGTGATCTTGGCGAGTAGACGGATATGTGTAGTAAACACACGTTATTTTGTGAAATTAAGAATAAACAATGTCAATGTAAAGTTATACAGTCACAATAAAGAATCTGAGAGAATTAAGAAAGGGAATTGTTCTTACTAGGAAAGCGACAATACAAAGATGTAGAAATAAATTATACATATATTTCTATGGTTAAATTGGATATGTTGTACACCACGTTTCCTACAAATGAGGTCGGCAACTCAGTATAAAGTGGTGTTGGAGTTTCCTCCAGCACAGCGCTGATTTTCAGTGCCGACCCCGCCTCATTGATTTATATTAGACCCATCACCACAGTAAATGTAATAAGACAGTTACACAGTATATAAATCATAAAACTGATATGACAAACACGCGCACAGGAAATAAAAATAATATAATAAGTAATAGTAAATACACGTAATGAGATGTGGTACTATCTATGGTCCGTAGCCCGTAATAATGATCTACTTTAGGTATTTCATATTTAAGTTTATTAGACACTTGTCGAGTTGGATATTTCCTCGATATTAATCTATATATTAATACGTGAAGCAAAAACTTTGTACCCGTTTTTACGAAAATTGCGCGGAGAAGTATGACATTTCGCACACTTATAGTTTATATAGAAAAGAAGCGACTCATACTAATATTTTTTTTAAATTATGCATAAAAAATACATTAAATCAATAAAAAAAAAATACACACTACCATGTATTTGACAAACACACGCATATATACTCTTTTGTTTTGTTGCCTTGGCGAATTCTGTGATAATAGAGGTTCAGTGTTCTCCTCGTGTTGTTCTAAAATGATATTTAATTTAAACTAATACTCCTAAATCAAAGTCTTGAATAATAACTCAAAAGACTGTGTTTAGTGTAGAAATATGTGGGTTAAGTGGAACGTGGTCTGACGTTTGAGCTTTTTTGTATTCAAGAGGCAGGCAGCCTCCTTAAGAATTGTTTTTATTGGTCAGATAAGATCCCGCTTTCTCCTTAAAGCAATCCTGTTCAATATTTCAGATTAGATACTATGTTTATATGATAACAAGCCACGTACGGAACTTCGTTTACATCGAATTGACATTTATCGATATCTACAATATTATAAAATTCTAAACATTCCGTGTCTGTATTTTGAAGCTATTTAAAAAAGAAAACAACCGGAATAGACCATATAAAAGATGGAGAACACGATGTAATATTTTTTAGATTTCTTGTCTGTTTGTCGGTTTTTCTGTTTATTCGAGATTCACGTTGAAACTACTGGGCTGATGTCGATGCGGTTTTCGTTCATCGAAAGCAAAATATTAGACTTAAAAACTGCGCTACTTTATATCCCGGGAGCGCCGGGAAATTTTTCTGGAGATGACTTAAATGGCCTGATTAAAAAATATCGAATTTAAATGTGATTTTTTCACTGATCGATTGCAAATTTTATTTAATAAAATATTTGGTATTTTTTTTTCCTGGAAATCCCGTGGGAATTTTCCCGGGAATGATTTTTAGTTTCCCAGGTGTTGAAAATACACCTACAGCTTATTCCGACACAGTTTTCACTAGAACGATAGCTTACATTTTTTTAAATTGCTGTGTCCCATGAATCCCCTGGGAATTTCAATTCTAGTATATAATAAATATATCATATATTTATTACTCGCGTATGTTCAGGCGGGAATCGATTCACTACTTGTCGCGCTAGCAGCGTATCTGCAAGGGGGTAAGCAAAAGGATTGGGAAGGATGGCATTTGGCGATAGATGACGTTGCCTGTGCTTTGTCTAGAAAATTACCATGTATTGCATTGTTATGTTATGTATTTACTAGGATATCCTTACAAAAAGTTTCATCTACCACTGAAAGACCGACGACGTATTGCTGATTTTTTACTTCTTTTAAAAATTATCTCCTCTATATTGACTGTCCAGATGTTATAAGCAATGTCCAATTTAATATTCCAGCGAAGTCTATAACGATTTCATCAACCCATTTTTACCTTTAAGTTTTACTAATTACAGACAAAACTCATTTCTAGTGCGAACAAGTAATTTCACATCGCCAATATGTAGATAGATAGATAGGCCAATAGATGTAGCCAAGCGGTCTCTAAGCCTTAAAGTTTTCAATAATTACTAAGCATCTCGGTGCCTTTTTTACATCTGCATGTTACTTTTAACCAATATCTTATACGTGAAAACCTGTCATTGACTTTCTTTTGTTAATTATAGTTATCTAATCAAATGTATTTAGCTTAAGGTTTTCCATAAATAGATAAATAAATTTAGCATTTGTTATGTGTATAGATTTTAGGTGTAGTAGCGTTCTGGTAGTGAAAAGGTTAACGCACGCGTCCCAGTCTCAAATGGCGCGGGTTCGAATCCTGTTCACCACTTAAACAGTTCTCGGACATATTGTGCATATTATTACAATTACCACGTGCTAACAACGATGATGGAAAGAATGTGTCAAACATACTAAACCGCCTAGGACAAGCGTGGCGGGTATACTGTCTGTTCGCCTTTAGTGGGAGGCCCGAGCCCGGCAGTGGGACGTTTATGGTCTGTTATTCTTGTAATTTGTGTATAGATTTTAGGTGTATTTCAGTACTGGGTCTAATACATCACGCGTACCACGAATACCGCAGGCCCGAGCGCGCCGCTGTAATGAAATTGCTGCAACATCGGCGCATTTAATCTTGACACGGCGCCTAGCCGGAACAATTGACTGGGCTACACAACTACCCCAGTCCCCGTATACCACGGTAGTACTATCATATTAGAAGCGGGCTATTATTCCTTAGATGCTTTAGAGACCCCTGAGGCAGCCATGCCTATTATGTAAGCATTCAACGCTAAAATTCAATATTGGAACCAAGTTTTAAATAGTACAAAATACGAGGCTAGTCGTGGTAGCGTAATAGCTGACGCATGCGTCCCAGACTCAAAGGGCGCGGGTTCAAATCCTGGCCGGAACGCATTCATCACTTAGGCAGTTTTTCTGTCCTAATGTGCATATTGTTACAATTACCTCGTGCTAACAACGGTGCACGAATACAGCGTGATGAAAGATGAAACCTGCACATCGAAGTAACCGCTGTGTCAAACCTGCCAAACCGCTTGGACAAACGTGGCGGGTGTACTGTCCGTTCCCCTATAGTAGGAGGCCCGAGCCCAGCAGTGGGACGTGTATGGGCTGTTATAAATTTGAAAAAATTAGACTACGTTAGTAGCTGTTACCCGTTACTTTGTCCACATATTGTTTTTTCTGGATGTTGTAATAAGTCAACTTTAATGGTGACATGTTTTTTTTTTCTTATTAGTTAGTGCTAGTGCGGGTTTTATATAACGAAACACGTAGAAATATGAGAACTGTTATATATGAATTCTGAGCGAACAATACCGATTTCTTGCATAATAATTAGGCAAGAGAGCTATTATGACATGTGCATCCGACCAAAGTCGAAGTGAGAATGATGTCTCGTCACTGCGCCCGTTCGCTTTTATATTCGATTAGTAAACACAACTACCCGCAAATATTATATATAACAAATATTATTAATACTAGCTTTTGCTGCAGCTTCGCGCGCATATATTAAAAATAGTTATAGTTTCACTAGTCAAAAAAAGTTAAAAGGTAGGAGAAAGAAGAGAAAGGAGGCTTTTGCCCTACAGGGATACAATACAGGCTCGAGTATATTGAAAATGGATGATTTTTATACAAACTTTCATCCCCTTTTCACCCTCTTAGGGGTTGAATTTTCAAAAATCCTTTCTCACTGCCCACGTACTGTATGGAAAGAAACGGCATGCAAATTTTCAAATCAAATCAAATCATTTATTTGCTTAAAAACATGGCTAGTAAAAACATTAGACGACAACATTGTTACGAATTGCGGGACTTGAATTAAAATGCCGTTAGAATTATTATAGAGTTTATTAGAACTATACAAACACGTATTACACAGGTACAAATATAACCGAACACAACAAATCCAAACGTAATGAAGAAGGTCGTAATTCAATAAAACGCGCAAAGTCCGTCACTAATAGATTCCCGAATGTACACACGTCTCGCCTTGATCGTGGTTCTCGCTAGACTGCCCCCTCTCCCCATCAGGCCGCTGTTTTATACCTCACAAACACAAATGTGCCCGTATCGCAGTCGACGTAATCCGAAATAACTGCCTAATGACTCGGCCGCAGGCGGCCATAAACGTTTACAATAAAACAATGGGCTGTTCTCTAGAAACGTATGCCAATAAATAAATAAACAAAAGAAGACGATCATAAACGAATTATAATTAGTTCAAATACCGACAAGAAATAAAATGTGTTTTTACGGATATGCAGGTGGATTTTGTTTTTGTCGGAACTTAAGTTGAACGGAGAAAGAATACAACTTCCTGTGGCCCGGCGGCCTGTCGTAAGAGGCGACAAAACAACCCACAGCCAGGTGGTAGGGTATTTGCCCGACTGAATGGCTACCACCCCTGGTCTAGAGTATGCCTCCATAATAACCTTGATTTGTGTTTTGTCTTAAGTAACTAGGTTCCAGTCTCCCTTGAGAGGGCAGCAGCACATTTGAAGCACTTTTGGTGTTGCAAATGTCCATAGGCGATAGTAACCGCTTTCCAGCAAGTGGGCCGTCCGCCTGTCCGCTGAACTTATGCAATAAAATTAAAAATCTTAAAACTGGATTTTATTCAAACTCTAGTAAGTGTTTTTCAGTATCACAAAAAGTCTCTCGTAACTTATTAAACAACCGGCGTCTTTTTTACATTTTGAATTCCAATCAATGGGAGCGAGTTTTATACACAACTCTCATTGGTTAGTCGTATCTTTACGTCCTGGCTAACACAACTATATAGGCATTGATTAACGATAACAAAAGTGCATCATTCAGTATTTGACAAATTAAATTTAAATAAATAAATAAGGAATTTAAAGTAGATAGTTATACATTTAATTTATTTTATGATTAGAAACTATGATTATAAATGGATAATAAACATAGCATAGATCAAAAGATGTTGTTGCTATATTTTTATTAAATTAGAACTTTTCAAACGTCAAAAGTCAAATGCCAAAAGGTTGAGCTTGAACTTGGTCTATTTTTGTTTATGAGAGAATTACATAAATTAACTAGTTTTACTACGATAGTTTCCAGTAAACATCTATAAGCGAATAATGGAGTTGGGAACCCGAACGGGGGTGGTAACCAGGATCATGGTATATTAAGCAACGTAAATAATAAAAAAATCTACAACTATGAACATGGTAAGTGTAACTACTACAACAAAATCATCCTTACGTAATTAATGAATGGCCCCTTACACTTTTTTAAATTGGCAAATTACGAATTTCACACGTACTAATTGTTTACCAATGTACAATCGCTATTTTGTATACAAAAATATACACAGCGAAATACGCAGAACAAACCAGTGTAAGATAGGAGAAGACCCCAACTACATTTAGATTCTTAACCAAGTTGGCGAAGTGCGAAAAGCGAAGGGTGAACGATTAGGGGCCGCAATCGAGCGTTCACGGCCCGCTGCGCTCATTACCGCGTCTTAACGAGTACCGCCGAGAATTATTCCTTTCCTTATATCTTTGCTTTGTAAAGCCGAGGACACACGTTGGATTCAAATTTGTGCCCAAGCCTGGCTCCAATGCCAAACGGCCAATATTGGTCCCAACTACTACACACACATTCACTTTTGCATTCAAGCGTGGCTCCAATAGAAAATGGTCAATATTCGATCCCAACTTCTGCACCACTTAATTTTGTCTCAAAGCCTGGATCCAATACTAAATGGCGTATATAGATCCCAACTACTGCACTACCCATTCAATTTTGCATCCAAGCGTGGCTCTAATATGAAATGGCTAATAGTGTAATTGAACCTAACTATACTCTTCCCAAATATTTAATTTACTTTTGCCATATCAAGTATCAAGTACTGTTCGGAATACAGATATCGAACGCCGCTTTTCGATTGTTACGCGATACATTCGATGGCACTTTTTTATCGCGTCGAAAAGGGGGTATGTCGCGGATGGGCTTGAAGACGCACGGTGTGATTGCTCTCGCGTGAAATAATTTGATATTTAATTTTTTATTGAAAATATAGATATTTGCAAGTGTGTGGAACATTATAATAGTAATAATCAGTTAATATATTCAGTAAGTAAGTGGTTATGACGAAATAGGACGAGGCGCGGGTGTATTTGGACAGACATTTATCCATCCCCCGTAGTGTTTCCCTTGTTGTAGTAGATTAGTAGGATATTTTTATATATTTCCTCTCAAGGGGCGCCCCTCCCTTAAAATACTGACAGATTAGTGTTCCCCCTTGTTCCTGTTGTCACCACCGCCGGCTGGAGTACCAGGTAAGTACATAGTAGCTAAGTACCAAAAATTACCTTGTGGGTTTGTGCCGTCGGGTTACCGATCCCGCCGTGTACGGTACAAAATTTGGTAGCAGAGCGTGGTTCTAGTTTCTAAATTCGGTATTTTTTGTAACTTACGGTAATTTTTGGTAACTTTAATTTCGTGGTGTTTTTTTATTGTTTTTTTTATCGATCGATTTTATTTGAGTAAATTCTTTAATTAGCGGTTATTATGGCCGGTAAATATTCCGCCCGGATAGCCGGCGTGTTACGGTGGCTCGGATCCGCCGTTTTGAATGTATCGCGTAGGGATCGAGAGCAGGCGTTAATATCACGTCATGAGGCCTTAGACGACCAGATGTCCGATTTATACGACGCGTACCGCGCGCTCTTGGAACTGAGTCCAGAGTCGGAGTTTTTAAACAAAATAAATGCGGATGTAAATCAAGCCGATGACTTAGCGGATCAAATCCGCCAAGCGGTGGGTACTATATTGAAAAAATCGAATAGTGAAAATATTTATAAGAATGACAGTGAATGTTCCACTGCACTGGTAGGTAGACTGCCTAAGTTGGATTTACCCCATTTTGACGGGGACTTAGGTCAGTGGGTTGCTTTTAACAATTTATTTGAGAGCCTTGTACATTCTCGCAACGACTTAACTCCCGTTCAGAAATTGGCCTATTTGTTGGCATCCCTTAGAGGAGAGGCTAAAGGACTCGTTCAACATTTGGAACTTATTGATACAAACTATGATATTGCCGGGTTTTGCTTATGAGGCGTTATCAAAATGTTCGACGTTTAGCAGATACCCACATGTCGGCCATTTTAAATTTGCCTACTTTACGTGCAGCTCAGACGTTACGTACCCGACTTCTTAACCCTTTGTTAGTTGCCGTTAACGGATTAAAGGGTTTAGATTTACCTGTTCCTAGTTGGTCTTTTATGTTGGTACACATTGTCTTAACCAAACTTCCACTTGAGTTACGGAACAGATTTGAACAGGAGTATGGTGGGGACTCTGCCACTCATCTACCACAGTTTGATGATCTTGTTACCTTCATGGAAGATGAGTGTCGACGTTTAGAGAATATTCTCCCTCCTGGATTTGGCGAGATTACTAATAGTAGGCCTAAGTTGCAACAAGTGCGCATGGATCACCGCATGCCTGAGAGGCGTGATGTTCGTGCTTTCAATACGGTTTCTACATCTCTGCAGGGTTCTCGGTGTGCATATTGCAAGAATAATAAACATGTTGTTGATTCTTGTCCTGCATTTAGAAAATTACGTTGGCAGGCTAGACGTAACATAGTTAGGCAGCGCAACTGGTGCTTTGGTTGCCTCGGTAATCATTTTGTGTCTCAATGTCAAGCTACTCAACCCTGTCACCAGTGTCAGGGTAATCATCACCATCTTCTTTGTGGCAACCGTGACGGTGGGTCTCCAAAGCCGGCTGCTCCGGTATCTATGGACGTTTTCGAAGAGAATCAGGTGATTTTGGAAGACCAATGGGCTGGTGGTGTACAGGCAGTCCCACCAAGAAGTAATTCATTCAATAATTTTGGTCATTCTAATAACACGTATCGCTTCAATCCCGCTACGGGCGGGGGTTTCCGACAAGCACCTCGTATGGCTAACGCTGCTGTAGATCAGGCGCGTCGAGTTGATACGGATATGTCACATCAATATGCCGAGTGGCCTCGTTTGAATAGGCGTTATATGACTGCGTTTCTACCGCAGCAAACTTATTCGCAGTGGAACCCTATGCTCATGCGAGGTTATCCTTGTCCGTCAACCTCGTACCACAATCAGTATTCTCGTTCGTCATTTTGACTAGAATTGCAATCTCCACCTGTGTCAGCTCCCTCTCTATTGACGGTTTTATTACCTACCGCCCAAGTTCGCGTCTGTTCTCCTCGGGATGAATACGTAACGGCACGAGCAATTTTAGATACGGGATCTCAGGGATGTATTGCATCGTCACGCTTGGTGGAGCGTTTGCAACTGCGCCTGGATCGTGGCGCAGACTTTATTCGAGGTGTAGGTGGAGTAAAGGTTTCTGGTTTGGTAGGACAGGTTTCACTATCCTTTTCTCCTTTACAATCTTCTCGTCCGTCTGTTGTTACCTCAGCTGTTGTCCTAAATAATATTATGGGTCGACATCCACTAGTAGCCTTACCCGCGGAAGTGAGAAATTTGACATCTGGTTTATCATTGTCAGATCCGGATTTTCACATTCCAAATCCTGTGCAGTTATTGTTAGGTGCAGACGTGCTAGGATTGTTCCAGTTTGGTACCACGAGGTTATTGCAACACGGTGGTCTTGTCACGGTCTCGAGTGATCTTGGTGACGTCATTATGGGACCTGTGTTCTCTCCTGTTTCTCAATCTACCGAACCACGTGACTCGTATGTTGGTCTCTCTCTCGCTGAAGCGGTTCAGCGATTCTGGGAAGTAGAAGAGCCCCCAACTGCTACTCGTGACAACCCGGAAAATCTGGAATGCGAATTATTCTTTCAAAATAATACAGGTCGTCTTCGTTCAGGTCGTTTTATGACGAGGTTGCCTTTCTTGCCGTCGCGGCCTCTACTTGGTTGCTCACGGATGCTTGCTGAAAAGCGGTTAGCTTCGACGCAGAGACGTATGAAGCGAGACTCAGTGTTTCGACAGAAGTATATTGATTTTATGCGTGAATATTTGGACTTGGGACACATGTCTATTTCAAAATTAGATTGGCGTGTTCATGAGCACTACTTCATTCCTCATCATGCGGTATTTAAGGGCGACAAAATTAGAGTCGTTTTTGATGGCTCAGCTCCTACTTCTAATGGAGTATCTTTAAACCAGTGTTTGCATTCCGGTCCCAAGTTGCAACGAGATATTTCCGATATTCTGACAAACTTTCGCCGACATGAAGTCGTTTTTGTAGCGGATATTAAAATGATGTTTCGTCAGACATTAATTCATTCCGACGATCGTAGATATCAGCTCATCCTGTGGCGCGAAGATGAATCTCAGCCCATAACGGTTTTCGAGCTTAATACTAATACATACGGGCTGAAGTCGAGCCCCTTTATTGCTATTCGAGCATTATTAGAGTTGGCTGAACGTGAGAGACTAAGTTTTCCTAGAGCTTCGGCTGTTGTATCTACCGATACATATGTAGATGACATTTGTACAGGTGCTGCTAGTGAAGAAGAAGCTTTAGTACTGCGTGATGAGCTCATAGGCCTTTTGAAGGCTGGTGGTTATGAGCTCAGGAAGTGGATATCCAACTCTCAAGCTTTACTTGATGGCTTGCCGGAAGAGCATCAACAGGATCCACATATATTTCAGAATGTTAACAATCCTGATGCTGTTGCTGTATTAGGTGTGCAGTATCAACCAATACCGGATGTTTTTACATTTCGTGTACAAAATTTAGATATTTTCAAAACATGGACAAAGCGACTGGTGTTGTCCACTGTAGCACGGATATTTGATCCAAATGGTTGGTTGAGTCCTGTCGTATTTTGGGCAAAATGCTTCGTTCAGAAGCTTTGGTTAGAAGGACTAACTTGGGATGCCCCTCTTATTGGAAATTTACTGTCAATTTGGACTAATTACGTTTCGTCTCTCCCTGACATCCAAATGATTAAATTTGATAGAGCTTTTCTACCTCGTGGTAAATATAAAGCTACGCTGCATGGCTTTTGTGATGCTTCTGAAAATGGATATGCAGCTGCCGTGTATCTACGTACTGTAGATAATACAGGGGTTGTGCGATGTAAACTTGTTCTTGCTAAGAGTAAGGTTGCTCCTGTTCGATCACGGCTTACTATACCCAAATTAGAATTGTCAGGAGCTGCTCTCCTCACTCGACTTCTAAATCATTTAATGTCAACATTGGGTCTGACTTTGGATATTAAAAATGTATTTGCGTGGACTGACAGTCAGATAGTTCTTTCTTGGTTGCGAGCTTCTGTTCATGCATTAGAGGTTTTTGTTGCTAATAGGGTATCTCAGATACAGAATTCGGCAACTACCTTGATTTGGAGACATGTTCCGGGTGAAATGAACCCCGCAGACTGTGCTTCACGCGGTTGTGCGGCTCCAAATTTGATAGATCATCCTTTGTGGTGGGGACCAGCCTGGCTATCACAGCCTGCAGATAGCTAGCCTCACTCTGTAGTTGAGTCTGTTGAGCCTCTACCAGGACTAAGAGCTCTCGTCGTTACAAAGGACGTGCCGCATGATCTCGAGTCTCTGCTCAATAGATTTAGTTCCCTTGATAAATTGTTAGGTGTAACGGGATGGATGAAGAGATTTATTTACAATACGCGACACTCTCTTAATAGAGATTTGTCTTCCGTCTTGTCGCCTTTAGAAAGACAGGAAGCTCTTATGTTTTGGATCCGCTTTGTTCAGGCTGAGCACTTTGAACCAGTCTTTTCGACTTTGAAAGGAGGCCGCACTAAGTTGAAAGGTGCTTTTGCTCGCCTAAACCCATTTGTCGATGATAAGGGTCTTTTGCGTGTAGGAGGCAGGCTACGTAATGCCAAGATGCCCTACGAGACACGACATCCTCTCTTACTCCCAAAGGAAAGTCCTCTTGCAAGACTTATCATATTTGACCGTCATTTGAAGAATGCTCACGCTGGATTGAACTCACTTCTAGCCATCCTTCATAGGGAATTTTGGATTTTGTCGGCTAGACGTGCAATTAGAAATGTGATATTTCGTTGTATTGCTTGTTATAGGTTAAAGGCGACTATAACTCAACCTCAAATGGGGAACCTTCCTCCAGATCGGGTTTTAGTTTCTAGACCCTTTTCTGGAGTAGCTACGGATTTTGGAGGTCCATTCTCGGTAAAGGTTTCTACAGTGCGTAATGCTAGAGTAGTTAAGGCCTATTTGTGCGTTTTCGTTTGCCTTGCCACTAAGGCCGTGCATTTAGAAGTTGTCTCTGCTCTTAGCACTGAAGCTTTCATTGCTTGTTTGTCTCGTTTTGTCAGTCGTCGTGGGTTACCGAGCTTGATTCGGTCCGACTGCGGGACAAATTATAAGGGTAGCGATAGATACTTATCAGAAGTTTACAGATTTTTGGAAGATAACCAAACTTATATTGGCACAAATTTGTCTCGTCGTGGAATCACTTGGCATTTCAGTCCCCCCGCTTGTCCTTCTTGGGGTGGTATTTTTGAGGCTGTTGTCAAGGTAGCCAAGACTCACCTTTATAGAGTAATTGGTGAAACAGTTCTTACATTTGAAGAGTTGGCTACTGTTTTCTGTAAAATTGAAGCAGTTCTAAATTCTCGGCCACTTTGTCCTGTTTCATCTGACCCAAATGATCTGGAAGTTTTGACTCCTGGTCATTTTTTGGTGGGTGGTCCACTGACAGCTCTTCCTGAGTATCCATTAGTTGATGTTCCAATTAACCGGCTATCCCGTTTTGAATTGTTACAACAACTCTCACAGAATTTTTGGAAGAGGTTTAACTTGAGTACCTTCATCTGCTACAGCAGCGTGTTCGATGGTCTGATAAAACAGATCCGCCTAAAATAGGGGACCTTGTTCTTGTAAAAGAAGTGAATATGCCACCCTTATCTTGGAGACGAGGTCGTATTGTATAGCTATTCTTCGGTTCCGATGGTACTCCACGAGTGGCTGAAGTCTTGGTGGGAGACACTGTATTAAAGAGAGCTGTATCTGGGTTGTCAAGGCTCCCAATTGAATAGTTTGTTTTGTCTGATTCTCTGGCTTTGGACTCAGCCAGGTTTTTCCTGGCTGGGGCGGGGACTATTCGGAATACAGATATCGAACGCCGCTTTTCGATTGTTACGCGATACATTCGATGGCACTTTTTTATCGCGTCGAAAAGGGGGTATGTCGCGGATGGGCTTGAAGACGCACGGTGTGATTGCTCTCGCGTGAAATAATTTGATATTTAATTTTTTATTGAAAATATAGATATTTGCAAGTGTGTGGAACATTATAATAGTAATAATCAGTTAATATATTCAGTAAGTAAGTGGTTATGACGAAATAGGACGAGGCGCGGGTGTATTTGGACAGACATTTATCCATCCCCCGTAGTGTTTCCCTTATTGTAGTAGATTAGTAGGATATTTTTATATATTTTCTCTCAAGGGGCGCCCCTCCCTTAAAATACTGACAGATTAGTGTTCCCCTTGTTCCTGTTGTCACCACCGCCGGCTGGAGTACCAGGTAAGTACATAGTAGCTAAGTACCAAAAATTACCTTGTGGGTTTGTGCCGTCGGGTTACCGATCCCGCCGTGTACGGTACAAGTACGTTCATTACGTATGTATGTTTATTAACTTCTCACATCTAAACTATGGTTAAGATTACCAGAAAAATGTCGACGTAACCTTTAAGTTCAATTGCTATACTGGAAAATACACAATATTTTTGTGCAGGTTACGATAAAATAGTAACATAAAATATTTAAAATTTCCAAGAATATCGTACACAATTCAGAGCAAGTATTTTCCTGATATATAATTTCAGAACTCGCTCTATTTCTCTTTATTTCATGAAGCAAATTTAATTAACACGGAAAAACAGATAAAAAATGCGGCAACAGAGTATATTAATTAAAAAGCCTGTTCAATTTATCTTTTAAATTAACTATTTGTTTTAGGAGTTACACAGAATATACTTAATGTTATATATGTATCTTGTTTACAAAAGATGAAATTAGATTTAATATGCTATCTCTGACCACGACATCGTTCGCGCTGGGATTAGATTTCATAGTGAACATTCCCTTTCTTTTTACCAAAACTTCAGGTTTTTTATAGTACAGTCGCGGAATGAAAATGTTCGTCACGTTAAAGTCGACTTTAGCTTGCACGAGTACAAGAAACAATATACTGCCAACATTTTAATACGTTTATAAAATATAGAAACTTCGCATTAATCTCTGATGTACCGCCACTTGAGTTATCGCTTACCGTCAAACGGCAATGTGAATGCCGTTGTCAAATTATCGCGTTAAATCGTGGCTACACCTACGTAAACCGTTCATCGACGCGATAATTAACCCTATTTCCCGTTAATGTGGCCCTAGCATAATGAGTTTTACATTTCGTTCAACCTTAGGGAATATTTACACTTTTGATGTGTATACACGCCTTTAGAAGTCGGGTGTTATCAACGTTTTCTGCTTTCGTTGGTTCACGATAATTGCTAGATTTCATTAATAATTACGTTCAGAGATTTGTTCCAGTCCACCCGCAATATCAAAATTCTTCACTAATTATAAAAGACTCCGTAACATCGTATTAATGTTTATTTTCTTCCACGAAACCCCTCACAAATAACGTTTCCTGTTTTCCTTTTGTTTTTCGAATATAATTAGAAGGTAGAAATTGTCTATATCAAAAATAATTGGCTTTCCGCAACCTACCATTTAGAAGGTAGTCATCACACATGACTACCCTCAAATTAAATTTATTTATAATAATTATGTTTCGAAGTCTCACAAGTCGTCATGTCTTAGTCGTGATAGCTTAGTGGTTAACGCGACCCTACACCTATCTCGTTCTAATACTGTGGGTTCGAACCCTATCATAGACGGTTTTGTTGTTAATATATATTTTTTTATATATAAGAATCAATTGCTGTTAGTTAGTCTGAATGAAAATCAAAAATTACTTGACCGATTTTAATGAAATTTTATGTGTATGTGTTTGAGTTAGATTCAGAATTGGACCCGGCAGGTAACGCTGCCATCGGGTTTAAGATTTCTAGACAAAAACCAATGTAATAACGTATGTATAAAACGCAATAATTTTTCTTCAACAAACACGGCACGTGTACCCAATGTTCTCGGTCAAAGCAGCAAATATAACTACACTAGCGGTCCCCACAGACGTTGTCCTGCCCTGAAAAATTAAAATCTAGGACCCGATTCTAGGACCACTTACCGGTTCTAATTGTGAATCTAAACCATCCGGGGAACAACTCAAATACACAGAAAAATGTCATAAAAATCGGTGAAGTCATTTTCAAGTTATGCGTGTACATAAAATTCTATGATTCATTTATATATATATAATAGGTTGGGGACAAAGTCTTTCGCATATAGTATGTATGAACTTGTAATAAGATCTCTTTGGCTATATACCATTTGTATCTGGCTGGTTTTGGTATCATTAAAAGTTTTAATTTTAAAGAAGACAATTCCAAATTCAAATTACGGAAATGTGTGATTTTCATTTGTTTTTCTTATTGTTAAAATGAGTGAATTTAATGAAGACATTCGATACATTTTAAAAATTTACTACAAAAAAGGTAAAATTGCAACACAATCCGCGAAAAAAAATTGTGATGTTTACGGACCTAATGCAGTATCTGTGAGAGTAGCGCAAATTTGGTTTAAGCGTTTTCAATCCGGAAATTTTGATATCAAAGATGCACGTCGCTCTGGTCGCCCTGTTACGGACAAAATTGATGCCATTTTTGAAAAAGTGGAGCAAGATCGGCATTTTAGTAGTTACGATGTAGCTGGAGAACTGGAAATTGACCACAAAACAGTTTTGGCGCATTTGAGAAAAACTGGGTACGCAAAAAAGCTCGATATTTGGGTGCCTTGTGAGCTCACTGAAAGAAACCTAATGAACCGTGTACTCATTTGTGATTCTTTATTACGACGTAATGAAACCGAACCATTTTTGAAGAAGCTGATAACTGGTGATGAAAAGTGGACCACGTACGACAAGAACGTGTGAAAAAGATCGTGGTCAAAGGCCGGTCAGGCTTCACAGACTGTGGCGAAACCCGGGTTAACTCGCAAGAAGGTGATGCTGTGTGTATAGTGGGATTGGAAGGGCATTACTCATTATGAGCTGTTACCGCCAGGCAGGACCATCGATTCTGAACTTTACTGCGAGCAACTGATGAGATTAAAGCAAAAAGTTGAGAGAAAGCGGCCGAAATTATCCAACAGAAGGGGTGTGGTTTTTAATCATGATAACGCTAGACCTCACTCATCTTTAGCCACTCAGCAAAAATTACAAGAGTTTGGCTGGGAGGTGTTAATGCATCCGCGCTATAGTCCTGACCTTGCACCTTCAGATCTTCACCTGTTTCGGTCTCTGGCGAATTCCTTAGGCAGTGTCAGGTTAACATCACGAGAGGACTGCCAAAACCACTAGTCGCAGTTTTTTGATCAGAAGCCCCAAAATTTTTATAGTAATGGGATCACGTACCTACCTACAAGATGGCAAAAAGTTATCCAACAAAATGGCACCAACATACTTTAGTCAAATGTAAATAAACTTTATAAAAAATACTTTTCAATTTTTATATAAAATGCGAAGAAACCTTTTCCCCAACCTAATACAATAATAGTAAGTAGTTATCGGCAAACCTTCTTCGCGCGCTTATATAATTTATTATTTATTGACGGCCTCTGTGGTTGAGCGGGCTAAACCTTTGCCGGCTTACCTCACAGCAGCGCAGAGGTTCCGGGTTCGATTCCTGGTATAGTAAATTTCGAAAACGTATTTTCTCCATTATTTACTATGGTCTGGGTGTCTGGGATCGGCCCCAGAATGGTCCATTGTATATTACCCATAACACAAGCGTAACTTGCTTAATTTGGGGATATACAGTGTGTGTGTTTGTCTGCCGATTTATTATTATTGTTATTTTACATATTTCTTTAGCTTCAAATTCTTTTACATTTATCTTTAAATATATATTATATAAAAAAAACATGAATTCAAAAAAATGTAAAAAATCGATATCCGCTGGCAGCAGGGCCTAGGGTCTTATTGTTATTATTATTAAGAAACAAAGAACAACTCGTAATAGGTGAACACTTTAAATGCTCATTCCCAAAAAAAAAGGGATATTTCTTTGTTTTATTAAGCCTGTGATTGTGTTAATATTCAACTCATGAGCATCCTTCATTTTCTGTATCACATAAATAACTTAATTACAAACGAAATTGCTTGAAATATTTTGGGGGACGTAATATTTTTAGGCTGCCTTTGAGTGGCTTAATTATGATAACCTTCTAAGAACTCCTCGTATTTGCTCAAATATAATTTATATAATACTAGCGGCCCGTTCCGGCTTCGCACGGTTGGTTTATGGCTAATTTTTTTTTTTACACCTTGGGTATCATTATTGAAGTTTTAGTAGGGATTCCTAATTTTTCTAGTAATAAATATACCCTATGTTACTTAGAGATAATGTAGCATTCTAATGGCAACGCAACACGTTGCGGCCTTGCACCTCCACGGTTACGGAAACGCTCGAAACCGAGGTCCTCCGGTCGGTTATCGATGGGCTCTTCCCGGATCCGGGGATCTTCACTCCCCCCGATATGGGTCCAATAATTCCCGACACCTCGGAGGTGGAGCCTCACTCCATCACCG
This sequence comes from Dendrolimus houi, assembly GCA_039645545.1. Lineage (NCBI taxonomy): Eukaryota > Metazoa > Arthropoda > Insecta > Lepidoptera > Lasiocampidae > Dendrolimus > Dendrolimus houi. The sequence goes on along the minus strand of CM077134.1, from coordinate 18,685,634 downwards.
AGGAAGAGTTAGACGTCGCCCTGGACCGGCTCCGGGGCAGGAAGACGGCTCCGGGACCCGACGGGGTTCCGGGTTGGCTACTCTTCCTGTCCGCCAAACATCTACGCGACCAGCTGCGGGAACTGTTCGATGCCTGTATTCGCGCAGGTCAGTTCCCGTCGCAATGGAAGGAGGGCCGATTATGCTTGATTCCCAAGGGAGGCCGTCCTCCCAACGATCCGTCCGTCTACAGGCCCATAGTGTTGCTTAACGAGGTCGCCAAGGTCTTCGAGAAGATCCTAGCGGAACGCCTCGTTAAGCATCTCGATACTGTGGAGCCGGGGCTAGCACAGACGCAGTTCGGGTTTCGGCGGAGGCGCTCCACGTTGGACGCCTTCGAGACACTGCGATCTGTAACGGACGACGCAGTCCAAGCAAAGGATACTGTCCTGGCGGTTTCGCTAGACATAGCGAACGCCTTTAACAGCCTCCCTCACGAGACGATCAGGGAGGGGCTTCGTGCACACGGAGTCCCCCCGTACCTCACGAGGCTATTGGGCGCGTACCTCCAGGACAGGTACATCCTTTGGGAGGGCGGCGAGTCCGAGAATCGCGCGATAGGTCGGCGACGCGTCGCGTGCGGCGTCCCACAGGGATCGGTCCTCGGGCCGGTTCTTTGGAACGTCGGTTATGACTGGATCCTTCGGGTTCCGGTCCTGCCCGGAATAGGGCTAATCTGCTTTGCGGATGACACCCTACTCACGGCACGCGCTGCGTCATTCGCGGAATCCGTGGACCTCGCCAACGCCGGGTTGGCAATCATGATCCGAAGAATAGGTAGGCTGGGCTTGAAGGTCTCCCCCGCGAAAACGGAGGCCATCATGTTCCATAGGCAGTTTCGTAATCCCCCCGCGGACCTGTCCGTTACAGTCCAAGGGGTGGACATTCGTGTAGGCTCCCAGATGAAATATCTGGGGCTAATTCTTGATGGGAAATGGCTAGTGTCTCATAAGGAGGCCGCGGAACGAGATAGGGAGAGAGATGGTAGTGCGCATACGTCTCGCGGGCGCCGACGTCAGTCGGGAGCCCGGAGGCGCAGGTATACGCATGACCTCCCTCCCTGAAATACCGCTGCAGGGGCCCTCTAGCATCTAGGGAGCAGAGGAGTCTTCACCCCTGTTGACGAAGTGAGTTTGCCTCTCCCGGGGCATTCTCAAGCACTTGTGCGCTAGGATCGGTGTGGGCGTAACTACGTTCTGTATCTCACGCCTTTCCTGCCATAAGCGCGGGGCACATGGGAGGAGGGTGGTTTTAGTGGGGTATTGATTAGTCGAGTCTCCACACAAGCCGGTTGATTATTGTTTGGATTGCTTCAGTGGAAAGCCTCAATGATCAACAACGGTCTAATCCCTATCAAAGGACCCGGTATGTGCGAAGTGCATTTCCCCCGCCTGAAAAAGAAAGCATTCGAAAAAAAGGTGAAAGAATTTTCGAAATCAGTCAAGTAGTTTTGGAGTTTATTCGTTAAAAACATAGAAAAGTACAAACCTTTCCTCTTAATAATAGTATAAATTTAGAAATTTCATATTTTGTAAACGTCAGATGTATTTTAATGTTTTGATTTTTAGGGTTCTGCAGCTATTTGGGTATAAAAGGAACTATGATGCAAAAGATATGTCTATCTGACTGTATATTATTCTTTATTGTAATCAAAATACAAAGAGTACAGTTGTGATATAGAAAATCGAGCTTAATCCTAAAATAATTAAATAAAGAATTATTATTATATTATTATAATTAGAAGTAAGAGATAAATTTTATCTATGCAAAAATGGAAAAGTAAATACAATTTCCTGCGGCTCGGCGACTTGTGGTAAGAGGCAACAAAACAACCCACAGCCAGGTGGTAGGGTTTTTGCCCGTTTGGATGGCTACCACCCCGGTCTAGAGTATGCCGCCATAACAACCTTGAGTTGTGTTCCGGCATCAGTGGCCAGGTTACAGTCTCCCTTTAGAGAGCAGCAGCACATTAATAGCAACTTTGGGTTTAAAAATGTCCATAGGCGATGGTGACTGCTTTCCATCAAGTGGGCCGTCTGCTGGAATTTATGCAATAAAATAAAAAAAGAATAACAAGAGGCAGGGTTGTGTACATAAAAGTTTGTTTCTATTGTTACAAGTTGGACCAAATACAATACCTGTATTTATTACCTGCCGCGGCTTTTGAGCTAATAACGTTGAAACTGTTTTATGACTATCTCCTTTTTGTTTTATTTGTGCAATTAGACAATAGCCTATTGTTATTGTACTTGTTTATTGCCGTTCGCAGGCATAATTATGCAAGTGTGCAGATTATGTTTTCTGGGAATTGCGCCGACGGTCGCCAGGTAGACATATGGCATCGGTGCGTTATAAAGCACTGGCCCAATGCAGAGAGCGGCAGTCAAGCGACGACTACGAGTAAGACGTTTGTAGTACTCTCGGTCAGCGATTAGACGACGAACTTTGCGCGTGTCGAATTGAATTGAATCGTGCAGTGTGAACTGGTTTCATCCAGTTTTATTTGTATTTGTATTATACGTGTTTGTACAGTTCTAATAAATTCTATAGTAGTTCTAACGGCATTTTTAATTCGAATCCTGTAGCTCGTAACCTCGTAATGCGCACACGCATGCGTTTCATTAATCCGAGACAATTCTTCATTGGCTGCCTAATTATTGCAACGACGCCACGCTCGCCGATTAATAGCCAAAAAACGTTGGAAACCTGCTGAATTGTACCTCAAAACCGTTTCTTAAAGTGCCAACCGTGTCCCGTTAACCAGAGTAGTGTTTGTACAACACAAGGAAGCTCGAATCCGGCCGAAATCGTGCATCATTCATTCCGTACACGGTTCCAGTGACGATAAATGTTTGAGACGCGGCATTAGGTGAACGGAGGGTCAGGGGTTGCTTCGTCTGAGTAGCCATTCATATTCGTTCACATTCTATATAAATTTAATCTTATAGGTAAGTTATCAAGTTTTTAAGTTTTAATATTGTATCCGAATTTCTCAATTAGTGAAAATAAATTAAGGATGAGATGCGCATCCTTACTAGCCCGCGTCCGTGACAGTATGGGGGTCGGTAAAATGAAACCATCATATATTTATACTGAATTGTTTATATTAGTCTTTTTTTATATTTTTTATAATGAATAGTTTCGCGTTTGGCTGAAATTGCGCCTGATGTCAGGTGGAAATGCAGTCTAAGGTGGAGCACGCTTACCTAGAAGATCACGATCATTTTCACGTGAGACTTGAAGACACCCGGATTGTATTCTTGAGGAAAAACAGACGACGGTAAAGAGTTCCACTCTTCAGCGGTGCGTATGAGAAAAGTGGAAACATAGCGTTTCGTCCGCTTTGTTGATATTTCCATCATATATCGGTGGCGTGAGCGCGTACGTCTGCTTGTCCGATGGTAAAATGGTGAGGGAGGAACCAATTCATGTAATTCCGTGGCACACCCCCCAAAGTGTATCCTATAGAATACCGACAAACTAGCGACTTTACGTCGATGATTTAGGCTGTGAAGCCTCTCATTGAATAGTCGTTTATTGCCTATCAGTTTCCTAGCTCTTTTCTCAATTGACTCGAGTGTCTCCAGCTGGTATTTAACTGAGCCATCCCAAAGATGAGAGCAATATTCTATGCAAGACCGTACTGGTGCTTGGTAAAGATTCAGCAGCTGAAGTGGTGTGAAGTACTGCCTCATCTTTGATAGAATTCCTAGCTTTTTGCCAGCCAGCTGAGCAACAGACTCTATAAAGGAGCCAAAATTTAAAATTGAGAAATTACTGTCTACATAAGCCTTAGGTACTTAAACACTTCAACTATAATAATGTTACAAGTTGGGCCACCTGCATGCCTATTGTCACATACCGACAAACAAATGCTGCGCATATTGTTTATTGCCCCTCCGGCATTCGGAGTTTTTTTTTATTACTTCGTATTTGCAATTAGACAATAGCCTATTGTTATTGTTTTTGACTTTATTGGCCGTTCGCAGGAATAGATAACTAGAGTTGAAAAAGAGATGTTTTGGATTAAGGTGGTTTGGAATGTAGAGAGAATGGATAAAAGTAGAATCACAAAACAGGTATATAACAGTATTGTGAGTAGTAGAGTTGTTGCCGGTAGACCGAAACGAACACACCATGATCAAATATCAGAAGTGTTAAAGAGAGGTCAAGTAAAAAGTGTCTCAAATAAACGTGCATGTATGAAGAGGTTAATGAAAGTAGATAAAGCAAAAGTTGTTTGTCAAGATCGTCACAAGTGGAGATCCATACTCTCTGCCTACCCCCATGGGAAACAGGCGTGATATTATGTATGTATGTATGTATTTTTATACAGGGTGGAAAATTTCAGCAGGGCAGTAAGGGGAAGTACCTGAACAGTTGCATATATATAAAAATGGTCTTAAGGGTCTATCCATAATTTTTCGTGAAATTTTCATCATCATTCATATTTTCAATCAAGATTACTCCAACTTGGCTGCAATATTAAAAATATAAATTTAAAAAAATAAAACGTGGAGAAATAATTGTACCTAATTCCAAACGAATAAAGACCATTATTTCATAGTATCTTTATTGCCAAAATGTAATCACCTGCCCAGAATTCACTTTTAATGAAATACTGTAAATTCTACTAAATCCGTATTTTCTAATTAAATTTAGTGAAGATTAAGTCATGGTAAGTAACAAATCCCATAGCTGGTTATTATTTTATTAACTTGAGTCTATTTACTCTCGTATGGTGTAATCTGAAATCATGTTAGTTTTATTGTATCAATCAATATATTTATTTATTAGGCGGTAGCTTTGTTTTACTTGCACAAAAACTTATTTCGGTTTTTTATATATCATAATAATAAACAAACTTAGTCCATATAGTGTAGACAACTGCCTAGCAAAACATAGAGGTGAGTCGAAGCCAACCTTATTTGAAGTAATACAATGAATGACATGTTCTGTATAACAACGTAGGTATATGTTAGTGAATTGAAAAAACGCGATTGCAGCGCTATGTATTTTCCTAATCCATCTATTGTAAGGAAACGACTTAATTTATCGGGATGAAATGTATCCTAAGTGTTAACTCGGGTTATAAGCCCGCACTATGTCGAGTTTCATGTATATACGCTAAGTACTTTCCAAAAAAGATGCTATCGTAGAGCCATCTTTTTCGCCATTTTCATGTGTCCCATATTTATCGGGACGTAAAAAGCATCCGCCCTAAGTTACGCCCCGGGATATAAGTTAGCTCTACGTTGAGTTTCATTTAAATCTATTCAATAGTTTTTACGTGATGCTCTAACAGACAGATAGATAAAAATTCTAAAAAATGCTTCTTCGGAATATTATGGTCCGAATTATCCTCCCTGATGTTTTTCACATTTTGAAACGCATTGTACAAACTCGAACCACTTACAGATTTATTGTAGTATACTTAGATAGAAGATAGATAAATAGATGGAAATTATTTTTCAGCGTCTCAAATGTTAAGGCAACAACTTTTAGCTACCCTCATATTGTTTGCACGACTGTCATTCCACGGTATAATCCCGAGTTTTGCCATTGGTTGGTTACCTATCCTGTGAAATATAATCAAGAATTCAACTGAAAAGTATTTTTTAAATTTCTTTACAATTGTTTTTTTTTTATTGTTTACCTAATGTCCAAATAAAGTCAAGCTTAAAATGGATTTAAAGTTTGACGATAGTGTTATATTAATACCTGTTCTTTTACATGAAAAATACGACAGGTCAGACCCCGGCTACGGTCAGCATGAAACTGATATAAATAACATAAAAATAAAAATGTTTGTTCTATTTTAAAATAGAATCCAAATTGATTTAACAGGAAACTAGTTAATTGATCTATCAATATTTATCGTTGATCAAAGTATGGCTTCTAAACCGTTGAAGGGGTGTAAAACACTTATAATGGGAACAAAAGATCAAAGGGTAGATATTAGATACCTATCGGGGGTGTCTCCGGGGATTATTTACCTCTAACTTCCAAATCTTTTAAACTCATAAAAGTTTTCAATAAAAGGCCGAAAGGTCGAAGGTCTTTTAACTTTGTATAAAGTGATTTTACTAGATTATTTTTATCAAAATGATTAAGGTTTATCTTTAGTATTTTAGCAAGAAATATTATTTACTAACGGCTACTTGATAGTCAAGTTTACTGAAGACTCATTTTATTATCTTACAAAACACCAAAGCCCCTAAATTTTGTACAAGCATATCAAGTTTTGAAGTCTGTTACTATGTTTCATACACCAATTTCGATGTATAATTAAGCACAGTTAAAGTTCGCGGCTTCGGACGCTGTAGTAAGGAATTTAAAAAAAATTGGCAGTTATAGAGACTGCCGATAGATGTGAAAACTTAGAAATTTTAGTATTTCAATTTGAAATTTCATAATGTTTGAATTAAAACACTATTACAACAATGCACAGTATATATACATTGAACTTTTCACTAAATCCATTCAATTTCACTTATAAGATATACACAGCACTAATATTGCACAATACGTCAGCTGTATAGCTACAGATATACTGCTATAAGCATGTCGGTGACGCGAACGCACGCGATTTCACCCATCCAAAAAGCGTCTAACGCACACAGCACACGGCCGCTGCGCACTTGCCAATCGTGAGCATGAAAAAGTAGAACTATGTAAAATTGTTAGTTGACTCACTATACGTAGGACATCGACATGAACGTGATGCTGTATTTATTCGATAATGCCGTTGGAATTATCACAAAGTTTATTAGAAGTACTGTTACATTTATTTAGTTGCATAGTTGTTGTCATGTTTCTTTTCAAGGTTAATAATTAATTTTATGCACCCTCTTATTTTTAAACGATACGTTCATTTCCTTAATTGAATAATAATGTTATATATTTATTTATTCTGTGATTAGCGCCTGTTTTCTATAGAGTACTTGTCTATAATTCACCATAATTTTATGTAACAATATTTATCCTTAAAATGATGTGGTAATTGTGTAGATTACAATTCAAAATCTCTCAATTGTATATAGACGGTATTCACTACATTTTATTTTCATGTTGGCCGATGAAATAGATATTATTACTGTGTTTGATTTATTTTATTACATGTAAAACTTAAATTATAATATTTTTTATAAAATATTGTCTAAAATTTCCAAGCAATAATATAATAAATTCTTGTCATTCATAACCTATTTAATTAAAATGGTTTCTCAATGACTTCAATCCGCTATCGGTTGTCTCAATTTGCTAAGTTTCTTATACTGTAAAATTGTTGAAGGGATGGCGAGGTGTTCTAAAAATGTTTGTCGAATGTGTAGAGTTAGTAGATGAAATGTTCTTAAACCGTAAGGTTCTCTGATTATAAGTATTGTGACCAGTTGCTGTTCTTTTATTACCATAAACCCTTGTGAGTTGTTGCAAGTATTACAGTATATACGTAATTCACAGTTCGTACAAGTATAGTCGAATACAACAAAACCAAACCGTAGGGCCGAAAATCGTTATCACCTAAATCGCGCAATGTTCGTCGTTATAAGATACTCGCTCCGAAAGTGCACTAGGTAACGCCTCGTTCGCAGTCAGGACACGACTGGCACATTTTCCGACTGAACGACCCTCATCCATTTGCAAATTAGACATGGCCTCCCTAGCAACATGCCGCCCACTGGTTCTTGAAATCGTTAAATAGTCAGCTTAATGGCTTCCAATAATTCGCATGAAATACGAACAGAGGAAAGAAGTTTTTATGACGTCTTATGGCGGCGCAAACAATAGATCACTGAAATTCAAATGGGGAATAAAATACCTGCAAGGGCTGGTTTGGATCAATATGTATATATCTCTGTTAGAGCTGCCGATAAGACGGGTCATTTGTCTGTATCATCAAAAAATGTACAATCTCATAAACATGTAAATATAATTATTAATATTCATTACAATATTAATGTGCACATCACATAGACAATAACGTTTTTGTAAGTTAAATGAAGAGAAATTAAAAAAGCAATACACTACAAGAGTATAAAAACTCGTCGTTTTTGTACTCTCCTCGGGTGATTAAGCCTTGGGCTCTCGCCAGTAGTGCGTCACCCCATACAACGGGGTAGCTATCATCTACGCACCACTCAACTTTTTTTTTGATGACGCAGGGGACTGTCTTTTCTTGGGACATCATCCTCGGGACTGAGGGGGAAGGCTCACCGAGGGGGGCGTGGGACCCCTGATCGGCCGTATCTCCACCGTAGCCTCCGAGCGGAGTGACGGGAATGGTCTACCGTCAGACTACTCACTAAACCTATAATTGCGCCCCTCTCCTGTGCGCTTTTACGGGGTACCACAGGAAATAAACAATAGGTGTTACATCAATGACACCCCAACGTTTGGCTCTCACTTAGAGCACCCACGGGGAAAGGTACCGTCTTCACCGACACGGGGGATTCCACGGGATCCCCCACAGGTCCGGCGCCTGCAGATGGGGTCCGTATACGAGGCATCAATCAGCTTACTTCATCCCCCACAACGTCATAACTTAAACGAGCCAAATAGCATTTTAATTACTGTTTAAAAATATATTTTTTTGACGCACGAATAAATGATAGAGATGCACACCGATCCAGCCCGAGCATTAAGACAGTACGCTCGCACTAGTGTGAATGCACAAAACTCATTGACTATGACGAACACTCGTAGTGTTTACATTCTCTATGTAATTTTGCGGAACGCACAACAAACAAATTTTAACGTCATATGGTACTGCAGACCATATTATATCGTACATATACTTTACATACATGTTTTTTCTGTTGTCTTGTTTTATTCGTCTATTTCTGTCTTTCTATCTATCTATGTATATCGTTAATATATATCAGTTATAGAGTTAATAGATATCTATTAACTCATTCTATGCACAGTTTTTTTGTATTCACATATAGCAATAATTTCATTTATTTTAGTACAAAAAAGTATCAAACCATATATTATTATTATCATTTGTTACTTTTTTGTATCACGACTCTGAAATAGTGTATAGTAAAGCAATATATTTCATTGATGAAACCGCCTGTTTAATGCTGTCTAAATTATACGTACACTAATGTACATGTACAATTGTAAATACAATGTACATGCATATTTGTGTACGTATGTACAATGTATATGTACGCAATGCGTACCAGCCGCAAACTGGTAAATGTACACATCGAGCACTCTAGATACAAGAATGTCAAACATGCGGGCAAATAATTAAAGTTCTGCCGTCGACCGTTATGAGGTACGCGAAATTGATGTACTGTGGAGACCTAACATTGTTGGGTGTTTTTTGGATTATTTGTTTCCACAGATGTTGGAGAAAAGGCTAAAAATATTGTGCCTGAAGAAAAGACTATGTAGCCTTTTTAAGCGTTCCAAATTCTTAGATAGATAGACAGAAGACTTTTTATTGTTCATTAATAGTTACATCGACATAAACTAATTACATTACCTGGCAAGACGTACATTCTAAGAAATTACTGTGTCACGCAGATAGATGTAAGGTTTACATCTGCATGACATAATCATAGAGGTTTTAAAATTAAAATAAAGTGTGTGTGTGTGGGTGTAATTCACATACGGCAAATGTGAAACATCAGAAAAGTAGCCTACAAGAGAATGAGATAAATATGAAGAGTATCAGGGGTATTAGGATAATTATAAGGTTTATTATTTTTATAATATTTTTACCAAGTTCAAAACTTATATTATATTTTAATGTATTTGAGATATATTATAACACATATTGTTCAGATTCCATGTTTTCACTTTGAACAAATGACACGAGAGGCTTATGATAACTAAAATAGGAAAAAAATGCTCTAGTTTCAATTTGATTTATGAACTTCAAAATATTTATAACTCGTATCTTTTTGATCATAGTGTTTAAATTACGGGTTGTCTGGAAGAGATCGCTTAATAGCGATAAGACCGCCCATTGTGCACATTTAGAATATTTTTAGGCTATAAGGTTTTCTGTAATGGTGTACAATAAAGTGTTATCTATCTATCTATCTATCTAAATTATTAAATTCACGCAAACGCGTGATTGCGATTAAATGAACGCAGTGAATGTTTTAACGACATTAAACATCGACAGATAACTCATATATATATATATATATATATAAAATATATAAAACTTATATATATATAAGTTTTATGGAAGTATAGGTTTGCGTTTGACCACTGTCTCACATGATGTTGAGTGATGACGCAGCTAGGATGGAGCTCGCTTACCTATAAGATTTAATTTTGCTATAAATCGTCAAATCAAATCAAAAACTTATTGCATAAGCATGGTTATACAATAGGTCTTGTTATTTTATACAGAGCACATCATTTTTGCCGGTTGCGCGTACAATTTTTTTTCTTTTTTAAATTTATATCATAGAGGTACATTTATATCGTCAATGTGTTATTTTTTGGAGGTATATGTAAGATGCATTTGGTTCAGTCACTAAAACGCAGTTGGAACGGGAGCATTATGAATACTTGTTCTTATGTTAATTTCAGCTCTTAGCTATCGATGTGATACCACGCTGTCACAGAATATTGTTGGGAAACATCTTGCGATGAGTGAGTTCCAATGACTAAGTTTCATTGGAACTCACTCATCATGCTTCTATCACATGTCTAACTATTCCATATTGCATTCTTCTTGTCTGATCCTCTCCTCCTATCCATTTTATCCTATGGGAGCTGCATACGTCTAGTCATTGCAGTGGACCACGAAGAGCCGTAAGGTCAACTTACAACCTCGGCCCTCAGGAGTCTCTTAGGGAACGCTTTTAAGGAAATCGGTATTATGACGGTCGTCTGCCAATATATTTTCAATAACATAATTTATATTCGTAATAATTTGAGTGCCTACAAACAGTATAAGGATATTCACAATTTCAACACCAGACTTGTAATAGACTGATATTGCCATCTTTTAGATTACAAAAAGTATTGTCCTCTTTCTTGGAGGTTGGTATACGATTCTTTAATAAGATTCCGAGTGAAATGTTAAATCTGCCTTTCACTAAATTTAGTACTTTTCGTCATTATTATAACAATAAAAATATTCTTCTTTCCTTTTACTGTGTCTCTGTCTTACTGAGCATGCACTGTTTGCTACAACTTTATTAATTCTTCGAAAAGTAATTCTGTAACATACTTCTGTATAAAACCTATAAAAAAAGAACTTGAGATATAAATAGAATAAGAAATATAAAGAAAAATAATTTTTAGCTAGACATGTTGCTGGGGAGTTTCTTGCCGCTTCTTCTCCTTAACAGCAATAACACGTTGCGAAGTCGTGTACATAGAATAGGAAGTAAAATTAATTTTTAACTTATATGTTTGACCTTCAAAAAGTGTTCTCCAGTGGAACTTATATTAAATAATAAGTTTTGAATTTGCATTTGAAACTTGAACTACTGGCTAGGGCAACGCGGGAGCGCACATATTAATAGTTGCTCTATCTCATTCGCACATCATCCGTCCCGCTCACACATTCTGCTATATATTGTACTAGCTGTACGACTTGTCAATATTTGTACTTAAGGTTACCTATTCCAAAATAAATTCGTTCACTTCAGTTCACATCAGCACTCGACAGTGAATACTACTCTCTGCCAACTTAAGTATCATTTAACCTCTACCTCTCGCTGCTACAATCCTATCCCCATATCCCATCCTTCCAATCTCATCCCCTCCATCCCTTCCTAAAGGCTGGCAACACGTTAGCTTCGCACCTGGTGTTGCAAACGTCTACAGGCGACGGTAACCACTTTCCATGAGCTGGGCAGTCTGCCCGTTTGCCAGCATCGCAGTAAAAAAAAGTATTGTCTACAATGGTAAGCCTTGACAATAACTGGACTATATAAGGCCAACCGTTAACTTTATGTTTCATAGACATAACATCTCTTATATTGGATGACCAGGGTAGCCAAGGCAGAGGGGGGGAAGTACATCAATCCAATTTAAGAAACGGCTGGCATTACGCACATTGTGAGATCTTCAAATTATTGTGTGGGTTAAGATACAAGATTTGTAAAACCTAATTATACTATATACAGTGTTGGATTAGTAGATTATATGGCTTCGGCCATGCTCTGAGAGACCTTGCCGGGCCGACAACATTTTTCATTAGGGAATTTTGGGGTCCCCAGGCGACGCACTCTGCGAGCGGATGTGACGCTGAATTGACTCTTGTCACTTAATCTTTTTTTTGGCCCGGAGAAATCCGATCGAGGTCCATAGATCGCTACAAGCCCAGGAGCTTGGAAGAAAATGATGAATGAAGAAAATTCATTCGTGTAGGAACGGAGAAAGAATACAATTTCCTGCGACCAGGCGGCCTATCGTAAAAGGCGACAAAACAACCCACAGCCAGGTGGTAGCGTATTTGCCCTACTGGATGGCTACCACCCCTGGTCTAGACTATGTCGCCATAACAACCTTGAGTTTTGTTCCGGCATTAGCGACTAGGTTCCAGTCTCCTGCTTTTCATCAAGTGGGCCGTCTGTCTGTATGCTGAACTCACGCAATAAAAAAAAATAAAAGTCGCGGCTCGTGTGTAGGATTCCCCAGTTCGGGGTGGCACTGGCACCTCTAGACAAAACTGAAGATGCTATTACCACTCCACAGTTAGGTTTACCCACTAAAACCCCTGGGTGTCCTGTCCTTCGCTTTATGCCAGGGCTACGGATATATGACCTAGTCTCCCTGCTACCTCTGGCAGGCTGTAGCCCTAGGCCTCATCCACTGACGGGGGCTAATTTTATGCCCCGGCCGGCATATTCAAATACTTTACGCGAGGGGCGATTTGTAACTCGCCCCTCGGGAGGAGGGATGAGTGCGCGTGGAACACGTTGCGTCTCCATATCGACGGCATAACAGTGGATGAGAACCCTTTTCTCCAAGGGACCTACCCGCGCCAACTTTTTTTTTTTTATTTATATTTCACCTCCAGCCCGGAAGGACGACGGCCAGACTCCTTTGCGGACTAGCCTCACCATGTGTTAGCTGGAGATCTGGGTCTCTCCGGCTACCTCGAGGTGAGAGGAGCTGCGCGGATCGGTGCGCGGCCCTCCTCTCCGGTTTTTATGTGCGGGTGGATCCAAATTTCCCACTGGTCGCCTGTACGTCCGTAGCCTACGGCGGCTGGAGGTCTTCACGGACGATCCTCTGTCGTCGCCTCGGCTCTGGCGGGAGGGAAGCGTGCACACCCGCGCCGCCTTATGACTTAACCCACCAAAACCGAAGTCAACCCCCAAATAAAAATGAAATGTAACGCTGTAAAAAGTAAGCTGCCATCTAACGGCTACAATGTGCTCGCCGAGGGAAATTGGGACATTACTTTAATCCAAGCGGACTTAACAGCAACAACTCATTCCCTTGCCCCGTCTAAAACGGATTCGACATTTTAAATGTTATTCTTGGCGACAGTGATTTAAATTTTATAAGTGGGCGGTTTATTTTGTTTGTTTATGGCAACACTAAAGCGAATGTCACACAACAAGAAGAGCGATAGCGCCATATTGACAGTTATATTAGGTTGGGGAAAAAGTTTCTTCGCATTTTATATAAAAATTCAAAAGGTTTTTTTATAAAGTTTATTTACATTTGACTAAAGTATGTAGGTGCCATTTTGTTGGATAACTTTTTGCCATCTTGTAGGTAGGAACGCGATCCCATTGCTATAAAAATTTTGGGGCTTCTGATCAAAAAACTGCGACAAGTGGTTTTGGCAGTTCTCTCGCGATGTTAACCTGACACTGCCTAAGGAATTCTGCAGAGACCGAAACAGGTGAAAATCTGAAGGTGGAAGGTCAGGACTATACCGCGGATGCATTAATACCTCCCAGCCAAACTCTCGTAATTTTTGCTGAGTGGCTAAAGATGTGTGAGGTCTAGCGTTATCATGGTGAAAAACCACACCCCTTCTGTTGATTAATTCCGGCCGCTTTCTCTCAACTTTTTGCTTTAATCTCATCAGTTGTTCGCAGTATAGTTCAAAATCGATGGTCTGCCTGGCGGTAACAGCTCATAATGAATAATGCCTTTCCAATCCCACCATACACACAGCATCACCTTGTTGCGAGTTGACCCGGGTTTCGCCACAGTCTGTGAAGCCTGACCGGCCTTTGACCACGATCTTTTTTGCACGTTCTTGTCGTACGTGATCCACTTTTCATCACCAGTTATCAGTTTCTTCAAAAATGGTTCGGTTTCATTACGACGTTATAAAGAATCACAAATGAGTACACGGTTCATTAGGTTTCTTTCAGTGAGCTCCTGAGGTACCCAAATATCGAGCTTTTTTGTGTACACAGCTTTTTTCAAATGCGCCAAAACCGTTTTGTGGTCAATTCCCAGTTCTCCAGCTACATCGTAACTACTAATATGCCGATCTTGCTCCACTTTTTCAAAAATGGCATCAATTTTGTCCGTAACTGCGCGACCAGAGTGACGTGCATCTTTGATATAAAAATTTCCTGATTGAAAACGCTTAAACCAAATTTGTGCTACTCTTACAGATGCTGCATTAGGCCCATAAACATCACAATTTTTTTTCGCGGCTTGTGTTGCATTTTGACCTTTTTTGTAGTAAAATTTTAAAATATGTCGAATTTCTTCGTTAGATTCACTCATTTTAACAATAAGAAAACCAAATAAAAATCACACATTTTCCTAATTTGAATTTGGAATTGTCTTCTTTAAAATTAAAACTTTTTAATAATACCAAAACCAGCCAGATACAGATGGAATAGCCAAAGAGATCTTATTACAAGTTCATACATACTATATGCGAAAAGACTTTTTCCCCAACCTATTATTTGCCTATACTTCGGTAATAGTACTTTGTTTCTGGACGAAAGGTATTTTTATACCCCTGATCACGTGAATGCACAATTTCGTGACGATTTGTTGCGTAGTTAAAGCGACGACACAAACAAACAAACATACTCACATTCGTCCTTATAATATGAAATTAATATATTTATGTAGTATTTTTTTAATATGGAAATGAGACGCTAATAACATATTTACAAGGAATTATTTACATTTTAAAAAATAAAACTTACCTTAAATATAAATTATTTGATTAATAAAGTTAATTAATTTAAGTATATACAAAGCCCTAAAAAATATAAATAGTATATTAATGGTCTCAAATAGTTGTTCGTTAGCAACTTTTCCAAAACGCTGACTGTATTCCTACACTTAATGGCAACGCTAGTGCGTTGCCATAATATAGTTGAAAACGAGAAGGAGATATGATACAATTGGAAAGATTGAAAAAATGGGCAACAATGTTTTATTTTATCATCATTTTATATACGTTCATAACTCTTTAATCAGTTGCTATTACTAAAGGCAAGTTTCAAGGTCTAATGTGATTTAAATGTACACTTTATACTGTAAATGGACATAATAATTTTGTTACTTGTACTTATTAAAAATTATTATACTTACTAAAATGTAAGTAATCGTACTATGTAGTGTTACAACTTAGCCAAAATTCCACGAAGCACACCGACGAATGCACACCTACCGGCCATAAAGCGCAGGTTATTACCTGCCCGCATTTGGTCTTCTTTTGTTTATTTGTAATGAGAAAAGCCGCTTATTGTGTATTGTAATCCTTTATGGTAGGCAGTGGACAGGTGTGATTCTTGGAAACCATTGTTTACACGATCGTGACATATTGTAAGCTGAGTATGAAGGAATGTCGGAACGGAGAGACCTGCAGTTAAGCGACGATTACGATACGAGCAAAACGTGTACATTCGATGAGCTATATAGTGACGGACTTAGTGCGTGTTATTGAATCAGTTATATTTGTACCTGTGTTATACGTGTTTGTATAGTTCTAATAAATTCTATAGTAATTCCAGCAGCATTTTAATTCGAGTCCCGCACTCGTAACAGTATTATGTTTACCACCATTGCCCTTATAATCTCAATTCATTCCTGTAGTTGTCTGGAAGAGATTGATTTTTAGTGATAAGACCACCCTCTGTGCATAATTAGACGTAGTTTTCGTCTGTAAGTTCATTTTTGTGTTGGTGTACAATAAATGTTATTGATTGAAAAATAAAAAATCTTTAAAATGTTA
This sequence comes from Dendrolimus houi, assembly GCA_039645545.1. Lineage (NCBI taxonomy): Eukaryota > Metazoa > Arthropoda > Insecta > Lepidoptera > Lasiocampidae > Dendrolimus > Dendrolimus houi. The sequence goes on along the minus strand of CM077134.1, from coordinate 18,669,439 downwards.
CGTAACCCCTTCCAATCCAATCATGACTTCAATAGTTGATTAAATTTATTTTTTGTAATTCTGTAACTATATCCTAAATATAATCAAACTATACTATAAATAATATTAAAGTATAACAATATTAAATTTATTCTAATACCATTTCAATGCATGTTGAAAATAGTTCTATGCAAGGCTATATTACGACAGCCCAAGTCCATTACATTTTAAGACCCTAATCTTCGCTGTGCATGCTCGGGAGATTCGATTCGTTGAAATGCATCCAAAACGCTGAAGTTTGTATTAGAAATTTATATTTAGAACGTTTTGGAAAACCGATCCAAGACTATCTAGGATTTCTTTTATGTTCTGGAACAGATAATACGTACTTTTAGCGATTTGTAGATAGTTTCGCAAATCTATTCATATTGTCCATCTGTCTAACGACAATTGTTATTGAATAATATGAAAACGCTTGGATAATATTTCTACGTATTGTAATTTTTAATTGATAATTGGATTACCTTTTTATTTCTATTCTATTCTTGGTCGGCGATGGCTCCAACGCTTTATGCGCGCGTTGATTTTGCCAATGTCGGAGTGACTGTGTAAAAATGACAACTGACAACCTGAGGACAACACAAAACAATAATTGGATTAAACTAACTACATTATAAATAAATATTATTAATATATAGAATTTTACACAAAATATGTAGAAATTTAGTATGAACAACAGTTAACAGGTAATTGACGTTCACAGTACGATCACATTCTGAAGGTAAATATCATATAATATGGGTGGTAATGTTAGGACAGTGAAAGAATATATGTTCCACTGTTCCTTCTTCTCAACCGCATTCGCACAAAGAGTGATCGCGTATTCTTAATTTTGCTAAGAAGGTAGGAGAACGTACATGTCCAAGTCGAAGGCGTATTAGGATAGATTTAATTTTTTTAGGTGAGAATCGGTAGCGGAAAAACCATGTAGTGGACGGGATGATTATCTTTTATTTGTTTACAGTGGCAAAGTACACCTGTCAGTTGTCAATGTCACTCTGAGATAATTCCGGGCGCTAGCGTGCATTATATAAGGTTTTAGAGGTCTTCAGGTGGAAATTAAATACTGCTGTGTGTTTGAATTGCAGTTCAGGAATGCATATTTATTGGGTAAAAATACCGATTAATATTTTATATTACATCACACATTTAGCTGCTAAACAAAATATCACATTTAATAATAATAAGCGCATTCGGACGATTACACGTGTCGCGGTGAGGTGAGGCGAGGTATGCGCGTAGGAAAACACGGGGGCTCCGACTAGAAGCGGCGCGCTTGCTGATCATTTGCGAATGGCCGCCGTTGTGATCGGACGTCTGCGGCTACAAGGTCATAGTTGTACTATTAGTTTTTGAAGAGTCGTTCTTGCAATATTATATGTTTCTTAGTATTAGAAATTATGTGAAAACCGTGGTTTTATATTCCTTGCCCGACTTAACGTCTATGTGTTCAGTATTCACGAAGTAATGGAGCCTTCTGATCAGATTATGCATACCCATTTGTCAATAAATATTTTAAATAAATATTAGATACATAGGTAACACTTTATTATTCACTAAAATAAACAAATACGAAAATAAAATGCATAATTACAATACTTGTTGGCAAAACAACAGGCGGCCTTATCGCTAAAAGCAATCTCTTCCAGGCAACCTAGCTTCAAAAAAATTCTTAACTAACCTGGCGATGTAGGTGGAGCAGAAAAAAGATAGGACTGTACAATTTAGATATACATACTTACACTAATTTATAAATTTAATAAATACATACATCCAGACACATTTATAGAATACCAATATATACGAAATAATCTAAATAAATATATTTATTAACATAATATATGACAAGCATTTTATATTAACATATATTACAATGGATAAATAAGTAAATGTTTAATATATTAAACATATTTATTTAAAGACAGTACTTTCTGAGTGAGTTCCGAAATGTAGGTAATGTTTTGGCCTCTTACTGACAAGTAAGAGTCTAAAATAATATAAATTTATTTTATTGTTTATCTAAGGGCCGATTTTTCAGTTATTAAATTCGTTTCGTTCGTTCTCGATGGAATAAATTATAATGTGATTGAATGTAAAATTGAAACAGTTTCACAGTTTTGTTCGGGCAATAACCTATAGGGATTTTTCAAAAAACTTCTTTAAAACGGGTAACCCCTTGCCAATGTTGTATGCACAGATCATAGAAACACACTGTGTTTCTATGATCTGTGGTTGTATGCCATTTTTTATCCATGTTCCCCGAACATTGCAACCGGTAGACGCCATAGTTCCCATAGTTCCAAATCCCTAGATCCACTAAAGCAATTCATCCTAATAGTCTGGTACCTTTTTTTGATTTCCTACAATATTCCTACACTGACGGGGGCTTGTCCTTGGATGCATTTTTATATGATGTAGAAAGGTAATCGTCGGTCAGTATCATGCCACATTTACATTAAATTTGTCAAGGGCTGGCCTTCCCATGGCCCCACGCAAGCCCACCAAAACTCCGGGCCATTTTTGTGGACCGTGGTCTAAAACAACAATATAGAACGTACAATAATATTACATGGCCTGTGTTAATTTATTTGTGTCGCCGTACGAGTTCAAGGAAGGTACACATCGGTCCAGCCGGCATGAAACAGTACGCTCGTGCCAGTGTGTACGCGCAACTAAATTTTCTTATAAAATTGTAAAACTTGAATTATACGCTATACGCAAGACTTCCTACTTTTCAATTTGTTTAACTAACAGGCACTATATTCCAAATATTTTATTCAACCCTCAGACATAAATACGGCGACCACTCTAGAAAAATGATTGTGACATACAAAGACAGACAGACACGACAAACAAACATGAAGAAAACATAAAAGTTCTATTACGTTCTATTCTATTCTATATCTAACGCGTCTAATTGAGGACTCGCGTGACCAAAAGGCTGGCTTGCACCTTTTTTTTTTTGGCCAGGGGAAATCCGATTGAGGACTAAGCCGCGACAGGCACAGAAGCCTGCTGGGGGGATGATCGCGACCCGATGTGAGAGTGTGTGATTCGCCAGATCGGGGGTGGCACTGGCGTGCCGGGTCAGAACCGGTGCCACGCTATTGCCACTCCCCAGTTAGGGATACCCACTAAAACCCCTGGGTGTTCCGTCCTGCGACTTATGCCAGGGCTATGGGAATGGGATTCCCAGCTCCGCTGTGCCCTGGCAAGCGTGCGCCATGCTCACTTGGCCTCTTCAATGCCGGGGGGACTACCCCCCCGGCGACGTCCGTTTCTAGTCCGTGCGTGGGGCGGTTTGTAACGCGCCTCACGGGAGGAGAAAAGAGCGCGTGCGGAACACTCGCGCTCTCATCTCGACGGCATGTGCGGGTGAGTGAGAACCCCTATACCCCAAGGAGCCCCACCCGCGCCGCCCGCTTACGGTGGCCGAAGGTCGAGTTCCGACCTCCGGCGTCAGCGCGTCCTCCTTTGGCGGGAGCGGAGCAAGGACGTACGCTCACGCTCCCGCTCCGCCTCCTCCTTTGCAAACATAACGTGCTCGCAAAAGGAGGAGACGGTGTCCCATCCGGTGCGGCTCCCAACCATGGTGCGAACCACGGCCGGGAGCGAGGCTGGCTTGCACCGAAGGCAACGAATCAGCACTGCCACCCAACGCGGAAATGCGGCCAGCATTTTGGGTACGCTCCCCGCCGACAGCGATTCGGAGTCAAGTTTTTATTTATAGTATAGTTTATTTATTTTTAAAATTAACTTTTAGTTTTTTTTTAAATTATATTGTCCGTGCAAGATCTGAGAAAGAATATTAATTTTAATAAAATACTAAAAAGTTCTATTTCTGCTTAAATTTCTACGGAGCCCTAAAAACCACAGCCCTACTAACAAGTTGCCTTAATTTTTGTTTTGTCATTCGAAGTTGGCAACGCCGTCCTTTCTTTTGAGCACAAAGGACGACGTTGGATTACCAATGAAAGAGTATGCTGAATCTTGAATTAAATGAATAGACTTTTCTTCCGTCTTGACCTAGTTCCTTGACAAGAAAATTGGACAATTCTTATGTTTAAAAGAAATCTGTTATATTGTTTAAAACAAAGCACTGGTTTCTTTATTAAATTCTTATGACTTTGACGCGTTGTATTACTTTTTTATTCCGCGAATATTTCGTATTGTGGTCGTGTTATATAATCTTCTTCTATGTAATAAACTAGCGGTCTCGGTAGACCCCAAATCTAGAACCCTATTCCAGCGTCACCTACCGGGTCTAATTGTGCATCTAAACCACTCCGGCACCCAATCAAACACACATAAAATTTCATCAAAATCGTTGATAGATATTCGATTCCAACTCCAAGTAGATAGATAGATAGATAGATTACACTTTATTGTACACCATTACAGAAAATACAGAAAAACTTATAGCCTAAAAATATTCTAAATGTGCACAATGGGCGGTCTTATCGCTAAGAAGCGATCTTTTCCAGACAACCCGTGGCAGAAGTAAAACAGATTTTATTGGTCAAAGGTGGTATACATAAATATTAGAGATTATGCAGTTACTTACATATATGTTATTGATTTATAAACATATAAGTATGTAAAATATTATATAAGTAAGAATTATACTTAATAGACATATATAAATACACCTATAGATATTACATACATAAATATTGCTACGAGCTAAAGGACTCGAATTAAAATGCCGTTGGAATTACTATAGAATTTATTAGAACTGTACAAGCACGTATAAAACAGGTACAAATATAACTGTATACAACCAGTACAAACTGCACGATTAAATAACACGCGCAAAGTCCGTCACTATATCGCTTATCGAATGTACGTCTTGCTCGTATCGTAATCCTCGCTTGACTGCCGATCTCCATCCATCCCTCATCTCTTTATACTCAGCTTACAATATATCACGATTGTGTAAACAATGGTTTCTTAGAATAGCGCCTGGCCACTACCTACGGTAAGAGGATTACAATACACAATTGGTGGCTTTTCTAATTACAAACATTAAATACTTAGAAAGAAAACAAAAGAAGTGCAAATGCGGGCAGGTAATAAACTTGGGTTTTATGGCCCGCAAGTGCGCATTCACATTTGTCGGCTTGCTTCGTGGAATTTTGGCTAAGTCGTAACAATATATACATATACATGAATATACATAAAAATATCAAACATCACTATGTTGCAGGTAGTGCTTTTTTGTCATGTTCTTAAATATTGTTAGTGATTTAGCTTGTCTAACAGTACAGGTAGCTCATTCCAGAGTCGAATAGCCTGTACAGTAAAAGGATTGTTGAAAGAAGATGAATAACGTTTGGGAGTATTAAGTCTAAGATTCGTAGAAGGTCGTAAATTGTGAGAAGAAGAGATGAATTCAAAGCGTTCTTTGAGATAATACGGGGTTGTGGGGATAAACAACACACTGTAAAGGAGTGAAAGAATATGAGTATTCCGGCGAAAACGAATTGGCTACCACTTGAGGTTTTACGAAATTCAGAGACGTGGTCATATTTACGTAACCCAAATATGAACCTTATACAAAAATTTTGGAGGCGCTTAAGCTTTATTAAGTTGCTCTTGAGTCAAATCAATATAGCTGGGGTCAGCATAATCAAGAATGGGGAGTAGTAAGGACTAAGGACTCTGCAAGCTTAACTTTGGTGGCTATGGGCAAGAAGTTTTTCACCCTCCCGAGGGATTTCGAAAAGGGGAAGAGACGTCAACTCAATTCGGTTATGTGAGGTCGTCAAGATAGCTCCTTATCAAATATGACTCCTAGATTTTTTAATTTTTTACTAACCAGGATATATGTATCATAAAATATGAAATTTGGTAAGCAGGTCCAGTCAATTCTACACAGCATCCGTGAACTACCTATGATAATTAGCTGTGTTTTCTCAGGATTTACTTGTAGTCCATATGATTTACTCCATTGTGTTATGTGATCGAAGTCGGAGTATATTCTTAAGACTGCATCTTGTAATGTTGCAAGAGGTGATTACTACACAAGTATCATATTATTAAAGTTTTAGTAGGGATCCCTAATTTTTATATAGCCTATGTTAATCAGAGATATGGTGGCGTTCGAATTTTGACAGAAATTTTGAAATCGATCCAGTAGTTTTTGGTTTTTCCTCTTTATAATATTAATATAGATAAAAATGAATAGTAGAATTTTATGTACGCGCATTACTTGAGAATGGCTTTACCGATTTTAATGATATTTGTGTATGTTTGAGTGGGTGGGTTATTATTTCGATTCACAATTGGAGACGATAAGTGGCATTAGAATCGGGTTCTAGTATCCTCCTAATCACCTCGACCGATTTTGATGATTTTTTTGTATGTTTGACTGGGCGGGTTCCTGGATAGTTTAGATTCATAATTATAGCCGGCAGGAGGCGCTGGGATCGGGTCCTAGACTTTTTTATTTTTAGGGCAGGATATCGTCTGCATTGGGAACATTTAGTATTCTAGAGCTATTAAAGCTGTAAATTTGTTTCCTGACTAACTTTACGAACAAAATTTCATCAAATAGCGGAGCCATTGCTTTTAGCTCCCTTATTTTCTGTGGAACTTCTTTTGTGGCGCGGACTCTAGTTCAACACTTGCGCAGACCACAAAAACTCAGCGCACGTTTTAATACTTGGCTTCAGTACGGTAGTTTCCTAAGGATTAAGTGTATGAATATTCTATGTGCGTAAGATTGTTTTGGTACCGTCTGAAAGGTCAAAGGTATCAATGTGCGTTACACGTTAAGCAGTGCGAGTACAAAGAGGGTGCTGTTTCCCCAAGTCGGTCCAGCTCCGGCGGACGTGTCGTGTCTAATGGATTGTGAATGGGAGCGGTCGACTGGACCGAATCTGACTCGGCGGGAAGCTAAGCCCGAGTTAAGAGCTTGAAGCGATTTTCGAATGACTTGTTAACATTTATAATTGACTAACTTCTGCCCGCGACTTCGTCCGTGTGGAATAGTTAAAAAAAGTAAGTTAAAAAAAAACCTCTCGATTTTGAAACATTCTTCATTGGTGCTCCGCTCCTATTGGTTTTAGCTTGATGATATATAGCCTATAGCCTTGCTCGATAAATGGGCTATCTAACACTGAAAGAATTTTTCAAATCAGACCAGTAGTTCCTGAGGCCCTAAAATAATATATTAATTAATTAACTAATTTATCGAAAAACAATTATAATATACCTTCTACATGTGTTTAAAAAAGCCTGATATATAGAAATCATTATGATAAAAATATTTTTTTAGCTAGACGTGTTGCTGGGGAGTTTCTTGCAGCCTCCTTTTAACCGCGATAACACGTTGCGAAGCAGTGTATATAGAATAGGAAGTAGATTTAAATTTTAACTTATATATATGAACTTCAAAAAGTGTTCTCCAGTTTCAATAAAAGCTTTTGAATTTGAATTTGAATATATATTATCTACAATATTTTTATTGTGAAGCTAGCAAATAGGCAGATGGCCAGATAATGGAAAGTGGTTACCGTTGCCTATAAACGTTTGCGACACGAATGGGGAGACTTCAACGCGTTGCCAGCCTTTAGGATTGAATTGAGTGGATGGAATAGACGGGATGGGACGGGATAACGAAATACGAGGATGAGATAAAGAAACTGGGATAGAGGGAATTGGAAATGAGCCATTGGAACTTTCATTCACTCACTCAGCATATGAAAGGTGGTTAACTAAAGACCAACTGTTTCACGCCGATATTCTGTGAAAGCATGATATCACACCAATCAAGCGGACCATAAGAGCAGTAATCAAGATTATGATTCCAATATGGCTCTACCACGTTATATTTACTGGAGCAATGTAATTTCACTAGGAAATACATCACCGTTTAAAAAATATTAAATGATATGAGATTATGACATTAGTCCTAGCTATAAAAATAAATTAATATTACTTTGAACTCAAACTTGGTCTAAATATAATGGCCCTTAAAATACAAACCAATCTATCTGCTAAATTTAAAAAAATACTAAAGATGACAGAATTTAAATTAAATTAATAATACATATCCGTGCAGGAACGCAGAAAGAATACAATTTTCTGGGGCCGGGCGGCCTGTCATAAGACGCGATAAAACAATCCATAGCCAGGTGGTAGGGTATTTGCCCACCTGGATGGCTACGACCCCTGGTCCGGAGTATGCCGCCATAACAAACTTGAGTTGTGTTCCGGCAATAGTGGCTAGGTTCCAGTCTCCCCTCAGAGAGCAGCAGCGCATTGGTAGTGGCTTTGGTGTTACAAATGTCCATAGGCAACGGTAACCGCTTCCTATCAGATGGGCTGTCTGCTTGTCTATTGAACTCTTACAATAAAAAAATATTAAACTACTATACAGACTATAACACGCTACCGCTTATGGCATACGCCATACTTATAGTTTGCACAAACCAACACAGATACAAACTTATATTTTCAACTAAGAAAGCTTCTCTTGTAATGAAATACGAACTATTTTAGTTTGTACCATCCGCAAATAACATTACGATGAATTCTGCTAACAAACAAGCGTGTAATGGGCCGTTTTAAGGCAGTGGCTCATGGAAAAGACGTGTAGGGTTTAAGGTCAGTGCTTGGGTAGGGGGCCCTTTGAACAAGTCATGGATTTCGACGTCAAAGAAAACTATTGTTGGACTGATTGGCGTCATTGATATTTGGCCGTACTCTATATCTAACTATTAATTCACTTTATTGGCGTCTTCTGTGGTTGAGCGGGTTAAGCCTTTGCCAGACTACTACTACTACGACTGCCAGAGTGTAATATAAAGTCGTGTGTATTTTCGCCATATATAGTATATTGTTACGAGTGCGGGACTCGAATTAAAATGCCGTTGGAATTATTATAGATGTTGCGGACAGAGAGCACCCCCCTGACCCACCCGCCGGAGCACACCTACTCTCCGCGCCCCGCATACCGCTGACGCCCATAGCTAGCACAATTAGCAACTAGGCGTCAGACGGGATGCGGGATATAGGGACAGCCTTGGAGGCAAAAAAGGACACAACTTGACACAACTTTTTACATCTTGTCACATCTTGTTACATCGTGACACATCTTCACAACGGTACATGTGTACTTCTCTCATCACAACTTAAAGACTCTCTTGCAAAATGTGTACCTATTTTATTCGTGTAAAAAGTTAAATAATAATCATACAGTCCATTACTCCCGAGTTTTAATTCTCCAAACAAGAAGCAACTGCCACCAATAGTTTTTTGGTACTTCGCCGCCGGATAGAAGAATTGCAAAGAAGAAACGAGCAGTGTCTTTTGCTCCATCGAAACCACAAGAAAGAAGAAAGACCAACTCTATACGGTCTCGTAGCGGTACTCCAAAGAAGAAAGAAGATTATTATAGAAGATCATCGTGGGCAACCCGGACTACGTACTAGGAGACCAAGAGTTCCTGCCGGACTACGTACCAGGAGACCAAGAGTTCCTGCCCCGGACGCCGAGGCTACGCGTCTGCAGGATCAAGACCGGAAAAAAGAATAACGTTACTTCGTACCGTGACCGAGTGACTGTCCACCTAACGGTGCCAAACGGTCAGTTCACAAAGTCGTAGACGGTGCGCTGTTTCCAGTTAGGTCGGTCAAAGGTCTCAGTGTTTAGTGTTTAGTGTAGTGAATTAGGATCGTCGGTCATACACACACATATACACACTGGTCAGGGTAGTCGGTCATACGTGTTAGGCTTAGGCAAGGACCGAAAATGCCGAACACTAGGAGCAAGACCGCCGAAGACAGAGTGCAGAGAGCGTATCAAGAACCCCCCGCGTCGCCGTCCGTAGATATATCCGCGTCCGCGTCCGCGCCGAACGTATCGCGACCCGCGTCGCCCGGAGTGCAACAGACGACGACCGCACAAGTACACGCCGCAAGTCGTACTGAACGCCGATCGCGATCACCGTCCGTCCGATCACACCGCTCGCAGCTCAGCGCCGCCACTTTGGTAAGGCAAGTGGAACTGGAAGCAGAGGAACAAATCGCCGCGATCCGTCGAGAAGAGCTCCGGTTACAAGTGTCGCTGATTAAGAAGAGGGTCGCTGCGAACATAGCCGCCCTCAAGGAGCAGACAGACGGGAACAGCGTGTGCGAAGACGATGGGGTGGAAACAGAGAGAAATATCACAGAGTGGTTGAAGAATACCCGCATACGGGGGGAGTCGCCGAGCGCAGGCGACAGGACCGAGCTCGGAACGAGAGGAGCCGGACCGCGACCACCGTTAGACGCCGCGGGAAGAGCAAGGGAAGCGTATCCAATGGCGCGCGACCGGTCTGCGGAAACGAACGACCAGACCGCTCGCGTGACGTTCAGAACGCCGCGCAATGCAAGATCGCCGACGCCGACCAGATCCAGGGATCGAGGAATCGACCGCCTAGCCGAAGTGTTGGAGCGCATGACACGCAACAGGCCAACACCGCGACAGTGTCAGGAGCTGCCTACCTTTAGCGGGGCCCCGGGAGAGTGGCTACCATTTAAAGCTGCAATGCGCGAGTCGACGAGCTTACACGAATTTTCACCTGCGGAGAATTTAGGCCGTCTACGCACTTGCCTTAAAGGCGAAGCAAGGGAGTGCGTAACAGCCCTGCTGTATACCGCCGTGGATCCTGCGATCATCATGAAGACGTTGGAGCGCTGCTATGGACGTCCAGAGATAATAATCAGTCGCGCATTGGAAGACATCAAGAAGTTGCCACGATCGGGTTCGTCTGCCAGCGAACTCAACAGCCTAGCCACCAAACTACAGAATATAGTGACGGTCATCTCGTGTGTCGACAACAAGGGGTATCTACTTAACCCTATGTTGACGGGACAAGTCGTCGAGAAGCTCAGCCCGCATCTACGAACGAAATGGTGCGACTTTGCAGATGAATTCTCGAGCCGAGACGAGCCGGAGATTATGACACTATCGAAGTTTCTAATGGGCGAAGCAGACAGAGCAATGAAGTATTCCTTCGTGACGTCATCACTACCTACGATGAGTGTAAACGTCACTAAAGAAAATAAAGTGAAGCCGCCGAGGATGAACGAGCGTCGTCGCGTGTACGCTACAACGGAAGCCAAGATCGTGTGCTACTGTTGCGGAGCTGACCACCAGACAACGCAGTGCGGCAAGCTGGCTTCGATGTCGTTGCCAACCAGATGGGAGGGGCCAAGGAGACGAGAATATGTTTTTGTGCCTACTAAGTAAACACAGGCGGTTCCGTTGTAAGGCGAGGAAGTGCGGTGTTAACGAATGCCGCGAGCCGCATCACGCACTTCTACACCAGCGGAGGGAAACTGAAGCCGTCAGTGGACCGATCGACCGAGCGGAGTCGGTCAATCAACCGGCCGACAGAGAGGAGTCGGTCATGACGGCATCGGCTCACAATTCTAACACCGGGAGCAGAGTGTTATTGAAGGTGTGTCCGATTACCGTCAAGGGGCTTAACGGAGAGGAAGTGAGTACGTACGCGTTGCTGGATGAAGGATCCACGATCACGCTCGTCGACGAGGAGATAGCCGGGATGCTAGGGGCAGATGGCCCGAGACGGCCATTGAACATCCACGGCATCACGTCGAGCCAGCGGGAAGCGGAAAGTAGGGTGGTGAGCGTTGCGGTGCGCGGAAGAGCGCAACCGCACTACCATCCTATTAAGGCGCGCACTGTGAAGAAACTCGCACTGGGAACTCACTCCGTTAAGTCTGAAGTCGTACGACAGTTACGTCATTTGAAGACGCTTCATACAGACGATGTGTGTTATATGAACGCTAAACCGCGCGTATTGATTGGAGCTGACAACTGGCATCTGATCGTGACTAGAAAACTGTTGGCAGGAAAGAAGAGCCAACCAGCCGCTTCCTGACCCTCTTGGGGTGGACCATACATGGGAGTGCACCCAGAGGCATAGTAACGCAGGGAAACGACACAGTATTACACGTCCGAACGTGGCAAGACAAAGAGCCGCGGGAAAAGGACAAATTATTCGAAATAGTGAAGTCTCATTTCGATATCGACGCACTCGGCATATCGAACAAAGTGAAACCTGTAGCTGAAGAACAACGGGCGCTGAAGATATTTTCAGAAACCGTGAAGAGAGAAAACGGCCGCTTCGAAGTCGGACTGCCCTGGCGAAACGATGACGTCACCATGCCACCGAGCTATGACATGGCAGTGCGTCGTCTACGCGGAATCGAGCGCAAAATGGACAAATCGCCGCAGTTCAAACAAGCATACACAGCTCAGGTCAACAGGCTACTAGAAAGAGGTTACGCCGAGCCTTGCGAACGAAGCCACGAAGGAAACCAACGCGTGTGGTACATGCCTCACTTCGCCGTTACGAACCCGAATAAGCCTGACAAAGTGAGACTGGTATTTGACGCCGCCGCCCGTTCGAACGGGGTGTGCATGAACGATGCGTTACTGGATGGGCCAGACTTACTATGCGCCTTATACGGAATCCTGTTCAGATTCCGGGAAGGGAAGATCGCCGTAACAGCCGACATACGTGAAATGTTCCTTCAAGTGAAGATAAGGAAGGAAGACAGAGCGGCGCAGCACTTTTTATGGCGCGGGGACGACCGCCATAACCCACCTCGGCGCTACATTATGACGTCTATGATATTCGAGCACGAAGCTCGCCATTCCTCGCACATAGCGTGAGAAACAGGAATGCGAGTGATCATAAGGAAACACACCCACGAGCGTATCACTCAATCACGCAAAACCACTACATGGACGACTGGGTTCAAAGCTTCGAAACGGAAACGGAAGCAGCCGAGGCGATAGCAGAAGTACGAGAAGTGCACAGGAAGGCCGGCTTTGAGCTCGCGGGATGGGATACGAATCGCGAGCGCCTTATGGAAAACATCCCGGATGAAGAGAGCCAGACAGCCTAAAGAGCTGGGTGCTAGCGCGCATCCCTACGGGAAGACGTTGGGTGTGTTATGGATGCCGGAAACGGATGAACTCGCGTTTAACACCGCCATGCCAAGAGTTCCAGATAGCATAAAATGCAGCACGCAAACACCCACTAAGAGAGAGGCCCTAGGCATGGTCATGTCACTTTTCGACCCACTAGGCTTGCTCAGCCCGTACACTATAAGGGCGAAAATCGTGCTACAAAGGCTCTGGAGGCTTAAGCTAGGCTGGGATGAACCTTTGCCAACGGAAGAGGCAAGGGAATTCGAAGAATGGATTCGTGACTTAAACTCTATAAAAGAGTTAAGATTACCACGGTTCTATGGATGGGATAAAGACGTCGTGAACGTACAATTACACGTCTTTACGGACGCCAGCGAACAGGCCTACGCAACAGCGGCTTACTGGCGCTTTGAGCGGCGCAACGGGAACGTCGGCGTCATTTTAATCGCAGGAAAAGCGAAAGTGGCCCTGATGAAGGCGCAAAGCATCCCACGAATGGAGCTACAGGCCGCGCTAATAGGAGCCAGGTTAGCGGCGGAAATAAAAAAGGAACATAGTTTCAAGCCTTATGACGTCATCTACTGGAGCGACTCGAAGACTGTTCTTCATTGGATAAGAAACGACTCGGCACGATATACCCCATACGTTGCACATAGACTGAGCGAAATCGGCGAAATAACCGAGTCCGAGCAATGGCGATGGGTGCCGACGAGTTACAACGTCGCCGACGACGCAACCAGGATTAACGTCCCGAATATGAAATCGGACGACCGCTGGTTTAAAGGCCCGGAATTTCTCCTTGAACCCCCGACGAAATGGCCGAAGGAAGAACCGACGGAAACCGAAGATGACGAAGTCGTGGTAAATTACACGACCGATGAAAAGCCACTTGTTGACGTCACAAGATTTTCGTCATACGGAAAATTGTTACGAGCAATCGCCTACGCGCTCGCCTTTATGGACAAGTGCAGAAAAAGGACTCGCACTATGGAAACGCGACATATAGAGCAAGCTGAACGTTTACTCATTCGTCAAGCGCAACAGGAAAGCTTCCCGAAGGATTATGAGCGATTAAAGAAAGGGGAACGCGTGTCACGTGACAGCCGGCTTTATAAGCTCGACCCCGAATATGGGGGGGACGGGGTAATAAGACTAAACGGTAGGATCAATGCGGCCACCCTGCGCGAGCTTACCGGGAACCCACCGATCTTAGACGGGTCACATCACCTCACTCGGCTGATGATAAGAGGTGAACATGAACAGCATCGTCACATAGGAAGAGAACACGTCGTAAACAACGTCCGGCAAAAGTACTGGGTGCTACGAGTGCGGCCTACTGTGCGAAACATCCTGCGGCAGTGTACAGTCTGTCGGTTGAAAAACCGCGCCGACAGTACCTGTGAAAGGAAACCTTCCAAAGGATCGTCTAGCTGCCTACGCACGGCCCTTTACCAATTGCGGAATCGACTGTTTTGGCCCCATGTGGGTGACCATAGGACGTCGTAAAGAAAACGATGGGGAATGCTGTTCACATGTATGGTGACTCGTGCCATTCATATGGAACTTATAGCGAGCCTTAGCACAGACTCGGCTATCATGGCCCTAAGAAGGATGGGAGCACGACGCGGCTGGCCACAAGTGATATGGTCTGATAATGCAACGAATTTCCATGGAGCGAACGCGGAGTTACTAACGGCGTACACGAGATGGAAGAAAGAGATGCCAGATCACGTGAAAGGGAGACACCTAGCGTGGCGTTTCATCGATCCCGGCGCACCAAACCAGGGGGGAGCTTGGGAGCGACTAATTCGAACGGTGAAAACGGCACTCCACGCAACATTGGCGGAACAAGCTCCCAGAGAAGAGACACTTACGACTGTCATCACGGAAATAGAGCACACCGTAAACTCGCGCCCGCTGACTCACGTGTCGGTGAGCCCTGAAGACGACGAAGCGCTTACCCCGAACCATTTTCTAATCGGATCGGCGACGGGCCTACCAATCACGGGAACGAACGAGTTGGCAGGCAAGAAGACATGGATCGCCACTCAAGCTTTAGCGGACATGTTCTGGACTCGTTGGCTACGCGAGTATTTACCTACATTGACACCGAGGGACGACGTACGACGAACTGAGGAAAACGTACGCGTGGGAGACGTCGTTATCATTGCGGACAGTCTGTTGCCACGTAACGTATGGCCCCGGGGTCAAATCGAGCGCACTTATCGCGGACCGGACAACGTAATACGGAGCGCGGACGTGCGAACGCGGGGAGGCATCTTCAGGAGACCAGTAAGGAGGCTCATCGTCCTGACGAGAAGAAATGGCTTCGAGGATCTGCGCCGGGGAGGATGTTGCGGACAGAGAGCACCCCTGACCCACCCGCCGGAGCATACCTACTTTCCGCGCCCCGCATACCGCTGACGCCCATAGCTAGCACAATTAGCAACTAGGCGTCAGACGGGATGCGGGATATAGGGACAGCCTTGGAGGCAAAAAAGGACACAACTTGACACAACTTGTTACATCTTGTCACATCTTGTTACATCGTGACACATCTTCACAACGGCACATGTGTACTTCTCTCATCACAACTCAAAGACTCTCTTGCAAAATGTGTACCTATTTTATTCGTGTAAAAAGTTAAATAATAATCATACAGTCCATTACTCCCGAGTTTTAATTCTCCAAACAAGAAGCAACTGCCACCAATAATAGAGGTTATTAGAACTATACAAACACGTATAACACAGGTACAAATATAACCGAACACAACAAATCCAAACATAATGGAGAAGGTCGTAATTCAATAAAACGGGCAAAGTCCGTCACTATTATATTCCCGAATGTACACACGTCACGCCTTGATCGTGGTTCTCGCTTGACTGCCTCCTCTCTCAATCCGGCCGTCGTTTTATATTTCACCAATGCAAATGTGCCCGTATCGTATCGTCGACATAGTTTCCTAGAATCAGCTTGTACTTAATCCGTAACACCTGGCTAATGATATCTGCATGCGGCCATAAACGAGTAGAATAGGCTGTTTTACACAATAACTAGAAACTTATGCCAATAAATAAGTAAACAAAAGAAGACGACCATAAAAGAATTAGTTCAAATGCCGACAGGTAATAAAATGTGTTTTTACAGACATGCAGGTGGCATTTGTCTTTGTCGAAGACTAAATTGTAACAATATATTTCTGGCACACATAGTATTTTCAAAGAAACATAACTGTAACATGTAATAAAGATCAGCATATAGATTAAATTAAAAAATTAAAGGAAGGTTTGCACTGAAAATCAGCGTTGTGTCGGATATAATTCCGGCACAGCAATATGCTGAGTGCAAACCTTGTTCGTTGAAAATGCGCCGTACAAATTCTCAAAATATGCTCAGTGTGTAATAATGTATAACGAATGTAATTACGTCGCTATTTCTTCGAATAAAGTTTTTCTTTCTTTCTTTCTTTCTTTCTATTAACGCTTTTTATGCGTTCCGTTTTTGACAAGATTAAGTATTATCCGACTTAGGCCTGGTTCTTATATCATACCAACGGTTCAAAATTTACACTTAGAGCGACGGTTTTAACTTGCCGATTTCTATATACAGCTTAGGCGACTCTCTTAGAGTTTATCTCTATGTCGCGGGTATGAAGACAGCCACAATCACAGTAGGTACGTCAAATTAGGTAATTTACATCTAGATTTTACGACTTATTCTGGAGGAGTATTTTGGCAAATGTTTTAATCTTATATCTTGAATAGTTAAACTAAATTGAGCTGTCTGTGTTATTTTTGGCCGCTTTTTGTTATTACGACGAAGATCTCAAACCAGGGTCAATGTACGATCACCGCGGATAATTTTTAAGGAGCGTGCAGATTTGTCCGTAACTTTCATAAGCATTTTCGCGCGAAAAGCAAATATTTTGTAATGTAAAAAAGCAAAAAAAAGCATGAGAAAAATAAAATAGTAAGAGTGATGTAATAAAGTAGAAATAAAACTGTCATAAGTAAAGAATTAGAAATAAGTATGCTATAAGAGGAGATGCCTTAAGAAGAAGAAAAGATAACAAGAGAGAAAGAGATGAAAGTTGATAGAATTTATTGGAAATAAAATGTATTACTAATCCAAGATAAATAGTATACACATAATCCAAGATATATATATATATATATATATATATATATATATATTAGCAGAATAGGAAAAAAATAAAATGGACTAAGGTTAAAAGGTAAGGTTAAAATACCCTAATTCAGAAAGAATACCCTAGCCAACTTGTTTGTCAGGACAGAATGAAAGAAAGGCATGTGCCTAATTTCTCGCCTCTATTGTTATAAATGAAATAAATTGAAGAAGAAATCGCCGTATCTGTTCATGGACAGTAATGGCCCTTGGCGTTAACAAGCATCCAATTATTGTCATTTGCCTTTGCATCCCAAAGTTGAAACGACAATACGCATAAATACAAATAAATATTTTGTTGCAAACGTTTCTTACTTTTACGAGATAGAATACAATTTCCTGCAACCGGGCGGCCTATCGTAAGAGGCGAGAAAACGACCCACAGCCAGGTGTTAGGATATTTTCCCGTCTAGATAGCCTTCCACCTGTAGCAATTCGGAATCGGCAGGGGTCGAATGTGTGAATTATAAATAATGAGCACTGTGAAATATATAAAGGCATTTAATAAATTTAATGGTACACGATTGACATGACAGGACAAAAGAATACATGAGAAAAACGTGGTGTCAAAAATATTTAAATATAGCTTGATATCTGAGGTGCCAGTGCTAAGTTACACGACTTCATTTTAACACCACCCCTGGTGTATAGTATGCCACCATAACAACCTTGAGCTGTGTTCCGGTATTAGTGGCCAGGTTCCAATCTCCCTTTAGAAAGTGGCAGCACATTGGTAGCATCTTTGGTATTACAAATATCCATAGGCGATGATTTAAAAAAACAGATAGGCTGCCTATCTGTTTTTTTTATATATACAACTCTACGGACTCTAGTTACCTACCCTTTTTTACAATTTAATTTAGAAAAAAAGTTTAGAAATTATACACGCTTATTTGTTAGTTTTGTGTGACATTTATTGAACGTATGTTTGTGTTGTGATGTACCTTAATAATAACTTATCATATTAATTTATTCTAATTTTAATACTAATCTTATACTAATATAGAGTGTATCTGTTACATGCTGGTGTTGTGAGGAAGTGCATGTGCAGTGTGTGCCTTATGTCTATAACTATATATAAACCTAACTAGTGCCATGTGTTGTTTTTTCGTTTCTGAGTCTGGGTTATTAATTTTTAGGCTTTTTGTCTGTCTTGGCTAGTTTGTGAAGTGTGCGTATAATGGAATGTGGAAGTAGTGCGCGTCGTGGAAGTTTGCTACCTATCTGTTGAACTCATTCAATAAAGAAAAGATAGCAAACAGATAAATATGAATAGCCCCTAAATAAACAGACAACTAGTGGCATTAACCCGTAATTCGCAGGCGCTTCCATTTTGTTTTTCCCTCGTAATTACAGTAATGAAAACGGACTATACAATTTTTTTGTTGTTGCTGAAATAAGCTTTACTGTGCCGCCGAAATGGGTTCGTGGGTTAAAACCCGAAAACGCGTTTTGATTTGCAGGAACACTAGGGACCCTATTCTGCTATTTCAATACCTTGGCGTTGCAAAGATATTTAAAGTACGATTTCACTGCGTAACTACTAACTAACTTTACGTGTTATGTCCTCTATAGCGTGAAAATATTTTATAAACTTTAAATACAATGTAATATTTAAGATATGGAAGAGCAGGATCTTCTAGTACGAGTTACATGAATTGGTTCCCCCCTCACCAGTTTACCACCGGACAAGCAAACGTACGCGCTTAGAACACCGATATATGGTTGAAATACCAACAAAGCGGACGAAACGCTATGCTTCCACTTTTATTATACGCCCTGCTGACGAGTGGAACTCTTTACCGTTGTCTGTTTTTCCTGAAGAATACAATCTAGGTGTCTTCAAGTCTCGCGTGAACAGGTATCTTCTAGGTAAGCGTGCTCCACCCAAGACTGCATTTCCACCTGACATCAGGCGCAATGCCAGTCAAACGCGAACCTATTCATTATGAAAAAAAGTAAAATTTACTTAAGAGAAGATTCCAGCAACTGACTACAAATTATGCGTGTGTTTCTTAAGAAATAAATATTTTCATTTTTCATTTCACTGCGACAATATCAAAAATTCGTATTCTACTAAATCCACAATATCTTCTCGATACCGTCGCGGCTGTAGTAGAAAAAAATTGGAATCACCGTTAGCCGAAATAAATATTGTGAAGTTATCAAAGTTTTAAACATTTATTTCACGAGTTTTCGCTTATAATAGATTGGCTTGCCACGGGTACGCCACTGGAATCAACAGAATACCGAAATCAGTGGAAATTACTGTAGTGGATACTTTTACCACGTTCATAGCTGTAGATATTTTTGTATTCTTTACTTTGCTTAATATACCATGATCCTGGTTACCACGCGTTCGGGTTTCCAACTCAATTATTCGATTATAAATGTCAATTAGAAATTTTCGTAATAAAATTAGTAATCAAATGTAATTCTCTCATAAACAAAAGTAGACCAAGTTCAAGGTCAATATTTTGGCATTTGATTTTGACGTTGACAAGTGCTACTTTAAGAAAAACATAGTATCTTTTGGTCTATGCTATGTTTATTTTTCATATATAATCATAATTTCTAATCATAAAATATTATAAATTATATATAACTATCCACTTCAAATTCTATATTTATTTATTTATTTAACTTTAATTTGTCAAATACTTAATGATCTACTTTATTACTTACTTATTGTTAATCAACGCCTATATAGCTGTTGTTGCGGACAGAGAGCATCACCCTGACCCTGACCCGCCCGCCAGAGCACAACTACTCTCCGCGCCCCGCATACCGCCGAGGCCCATAGCTCGCAAAATTAGCAGCTAGGCGTCGGACAGTACGCTGTTTATAAGAGCGGCCTTGGAGACAAAAATTATTATTCTCAATTAATTCTTCATTACAATTCTCATTGACGACTTACCATTCTCCCTCTCGACTCTCTCGCACTATTTGTAATTACGTACTTCTTTATGTATATTCTAAGATATATAAATAGTTTAATAATAATCATACTGTTGCGGACAGAATCACCCCCCTGACCTCTCCTCCGAAAATCCCGTGCCCCACGCCCCGCTTACCACGAATATGTAGCTCGCTCCGTTAGCTGCTAAGTGTCTGCATTTTTGTAGTACCTTAGTAAGCGCGGAGCGAGCCGCTTTCAAGTCAAGTTAAGTTCTAGTTCGGTCAAGTATACACACAAGGAAAAGTAATACACACAAGGAAGACTAAGAAGACCAGGAAGCTTTCAGAAGACTACAGCCATTGAACTCTCAGCGTGACTACGTGGATCTTGTGGACCACCAGTGATTGTGATTAGTGCCACTCGTATTGTGCGGTGTAATCGATATAATTAGTGCTATCTATGTTCAGTGTAACATCCGGGGCTAGTGCTAAGTTGTGTTAGTTAAAATAGAACGTGCCGTTTGATACAGTTGTGCTGATCGCACCTGTTGCTGTTGTAGCACCTTTATAAATAAATACAGTCCACTTACCAAGGGATGTTTTATTCTCTAAGACCCCTGGGTATCAAACACATACAGTCCATTTTATATCTAGTTTCATTTCTAACAAAAGAAGCAACTGCCACCAATAGCTATGTTAGCCAGGACGTAAGGATACGACTTACCGGTGAGAGTTGTGTATAAAACTCGTTCTCATTGGCTGGAATTCAAAAATGTAAAAAAGACATAGGTATTGAATTCAGCTAAGAGAGAGCCTTTTGTACTACCGAAGATATTAACTAGAGTGAAAATAAAAGCCAGTTTTAAGATCGACGTTATATTTATTCAGGAGCCTTACATCACGTCCAATATCATAGCACTCTCTTCACTACGATTGAGGCGATAGTGTCAGGCTATTTTGATGAGATAGTAATAGCAGAATTAGGTCCTAGGCTGTTAATGTCGCTATTTCCTCATTATTTAAATTGGAAAATAAGCTTTACGACCTACGTATCTCAACAGTATAACTATTCCATGATCAAATTGAAGGTATTTCGAACAGGGGTCCGGTAAAGAGGACGTTAAATATGAACAGACTAGCTGTTAATAGCGGCTCCGCTCACATAGATTTAACATAGTCGTAGTTTGTGGAGACGCAATCAAAGCAATCTCCGCGGGTAGGGGCTTATGTGCTCAATATATGGCCATTCCTTATTCCCCAATTAAGAACTGGTGCCCGGAGAATATTGAATCTTGTACTTACCTCGCAGTCAACCACCAACCCACGACAGCGCTAGTTCAGGCGGTCTGCCGCTGCTTATCACGTGGCGATACACAAAGGTGGTAAGGTCCTTCTACACGAGCCCCGGGGCGCAAGGGAGTCAGATACACTGACCACTTAAGTTAATATATTAATAGTTAAGGCGAATATCCTAGTAACTAACTGGAATATTCTATAGCTAAACTAGCTTGTAGTTATGAAGGCGGGTGTGATACTACTCTGTGTGCGTCGCGGCAGCGTGGCGTTTGGCAACGTACTGACTCACGCGCAGAGCGGGTGGCGACAATATACGGGGGTTGCAAGACGCTATAAACCCAAGGCATAATTGCTAATTGGGAAATAGGTGGCGCCAACAGTTTGTATAGTCAAAAAAAGTTTAAAGGTTTTTTAAATTTTTTCTTGGTGCGCACCTAGAGTATAGAAGGAACCCGCAAACAAATATTCACGATCCTAGCTCCAGTAGTTTGGGCTGCGTGTTGACATGCAGTCAGCCATTTAGGCCAAGCAATGTATGGATGAGTGAAAGTAGATGAAATGAAAAGTGTTTGTCTTGTTCGCAGCAGGTCGAGATCCGTCGTCTCTGTTTACCGCAATGTGAAACGGGCGTGACAATATGTATGTAGAGAGAGAGAGAGAGAGAGAGAGAGAGAGAGAGAGAGAGAGATAACACTTTATTGTACACCATTAGAGAAAACCCAGAAAAACTTATAGCCTAAAAATATTCTGAATGTGCACAATAGGCGGTCTTATCGCTAGAAACGATCTCTTTCAGACAACCCGTGGCAGGAATAAAACAGATTATATTTGTCAAAGGTAGTGTACATAAATATTATAGGATATGCCGTTACTTACATTATCAAAATATTATATAAGTAAGAATTACATTTTTAATAGACATATATGAATATGTATATAATAGGTTGGGGCAAAAAGTCTTTTCGCATATAGTATGTATGAACTTGTAATAAGATCTCTTTGGGTATACCATTTGTATCTGGCTGGTTTTGGTATCATTAAAAAGTTTTAATTTTAAAGAAGACAATTCCAACGTCAAATTAGGAAAATGTGTGATTTTCATTTCTTTTTCTTGTTATTTAAATGAGTGAATCTAATGAAGAAATTCGATACATTTTAAAATTTTACTACAAAAAAAGGTAAAAATGCAACACAAGCCGCAAAAAAAAATTGTGATGTTTATGGACCTAATGCAGCATCTGTGAGAGAAGCGCAAATTTGGTTTAAGCGTTTACAATCCGGAAATTTTGATGTCAAAGATGCACGTCGTTCTGGTCGCCCTGTTACGGACAAAATTGATGCCATTTTTGAAAAAGTGGAGCAAGAGCGGCATATTAGTAGTTACGATGTAGCTGGAGAACTGGGAATTGACCACAAAACAGTTTTGGTGCATTTGAAAAAAGCTGGGTACACAAAAAAGCTCGATATTTGGGTGCCTCATGAGCTAACTGAAAGAAACCTAATGAACCGTGTACACATTTCTGATTCTTAATAACGAAGTAATGAAACCGAACCATTTCTGAAAAAGCTGATAACTGGTGATGATAGGTGGATCACGTACGACAAGAACGTGCGAAAAAGATCGTGGTCAAAGGCCGGTCAGGCTTCACAGACTGTGGCGAAACCCGAGTTAACTCGCAACAAGGTGATGCTGTGTGTATGGTGGGATTGGAAGGGCATTATTCATTATGAGCTGTTACCGCCAGGCAGGACCATCGATTCTGAACTGTACTGCGAACAACTGATGAGATTAAAGCAAAAAGTTGAGAGAAAGCGGTCGGAATTAATCAACAGAAGGGGTGTGGTTTTTCACCATGATAACGCTAGACCTCACACATGTTTAGCCACTATCAAAAATTACGAGAGTTTGGCTGGGAGGTGTTAATGCATCCACCGTATAGTGCTGACCTTGCACCTTCAGATTTTCACCTGTTTCGGTCTCTGCAGAAATCCTAAGGCAGTGTCAGGTTAACATCACAAGAGGACTGCCAAAACCACTTGTCGCAGTTTTATGATCAGAAGCCGCAAAATTTTTATAGCAAACGGATCACGTCCCTACCTAACAAGATGGCAAAAAGTTATCCAACACAATGGCACCTACATACTTTAGTTAAATGTAAATAAACTTTATAACAAAACCTTTTGAATTTTTATATAAAATGCGAAGAAACTTTTTCCCCAACCTAAATATACATAAATATTATATTATATATATATATATATAAGCTCGTCAGAGCCGTATAAGTTCATGAAGGCTTTATTCGTCAGAATTCATCATGGCATAGCATGGTGTATGCGGGTATATTTATGAAATTAACATCTTTTGTGATTTTTACCAAAATAATGTTTCTAGTTCTTTAAAAACAATCATCTCTCTTTATATTAACACTGATTACGTTATAATTCACTTCGATTCAGGCAATGGATCTCGGTTCGTCGAATACTTGGTGCGCTGGCGACCGTTCTCTAGAAGAGGTTATATATTGTTACAACTCAGGTCCCGACAAAAAACAAAACCCACCTGTATATCTGAAACAAAACATTTTTTATTACTTGCTGGCATTTAAACTAATTGTAACTCTTTTATGACCGTCTTCTTTTGTTCACTTTGTGTTTAAAATTTGTTATTAGAAAACAGCCCATTGTTTTATTGTACACTTTTATGGCAGTTTGCGGTCGAGTCATTAGCCAGGTGTGGCGGATTAAGTCGACTTAGATACGGGGACATTGCATTTGTGTAGTATAAAACGATGACCTGATGGAAGGGGAGGCAGTCGGTCGAGAACCACGAGCAAAGTGAGACGCGTGCACTACAATCGGGAATCTGATAAGTGACGGACTTACGAGTGCGGGATTCGAATTAAAATGCCGTTGGAATTATTATAGAGTTTATAGATAGATAGATAGATAGATAACACTTTATTATACACCAATACAAAAATGAACTTAAAGACTAAAATTATATCTAGTTGTGTACAAAGGGCGGTCTTATCGCTAAAAAGCGATCTCTTCCAGACAACCCCAGGAATGAATTGAGATGATAATGGCGATGGTGGTATACGTAACATATAGTACGAACTACTTACATTTTAATAATAAATACATAAATGATATATTATATATATATATATATATATATATATATATATATATATATATATATATATATATATATATATATGTAGTTTATTAGAACTATACAAGCATGTATAACACAGGTACAAATATAACCGAACACATCAAGTCCAAACGTAATGCAGAAAGTCGTAATTCAATAAAACGAGCAACGTCCGCTACTATTAGATTCCCGATTGTAGCACACGCGTCTCGCTTGTATCGTGGTTCGCACTTGTCTGCCTTCCTCCCTCAATCAGGCCATCGTTTTATCCTGCACAAGTGCAATGTGCGTGCCCGGCCAAGTGGACCCAATTTCCTAGAATCAACTTGTACTTTAAAATCCGTAACACCTGGCTAATGATTACAATACAACAATAGGCTGTTCTCTAGAAGCGTATGGCAATAAATAAGTAAACAAACGAAGACGATCATAAAAGAATTACAAGTTTTAATGTTATTAATTATTAGTTCAAATGCCGACGGGTAATAAATGTGTTTCTACAAAACTGTACGTGGAATTTGTCTTTGTCAGCGACTTTGTGGTAGGTTGTAACAATATGTTAAAACTGTAAGTTTCTCTGATTATAAAGTATTGTGACCAGTTGCTGTTCTTTTATTACCATAAACCCTTCTGTGTTGCTGCAAGTATTACACATAGCACTGTATTTTCGGACTGTTTTGTACATAATATAGTGTATGTGCCCGGATTTCCACAGAATACTTAAGGAATGTATCCGGGCATCCGAATAAAACCGCTGGTTAACAAATAGCTCAACTTCGCGCGTCCGTTGTTGTGTATTCAAAAAGTAATAAATATGAATACATATAATAGCACGTAGAACATTCACGTCCGCTAACACTTTACACAATCACAGAAAAAAACAAGTTGAATAGTTCACTGGGCCGGCCTTTGATATTGTTTTTTATAAGTTTGTTGCGAAGTTTAGTGTCCCAGGGTTCGAAGAGAAGTGTTGCAGCCGCGCCGTCGTCGTTGCATTTCGCGCGTACTCAGTGTTGGGGGGAGGGAGATAGACATATATACAATACACATTACTATAGTAGAGAGAGAAGAGTATACTATGCAATGTATGAAAGTGTAAGGCTGGCAGCCATGCCTAAAATTCCCGCTTATAGTAATGCATTGACCAACATCAAAAGAGCCGAGTGGCACACATTTTTCAAATAATTACTCTCTAATTACATTGAAAGGGGGCGGGAGGTGCGGCGTACCGGAAACCTCTGATAAGCAATACGCACCCCTTACGACTGAGACATGACCCACAAAAGGGTGTTGTATAACTTTATGGGTTTAATCTCCCTTTTACAAAGAATATGAGGGATCGCAAGGGCTTTGTGGGAACTGATACGTATTTACCAGTTTAACAGTACCTACACCGCCGATATTTATTAGTTCTGGATTACAATTTAAGATCTAAAATTACTACTGTTACATGCCGTCAAAGATAAGCCGCACAGCCTATTGTAAGCGCACTTTATTGTCCTTCCCGGATTATTGAATTCCTTTGTGTTTTGAATTTGTAACATGCTATTGTTTTTCTACTTGTTTTATAACCATCATTAGCGTCGAACTAATCCCTATTGTTATTATTTTCGACTTTGTGGACGGTCGCAGATGTGCAAATTAATATTTCTTAGAAACTCAGTGTGCGCCTCCAATTTATTTCTACTGTGTAGTTAGTATAAGATGATGCCCGAATGGAGGGGCGGGCAGTCAAGCGACGACTACGAAGCGAGTAAGACGTTTTCTAGTACTCTCGATTAGCGATATAAACGACGGACTTTACGCGTTCGAATTGTATTGAATAGTGCAGTGTGAACTGGTTGCATCCAGTTTTATTTGTATTTGTTTTATACGTGTTTGTACAGTTCTAATAAATTCTATAGTAGTTCCAACGGCATTTTTAATTCGAGTCCTGTAGCTCGTAACAGTACTATATTGTTCCGACGTTGTGTATAAATTCCGACGTTTCGGTTTTGTGGCTTGAAGAGAAGGGCGGCGCAAGAAACGGCTACTGAAAAGAGGCTAAAACCGTCAATAAAACGTAGTTTTATTATGTATGCTATATACAGAAAATGTACTTTTTTCTATCATATGATTTCAGTAGACAGCCTACCTGATGGAAAGCGGTTACTGTCGCCTATGGACATTTGTAACACCAAAGGTGCTACAAATGTGCTGCCGCTATCTAAAGGGAGACTGGAACCTGGCCAATTATGCCGGAACAGATCTCAAGGTTGTTATAGCTGCATACTCTAAGCCAGAGGTGGCAGCCGTACGGACGGGCAAATGCCATACCACCTGGCTGTGGGTTGTTTTGTCACCTCTTGCAACAGACCGCCCCAACGCATGAAATTGTATTTTTTCTCCGTTTCTGCACTGATAATCACTTACAAACTTCCACGCATCCACCCACCAACTCCCACACCCCTGCACACCACTCTCATTTTTGATAAAAATAAAATGCCGTATCTATGATCGAGTACCACTTGAGAACGGCTGGACCGATTGGGTTAATTTTTTTTTGTTGTCTTCAGAATTGTCAGGAGAAGGTTTATATGTAAGAAAATTTTAAAAAAGTCTGCTAAAACGTTAAAAATTTCGATGATAATCGAAGTATTCCAATTTCTATAGTTACTCATCACGAAATCTCGGGAACTATAGGACTTAGAAATGTGAAACTTGGTAGGAATTTTATTTTCGTTGTGTAGAAGTCAACTAAAACGGATTTTAAGAAATTCATCCCCAAAGGGGATTGCGGGGGCGTTAACAATGAACAATTCCCGTTTTTAAACTATAGCTCCTATAAATTCTAAAGTTGGTAGGAATCTTCTGTAAGAGATGTAGAAATAGTCTATGAACGAATTTTACGGTAGCTCACCCCACAGGGGTTGCGGGGTGGTTTAACAATGAAAATTTTATTTTTAAGCCGTAGCTCCTACAGACTCCAAATTTAGCTAGAGTCGTCTATATGTGATGCAGAAATGATTTAAGAGCGGATTTTACAACAACCCACCGCCGAAAAAGATTGCGGTAGTGGGTGTTAAAATGTGAAATTTCTATTTCCAAACTGTAACCTCTATAGACTCTAAATTTGGTAGTTAATTTATAAAAAAAAAGTTTATCAATATATTAACACATAATATTTAATCTTCATCTTCATCTTATGGATTGCAAGAATTGGTAACTCTTCAACTACGAATTCATTCGAGAAAGTGATTTGATCGAAGAATATTCTAAATTTTGAGTCGGATAGAAATTGATCATTGATAGTTGGGAAGTGACAAACAAAATCCGCAGCATTTGAGATCGTCACAATCTATATTAATGATCAATTTTTTATATAAATTCAAAATGGATGCGATTAAATTGAGAAAAAAATAATTTAAATGACGGTAGAACTTTGCTTAGACATTACTTGATTTTTGTTTATTCTTAAACAATGACGAAGTAGAGCATTTTCAACTGCAAACAGATAATTATATGAACTCATTCCATATATTTCTTCTACATAACCACGAAAACTGAATCGATAAATGTAAATTTACGTAATGTGTCTATCGTTATCTATTTAATTATTTTTATACCTGTTATTTCTTCTATAAAAGTATCCGTCATTTGGATGAATAATAATAAATGAGTCGCTGATTATTATAATTTGTCGATGAAGCAATTGACGAAAATATTGTCAACGACAACGATATAAATAATGAAGAAATTAGAGAAAATAATATCGATGACAACGATGATATTAATAATGAAGATAATAATGATATTGATAATAATAATAATAATAAGCCCCCTAATACAACCACACATCCTGATTGAAAACCTAATCACGTGGGAGGCGGACACACGAATGAGAAATTAGTGGCGTGGCTAACGTGGCTCTGGAAACCCATCAAAAATGGAGCTACGATCTAAACGTAAACGTATAGGACCGCTGCCCGGGGGCGATCGCCGGGGCACACCTGGAGCTGACGCTGGGTGTCTCAGCATGCGAATTGTCAGCGGTGAGGAGTTGAACAGGCGGGCTCCCACCGACAAAGATGCCCGACAAAGATGCTACAGCCGAAATCCGTGACGATGGTGATAGTTTAACAGTCAGAACAAACACTCCAATAGAACCATATAGCCCAAGTACTGTATCGTACACACCCTCCAGATCATCTTCACCTTCCGTATCATCGTCACCCCAAACACTCTCTTTTAACCCAGATCCACCCATACCAGTCTTGAATGTTGCACGGGAAGCAAGTTCCTTCTTACCCGTGTCCACCAAGGCTGGGAAATCACGAGTACGCATGAAATGGAGCAAAGATGTGAATACATTTATCATGCGTACTTATTTTCACATAACCAAATTAGAGACCGACATGACCACATATAGGCAACAATTACATCAACTTTTTGACAGTATAAATGTAATGAAATGAATTTAACTGAAACAACAGGATGATATTCAATAATATTTTTATTTACTAATTATTAATAAATTTTAAAATTAAAAAGTACCCTACAGTTTTCCCTGTGTCTAAAGGTAAAAAGAATACACGTAGTAAAACGAATAGAAATAACAATAACTTAAATGCACAAAAATTATTAAATACTAGGATATGCCCGCGACTTTGTCCACGCGTGACTTGAAATTCCCGCGAGATTCTCGAGATACAAAGTATCGCAATTAAAAAAAGACTGAAAGCGTTTAATGTAAACCGTGCCGGAATAAGCTAATTTTTATACACCCGAACAACTTCAAACCACTTCCGGGATAAGAAATATCACAGATTTTTTTACATTAAATATGCTATGGATCTGTAAAATAAAAACATTTGAATTCCAAACTTTTTTTTAAATTTGGCTATTTAAAATCATTCCCAGAAAATTTCCCGTGGGTTTGCCGGGTTAAAAAGTAGCGCAGATTTTAAGTCTCAAAATTTGCTGTCGATCAGTGAAAACCGCATCGAAGCCGGGCCAGTAGTCTTTAGGTGACTCCCGAATAAACAGTCAAACCGACAGAGACAAGAAATCTAAAAAATTGCATCGTGTTTCGCTTCGTTTATATCTATATGGTCTATTCCATTAGTTTTTTTTTTAAATAGCTTCAATGTACAGACACGGCATGTTTATAATTTTATAATTATTAAATATTTGTTTAGAAGAATTAAAAATGTCTATATCACTAAAATATATGTTGAAGGTATATAACGACGCAGATATTCATTTGTACGTAGTTTTAGTGTTGAAATAGGGGATGCAAAGGTCGCAAAATCGACAGCTTATAATTGACCTTAAAATTAAGCTTATCATACAATCAATATTCCACGAGCGTAAATCTAAATTTTCGCACCGTAGCAGCAAAATAACAGTCCAAGTACGAAATCCCTTTGATCTTTGACAGAGATAGTGTGACAATATACACTTTGGACCTCAGAACAATAATTAACTGCGATGTCTCAGCCATCCAAAATGTGTGTTGGTCTCCGAAACGAGAACACGCCACGTGTTTCTTTCCTGTCTGGTTTCTTGCCAGTTATGATTGACTTGAAGCTCACACAGGTCAGTCTCCACTTTGTCCTTCTATCAGTACTTGGGGCGACCGACCGGACGTCGCCTATCCTATCCTCCCAAATAGGCCCTCTTTAAATCACTACAATTATCCTTCTGAAAATTGCAATTTATACTTTTACTTTCAATAAACAAGAAACTCGTATACAGTATACACATATCACTGTCTGACAACTTACTTGTAACCCGAGTCAGTCTTGTGCACGGCCTATAGAATATATAGAGTGAGAAAATAAAATAAAATATATCTTTACAGTAAAATAATAAAATAATACATTCAATATTTTATAGGTTATGAAGTAAAATGTCATTTGTTGCCTCATGTCAGCGACGTGACATACAGAATGTGGTAATACTCGGCAAGTACTCTAGTGAATTGTATTCGAATAAATGATTCGATACAAGTTGTATTTATTTATTTATAAGAGTATTTGTTTTAATTTTAATTTTGAAGTAACGTAGTTATTGTTGGTTTTATTCAAATGTATTTATTCGTTTTACTAATTAAATATTATATAAGTAGAATTAGTTTTATTAATTATTTATTATTTAAATAACAAAATTGGGTCGTTATGGTCTTACGCTAAAACAAAGGTTTGCACTGAAAATCAGCGTTCTGTTGGATATAATTCCGGCACAGTAATATGCTGAGTGCAAACCTTCTTTGCTGAAAATGCGGCGTACAAATTCTCAGAATATGCTCTGTGTTTGCTAATGTATAAGGGATGTAATTACGTCGCTATTTCTTCGAATAAAGTTTTTCTTTCTTTCTTTCTTTCCCCTTCACGCTTCGATCCTCCCATCCGTTCCGCGTGACCGAGCCAACGAAGGCGGTGAGATTTTATCTCTCCTATTATGTTAGGCTCGGCCACGAGATTTTCTATTTCAACATTGATTCGGACCCTGCAGCCATCATCGCCTCTCCTTGTTGAGCCCTAAAATCTTATGGTGAACCTTTCTTTCCGCCACCAATAGCTGTTTTTCTTCCTTAAGAGTAAGCCTCAGAACAAAAACTTAACTCAAAGAAACTTTACTAAAACAGCATTGGAAAATAGTTCTTTTAATCAATAACAGTGCGTCACGTTTTAACCACCAATTTATTAATGTACAATTTAGCACAGTTACAGACTATTATCAATGCATGAACGTGATGCTATGTAAATTAGACAATAGATATGACTGTCAGAGCTGCCGATAAGATTAGTCACTTTTCTATATGATTAAAAATGTTCAATCTTGTAAATGTGTAAATGTAATATTTAATAATGATTATAATATTGGTGTGCACGTCACGTAAACGATAAGTTTTCTGTTTATATAGTCTTTAAATTAAGAAGAAAAAGCAAGTAAATGCATCGAGAGAGAGTACAACAAGTCGTCGTCGTCTTGTTTTGTGACCCTTAGTGCTATACAGCCATGGGCTCTTGCCAGTGGTGCGTCACCCTTTCTAACGAGGTAATCATCCAACTTAAATTAACCCCTACATAGTGGCAAAGACGTTTCACACGAATGACGAAATGTGTAGGTATCGGTACAAAGAATTTTTACAAAGAGATTATGTGCCGACCTTAAATAATTGGAAATAGTAGAAAGTAGAAAAATTCCATTTCTTTGATTCAAGTACAAAAAAAATAATTTATATATTGCCGAGGTTCCAACTTTTGTAAATAGTAACCAGAATTAATTATGATATCGGCGCTCGACAAATCATTATTTACAACACGACACAATATAAAAGTTACAACAAGATCTCCGTAAATTCCTAACATATTTAAGAAACAAAACGTGACACAGAATATACCATAGAATTGTTACGAATTTTACGTGATACGAAATTTTTAAATTACACACATGTAATTCAATTCACAGTTCTTCTAAATACAACCAAATATAACAAGTCCAAACCGTAAGGCACAAGACAAAAACACGCAAAGTTTATGATGTGTTCGCCTCAACGACGGCCGTAAAGGTAAAAAGGAATAATAATTAACAATAGACGGCTACTTTTCAATACTTGGAAAATTAAGGCGAACAAATGACTGTGAATAATGAAGGCAACCATAAAAAGATTACAGATAACTTAAATAGTAATACAGGTAATAAAACACCTAGTTGGTGTAAAAGATTGGAGCGAGATTTAATACATTTCATACACTCCCGTAATCACAACATGGATCGAGTGTTAATATATTGTCAATAAGATATATATTTCAAGTAATTACTGTATTATCGTGTATCTGTATTTGTATTCCCTGTATAAGTCATGGTAGTGTAATGGCTAACGCACGCGTCCCAAATTCAAAGGGTTCGGTTTCGAATCTTGGCCGGAACGTAGGCACCACTTAGGCAGTTTTCTGAAGTAATGTGTATATTATTACAATTAGCACGTGCTAATAACAGTAAACGTGCTAATGCGTCGTACCCATCATAACATACGATACTGAGACATACACACTGCCAGTGGGACTGGTCCACAAATTCAAAGTCGCTCAACGGGCTATGGAGCGAGCTATGTTATGTGTTTCTCTTATGGAAATAAGGCCATTCGTAAGAGAACGAAGGTAAACGACATAGCTCGCAAAATTAGCAAGTTGAAGTGGCAGTGGGCCGGTCACGTCTGTCGTAGGACCGACGGCCGATGGAGCAAACGATTCCTGGAGTAGAGACCATGGCTCGGCAAACGTAGCGTAGGACACCCGCCAGCCCGGTGGACTGACGACCTGCCCAACATCGCCGGCAGAGGCTGGATGAGGAAGATGGGAGATCGGCATATGTGGCGCGTACTTGGGGAAGCCTATGTCCAGCAGTGGACAGAGATTGGCTGAAGAAGAATAACGGTAAAGGAAAACATCGTGATGAAACCTGCATATCGAGATAACCGATATGTTTTACCTGCCAAACCACCTTGGACAAGCGTGGCGGATATACTGTCCGTCCCCCTAAAGGGGGAGGCCCGAGCCCAGCAGTGGGACGTTCATGGGCGGTTATTACTATATTATCTTAAGAATATCCTAAAGTATTATTCTCAAGCTTTAAGTTTATGGTGAACAATAAATAAATAAAGAGTTTTCATTCATTCAACAGTCCTAACATGAACACTCATCGAACAAGCGACACTGTTGTGCGGTGATGTAACTTTTTGTTCGTGTCGTACTAAATCCTCTTTTATCTTTAGTTCGAATTGAAATGAGAACCTTATATTAGCATGAAGCGTGCCTTATTTGCTTTGTAATTAATACCAAACTAACATACGAATTTCGGTACACTGGCGTTACATTCACTTTGAAGTCGAAATGATGTATTTAGAATATAGAGTAATTTCAGTTTATCTTTATATAAGTTGCTAGGATATACCCGCGACTTCGTCCACGCTTGATTTGAATTTTTTTCATTGAATAAAGAATGTAAGCTATCGTTTTATTCAAAACTGTGTCGGAGTAAGCTAATTTTTATGCACCCGAACAACTTCAAACCGCTCCCGGGAAATTTCCTACGGGATTCCCGGGATAAAAAGTAGCGCCGATTTTAGCCTGAGAATTTGCTGTCGATCAGAGAAAACCGCAACGAAATCGTCCTAGTAGTTTTTACGTAAATTCCGATCAAACAGATAAACAGACAAGAAATCTAAAAGAAATTGCATCGTGTTGTCCGTCGTTTATAGAGTGCATTCCAGTTGGTTTTTTTAAATAGCTTCAATGTACAGACACGGTATGTTTACAATTTTATAATATTATAGATAGATATCTAAAATTAGCTATACCCGTAAACCAACTAGTGCGGCGTTGACCCGAGATACATGTTAGCTCTGTGTCGAACAATTTTGAGTGTAATTTTCTCATAATGCTCTAGTAAACAGACTGATATACAGACAGACAACAATTCTAAAAGTTTCATTTTCGGAATAGAAAAGAAAGAAAAAATTATTTCAAGGAAACCTTGTACAGATTTATTGTATTCTAGATTACGTCATACACTGGACCGTATATTTATCCGTGCAGGAACGGAGAAAGAATACTAATTCCTGGGTCGAGGCAGCCTGTCGTAAGAGGCGACAAAACAACTCACAGCCAGGTGGTAGGGTATTTGCCAATCCGGATGGCTACCACCTTTGGTCTATAGCATGCCGTCATAACGACCTTGAGCTGTGTTCCGGCATTGCAGTCTATTAGGACGGAGTTGGTGCAGCAGTGGAACCAAAATTACGTGGATGGTCAAACGGCGAGCGTCACAAATCTCTTCTTTCCTACCGTTCATGCTGCATGTCGCATACTAAAAGACGTCAAATTGACACCTTATGGGACCCAAGCTCTAACTGGACACGGAGGGATTGCGGCTTACCTAAACAGGTTCAAATTGAGAGACAGCCCAGCATGTTTCTGTGACTCCGGAGGTGACAAAACCATCCAACACTTGTTAGAGTGCCCAGTATAAGACCAACCCAGGTCCGACCTCGAGACCGTTACAAAAACCAAGATCACAGAGGTTACTATTTTTGATTTGATGTCAAGTAAGGAAGGACTCGAGGCCGCATCTGGAATGGTTTTGCTTGCGGCTCGTAAAAGAGTTCCGTCACCTCTGACGTCATATATGTGATAAATAATATATATGTTAATGTGTGTGTGTGTATGTGTCGGTGGGTAATATATATGATGTATTATAGAAAGGTCTGACCTGAAAACGAACATCTAATATTAAAATAGCTATATAAAGGCATTAACTATGTTAGGGGTGAAGAGAGGCCTGAATGGGGCTTATATTTAAAAAAAGACAGACAGACAAACGATCTAAAAATTGCGTTTTCGGAATCTGCTGGTCCGAATTATCCCTCTGATTTTTTCACATTTGTATTTGGACATTACAAAGAGACAATTCAATTTTATTTATCTCGTTAGAGTTAAAGATTTAGACAGTGGCTGAATACGTCTTATTTAAAACGTTAAAAAATGAGGCCACTTTACTGCATATAAACATACGCTATCTGTCAATATTTGACGTCTTTAACAATGTTACATCTCAACGTACTAAGCACATCACACGAATCTACGTGAAACGGCCTAAATATTCAACACTAACACAGATGAAGCCCCACCTTAAGGATGATTTGGTTTTTTCATCGTTCAAAGATTAACCATTTGTAACAAGCGAAAATCGAATAATAGAGTTAATTTCAAAACATAATTGAATTATTTAGTTAAACTTCTCAATAAAATTGAACCAATTTTAAGCCCAATTTTGTTTACTCAGTTCAACCGGTTAATTGGTTAAACTGTTTCTTTTGAACCGGAAAATCAATACCGGTTCAGGGTAAAGCAAATAGCTGTACTAATTTAATGATTGCGTCATACTACAACAGATTCTATGCTATACTATATTTCTTGGAGAAATGACTCAAAGACAATATTGACATTGTCAACTTATATTCTGTTATTAGCTTTAAAAAAAACTGAATTTGTTAATTCTGTATTGTGACTACTACGAGTGCCTTATGCGATGTACTCTCCTCAATCGTGGTAGTTTAGTAGCTAATCCACCAGCGTTTAATTTCAATAACGTGGTTTCCATTGCTGGCTGAGAAGTATGCACCACTTTCACAGTTTGATGACCTATTGCATGTTATTATAATTGCTATGAATTGTCGATGAAGAAAAACAACGTGATGAAATCACATCGACTAACATATGTATAAATCCGTCAATCCGCTAAAAATGGAGAAATTCGAGCCTTAAATTAGGTAATCTATGGAATATTTTTATTATTACGTACTGTAAAGTCCATGCGACCAATTATAATATCGAAAATGCTTTGATTAAATGACATTGACATTTGTATTTACTCTGTCATGTAAAAACTTGTGAATAATTTGAGTGTGTACTTTTGTTATCCAATAACTTAATTGACAGAGTAAAGTTGAAATTTTGCATACTAACATTTGCAAAAATTCAAATTTCATATTCAAAATTAGAAAAATAGCTCTCTAATCTATAGAATATAGCTTATTACTTTGTATATACAGTGACCTTTAAACTATGCCTTGCTCAAAGGATTTAAGTAGGAGGTAACGAAAAGGTTGAAATATTCTAGATGCGTATGTATATATTCATTTGAAATTGAATCTAATTGTATTTTTTTTAATATTTTCCTTGTAGATGTAAATATAATATTTTAAACGGTTTTATATAAATTATAAAAATAATATTGTGTAGCATTAGACTATTTAACAATAAAAGCTATTCAACACAAAAATTACATTGAAAACTGTAATCTATGCAAATACGATATAAGTGAAACTTTAGAAATGTACGTATAATTTTGAAATGGTATCAAAACGTGGTGGGTATTCCTCTCTCTTGGAAAAACTCGATACAATACATAAACATCACCTGTTTACCGCCCTTAGGGCCAGCTCGATTCGTGTGATACCACGAGAACATATAATATCGGCGTGAAACGGTTAGTCTTGAGCTGATCGTGCTCCGTACGTTAAATGAGATTTCCGTTGGCTCACTTTCCCCTTCCCGCATCCCATTTTCCCTCTCCAATATCATCTATCCTAGACCTCATGCCTGATTCCTTTATCCTTTAGGAGGGATACTTCTATCTTTCATCCGGTCTTTCGTATGCTATTCCATCTACCCCCATCCTAAGGTTGGGAAAATGTTGGCTTCCTCCCCGGTGTTGTTGGGCCTTCTGCCAGTTTTGTAGCTTCGCAATAAAATTCCCATCATGAAATAAGAATATTAGAATTACAAGCACCTGTGCAGGAACGAAGAAAGAGTACTAATTCCTGCGGACGGGCGGCCTGTCTTAAGAGGCGACAAAATAATTCCCATTTGCCGGTCTGGATCAGCACCATCCTTTTTTTATACAGGGAGATTTCCCCTGATTGAGGACCATAAGCCGCGTGAGGGGGCAAGGTTGCGGCCCGTGTGTAGGAATAACCAGGTCGAGGTGGCACTAACACTTCACGTATCAAGTGGTATTGCTACACCGCAGTTATGGATATCCACTTAAACCCCTGTCCAATCCTTAAACGTCCTTTATCCGGGGTGGGCTTGCTTGCGCATTCACCTCTAGCCTGGACAGATGACGGACTGGCCTCTACATTTATTAGCCGGAGAACTGGGTGTCTCCGGCTGCCTCGGGTTATCTAGAGTATACATCAGAATAACTTTGACTTGTATTCAGGCATCCGGCTAGGTTTCAGTCCGCTTTTGAGGTTGTCAGCACATTGGTAGCATATTTAATGTCACAATGACCACAGGCGTCGGTAACCACTTTCCATTAAGTGGGCTATGAATTTGTCTACTGAACGCTGGCAATAAATAAAAAATAGGTCAATTGTCAATAGAGATATAGGTACTACGTAGTTTCGTTTAAGTAAATCTCTCTTTCACACAAAATTATTTTATTTTTCTGTTATCATAAATGAATCATTCATTTCGTGATAACAGAAAATTTTGTCCTTATTCATCCCTGAAATTGAAAGTTCATTTATATTTTATTTATTAAAAATTATCTAACAGTAATTCCATACATTTAAGGTCAAAGTAATACAAAATAATAAATAACCAAAAAATGGAACCTAGCCAGAAAAAAAACAATAGTAAATTAAATACTCTAATAATTACAATCCAATTTTTCTCAACATTTTAAACACTTCTGATGTGAAAACGACAAAAAATTAAAAACAAAATACATACATTTTTTCTTCATTTTGATGTTTATCAACAACTTTATAGGTAACTATTTAATTAAATATCCTTTTAGAGGAATTAAAAACGTCTACATCACTAAAATATTCGTTTGTAAATCTCGAATTGCATGATAATTGATTCATTCCCAAGATTTAACCGAAAGAACAAAGAAACAATATCTCACACTTATATATTAGTACAAATAAGTAAAAACCAACAATAAAGTAAATAAATAAGGGTCAACACGCCAACATATTCTAATAAACTCGTAGAGACGAAAGCAATTGGATTTGTTTCTTTCTCAACGCCGAAATAGTGAAGGCGACTTCACCCGGTTGATCCGGGCTCATCCGGATAAAGTATAACTGGTTCGTGTGTAACTCACGCCCGGACGAGTGGAAAAATTACTTTGTTGACAAAAAAACTAGAGATCGTGAAACGAATCGGGCGTTGTCGATGCTTATGATACATATCATGATATGTATCAAGGAAAACCGGTCTAAAAAACCGGTTGAATTTATTCTTATTTGGTTTTCGAAGCAGAAAATCAATAATTTTCACTAGGTATTTTATAATGAATTATGAATAAAAATTCAAATTTATTTTTTTAATTTAAACTAGTTTTAATGAAGATCGTAACTGTTTGTTAAAAGTCAAGTCTATTTCTTATTCTATGTAAATCGGTTTGCAATGTGTTATTACTGTTTTAAGAAGAAGAGGCGACAAGATACGTCCGAGTCTAGCTTATAAACGCTGCAGATTAGCTCATGAACGACCCACCCACAGCTGGACTCGGGCCATTTTTAAGGGAACAGGAGGTATACGTTTATCGTTATTGAAATGTAGATTTCATCACCATGTTTTCCTTCATGGTAATTATAATAATATGCAATTAGTTAACAAATTATTATATGAGCGGTGTCAACTTCCTAGCCAGGAATCGAACCTACGTTATTGGAACGAATGGGGGATGCTGCGTACATATTACAGCATGTTGACTGAAAACCAGTTTCATTTCTCCCAATGTCCTAGTGGAACCAGCGGCGGTCAGGAGACCTCCCCGGTGGACCACGCTTAGGGACATGAAGTCACTAGTCCCAGGGCCCTGCAAAAGAATAAAACAGCATTGCCGGAGTCTGTCTTTCTCGATACTTGCAACCTGGGTGTCTCCAAGTCCCATGTGAATAGGTACCTTTAAGGTAATCGTGCTCCATCTTAAACCATATCTCTCTGGGCGAGATCATGGTCAAACGCGGACCTATACAACTCTGAAACAAACTTAAGAAAATACAATTTTCACTTCGTCTGTACAATCGCCTTATGTAATTAAACTGAATCACGAACAATCATAACTTGATCGTGGTGGGTTGGATCAAATGGATGTGGCGGTCATTAAAACTGCATTAGTGCATTACGTCGGCGATTTGGAACAGTGGCCATTTGCAATATCATCCCTGATGTTGCAGTCCGCTTAGGCCACGTACACACAGGCCCGACAAAGTTTAAGTATTGTTTGTTAGCATTCGCTGGCAATCCTTTAGAATATATCGAAGCATTCGACCAATCAACAAAACGTCTACATAAGAATAACGAAGATATACGAAACCCATTAATTGACCTTCGTTTGGCCCGTGTGAAGGCAGCCTTACAGAACAGTGCTGTTACTGTTATATTGCCATGACCCGTTTTTACTATTTAAGCTCTTTCAAAGGAATAAAATTAACAAGATTTAGAGATTAAGGTGGTATGGTCATGTAATGAGGAGGGATGAAACACACGTGACAAAAAGAATGTTAAACAACAAAATGGATGGATACAAATGTAAAAGTAGACCAAAAAAGAGACGGGTGGATTGTGTGAAGGATGATATGATGATTTGTGGTGTGACAGAAGATGTATGTCAGAATAGAGGAGTGTGGAAGGAAAAGGCATATTGTGACGACCTTAAAATAATTGGGAAAAGGTGAAAGAAAAGAAAGAGAAAGGAATAATATTAACTCTCATGGATTTAGATAGGGTTGAGTTGAGTTTGAGACGGGGAAAAAGCACTGAACACGCTTGATCTTGGAGCTCAATATATATATATATATATATATATATATATATATATACAGTGTAAACTCTATGTAACGTCACTCGATTTAACGACAAATTCCCTTAAGCGTCGAAATCACTTGGCTTTGGTTGATTTAGCTTGCTTTAGCTTTAGCCGGCATTAGTGATCAGGTTCCAGTCCCCTTAAGAGAGCAGCAGTGCATTTGTAGCCTTTGCTGTTGCAAATATCCATAGGCGATGGTAACCGCTTTCCATAAAGTGGGCCGTATATAGCATTACACCCACTCTCAACAACGACAACAATTAAGTAATAAAAAAACCTTTTAAGTTGCCAAAATTAGTAAAAGCTGCCCAGCTCTGTACGTTCTTTTATCGCTTTACTATCCTAACCCGTAATAAACTCGACTGTCGGCATCATGCATACCGAAATTTCTAAAAAATTCCGAAATCTTAGTACTTCCTTTATCACCAAAATACCTCAATATCGCAGGATATGAATAAAATAAGTAAAAACGTCAGACAAAAATAACAGACTTCTCTCCATTTAACGATAACTCTCTATAACGGCATAAAATGCCAGTCCCTTCGGTGTCGTTATATAGAGTTTACACAGCAACCATAGGGGGTTTTCCTCAATGGGATGATAATGATCGATTGAAGATGTAGATTGTTTATTGATAAAATTATGCTAATGAAATGATTGTTAAGATCAATGGCTGTTTTGCCGACTGACCGAGTACGGTGCTAAATGAGAACTGATACGAATGGTATGTTAAAATGCACATGTTGGCGTAAACTCCACCCATCCAGGGGCCCTCTAGCATTTAGGGAGCAGAGGATTCTTCACCCCTGTTGACGAAATGAGTTTGCCTGTCACGGGGCATTCTCAAGCACTGATGCGCTAGGATCAGCGCGAGCGTAACTACGTTCTAAGTCTCACGCTCTTCGTCCCACAGCGCGAAGCACATGGGAGGAGGGTGGTGTTAGTGGTGTCTTGAGTTCTTCGAGTCTCCACACAAGCCGGCGATTAGGTCGAATCCCTAGTAAAGGACCCAGTAGAGTGCGAAATGCATTTCCCCCGCCTCAAGAAAAAAAAACCCCCACCCATTGCTAGTAGGGCATTTTCCCGACTGGAAAGCTACCCCTGGTCTAAAGTATGTCACCATAACAACCTTGGGTTGTGTTCCGGCATTAGTGACCAGGTTCCAGTCTCCCCGCATTTGTAGCACTTTGGTGTTGCAAATGTCCATAGGCGATGGTAACCGCTTTCCATCAAGTGGGCCGTCTGCCTGTCTGCTGAACTCCTGCGATAAAAAAAAAACTGCTGATACGGCAATTTACGGCTGTTGCTAGCCCGTACATATATACTCTTTTGAGATGGGGAAAAAGCACTGAAATTGTGTGACCGTCAAGTCACTTCTAACGTGCTGTCCTACGACTGCCTATTTTATTTTATGTGGGATGAGATTTCATGGGTTGAAGACAGAATAAACCTTTATTTTGTAAATAAATTCTACGCCAATATACACCTAAAAACTCGAATTTCAGTGTTATGATTTTTGGTATGCATAACACAGTAAGCAGACACCAAATCAAAGTTGCACATAGGTTACGTTCCGGACACATTTCATTGAGAAAGTTTGAATTCTTAATGAAAGTCTGATTCCGAAAATTGTTTAACTTGTATTATGGTTGAAGATGTAACCCACATTCTCATGGAATGTGTTCAGAACGAGGCAACCAGAATTAAGTTATGCGCGGAGTTAAGTCTGGAGAGAGTGGACTTGTGTATAATATTTAACATTTTGGCCTCCCCTGCTTCTCAAGAAGCTAGAACAATGTACAAGTTTGCGATAAGCTTCTTGTCTGCGAGAAACTGATCATAAACATTTTCACATACACTTAGGATTCAAATTAATTTTATGTTAGTTTAATGTAAGTTATAATAAGTTAAGAAAAGTTACGATGGGGTTGACATAATCTAAACGGTTCAAAGCCCATTTAAAAAAAAGAATAAAAACAATTAAAGATTTTTGGTAGAATAATAAAACAACTCGTTTATAGGTATTTTTGTATCAAAATAAGAACTAATATATTATTTTCATTAAGAAATATCCACAATAAAACAAAAAACCTAATTTCTCAACATTAGTATCAATTTGTGCGATCGTGTATTAGATATGTCTTGGTGATTAATTGCTAGTCTTTCCCGCACTGCCAAACCTGGGATCATATTCTCTATGGCATGTGCAATTTCTTGCTAATATCAAATAGGTAACAATATTTTATACAAAGTAAGAAATAAATCCATAGTTGTTTTTGCATTATTTTCATATCATTTTTGCATAAATATTTATATATGTTATAACAAGAAGCATCTGCCAAAAGTTCTCGCCATGCCAGCCTCAATGACATCATCCGCCAAGCTCTTGTCAGCGTCGAAGTACCAGCCATCCTAGCGCCAAATGGCTTGGTACGCAACGATGGTAAGAGGAATGCCACTTATTCCTTGAAAGATGGGAAGGCCGCTTGTGTGGGACGTGGCAAGCGTTGACTCTCTGGCGGCATCACATCTTCCAGTGACTAAGTCAGGGGCTGGCAACGCTGCTTCAATAGCTGAAGATCTCAAATGGCGCAAATATGGAACCATAGGAAGGGGTTACATATTTGTGCCGTTTGCAGTGAAAACTTTAGGTCCGTGAGGTCCATCGGCAAAGGGTTTCTTCAAAGAAATATGTAAGAGACTCTTTGATATCAGCCATGATCAGAAAGCTTGTTCGTATTTCGCGCAAGGAATCAATCAGCATTGCCATACAGCGTGGCAATGCAGCAAGCCTTCTGGGCACACTTCTCTCTGGCAGCAATTTATTACACAATTTATATTAATTAATTTATAATTTAGTTAATTTGAATCAAATTATATTAATTTTTAAAATATTGTTACGAGCTATAGAACTCGAATTAAAAATTCCGTTGGAATTACTATAGAATTTATCAGAACTTTACAAACACGTATAAAACAAATACAAATAACACTGGATGCAACCAGTTCACACTGCACGATTCAATGCAATTCGACACGCGTAAAGTCCGTCGTCTATATCGCTAATCGAGAGTACTACAAACGGCTTACTTGTCTCGTAGTCGTCGCTTGACTGCCCACCACTCCATTCGGGCATCGTCTTATACTAACTACACAGTACAAAATAAAGGGGTCGCGCGCACTGAAATTCCGATAAATAGTAATTTGCACACCTGCGAACGGCTACAAAGTCGAAAACAATAACAATAAGGATTAGTTCGACGCTAGTGATGGTTATAAAACAAGTAGGAAAACAATAGCATGTTTGTCTTAATTACAAATTCAAAACACAAAAGAATTCCTTAATCCGTCCGGGAAGACAATAGACTGCGCTTACAACGGGCAGATGTGCGCTTATCTTTGACGGCATGTAACAATATAATAAAGAGACACATAAGTACCAAAGTTTAAAATATAAAGTAATATATCATATCAGTTCAAAATTGACTTATCCGTGGCTAGTGACAGGAACTGTGTGTACACAATTATATTACGATTATGGCTACATTCCACAAGAGACTCAAAACGACCACGTTCACGACCGCGATTGTTCCCGTTCCACTTGCTTGCCGACGTCACAATCGTAAACTCAAGTGGAACGGCTATTCGACCCACCTCTTGACATGAGTCGTTGTGAGCGCTGCGTAAGTGAAAATAATGACATCATCAGTGACGTTTTCGCCACGACCACAACGACCGCGGTCGCCTTGTGGAACGGTAGACGGAGCATTTTGGTCGTTGTCAGATACTACACTAAAGTGCTGAGACCTGAAAAATAATTTTATTATACAATAAGTAATATAGTCTGCGTTAAGAATTCCGAAAAAATCAATTATAATAACATATCAAGACAACTACAAGCTTATGGTTATTATAAAATACAAATTTCCATAAATAAAATTGAAAATATGTATATTTTCAAAACGAGATACATAGACTGGTATTTTTAAATAATAGAGACCTAAATCAAAATTTTGAGTCATTGGATTTAAATATCTATCACATAAAAAATAAGGTACAAAATTGAATAACTTGAT
Source organism: Dendrolimus houi (assembly GCA_039645545.1). Taxonomy (NCBI): domain Eukaryota; kingdom Metazoa; phylum Arthropoda; class Insecta; order Lepidoptera; family Lasiocampidae; genus Dendrolimus; species Dendrolimus houi. The sequence goes on along the minus strand of CM077134.1, from coordinate 18,625,456 downwards.
ATTTTTAATTAGGTTCTGTAATTGTAAGGGTGCGTTATATTTTTATTGCAACCGAGTTAGTCATGGACACTTACGACTTTCGGTCTATGTTGTCATATAATGAACTCTGTGGTCATATGTTTAGCATATCACTGACGTAAGAAAATACAGTTTCTATTATCGTGGCGAAAAGAAATGTTTTTATTAAATAAACGAAGTTTTATTCAATTATTGTTAACTAAAATGAAAAAGTTTTCTGTTAACATTTATTTTATTCATTTATTTATTAACTTACAAACATCGCTATTATTACAGTTGTCAGCAATACGATAGCGTGGTACACATAATACATTATAGATAAACATTATTTAACATACAGTAGAAGATGCACTAAAGTTGATTAACTCCCACTATTTTTATCATTTAGTTGTATATACTTATTAAAATATGCGTCTTGCCATCGCCCCTAGTGTTGCAAATCTCCGTCAACATGTCGTGTGTCTGTACATTGAAGCTAATTAAAACAAACAACTAGAATACACTGTATAATCGATGGAGAACACGATGCAATATTTTTTACATGTTTTCTGTTTGTTCGGAATTCACGTGAAAACTACGGGGCCGATTTCGATGCAGTTTTCATTGATCAACAGCAAATTCTTAGGCTCAAAATCTGCGCTACTTTTTGTTCGGTGAATCCCGCGGGAATTTTTCTGAGAATTATTTTAAATGGCCCGATGAAAAAAAATCAAATTCCAATGTGATTTTCACATAGCAAATCGCACGCTCAATAATAGACTGACTCATTAGGGTTTTGGTCCAAAATGAGTTAAGCATAGAAAGGAGTTCACTTTGACGCCTCCTATCTGCCAATGTCAGGTTTTCTTCGATATCTTGTTTTTAAGCGAAGTTATAGATAGGTATATCGGTCTCTTTCATTCGCATGTGTTTTGGCAAGAAATATTACAAGATAGTAAAATAAATGTTACAGTGAACTTATTGAGTTTTTGTTATATATTGACCGATTGATAAATTAGTTTGTTGAGTATGAAAACCTCTGGAAAGTTTTATTTACAATATTCATAAAACTGTGACCGATTGATAATAATTAAGACTATTTAGCAAATCAAAATATTTTATAATTTTATGGCCTGAAACCTTAAAAATGTGAAGTATTCAGTTATGTATTAAATAAAACATGGACATAATTCAAAATCTGTCACCAAGTTTTACTCAATGTAACATTTCTTTTTATATTAACTAGACAAATCTCAAGAACATAATTTATTAACCAAAAAATATAATACAAAAAAAGAAAATTTCTATAACATTTGTATATCATTACTCATTTTATGAACTTCACACTACACATTCATTTTCTTATTAATATGCTATTTTCATTGAATAGTAAGGGATTTTGTAAGAAAGTCCGGATTGTCAAAACGTTTTTTACGATTTCCCAAATATCAACTTTTTTGAGTTAAGTGAGTCTATTATTGAGCGTGTAAAATGTTATGCAAGAAAATGTGTGATATTTTTAATGCCGCGGAATTTTCAAGGTCAAAAGTTTTTTTTTGTCACTGTATAGGTTCGCTTTTGACCATTATCTCGCTTGATTTAAGCGGAGATATGGTCTAAGATCAAGCACGCTTACCTAGAAGGTACCTCACACGAGACTTAAAGACACTCAGGTTGTAGGTTTCGGGAAAAACAGACTCTGGCAGTGAGTTCCACTCCTTTGCGGCGCGCATAATGAAGGTGGACTCAAAGCGCTTTGTCCGTATAGGTGGTCTGTCCACCACATAGCGGTGCCGCATGCCAGTGCGTCTGGTTGTCCGATGATGGAAGGGAGACGGCGGGATAAGATTGAGAAGCTCCAATGCACACTCTCCAAAATGTATCCGATAGAAAACCGACAAGCTGGCAACCCCGCGTCGATGCTCGAGACTTTGTAATTTGTCATCAAATAGCTGTGGTCTTTGCCTATCAACTTCCTAGCTCTCCGCTCAATCGATTCTAGTGCCTCGAGTTGGTATTTAGCTGAGCCATCCCAAAGACTAGAACCGTTCTCCATAATGCTCGTATTTGTGCTTTAGACTCGATGTACGAGCCAAAATTGAGACTAGATGTTACAGAGATACCAAGAAGCTGGACGTGGACGAAGTCGTGGGTATATCTTGGTGCCTTCGTCTTCCTTTTACCACCGCACCGCATACCATCGCCTAGGCGTTCATCCCCACTTCCTAGAGCCGCTTCGCTCTTGTACGCAACGGTTCTCTAGAACGTTTCTCTTGCGCACTGTGGGGATTAGAATGAGCTCCCAGCCGTGGTTTTCCCACAGCGCGACAATATGGGGTTCTTTAAAAAGGGTGTCATAACTTTTCTTCGAGGCCGGCAGCGCGTTGGCGACCGACACCTCTGGTGTTGCAAATGTCCATAGGCAACGGTAACTGCTTTCCATCAGGTGGACTGTCTGCCTGCCCGCTGTACTCAAACTATATATTTTTTTAAATTTGCAACTGTAACCAAAGCAATTCCACAACCATGTCACGGAGAAATTTTAACGTATTCTCGTTGCGAACGAACGTTATAACGAATAAGGTGTCATGTGTTTTCATTTCACTTCGCTGTTCATTAATCTCCTTACTTACCTTCAGAATGTTGAAGACTGATGGAGGTAATCAATTCTTTTTTTATATATCATATTGTCTTATAAACATTCAAACTTGAAAAATTATAACCAAAAGCGTAATTATGTATTTCTGAACTTGATTGTTTTGGGTTGCTCAGACATTTTGGAAAAAACTCCACTCTTAAATAATATTATGCATGATATTTCATTACAGAAATTGATCCTTATATATTGTTACGACCGACAAAGACATTCACACCTGTATACCTCTTTTGCACAGTTTATTACTTTTCGGCATTTGGACTTCCTTTGTTTACTTTGTGTTTAAAATTTGTGATTAAAAAACAGTCCATTGAGTTTTGTAATCTTTTGTGGTAGTACATAGCCAGGTGTGATTGTAAGAAATTCGGTCCGCGCAGTCAGGTAGACATATTGCATTTGTGCAGCATAAAGCAATGCCGCAATGGAGAGATCGTCAGTCTAGCGATAACCACGAGCGAAGCAAAACGTGTGTAGCCCATGCGGTAACCTATTTAGTGAAGGACTTTGCGCGTTTTATGGAATTACGATCTCGCGCATTACGTTTGGACTGGTTGTGTTCAGTTATATTTGTACATGTGTTATACGTGTTTGTATAGTTCTAATAAAATAAACTCTATAATAATTCCAACGGCATTTTATTTCGAGTCCTATAACTCGTAACAATATACATATACAGGTGAACTATTCAATTTCAATTTTTCAAAATGGGTGGGAGGGTATTATATAATATTTTAATATTATATAAAATAATTAGAGCTAGGCATATTAGCTGAAGAGTTACTTGCGCTGGTTTTTCTCTTCAAGCCACAACATGTTGCGAAGCGGTGGTACATTAGATTAGGCTCCGATAGAGTGAATAATAAACATAACCAAAATTAAAACTATTTAAAACAATTAAAATGAACAAGTTGGCGGTAGGCTAAACAAAATTTTAACAATACTCATTGACACTGACATCTTTGTCTTCCGTGATCACGGCTACTGAAAAGAAGCCGAAACGTTGGAATAATAAAAATAAAAATCAAATAAATTACCTCCCTTAAAACCGTTAAAACTTAGTTTATGTATACTAGTCGTGAAAACTTAAGAAAATATTAAAGTTGTATTGTTACATTTTTGAAAAATCAATTACCCTTGTCAGGAATCGAATCGGCTGATTTTTCAATAAATAAATTTTGAATTAAATAAACACGTACTGTATTATTATACTATATTATAGTGCAGATTGTCAAGATCAATTTCTGAGAAGGAATGTCAAACGGCAAACCAAGGGAAAAGGTTGTTTTAGAACAAAATATTTTATTTTCCATATATAAATTAAACTTCAAATTGCGCCGATCATTTGACACGTTAAAATAAAAACAATTATAGTACGCACAAAACTTAGATAGCGGCCAGCGAGAACGCAGAACTTCCCCCTCCGCTCTTTCAGATAATCTTAAAATTGTATATTGCGGAATGACGTGTACGAACTTCAGAGGCGTATTTAGATTCTGCTTGTACTATAAATAAGATTAATAAAGCAATTAACAAGCAAGTTACTAATAAAATAAACAAAATAAGACAATAGAATAAATACAAAAAAATAAATACAGGTGATAAAATAAGTCAAATATTTTCGTGTTTTTAGCTTCTCTAAATGTTTCTTCGACGTTCCGATGCCATCTTCAATGATAAAATTTCTTATACCGATGACCCAGAGTAGAATGAATTCTCTCCAGTTTATCCCAGACATGTCAAAGTTGAAAATACCTTGATCGCACTTTGACATTTTATTGTAAAGTTTCTCGGTGTTTGAGATTTTAAACCCCCATTGATTGGAGGTGAAAAATTGCAACACTTGTGTCACTTTGAAAATTAGTTTATAGCGTTTCACTAATCTGAAACATGGAGAAAAATAACCCTGTTTAATAAATACGCTTTTAAGACAAAACCTCTGCAACAATATTCATGAAAATTACATGATTATACAGAAGAATACTAAATACAGATTCCACGGGAAACGGTCATTTTTTGTAAATACAAAGGAGCATATAAGATATTCCGGTCCACAGACAACATCTGTGCCAAATTTCACCCAGATTCATTCAGCCGTTCTGGTGTGATTGGGAAACAAACATATATCCATATTCTCATTTATAATATTAGTGTAGAAGTAAAGATTTTTTTTTAAAAGTCTATATAAAACCATTAAAAAGAATACAAACAGTAAAAAAAGTAGCATAGATTTAAAATCTAAGAATTTGCTGTCGATCAGCGAAAACCGCATCGAAATTGGCCTAATAGTTTTAACGTGAATCCTGAACAAACAGATAAACAGACAAGAAATCTAAAAAGAAATGCATCGTGTTCTCCATCGTTTATATAGTCTATTCCAGTGGTTTTTTTTAAATAGCTACAATGTATTAAAGTACACGACATGTTTAGAATTTTATAACATTACTAGCTGTATCCGGCAGACGTTGTCCTGTCCTTAAAAATGAAAAATATAGAACCCGATTGTAGCGCCATCTACCTGGTTCAAATCTGAATCTAAAACATCCTGGGACACTTGAATACACACAAAAATCATCAAAATCGGTTTGGAAGAATTTAGTGACATACAGACGAACAGAAGAATTTTATATATTAAAATGTTTGGGCCAGAGACCCCTCGTGGGTGTCCTTAGCACACCCTACCAAAGTTTTATCAGAATCTGATTAATGCTTTAGGAACACATCGAGGACAAACATATAAACATTGATTTTTATTAATAAGATAGATATATATTAGGGTGTTTTGTTGTGAAATTTTTTTGTATATATTAACGCGAGTTAGTACAATAATATTGAAAGTGGTTAAGTATGGAGCAAAAGTTATTTTGTACATCGATAGATGGCGCTAGTCAAACAATAGATCGCAGTATGGTTTGCGTTTTGGTAATATAAGTATGTAAGCAGATATTGAGAAGGCGTGAAAAGCTTTTCCATTGAAATACAGTTAAATCAAGATTATTATTTCCATAGCTCAACTGCATTTTATGCTATCATATCGGACTTGATCGCGATTTACTCAGAATTAAACAATCTACAATAGTGTCCATTGCGGCGAAAGTGTAACGTATACTGGTGAGTTGGTACACGTCACTGAAATTGATTTTCACCTAAAATTCTAGTATTTTTGCTGTTATCTCATAAGCAATGGACATTACAAAAAAATGAAAACAGCCAATTTATTGGAAGTTTAATTTCCTACAAATTAGTGTCAGAGACCTAATTGCTTAGATCAATATTTTCTGAGATATTGAACTTTAACTCATTAGTGGTATAATTTTTTATGGTTAAAGAGTTTGAAATCTTTGATTTTTCATATTATATTATTTACATATTAAAAAATAGACGAAAAATATCACCGTGATATATACACAATATAAATATGTTTATTTTATTTAAAATTTAGTTACGAATTCAATATTTGTATGTTATTATTTTTTAGTAATCAATATCTTATACTAATATATAAAGCAGAAGAGTTTGTTTGTTTGCTTGAACGTGCTAATCTCAGGAACTACTGGTCTGATTTGAAAAATTCTTTAAGTGTTAGATAGCCCATTTATCGAGGAAGCCTATAGGCTATATATCATCACGCTAATACCAATACGAGCGGAGCACTAATGAAGAATGTTTCAAAATCGGGGGGATATTTTAACTTACTTTTTTTATAACTATTCCACGCGGACGAAGTCGCGGGCAGAAGCTAGTATATAGGGTCACTTCAGCAGGCATTATGTTAATAAATACATTACATTTATATCAGAGCTTCTCATGAACTTTTTAAAGTGGTCTTTTTTTTGTACAAAAATATTGTAAAGCGTAAAATATACAGTTATTGGCGAAAATCATATTAAACAGAGTTTATTGTCTATGCTGTAAATATTGTAAGCTGTTGGATATGTAATAAATAAATAAATTTCTTCACGACGTTACGTCATGTCGGATACTGATATCAACGAGCATTGCTCATCTCAAATAGATATCGATGATATCAGGCCTGTTAGCTCAAGCGATCCCAGTAGAGTGTTTACGAGATGTATCTTTTAATATTATTTATGTCTTCTAGTATTTTTCCGTATAGGCATGAAGAAAGAATACAATTTCCTGCGACCAGGCGGCCTGTCGTAAGAGGCGACAAAACCACCTACAAGCAGTAGGGTATTTGTTCGTCTGGATATCTAGTATAGATATAGATATATTTATTTCTTAAATTAGTTTGAGTATTTATGTATCTATTGCCTTTTCCCTGCACTACCTATATCGCCTGATTCAGATTTCTTTGATTTCGTTTGCCTGAAAGAGGTCGCTTTGAGCGATAAGGTCGCCTATTGTATTGCCTAGAAAACATTGTAAATATGATCTGTTTTTGTAATTATATATATTGGTGTGCAATAAAGTGTTATCTCTCTCTAGTACCAGAGACACGCATGCACTACTTAGGTAGTCTTCTAACCTAATGCACAATTGCTACAACTACCACATGCTAACAACGTCGCAGGAAAACATCGTGATGCAATCTGCACATCCAGATAACCGATGTATCAACCTACCAAGCCGCCTTGGACAAGCGTGGCGGGTATAATGTCCGCTCCCCTGCAATGGGAGGCTCGAGCCCAGCAGTGGGACATTTATGGGCTGTTATTATATAAACAGGCTCTGAAACGTGTTATCGCTATTTAAGGGCAAGAAACGCCAAAAATCTCCCCAGCAAAACGAGTAGCTAAAATATTAATTTTTAAATTAAAGATTGTTAGCCATGCACAAAATAATGGTTGGTTTAGATAGAAAGCAAGACTATTCTATGTCTAGCCATGTGGATGAAGTCTGGAATCGTCTTTGTCCAGACCAAACAGTCTAGACTATCTGGTCTAGAATATGCCATCATAACATCCTTGAGCTGTGTTCCGGCATTAGTAGCCACAGGGCCGGTCCCAGCTCTTTTGCTGCCGTAGGCAAATTTGCAAAATGGCTTAAGAAAACTAAGAGAAGTCTTCTACCTAGCGTACTTCTCCCAGAACCCTGTCTATTCGTGTTGTGTATATTTGTTGATTTCACTACTCATATATTTTGTACATTGAAGTGAACGAATCGAAATATATTTTTGGGTGTTGTTTTTTTGGCTTTAGTAGTTCAAGCGTTATTGTTGACATTTTTCCCACCTTTAAATTTCGCCTGCTGTGTCGAGCCGCCCTGATGGCCAGGTTCCTGTCTCCCTTTAAAGAGCGGCAGCACTTTGGTAGTACCTTAGGTGTGACAAATGTCCATAGGCGATGGTAACCGCTTTCCATCAGGTGGGTCTACCTGCTGAACTTATGCAATAAAAAATCTTTCTTGTTAAAAACTTAACTTACCTTGAATTCTTTTTGGTTAATTTCGAGTGTACATCAAAAAGATAAGCTGGTATAAAGTGGTATATCATTATTATTAAATAATAAAGCCATTCCTTCTGAACATTGAAGCAGAACGGGTACCATAGCGATCTTGGTGATGTATAAGGTAAAGATTCTACGTTGAGTATATGACTTACTTCCCCTGAAACAAGTAATTATCATACACAACTAAATATTTAAAAAGGGACCTAAAGCAGCCTTTGTACAGATTCGTATTACAAATATAACAAGTACTTTTATCCAAATGTATTTATTTTGACTGTTATAATTATCCGACTATGGGACCGTGACCCCAATTAATTGGGACATGGTAAAAGAAAAGAGAGAAAAAGAGAGGAGAGCAAAAGAGAGGAGAGAGAAGGGGACTGTGGGCGCTATTCATTTTATTTTTTAATTGGAATTTTCACATATTATAATATTATTACGACTAAATACGCCGACAAAAGTGGATTCACACCTGCATACCAAAAATACACACTTTATTACCTTTTTGACATATGGACTTCTTTTGTGTACTTTGTGTTTAAAATTGGTGATTAAAAAACAGCTCATTGTGTATTGTAATCTTTTATGGCAGTCATTAGCCAGGTGTGCGGGCTACGATATCTAAGAAATTGCGTCGACGCTTGCAAGGTAGACATATTGCATTTGTACAGAAAAAGCAATGCCCAACGGAGGGGTGAGGCAGTTGAGCGATAAGCACAAGCGAAGCGAGACGTACACTACATTCGGTAATTTATTTAGTGACGGACTTTGCGCATGTTATTGAATCGTGCATTACGTTTGGACTGGTTGAATACAATTATATTTGTACCTGTGTTATATGTGTTTGTATAGTTGTAATAAATTCTATAATAATTCCAACGGCATTTTAATTCGAGTCCTGCAACTCGTAACAATATTTTAATTAATTAATTTTATAAATAATGTAATATTGTAATTAATTGTACGAGCTAAATCTGCACGCCAATCTGGCAAAAACATGTGTACTTAAATATACTACTGTAACACTTTTTAAACCATGTTTTATGCAAGTAAATACATTTTTATTTTTATATGAATCCGTGCAGGAACGGAGAAAGAATACAATTTCCTGCGACCAGGGGGCCTAGCATAATAGGCAGACCAATCGACCCGCGACCAGTTCTTCTTCCCTTCTTTATCTTCTATACATATTTATTTGAATGGCGAAACGTGGTTTATAATATGAATTTATTTTTATTTTATATTGTATATGTTTATTATATAGATAGATAGATAACACTTTATTATACACAAATACAAAAATGAACTTAAAGACTAAAATTATATCTAGTTATGTACAAAGGCTGGTCTTATCGCCAAAAAGAGATCTGTTCCAGACAACCCCAGGAATGATATGGCGATGGTGGTATACGTAACATATAGTACGAACTACTTATATGCAAAATTTTTGTATATTACATAGATACATATATTTAATATACATACCATATAATCTACAAAATATATAAACGTTTATAGATGTATTTCAATTTTCAATATCATATTCCAACGACAGGTAGTATTTTTTGCTTGTCTAATAGCAACAGGAAGCGCGTTCCAAAGCTGTATAGCCTAACATTAAAAGAATTGTTGTAAAACGTTGAGTTATGCAGGAGTGTTCAATTTAAGTTTAGTAGAAGGACGTAAATTATGAGAACACAAAAGAAAATTCAAAACGTTGTTTGGGATAATCAGGAGTACTAAGGACAAATAAAATATTATAGAGAAAAGAAAGGATGTGAGTATTCCGCCGAAATCAAATTGGCAACCTCTTGAGTTTTTTTTCGGAATTCAGAGCCATGGTCATACTTGCGTAGGCCAAATATGGAACCGTCAGCAAAAATTTTGCAGGCGCTCAAGTTTATATTTTATACTTTTGGTGCGGATCGAGTTATTTACATAATATACACATGTATGGTGTGTTGCGGGCGTGATATATTTTATCGTATGTTATGTTATTTACAAAGCGGAGCAATTTTTAATTTAATTTGGTCGGTTTGCCCATCTGGATGGCTACTACCCCTGGTCTAGAGTATGCGGCCATAAAAACTTCGAGTTATATTCCGGCAATAGTGGCCATTTCCAGTTTCCTTTTATAGAGCGGCAGCACATGGGAAGCACCTTTGCTGTTACAAATGTCCATAGGCGACGGTAATCATTTTCCATCAGGTGGGTTGTCAGCCTGTCTGCTGACCTCGTGCAATAAAAAAGAACTATGCTATACCTCATCTGCTTATAAACAGGTTGTATACTAACCCCAAGTACGCTTGTAGACACCCGAACATGCATTGTATATCCGTATATCAGTTTTCCCTTCGTTAGATCTTCGTGCTGTCTCCCAAGCAGAGGCTATGATTATATTATTCACAAGATCTATGGGAACAAAGTCGATGCTTACATCATTCCTTGCCTTCAAAGCGTGCATAACACCAGTTGTGATGTCGTGCGCCATCTGGAAATGCAATTTTACTTGAATTATGTCACAATCAGTTGCATAAATTGACATGCTTTAGAGGTAGCTTCCGTTATGTTGCATCTAAGATATAAAACAATATACCACCACCAATGACAATGACAATTAAATCACTCAACAACAACATCTAGAAAGTTTTTAGAATTCGTAGCCAATTTGGCTTAACTGGAAACCTTTTTTTTTATGTGCATGGGGAATACATTTCGTACCATACTGAATCCGTTTCGACTGTGGGGGTGGGACCGAACCGCGGCGATGAGCGCTGCGTAGCGTGTGCGAAGACTCTGGGCGGAACCAACTACTCCGCTAAACCTAAACCTGCGTCCCATACCCGGCGCTTGTTTGCAGGAACACGAGATGACGAGCGAAGCTACACCCATTGTTCAACCGCGCAACAAGCTTAGGTCACCCCGGGATGCAGAGTGACCCACTAATTGGAAACCTTATAAAACTCAATGAAAGACAATCAAATAGATTTGTTCGCGGGGGAAGGACATAGATTACCTTTTGTCTTAAGTAACAATTTGAAAAGGGTGTTTCAAGACAAAAAAAATTGTATACTATTTAAAGAGCGTTTATTTTCACTTTTGACGTTTGCACGTCTATCAAGTTACATATTTCTTGACAGTAAAGCCCACATGAAGCAAATGACGTAGGCTACGTTCCACAAGAGACACACAACGAGCACGTTTACGACCGCGATTTTCCCGTTCCACTTGCTTAAGGGCGTTACAATCACAACTCTCGTGGAACCGCTTATGGAGCGTTGATGTCATTAACGACGAAATACACAAATGTCATTGGTTGAATTGAAAATCTCGCCTTTTTCGATGTCAATCGATAGAGAGAATTAATGCTCTGTGGTCAACGCCCACTTCGACCTACCTCTTGAAATGGTTCGTTATGGGCGCTGTGTGATCGAAAATGATGACGTCATCAGTGACATTTTCGCCACGATCATAACGACCGTGGTCGCCATATGAAACAGCTGACGGAGCATTTTTGGCCATGTGAGATACTAGAGGAACGCGTCCATAATTGTCTGTATTGTTGTGGGTGACGTGATAGTGATGTTCTACGAGTCCATGTAACACGCAGTAAATAAATCAATAGTAATCGATTTGAAAATAAAAAATAAAGTACTTTATTTTTTTTCTTTTATTACAAAATTGGCTTATTTAATATAATAGGCTGGGGAAAAAGTCTTTTCGCATATAGTATGTATGAACTTGTAATAAGATCTCTTTGGCTATACCATTTATATCTGGCTGGTTTTAGTATCATTAAAAAGTTTTAATTTTAAAGAAGATAATTCCAAATTCAAATTAGGAAAATGTGTGGTTTTCATTTGTTTTTATTATTGTTAAAATGAGTGAATCTAATGAAGAAATTCGATACATTTTAAAATGTTACTACAAAAAAGCTAAAAATGCAACACAAGCCGCGAAAAAAGATTGTGATGTTTATGGACCTAATGAAGTATCTGTGAGAGTAGCGCAAATTTGGTTTAAGCGTTTTCAATCCGGAAATTTTGATATCAAAGATGCACGTCGCTCTGGTCGCCCTGTTACGAACAAAATTGATGCCATTTTTGAAAAAGTGGAGCAAGATTAGATATTAGTAGTTACGATGTAGCTGGAGAACTGGGAATTAACCACAAAACGGTTTTGGTGCATTTGAAAAAAGCTGGGTACACAAAAATGCTCGATATTTGGGTGCCTCATGAGCTCACTGAAAGAAACCTAATGAACCGTGTACTCATTTGTGATTCTTTATTACGACGTAATGAAACCGAACCATTTTTGAAGAAGCTGATAACTGGTGATGAAAAGGGGATCACGTACGACAAGAACGTGCGAAAAAGATCATGGTCAAAGGCCGGTCAGGCTTCACAGACTGTGGCGAAACCCGGATTAACTCGCAACAAGGTGATGCTGTGTGTATGGTGGGATTGGAAGGGCATTATTCATTATGAGCTGTTACCGCCAGACAGGACCATGAATTCTGAACTGTACTGCGAACAACTGATGAGATTAAAGCAAAAAGTTGAGAGAAAGCGGCCGGAATTAACCAACAGAAGGGGTGTGGTTTTTCACCATGATAACGCTAGACCTCACACATATTTAGCCACTCAACAAAAATTACGAGAGTTTGGCTGGGAGGTGTCAATGCATCCGCCGTATAGTCCTGTCCTTGCACCTTCAGATTTTCACCTGTTTCGGTCTCTGCAGAAATCCTAAGGCAGTGTCAGGTTAACATCACGAGAGGACTGCCAAAACCGCTTGTCGCAGTTTTATGATCAGAAGCCGCAAAAATTTTATAGTAATGGGATCACGTCCCTACCTACAAGATGGCAAAAAGTTATCCAACAAAATGGCACCTACATACTTTAGTCAAATGTAAATAAACTTAATAAAAAAACCTTTTGAAGTTTTATATAAAATGCGAAGAAACTTTTTCCCGAACCTGATATGTAAAACATGTTCATTGAAATGTGGATATATTTATTAAACGATATAGTATTTTTAGGAAATATTTAGATGAGATAAATTGATTAAAACTTATTTATGATTGAAGTCGATTTTTATAACAAATCGTGTCGGTAACACATTATGGTCCAAGATCCCAGTCCCCAGAATTCGTGATTTTAGGAAAGATGAAATTTTTAAGATCGGTACTTTAACATAAACTTAGAAAGGAATAGAATTATTCAAGTCAATTCAATATTATTTATATTAAAATTTTATAATTATATATATTCACGCGTCAGAGTGTATGTCACTTGTACTTATACGCTTGAATAATAATCTAATGTTCTCGCACTTCCTCACCACAGCGGAATTCTTAACGAATCTGGGAAGATGTTTGGCCCGTCAGATTTGTCTGGCTTATTGGAAAATATTTTAAAATATTATACTTGATAATATATATAAAATTCAGCCTTCCTAAAATGACGTAAGTTCTCACACTTTTTTTAAAAGTGTCTGTCAAAAGTTATGGCCCACAGGAAGTGTCTGGCAACTGTATATCTTTGTGTATAACAATATCATATATGACATGTGTAAAAACTAGCCTTGCTACTTTGAGGTAAATTAGCATAGTTTTTTTACACCTTTGATACCTGCTACCTGAAAAACGGCCCCGCTTTCTGCTTAGCGAGTATCCATTCCTATCTAAGCTATGTTAAACTAACGAGCCTAAAAAAATCATCTTTTCTAAAATCACATAAGTCTGGGGTGACTGGGATCTCACTCTATTACTAATTAATCTGTCATCGACTTATCAAAAGTAAAATAAATGCTTGGAAAGGGTATAATAATAAACAATACGTAAGTTATAGAAGATATGAAAAATTATAGGCTTTTGATACTTACGCCCGTGGCACCATTCAGAGTGGTTCTGTCGACCCAACCTGGATACGGCTCTGAGTATGAACACAGCACTGAAATAATTATAAAAAATATAAGAAATATATTATATTTTTTATAATTATACATATATTTAGACCTGGCCACACTTCGCCAAGACTTAGTATGATATCTATACAAACAAATAAAATTGAAGTGTCTGTAATGTCAAATACGTTTAGTTTAATATTTTCTTTCTTTCTTCTTTTCTTCCTAGTTATTATTGAATTGTTAAGTGTTCAATTATATTCATAGTTAGCAGAAAATAATATAATTTTGTTACAACTCAGGTCTCGATAAAAAACAAAATCCACCGGCATATCTGAAAAAAAAACACATTTTATTACCTGTCGGCATTTGGACTAATTGTAATTCTTTTATGATCGTCTTGTTTTGTTTACCTATTAATTGGCATACGTTTCTAGAGAACAGCCCATTGTTTTATTGTACTCATTTATGGTCGCTTGCGGCCGACTCATTAGCCAAGTGTTTCGGATTACGTCGACTACGATACGGGCACATTGCATTTGAGCAATATAAGACGATGGCCTGATTAAGAGAGGGGCAGTTCAGAGAGAATTACGATCAAGGCGTGACGTGTGTACAATCGGAGATCTAATAGTGACGGAATTTGCGCGTTTTATTGAATTACGACCTTCTGCATTACGTTTGGATTTGTTGTGTTTGGTTATATTTGTAGCTGTGTTATACGTGTTTGTATAGTTCTAATAAACTCTATAATAATTCCAACGGCATTTTAATTCGAGTCCCGCTAAGCTCATAACAATATGTATATATATGTAGTCCCAAAAATAATATTGACTACTTTCTACACGTATAACACGGATGAACATGTCAAAATAACAGCTTTTTACTAAACGCATATGAAAGTGTATAAGGCATATTTGTCTAAAAATCAATTCTTAAAATGTTGGTCTCTCTGTCTGAATGTTCCGGCAAACCTTTGAAACGGCCGTAGCGATTTTGACGGAACTTTCATTGGCAAATAGCTGATGTTATAAGGAGTAACTTACGCTACTTTTTTTAGGGTTCCGCGAAAAAAAATCCAAGCAGACGAAGTCGCAGACACAGCTAGTTTATTAATAAAAAAAGAAACTGCGAACATACTCGTACATTATTGAATTGGGCTATTCTTTAAATGCTATTGAACTTCGTATACGTGCTAATGGCAAGAGTGAATTCTGAACTGGTGGAGTCATGCTGGAATCCATTATCCTATTCACTGTTTAGGGATGACCCTAATTGGGTGGAGGAGTGATGTGGAATGCTCCTGCGTCTCAAAGGAAGATCTTCCAGCGAGGCTATTGCTATGCCTCGCAAGCCGAGGCCTCTCCTATATGGACATCAAAATGATTTCAACACAATCTGTTGTTCGAGGGTTCCGTACACATAAAACAGAAATTGTAGACATTAGTCACTTCACGAAACCTTTCACGCACTTGGCCGTGTTTGCCCTTACTGTGACTTAATTTACTTACCAGTAGATGGTCGCACGATACACACAGGAAAAGCAGTTGTCTGTTTGATTAACTCTTCAGTTATAGCTTTTGTAAATGTATAACTATTTGGCCATTCTTGCATTAATCTGAAAATTGTGAATTAGTTATACAAATCAAATAATTTATTGCATAAAAACATGGTTATACAATAGGTCTTGTTATTTTATACAGAGCACATGTTTTTTGTCGATTGGGCGTACAATATATATATATTTTTTAATTTATATCATAAAGGTATTATTTGGTTTTAATTATTATCGGTAATATTTTAATCTTATAATTATGTATATCCTTAAATTTAACAAATACTAAATGACACATAATTTAAATTTATATATGTTTCTAATGATATTTATATGGTACAAATATTATAAATATATTTAAACACTTAACATTTTAACTTATCACTTACATTTAAAACTTATTAAGGA
Source organism: Dendrolimus houi (assembly GCA_039645545.1). NCBI lineage: Eukaryota > Metazoa > Arthropoda > Insecta > Lepidoptera > Lasiocampidae > Dendrolimus > Dendrolimus houi. The sequence goes on along the minus strand of CM077134.1, from coordinate 18,609,525 downwards.
ACTCACTTACACTGTAGTGGCTTTTTCTTATTAGTACTTTTTTTAAATGTGATTTAAACAATTTAGTTTTCAGAGCTTTAAGCTCTTTTGGGATTTTATTATATATCTTTGGGGCCATGCACACTATACTCTTATACAGTTAAGTAGTTTTTGCAGGGTGCACACAATACAATAATGACAATTTGTATATTTCGATAAATATGTATGTTTATCTTATAATTTATGTATCATTTTCCTTCATATTTACGTATATATTATATCCATTGCATATCTACCCCCATCCATACCAGTTTCTGTCCATCTAAAGGTTATAATAACAGTTCATAACTCCTACTATAGGGGGAACGGGACAGTATACCCGCTACGCTTGTCCAAGGCCGCTTGGCAGGTTTGACACATCGGTTGTCTTGATGTGCAAGGTTGCATCACGATGTTTTCGTTCACCGTTGTTTCTAGGGTTTTATTACAGTGGACTGTGATTTTATTTGGAGGATTTATGGGAGCGAAAGGTATGCCAGATCCTGCACAAAACCAATGAAAGAAAGAAAGAAAGAAAAAATGATTATTTGGTCATCACACAACGAGACACATGGCAATGAATTGTACCGTAATATATACCACAAAGTCTCGCAATGGCACCAAATATGTGCAGTTCAGCATGTGCCAGGCAATAGGTGCCTGACACTGGTTTTCAACTGCACCTTAGGACGGACGGGTGTTGCACTGTTATTTATATATATATATATATATATATATATATATATATATATATATATATATATATGTGTGTGTGTGTGTGTGTGCGTGTGTTTGTAGTGTGAATAATAATAAATGAGGTAATAAGCATCGCTAATCTCTGAATCCAACTTCCATGGAGCAGCTAGGTCAGCTCCTGGCAGTGCACGGTACTAACGGGTGACACTTTGTGTTCTTTGACAAAAGCAGGCACGGCTTGTATTTAAAGTTTAAGAAGACGTATCAACTAGAAGTGAAACGATCACTGTGGTCTTTCTAAGGAGCACGTGGGATGTCTAGACTGACATCTTGTGGGTGGGAGACTGGCTTTACCACCGGGCAATGGCGGGGGAAACGAAAGCCAGCCGCACTTGTTAAACTACCCTCATCAGCATAAATGTGAGGATCCAATACCCACCACGCTTGTCCAAGCCGGCTTGGCGTGTTCTTCACGATGTTTATCTTCGCCGTCAACACATGGTATTTGTAACAATATGCATATCAGAAACCTGCTCAAATAGTACATTACTTTTGGCTAAGATTCGAACTCGCTTTCGATCGAATTCGTGATTTTTATTGCCAAAAGCTGGTAAATAGGTAAACGGCCCATCTGATGGAAAGCGGTTATCATCGCCGTTAAAAATTTGTAACACCAAAGATTCTGCCGACCTCGAAGGGTGACTGAAACCCAGCCACTAATGCCGGAACACAACTCAAGGTTGTTATGGTTGCATACTGTGGACTAGGGGGTGGTAGCCATCCAGACTAGCGAATGCCTTACCACCTGAGTGTGGGTTGTCTTGTCGCCACTTACGACAGGCCACCCGGCTCCAGGAGATAGTACGCATCCTCCATTACTCCACGGTTATTATTGTGGAGATTACCCGTTAAACACAGAGTACATCTATATATACAAAACAAAGTCGTGTTAGTTACACCATTTATAACTCGAGAACGATTGGAAATATTTTTATGTTTTTTGTGTTTTTGGAATTGTCTTCGTCATATAGGATAATAAGTATTCAAATATGATATTCATCAATAAAAAAGATATCATTAAACAAAATCAGTCTAGCCATTCATTTGTTATAACCTTTCCCGGCCGATTTCGGCAATGGTGACTGCATTGAAACTCATTTTCATGTGTCAGATTTGGGTGAAATATTTTCGTGTGTGTTCAAGTGGGTCCGGGGTGGTTTAGATTCAAATTTGAATCAGGTAGATGGCGCTGCAATCGCGTTCCAGAATTTAGATGAAACTATTTTCGTGTGTGTTCAAGTGTATCCCGGGATGGTTTAAATTCACGATTGGACCCGGTAGGTGGCGCCGCTGAATTCCTCTTTGTATTTTTTCAAGAAGATTCGTGAATGGCTTAGATTAACAATTGGTCCCGGTTGATGGCACTGCAATCGGTTTCTAGATTTTTATTTTTAAAGGGCAAGACAACGTCTGCCGGGTACAACTAGTTAATAATATATAATAGGAGATCGTTAAATGAGAGTCGTGTAGGTCGTTGTAACTTAATGGTTAGCGCATGCGTCTCAAACTCAAAGGGCGCTGGTTTGAATCCTGGCCGGAACGCATGCACCACTTAGGCAGTTTTCGGACCTAATGTGCATATTGTTACAATTAGCACGCGCTAACAACGGCGAAGTAAAACATCGTTATGCAAGCTGCACATCGAGATAACTGATGTATCAAATCTGCCAAGGATTGGACAAACGTGTCGGGTATACTGTCCGTTCTCCTGTAATGGGAGGCCCGAGCCCAGCAGTGGGACATTTATGGGCTGTTATTATATATTAAACTAGCTGACCCGGCGAACTTCGTACCGCCATATTTTCTGAATTCCTAAAAGCCTTTGTTTCATGACATAAAAACAAAATCGGTCTAGGTGATTAGGAGAATTCTAGAACCCGATCTCAGCGCCACCTAGCGGTTCTAATTGTGAATCTAAACCATCCGGGGACCCATTCAAACACAAAAAACAAATATCATCAAAATCGGTCCAGCCGTTTAGGAGGAGTTCATTGTCAACACACGTACAGAAGAATTATATATATGTATATATATATATATATATATAGATGAGAGGTTTTTATGATGCTAATAATGATATTTTATTGTGGGTTTAAAACATGTAAGTTAACCAAACAGAGAATCCTAATTTAATTTTAGTTATCCGTTCGCGTTGTTGGTGATTCCATACTCACAGACAGTCTAGATACGCTTGGGAGAGACTTCGCGTCTCTCTGCGTATTCTACAGACTGTATACCGGCAGTGTTCCGAAGAACTGTTTAGAATGGTGGCTTCGTCCTCTTTCTCTTTCTACCATCGCACCGCTCGCCATCGGTTGGTTGTTCATCCCCACTTTCTCGAGCTGCTTCGCTCATGTACGCAAAGGTTCTGTAGAACATTTCTCTTGCGTACCGTGGGGATTTGGAATGAGCTCCCAGCCGAGGTTTTCCCACAGCGCTACGATATGGAGTTTTTCAAAAAGGGTGTCATATAATTTCTGCGAGGCCGGCAACGCGTTGGTAACATCTCTGGTGTTGCAAACGTCCATAGGTGACGGTAACCGCTTTCCATCAGGTGGGCCGTCAGCCTGTCCGCTGTACTCCAGCTTTTAAAATAATTAACAACCAAACTTTAAATAATTAGAAAATATAATATATAAAAAGGTATATTAGGAAAAGAGTACGCAACAGATATAGAGGATGTCCTTTTGGATAACAATAAGCACATACTTATCTTCAATAGCTCTGATGCGCGGTGCATCTATTTCTTCGGCCATTTTTATCATAACATCTGGTGGCACAGGACATTGGTAAAAAATCTCCATCACATTTTGATTACAACGACTTTCAGTTGCATGGGAATACGCTGTGGATACATGAACGAACGACCTGGAATAAATGGATGAAAGATTATGTAACAATTTTAAATGTTTTAGGATTCGGTATGGTAAAAATGTTTCGTGATGTCGGTCCGTTTTAGGTAAACGTGTTGCTGAAGTTTCTTGGCGCTACATATATTCATTTATTCACAAATTTTTATATTGCATGAACTCCTTCAAGCTTTGGTGTGATCGATAAGTCACTTCTTAAGCTGGCAAGGGAATATATTGTTACGTATTTGCGGGATACGAATTAAAAAATGCCGTTGTATTTATTACAAAGTTTATTAGAAGTACAGGCACGTAATTCACAGTTCTTACAAATACAATAAGTCCAAACCGTAAAGCAGGAAATCGTTATCACATAAATCGGGGAAAAGTTTTGAAAGTACACTAGGTAACGCTTCGGTCGCAGTTGAATCTCAAACGGTTCATCCTCGACCGATCGACCTTATATATTTGCCAAATAGACATGGCTCTCCAGGAATATGCCCATTATTCTTTGGATTCATCGAACTCGTAACTTTATGGCTTCTAAGAATGTGCACGAATGCATACAATAGAAAATAAGGATTTATGACGTCTTACCGAGAGGCGTGCTAAGGGATTAGCGCGAACAATAGATTACTCAAATTCAGCAATAAATCACCTGGAAAGGATTAGTACCGGTTTGCAACAATATATTTATACTACTGGAGAGTTTGTTATTTTCTCCATAATATTCGTTAGTATATTTGATTTCTCTTATTGCCTCGGTACCGGCGCAATCTTAAATCTCTGATCTGAGTTTCAAACGAGCGTATCTCTCTATGCTTCATGTACACTAAATCATTGGTCAATCATTACTTCTTCTCCTTAAACAGCTATAATACGTTGCGAAGCAAGACTAATTTTTAAACTTATATGTATGACCTTCAAGAAATGTTCACCAGTGTATCTTTTCAAAAAAATTAATTAAGAACATTTGAAAGTGTTTACTTTGAATCTTGAAACAATTCTATTTGCACTTGGTATTAGAAATAGCAAGCAATGAAGGAGTTATGAATGTATATAAAATAAATAGTCAACTAAATTTTGATATCAATTTTTGCAACATTTATCAATAATAATTGTATTTTATTGCCTTTATCCATTTATGTATTTAATTGTATGACATAAGATAATTGAAGCAAATTGGTCGCTAAGAAAAAATTACAGCACAGCAAATATCTTTCGTAGGCAATCAAATCTTAGGTATAGAAGCAGTTCACCATACAAAAATTCAAATTCAGTTAGAAAATACATGTTAAACTAGTTGTGCCCGCGACGTCGTCCGCGTGGAATTTGTTTTCAAAACCCCCCGATTTTGAAACATTCTTCGTTGGTGCTCCGCTCCTATTGGTCTTAGCGTGATGATATATAGCCTATCGCCTTCCTTGATAAATGGGCTATCTAAAACTGAAAGAATTTTTCAAATCAGACCTGTAGTTCCTGAGATTAGCGCGTTCAATCAAACAAACAAACAAACTCTTCAACTTTATATATTAGTATAAGATTTAAGTATCATGCTAAGGCATGATACTTAAATATGCATAGACATTGAACGGACGGTTAAAATGTAATAATCGCTGTTTTGTCACATAATTCTAGTAACTTTTTTATTCTAGTAATTTTTTTACTTTTTTATGCACACGAGCCTTAGTACTTGTTTCAGTCATTTATCATTACTAAAAACTATGATTTGATGGAAACTATACTTATAATCTATACTAATATTAGGTAGGAAAGATTTGATTGTTTGTTTGTTTGCATTGAATAGGCTCCGAAACTACTGAACCGATTTGAAAAATTCTTTGACTGTTGGCAAGCTATACTATCTCCGGGTAACATAGACTATATTATATTTTCAAAAAAGTTAGGAATCCTTCCTAGAACTCCAATAATGTAACCCAAGGTGTAAAAAAATACCTAAAATCGCGTGCGCTGCGAAAACTATTGATGATAGAATAAAATAATGTACTGCGACTTTGCAGAACACATCATTATTTACTAAAAGTGTCGCGAAATCATGTCTAACTATTACAGTTATGCCACAATAAGGCTCTTCATTTGTATCTTGGTATTCATCCTTATCAAAATAAATTGCTTCATATTCAAGACTGCTTCTATACCTTTATATAACTTTTTGAATTATTCATTTCGGACATTCCATACGAAAGATATCACGAGTTTAAAAATGTAAGTATTAGAAAAAAGTTGCGTGGTCACCGCTCATCCTGCTCGGCTATAATAAATATTTTGAATTCGCTTAGTAGGTAATTAAACTCAACAAAAAAGTTATTTCTTAGATACCCGTGCGAAGCTGGGGCGACCGTTAGTATACTATAAAAGGGTGTTTACCTAAGTTTTTTGCAAGCCTGTCCCAATTTCAACACATCTCTAGTGCCTCTGATGTTTGTTATTGTAGCATTTGCTACTGGTGCATTAAATTTTACCATCGCTGCGCTGTGTACGATTATTTGCACCTGAAAGTATCAATTTCTTTATAGGTTTCCAATACCCTTGTAGCGTAGGTATATTATATAATTTCAAATGTGTTAAATATTGAATATCTTGGATATACCGTTAGCCCGGTACGTAGAGCACAGCCCCGTCAGACAGTACCGTTCAGCCTCGCCCCTGCTACCTGAAAATGGCTATCCCTTTTCAGGTAGACGGCAAAGGCGAGGCAAGGACAGTTATCAGGTATCACGGAGTTGTGCAAAACGTGTGTTAGTAAGTCCAAGACATTTAAAGTCATAATCGTAGATTAAATAAACGAACAATCCTTCTGTATTATAAATGTGTATAACATTCTTCCAAAATTTATATATTAGTGATATGACATTCTGTATGTGTTTGATACGTAAATAAAAATATACTTTAATTATCGAAACATGTGTAAGTTATTTGTGTACACACTATTCCCTGTAGGAATGGAAAAGATACTAATTCCTGTTACAGCCTGTCGTAAGAGACGACAAAAGAACTCACAAACAGTTGATAGGGCATTTGGCCGCTTGGATGGCCACTACTTCTAGAGCATACCTCCATAACAACCTTGAGTTGTGTCAATGCATCGAAATACATCAGAATAGGGTCTGATCAAAAGTACTGACCGCTTTATAGTTGTGGGCCGGTGTAATCCACTGGACTCGTTAAAATTGTGACGTCATAAGCCAGTATCTCAGTTGATATGGGTGCCAAATACCCGCCGTCACTACCTTCTGCGATCACGTCATGTTTGCCAAGGAGGAGAAGGAGTGGGAGCGTGAGTGGACTTTCTTGCTCCGCTCCCGCCAAATGAGGATGCGCCGACGCCAGAGGGTGGGTTTCGACCTTCGGCCGCCGTAAGCGGGCGGCGCTGTTGGCGCCCCTTGGGATATAGGGGTTCTCACTCACCTGCACATACCGTCGAGATGAGAGCCGGAGTATTCCGCGGATGCTCACCTCTCCTCCTAGACGATAGGTCTAGAAGATGCCGGGGGGGATAAAAGCAGTCTCCCGGCAGTGGATGAGCCATGTGTGCAAGGCCCCCCGCCTGCCAGGGCACGCGGAGTTGTAGCTCTGGCATAAGGCTCAGGACGGTACACCCAAGGGTTTTAGTGGGTATCCCTGACTGGCAAGTGGCAATAGCAGGGCACCAGTTCTGACTGAGCATGCTAGTGCCTCCCCGATCTGACGAATCCCATAGACGGGTCGCGAAGTATCCCTCCAAGCTTTTGTGCTTGTCGCGGCTTATGGTCCTCAATCGGGTTTAGTAAAATATAGGAAGTAGAACTATTCAACTTCTTGTCATAGTGCTGAGGAAATATATTGCCAGGAAGTTCCCACCAGATTATGGTTGGACGCAATATATAAATTCTACAGAACCGTTGCGTATTTTTACTTGAATAATTATATCATTTTAAGTTTTTACATGACTGTGCCCAATAGTCTACAGCTGATATTAGAAGAAGCAATCAAATTGATCTATACAAACTAGTCCTTTCAATTCTGTGCCTTTCAACCGAATTGAATCAGTTTGGTTGACAGTTGAATCAGTTTGACTTCAAAAAGGAGGAGGTTCTCAATTTGATTGGTATTTTTAATTATTATTTTTGTTAATTATTTTTAACTATAATATCTAAAGATATTATAGTTAAAAATAGCTTTAGAAATAAGTTATTTTATACTTTTTAGTTTTTGAAGTCGGTTTTTTTTAAACAAAGTTTTTTTTAGTTTAATATGTATTCTATGTTACTATGTCACGTTACCTAAGAGCCTAATAATACATATCATACGAAAAAAAAATCTTTTTATTATTACGAAACTAAAATAAACACACAAATATTGGTTCAAAACAAAGAACCGACACATATTTACGATACAATCAGCTCAAGTGAACAAGTATTAAAGTAATACGATAAATAGACTGATGAATATCTGTTTGTTCCTTGATCTCGTTCTTAAAATAGTCTGTGAAAGGTTTTATGTACTCCGTACTAGAGATGTTCCGTTATTAGCTTATTTGAACACTCATTATGGCCCATGGACAAGAACTCGCTTAGCCTGCGCCGATACTTTACGTGTTTGAGTGAACAGTTTAAAGTAAGTATTAAAAAAATGCCGTCATCAGCCTTCATGTGTACTAAGGTACTATTCAAACCACTAAAGCTTAGGGATGTCCCGACTAGGTGGAGGAGCGAGATGGATGGAATGCTCCTCCGTCTCAAAGGAAGTCTATTGTTGTTCCTCAAAGGCTCCCTTTTTTTTATTGGACTTGACTTTATGTTGTTGGTCCCAAGACCTTACAACTTTACCGGGGTTTTTGGGGCAAGTGCCTTTGCGAAGCGAAGGCGCTCGAGCCCGGGGGGCAACTTGCTCGAGGGGGGCTCCCTGGGGAGTTTCACCTCGGCTGGACTGTTGCCATGAGGGGGATGAATCTAATGATGCCCACCATAGGGCGAACAAAGGCTCCCATCTAATACTTTTGGAAATTTGTATATATTATTATACATTTCGGGAAACGTTTGCGACCTCGATTATTGCAAAGCGCCATCTATTGGCTTGTAAGTGTTCCACTACACAAGAAGCTCAAATAAAAGTCAAAGGATGACTTTTCACCGATAAGTCTGTTGTATTCTCGGTAAAACATCTTATTTTCATTAAATTTTATCAATTTTAACTCGTCGCGACGCCTCATAGCTGCGGCCATGTTAAGGACTAAAAACTATACTCTCTAAGCGATGCAGCATTGAATATTTAAAAAGTTGGGTTACACGGCATAACTAGTGCTTTATCGCTTCAGCAAATACATGTCTCTGTTCACGGCACGCTCGTCCCGCTCAGGCCCCCGCTTTCATCAAGTGTCGAATATTTTTGTATTAAATGGTAACACTTACATCTCCAGTGATTAGTTTGAAGTCATCTTCAGTTATGCCCAATCCTACTTCGTCCATATCGCCAGAAACTGCCCTGATTTTGTCTTCGAAATTGGGTTGCTTACTGCGCAAATCATCAAATACCTGAAATCAAGAGGTATCCATACAGAATTGTTCGGCCTACGTGCTAAAATATTCAAAACACCGCTTATGCTAATGGCCGCTTATAGTTTAGAATATATAAATTTATTTAGATACTAGGATATGCCCGCGACTTCGTCCACATTGAACATGAACTGACATAAATATATTTTTTACATGCTGTAATGGTAGACATTTTATTATTTAGATGTATTACTTATAGATTACTATATAATTGTATTGATTGATTGTATTGATACAAGTTGCGGGACTCAAATTAAAATTCCGTTGGAATTATTATAGAGTTTATTAGAACTGTACAAACACGTATAACACAGGTACAAATATAACCGAACACAAAAAACACGTAATGCAGAAGGTCGTATTCTAATAAAACGAGCAAAGTCCGTCACTATTAAATTCCCGAATGTACATACGTCACGCCCGTATCGTAGTTGTCGCTCCACTGACCCCTCTCTCGATCAGGCCGTCGTTCTATACTTTACAAATGCAACTGTGCCCGCCCGGTAAGATCGACACAATTTTCTACAATTAACTTGTAATCGTAATCCGCAACACCTGGCTATTGATGCAGTCTGCAAGCGGCCGTAAACGAGTACAATAGAACAATAGGCTGTTCTCCACAATAACTAGAAACGTTTGCCAATAATTAAATGAACAAAGGAAGACGATCATAAAAGGATTACAATTAGTTCAAATGCCGACAGGTAATAAAATGTGCTTTTACAGATTGGAAGCGGAAATTGTGTTTATCGGAACCTAAGTTGTAACAGTATGAAATATTTATTTGTAAGTCAATATTGTAATAATAATTTTGCACGCCCAATTATGCGCCGAATGCATTGATACTATAAAAACCGTATCATCTCTGTACATGCATTACGCAATAAATATATTCTATTCTATTCTATACGTGTCCTAAGAACTTAAATCCACTCCCAATAAAAAATCTCGAGGGATTCCCGGTATATAAAGTATCACAGATTTTATGACAGCGAATTTGCTATCGATCAATGAAAGTATAACATTGGAATCCAATTTTTTTATTTCAACCGGGCCACCTTAAGTCGCTCTCAAGAGGTCAGCGTCGCCTATGAATATTTGCAACGCCAGAGGTGCTGCCAATGTACTGCCGGTTTCAAAGCAGAAAGTAGAATACTACCCATTGCTGTTACGGCGGTATTCGAAATACAGAATAATGGATTGTAATGACTTCAAAGTCGAACGTATGCACTTGTTTTTTGTCGCGTAAAAAAGACGGTATGCCGCGGATTTTTTTTTATTTTTTTATTGCAGAGTTCAGCAGGCAGGCAGACGGCCCACTCGATGGAAAGTGGTTACCGTCGCCTATGGACATTTGCCTATGTCTATGGAATTTCGTTAAGACGTACACGTTGATTGCTCACGCGTGATATTAATTAATATTTAATTATTTATTGAGAATTTTAAGTATTTACCACTGATGTATGGTCATACATAATATTATAAATATATGTATATGTTATATAGTCTAACTTATATACAAGCACAGACATACGTAAGATTTTACGACCACTATTAAGAGAATACCAAAATGTATTGTCTTACTCATACTCTATATATTTTAATATTCTCCACAATAAAGAATTTCAGAGATTTCAGAGATATTTTACATAGACATATCAGTTGCATAGATTTGACATGTACTTGTGGATTTGACCTATAAAATTATATTAAGTACTGCATAGGTTGAAGATAATAACATTTTCAACTCATTTGCTCAAAAAATGCATTTACGAATGCTGTATACATTATTCGAAAGTTAAAAGAAAAATTATGCAACATAAAACGGAACGTCCGGTAAAATACGTTCCACCAAGGAATTTCACATTACGAGAATAGATAAGCTGGATAATCGAACATCCTTGGAAGCGCTTTTAAAGAATACATTTGTCTCACTTTGATATTAACCTACTTACCGCACTAGTATCATAAATAACTATTAAACTTTTGGAAGATTACGATGAAAGGTTCATATTTAACCTATTCAACATCACATTATCACACTCAAACTAAAAATACTTACCACTTCTTTTAAAATATCCTGAAGTCGTTTGTGTGGTGAAATACTTTTCTTTGCTCTTAACAATACGTATATTTTTTTTACTTCACATGACCTGAATAACAATAAAGATTACTTCATATCCAATCATAATTTTAATATAATAATCGAAGTAATTAAGAAACAATAGTAGAAACGTTTAGTAGACGTCACACGTGACCAGAAGACTGGCATCTATTTTGCTCAAAGATTAGCGTTGCCAGACAACGTGGCAATGTCGCCAGTCTTTTGGGAACGTTACAGTGACAGTGGTTTGGGACCAATATTTTATCTTTAGGTAAAATATTTGGCGCCCAGTTTGAGTTGCATCGGTCATTTAGATTAATACAGTGTTGTTTTTAGTTAGATCATATCTAGTGTGTATTGTGAATTTCATAATGGTCAAAAACATCGAACAAAGAGTTTGTCTTAAATTTTGCATCGCCAATGGAATTTCGTGTTCAGAGACACTAAAAATGTTACAGAGGGCTTACGGTGAATCGACTTTATCAAAAACACGAGTTTATGGGTGGTACAAAGCGCTCAAAAGCGGTCGAGATATGCTGGAAGATTTGCCTTACCCTAGTAGGCCATCAACGTCTTCAACTGACGTTAACATCGCAAAAGTGAAGGAAATAGTGACTGAAAATCCTCATTCAAGTTTGAGCGACATAGCCGTTGAATTTCTATTTCTCACGAATTGATCCGTGTCATTTTAAATAATCGCTTGAGTATGAAACATGCTGCCGCCTGGCTAGTCCCATAAGACCTGAATTTTCTCCAAAAACTCAATCGCATAAGAGTCGCTGAGGAACTAGAACGAGTCAATTCCGACCCAACATTCATGAAACGCATTGTTACTGGTGACGAGACGTGGGTTTACGAGTTTCACGTGCAAACTAGTCAACAAGCTTCAGAGTGGCGACTTCCAACTGAACCGAAACCGAAAAAACCACGCCAAAGTAGATCACAAGGAAAAGTCATGTTGACTGTTTTCTTTGACTACCGCGCTGTTGTGTACTCGGAATTCTTACCAGAAGGTCAAACTGTAAATAAAGTATATTATTTGGGGGTTATGCGGCGTTTAAGAGAGCAAATTTGACGAAAAGGGCCAGATTTGTAGAAAGAAAATTCATTGATTTTGCACCACGATAATGCGCCTTCGCACAAGGCTATCATTTTGAACGAAGTTTTGACCAAAAATTCAACAAATACCATCGAGCAACTACCTATTTCACCAGATATGGCTCCAACCAACTTCTTTCTTTTTCCCAAACACAAATTAACACTTCGTGGCACCCGTTTTCATTCGGGAGAAGACATAAAGGCGAATTCGCGACGAGAACTAAACTCAATTCCGGAAAAAGCGTTAATTTTTTTTTGATGATTGACTTATTCGTAAGTGTATCGTTTCTGAAGGAGCATACTTTGAAGGCGCTAAAATAAATTTGAATGAAGAACTAACATTTTGTGTATTATTGTCCTTCTCCCAGTATTTTTTTGATAGAGTAGTGGTAGTAGTAGCTTAAAGTACCGGACGTCTCAGTCGTCAATGTTATGTTAATGATAAGTTGTGTATTTGTCTGCAAAGTATGAATTTGGCGCTCACTGAGTTGGCTGCCCGGAACTTGGGCTCCGGGCTTTTCTTTTTTTATAGGCAGGAGGAAATACTTTTCTTACACTACCGGGTCCTTTAATGGGATTAGACCAAAGCAATGATAGTTATCTACTGAAGATAGCGCAGATAACAGAGTCGATTGCCGGCTTGTATGGAGACTCAGCAAGGTACCCCTCTTACAGAGGTAATTCATGGGCTAATACTCGACTAAAACCCCCTTCCTCCCATGTGCCCCACGCTTATGGTAGGAAGAGCGTGAGATTTAGAACGTTGTTACGCCCATGCTGATCCTACGCAGAAATGCTTGAGAATGCCCCGGGAAGCAGGGTAAACGTACTTCGTCAGCAGGGGTTTGATCCTCCGCTCTTGAGCCCCGGGATTGCCCCAACGGCCCTGCTCTGACTCTATCTTGTCCAAGAATATTTCAACGGACCGATAACGAATAGAGACCAGAGCGAGCTTGAACTGTGAACGACCTGATAGTGTAAAGTGAGTCCCTATATCTTACTATTCATTCACTTGCCTTACCATCGGTTAAATTTTTACATTACTTGTTTGGAGCTTATGAACGGTCAGTAAGATTAGGAACCCGCGGTTAAAGCAAATGTCTTTTTTTTTATACAGGGGAAGTCCGTTTGAGGACCGTGAGCCGCGCGAGGGGGAAAGGTCGCGGCCCGTATGTGGGATTCGCCAGGTCGGGGTGGCACTAGTACCCCACTAATTAGTATGAGATGATATTGCCGCGCCGCGGTTAGGGATACCCACTAAAAACCCTGTCCGATCCCGAGCCTTCTTTGTCCGGGCTGTGGGCTCGCTCGCGCATTCACCACCAGCCCGGACGGACGACGGCCGGCCCCTTTGCGGGCTGGCCTCACCATTTAATAGTCGGAGATCTGGGTCTCTCCGGCTCCTCGATCTCACCGCGAGGTGAGAGGGGGTACGCGGATCGGGGCGCGTACCTCTTCTCCGGCCTTAACGTGTGAGCGGGTCCGGTTTCCCCGTCGGTCGCCCGCACGGCCGTAGCCTACGGCGGCTGGAGGTCGTCCTGGACGACTCTCCGTCGCCGCCGCCGGCTCTGGCGGGAGGGGAGCGTGGCGGACTGGTCCCTCTCCCGCTCCGCCGCCTCCTTCGTGGATATGACGGTCTCGCAGAAGGAGGCGGCTGCGTCCCATGTGTCGGCGCTCCCGACCATGGCCTTCACCACGGCCGGAAGGGACAAATCCGCCCCGATGGCTGCGACGAGATCGCGGCGCTGCTCGTCCCAGGCTGGACACACCTGGAGGGTGTGCAGCGCCGTGTCCTCGTCGCCGCCGACGCAGGGGCGGAAAGCAAATGTCTGCTATAAAATCGTCTAACTACGGTTTAGGTAGTTCACAATTTTGTACGCCACTTATAATCTGACGATCAGACATCGCAAATTACAAAACAAGTAACGTAAATGTAAAAGTTACATGTACTCTTTAATATATTTTTTCCTCCCTTAGGGCGCACGGGATTTCCCGGGCATAATACTTTTTTGAGGTGTTTGTATTTTTATTTTTCTTATTATTTTTTATTCTGTCTATATTTACAGGTGTATTGTATTAATTAAGACTTGAAAGATCTCATAGATTGGTATTAAAGGTTATATTTAAAAAGGTGTATGACAGTATTGTATATGGTAGAGTTGTTGCTGGTAGACCAAGACGAACACACCATGACCAAATATCAGAAGTGTTAAAGAGAGGTCAGGTAAAAAGCATTTCAAATAAACGTGCATGTATGAAGAGATTAATGAAAGTAGGTGAAGCGAAAGTTGTTTGTCAGGATCGTCGCAAGTGGAGATCCATAGTCTCTGCCTACCCCCATGAGAAACAGGCGTGATATTATGTATGTATGTATATTTAAAAAGCCTTTTCGATATCTAACGCATAAACTATATCGGGGGACATCATTTCTTTACATCCGCCAATTGTTTATTTTAAATGTACCTAATCTTAAGAGCTCATTCAAAACGAAATTTTTATCCGTCAATTTACACAGGTAAACGCATTGTTGTAACAATATTAGAGGTAAACGACTCTACGACAAAGTGTACCCCCTACGGTAGCTTGCAGGACTTCTTTTGCCAAACGACATAACCTCATTCATGGACCCTTGTAGAACAAAATTAATAAAAAATTATAAATATATTCTCACTCTAGGCATGAAGTAAAAGTCAAACTATCCAAATGCAATAATCGCATGATTATTATTAATACAGAAAAACTACTATGTAATCTATTAAATTAATTTTCATCAACTAAATAATATATCAAATATATATAATTTATGTGCCAAAGTAACTAGTCTAACTAGCATAGCGACTAATATAATAAACAAATATATAAATTTACTGATTTTTCTGGGTATAATCAATTGTTAATTGATTACACACACACCACAAAATCACATGATTACACACACATCCACACGCAATCTGAGCAAACACTTGAATAGATCTCTGCTTTTTGTACGACTGTTGGGATATCTACTTTACTATATTAATTAGTTATTCATCTGATATATCTGATATATCTGTCTTATTCATCTGACCTTATTAGTACAGTAATCTAGCATAAGGATGAGAATTTCAAAATTTTGCAATGTTTACTTTAGCCTTTATTGTATTTTGCATTTCGCTGCAACCGAAGGATGCCAAAATCAATTGTAATTTACAAGTTGAATCCTATATCGGGACTTTGATAGCTGACTGACTGCACACATATTTTTTCCATTATTATGCTTTGTGGCTATGAATAAATGATTTTTTATTTTATTTGATTCTTCTCACAAAAATACTTATATCACTCTTACCTCAACAACTTTTCTACCAGCTGCTTGGCGAGAAATCCGGAAAATCCGGTAACGAAAATAACAGAATTTTCATAGAATTTCTGTATTTCTGAGTCGCCTTTGGACATTTTCTCAATTTTTATCTTCCTTAATAAGGCTTGATTGTAAATGTCGGCTGCTGTTGCCATGTTTGTAAGCTTGAAGCCGGCTTCTTATCTGCTAGAAAACTTCTATTTTTCACTTTTAAGTTACGTATGTATATGGTATCCAATAACAATGAAATGTATACAAAGATATTCTGAAGCTATACTGAATCCGACACAAAAGAATTATCAAAATGGGCTCAAAAAAGTTATGACTGAACTGAATACATACACAAAAAAATATTTACACGAAGAATTGTGAACCGCCTCCTTTTTTTAAAGTCGGTTAAAACCATTAAAAAACTTTTCTTTTCAATGAGAAACGGTAAACTGGTCTGCGAGACACGATCCTGATTGCAATTTTAAATATTAATGGACAATCAAGTTGTCTTTATATATGTATTCTTTTCGAAGACACATGACCTTTCATAAGAAAAGGAAGGGACATGTAAAATGCGTCATCGGTTAAAATGCATAATATGCAAAGCTTAACTTAACAAAACTTTCTAACCAATGACGCATTTCATATGTAATATGAACCCAATTACCATATATATATATATATATATATATATATATATATATATATATATATATAGAGCCAAAACTTCTAAAAAAAAAATTGTGGTATCAAACTCGTAGACAACGTAACACCGAATACGCTGTTATACAATGATATGTGAAACCGACGATGTAAAGTTTCTGGGTTTAACCTCTTGACGACAAGACATACGAATTCCTATATTCATAGGTAACTAATACATTTTTTAGTTATTTTATGACCCTGAATTGTGAGAAAAAATCAGGAAATAATATTTTATGCATAATAAATTAGATAGTCGTAGTGTCAAACATGGAACGTTCGGTCTGTATTTATAACATCGATGTGGCATATTTGGAACATTCGTGCTTTCATATTTGGAAATTGGTATTAGGAATTGTAAAATGAAAATCATTTAATTTAGGAAAAAACAATTTTAATTAAGACATAATAAAAATTTGCACTTTCTTTAAATAAAACATAAAAACCTCCTATATTATAATGAACGTAAAACTTTTAGTGGCAATTTAACTGTTATTCATTTGCTCGGACTTCACCTGTGATAATGATTCAATTTTACTGTGGCCAAATGCGCCTTATTTATAACGTTAAAAATAACATCGCTAACAAATAGCTACATTAGTATACATACATACTTAATCTGTCAATATTTAACGTCATTAACAATTAATAACAATTTGCAACACAAATAACAGATTTAACCTATCACTACATTTGCACGAAACGGTTATTAACTATAACATTATCTGAGATGAAGCAGTACCAATACAAGCAACTTCAGATGCACTGTAATTTTTGCTTAATGAAAACAATTGTCAGGTGTCATTGTCAATGATAAATGTGTTTAGCAACAATTTTCCTTTAGAAGGTGCCCCAAATAGGGTGGAGGAGCGAGATGGAATGCACCTCCGTCTCAAAGGAAGATCTTCCAGCGAGGCTAGTGTTGATCCTCGCAGGCCAAGGTCCATATGTTATTGTTGAAAATTTGTATATATTCTTTGTATGTGTCGGCAAACGTTTGCGACCTCAATTATTGCATAGTGCCATCTATTAGCTTGTCAGGTTTCCACTACATTCCATTATAGTACCTGTTATGTTGATCCCTCTTTTCAATAACTCATCCATAAAGTTAAAGGTACATAATATCTATCGCAAAAAAATGTAGTGTCCAGGAAATGATTCCGTAATTTGTCTAACAGCAGCTTCGCCTAAACTAAGACCCTGTTCTCTATAGCTTCAAAATACTATGTCATCTTGATATATGATCACAATAGATATAAAGCCAACTGGATTAACAAAAATAAATATTTTTACTCTCTTGGGGATTAGGTTTATTAGATAGTATTATCTGATATCACAATGTCCTGAAACTTCGATAATCTCAACAATTTATTTTTCTGCTCTCCTAAATATGACCCTTATGACACCGTATAAGAACTCTGTCAAACAATGGCCTTACTTTGCATTATACTTAGCTAGCTTTGAGCCAGCTTTTGTGCTATCGTCGTCATATGAATCCTTCAAATGTGTACATAAAAAGAAAAATCTACCATGCCTCATGGCGTTTGCAATAAGAGGAATAAATACCCTATGGTCTTTCCCAGTACATTTTAATTTTCAAATAGTACCTTGATATTATCATATTTGTCCGAAAAAAATATTTTAACTCGCACACCATTAATCCTGTATTAAATGCCATTTCATGAAATAGTTATACATCTAAAAAGTAATTTAAAAACTGATACTATTACTACTCTTCTGTCTACTAATATAATTAGGGTTTTGTAAGAATCTCATAGATGGATTCAAACTTGCTACGAAGTTTACTGTTTATAGTATTGACGACTCTCATTCTGACTCGTGTGTTTTCTGTACCCTTATCACACTGCCTACTTGTCTTGCTCTTGTTTCTTGGCCATTTTCTAACAACTGTTCTTGAAATCTTCTGTGTTATTCGCCAAGTACTTGTTTATTCTGTAATACTACTACTAACAGACCGTACTAGAGATGGTATGTGGTCAATATTTACTATATTTTGGCGATTCCTCACTACGTTAAGGTTATATGATTGATCGCCATCCCAACAAGTATTAAAATTTTCAACTGATGTTACCAATATTTCAATTTTTTTTTGACGTACCACACTTGACCCGCCAAGACTCAGGAGGTTAACACTAGATAAGCATTGTTCTTGGAAAACAGATATTGATACTGCATGCAAAAGAATAAACAGGTTTGTTTATGTATTGAACAAATTGAGAACCACTTCAACACACAGTACTGATGGCGTATCATGGACATGTTGGCTCTGTGCTGCGGTATTAATTGTAATTGCACAGATTTCAATAGAGCTTTTTTAGCACAGAAGAAATGTATTCGAGCAATAGTAGGCATTCCACCATATGAATCATGCAAGCAATATTTTAAAACTCTTAACGTCTTGCCGTTGACTTGTTTGTATATTTTCGAGATATGTATGTTTGAAAATGTAACCCTGATTTATTTAAAGAAGCTAAAGATATATACATCCACGTTGTACAAGAAATAGGTATAGATTAGTATTTGTTTTTGTCCCAAGCACAACCCTATTCATGAGAAAGTGTTACGAGATGTACTCGTACATACGAATATTTAACAAATTACCTCCATCGATAAAAGTACTGCCGTTGAAATAATGTAAAAAAAAGCTAAAAATAAGGTTAATCGAATAAAAGATATACTTAAATGATTTTCTTAAACATGACAAAGATATGTTATTTTAATATTAGTTTACATTTTATTTATATTTTGGGCTTTTTTTAATTATTTCGTTTTCTTGAGACTTTTTTATTTCTGTTTTTTAATATAACGAATTAACTGATTTAATTATTTTTTTTATTGCAGGAGTTCAGCAGACGGCCCACTTGATGGAAAGCGGTTACCATCGCCTATGCAACACCAAAGGTGCTACAAATGCGCTGCTGCTCTCTTAAGGGAGACTGGAACCTGGTCACTAATGCCGGAACACAACTCGAGGTTATCATGGCGACATACTTTAGACCAGGGGTGGTAGCCATCCAGTCAACGGGCAAATGCTCTACCACCTGGCTGTGGGTTGTTTTGTCGCCTCTTACGACAGGCCGCCCGGCCGCAGGAAATTGTATTCTTTCTCCGTTCCTGCATGGATAATATTAGAATTGTTGTGATTTTTTGTTTTTGTTTTTAGATCGAAGTGCACTCAAACAATTTTATGAATGACCATGTGTAGGTCAAATACAGTGAGAACAATTGACTTTGTTGCCATCTATATATAACTATTACCTGTATTTTTACAAATAAAGATTCATTCATTCATTCATTACTGAAAGTAAGTTCTCCTGAAGAATATTTTTGATGGACGATGAAAGGTTTAAATAATGTATAATTTTCTAATAAAAACAATTACAAATCTATACATATAAATAAAATTGAAGTGTCTGTTTGTAATGTCAAAATAACAGCTTTTAACTAAATGCATATCAAAGTACATACATATACACGGCACTTATATCAAAAAGATATTTATAAAAATTGTTGTCTGTCTGGATGTTCCGGCTAAACTCTAAAACGGCTAAAACGATTTTGACCGGAATTTCACTGGACGAAGCTGATTTGATAAGGAGTAACTTATAGTAGGGGAGCCCAAGCGGGGATTTTGGGATTTACTCAAGCGTGGCAGAATAACCTAAGGGAAGAAATCTTGCGCCCTATTATATACCCCCACCTTATATGAACTCTTCATATAGGGTCCTGCGTTTAGGGCAGCCGATCAGCAAAGTAAAAAAATGGATCATTAAAAAAACTCAAGCGCATCAGATTACGACAAGGTGAGTTAATTACATGCAGACAAGTCTATATTTCAATAATCTGACAATTTGCGCGTGACGTAAGGTTGCAAAAAAACGTCATCTGGGCATTGTCGAGCGCTGTCAATTTGTTTTATTTTGAAGGAAGTCATTCAAGGATCACGGGAATAATATAATCTGCCGATTTCCACAAGCCGAAGTAGTTAAAATCATCAATAAAGTGTGGTGCGTGAAGCTGCTGATAACTATGTATTTCCATAACAAATGTGGATGGAAAATTGGAAATGACTTCGTTCGTTGGTAATCGACTAGCAGAACTGTATGAAGATGTTGTCATAGCACCTGATATTTTAGAAGATGCTCCAGATTCAGGTACGTTTTTTTTCAATACTGGAATATCATGAAATAAATAAAAGATTGTTAAGTATCATAACCATTTTTTGTTGCAGATACGCAAGATATAGATGAAAACGACCAAATCGAACCGGACTTCTATTGTTGAAGATGATTTCACCGATTATGAAAATTAAAAAATACATTTTCGTAATTTTTTTATTACACCATTTCCTTTTAAATATACATATACATATCAAGACCTAGCAACTGACATTATTTTTGCCCTGGCCTTTATTGCATAAAGCAAATCTCTTTATCTCTTGACTATTTAACATGTTTAATTATTGATAGTATGTCGTATTTCTGTATAGTAAGTGTAAATTTATTATCATGAACGTTGTCAAAGGTTAACTCGGTCTTTAATAACTATATTACAATGTATTGCCTGTAGGTAGGTAGGTAACTCTGTATTGTGCATCAAAGCATAGACAAACAGAAGTAGAAAAATACAAAAGACGTACGGCCTTATCAGACGAGTCCTGGAGTGGAGACCGGGTCTCGGTACACATAGTGTCGGACACCTTCCAGCCCGATGGACTGAGGATAGTGTTGCCAGATGGGGGGGATTCCCTGCAAATTCGGGGGTTTTTTCGACGTTGGGGGAGAGATTCGGGGGCAAAGACTCTTTGGAGGGCTTTCAGGGGGAAAAATTAAGTTGAGAGAAATTTTGGAGCTCTTTTAAGTACCATTAATTCATCCACAAACACAATTCTGATCATTACAATTATTATATTTAAGATATAATATAGTGCTACCTACTACTTTAACTTAAAATTATATTCTACTAGTGAATATACTTCAATTCAATCGTTCATTTTAATAATTCAATTCATTCGTTCCTTCGTTATTTATTTATTATGCCATCTCTACTCGTATATGTCGTATCCTATAGGCTACGTTCCATAAGAGATTCACAACGACCACATTCACAACCGCAATTTGTCCCATTGCACTTGTTTGCCGGCATCACAATCGTAAACTTGAGTTTCCACTCGAGTGGAACGGTTATTCGACCCACCTATTGTCACGGGTCGCTGTCGTCGTTTTTGACAAAAGTTTGGGGGTAAATTGGCATGGTCATCTGGCAACAGTGACTGAGGACCTGCACAAGGTCGCCGGTAGGCGCTGGATGCGGAAGGGAGAGGACCGTGATGAGTGGCGCCGACTTGATGAGGCCTACGTCCAGCAGTGGACGGTTATTGGCTGACGACGACGAAAGAGTTATTTACTTATTTATCTCACCTGGTCAAGGAGTGAACGGTACGTGAACTACGTAT
Organism: Dendrolimus houi; assembly: GCA_039645545.1. NCBI lineage: Eukaryota > Metazoa > Arthropoda > Insecta > Lepidoptera > Lasiocampidae > Dendrolimus > Dendrolimus houi. The sequence continues at coordinate 18,587,636 of CM077134.1, read as the reverse complement.
TATAAGCTTAGGTCTATTCGTGAATCACTCCAGCAGCTAGTAATCACTAAGCGGCCCACACACCTTCAATTATATTGCGCAATACATTTGATCGTGTAGAGATAGTATTGATGATTATTTTAATATATCCATTTTATCCCTGTTCCTCGAACATTGCGACGGGCAGACGCCATAGTCCCCATAGTCCCAGATCCCTTGTTCGACTAGCAGTTCATCTCAATAGCTCGGTACCTTTACCTCATCGCCTACAAGTCCTACACTGGCTGGGGCTTGTCCTTGGGTGGAATTTTATATGGTGTAGACAGGGATAATCGTCGGCCAGTTGCACGCCACATTTACATCAAATTTCTCAAGGGGCCTTTACGTGTTGGCCTTCCTAGGCCCTTGGTTTTTCAGGATATACATTTAAAAAATACGAAAATTTCACATTATTTTTACGTTTCGATTTAGACAAGGTTTCATACATTTTATTTCACAACTTTGATTTTCATATACCTATATAGAAACATATGAAACCAAATTTATATGAAAAATAACATAAATAAGTTACAATAAGATTTCTTTATTGTATTAGTTTAATAAATATTTACAATATTACAGTCTGCAAATTCCGTGCAGGAACGGAGAAAGAATATAATTTCCTACGGCCGAGCGGTCTGTCGAAATAGGCGATAAAACAACCCAAAGTCAGGTGTTAGGGTTTTTGCTTATCAGGATGGCTACCACCCCTGGTCTAGAGTATGCCGCCATAACAACCCAGAGTTGTGTTTCGGCATTAGTAGCCAGGTTCTAGTCTCTCTCTAGAGAGCCGCAGCACATTTGTAGCACCTTTGGTGTTACAAATGTCCATAGGCAATGGTAACTAACCGCTTTGCATCAAGTGGGTCGTCTGCCTGTATCCTGAACTCATGTAATTAAAAAAAAAAATTAGATTAGACGACCTCTTTGGTTAAGCGGGCTAATTTGACGGTTTACGTCTCTACATCGCAGAGGTTCCGGATTCGATACCTGGTATGGTAAATTTCGGAAACGAATTTTGTCCCTTATTTAGTTTGGTCTGGGTGTCTGGGATCTGCCCCAGAGTAGTCCATTGTATGTACATTACCCATAACACAAGAGTAACTTGTTTAATTTGGGGCTATACAATATGTGTGTTTGTCTGCCGATTATTTATTTACTAGTGGCCCGCCCCGGCATCGCACAGGTATCTAAAAATATTTTTTTAAAATATAATATAGCCTATGTCAACCGGGGATAGTGCAGCTTGCCAACAGTCGCAGGGGCCCTCTAGCATCTAGGGAGCAGACGAGTCTTCACCCCTGTTGACGAAGTGAGTTTGCCTCTCCCGGGGGACTCTCAAGCACTTGTACGCTAGGATCGGTGTGGGCGTAACTACGTTCTGTATCTCATGCCTTTCCTACTCATAAGCGCGGGACACACGGGAGGAGGGTGGTTATAGTGGGGTATTAGCCCATGGGCATCCATGGGTTCGAGTCTCCACACAAGCCGGTCGATTATTGTTTGGATTGCCCCCAGTGGAAAACCTCCATGATCGACAACGGTCTAATCCCTAGCAAAGGACCCGGTATGTGCGAAATGCATTTACCCCGCCTGAAAAAAAATCTTGCCAAAATCCGCGTGGGCCTAACTACGTTCTAAGTCTCACGCTCTTCCTACCACAGCGCGTGGCACATGGGAGGAGGGTGGTTTTAGTGGAGTATTGAGTTGTTAGGTAGGATGGTTCGAGTCTCCACACAAGCCGGTCGATTACTGTTTGGCAGCCCCTAGGGGACTGCCTCCATAATCGACTATAGTCTAATACTTAGCAAAAATCTTGCCAACAGTGAAAGAATTTTTCACACCGGTTCAGTATTTTCGGAGCCTATTCAATGCAAGCAAACAACCAAATCTTTTTCTTTATAATATTAGTATATATCTAACTAGCGGCCCGGCGCGGTTTTACCCGCGCTCTGTCCCGCTCCCGAGGTATATAGCCTATGACTATAGCCATTTTTCATTGGTGCTCCGCTCCTATTGGTCTTAGCGTGACGATATATAGCCTTTAGCCTTTCCCGATAGGGCTATCTAACACTGAAATAATTTTTCAAATCAGACTAGTACCTAGTTCCTGAGATTAACGCGTTCAAGCAAACAAAAACAAACTCTTCAGCTTTATATATTAGTATAAGATTATTTACTCCTAATAGACCCCAGTACCTTAAGAAACGTTTTAAATTCCTTCGCCTATCCACTGCCCACAATTTGCGCTCTGATACGTATCAAAAATTTATGACAACTTCACAGACTTCACCCTATTATGATAATTTTTTTACAGTGCAGGCTGTCAATATGTCGAATATGCTGCCTCTTACTGTCAAAGAGGCCAAATCCTTACCAACATTTAGAAAACTCAGAAAACACTATTTGTCCCACAATATAATCACGCTAATAATACATTTGTTATAATAACTTATGTATTTAGAAATATATTATTGTATATGTGTATATATATGACTGTGTATATATATTTCTTAAATTAGTTTTGAGTATTTATGTATCGATTGCCTTTTTCCTGCACCACCTACATGGCCTGATTCAAATTTCTTTGATTTAGGTTACCTGGAAGAGATCGCTTTGAGCGATAAAGCCGCCTATTTTATTGCCTAGAAAATATTGTAAATATGGTTTGTTTTTGTAATTGTATTTTTTGGTGTGCAGTGTTATCTCGCTCTCTCTCTCTCTTTCTCTCTCTTACCATTTAGGTCCCCCTATAAACGGGTTATTTTGAGGTTAGTAAATAAAACAAGATGTATGAAAAAACAAAATGTGATATTATTGAACTTAAAGGATCACAGAACATAAAACCTTCCTTTGCACCAATTAAGAAAACATAAGTCTGTCCACGTTATACACAATGTATTGACATACAATTACATCAATTTCAATTCGAGGTGTCACGAATAATGGTTGGTCGAATACCGAATATTCGGCCACGCTCCTAATATTCGGCTACCGAACGTTCGGCGTAAGATACGTACAATTCGCGCGTAGCAGGTTAGTTTTGAAGCAATAATTTGTAATATTCCCTTACGTTCTCGCGAATGACAGGTACATATAATAAAACGATGTTTTAACGGTTTTGAGCGCGATTTTAAATTATTTTTTATTTGATTCTGACATTTTAAAAACTGTCTAAAAATAATATTAAAATAATTAAAATAGCATTCAACACTGTTAAAATGTACTATAACTATCAATTTTTGATGGAAATATGTACAATTTTGAGCAACATGTGCGTTTTTATTTCACAATTTGGTATTCGGTATTCCGCCGAATACCGAACAGCAGCCGAATATTCGTAGCATCTCTAATTTCAATTACAGAACGACTTTTGTATGAAGGTTAAGGTGTTGAGTAAAATCGAACTACTCACATCGTGGCAACCAACAAGACGGGTGAAATAGGACAACGGCGTCTAATACAGGTAAACTCGGACCATGCTCGACTTACAAATCTACTAAGATCACTTTATAGAGAAAATAAATTGTGTTGACTGGTCAACATATTTAATCTTGAAAAACTATTAGAAACTGAACAAATTGATATGAGTAAGCACGAATGAGTGTAAACCGTTACCCGTGTACATTCGTACAAAGTCATTCCGTACGAGTGCACTCGGTCCGAATGTACTTTGACCCGAGTAAACTCTTGCACCGTGCCCAACATTTGCGAGGATATCTTTATAGAAGAAAACATTGTGAATATGTAATTATCGTAACATCTTGAAACATGGAAATCTACTTCAAAATAAATAGATTGATATGAGTAAGCTTAGATGAGTGCAAACCGCTATCAGTGTACTTTCATATAAAGTCATTCCGCACGAGTGCACTCGGCCCGAGTGTACTCTGTTCCGAGTAAAGACGGACCGTGCCCAACATTTGCGAGGTTTCGTTTACAGTAAGAATAATATCAATATACAATTATTGTAACATCTTTAAAATTGACTGATGAGTGCAAACCACTATCAGTGTACACTCGTATAAAGTCATTCCGCACGAGTGCACTCGGCCCGAGTGTACTCTGTTCCGAGTAAAGACGGACCGTGCCCAACATTTGCGAGGTTTACTTTACAGTAAGAATAATGTCAATATACAATTATTGTAACATCTTTAAAATTGACTGATGAGTGCAAACCACTATCAGTGTACACTCGTATAAAGTCATTCCGTACAAGTGCACTTAGCCCGAGTGTACTCGGTCCGACTGCACTCTGATCCAAATAAACTTGGACCATGTCCACCATTTGCGATGATAATGTAAGCGTAACTTCCTTAACCTTGAAAACAAACAGATTGATATTGTAAGAACGGATGAATGCTAACCGCTATCACAGACTCGCTAGAAGTTATCCTATACTAGTGCATCAGGTCCGAGTGTACTCTGATGATACCAGGGTTTCTTTAATAACCTCTACTCTCACAAGCGCCGCTGTGTTCAAGGGGTTTCTAAGTAAAAACTGCCCCTGCGCTGTTTTCTACTGTTTCTATGAGGATCGTTTTGTTATCAAATAAAAATAATTCAACCAAATTTTTAGCTTTTTATCTTAAGTATTTTTCGAGATTTTTTGAAAAACCTATTTTTATGGTTTTTATTTTCAATAGTTAAATTATAAATTAACTCATGGCGAATTTTTAAACAATACTTGGGAGCAAAAGGCATGGAATAAATAATAATAATAAAATGAAAATGAAAATTGGTGATAGATAGTTTTCAAAAACTCGAGATAAATAAAATACTTTAGTATTATTTTATTTTTTAAAAATCGGCTTTTCATCCGGGAATTACAACAAAAACATTATTTTACGCCTTTTGCTCCCAAGTATTTCTAAAAAATTCGCCATGAGTTAATTTGTAAATTTTACTATTGAAAAATAATAAAAACAGAACAATGGGTTTCTAAAAAAAAACGAAAAATACTTAAGATAAATTGGGTGAATTATTTTTATTTAATAACAAAACGATCCCCATAGTAAAAATAGAAAAAAGCGAGGGGCAGTTTTTACTTAGAAACCCTGCTATATATACCATTTAAAACTTTTATTTAACTCATTTTCGTGGACACTTTCATTTGACAATCGGTATAAGACTCTTTAAATTTAATACAATTTACGTCTTAGATACCGATTACATACATAAACAACACCTCCCTTTATATTATTGCTGTTGAATACGTTTAAATGTGAAAATAAATTCATTTTAGATGTGTTTGCACTTTATTAACAGCCTTAGAAATAAACATACTGCCGCTGCAATAAAATGCATGAATATTTTATACTTTTAGTATGAAAGAATAACCAGGAATGAAATATCCTAAGTAAAAAACGTAACTGAAAATCTCCTAAATCCTACACGACTAGATAGCGAAACTGGTCGGTGATTTTTCTCCCAATTCGCCGTTTTATTAATTAAAGTTCCCTTTTTCTATGCAATTTAGTTTAAAAGGCCATTTAAATAATAATACGTCAAAACTGAGTGAGTTTGAAATAATAAAACGTCAAAATTGAGTGAGTTACAAATAATAAAATGTCAAAATTGAGTGAGTTTTAAAAAATAATACTCCAACAGTGAGTGATGACCTATAATAGCCTGATCTAGAGACGCAGGTTTTTGGAGATTCTTAGAGTTACTTAAATAAGTAAAAAAGTTTGTAATGAGCGATTATCATACGTAGAGATTTTTTCAATGATAGGAGTTGGAACGCCAGCGGAAAATTTATTCGAAGTAATAAACAAAACCACGTGCAAAAACATAATCAAATAGTACCTATGTTTTAATTTAGCACCTTATTACAGTATACTTAAAGTTCATATTTCTTCTTCAGATCAGCTATTTCATCTTCTGTGCTATTATCGATGGTTTTACAATGAGTGAGTAGATGATTTAGCACTGAAAAGAAAAAAAAATTACAATTATCATACTTCGTCACTTACTGACTAGAGCACAAAGGTCCTGAATTTGGTTCCTGTCATTCCTAGTATTAGGTTTCCATGGCAAATTGCACCGAGTTATATGAAATCATATGAAAACCAGTTACCAAAAAACTCACTCAGTGAAAAATGTCTTGTATTTATTTGTAACGCAATGTATAAGCATGTCTAATCACGTTGGATTACAAGGCTAATACATGTCGAATCCGAGACACTCCTATAGTAACATGATACCAACCAGTGAGTAAACAACTCACTCAGTGAAAAGTAATTTGTATTTATAACGCAGTAAACTAGCGTTTCCAATCTCATTGGCTGACAAAGCTACTATATGTTGAATCCGTGACACAAGTGCCTATAGTTACATGACATCAACCAGTGAGCAAAAAACTCAATTGAAAATTGTTTTGAATTTATAACACAGTGAATTAGTGTTTCTAATCTCATTGACTCCGAAGAGTAACACATATTAAAATCAATTTAAACTTTAAAATTAATGTTTTAACTGTAAAACAAGTGTCAATTTAATAACAATTGTTATTAGTTCTATGAGATTTTATGGCCTGGTAAGAAAGACCTTAAAGACAGGTCTTATTTCTTTACATTTGTTACATTCCAGATTTAGGTTTTGCTACGTTTATTATAAAAAAGGTATAATATTGGTTTAAATATATTCTAGCAAAAGAGAAAGCGACTTCAAGGGTAACTAAAAAGCAAAAAATAAATATTTTCTTGAAGTCGATGTGAAATTTAACTCGGAAAAAATCAAAGAAGTTTTGGATTCTTTTTTACTATTTTTGTATTTAACTCTTAGTTACGTACGTCAAGTAGTAACTTGATATTGACTAAATTTAGAAGCTGTGCTAAACCTCTTTTAAAAAATAAAAACTATTTCACTAAAACTCACATTCTTTATCCTTAGAAGACAGGAACATTGCCAGAGCGGAGAATCTCTTCACGCCACTGAATCCTTTAAGGTAGGCAGCTATTGTTTTCTCTTTGAATTTATCTATATTGTTATGTAATGTTAGTAGAACTTCAGATAGAATATCGCTCTCGAGTGAATTTTCAAAAATTGACGGTATCTTAGACGGTTCTATGATCTGAAATAAAAAAAAAAAAAGGTTAAAACTACTAGCTGTGCCCGCGACTTCGACCGCGTAGAATTTTTTACGCAGAACCCTTAAAAAAGTTTAAAAAAAAACGTAGCCTAAGTTACTCCCTATAACATCAGCTACCTGGCAGTGAAAGTCCTGTCAAAATCGGTCCATGCGTTTCAGAGATTAGCCGGAACATCCAGACAGACAGACAACAATTAATAACAATTTTTTTTTTTGTTATATTTACCATATGTACTTTCATTAGCAGTTGATAAAAAGCTGTTATTTTGACATTACATTACATAGTTAAAATTCGCCGTTACACGCTCTCGTAAAATGTCAGCGTGAAATGACTAGCTTCAAGTTGATCTTGTTGCATCGAAATGTTGGAACAACATTCCGCCACCAATAAGAATCTGCAGTCTATTTTTGGACTCAGAACTAAGCGATTCCTAATTGATCACCAAATTCACATAACATATAAGTTAAAATTTAATTTTACTTCCTAGTCTATGTACACCGCTTCGCAACGTGTTATTGCTGTTAAGGAGAAAAGGCGGCAAAACTAGCAACACGTCTAGCTAAAAATTGACTAAACTCGCAACTTTTTCTAATAAATTGTATATAGAAATATGTTACACTATTATTTTTCTAAGAATTAATGGAACAGTGCATACTCAAAGACACAATAAAGGGCAAGAAAAATATTATTATAGTTATAATAATGACATGACATACTAAAATTTTATGCTGCAACATCCCTCCCTATTAATATTATAGATGCGAAAGTAACTCTGTTTGTTCCGTTTTCATTTGGCTGAAACTCGGTATATATATATTTTCGATGCCGAGGATGAACATACGATACTTTTTATCCCGAAAAATGGGATAGTTTCCGGGATAAAAATATATTTGTCTCCCGGTTTGTTATGCCTTTATGGAATGACTATTGGACCGATTTGGCTGAAACTCGCTACATATATAATTTTAATACCGAGGGTGGCCAAGGGAGACTTTTTATCCCCGATAATGGGATATAAAATGAAGTGAATCTTCCGGGGGCAAATACATAAAATTTTATAGAATGTAACCTGTACCGCCCGCTTTTTAAATAAGAGACACGCACTAGAGGTTATAATGTGTGTAATACAAAATATAGATAAGAGAATGGAGCGAGCTGCTATGTAAATGACGTCCGTTTGTTTTTGTTTTATTTGTAATGATAAGTTTATTATACATACTAATTGCAGTTTCAAGTGATATTTAAACATTGTGTGTAAACTAATTAAATTGCTTTATGGAGCTAAGCCGTGGCATTACTTACAGGTCCTTTCGTAAGATCAGCGCTGGTTGTGAAACCAGCATTATGCTGAGCGTGGACCTTTTTAGGACACCATAATTGATGTTATGTGACTATTTTGTCTTTTTATATCTTGTCCTAAATAAACACTAACTCTAGTGTTCCAGTGGCCTACTCCTCCCCTTCCTATCCTATGCCTTTTACCCTCGCTACCCTACCACAATGCCAATCCCATCTACTCTATTCCATTGTAAAGTCTGGCAACATATCAGCATCTACATGCGTATGCTTAAAGACTATTCTGAAACTTAGTAACCGAAGGCTGAAAACCTAGTTTTGAAAAATTAAAAATATTGACTTTTCCGTGTCTCTATGTTTGGCCATGTCTGGCCAAATCCTAAGATAGGGGCCTTACATAATTTACGTCATACGTTAAAGGGTGGGAGGGGTCCTAAATTTCGTGACGTCACACTTCAAAATCAAATATATTTAAGCTTTAAAACACGATATTTGAACTAACTATTAACGAAAAACTTCAAAATATTTTCAACTATCTCTATGAACAGTGATTAAATTATTAAAAAAAAAAACAATTAAAATAAAATTAATTACGGAACTGCTGTTTTAATTTAATAACTTCTTGATGTAAAATTTCAAAATATGTGATGTCACACTAGGGAGGGAGGAGTCTCACGAATGTGACCGGCTGTGACAAGGACAGGGAAGGGGTAAAAAATCATGAAATTCCTGTGACGTAATTTGTGGATGGCCCCCTATACGAAAGGACGAAAATTAAGGTGGCATCATTATAATTTTGAAAATCAATTAAACTTGTCACAAATTGACGCGGCTGATTTTGTGTACATATATGTTTGTGTGTGTGTATATATGTATGTTATTATAAAATAAATTATTTGAAAACTTTAACATTCACAGATAATTGACACGGAATAAACACACAATTTGGGTTAAGCTATACTGAAAAAGAACTTACATTTAAATAATCACTCCTGGCAACATCTTGCCCCTTCAAGTTTTTCCACTCCGCCATAAATTGAACACTATTTACTGGTGGCCACATATTTTTCACACTTTTCTCTGTGTACAACACATCGGTGACAAGTTTCACCGATTCCGGGCTCGTTGGATTGACACCTGTCTTATCACCGTTGCCTGTGCAATAACAAAACAAAGTATGGTGAATTTTTCAAGCGGGCAAATCCGAAACTCTAAGATATAGCAAAAAATATTCAAATGAGTCCCGGGGCTGATTTTAATAAAAACTAAAGTGAGTAAAACATCAGATTTTTTAATTATTACAACCAGGACAAATATCGAATATATTGATTAAAAAAAATACGTCTTGCATTATTGCTTGCGGCTTCTGTGATTGAGCAGGCTTAGTTTAGGGATATACAATGTGTGTGATTTCTGTTATTTACTATGATCTGGGTGTCGGGGATCGGTCCCAGAGTGGTCCGTGGTATATTACCCATAACACAAGCGTAACTTGCTTAGTTTAGGGATATACAATGTGTGTGATTTCTGTTATTTACTATGATCTGGGTGTCAGGGATCGGTCCCAGAGTAGTCCGTGGTATATTACTCATAACATAAGCGTAACTTGCTTAGCTTAGGGGTACACAATGTGTGTGATTTCTGTTATTTACTATGATCTAGGTGTCAGGGATCGGTCCCAGAGTGGTCCGTGGTATATTACCCATAACACAAGCGTAACTTGCTTAGTTTAGGGATATACAATGTGTGTGATTTCTGTTATTTACTATGATCTGGGTGTCTGGGATCGGTCCCAAAGTAGTCCGTGGTATATTACTCATAACATAAGCGTAACTTGCTTAGCTTAGGGGTACACAATGTGTGTGATTTCTGTTATTTACTATGATCTGGGTGTCAGGGATCGGTCCCAGAGTGGTCCGTGGTATATTACCCATAACACAAGCGTAACTTGCTTAGTTTAGGGATATACAATGTGTGTGATTTCTGTTATTTACTATGATCTGGGTGGCTGGGATCGGTCCCAGAGTAGTCCGTGGTATATTACTCATAACATAAGCGTAACTTGCTTAGCTTAGGGGTACACAATGTGTGTGATTTCTGTTATTTACTATGATCTGGGTGTCAGGGATCGGTCCCAGAGCGGTCCGTGGTATATTACCCATAACACAAGCGTAACTTGCTTAGTTTAGGGATATACAATGTGTGTGATTTCTGTTATTTACTATGATCTGGTTGTCAGGGATCGGTCCCAGAGTGGTCCGTGGTATATTACCCATAACACAAGCGTAACTTGCTTAGTTTAGGGATATACAATGTGTGTGATTTCTGTTATTTACTATGATCTGGGTGGCTGGGATCGGTCCCAGAGTAGTCCGTGGTATATTACTCATAACATAAGCGTAACTTGCTTAGCTTAGGGGTACACAATGTGTGTGATTTCTGTTATTTACTATGATCTGGGTGTCAGGGATCGGTCCCAGAGCGGTCCGTGGTATATTACCCATAACACAAGCGTAACTTGCTTAGTTTAGGGATATACAATGTGTGTGATTTCTGTTATTTACTATGATCTGGGTGTCAGGGATCGGTCCCAGAGTGGTCCGTGGTATATTACCCATAACACAAGCGTAACTTGCTTAGTTTAGGGATATACAATGTGTGTGATTTCTGTTATTTACTATGATCTGGGTGTCTGGGATCGGTCCCAGAGTAGTCCGTGGTATATTACCCATAACACAAGCGTAACTTGCTTAGTTTAGGGATATGCAATGTGTGTGATTTCTGTTATTTACTATGATCTGGGTGTCAGGGATCGGTCCCAGAGTGGTCCGTGGTATATTACTCATAACATAAGCGTAACTTGCTTAGCTTAGGGGTACACAATGTGTGTGAATTACATCAAACCAGTGTACTTTGCAAGAATCAATTTCTGTAAAGGAATGTCAAAAAACATCATGAAGAAACTCGAGTCTCATACAGGGTGGAAAATATTCAGCGGGGCAGTAAGGGGAAGTATTTTAACCATTACATCTACATGAAAATGATCTTAGGAGACTATCCATAATTTTTCATAGAAATTTGATACCCATTTACAGATTTTCAAAAAAACTATACAGTTAGCAAGAAAATGGTCATTTTACACAAAAAAAAAACTTGGCACCAATATTAAGTTTTTGAACTATAATTTTTGAATTTTCTTTTATAGGAATTTATATGTTTACACTCCTTTACTTCATTTGGTAATTTATTGTAAATATATGACTCCTTCACATAAAATATTTCTTTTGCCATATTTTTGTGTTTTAGGTGCCCGAATAATAATTTTGTTAGTGTGTCTTAAACTGTATTTACATATTTTACGAGTGAATTGAATGTTTGTTTGTATGATATTTTTCATGATTTTTTTAACTGAAATGCACGTATTATATTTATATAGTTGATGTAGATTTAAGATTTTAGTTTCTGCGTATATAGTTTTAGTCGGCGTAAAGAAGTTGTAGTTATATAGGTTATATAGGTCATTTCGAGCTTCAGCTACTATCTCATTTATAGAAGTACCAAAGTAAAACAAACTTGTATCGTCGGCATATAATGTGAGATATCCTATCAGACATATTTGATTATTATAGTTACGAGCTACAGGACTCGAATTAAAAATGCCGTTGGAACTACTATAGAATTTATTAGAACTGTACAAACACGTATAAAACAAATACAAATAAAACTAGATGCAACCAGTTCACACTGCACGATTCAATGCAATTTGACACGCGCAAAGTCCGTCGTCTATATCGCTAATCGAGAATACTACAAACGTCTTACTCGTCTCGTAGTCGTCGCTTGACTGCCCGCCCCTCCATTCGGGCAGTCTTATACTCACTACACAGTACAAAGAAATTGGCCGCGCGCACTGAGTTTTCGAGAAATAGTAATTTGCACACCTGCGAACGGCCGCAAAGTCGAAAACAATAACAATAAGGATTAGTTCGACGCTAATGGTGGTTATAAAACAAGTAGAAAAACAATAGCATGTTTTTCTTAATTCCAAATTCAAAACACAAAAGAATCCCTAATCCGGGAAGACAATAAACTGCGCTTACAACAGACAGCTGTGCGCTTAACTTTGACGGCATGTAACAATATTGTTATATATATTTCTTACCTTCTAATTGTACTTTCTCTTCGATTTTCTCTGTTTTACTAGGATCGTTGTTGTTAGTATCGCCTTGGCCTAAATCACTGTCGATTTCAACAATTTTGAGACGCGTCGGTGGCTTCTCGGGTTCAGTCTTACCTAATTGGATCTCCTGGATCGGTATAGGCTTTAAAGGCCTCTGTAAGTTAATTATTTCAGAAATTAAAAAGAAATTGCTGCACAACGACATCAATTTGCTGGTCTCTCAGGTAGAGTGGCTTACTCACTGGAAAGCAGAAGAGCCGGATTTGATCCCTAGGACTTTAAATTTTGTAAACTTTTCGTTATTTAATACTACCAAAACTACCGAAACGACCAAAACTATCAAAACTACCTTAACGACCAATTTGACCAAAATGACGAAAATGGCAAATAACAAAACCTATCATATTTTGGGATAACCTTTACATAAATCTATCCTATAATCCGGGATGAAAAGTATCCCTTGTCCACCCTCGGTATAAAATTTACATATATATCGAATTTCAGCCAGATCGGTCCATTAGTTTTCTATATATTTATTATTTATTATTAAAAGGAGAGAGAAGAAAGAAAAAAAACGTTTATTTGGACATCATACAACGGGATACATAATGAATAGTACGGTGATATATACAAAAAAGTCTTGCAATGGTACCAAATAGGCGCAGTTCAGCATCTGCCAGGCAACAGGTGCCTGACGCTGGTTTTCAACTGCACCTTAGGACGGACAGATGTTATACATATATATATATATATATGTGTGTGTGTGTGTGTGTGTGTGTGTATATATATATATAGTGTGAATAATAATAATAAATACTTAGCAAATTAGAAGCAAATATTGTGGTGATACCGATAAAATAAATATTAATTATATGTGATATATATGAAATGCATAATACATATTTACAAACAGAATAGTACTGTAGAGGCGGAAGGCAAAATTATAATATATAAGAAAGATTGACATTGACGTTTTCTAGTTTCCGTTGCTAAGAAAGGGGAGAGAGAGATTGGTTGCCGACTAGTGTAATTGAAAGAAGGTGGAAAGAAAAGAGTGATATTATTATCATAATTATAATTACCTTGGACCGTAAATGAGGTGGTTTCTTAACAGTTTTGATCACGGTAATATCTTCGGCGACTCCGTCTCTCCATTTATCATCTGGCGATAATTCCTTGATCACCGGTTTTTGGTCTTCGATCTCTTTTATTTTTGGTTGACTTTTCACTTTGGATGCTGCTATTGGCTTACTCTCCACAGATGGCGTCGTTGCGGGTGATGATTTCGACTTCGCCTGCAAAATCAAACAATAGTACAGCAGTTATACACAACTTACGCGATTATGCTTATCCGCCTACACGATTCGTACACTTATCCCCTTACACAATCCGTACACTGTCGCGCGCTATTTAAATTGATGATAGTTCCAGTGCCACAAACAAATGAAAATAATTTGCTTTCTGTGCGTTGCACAAAAATACATCACGTAATGTAATAATAGGTCACGTAGTGTGGGTACGTTCCCTTATAAGTATTCGTACCAACAGAACACAGCAGAGTTCCAATCAAGTAGCTATAATTTTATCAAACACTAGAGCAGGGGTCACCAATTAGTTTCGCTTCCGTAATTATATTAAACAAATGTAATTACGGAAATTACAAAGGTATTTTTGCACGTATCAATGAGAAAACATTTTTTTGCTGCGGACTATCTTTCTGAAGTTTGGAGTAAAATTGGTTCAAGCTATTGAGATTAAATCCTGGATATATTCATCGGTAAATCGAGATCAAAATTTATTCCTAATGAAGTTCATCTTCATCTCATTTTTTTTAATTACGTAATCTGTAGTGCAAGTTGCTGTGTTCTTGCGGTCGGCACAAAATGGGTCGACGGTCCTGATGCGGACCGCGGTCCGCCTTTTGGTGACCCCAGCACTAGTGTAGTAAACCCTAGACAGTAGCCTTATTTTACTTACACAAAAACATTATTCGGTTTTTTACATATAATAATGACAAAGAAACTAAGTCCATATAGTCTAAACCAGGGCTTGAAAACGGTATCAATTACCTTTAAAAATATAGGTAATTACCGGTATTTTCGAAAAAGATACTGCCATACCGGCGGTATAATTTGTTACCGTTACTTTGTAACTTTTATGATTGTAACGTTAAAAAACGTATGTATAACGTTATACGTATCGGTCATTTTTACGTTATTTCAAGCGACGTTGCCATTTTTAAGAATTGGCTTTATTAAATAAAAATAAAATTAAAAAAAAGTTCCCACCAGATTATCGTTGGACGCGATATATAATATATTCGTAAGTTTTCGCGACTAGTATACATAATAAAACTACGTTTTAACGGTTTTAAGCGCGGTAATTTATTTGATTTTTATTATTCCGACGTTTCAGCCACTTTTCAATATATATAAAATAAAAATATATATGATAAAATCAAATAAATTAGATAGACAGTTAGAACATACTTTATTGTTCACCACATACACATAAAGTAAATAATTTACAGTCATTTCACGTCAAGGCAGGAACAAAGGGCGGTCTTGTCGCTTTAGAGCGATCTCTTCCAGACAACCCGGGCTGTGGATTGTGTGAAAGGAATCGAGTGTGTATGACGGTGGTGTGCAGATCAAACACATGTAATTAATAGGATACACATATATTACACAATACATATAATTAAGAGAAATAAAAAGAAAATGGACAATAACATATATTAATCCCTATTAGTAATAGGTTGGGGAAAAAGTCTTTTCGCATATAGTATGTATGAACTTGTAATAAGATCTCTTTGGCTATTCCATTTGTATCTGGCTGGTTTTGGTATCATTAAAAAGTTTTAATTTTAAAGAAGAAAATTCCAAATTCTAGTTAGGAAAATGTGTGATTTTCATTTGTTTTTCTTATTGTTAAAATGAGTGAATCTAATGAAGAAATTCGATACATTTTAAAATTTTACTACAAAAAATGTAAAATGCAACACAAGCCGCGAAAAAAATTTGTGATGTTTATGGACCTAATGCAGTATCTGTGAGAGTAGCGCAAATTTGGTTTAAGCGTTTTCAATCCGGAAATTTTGATAACAAAGATGAATGTCGCTCTGGTAGCCCTGTTACGGACAAAATTGATGTATTGATGTTATTTTTGAAAAAGTGGAGCAAGATCGGCGTATTAATAGTTACGATGTAGCTGGAGAACTGGGAATTGACCACAAAACGGTTTTGGCGCATTTTAAAAAAGCTGGGTACACAAAAAAGCTAGATATTTGGGTTCCTCATGAGCTCACTGAAAGAAACCTAATGAACGTGTACTCATTTGTGATTCTTTATTACGACGTAATGAAACCGAACCATTTTTGAAGAAGCTGATAACTGATGATAAAAAGTGGATCACATACGGCAAGAACGTGCGAAAAAAATCGTGGTCAAAGGCCGGGCAGGCTTCACAGACTGTGGCGAAGCCCGGGTTAACTCAGAACAAGGTGATGCTGTGTGTATGGTGGGATTGGAAGGGCATTATTCATTATGAGCTGTTACCGCCAGGCAGGACCATCGATTCTGAACTGTACTGCGAACAACTGATGAGATTAAAGCAAAAAGTTGAGAGAAAGCGGCCGGAATTAATCAACAGAAGGGGTGTGGTTTTTCACCATGACAACGCTAGACCTCACACATGTTTAGCCACTCAGCAAAAATTACGAGTTTGGCTGGGAGGTGTTAATGCATTCGCCGTATAGTCCTGACCTTGCACCTTCACATTTTCACCTGTTTCGGTCTCTGCAGAATTCCTTAGGCAGTGTCAGGTTAACATCACGAGAGGACTGCCAAAACCACTTGTCGCAGTTTTTTGATCAGAAGCCCCAAAATTTTTATAGCAATGGGATCACGTCCCTACCTACAAGATGGCAAAAAGTTATCCAACAAAATGGCACCTACATACTTTAGTCAAATGTAAATAAACTTTATAAAAAAAACCTTTTCTATTTTTATATAAAATGCGAAATGTGAAAGTAACTCTGTCTGTCTGTCTGTTCCGTTTTCACGGAAAAACTACTGGACCGATTTGGCTGAAACTCAATATATATATATATATATATATATATATATATATATATATATATATATTCGATGCCGAGAATGAACATAAGATACTTTTATCCCGATAAATGGGATAGTTTCCGGGAGAAAAATATATTTGTCTTTCTGTTTGTTATGCTTTTATGAAAAACTGCTAGACCGATTTAGTTTAAATTCGGTATTCATGTAATTTTAATACCGAGGGTGGACAAGGGATACCTTTTATCCCGGATAATAGAATCGATTTATGTAAAGGTTATCCCAAAAAGTGGGATAGGTTTTTTGTGATTTTCCATTTTTGGTCATCTTGTCCTATTTGTCCGATTTGCCCGATTTGTCCGATTTGTCCGAATTGCCCGATTTGTACGATTTGTCGGAGTTGTCCGAGTTGTCTGATTTGTCCGATTTGTCCGAGTTGTCCGGAATGTCCGATTTGTCAGAATTGTCCGATTTGTCCGAGTTGTCAGATTTGTCCGATTTGTCTGAGTTGTCCCATTTATCCGAGTTGGCCGATTTGTCCGAGTTGTCCAATTTATCCGAGTTGTTCGATTTGTCCGATTTGCCCGATTTGTCCTTTTTGTCATTATTGTCATTTTTGTCATTTATGTAGTTTTCATAGACGGAGGATAGACAAATATATCTAGGACCGTTTAAAAAAAGGATGAAAGTTTGGAAGAGACCAATCCTTTCTCAGGTTTATAGATATAAAAATTCGTCGCCTATAAAAAAAGCGATAGTAACTCGATATGTAACGGAAAGACATATCGAGTTACTATCTTTCACGGAAAACTACTAGGAGTGCTGGATCGGTTTTGCTGTAATTATGTTTGAATGTAGTTTTAATACAGAAAATGGACATAAATACTTTAGATGCCGGGAGCGTGGATAGTTTTCGATATAAAATGAATTTAATCTTCCGAGTGCAAATAGTAGTAATATAAAAATTTTGTACAATGTAACCTGTATTAACGCCTGCTCTTTAAACAAGAAAGAAGCACGCAGCAGAGGTTGACAGACTCTAGTAGTGAATAAAGCCCAACACCAAATCCAATTTCGTCAAATGAGCGCTCAGGGTACTGTTCTAAGTACCCCAACTTTAACCATTGCTACTAATTCCAATTTACCACCTTTTTATAAAGTGATGTCTCCGAACGTATGTTTGAGGTTTTTATTTGTCTACGACCGAGCAACAGTGCCAACAAAAACAAAAAAAATTGTCTTTCTTGACTTAACATCGAACAAGATCGTCGAGTGTGAAAATAAATCTTAATTTACTCATGAAATCTTCACGACTTGTGTTGATAAGTTTATCAAAAATAGGTGCTTATATATATTATATATATTTGCTGTTTACATCAAAACTTTATATGGATCTGAGATATAGTGAAAATGATCTTAATTCTAAATTTAAAACCTTTTATTAGACATTTGGGCTATCATGATTGTTTCGAATGTTTTAAATAAATAATAATAAAATAAATGTTTCTATTAATTTTAAAGGATTTTTTGTTTATTAAGGTTATAAAAATACTTTTTAAGTTTAATTTTATTTTTGATTTTATGAAGGTAGTTGGAAAAATGATGTGGTAAATATTTTTTTGTTTTAAGTTTAGTGCTTTGAGCCAAAGGCCTACCAAAAAGTCTTCTATTTTTCTCCTTTTTTTCCTTCTCCTCGTTCACCTGATACAAGAAAAATATATCATACTTGTGAGATTACTGTAAGGTACCATTTTTAAAGTTCAAAGTCTTGGGTTTTCGCCATTGAAACCTTTTTTAAGTACTTTGGGCGTTTAGTTCTTGAAAGCGATGAAAAATCTGGGCGCCAGGAGGTTAAAACAAAATAATAGTTTAATATACATTTTGCAATCAAAAATTTAAAACTTACCCCTTTAGTTCCCATTCTAGCTCTGATGGTTTCTAGCTGCCTTCTCGCATGGTTATTGTGAGGTTCCAATTTCAGCACCTCGTTGAGGTCCTGCGAGGCTGACCTCAACGAGCCCAGTTTTTCACGGGCCGTTGCACGTCTTTGGAGTGCTTTAACATATGTTGGGTCGAGACGTAAGGCCTCTGTACAGTCTGTCTCGGCTTGATGAAGACTGAAACAACAATCCTTTGTTTAATCGCTGGAGTCTAGCGTATAGACTAAGGGTTCATCATTGATGGCCTATGTGGTTCAGCGGGCTAAGCCTTTGCCGGCCTACATCACTGCAACACGAAGGTTCCAGGTTCTCCATTATTTATTGTGGTCTTCCATTGTATATAACACAAGCGAACTTGCTTAATTTGGGGATATACATTAGGTGTGTTTGTCTGCCGATTATTGTTATTATTATTATTACACTTGCGTTAAGTTCCGGTTGAGTTAGGAGCGTCTGCCTCGAAGCCCGGGGTCCACTTTCCTACAGGTTCTCAATTCGAATGTATGTTTGTTACACGATTTCCCGTTAATTGATGATCGATTTTAAAATTTTTCTCTTTATTCGAAACAGTTTACTTCTGAGGTGGTCCTATTGTCACTAAGGCAGGATCTGATGAGTGGCCTTAGGTAAACTGAGAGCAACCCTTGTTGAGGAGCGCCGAGCGCCTACATTTCATGAAAGGCAAAACTTGTCTATGCGTACCAGTAGTGTAATTTCCACAGGCGCTTAAAATTATATTTCTAAAGTTCTTCTTCTTCTAAAGATTAGAATATATTTTTTGTTTAACTAGAAACAATACCGATTTTAAAACATAAAGCAAAAAATAAATGTTTCCACAACATCTTGAAGTCAGTGCCATGTAAACCATTTTTTTTTATTGCATGTGTTGAGCAGGCAGGCAAATGGACTCCGACTTGATGGAAAACGGTTACCATCGCCTAGAGACGTTTGTAACATCTTTGGTGTTACAAATGCGCTGCTGCACTCTTAAAGGAGACTGGATCCTGATCACTAATACCGGAATACAACTCAAAGTTGTTATGGCGGCATACTCTAGACCAGGGGTGGTAGCCATCCAGACAGGTAAATACCCTACCACCTGGCTGTGGGTTGTTTTGTCGTCTTTTACGACACGCCATCCGACCGCAATAAAATGTATTCTTTCTCCGTTCCTGTAGGATAAAAGAAAAAAAAATCAATAACAAAGTTGCAAAATGCACCCACTTCAAGATGTTGTTATTGTGTGTGGTAGCCCTAAGGCAATTAAAAGACACTTACGGTTTATGTAGTTTACTTTGGCACACAACTTGAACACACACACACACAACACGAAATTATTATAAAATCAATTTCACAACGGACGAGATGAGCACAGTCAAATCTCAAAGCGAGCAGATAAAGTAAGCAACTCACTTCACACGTAATCCAAAATTGCCCAGCCTACTTCCTTTACAAACATTAAGATTTTTTTAATGTTTATGGCTTGGCAACTAAGCCTTTAAGCCAGAACATTTCAAATGAATGCGTCGAGTACACCTGGTGACTCAAGTCTGATTTTCTGCATACATGAATTTCACCCGGATGCACTCAGACAAACAAATCTGATAGCTCTGTTTTGGTACCAATTTGTACTATTTGACATTCGCGTCGTGCTCCTGATTTCGCATTGACGCATTTAGCACAAATTTATGCTTAGAATTTAAAACGAAACGATTTATTGTTGTTGTCTCACTCTGTTAGGATTTGTATGAAAGAAAAAAATCTTGTTTTGATATATGATAAACGTTATGATGCAGTCATTTGAGGTTCGCACCATAAATTTTGTGTATATAAAATTAAAAAAAGAAAAAAATCGTGTTGTCCTGTATGTGTATATACAGTTTGGTGTCAGTGAACCAATTCTGGAACATAAACACTTTATTTGTTTTCCCCCTTTTTGTATTTTCTTATGTACCTGGTCATCGCCATCTTAAACCTCATCTTTTTCACACCTGACATTGGCAGTAATGGTAGTTCGAAACAAGCCTTTTGCCAAAAAACAAAAAGTGAAGTGAGATTTGCACCTGAAGCTGATACCAGGTCTTCATTATGAGACAGAAGCTTTCCGCCACAAGAATTAAAAATATATTTTTTAGTTATTATAGTAAATAAAGTGCCTACAGCCCTATGGTTTTCCACACATACGAGCCAACCCTGTTACTTCTCACACAACAGCTTTACGAAATTCAAAGAAAACACCTCATTCAACTCATGTTTGTGTTTTAGAAACTGCGAGTGGAGTGTCCTGGGAAGCCGGCGACCATGCCGATGGAAGGACGGGACAGACTGGCTCCAATCGTGGCAGCATGTAGTCTCATCAGATCCGTGATCATTAATTTTAAGTAAATTATTGTAATAATTGACTTCCTCTTGACAGCCATCTCACAGAACTTTGTAGAAAATATATATATTCGTACTGTTACAACCTAAGCGCTGATAAAGACAAATTCCACGTACAGATTTGTAGAAGCACATTTATTACCCGTCGGCATTTGAACTAATAACTTTGAAACTATTGTAATTCTTTTATGATCGTCTTCTTTTGTTTACTTATTTATTGGCATACGTTTCTAGAGACCAGCTTATTGTTGTATTGTAATTAGCCAGGTGTTACGGATTTTAAAGTACAAGCTGATTCTAAGAAATGCGGTCCACGTAACCGGGCGGGCACATTGCACTTGTGCAGGATAAAACGATGGCCTGATTGAGGGAGGAAGGCAGTCGAGCGAGAACCACGATCAAAGCGAGACGTGTGTACTACAATCGAGAATCTAATAGTGACGGACTTTGCGCGTTTTATTGAATTACAACCTTCTGCATTACGTTTGGACTTGTTCTGTTCGGTTATATTTGTACCTGTGTTATACGTGTTTATATAATTCTAATAAAGTATAATAATTCCAATGGCATTTTAATTCGAATCCCGTAACTCGTAACAGTATTAATATATATTCGCACAGTCTTTGGCATCTCTAATTACGAGACCATTGTTATGCATGTCATCCGATAGACTGGTCCAGCTGAGGCACAAGTCTGTAACTTTAACAAAAAAAACCATACCAGTGCAAGTCAAGATCTATTCGACTGACAATGGATCAAATATCTGTAGTTTCTAAAATAATGAAATTGGTCTCGGTTGAATCAAGATTGATTCAATATTGAACCAAGACGATGTACAGACTCCCAAAACTATCAAATTATGATGCCAATTTGAGTTCAAGACTTAGGGACATGATGGAAATTGGGAACTGTGTATGGACGTGTTCAACATCAAAAGTGCTACACTCTGAACTAGTGGCTAACCACATTTCATCAGCTAGACCATTTGAATATTTGCGGACCAGCTTCATAATAAAGGAAAACATGAAAATCCACTGGGAACTAACCTTTCCTTCTTCAAATAACAGAGTCCACGATTCGCATAATAAATTGGGTCATCTTGCACAAGCTCAATAGCCCGATTATAGCACTTTATTGCCTCGTCCCATTTGTCCTGTTTCACGAAATCATTACCCTGAAATTGAAAGAGCAACATAATCAAATTAAGTAGTTAGTCTATTTTTTAATAAAGTATTTAATTATTAAAATTACCCCATTTATGCTACAATTTTTGGATTATCTTACAATACAGTCTAATAGAAACTAATAAGTAATTTAAATATTAGATAATTGACTAAAAAAAAAAATGTTAATTACATTTTTCTTATTGTTGCTAAGAAGAAGACACTTTGTTCACTGTTCTTTACTCTATAGCTAGCACACTACATTAAACTTTGGTCTATAGTACAACATGTCACTGGTACTCAACCGTTTTTTCATAGGAGCCACAAACACGTGTCTGTAATGATGTCGCAGGCCGCAAAAAAAATAGAAGGTGATTAATGATTATTTAGGTTTTCGCTCAGGTATATTTTTACATTATTTTTGGCATTTTTTGACGTTTCAACCACATTGCAATGTCCATGGTCACAAGCAGTTGTTTAATTCAAATTATTGTTAGTAAAAAACCAAATTCAAAATTAATCAACTAAGTATTTACTGTAATGAAAATCATTTGGATCAGGTACATTCATGGTGCTGGTAAAATAATTTAAAAATATATAAATGCAAATATTACAGTTTATTAATGGTTAACATTTTATACATTATATTACTATCTAATAACAAAACATCGTGATGTAACCTGCACAAAGAGATAACCATTGTGTCAAACCTGCCAAGCCGGCTTAGATAAGCGTGGTGGGTATACTGTCTTTACCCCTATAATGGTTAGGACCAAGCACAGCAATGAGACTTTTTTTATTATAGCAGTTCAGCAGACAGGCAGACGGCCCACTTGATGGAAAACGGTTACCATCGCCTATGGACCTTTGCAACACCAAAGGTGCTACAAATGCGCTGCTGCTCTCTTAAGGGAGACTGGAACCTGGACACTAAAGCCAGAACACAAGTCTAAGTTGTTATGGCGAGATACTTTAGACCAGAGGTGGTGGCCATCCAGTCGGGCAAATGCCCTACAACCTGGCGAAATTATGGCCTGTTATTATATAAATAATTAGCTAACATCAATTAATTAATGTAAGTTCACAGGGCAAATAAATGAGTTGACAACCAAGCTAATGCAGCATACAGTCTCATCTCAATTGAAGAGATATAATAATATATTGTTAAATTGTAAGAGTGGCATTACATCTTCATGGAAGAAGGGAGTAATAAAGACCACACACACAAAGGAGTGCTCCTATAATGGCACAAACTATAATCCACTGTTTGAAAGTGACTGATAAGTGAATAAAATGTAATAGAAACTTACTCTCTCCTTTTCATATTGAGCTTCTTCTCTAAGCTTCTCCATTTTAACCTGTTGACTCTTCTTGCTATCTAAAGAAACAGGACCTACCTCTTCCGTGTCTATATCTTCGCATGCTTTATCCTGAAATATTTATAATTAAAATCTTATTTTAACTTCATGATTTATAAAACGCCATTGAATGTATAACTATTGTTTGCCAAAGTATGACATGTAGGGGTGTGCGATTAATTCGTTCCAAAACAAATACCAATATTCGATTCGAAACTCGAATCGAATAATTCGATTATTTTCGGAATTATTATATTATTGGCAAATTTTCCAGTATTTTAAAACTTGCATGTGTAACCTTTTTCTTATAGATTTTTTTCAAACGGTAATCAATAATTATAAATACCAAAATGAATTGAAAAGATCTCTTGCCAATATTAGTATCTAGATTTTTTATGTTACTGACAGAAATGAACATATATTGAAATTGAGCAATTGTTTTCTCCGGGTGATTGATTTTTAATCTAAAAGTATATTATTCGTAAGTAAAATATTTTGATTCACGATGTAATGGAATTCAAATTGGAAACAATAACAAATCCAGTGATATTTCGATAATTCGCGAATTGTTCGAATTATTCGAAATTGTGACCATGCCTAAAATGCTTTATATACAAATGTCACTGTATTCAGGAGATAATGGAGCATCAGCCAACTATGTGTATCTGGGAATAGATACAGCATGCTTTCATCGCCAGAACCAGAACTGAATTTTCGACCCCAGCCTTGGTATAAGAGAGTGGCAAAGTCTAACACTAAAAAATGGCTTTTGATAACCTCTGGCCACCAGACGTAAGATGATAGATAGCCCACAAGGATAGTTTGGTCATAACCAGATCAAATTAGCTAAGAGACGAGTATGCAGCAGTACAGTAACAGAAAAAGAATAAAATTTCCAGTGACGAGATCGCCTGTTATAAGAGACTGACAAAACCCATATTTGCCTGTCTGGGTGGCTACCACCCGTCGTCTACGGTATGCCTCTATAACAACTTTGAGTTGTGTTCCTGGCGTTATCGGCCAGGTTCCAGGTGAACTTCAGAGAGTGACAGCACATTGATAGCACCTTCAGTGTTATGTCCTTAGGTGATAGAAACTGCTTTACATCATGTGAGCTTTTTGCCTGTCTCATGCTTTTGAACTCATGCAATAAAAAAAATGCAAGATGTTCAGCAGACTCCATTCTCACAAAGAAACTATACATTGGTAGTGCTAACTTTCAAGGACACAATAAAACTAGAAGTATTTTTATGTTGATTTTCATTTTATATTCACTCAATTTACAAAATGCGAGCATGGGACCTTGCGAGATAAGTTTAAAGAAATAAATATTTTAACAGTGGCTTCAGAGTATATATTTGAAAATATACTGTGTTAAGAAAAATATCTTGGATTTTCCCAGATTAGGTGATGTACATTGTAAAAATACTAGGAACAAAAATAAATTCGAAACTCTCACATGTAGGCTCCATAAAGTTTTAAAATAGTTTCAAGAGGCAGAATATAATATGTTCTTCAACAAAATCCTAGAAAACATTCAATAGCTTACAATAAACAAATTTAAAAAATTTGTAAAGCAACATTTGTGTGAAGTTTATTGTATGAGAAAGATTTTTTAGATGACCTCACAGAATGGGTATGATGCAATCAACACCAAGCTTTTTCAATAATCATTCATTTAAATTGCTTTGTAAGCATTGCATTACTTTAAACTACTCAAAAAAACCGAATAATAATAATAAATAAAAAGTAAAGATATATTACTGGGGAGAAGTGGCGTAATGCCACTTCTTCTCCTTTAACAGTAACTAAAATTGCTTTGGAAGCGGTGGTAGACTCATAACTTTCAATAAGTAAACTGTAAGATTTGATTCTGAAATAAATTAATTCATTTTCATTATCATGTACCAATAAAATTAGTATCTATCCATAATTTTAAGATGAAACAAAGATTTCAAAAAATTTTTTGAGGGACTAAAATAGGAATTGTATCTTAAATTTTCAAGTATATTTCAGTTTGATATCTTAAAGGGTTTTTTTTTATAGCTTGAGTTCAGCAGACAGGCACAATACACCTCATGGAAAGCCATTACCATCGCCTATGGACATTTGCAACACCAAAGGTCCCACAAATGTGCTGCTGCTCTCTAAAGGGAGACTGGAAGCTGGCCACTAACACTGGAACACAACTCAAGGTTGTTCTGGCAGTATACTCTAGACCAGGAGTGGTAGCCATCCAGTCGAGCGAATGCCCTACTACCTGGCTGTTGGTTGTTTTGTCACCTCTTACGACAGACAGCCTGGGCGAAGGAAATTGTATTATGTCTCCGTTCCTGGATGGATAAAACAGGGTATAATAGATATAAATATTAAATCCAAGTTTCACAGAATAAAATGATCATCACAGCCAGTCATTAATATGCAAGTAGGCAGCAGGAGAATAATATTAAAATATAACAGATTAAAACACATACAACATCAAAATTCTCCCATGCCCTGTAATCAGATGCTGCAATTCTCTTCTCAGGTTTTTTGACAACTTGCACTGGTTTCTCTTTCTTGATTTTGCTTCTGACTGGTGGTAAGTCCTGGAAAAAAAGAAATTTCTTACATTGTTCACAATTCTAATGAATATTTTAAATATTACAACATTATTAAAACTACATTTAATGGTTTTTATAAGTGTGGCATTTCATTTCATTTTTGTTTTGACCAATTTCAGTAGCCTGGATCATAGACGAAAAGGGATCAAGTGTCAATGAGTAATGTTAAATTATTTACTAGTCATGGAAACTAAAGAAAACCTAGGCTGTGACTTAACAATCTGATACACAAATTTTAATTAGTGGGTGGGCTGGGGGGATGTATACTTACCCCTACTACAACCCCTAAGGTCGGGAGATCTTAAATTTTTTGTATTTTATAAACATATCAGTGCAGGAACAGAGAAAGAATACAATTTATTGCGGCTGGGCGGCCTGTCGTAAGAAGATACTAAACAACCCACAGCCAGGTGGTAGGGCATTTGGCCGGATGGCTACCACCCCTGGTCTAAAGTATGTCGCCATAGCTTAGAATCGCATAGAAAAGCTTAATGTCTATCAGCTCTAATGCTGTCGGCAGTGAAAGCATTAGCCGCAATATGATCATTCTTATATTAGACAATATCATTCATATGATCACCCACATACTTAATGCTTCCATGTCTTCGGGTACATTTCCTGGTTCCTGGAAGCAAGCTCAAGTAATCCCTTTACCTAAAAAACCCAATCCCTCTTCCTTTTCCGAATATCGTCCCATTTCCATTCTACCTCTCCTCTCTAAAGTTCTGGAGCACCTTGTGCACAAGCAAATCAGCGTCTTCCTTAACACCAATTCCCTTATCAATCCTTTCAAATCCGGTTTCCATCCAGGGTATAGTACCACTACTGCACCAGTTAAAATCACTGAAGATATCCATCAGGGTACGGGAAATGGTTTATTGACTATACTGTCGCTGCTTGACTTCAGTAGTGCTTTTAATAATGTTGATTTTGATGGCCTTCTTGGAATCTTGAGTTCTTTTAACATATCTCCAACAGCTATTGACCGGTTTCGTAGTTACCTGTTTGGACGCCGGCAACGCATTCGCATTGATGATGTTTATTCATCATGGTGTGATTTGTCTGCTGGTGTTCCTCAGGGCGGCGTTTTATCACCTCTCTTATTTGCTATCTTTATTAACTCGATTTCCGATAACCTTTCTTTGTACTTACCACCTTTATGCAGATGATTTACAAATCCACACTCAATGTAATTTTAACAGACTTTCAGAAGCAATTCAAACTACAAATAGGGACTTTACAAAATTGTTAACTGGAGCCAATCCTATGGTCTGAGCGTTAATCAGAAAAAAACCAAGGTTATTATTGTCGGCAGTTCTAGGTTTGTCTCAAAAATTGACTGGTCTTCACTTCTCCATGTTGTGTTTGATAGTGTGCACATTGAAATCAGTGAAACTGTTAAAAATTTAGGAATTATAATGATAATTTCACAGTTGACAGTTCTCTGTCAATGGACAGAGAACTGTCGTGGTGGCCTCACCTGACTGAAATCAGTCGGAAACTTTTCGCGTCATATGCTTCACTAAGAAGACTGAAGAATTTCCTACGTACTGCTACTAAGATTATGCTTGCTCAATCCTTCCCTTCTTGATTATGCTGATGCTTGCTATCTAGACATCACCCAAGAACAACTAGATAAGCTTGAATGCCTTCAAAATGTTTGTATCCGGTTCATATTTGGGTTGCATAATATGACCATATCTCTGAATTTCATAATAAGCTTAAATGGTTGCCAATTCGCCTTCGCCGTAATGTTCACTTACTCTCACTTCTGCACAATATCCTTTTCAATCCCTGTACTCCCCCATATTTAAAGGAACTTTTTAGTTTCCTCTCTCAATCTCATTCCTGTAATTTGCACTCAAATGAAAATCTTCTGCTTAGATACCTAAACACACTTCATCCTTTGTAGGAAATTCTTTTTCCGTACAGGCTGTTCGGCTGTGGAACTCCCTCCCCTTGAAAATCAGACAAGCTACATCAATTTCTACATTCAAACACTTGATCACTGACTATTATTTGTTCATTAAATAAAATTGTTGCAGTAAATAGAATTGTATTATTCTTTGCTTGTAAATATATGTAATTTATATTATTATAATCTATTTTTAATTATGTAGTATATGTATATCTATATTAGTTTTTTTTTTTCTTTAATTATGATTAGTTTTAATTTAGTTAAACCACCAAATATAATTAAATTTTTCTAGTAATATCTTCTTGGACACCGGGTTGCCTGGAAGAGATCGCTATAAGCAATAATGCCGCCTATTGTTCTACTGGAAATGTCTTTATATTAAATGTTTAGGTTTAAGTTATGGTGAACAATAAAGAGTTTTCATTCATTCATTCACTCATTCGTAGCATCCTTGAGTTGTGTTCTGGCCGGCATAAGTGACCAAGTTCCAGTTTCCCCTGAGAGCAGCAGTGCATTTGTCGCACCTTTGGTGTTGCAAATGTCCATAGGCGATGGTAACTGCTTTCCATCAAGTGGCCCGTCAGCCTGTCTGCTAAACTCCTGCAATAACTCACTATTTTTGTTGTAAAATTACATCACTTTTGATAATAACAAACCATGATTTGAGTTTATGAATGTACTCACGAATTACATATAACCGCCAGAACTTTTTGCAACACTAAAACTGTTTTTAATGTAGAAATAGTTTTAAATTTAATTGAGGCATAAGTAAAAAATTCATGCTAGACAAAATCGATTGATTAAAATTGACAGCTTTTACTGTCACTTTTGTTTTTAATGGCTTGGCTATCAAGGTGTGATGATAAAAAGAAATTAATCGATATGTCAATAATAATTATCGATTTTTTATTAAGAAATTCGAAATCTTGAGTTTTAATTAATATATTGTTTCATATAATTTTTGGAAATCGACATATTTCTATAAAAAGAAAATGCTGACAAATATTTTGCAATTCTTAGTGCCTCCATTTTATTCCTTTTCAGTTGATTGAATGTGCTTTTAAGTTAATTAAATTATATAGGCAGCATATTTTATTTAAAGAGATCCCTTACCTGATAACAGAACCGAGTGAGCAAAGCAAGCATACTGCTGCAGCGGCCTGAGAGTGCCAGAACCGACTGGTTACCATTTACTGTTTATTTTATACACACAAAACAGTATGACACCTTAAAAGTCTCATATGAAACATTTGTTTTATTTGTCAATTTAGTGGACGACTAGCAAGTTGGGTTTTAAATATGACAATGAATCAATATACTAATGATATCAATTTTTAAATACATTGCTGAACAATTTTTTTTAATATAGGTTAAATACAAATTAATGTGATTACATTAAAAAAAAAACATTGTCTTTATTGGTCGCCAGTTTGAATGGTTACTCTTGTAGTATATATGAATGTATTCTATTGTGTTTTTTCTTCATTTTTATCCAATGAAGCTGGTTATTGGTTACTTTGGCTCTTTTTATGTTTATTACTGGCTTTTTTTTGAATTTCGAAAGGAGTTTTCAACTTTGGACCTATGATAGAAGTGAAATATTAGCAAAAAAATGTGTGAAAATAAGTGAAGTTATGTTTATTAAAAAAAATATATTTCAATATCTCCAGACCTTAGGGGTTGTAGTAAAGGTAAGTATGCCCCCCCCCCCTTAAAATTCTTGTATTAGAATGCTATAGATTTACCAAAAACCTATTGCATATTACTATATTTTGCAGATAAAACAGATAAAGTCACTTATACATTTATTTTATATATTAGTATAAAAGTATAGATTATTATCTACAATAATTACCAAATTTAAATAAACAATATATTTAATTTATTTTTTGTTTGATTACCTGTTACTAATTTTATAATAATTTGCATATAACCTTCAAATTATTAATGCAATGCAAAGTCAATAACAATAAAGAACTTAGCTATGAACTATATTAAAATCTTACTAAAAGTGTATGAAGTGAACTAAAGATACGAAATCCTATTTTAAAACATAGGTACACTGACAGACAAGTTACAAAAGATAGGTACTCATGAAAAACAACTCGTATATAATGAACAGGTTATGATTTACATTAAAAATTTAGTTCTAAAAATCCACAGAAATATACTTTAAAATTCCTGAATAACCCATTACACAATCTAAATGCGAAATATATACAGCAAATAAACCAAAACCTGCTCAAATTGTCCGTTAAGAGCCGCTTCCTTGCGCTTCATCTCGACTTCCCAATTTTGCAAGTCAGTCAAATAAGTCTGGAAGGTTTTAGCATTATCACGAATTTGCTTTTGAATTTCAAAAGCTTTTTCCATCACTTTATTACACTCTAGCACTTAAATAATACCTTTTAACTGTGATGTTTGATCAATAATTATTCTCGTTTCTTCGATATTTCGATTCGTAGGCTACTGTTGGCTGTCAATGGCTGTCAAACTCACAACTCAAATGTCAAATAAATTATTATTTATTTAGGTTTATGGCTTGGTAGCTAGGCCTTTAAGCCAGATCTTAGATTATAATGAGGGCATTCCACTGGTAGCTCACAACGCCCAAAATGCTGTTAGCCGTTCTATAAGGCGACTGCGGTCGTTGTGGTCATGGCAAAAAGGTCACTAATGACGTCATCATTTTCGATCACACAACGCTCACAACGATCCATGTCAATAGATGCGTCGAATAGCCGTTCCACTTTGGTTTACGATTGCAACACCGGCAAGCAAGTGGAACAGGAAAAATCGCGGTCGTGAACGTGGTCGTTGTGAGTCTCTAATGGAACGTAGTCATAATGATTGCTTTGTATGCTTTGTTTTTTTATTATTGCTGGAGTAAGCAGATAGGTGTCAGCCACTCCACCAGATGTAAAGTTATTATATCGCTTATGGACATTTGTAACACCAAAATGCTACCAATTGGTTGCTTAGGAGCCGGCAACATATTTGCTGCCAGCCTCTAAGGACAGACTGGAACCTGGCCATTAAATGGTTTGTCAGTTATCAAGCAGTGATTGCTTATTTCGCCAAGATTTTAATAGTAAATCTAGGGCTAAAGGAGCATTTTGGGCGTTGTGAGCTACTGCTGGAACGTGCTATATGTCCCCAGTGATATGATTGTAATAGCAAAGTTGGAAATCTTCCATTATATTAATATACTCTGTAGAGAAGAGCTTCAACGTCACAGAATACCTCACAGAGTAGGTAAATTA
Organism: Dendrolimus houi; assembly: GCA_039645545.1. NCBI lineage: Eukaryota > Metazoa > Arthropoda > Insecta > Lepidoptera > Lasiocampidae > Dendrolimus > Dendrolimus houi. Next base: position 18,556,348 of record CM077134.1, on the reverse strand, counting down.
CGGTAAATTAATATAATAGGAGAGCGGACCTTCTAAGTACTATATTAATGTACTCGTAGAGTAATTAATATACTAGAACTCTTTGTTTCATTGGCAATTAGAGATTGCTTTGGTAGAATTTTTTCAATATCGCCTTGAACTTATTATTTTTTGGTTCCATCTAAAAGTTAATCTGATTTCAAGTAATACCTACAAATAAATGCCGGAATTAGTTAATCCATAACGAACAAGCTTAATGTTTATTTGATACAATCATTATTCATTCCATTCATTGAATTTTAATAATGTAAATTGACAGATGCACAATAGGATGTTAGTTGCTATTAAACAAAACGGATTTTCAATTATCACGGATGTTGCTGTTACAAAAAATATATGAAGTGTATTTGATTACGGAGTTATTTTGTGGTTTAATTAAGTCCATGCCTGTACACAGACTATAAAGAATTTAGTAACGGGTAACCAACCGAAATTCCATAAATATATTTTAGCTAGTGTTGGTTCAATAGCCGGCTAAAAAACGATTTGCTGGCTTTTTGACTAATGGATAAATAACACGCTAACGTCATGACTGCAGCTGACAGCTAATAACCGGTTCTTGATATCTTACATTTCATTCATTTGGCTTACCATCGGTTGAATTTTGACATTACTTATATGGAGCTTATGTCAAATTTTAACCGATATTAAAGCAAATGAACGGTTGGTAAGATATAGGAACTAGCCATAAGCTACCAAGGCTTTATTGTTTAGAACTTAGAGCTTTTGAAATAATTTTTCTATAAAACTTTTAACCCCAAAAATACGCCTAGTCATTTCATAATTTGCAATATTGGGTACCCTATTGGGTAGTCCTGTTTTACTTACATAAAAAAATTAATTAGGTGTTTATATATCGCAAGCGAAGCCGTGGGTAAAAGTACATGATATAAACTTTCCATGAATAATTAGAATAGAATAGAAAACACTTTATTGTTGATCAAATAAACAATTACAGAATGAATAATTACAATAATTTAATGGCAAATCAAAAGGCGGCCTTATCTCTTAAAGCGATCTCTTCCAGGCAAGCTGACTGAGAGGATACTTTTAACAACTTATATCTAAGTATAATTAAATTAAAAAGAAGTAAAATAAAAAAGGAAAAAGAGTACAATGTGGACAATAAATAGGTAAGTTAAAGAGAATAAAAAAATATATTTTATTATAAAATATGGCAAGTGATTTAACTTTTTTTATCTAAGATGATAAAAACCGCTTAAGAGGCTTTGTAGACCTGATTCAAATCGTTGTTTCAGAAAATCAACCCCGCACGGCCGATATTTACTTCGTTGAAACAGCGCGTAATAAAAGTTCGGTAGTGGTTATTAACAGATCCTCGGGCTATGTGTTACTTTTTATTTTTAATATTTTTAGACGAGTAAACTTTATTAAAATGATGTAATTGTATTATGGAACAACAATGAATCCATATATAGGTATATATATATTAATAAAAATGCGAAAGTAACTGTCTGTCTGTCTGTTCCCTTTTCACGGAAAAACAACTGGACCGATTTGGCTGAAACTCTCTCTGTGTGTGTGTGTGTGTGTGTGTGTGTGTGTGTGTATTCGATGCCGAGAATGAACATAGTATGCATTTTATCCCGGAAAATGTGATAGTTTCCGGGATGAAAATATATTTGTCTTTCTGTTTCTTCTGCTTTTACGGAAAAAAATATTACGATTTGGCTGAAATTCGGTATATATGTAATTTAATAATGACGGTGAATAAGAGATACTTTTCATCCCGGGTAATGGGATAGATGTATGTAAAGGTTAAATATGGCAAGTGATTTAACTTTTTTATCTAAGTAAGATGATAAAAACCGCTTAAAAAGTCCGTTGATGGTTTCTGAGGTTAGGGGATATACAGACAGACAGACGCACAAAGCAACTTTGTTTTATTCTATGTAAAGAAGATTATTAATAAATAGCGTGAAACATGATCTTCAACTTTTTTTTTTAAATATCATAATACTAATCTGTTATCAAGGTTGTGCCAATGACCTAACAGATCCATCAACATGTCAATCCGATAGTATCTTGAACAATTCTTTTAAATTACGAACTATAAACAAATTAATCATCATTTGATGATATAACCTCTCGTCAGAGACATGTCAAAATGTAAAATATTCACATTTGTGTAGTCCCGTGAGGTGGTATTTTTAGGGTATAGTTATAGAAAAACCTGATTTTCTCTAAATCTAATTTGAATGAAACAAAATTCCAATTAGAGTTATATTCCAATTAGATTTCTTTATGTAATTTTTTACACTACACTTGACTTTGAATTGCATTGCAACTGTTCTATGAGAAATAAAATGGGTTACCTAAAACTTACCTTTAATTTTCAATTAATAAAAATAAACGATTTGTTGTTGCACAAACCGAATAGTTCACGGGAAACACTGACTGAAATGATCACAGATTAAATCAACGGTCGTCAAAAAATTTTGTGCCACAGACATGTGACTTTTATGTGATAGGGAGAACCTGCTCATTCTTAGTCTCGACACAGAAGCGCACTGATGTGCAAAGTCCGCTGAGCGGAGGCGACATTGTCGACAGGTTAATAACATATCATAACCTAACGTCTCAAACAAATCAGTACTTACCTAACTTCAGTATAATATGTCCATTCCAGAGAACATCTGTGGTTGAATGGTCATCAAGTCTTTGCCCACTTAGCTCACTGGACGCAGAGATCCCAAGGCCTGTTATGCATATAAGCATGTCACAATATAAACAAGCATGAGTTATATTTTTCATCTAAATCGTAAAGTTAACAAAATATTTATACTGCTTATTCTATGTAGGTATATATTATGATTTACAAATTAAATTAAATTCACAAAATATTCGGATCATTTTAGTATTACGCCAAAAGGAAAGTTTGCATCGAAAATCAGCTTTGTGTTGGATATTATGGCCGGCACAGCAATAAGCTGAGTGGAAACCCTGTTTGCTGAAAATGCGGCGTACAAATTCTCAGAATATGTTTTTTATTTTTAAGATACATGTCAGAATAGTTACGTACTTACGTAGCTATTTCTTCACATATTTTTTTCTTTCTTTCTTGTCTTTTCTTACTCTTAAACGCTTTTACGTCGTTCGTTTTCGTCCGACCAGCCCGAAAGAGTCGATGAAGTTTGAGATAGAAGAAAGAACACAGCTTTCTCTAAAACCACAATAATATCTATACTAGGATATGCGTAATGTAGATTACAGTCATTTTGCCAGTATTTAAATTCAAAGGGTATTTTCGAAATAAGCTAATTTTTATGCACCCGAACAACTACAAATCGCCATCGACAAACTACAAATCGATAGAAAATATCACACATTTTATTACATAAAATTTCGATCTTCTATCGATCAGTGAGAAAATCACATTGGAATTCGATTTTTTTTTAATCTGACAGTTTTAAATAATTTCCAGAAATACTCCCGCGGGATTCCGAGGATAAAAAGTGGCGAAGATTTTAAATCTAAGAATTTGCTGCGATTAGCGAAAACCGCATTGAAATCGGTCCAGTAGTGTTTATGCGAATCCCGAACAAACAGACAAGAATAAAAAAATGCATCGTTTATGTAGCGTATTCCAGTTGTTTTTTTTAACAGCTTCAATGTACAGACACGGCATGTTTAGAATTTTATAATATTATAGATAACACAAAAATAAATAAAACATACAATTGAAAATGTACTTAAATATTAAAAAACAAAGAAGCAAAGTTCTAAAATCATATCGAACAACGAAAGACGTTTGAGAGTAAGCCGTCAGATTTTCTGGTACGGTACATTTCATAAGTTAGTGAGCTTTTCATTGTTTACTATGGTCTGAATGTTTGGGATTTGTTAGCCCCGAATCTTGTATATTTTTCGAGGGGGGCAAAATATGAAAATAGCCGCCTGCTCGGCTATATCTTTACCCAGAAAGAAAGAAAATATCTGTTTCTAAAAATACAACACTTAACAATAATTAATAACAAATGCTAAAGACTTACACAACTGTATGGTGTAAAATCTCCGAGAATATTTTCCAAAAACCAACGAAAGTATACATCGAGATATGTTGTCGGTAGATAAAGGATTCACCCCGCTCGCTCCTGCAAAACAGAACTGGCTCAGGCCTCCGGTATTGAGTACCTCCGAGCGAATGGACGTATGGAAGAGAAAGGAGCTGCACGGAAGGTTTCATCGAGTACTATACGGGCCCGACATAGACCTTCCGGCGTCGGTGAACTGGCTAAGTTTCAGTGACCTCTTTGGGAAAACCGAAGGGTTTGTCTGTGCAATTATGGACGAGGTTATCAAGACGAACAACTACAGGAAGTACATCCTGAAGGACAGCACGCGCGACGTATGCCGGGCGTGTCACCGCCCGGGCGAATCCATCCGGCATATGATTTCCTGTTGTTCTCGTCTTGCTAACTCCGAGTACTTGCACAGGCACAACCTAGTAGCCAGGATCATCCACCAGCAACTTGCTCTTCGATACGGTTTGATAGCGACTGAGGTAGCTATTATAAATATATCCCTGAGCCAGTTCTTGAAAATGGTCATAGCACGCTCGACTGGGATCGATCTATTATCACAGACAGGACTATTGTTACCAATAATCCTAACATTGTGGTAATAGATCGACCTGCGAGACGTACGATGCTCATTGACATAAGTATTCCACATGACTGTAATCTCGTAAATGCTGAAACTAATAAATTAACGAAATACCTAGACCTCCAGCACGAGATTACTGACATGTGGCATATGGAGTCAACGTCCATCGTACCGATAGTGGTCCGTTAACGGTTCAGTAGCGAAGAGCCTCGATCGACATCTAGACAGGCTGAGCTCGGTAAATGGGTGAAGGGCCAGATATATATAATACATATATATATATATATATATATATATATATATATATATATATATATATATATATATATATATGAAACAATAATAATGAAAAAGCTTGCAGCAATTTTAGACATGAGGTTGGCGCTCAGTATTTTGCTGTGTCGAAACAGTCCGACACAGTACTGATTTTCAGTGCCCACTTCCTTAATGATCAAAGTCTGCGACCCACGGTAAAAATAAACAAAATTAAATTAAATTATAGCCAACGTTCAGGTATAATAACAAAGAAAAAAGAAACAGAAAACAATGATAACATAATAAAAAGAAGTAGAAGTTAGTATAAGTTTAGTATTAAAATTAGAAAAAAATAATATAATAAGTTATTCGTAAGGTACATACACCACACAAATATCATTGCATAAGTGTCACACACAATAACAAAAATAACCAATAAGCGTGTATACATTTTAAAAACTTTCTTAGAAATTAAGTCGTAAAAGGGTACGCAACTCGAGTCAGTAGAGTAGTTAAAAAAAAATATTTATGTAATGTGAACTTTTATTTATCTGAAGGCCTACTTTATGATGTGTTATTAAGGTGTTCCTGTATCTGCCTTCCACCAAATCATAAATAACAACAACATAAATATGAATGGCAAATTCTTAAATTTAAAAAACATAAAAATTGTAGTAAAAAAATATAGGCGTTCTTTCATTTTAAATACAAAAATAAATGTCAGATTGCTGTTGCCTACCTATTTACTATAAATCACCGTTCAAACGCAGTATATTTACTTACAGTATTAACACAGATATTGTCTAGATTCTATAAGCCCATATAAATATAATTCACGAGTACTTATATATTACAAACTACTTGTTGAAAAAAAACTTTAATATGTATTATCAGAACTTGCAACAACTCAGAAGGGTTTATGGTAGTAAAAGAACAGTAACTGGTCACAATACTTTATAATCAGAGAACCTGACGCTTCTAACACATTACATACACTGACTATTCAAACTCGACAAGCATTCTTAGAACACCTCGACATCCCTCCAACAATTTTACAGTACATGAAACTTGACAATTGGCACAACCGATAGCGGATTGAAGTCATGGCTGCGACTTAACAATCTGATACACAAATTTTAAGTAGTGGGTGGGCGTAGTGGCTAGGGGGGAGGTAAACTTACCCCTACTATAACCCCAAAGGTCCGGAGGTCTTAATTTTTTTATATTTTATAAACATAACCTCGCTTGTTTTTGTTGTAAAATTGCTTCACTTTTGATAATAACAAACCGTGATTTGAGTTTATGAATGTACTCACGAATTACATATAACGCCAGAACTTTCTGTAACACTAAAACTGTTTTTAATGTAGAAATAAAGTTTTAAATTTAATTGAGGCATAAGCCATAATTACAAAATTCATGCTAGACATACAATCGATCGATTAAAAAGTGACAGTTATTGCTGTCACTTTTGTTTTTAATGTCTTGGCTAACAAGGTGTGTTGATAAAAATAAATTAATCGATATGTCAATAATACTTATCGATTTATAATTAAGAAATTCGAAATCTTGAGTTTTAATTAATATATTGTTTCATATAATTTACGGAAATCCACATATTTGTTTAAAAAGAAAATATTGACAAATATTTTGCAATTCTTGTTGCCGCCATTTTATTTTTTTTCGGTTAAGTGAATGTGTTTTTAAAGTTAATTAAATTATATAGGCACCATATTTTACTTAAAGAGATCCCTTACCTGATAACAGAGCCGAGCTAGCGAAGCGAGCGTACCGCGGCAGCGGCCGGCGAGTGCCAGCACCGACTGGTTACCATTTACTATTTATTTTATACACACAAACAGTTGACGCCTTAAAAGTCTCGTATGAAACATTTGTTTTGTTTATCAATTTAGTGGACGACTAACAAGTTGGTTTTAAATATGACAATGAATCAATATGTTAATGATATCAATTTTCAAACACATTGCTGAATATTTTTTTTTAATATAGGTTAAATATAAATTAATGCAATTACGTAACAAAAAAACATCGTCTTTATTGGTCACCATTTTGAATGGTTACTCTTGTAGTGTATATGAATGTGTTCTATTGTATTTTTTCTTCATTTTTATCAAATTAAGCTAGTTTTTTGTTATTTTGGCTCTTTTTATGTTGATTACTGGCTTTTTTTTGAACTTTGAAAGGATTTTTCAACTTTGGACCTATGATAGAAGTGCAATATTAGCGAAAAAAATCAGTGAAAATAAGTGAGGTTATGTTTAAAAAAAATATATATTTAGAGATCTCTGGACCTTAGGGGTTATAGTAAAGGTAAGTATGCCTCCCCCCCCCCCTCCCCACTTCACCACCCCACTACTTAAAATTCCTGTATTAGATTGCTATACATTTACCGAAGTCATTGATAAACTATTTTAATTAAAGTGTTACGAATGAAAAGAATTTAATACTGTTTGGAAATTCCAGTTAATATTTTATACAAGATATGATATAAAACATTATACTGAAAGTTATACATGTAATAAAATAAACTGAACACAGAACAAATCTATTGCGTCTGCCAACATGAAAACAAAATGTAGTGAATACCGTCTATATACAATTCAGACATTTTGAATTATAATCTACACAATTATCACATTATACAAAGTATAAATATTGTAACAAAATTATTATAAATTATAGACAACTACTCTATACAAAACAGGCGCTAATCACAGAATAAATAAAAATATAACATTACCATTCAATTAAGGAAATGGCTGATTGTATCCGTTTAGAAATAAGAGGGTACATAACAAAATTAATTATTAACTTTAAAAAGAAACATGACAAGAACAACTACACTACTAAATAACTGTAACAATACATTATAATAGTTGGTTAAAATAAATTGATTGATTTTATTATAACCGTTATGGAATATGGACCCTGATAATCAATCGTTTTAGATTTATTTGTGAAAGATATTGATTAATGAGATGTGTATAATAATAACATCGGTACACAAACAGTCATTATATATCCTTAAGATGAGCAAGTTATATTTGTATTATAGGTATACAATCAACCAACGCTGAGGCCGATTCCAGAATTGCAGAGCACAATACATAAATGCAAGCTCATTCACACAATTTGCAATACCAGGAATCGACCACAGGGCTTTTGCGTTCTAGTACGCTAAGCCAGCGAATGCCCAAATCCACTCAACCACTGAGACCTTCAGTCAGAGTCCTAAAGTTTATACTCGGCGTTAAATTTTACGACGTGTTCGCTACTACTTTCTTGTATTAATACTAGGATATGCCCGCGACTTCGTTCACGCGTGACTTGAAATTCCCGCAGGATTCCCGGAACACAAAGTGTCACAGCATTTAAAAAAAGAATGTAAGCTATCGTTTTAATGAAAACTATGCTGGATTCACCTAATTTTTATGCATCCGAACAACTTCAAACCGCTTCCGGGAAAATTCCGCCGGGATGCCCGGGATAAAAAATATCACAAGTTTTATTACATTAAATTTACTATCAGTAAAAAAATACTTTGGAATTCGATTTTTTTAATCTGGCCATTTTAAATCATTCCCAGAAAATATTCCGCGGGATTGCCAGAATGAAAAATAAAGTGAGATAATACTGAATTATTTTCTAAACCGCGCCATAATATGGTAAGTTGTAACGTATGTATGTAGTATGTGTAGTTTTTAATTGTTTGCGTTTTAAAAATCCTTGATTTGGTAGGATCATCGTCAAAAGCGTTTGTTAGCGCGTTTCTATTGTTCTTAAAAACAAAGAAGTGTTGATTTAAAGATCATATTGCGAACCAGGATTTGAAAATGACGTAATAGCTGTCGATAATACGGAAAAAAATGTTGATTTAATAGTATTTTTTATTGCAGTTAACACTTTTGGATATTAATTTTGCAGTCAAACAAATTTAAGACTATATTGTTCGGTTTTTATAGTTTTACAATAATATGTGGTTTACTGATTACCGACTTATTTAAATAAACTTTTTCTCGCAAACCTTTTGACATGTATAAATGTTGTATCATCATTATTTCAGCGTTAAGAACAGTGTAATAAGAGAACAGCGTGGATTCCAAGATTATGTAATAACAAAAGTTGAGAAAGCAATGTTAGGTGTGGGTGGCATCTGTTTCCAGCGGTGGTGCGCCCATTGCTGAAAGCGTCTAAGAAAGAAGCGGATGGCCTTAAGGGGGCACCGTGCATCCGCTTCCTTTACCGCCATGGATTGACAATCCCGGCTCCACCCGTCCGCAGCCCGGATCTGATTCCAGAGACGACGACACCGCCATTTGTCCGTGACATTGATTTCCCGCTTCCCAATGACAGTGATCAGCCCATAGCCCACGACAACTGACGAGCGGTGAGTGAATGGCCCTGACTCACCTCGGGTTAGCCGTGATGTGTACCCGCCGCCTCTGTCGTCATAGATTGACAATCCAAGCTGACCGGTTACAACGGATCCGATTCTAATGACGAAGACACTGGTCCGTGACATTGACTTCCCGCTTCTTCATAACAGTGACCAACCAATTGCCCACTACGAGTGATGAGCGGTGAGAGGTCGGCTCTGACTTCCCTCGGGTTAGCCGTGCCGTGTACCTGCCGCCTTTACCGCTATGGATTGACAATCCTGTCTGCGTCCGATCGTAGCCTGGATCCGATTCCAGGCACGAAGACAGCGCCACTTGCCTGCGATATTCACTTCCTGCTTCCACGTGTCAGTGACCAGCCAATCATCCACGACAAATGACGACCGGTGAGAGGACGGCCCTGACCCCTCTCGGGTTGAGCGTCGTCGATCTTCCGTCTCTACCTGGATGACGATCCCTTGGATGAGAGAAGACATAGTCTTTTCGAGGTCGGCCTGGTTAAGCCCCAGCGCCGTGAGCAAACGGCCGCGAGCAAAACCCAGGGGAGAGCCCGTAATAAGGCCCTCGGACGAGGGAACGGAGTGGAGGATATATGGATAAAATTTGAAGGTGTAGTCTGTGTGGCACTATAAAGGTATGTACCGAAATTGCAAATAAAAATATGATTAAGAGTGGCTGCCATACATACCTATAATTTTCTACTTCTGTTTTTGCTCTTTGGTGTGCACTAAAGAGTTATCTATCTATCTATATAATTAAGGGTTGATCTTTTTTCAATATGTCGACTGTAGACAGCTGACGTCCATGGGCGACAGTAACCACTTACCATCAGGTGTATATCCCTTCTGTCTGTTTTGCTTAGGGGCCATCCATACGTCACACCTTCAGAGGGGGGAGGGGTCGATGAAATGTGATATTGTGTGACAAGGAGTGAGAGGGGTTCTAAATGTCGTGATGTCACATTTCATAATCGAATATACTTATTTAAGCAAATTACGGAACTGCTGTTTCAGTTTAATAATTTGATGTGAAATTACAAAATATGTGGTCACACTAGGGAGGGTGAAGTGTCACGAATGTTACCAGCTATGACAAGGACGGGGGAGGAGTCAGAACATCATGAAATTCGTGTCATGTAATTTGTTGATGGTCTCTTACCAACAAACATAAAATCAGTAACATGAACCAACTATCCAACTTGTAGGTATTTATTTTATCACAAGTAATAGTACTAAGTGGTATAAAGTCGTAATATTAGATAACCTAGCGTAAGAGACCCTGCAATTAGGAAGTTAGGTAATTTCTGTGTGAATTAGTCTGTCAAAGTCAAAGTCAAAGTCAAAGCTTATATATCAGAGTATGCATGATGGTATTAAAGTGAATGTGCATCATGTTTGGCCGCTTAGGCATATAAAAATTATTATAATAAATATAATTAAATGTCCTACAATGTCATAATAATAACTCAAAAATAATAATTACTATTTTATTTTATTGCAGGAGTTCAACAGACAGGCGGACGGCCCACTTGATGGAAAGCGGTTACCATCGCCTATGTACACTTGCAACACCAAAAGTGCTACAAATGCGGGGAGACTGGAACCGGGTCACTAATGCCAGAACACAACTCAAGGTTGTTATGGCGACATACTTTAGACCAGGGGTGGTAGCCATCCAGTCAAGCAAATGCCCTACCACCTGGCTGTGGTGTGGTGGTGCAATTATTATTTTACTAATATATTAATACCACATTAATATATATTTAAAAAAAGGTCAAAATGTATTTATAAAGTTCAGTAATTCATAATAGCATTTATTTAATAATAATGTCCTTAATTTTTGTTTATATATCACGCTTTAAATCTCTCCAGTCTTTAGGTAAATTATTGTAAATGATTGGAGCCATACAAATTATGCTTCTGTTCATGAGTTCTGTTTTGATACTTCTAGACAGAGTTTGTTCTGATCTCTGCGATGCTCTCTGCTCTATATCTAACAAATAAAAGCATCTGACTAGGGCAATCATGTTCGCTTGGGCTCAGTGCCGTAAATAGGGCCAGGCATAGGGCGTATACTCTGGGGGGCTCAAGAATGGCCAGACTAGGCAGGACTATTATTTTTTCGGTTTGCTCCTGATAAGTTCCCGCTGCGCCCCTAGTGCTCGATTCCAACACATACGTACCTGCATGCCAGTATCATCAAAAACGTCTGTTAAATTATACAAAACATCGCGTTCATTTTTTTGGCAGCGCACGAGCGTATTTGTGTTTAGTGTTTATCAGAGTCAAGCCGCCTGCCGGTTACACGGTCGGTCGGACGGAGACTAAGCGGCAGGGTACAGGCCTATACATAGCATTGCTCTAGCTGGGGTACCTATAATATCTAAAAAAAAACGAGGGCGCAGTTATAGAAGTTCGAATAGGGCACAGAAAAGGCTATTTACGGCGGCACTGCTTGGGCTAAAACGAAAAAAAAGCATAAAAACACTTACCTATTTCTTTGAAAGTTGAATACAATAGATACCTATACAATCGTGCTATATTTGAAATCAATTTAATTTTGTCATTCACAGTCTTAGAATGTATAAACGTTATGTAGTCGCCTATAAAAGTTTTTTCGTTTTTTTATCGTCGTGGTTCATGAATCAGATTTACAGATAAATCTAACACACTGAGAGGTTTCTGTCCGTATGTCATGTGTACGTGAATCGATTTCAAAGATTCTAACACTGAGTTACATAACTCCGTCTGGTATGTTGACAGAATGGTATGATTACGTGTCAGCGATGTAATAGAATAGAAATGGGTTAAGTATTTGGAGTGTTTCTCAAAAGGATAATGAAGTTTGTTTTCACTGTATTCGACGTCGAGCCGTTCACATTTATTATCAAATAAAGAAAGAAAGAAAAGAAAAGAAAGAAAACTTTATTCGAAGAAATAGCGACGTAATTACACTCGTTATACATTATTATACACAGAGCATATTTTGAGAATTTGTACGCTGCATTTTCAACGAACAGGGTTTGCACTCAGCATATTGCTGTGCCGGAATTATATCCGACACAACGCTGATTTTCAGTGCAAACCTTTCAATAGTTCAAATCAAATCAAACCATCATTTATCCATAAAACATGGTACATAAAAAAGTTGGTAGGATTATTCCATAAGTTCACATGTTTTTGCCTCTAGGGCGTGTAAATGTTGTGCCTATTATTATAATTAATAATTGTTATCTATATTGCCGACGATCCCCATACTCACAGTTGGACTAGATACGCTTGGCCTTCAAAGAGACTTGGCGTCTTTTTGCATATTCTACCAATCACAATCGGGGAGTATTGCGAGAAACTGTTCAGAGAGGTACCTTCGTCTTCTTTCTACCACCGCGCCACTCGCCATTGGCTGGTAGTTCATGCTCATTTTCTTGAACCACTTCGCTCATGTGTTTCTCCTGCACACCGTAGGGATTTGGAATGAGCTCCCAGCTGAGATTATTCCTCAGCTCTACGATATGAGATTTTTGAGAAAGGGTGTCATAAAATTCCTTAGCTTTCGCAGATTCATGTAACGAATATGACATGTGTCAACATAATGTAGTACCTTGTCCCACGTCTTACGACTTACCAGTGACTTCTAGGCACAAGATTTTAAATATAGAAATGAAAAATTCTGAGGAAATTACTCGTAGGTACTAAACGGCTAAACAGAAGTAAAAAACAAAAAAGACGGAAGAAGACACTAGTATGCATCGAGCAATAATAAATTGCAAGGGTACTAGAATATTAAACATGCACTCTTGACATTTGGATTCTCAAATGCTAAATTTAAAATAGATATTGAAACAACTATCACGTACTTCAACTGCTTGAACGCTGTAAACGTGTATATGTTTTAGTTGTATCTGGAGACTCTGAGTTGCTCGAGATTTTTGTATACATTTAATATGAAGTCATTTAATAATTATGAAGTCAGTAAATAATAAAGTCGGTGTCGATCATAATTGTATAGGGTAGTCTGGAGGAGATCGCCTTTGGCGACAAGACCGCCCATTGTACTTTAATGTAAGTATGTGCAATAAAGTTATTCATTCATTCATTCAGATTGTGATCATCAGCTATTGCTGGATGGAGATCTCCGTGAGGTAGAGCTTTAAAACCCAGTTGCTTTCATTCGTCTCGAAGCCTGGGCGCCGTGAAAGAAGTCCCACGGAAACTAAAGGAATACTGAAACTGGCAGCTCCGCTATTTGATAGACTTTTATTCTTAAAGTAGTAAGGAAATGAATTTACAGATTTAATCCTGAAATATTTTGTATTTATGATTCAGTAATTACCTGCATCGATTTCCGGATCAGCAAATAATTACTCTGGCTGATTAAATACGGCGATTGTAGCGGACTTTTTTGTGGCGCGGACTCTACCTTTTTTATTTTTTTTGTTTTGAATTTATTTAGGGGAACAAACAATTACACCACTAAGGCTGGTGTGCATAGATACTTAACTCTCAATTTTTTCTTTCACTATATCCCAATTGTGGTTCGCCACAATATGTCTTTTCCTTCAATACTCCTCTATTCTGAAATACATCTTCTGTCACACGACAAATCATCATAACATCCTTCACACAATCCATCCATCTTTTTTTAGTCTACCTTTACATTTGTACCCATCCATCTTGTAGTTTAACATTCTTTTTGTCACGTGACTTTCATCCCTCCTCATTATATGCCCATACCAACTTAATCTTCTTCCTCTCAATTTTTCAGTCACGGGTGCAACTTTCAAAGATCCCCTTATGTATTCATTTCTCATCTTATCCATTCTTGTAACACCACACATCTCAACATTCTCATCTCAGCTGAGTGAAGACGTATAGTATGGTTGGTCATATGATAGATTTATATATTAGACCTTTTAGTTTCAGTGGCATTAGTTTGTCACACGTCACACCGGTTACCTCTCTCCACTTTAGCTATGCTACATTTATTCTTCTCCTTACATCCTTCTCTATATCACAATAACTCATCACATAGATACTTAACTGATGGTTAAAATAAAGTAATCGCTAAAACTATATGACTAAACACCGATTATTTTATTTTAATCGTCGGTTAAATGTCTAAGCACAGCAGCCTAAGAAAAGTAAACAAAAATCTTTGCTTAATCTCCAGCTTCTAGCGTGAGACCATTGGTACGTATGGTATCCCTCACGATATCAAGGTAGCATTTCCTGGACCTACCCCTTCCAACGGAGCCTGGTGGAGGCGACATAACTAGATATTTGTTCTTCACATAAACAAACGGTCTTTGTTAAGCCTGGTCGTACCAAGGGGACCAACTTTATTGCAATTTGTCTGCTGTGTCACGGACATGAAGACTGCCGCGAATACCGGAACTTCTAATGCGGTCTTCTCGCGTGACTCCAGACATAAAGCGCAGTATATTCATCTCCGTGACACGCAGTTTTTGCTTGTGTCGCTGAAGAACAGTCCGCTGTACACTGCTGTATAAAAGTACAGGTCTTTAGTAGATTTATAGATCTGTACTTTTAGCTTAATGTGGCACATACTTGGGGAGGCGTTCAGCAGTGAACAGCAGTTTGCTGACGACAAAGCGGCTCTTTTTAAAGTAAAGCCTAATATTACACCTATCCATTTTGAAACTCACCAAACAAGGAACAGATTATAATGATTGTCCAAAAATTGTATATGCTATTAACTACCTAAATAATCTATATACGTAATAAAAGATTAATATCGATTCCCATTTCGGTTATATTTTTATTGTCTCTGATTGAAATCAATTTTTTAATTACCAAAGCCCGGTTGAATTTATTGTTTTTAAAGCATTTTATAAGAAAAAAAGCTAGCTGTATAGTGCCCATTTCGCTGCTCATCATTAAAAAATCTGCGCCCACGCACACACGCACGCTTGCACACAAATCATATATAGCCTATGTCACTAAGGAATAACGTAGCTTTCCGCTGATGAAAGAATTTTCATAATCGATTCATTAGTTCCAGAGATTACTTCCTACAAACAAATTCACAAACTTGACCTCTTTATAATGTTAGTATAGATAAAAATATTTCCAGTAACACAAGGCACCATTCATCACTAACAGCTTTTCTCGTCACTTATAATTTGGGTGTCTTCTATTCCCATGTGAAAAAGCACCTTCTTCTTCAGCTGAGCGTAGTCTATTTTTGAATTTATTTTCGCTGCACACCGGGCGAGGTTATGGTCAAACGCGACGCTATACTTTTATAAAAAAACAAAAAATAAATTAGCTCATACACATCAACCACGCCGTCAACATAATACACTGTGATTGCGTAGGCGGGAATCATAGATTTTATTTCTCAATTAGCAGTTAATAATAACTTGACATATATGGCAATATTATGGCACATATAACCTTGATCATTCGTCAATTTCTTTTTAATATTTTCTTATTTATATTAATAAGTCTTTTCGTGTATCTGTAAAAAGGATCCTAACTCCTGCAGCCTGTAGTAAAAGGCGTCAAAACAACCCACAGCCATGTGGTAGGGCATGCGCCCGTATCGATGCTTATCACCTCAAGTCTGGAGTATGCTGTCATAGTAACGTAGATTAGACCTCCTCTTGAGGCCGATAGCACGTTTGGTGTTGCAAATGTTCATAGATAATGGTAACCACTTTCCACCAGGTAGGCTGTCAGCCTGTCTGTTGTACTCTAGCAGTAAAAAAATCTATCGATAATCCAGCCTTAAACGAGAACTACATTAGGTCGACGCACACGTCTGAGACGTCTTACGCTTGGAAGGTTGGTGTCGTACCAGTGGCGTGGGGTGGAAATTGGGCTAGGGTAAGCATCGTATGATGCAAGCACCCACTACACCGCTGTTGAAAAAATGTCTAACTCGCGATATATTTTCTTATTACAATATGTATTTTTAATTTTGCAACCTTACCGCATTTTTTTGGATCAAAAGCCGCTACCCGATCGGGTTATGAGTTGCTATTTCATCCAATACGTGTTGAAAGCCACCAAACGTAAGAGACAGTAATACAGTAATAATATATGCATGGCGCTTGAGACCTTTTGGTCGCTATTATTACAACAATAATATAATTATTTATTAATAATATACTGTGTAGTTTGCCGTGACGTCGCTCTAGGGTCAAGCGGAACATCAGCGTTGGTCTAACAGATCAACATTTTGCTGAGCTTGATCCAATTTTTAGGACGTAATATGTATATCTTTTCCTGACTTTGTGCTTGGTTTCTCTCTTTTTTTTATTGTGCTTTTTTATTACTGTTAATGTGTTTGTTTCACTGGTATGCATATGTCCTCAAAAATAAACCTGTTTTCTTTCTTTCTAATTAATTTATAGAGACACTAGTAATAATATGTTTGCACAGAACGCGTAAACGCCAATGAATGCATGGCGCTTTCGACCTTTTGGTCGCTAGTTGCTAGTTTCTTAAAGGTAGACTATGGGGAATCGAGTTGTATGAAGTCCACGCCACTGGTGCACACCAAATCCATGCGCGTCTAAAACATGTATCGTGCGTTTCACGCTAGTTGTAGTAAATCACTCTCTTCAACTAAATTTGACAAATGGCGCGCCAGACGTCCGAAACCTAGAGCTATTATACACTATGTACACGCCATCATAAGTGTCCATCATTCTATGAAAATTTGGGTACCCTATACCAGGGTCATGAACATTGAGTCGCATTGTATGGCGTGGATGTAATGTAGCTCTAAAGAAGTGGTCGCTATATTACAATGTATGGGCTGTAATGTGCCCAGATAGGCGTACGCGGCGGACGTGTGCCTAATGTAGTTCTAACTTAATGTAGTTCTAACTTAATGTAGTTCTAACTTTAGACGCACTTGGATTTGGTGTGCACACCAAGATTCCACGCGTAACGTTTTTTCTGTTGTATGAGTTTAGGAAATAGGCAGACAGGAGCGGCTATCACCGCCTATGGACAATTTGTAACACCAAAGGTGCTACCAATGTGCTGCCGTTCTCTAAAGGGAGAATGGAATCTGGCCACTCATGCCGGAACACAACTCAAGGTAGTTATGGCGACATACTTCAGACCAGGGGTGGTAGCCATCCAGACGGTTAAATACCCTACCACAAATTGAAATTGTATTCTTTCTCCGTTCCTGCACGGATAAAAACGTCTCAGACGTGTGCATAAATGCATATTGATTGCTTTATTTATTTTGCAAAACAAATAAATCATCATTCTTGTTTTTTTTTTTTTTTTTTTTTTCAAATGTTCACTAAATAACATTAACCTTTAAATAAAATTAAGCCAAATAAATTAAACAAATACATAGAAGGCAAGTATCCGTAGAAATAAGATGTTGGGTTTTATACCACACCTACTAGCTGTGCCCACCCGCCAGACGTTGTCCTGCCCTTCAAATATAAAAAAACTCAACTCAACTACAGTTTTTTTTTAATAATCTATTATAAAAAAGCCAGATACAATGAGAAATTGAAATTAATTTAAATCTATGTACATATGTTGACACGTCATTTCCCTAACCCCCAAACCAGGTTTGCATCTGTGTCTTGGGGGTTAGTTGTTGGTTCACACGGGTGTATATTACAAAATATTATTAGGTTAACTTGTGAGCAGATAAATGTACAGTTAAGATCCAATTTTACTCAGCAGATATTCGGTTTCATTAAATGTTAATTTTTGTAAATACTCAGCAAGTTTCTTTTTAATTTTGAATAAATTAAGGGTGTAAATAGATATTTTTTTATTTATTTTATTATATAAGAGCGAACTTAGGGAGACATAATGCCATATACCGGCAGTGTCATATTCCGGGTCCATTTGTGAATCTAAACCAACCCAGACACACTCATACACACACAAAAAATCAATTCTGTCTGAGCCCACATCAGAAATATCTCAACGGCTGGGTGGTTTAATTGGAGTCCTTCATCAGTGACTGCCTTTGTTTTTCTTTTTATAATATAATGTATGTAAAGTAAGTTAGATTGAGGTACGATAGGGTTGACGTATCCGTGTGGATAACCCCCCTCATAAAAAAATTAAAAAATCATCCAAATCGGTTATGCAGTTTGGGAGTAGTTCAATGACAGTTGACATACATATATATATATATATATATATATATATATATATATATATATATGTGTGTGTGTATATATAAATCATTATCTATCGAATTCATTCGTGAATTTAAACCACGCCAAGACCCACTCACACACATAAAAATAATTTCACTTAAATCCTGGAACCCGATTGCAGCGACACCTACCGGAACTAATTGTTACTCTAAAAAACCATTCTTGAATCCACTTGAACAAAAACAGAAAAATCATAAAAATCAGTCCCGCTGTTTAGGAGGAATTCAGCTGCGCCACCGCCACCTACCTGGTTCAATTGTAAATTTAAATCATCCCCGGACCCACTGAAAGACACAAAAAAAATCTGTCAAAATCCTGGAAGCCGATTACAGCGACACCTACCGGGACCAATTGTTAATCTAAAACATTCTCGAATCCACCTGAATACACACAAAAATTCATTAAAATCGGTCCAATCCTTTAGGAAGACTTCAATAACATACACACGAACAGATGAATTTTATATACAAAGATAGATTTCGGGTCAGAAACCCTCGCGGGCGTTCTCAGAACAGCCAATCACAGTTTCATCAGGATCTGATCAATGGTTTAGGAACACAGAGGATGAACATACATTTGTTTTTATAGTTAGATTTGTAGATTTTTCAAGTCAGAAACCATTTCGGGCGTCCTCAGAACACCCTACCAAAGTTTCACAACAATCTGGTCAATAGTTTAGGAACGCATCGAGGACAAACCCACAAACATAAATTTAAAAAATGCATTAGTAGAATTTTTTACATTTTCTTTTGTTCAAACATCGTTCTGGCAAATATAACAAAAGAGAATTATGCAATTTGGTGCAGGCGTTCTGAAGTTATAAGCGTATATACATTTCTATGATTCATTTTTATTTAAACAGAAGATTGATGGTTTTTACTGTTTACATTTCTTTACCCTGTGACTAATTAATTAATAATTAATGTATAGGGTTCTTTCTTGATTATAGTAAGGTGCTTGAATGATTAGTGGACTGTCGTAATATGATTATATGAGCTTTATTAAAGATATTACATGTATGTGACCCTTCCCTCCTCGACGTAACCGGTTGGCCTTAATAAATGTGTTGCACTTAAAAAGTTTAAAGGAAGGGCAAGTCAATGGAAATTAGTTTGAATTTTTATAATAAAATTGGGAATGTTTGCATGACTGTTTGTTGCTCAATCACGTCAGTATGGCTGAACGGATCTAGATGAAATTTGGCACAGATATAGATTATAGTCTGATATAGAATATAGGCTACTTTTTATCCCGGAAAAATGTACGGGTCCCGTGGGATAATATTAACGCAAGTGAAGCCGGCCAGCAATAGTAACAGCCCATAAAAGTCCCACTGCTGCTGATATACCCGTTTACATTTCTCAGGTTTGACACATCGATTATATCGATGTGCAGTTTTCATCGCGATATTTTCTTTCACCGTCAGCACGTGGTAATTGTAACAATATGCACATTAAGTCAGACAACTGCCAGGATTCGAACCGGCGCCCTTTGAATTTCGGACGCGTGCCCTACCTAGCCACTAAGCTACCACGGGTTCAAGCCGCAGGCAAAAGCTAGTAATTCATATTTGAAAGAGTTTCAATTTTTTTTATACTTTCTTCTTGCATGAGCTCAGCAAACGGCAGAAGGCCCAGCTGATGGAAAGTGGTTACCGTATCCTATGGACATTTGTAATACCAAAGGTGCTGGTAATGTGCTGTCACTCTCTTAAGAGAGACTGGTTCCTGGCCACTAATGCTGGAACATAACTCAAGTTTGTTATGGCGGCATACTCTAGACCAGGGATAGTAGCCATCAATGTCAGGCAAATGCCCTACTACCTGGCTGATGATGATCATGACATAATCAATGTCATTTTCAAATTGATGATTGTAAGTTATATTTTTATAACTACCAGCGTCAGCGACACTTCGATCGTGTTACCATGACGAAATATTTGGTAGAGATTTTTTTTTATAGCTGGAGTACAGCAGACAAGCAGACGGCCCACCTGATGGAAAGCGGTTCCCGTCGCCTATGAACGTTTTCAACACCAGAGATGTCACCAACGCGCTGCCGGCCTCGAAGAAATATTATGACACCCTTTTTAAAGATTCCCATATTGTTGCGCTGTGGGAAAACCACGGCAGGGAGCTCATTCCAAATCCCCACGGTGCGCAAGAGAAACGTTCTAGAGAACCGTTGCGTACAAGAGCCAAGCGGCTCTAGGAAGTGGGGATGAACGCCCAGTCGATGGTGTGCGGTGCGGTGGTAAAAAGAAGACGAAGGCACCAATCTTCTAAATTCCACAGGCGGCACCAAATAAATGCGATTACACAGCCATCTTCTTCGCTATATTCGTCTATCCCAAGGAAACAACGTCGGGATAAAAAGTATCCTAATTTATGATCAGGATGTATGCTAGCTCTAATAGATATAAAGTACCGCAGATTTTAATTTCAGGAATTTACTACCGTTCGGCGGAAATCCGCATCGAAATCGGCCCAGCAGTTTTTACGTGAATCCCGAACAAACAACCAAACACAAAAAATGTAAGAAATAAAAGACTACACTTTTTACAATTTTATAATATTATAGATAGATATTTATATTAGGTTGGGGAAAAAGTTTCTTCGCATTTTATATAAAAATTCAAAAGGTTTTTTTATAAAGTTTATTTACATTTGACTAAAGTATGTAGGTGCCATTTTGTTGGATAACTTTTTGCCATCTTGTAGGTAGGGACGTGATCCCATTGCTATAAAAATTTTGGGGCTTCGGATCAAAAAACTGCGACAAGTGGTTTTGGCAGTCCTCTCGTGATGTTAACCTGACACTGTCTAAGGAATTCTGCAGAGACCAAAACAGGTGAAAATCTGAAGTTGAAAGGTCAGGACTATACGGCGGATGCATTAACACCTTCCAGCCAAACTCTCGTAATTTTTGCTGAGTGGCTAAACATGTGTGAGGTCTACCGTTATCATGGTGAAAAACCACACCCCTTCTGTTGATTAATTCCGGCCGGTTTCTCTCAACTTTTTGCTTTAATCTCATCAGTTGTTCGCAGTACAGTTCAGAATCGATGGTCCTGCCTGGCGGTAACAGCTCATAATAAATAATGCCCTTCCAATCCCACCATACACACAGCATCACCTTGTTACAAGTTAACCCGGGTTTCGCCATAGTCTGTGAAGCCTGACCGGCCTTTGACCACGATCTTTTTCGCACGTTCTTGTCGTACGTGATCCACTTTTCATCACCAGTTATCTGCTTCTTCAAAAATGGTTCGGTTTCATTACGTCGTAATAAAGAATCACAAATGAGTACACGGTTCATTAGGTTTCTTTCAGTGAGCTCATGAGGCACCCAAATATCGAGGCACCCAAATATTGAGCTTTGTGGTCAATTCCCAGTTCTCCAGCTACATTTTTCTAAATGCAGATCTTGCTCCGCTTTTTGGTCAATTCCCCATAACAGGGCGACTAGCTACGTCATTTTTGATATCAAAATTTCTTGAAAACTAATATTTGCAGATCTTGCTCCACTTTTTTTTTCGCGGCTTGTGTTGCCTTTTTGTAGTAAAATTTTAAAATGTATCGCATTTCTTCATTAGATTCAATCATTTTAACATCAAGAAAAACAAATGAAAATCACACATTTTCCTAATTTGAATTTGGAATTGTTTTCTTTAAAATGAAAACTTTTTAATGAAACCAAAACCAGCCAGATACAAAAGGGTATAGCCAAAGAGATCTTATTACAAGTTCATACATACTATATGCGAAAAGACTTTTTCCCCAACCTATTACATTACTAATGACTTACGGGAATCTAAAGCTGAAATATAATAGAAAAACAAGAAATCAATTTTCTCCAATTAATGTTAATGGGTCATTATCCAACTCTGAGTACTGAGTAAGGAATTATTTTATACAACAAAACTTGTCATCGCTCGCTTTTTTTTAGAGATTACTATCTACTACATATAGTATAATGTTTAGCCTTAAACTAGTACACCTAGAAAAGTGTAAGATGTCTCTTCGTACCTACATGCTCATCAAACACACCAAGCTGCAATAATATAACCAATACAAACTTTATAATACTACTTATATATAAATCGATTCAAAAATGAACCTTAATTACATTTTAAATAAGAACTACGTATGAAAATATTGTAAATTCAACCGCAAATAAAAAATAATAAAAGCTCACAGAACTTAAGAACTATAACAAACTTATCAATGACATTTTGAAATATAAATAAATAATAAAATCGACTTTAAATTGATACGATTAAGAGCTACAACAAGGAGAGTTGTAGGAAAATATGACCGTAAATAACTTTGCAAAAAACTTGAGATATCCAAAGACAAGTTTTCATCGTATATAAAGGTAAGTATGTAACAGAGAGTCACCAGTGTGTGTGGGATTACCAAAGCGGTTATCCAACAGTGGGGTGTGGGGAAAACAAGATGTATTTGGTAATTTTATTTCTTTAATATTTATGGAAGTGATATTTAATATTTTTAAAGACCTATTCATTTTTATAAACAAGTGTTGTATGACAAGTTGATTAGTAATTAAATCAAACAGTGAGTGAAAGTGATAAGTGAGTTTAAAGATAAGAAAGAAAAGTTATTACTAATAATTTTTTTAAATTATAAAGGCATAGAAAACGTTTTAATAAGTATAAAATTAAACATAAAAAATAAGTAACTGATAAATATAGATAGAATCATGTTCCAAGATAACAAAGCATAATTATTGATAATAATAAAAATATTTAAATTTATAAAAGCATAGAAAATCCACTAAAAAGTTTATAATTAAACAATAAAATAAGTGATTATAAATTTGTGAATTAATAATTAACATTTCTTTTTGGTGTAGGTATATATTTGTTAGGGATTTATTTATAGTATAGTTTTATCTATATTATAGATTTAATTATTAATTCATAAAATAATTAACTAATAAATATAAATAGGTTCATGCTCAAAGATACCAAAGAACAATTATATATAATCATAATAATAATAATGGCCATTTTTCCATGTTCCCCGAACATTGCAACAGGTAGACGCATAGTCCCCATATTCCCAGCCCCCTAGTAGCACTAGCAGTTCACCCCAATAGCCCGGTACATTTTGTTCTCATTTCCTACAATAGTCCTACATTGACCGGGGCTCGTCCTATGGTGCATTATTATATGGTGTAGACAGGGATAATCGCCGTTCAGTGTCACGCCACATTTACATTAAATTTGTCAAGGCGCCTTTACGTGTTGGCCTCTCCATGGCCCCATGCAATCCCTCCAAAATTACAGAAATACAATATAATAATAATAAAAAATATTACCCCAAGGGCGCTTTGTGGCGAAGCCGTAGGTGAGTAGCGAAACCTCGTACCTGACTCCGGGGGCCAAGGCAAGGCCCCCACCTCCGTCCTTGCCTTAGCCAGCCGACACGGAGTGGAGATCGCTAGAGCTAGGACTCAAGCTCCAGGGATGGAAGTGATAAATGGCATCACGTCAGAAGTAGCTTCGGTAAACCTGCAGCCCATCTCTCTGCACCCCTTAGCCACTCGCACCCATGTTGCCCCTGTCTTCTATGGCATTTTTTGGGGCCCATGCAGGGAGTGGCGAATCAGCGTCTACCCATTTTTCCATGTTCCCCGAACATTGCGACGGGCAGACGCCATAGTCCCCACATTCCCAGAACACTAGTACCACTAGCAGTTCACCCCAGTAGCCCGGTACTTTTTGATCTTATTTCCTACAATAGTCCTACATTGGCCGGGGCTTGTCCTTGGCTGTATTATTATATGGTGTAGACGGGGATAATCACCGGTCAGTGTCACGCCATATTTACATTAAATTTGTCAAGGGGCCTCTACGTGTTGGCCTTCCTATGGCCCCACGCAAGCCCTCCAAAAGTCCGGGCCATTTTTATGGCCCGTGGTCTTCGAAGACATAAAAAATATTTAATTTTATAAAGTCATAAAAACCCATAAAAGTACAAAATTATTATTTCCCATCCTCTTTGTGTCATTCTAAAGGGTGGCAAGGAATTGGATTCGCGATCGGTGTTGCCAATTTCTATCGGACACGGTGACCACTTTCCATGAGTTGGAGTCTGGCTGTTTGCCAGCATCGCAATAAAAAGCATAAAAAATAAACATATTAAAATACTTACTAGTATTTATATGTATTTATACATACTAGTGGTCACCTAGTGGTCGAAATTCGACCATAATTAATTTAAATTATAAGTTTGAACATTATTAAGGCTCTGTTGTCAAAGACTATACTTCTATAATCACAGATTTCGCCAAGGCTACACTGTTAGTTTGACTTGAACACTAAACAAAAGAGTATATATATATATATGTATATATGCGTATATATATATATATATATATGTGTGTGTGTCAAATACATGGTAATGTGTGTAATGTTTTTTTTATTGATTTAATTTATTTTTATGCATAATTTTAAATAAATATTAGCATTCGTCGCTTCTTCTCTATATAAATTATAAGTGCGTGAAATTTCATACTCCTCTGTCCGCGCAATTTTCGTAAAAAGGGGTACAGAGTTTTTACTTCAGGTTTTAATAGTGTTACGAATTACAGGACTCGAATTAAAATGCCGTTTGGAGTTACTATAGAATTTATTAGAACTATACAAACACGTATCAGGTACAAATATAGCTGGACACAACCAGTACAAACGTAATACACGATTTGATAACACGCGCAAAGTCCGTCACTATATAGCTTATCGAATGTACACACGTCTTTTCTCGCTTGTGACCATCGCTAAACTGCCGATCTCCCCATTGCATCGATACAATATGGCTGCCCAGCCGCGTAGATCGAATTTCTTAGAATTCGTAATCTGCACACCTGCCTAATTATGCCTGCAAACTGCCATAAATGAGTACAATACACAATAGGCTGTTTTATAATTACAAATTTTAAACTTAAGGTAAACAAAAGAAGTCCAAATGCCGAAAAGGTAATAAACTGCAGGTGTGCATTGGTCTTTGTCGGTCATAACAATATAATCATAAATGGCTGCAACTGCACACCCAGTTAAATGCATAAGCTTGTTTGTTTTCTGCTGCCTCGCGACCCGGTGGCAGAGTCCATACTTGAAGTCATTTTGGCATACATGTCCCTTTGACGCCGTAGTGTAGAATATTGATAATAATTATATTGACACGGGTGTAAAGCCCTAGTATTTGTCTTATTAACTAATTTTTCTACCATGAATTAATTTGAACTTTGATAATAGGTAATAATTTTATAATATAAAGAAAAAAGCTTATTCTTTCTTATCTTATCAGCTCAAAAAGGTGTATTTCACTAAACGGTCGAATGTTCCACACAAATACAAAATTCTTGCCTAAAATAAGTAGATACTAAAAAATTAAAATTAAATAACAAAGACATCAAAACTAAAATACACTATGCAGGAGATCACTGCCAACGGGGAGCGTGCCCAGAAGGCTGGCTGCATTGCCGCGCTGTATGGCGATGCTTATTTGTTGGGCGAAATATGAGCCAGTCTCCTGATCACGGGTAATGTCAAAGAGTTTCTTACATATGTCTTTAAAGAAACTCTTTGCCGACAAAGGCACAAATATGTAACCTTTTCCTAAGGCCCCATATTTGCGCCGTTTGACATCTTCAGCTGAAGCGGCGGCGTCGCCAGCCCCTGACTCGGTCATTGGAAGATGTGACGGGGCCAGTGTGTCAACACAGGTCGCATCCCACACTAGCGGCCGCCTCATCTTCCAAGGGACGAGTGACATTCCGTCCGGTCTCTTGCCATCGTCATGTACCAGGCCATTCGGTTCTAGAATGGCCGGTACGCCGACGCTGACAAGAGCTCGGCGGATGATGTCGTTGAGGCTGGCATGACGAGATCTTCTTCCCGCACTTTTTAAACATGACATGACCCATGTTATACAAATCGGTCTACCACAACTCCACATTGACAGTGGAAATATTTTTTTTTTAAATCGTAACGTCGGTACCAAGTGAAACAAAAAAAAACGACAAAAATTAACATAATATAGTACTTAATTTTTATGTTTTACTTCGCACAGAATTCAAGATGTGATAGAAAATATTGATTTTTTGCTTTTTAGTTATTCTTGAAGTCTGGCTCTTTTTTACTAGAATTTTTTTATACTTTGAGGGTATTTCTCAAAAATGCAATATGAGGCACGTGTTTCTAATCCAGTGTGAAAAGCTAATTTTTGAATGTTGTACATATTTTATATACAATATGTAAATACGAAACAAATAAACTTGTTACCTGCTTAAGGAAAAAATGTATTTTGAAACAAAACTTCATAAGTAGTTTAGGTCTAGTCAAACCGGCTCGGTGTGTGGCGATTCGTGCACACGACGAGTTCCCTGGTGGAAACAAATTTCCATCTTTTTATTACAAGCTTTTATTTAACTTGCTATATTTTTTTGTTAGTTAGTTAATTATTAATTAACAGTTTTATTCATATTTTAAGCTCGTAAACTCTAAAATACAATTATACCAAAACAACAAATAATAATGTTATTTTTGTTATTATGGTATACGGTAAAATGACACTAACACGCACTCTATTAGCATAACCATGAAATTTTTTTGTGGATAATTCGAGATAATTATAAAGCGGGTGATCATAATGCGCAGAACGACCCGGTGAGTCGGACCTATGACCTAGGCTAGGTCTACTACCAGTTCCTGCTAGCGAGTGGGGGCTGGTAGTACCCCTCCCCCTCCCCCTTCATCCAATGGTAAGTTGTTTATTTCTTGCAACACCAGAGGTGCTACCAATGTGCTGCTGACCTGGAAGTAATGACACCTTTAAAAAACCTCATATAGTAGTGCTCAGAGAAAACAAGTTCTGGGAACTCGTTCTGAAGCTTTACGGTGGGCAACAGAAACGTTCTTGAGAACTGTGACGTACACGAGATTAATGGCTTAGGGAACTGGGGATGAACGCCGAGCCGAGGGTAAAATAACACCGGCTCATAAAAAAGTTGTCTTTATTTTCGACCAGACCCATCTATTATGTATTTCGATACGCTGAATCCGAAACTGGGGGCAGTTTGGTCGCTACACCATCAAAATTTTGAATAAATTGCTATTTTTTTTAAATCATAATATCTGTAATTTTTAGCAACTCTCAGGGATTTTTTTGCAATTTTCTTTTAGTAAATTTAAATTTTATTATTAAAAACATACATGATCTAGTTCTATAAAACGTCCAACTTACTCAAAATATTGATGGTGTAGCGACCAAACTGATTTCTTTTATTTTTGATTGATTCAGCGGATCGAAATACATAAGAATAAATAGAGAGGTCAAAAGTACAGACCACTTTTTTATTGTGGGACGGTGTAATTGCTAGTAAGACAGAAACCACACTAACGATCAATAAAGAAAGACTTTATTTGAAGTAATAGCGAAGTAATTATATTCCTTATATATTATTATACACAGAGCATATTTTGAGAATTTACACTCCGCATTTTCAGCAAACAAGGTTTGCACTCAGCATATTGCTGTGCTGGAATTTTATCCGACAAAATGCTGATTTTCAGTGCAAATTATCTTTTTGGCGTAAGACCAAAACGACTCAATTTTACTTGTGAAATATATAATTATTAAATCAAATAAATACCACTCTAAGTTTTCTGTTTCGCCATATTATAACGGTTTGGCCAACGCCCAAGTACTTATTACAACAACATAGGTCAATATACACGTTATAAAAATAATATACAATTTATTATGTATGTAACGTTCAAAATATTTCTTACATCATAATTTCTTGTCTAACTAGTTATAAATGTCAAGGAAGGTTTTTCAAAAAACAACTTGCCTTTAATACGGAAATGGTCAAAGCGGACGATTTGTCTAGGAGAGTTATGATGGCTATGGTCATAAGCAATATTAGAAGTTCCTGTGCTATGGTTTTCTTTCTCTTTCTTAAGAGAGAGAGAGAGAGAGAGAGAGATATCTATAATATAATTATAATAATAAAACTCTAAGCATGCCGTGTCTGTACATTGATGCTATTTAAAAAATAAACAACTGAAATACACTATATAAACGGATCGAGAACACGATGCAATTTTTTTACTTATTGTCTGTTTGTTCGGGATTCACGTAAAAACTACTAGGCCGATTTCGATGCGGTTTTCGTTGATCGACAGCAAATTGTTAGACTTAAAATCTGCGCTACTTTTATCCTGGGAATCCCGCGGGACTTTTTCCGGTAATCATTTAAAATGGCCAGGTTAAAAAAACTAATTCCAATATGATTTTTTCATGGATGGATAGCAAATTTGATGTAATAGAACGTGTGGTTTCACATCCCGGAAATCCGGCAGGAATTTTCCCGGGAGCGGTTTGTAGTTGGGTGCATAAAATTAAGCTTATTCTGACACAGTTTTAACTAAAACAATAGCTTATATTCTTTTTTAAAATGCTTTGTGCCCCGGGATTCTCGCGGGAATTTCAAGTTTAGTGTGTACAAAGTCGCGGGCATATCCTAGTACTTAAATAAAATAAGAAAGCGAGAAATATGGTGGTCGACATTTAACTTTAACGGGTTGTTTTCTAACTATGAGTGGGACAATATCTTAAAATCTACTAATGTACCATCTTCGTGGGAAAGAAAATACGTAGCCTCGATTTAACTGACGCGTATTATAAGATAATAAAGTGTTTCGCAACGCCTCGTTAGACATTGTTGACTTGCTGGCTAATTTATACCAGACAATAAAATTTAAGTTGTCTGTGAATTCAAAACGCCAAAAAATAATTGAAAAGGAGACGGGCACTTTTGGGCCGAAGAAATGTAATGAGTTGAGATATGAGTTTAAAAAAGCGTTATATTACAAGTTTTTATTTAACTTGAAATTTATGTACCTATGTATATAAGTTCCGGGTAGAATCTTGCAAGTTAAATTTGACCAACTTTCTGGTTTACGATTGAGCTGAATTTTTCTAAGCATATGTATATCGCGTGACAATGCAATAATATGGTACCATGGAGCTGATCTGATGATGGAGTAGGAAGGTGGCCATAGGAACTCCTGTACTAAACAAGATAGACCCGTCGTGTTTGGGCTCATTTTAATTGTCTTGGCTAGCACTCTGCTGCTACATGATATCCAAGATCTCAAAAGCTTGTATTTAATAACCTTTTTAAAAAAGCTTATTTTCTATTGAAAAATGGACCATATCAGCCCTAAATTCTAACTGGAAAACGAGAAATCTTAAAAATAAGGTGACGTATAAAATAAGTAATCGATTAAATTGATTTTTGTGAATAGATTTCAACAATTAAAAATATGAAAATACTTAAGCCATACGAATAATCCATTGAAAATAACTAAGCCGAGTACAATAGTATATTGCGATACTATTAAAGGCTAACTACGTAATAAGTGCTGTTCTCAGTCATACTGTACTAGTGGTCCGCCCCGGCTTCGCATGGGTATCTAAAAATAACTGTTTTGTTGAGTTTAGTTACCTATTAAGCGAATTCAAAATATTTCCCCTCCCGTGCAGCCCGTACCCCAGTAACGCCTACATCGCATAAGGTGCTGCCTAGCTAGCCGAGCAGGGTCTGCGGCGACCACGCAACTTTTTCTAATACTCATATTTTTAAACTCGTGATATCTTTCGAATGGAATGTCCGAATTGAATAATTCAAAAAGTTATATAAAGGTATTGAAGCAGTCTTAAATATGCAGTAATTTATTTTGATAAGGATGAATACCAAGATACAAATAAAGAGCCTTTTCTAGCGGCGGCATTTCAATTAAGTTTTTAAAATAAAAGAACACTTATTGTGTCACAACTATAATAGTTAGACATATGCTGTTGCCACATTTTTTGTAAATACTGATGTGTTCTGCAAAGTCGTAGTACATTATTTTACTCTATCATCAACAGTTTTTGGAGCGCGCGCGATTTTATGTTTTTTTTTATACCTTGGGTTACATTATTGCAGTTTTAATAAGGATCCCTAATTTTTTTGAAAATACAATATAGCCTATGTCACCCGGGGATAGTGTAGCTTTTCAACAGTGAAAGAATTTTTTAAATCGGTTCAGTAGTTTCGGAGCCTATTCAATGCAAACAAACAAACAATCAAATCTTTCCTATTTATAATAAGATAAGACTTATGGAACACTTAGTTTGCAATAAAAAATATTTGCAGGGACGCCGACTCCATGGGTGCTCGGGGGCTCAAGCATCCATGACCATCATGGCTATCTTAATAACTAAAATAAACTATCACCCCCCCACCGTACCTACCCGCGCCTCTCAAACTCAACTCTGCTGTAGTTCGTCAAAATACCTTCGCTTTGATTAAATAAGATGTCAATTATTAGTTTTCAAAATATACCTCCAGTAAAAAGGTTGATTATTTTTTATAGCTAAAGTTTTAAAATAAAAGTTAATAATAACTGTTTTTCTTTTCCTGCTAATAAAAGTTATGTTACACTTCTTCTTCAGCTAATCTCAGTCCACTGCTGGACGTAGGCCTCCCCAAGTACGCGCCACAGATCCCGTTGTCCCGTTTTCCTCATCCAGCCCCTGTCAGTGATCTTGCGCAGGTCGTCAGTCTACCGGGCTGAAGGGCGTCCTACGCTACCTACGCTGCGTTTTCCGAGACGTGGTCTTCACACTGATATCATAATGGCTTATGTTTACATTTACGGTATTTACACACACGCATTTAAATAAAGTACCTACTGAAATGTACCAAATTTTTTTGTAACCTTTTTTGTCTACGCTACTGGCCAACTGCGTGTGACATGATGAGGCTATCGCAAACCTTCTGGGCACGGGTAGTAGTTGCGTACGTACACACCTATTTACATTATAAATCAAAATGATCATTTTTCAAAAACCAAGGTGAATTGGGTAATTCCAAAAAGATTATTTTTACCCAAGACCTTGTGTAATCGACTCCGTAATTACGTAATCAAATGTCCAAACATAATTATATTTGAGCGGCACATCTCATATAATATTTTCCTCAAAAGTTACTTCATATAAAAACAATTCCTTGGGTGATTTAAAATGTCGGGTACTCCAGCCGGTTTTGATACGTGACGAATGAAAAAACCAATTGAATTTTCACGGAAAAAATATTTTTGTGTGATTGAATAATTTTACGTTATTTTCATAATTTTGATTAGATATAGTTAACATTTAACAAAGAATAATTGTCTTGAAAGGCTATGGACTTATGCTGGGGCTTCATCTGCGATAGTGTTACAGACATAGGCCGTTTCACGCAGATATGGCGATGGGTTTAATGCGTTATTTGAAATATCGTTGTTAATGACGTTAAATATAGACAGATAACGTATGTATACCTTGTTA
Source organism: Dendrolimus houi (assembly GCA_039645545.1). Classification (NCBI taxonomy): domain Eukaryota; kingdom Metazoa; phylum Arthropoda; class Insecta; order Lepidoptera; family Lasiocampidae; genus Dendrolimus; species Dendrolimus houi. The sequence continues at coordinate 18,524,429 of CM077134.1, read as the reverse complement.
TTTCTTACTATATAAATTTTTGGACTTTATTGTGAATGTGTTATGTGTTTTTTTATATTATTTTTAGCGTCGTTTTTTTAAAGTCAATAAATCTTTTTCTTTCTTTGGATGATAAAGAAAGAAAGAAAGTAAATACATATTTTTTAAAATGAAGCACTTAACGATAATAATAATAATGAAAACGTGTGCCGCAATTTGCGAAATGGGGTTGGCACTCGGTTTGTGCTGTGCCGAAACATGGTCCGACACAGCACTCATTTTCAGTGCCCACCTCCTTAATTACAAAGTCATGCGACCCACGGTAATAACAAGTTAAATTAATTTGTGGTTGACGTATACCCGAAAGAAATAATAACAAAGAAAAAAACAATAATAACACAAAACAGTGAGAGCAATTGAAAAAGAAATTAAAGATTAGTACTTAAAAAATAAATAAAGCACATATAAAGGAGTGAAATGTAAAAAAGTTTCTACTGTAATATCTAATTTTCGATGTGCCATAAGTTGTTTAAGACTTTGAAAGAAACATCATTGGTGTAATTCATTGCGAAAATCCACTCTGTAATTTATGGAAATTGTCTTCTGAGGAAAAATAATCTTATACTAATATATAAAGCTGAAGAGTTTGTTTGTTTGCTTGAACGCGCTAATCTCAGAAACTGCCGGTTTGATTTGAAAAAATCTTTCAATTTTAGATAGCCCATTTATCGAGGTAGGCTTATAGGCTATATATCATCACGCTATGACGAATAGGAGCGGAGCACCAATGAAGAAAGTTTCAAAATCGGGGAGTTCTTTTAACTATTCCACGCGGACGAAGTCGCGGGCAGAAGCTAGTATATTATAGTCAAACATCGAAGTTCTGGCGCTCCTAGATTTGACTAGTCAAACCTCAGGCCTGACATAAAGTCTTAGTCAAAGTCCAAATAAAAGACGTTTTTCTGTCTTTGACTAACAAATTTTTGTCTAACCTAGGAGAGACTAATTTATACAGTCATCAAACATGTAACAAGTGCAGTACGAATCGGCATTTGACCTTAGTCGCTTCTAGTATCGACTAGGCAAAGCCCGAAACAAATTATTTTACATTCATGTTTGACTGAAAATACTTTAGTCAAAGGCCGAAATAGGAATTTATTTCGGGTTTTGTCGAAAGGCTTTGGTCAAACCTAGGACACCGGTCATTCCGGGAAGAGACTGCATATCAACCTTTGACCATAATATATACACCAATATGACTATGTGTTAACGACGCTATTTTTTACGGCTATCGGTGGCAAAACCGTCCATGTCGTGAACTTTTTAGCTACCCCTATGTTGCTTGCCCACTGTTGGACAATGGTAAAAGTACCTGACACTTGTAGGACCGATCGAATCGCTGGGCGATCTGGTGCAAGCCATGCTGCACAGCGACGATTGGTGGGTGGGTGCGTCCAATTTCTGCGAGACGGTAGTGTCTCATAAGGAGGCCGCGGAACGAGATAGGGAGAGAGATGGTAGTGCGCATGCGTCTCGCGGGCGCCGACGTCAGTTGGGAGCCCGGAGGCGCAGGTATGCGCATGACCTCCCTCCCTGAAATACCGCTGCAGGGGCCCTCTAGCATCTAGGGAGCAGAGGAGTCTTCACCCCTGTTGACGAAGTGAGTTTGCCTCTCCCGGGGCATTCTCAAGCACTTGTGCGCTAGGATCGGTGTGGGCGTAACTACGTTCTGTATCTCACGCCTTTCCTGCTATAAGCGCGGGGCACATGGGAGGAGGGTGGTTTTAGTGGGGTATTGATTAGTCGAGTCTCCACACAAGCCGGTTGATTATTGTTTGGATTGCCTCAGTGGAAAGCCTCCATGATCAACAACGGTCTAATCCCTAGCAAAGGACCCGGTATGTGCGAAATGCATTTCCCCCGCCTTAAAAAAAAAAAAAAAAAAAAATGGTAAAAGTACCTAATTTTGTACTGGTTACGTTTTTTGTGAAATATACCGAAGAATACAACTGAAAAGTTATTTTTTTTATAAATAATATTTGTTCTTGTTTACCTCATTTCACAAAAAAAAGGTCGACATTTCAGTGCTTAAATAAAGCACATTCGGCCATATCTTTGACATTAGCGCAGATGAAGCCGCACCATTATGTTAAAATTAATTCTTACATTGACCTAACTAATATTATAAACGAGAATGTGAGATTGTTGGTTTCTTACGTCGTAAGAGGGGACAAAACAACCCACAGCCAGGTGGTAGGATATTTGCCTGTCTGGATGGCTACCACCCCTGGTCTAGAGTATGCCGTCATAACAACCTTGAGTTCTGTTCTGGTATTAGTGGTCAGGATCCAGTCTCCCTTTAGAGAGCGGCAGCACATTGGTAGCACCTTTGGTGTTACAAATGTCGATAGGCGATGGTAGCCGCTTTCCATCAAGTGGGACGTCTGCCTGTCTGCTGAACTGATAAATACATCGCCGTGGCAACGACTATGACATGACAGCGGACAATGAACAGTAAAACTAATCACACAGATCAGCCCAGCCACATTATTATATTATTTTTATCAACTGTTTTCATGTATGTTACTTTATATTATATTTCTGTTTACTGCTGGGTAGCCAGAGGGGGGGCAGTCAGGAAGACAATGTTCTCGACAACTAGAGATAGGTTCCGTTATGCTGCATCTAAGATATGGAACAATATTACCTTTAAGACAATTAAATCACTCAATTATTACTTTTCGCAAGAACTTAAAAAACTACCTCAATCTTTCTTATATAGTATGGTTTCGTCTTTTACTTCTAAAACACCATTCTGCTTATAAATATGTATTATGCATTTCATATATGTATTGATATAACATTTTTCTTAAATATGTTAATAGTATCCGCATAATATTTGTTTCTAATTTGTTCAGTACTAATTATTATTATGTTTATAGTAATTATATGTATTATGTGTATATCTATGTATGTAATTTATTATTATTCATACTATGTATATAAATAATAACAGTGCAATATCCGTCCGTGCTAGAGTGCAATTGAAAACCAGCGCCAGGCTCTTGTTGCCTGGCATATGTTAAACTAACTAACTGCACTTATTCGGTACCATCGCGAGGCATTTATTTTTGGTACCTATATACTTACATCATTTAATTCATCACCATGTGTCTCGCTATGTGAAGACCAAATAAACGGATTTTCTTTCTTTCTTCTTTCTTTCTTATATATAATTCTTATAATTAATTTACTTTTCTAATATTCCATTATGCGACTTTAGCGCCGCGTCTGCAGGACTTATTTCGTGACATAGAGTCTAGGCAAGATACAGGGAGCGACCATAAGGAAATATGGATAACTATTTTTGATGTAATTAGCCATCGTAATTTAGTATGAATTAATTAACCTTCAGGTGGTACGCGCCATACGAATATTTCAGTGTGATTTTATCATACACAGCAGGCCCGGCAGACGTTGTCCTACCATGAAAACATAAAAATCTAGGACCGGATCCTAGCGCGCCAGCGCCACCTACCGGTTCCAAATGTGAATCTCAACCATCCGGGGACCCACTCTAACATACACAAAAAAACATCAAAATCGGTCCAGCTGATTAAGAAGATCCTAGAACCCGACCCCGGCGCCACCTACCGGATCCAATGGTGAATTTAAGTAATTCCGGGTCCGAATCAAACACAAAAAAACAATTCATCAAAATCGGCAAAATCGTTCTCAAGTTATGCGCGTTACATTTTTATGATGCATTTTCATACCTTTTAAACCTACCTTGGACCTCTACAAATATTTCAAAATCAAAATTAGGCAAATCGGTTCAGCCGTTCCCGAGTTTTTGTGAAACTAACAAACGTCAATCATTTATATATATATATTACTTGGAACATAAAAGCTCGTGCACCGCGCAATTAATTCCACACCGGATTTAAATTTATCTATATTTTTTTCGGGTAGGTATATTTTTTATTTCTTATTATTTCGTTGTTATTATTATAGTATCAATATTATTCTGTTATTCTTCTATGTTATATTTATTCCATGTACTTAAATGTGTTTATAATTTAAGCATTCTTGTTTTTTCATATGAAGGGTCTCCTGACATATGTTATTTAGAACTGAAAATCAGTGCTGTGTCGGGCCATGTTTTGGGCACAATTAAATACTGAGTGACTACCTCATGTCTAAAAATGCGGCATCCAATTTTTGTATATATTGTCTAATCAGTTACATTAAAAAAGAATATTTTCTTTCTTAAATTTAGATGTGCAATTATTTTCTGTAAACTCTGTTGTAATTTATAGAACTCTATAGAAGTTAGAAGAAGAAGAAAGTTAATTTTATTTTTCCTTCTTCAGGTCTTGTTTGCCGCTCTGACAGCGGTCTACGCTGAGCCATATGGCTATAAAGCATATCTTCCACCCACACCAGGACCATTATTCCGAAATTCAGCTTTCGGTGGATCAGTCCAAGGAGTCCCAGCTGGAGGATACACTAACGACTTCCAAGGAGTAGTTGTTGATGCAGATTCTCCTGGCAGTAGCCGATTGGCTACAGGCATTGAATCCGGTCTAGGGAGACCTAGAGATAGCTACGGTTCAACAAATTCAAAAGTTGGAGAAGCTGCTTTTAAAACTACGTTTGGAGCGTTCAACGATCGCAATGTTGGTCCTGGTACAAGAATAGCACCGGGTTTTGAATCAATTGTATCAGGATCAGAAGGCGCAAATGATTTCAAAATAGGCGATGCTGCATATAAAATAGCTCCTGGTTTCCTTACTAATGAATTTCTAAAAGCAAGTGCTGAAGAGAGTGGTACACAGAGGAAGGAGCAAGATGCTGTTAATTGTGCTCATGGTGAGTTTATTACATTTTTCTTGCCTAAACAAATTATACACGTTGTAAGTACTTAAATATTCTCAATCTCAGCATCTTAGACTTGTGTAATGATAACCACAAGTGACACTTCTGAAAATGATCCTTATACCAAGACCATAGTTAATAACGGAAAATTCGTTAAGAACGTTTACCCTTTTCAAAATCCAAACTGTGTCCCTTGCACTAGTGTTTGGCACGTTTGAATTGATATAATAATATTTAACCCCTGATTTCATTCCCTTATCCCATCTCCATATCACATCTTAGACTGGTAATAAATTAACATAACCGGTAGTGATGCAAGCATGCATAGGCAAATATAACGTATTTTCCGTCAGGTATACTGTCGGTCTGTTTGCCCTCTTCTGACAATAAAAAAAACATACACATCTAGAAACATGTCAAATTTCATGCCTATAGCTATATCTCTAGTAGTTTCTAAAATATTTAGCAGTAACACAGCAAAATAAACACCCAAGTGAGACCATAATTATTCCTTTTCACCTTTAGACATCGAAAATATAAAAAACAAAACAGATTTAAAATTATTAAAAACGCCGCCATGAAACCATTTATTACTTGAAATTTAGCTACAATGGCTTTGAGATTTAAAATAATATAGACCTCTGTAAAGAGCATAAACCAATCTTAGAAAACTGTTGACACATAAACAGTCATATAAGATGTCACCGCGGTAAGTTCAAAAGGGAAACTTCACTTTGACAAACAGTTCCAACTGTTCAAATCAACAACCTATTGTATACTGACAAATGTACTCTATTACAATAATGCTCTGATAAATGACCGTAGACTTTCATTTTCATTCGCAGGCTCTTATGACGCACAGAAATACAATAAAGGCAATTCGGAGAATCTACCACACAATGACAATCAACATTTTGGAAGCATACATGGATCAATTGGCACTATCAATCACAGCACACTGTTTAATAATAAGTTTGGTAAGCCTGTATCGAATCAAGTCAATGAAAACCATCAGATTGTTAATACAGTCACTGACCGAGTTAATAATGTATATAGTCCTATTGGCATTAGTGAGATAAATAAAGAATCTAGTTTGACTTCATACGGTCAAGTTCCTGGAAGTACACCATCCGTAACAAGTGTGATCAAAGAGACCAGTCAATCTAGTGGTCATACTAGTGAAACTGGAAGTACCAGTACACAAACAAAAGATTATTTTGATAGCATAGTAAGTCCAGTAGTAAAACCATCCTTACCGACGAATTTTGAAGGGGCAATTACAAGTTCAGTGGTACCTGAACAAACTGGAATATCTTCTATCCAGACTGGAGAAGTAAATAATTATAATAACCTTTCAGTTAATAAGGAAACTTTGGGCTATCAATATAAGGTCCCACCTGTTATATTTGATTCTCAAAAATTAAATGGATATTCTCATTTTAAAGAAACGAATATTCAAGGAATTCAAAACGGGCAAATTGCCTCTAAACCTGTAGATAAGGGAGAATCTACTGTCAATCAAGGTTTGCTAAATATTCAAAAGGTACAAGCTGCCTTGGTTCAATCTACTACTCAATCAAAACCATATACAAATATTAACATGAATAATGTAGTAACTCAGACAACATCCCAACTCCAAACTGATAAAACTGAACAAATGATAAAGCCAACTGCTATTTTATCAACAGGACTAGCCACTCCGTTTACTTATTATGCTAATATACAGTCAAGTGAAGGAGTTTTAGGAATAAATGAAAAAGATTCAACAACCAAATCTCAACCAGAAACGGCTACCGGTAGTCTTTCTATAGTTCCAACAAAGCCTTTCTCGACTTTTACTAACTATTACAGCTCATCTCAAACACAAACACAGCCACCCGGTTTCAATTTTGACAGACCTAATAAATATTCACACACATTTGGAATTAATAAGCCTATAAGTACATTGTCACCACACTTTTCTGCTTCCAAAACTTCATTTGCTGGAAGTGCCTCTACTAGCTACAATCCTAACAAATTCAATAGTCATTTTGATAACACTCAATTCAATGGACAAGCTATTTCTTCTGCAAAGCCAGTAGAAAATGCCCTAACAGTGCTTAATACGAACACGAAAAACAGCGGTGATGTTTCTAATTTACAAATTTCAACTGAAACAAATTTGCCTGACTCTGGTATAGACATTTCAAAATATATATCATCAAAAGAATCTTCCTCAAATTTTTTGGAAACATCATCAGAAGTATCTGCACCAGCTCCATCTCTAAATTATCTCATTCAAGAAGGTAATCAGGAACACAAAGAGTCATCGGCTGTGGATATTAATTCTAATGTACAAACAGCTACTGCATTTGTTTCTACTGGGTTCATAAAACCCCAAAACAACGGTAGTAAGCACACATTGAGTAGTGCTAAGCACACTCAAATTCAGGGTTCTGACCACTCTTACTATTATGATAAGCCTCAACAACCTTTGGTGATTCCAATTAAATCAAACTCACAAACAAATTTAAAAGAATCTGAACAGAATATTCAAAATCTACATAATTTTGGACATATTTCTCCAATTCAAACCACTCTAACTGGAACAAGCCTCGAAAACACCCAGACACAATCTAAGCAGACTCAGTCTGCGAAACCTTCTGTTGCTCATAATATAAAAGAAACTGGAATTTTTCAAACAAAATTTGGCGGTCATATGATAAAACCTTACTTTGATCAAACTGCACAAACTAATAGTTCCCAGTCAGGTAAAATTATTTCAGAACATATTAACCAATCTCAATTGCAAGATACAAAGGTTGGAATAATTCAAACTGACACAAATAACTTACAGACATCAACAACAAGTTCTTCAACATCAAATATTCAAAGTGCAGTCCAAGCCAATTTGCATACTATCAAACCGTTCACTGATTCAGTTGTACATCACAGTGGAACTTTTCAAACAAATGTTGGCATTCAGTCAACATCGCCGGAGTTTATACAGACCGAGATTTTGTTTCCGGCACCTAAGCAAACTATTACTCAACAAACGACATCTGAAATTACACAAAATAAATTTGGTGTGACACAATTTGGTACTCAAGTTAAACCTTCTGTCGAGTCGCGACAATCTTTAGGCGAAAGTTATGAATATAAGAAGCCTGATGCCAAATTAACATTTGATAAAAAAACAGGTACATCCACTACTTCAAGTATACAGACGGTAAATCCTGAAGTTACCCAAACCAATTTTGAGACACAAACTTTTACCGCCACTCAATTTGGAGTTACACCCACTAAGCCTCAAGTTTATCAGACTCAGTTTGCGTTTCAGCCAGCTAAAAATACTTTTCAACAGGCAAAATTTGAAAACACTCAAAATAAATATGGTTTGACACATTTTGGGGCTCATAACTTTAAACTTTCTTCCATGGGCCAATCGCAACAATCGACAGGACAGCTATACGAATACAAGAAACCAGAAATTGTAATAACCAACAAAGATACCATTACTGCTACAGGACAGCTCAGTGAATCTCAACCGAAAATAACACAAATTAGTCAAACATCACTACCAACACTCCAACCAGTCCCAATTCAATCAATACAATTACAAACTGGGGCTGAAATCACTAAGACGTTGAATGCTCAGAATGTGCCTACTTCTGTTTTCCAGACCAATACTCAATTTGCAAAGCCCCAATCTGTTCAAGTCAATTCCGGAACAGAGACATTAAAGCCTGAATTTAATCAGACACCTCAAGAGAGTACTCAAACATCTACAAGCACTGAAACAATTAATACGCAGATTGTACCTCAACCAGTTAAGATTAATTTTGAACAGTCTACGTTTGATATCACTCAAAATAAATACGGTTCGACCCAATTTGAAACTCAAAAATTTAAGCCTACCACTAGCCAGTCACAGCCCTATACTGGACAACTGTATGAATATAAAAAACCAGAAGAAGCTTTTACAACCAACAAAGAAACGATAAATCAATTTCAATCACAATTCAATGAAGTTGGTCAAATACCCTCCCTAATTCCACATGTTAGTCAAGTTAAACCAGAGCAACTATCGATTACATCTCAAACTGGGACTACAAATACTCAAACGTCGAATACTCAGAAAATATCGGATTTTACCTTCCAAACAAGTTCTCAATTTGGAAAAAACCAGTTTGGTCAAACCAATTTTGGAACACAATCACTTAAACCACCATTTGATCAGACAACTCAAACGAATACTGCAACTACTGGCTCTCAATTTGGAATTGTAGCAGCGAAACCTCAAGTCGGTCCGACTCAACTTGTGTCTCAATCAGATAAAGTAACTTTTGGGCAATCCACATATGACAATGCTCGGTACAAACATGGTTTGACACAATTTGGTGCCCAAAAATTCAAACCTTCTATCACATCTTCCACACAAATCTCTACAGGAGAACTTTATGACTATAGAAAACCAGTACAAACTCTAACGCCTAGCAAAGCGACGAATACGTTCGCCGGACAGGTAACTCAAACTCAATCTCAAGCTGGAGGTACACCTACTTACACGTTGGGTAGCCAGAAAGAATCTGCTTCTACCTTACAAACTAGTTCTCAGTTTGGAAAGCCTCAATGTGTTCAAAACAATTTTGGAACACAGACTTTTAAACCAGCATGCAGCCCAACGTCTCAGTCAAGTACTGCAACTACAAACACTCAAACAAGTCAGATCCAGGTTGTTTCTCAGCTACCTAAAATTACTTTTGGGCAATCGGCCTTAACTAGCACCCAAAACAAATATGGTTTGACGCAGTTTGGTACCCAAAAATTTAAGCCAAGTCAGTCACAGCAATCAACTGGACAACAATACGAATATCAAAAACCAGCTGATATTGTAATAACCAACAAAGATAACAATACCGCTACAGAAGAGGTCAATAAATCTCAATCAGTACAGCAAACCGAAGTTATACCTAATCAGACGTTGAATATACAGGAAGAATTGGCTTCTACATCTCAAACAAGTATTACTTCTACCAACACTCAAAAAATACAAGGGACTCAAATCGGACAAGTATCTTTGAAACCAATTTCTGATACCCAAGTGGTTTCCGAACCAGTTGCTGCTATTTTCGAACAATCGACATTGACTCAAAATAAATTTGGTTTAGATCAGTCTGATGCTGAGAAACCAAACCCTTCAATAGGTATGATTCAGGAATCTCAAGGAACACTTTATACTAACAAAAAACCAATTGGAACTCTAGAAATAAATAAAGAAGCACAGTCTGACATAACTATAAATAAATTTAATAAACAACAAATATTACACACGGCATCTGGAACATCTCAGAGTACATCAGCAATAAACCAGCAACATTCTGGTGATTTATACGTAGATAATAACCCATCTATTGCTTTTGTAACAAATGCAGGTTCTTCTATTCAAGAAGTAAATAAAGTTAACCAAATGCAGAATACAGGGGGTGAGAAAACATCTACTGAAACACAAAAAGTTATCCCAACACAAGTAATAAGTGAACCTCAGACTGTAAGAATAGTGACAAATCAGCCAATAAAAGCTGAAAGTAGCGTTTATCAAAATAAACCTTCTCAACAAATATTGCAAACAACATCAGAAAAAGTCGAGATTACTAGGACAGAAGAAGAAGTAGGGCTTGAAATAAAGAAACCAATTACCATTCAAGAAACTCAATCTACAGTAGAGAAAAGTCAATTAAACAATAACGTTAATAAAGATATATCATCTGTAAGACCTGAAATTGGAAATAGTACTCTTGGAACACAGTTTAATCAAACTGAATTTGGATTTATGGAAAATAAAATTACATTCAATAAGCCATCTGTGAGTATTGTAACTGAAAACGAAAGCTCAGTATTAAATAATATTCAAAATACACAAACACTACAAAGCGGAACACAAGATAGTAATGTTAATCAAGTACAAATTATAAGTCAAACTCAAAGTGCAAATACACAAACGAATCCTAGTGCTTTAGGAATTTTATCGACAAAACCGTATGTAAATCAGAATCAAGGTGGCGTGAAACAAGACGTTTCTCCTTTGGAGCAAATCTCACAAGTAACTTCAGGAGCAGTTGAAACTTCATCTTCACAGGCTCAATCAGCTACACCTGCTTTATTTGAAACTTCAAAGAGCAAAGATACTAATAATAAACAACCCATTTCACATACAACAGGAACGATTACCAATCAACAAGCAATTAGTTATAATACTCAGGACGGACAAAGTAATCTTCAACAAGTTAGACCAACCACGGGACAAAATTCATTTGGGAATACTCAAACAGGATTACCGTTTGGATATGAATCGACCGAATTTAATTTTGGACATACTCAAAACTATCATTATCCACATTTCCATCATCATCATGACCATTCTTATCCTCTTGATAACTTCAATTTCCATGAGCATCCTTATCATCATGATTACCCCCATCCACATCATTTTCCTTATCGCCATGAATTCCATCATCAACATCATCATACAGGTCCCCCTGGTTTTGGTTTTCATAATCATGAATTTGAATCGCAATCTGGATATAGGCATAACAAACCTTTTGGATATTTTGATAACGGCTATACGGAAAAAAATCAATTCGAACAAAATCGCTCTCCGTTTGGAAAATTTGCATTTTTCAATAAACCTAATAATTTTCCTAAAACATTTGAAACCACTTCTAGTAATGCAGTAACTACAGGTTCTGTCACACAGACAAACAATTTACCTAGTCAAGCTCAAAATAGAGTCATTTCAATACAAAACCCAACAATTGATCAAAGAAAAGAACCATTTGGTAGCATATTTTCTTCTAATGCTCATACTATTATTGAACCAATGAAACCTACAACTATAACCACAGGAACTAAGGTAGAAGATGGTGCAAGTATATCTACAGTAACCGGTGCTGAACCACACCTACCATTCGGTAAACCTGCATTACATAAATTCGGTGGTTTACTTAACTCGAACGCTGATGCTACAGTTCAAACTTTGGCTCCATCTTTGTCTATAGCACAAGCATCAACAGGACCAAGTTCTACACGATTCAAAGATAATCCAAAGCAAGACAATCCGTATACATCAAATGCAAGAGCCACAGCTCAATCTGGAAATGCTTTTGGTCAAACTAATTTTGCTAGCGCTATAGCCACAACTGGCCCAGTGTTACCTCAATTCAATACTCCCGGAGGCCGATTTCAACCTTTTTCTACATTTGATAGATACCCTGCCAGGGCTGTAGCACAGCCTGTATCTGGGCCACAATTTGGTGTAAACCCTACCCAAGCTACAACTGGAGTACCATTTTTCTCTAATGCCTTTGCTCGTACAACTAAGGATAGTTCGTTTGCCTCCAGTTTCGTGTCAACTACTCCCGTGACGACTACTATTTTTGGTGGCGAAAAAGGAACATCGAACTTTGGTTCTGGGCTATCCACACCAGTTTTTGGGGAAGTTAACACAGCGAAACCGATATACGATGAAAAAAGTGTGACGCAAGCTAGTAACGCTGAAAAAAGAGACATTTTTGGGGGTCCCCGCAATCCACCGAAATTTGATAGAATAACAGATTACTAATACTGAAATGTGCCATTTTTTAGATGTTTTAAATTTAAGTATAGTTTGAAAGGTTTAGTTTGCACATATTGAGTGATGAATTGCATTGCATATGATAGTAAAAGTTGATTAACAAAATTATGTACGAATTTATCTCTAAGATAGTTAGGTCAACTCTTGTATGTTCAATATACAAACAGTTCATGTACGAAATTATACATTTAGGTTACAATAATAAATACTTAACAATATAAATTTTCATGCAATGATGGATGTTTTCGTATTAATGATAGTATCTCTAAGAGTTATTTGATTAAATATGACAATTTGACTTAGGCCCACTTGCACGTACCTAGGTTAGCTCAACTAACTTGGAGTTAACTGCTAACACAGGGTTACTAAACAATTTATCTTGCGCCATCAAAAGTTAGAAGTAAACTAACTAACATACACTCACGCACAAGCACACACATACACTCACTCACACACACGCATACACACACAAACACGCACTCGCATACACACACATACACGCGCACACCCGCACCTCACACCTGTTTGCTATTTACCCACTGCGGACACAACCACTCGAAACCCATCTATTTATCTCTTTCTTTATTTTCTTTAATATTTGTAAAAGTACTCTCTGTAATTCAGTAAATAGATAGTCTTAAAATTTAAGCAACATAGGAAGAGCGAGGTTTCCCAATACAACTATCATTTGATTACTTTCTGGGAAGCCCCGGCAATTTACATGTATGGACTTATTGAAATAAATACAAAAAAAAAAAACTGAGGGTTAACTCCTAAATATTCAAATTTTGTAATTAACAAACCCCGAGTTTACAAACTCTACATTTATTTATTTAACCTGACTTTGCGTGCAAGTAGGCCTTAAGTTGTTAAAAATTCCAATTATTGTTGAAATGTTTCTAGTTTAAATTTCACAAAATAATCAGCGTATTGTTAAATAAATTGTATTCTAAGCCAAATTCAGTTAATTAGTAAAATATGGCTTATAAATTAGCCAACTAAGTTTGAAAATTGATTATAAAGTCAGTAATTTTAAGCGTTTTAATATAACATTGTATTAATAAAAATGTAAACTTGGAACCATTGCATCTTGTTCACATAAATTATGAAATAAATATTTAAAAATAAACATTGTTTTACTTCAATATTATACAAAATAACTATTTTCAAATAAAATACAATTAATTAAATCAATAATTATCAGAAAAAAAATATCTGTATTTTGTTACCTATACTTGGCAATGTACATACTTCGTGTATACCTAATAGCTCGTAATTATATTCTTTACGCCGTTCTTGGCAACGGAATTCACCTAGACATATATTCCGGCCCGCACAGTAGTTTTTGAAAATAAAAATGGATAAAACACGTTGTACGTGGTTATATAATTATGAGGGTTGCTCTCGACTTCCATGGGATCCACTCATTAGATCTTGACTTGGTGACAATGGGACCACCTAATATTGTATGTATTCTTACGAATAAAAAAAATATGAAAATCGGTTCACAATCCACGCAGAAATCACGTAACAAAAATACAATAAATAATATTATACAGGAGCGCCTGTAGAAATTGTACTACTGGCACACGTATACAAGTTTTGTTTTCCAAAGAGTATAGGCTCTTGGCGCTTTCCAACAGGGGTTGTTTTCGATTTCCTTGGGACCTACTCATCAGATCTGGACTTGATGACAATGGGACCACCTCAGGAGTATACAATAAAGACAATAACAGCCCAGAAATGTCCCATTGCTGAGCTCGGGCCTCCTTCTATTGGGGAATGGACACTATACCCGCCACGCTTGTCCAAGGTGATTTGACACATCGGTTATCTCGATGTGCAGGCTTTATCATGATGTTTTCCTTCACCGTTCTTAATACGTGGTAATTGTAACGATATGCATATTAGGTTAGAAAACTGCCTAAATGGTGCATGCGTTCTGGTCAGGATTCAAACTAGCACCCTTTGAGTTTGGGACGCGTGCGGTAGCCATTACGCTACCACAACTATATATACTTACACAGGAGTATACACTTTCGAATAAAAACAATATTTATTAATCGGTAATTAATGGGAAATTTTCTCTTACTTAATTTTGTACTTGATGTATTTATTGTAAAATGTCGGAAAGGAGGTATTGTCAAAAAACTGTCATTAACCGCTTTTTTCAATTATGGCGGCGCTAGCGGCAACGATAGAAAGTGGCAAAATTGACATACGTAAAGAGCATAATCGAAATCTATAAAACTACAAATTTTCAAAACTCTCAGAAAATTTTCCAGGTAAAATTACCAAACGATCGTACTAATAGGCATCTATAAATTAATATTCGAAACACATGTTATTTTATCCTAATCAATGAAATTAGTGAATGGGTAAACATTGTTTGCGCTCAAATGAGGTGCGAACAAATGACCGACGCAATTTGATGTTTAATTAATGTATGGAATATAAAACACTTTGTTCTAAATCATCCCTCTCTATTGGTTTGCCGTTTGACATCCCTTCACAGAAATTGATCGCTACAAGCTACACTATGATTTGGTATAATAATACCTAATGTGTATATTTTTCAAAATCACCTGATGCGAATCCTGACAAGTAATTGATTTTCAAAAATGTAAAGATATCACTTTAAATATAATAAATAAATCGGCAGACAAGCGCACACACATTGTATGTCCCCAAATTAAGCAAGTTACGCTTGTGTTATGGGTAATATACAACGGACCATTCTGGGGCCGATCCCAGACACCCAGACCATAGTAAATAACGGAGAAAATATGTTTCCGAAATTCACTATACCAGGAATCGAACCCGGAGCCTCTGCGTTGCAGTGAGATAAGCCGGCAAAGGCTTAGCCCGCTCAACCACAGAGGCCGTCACTTTGGTTTTGTCAAAATCGGCCTCGAGACTCCTTTGGGTGGTTTTCGCTATTTCGTATAGTTAAGGATTTGGCCCTGATGGTCCACTTGAAAAATTCTTTCTGTATACGTTATACGCCGAGTCGATACTCATGAAGAGTGCACGGGGAAATTTCTAGAGTGATCATCGCTGTAATATAACACCCATTCGATGCTGGAAGCGGCGTTTAATTTGGATTGATATTAGAGCCATTTTCAGCACCTTTGGCAGACCACAGGCGCTGGCCTGTTAGAAACGCGGTAGACCGAATCCGGCAAATCGCTGTATACGACCTATTTATATTTTTATGAAAATGCACTAGAGTGGTTTTTCTCATGCACGCTGAAGCGACGTATATACTTTGTACGCCGAGTCCACAGTTATGAAAAGTGCATGGTAAATTTCTAGAGTAAACATCGCTGTAATATAACACCCATTCGACGTTGGAAGTAGCGTTCAACATAAATTAATTCTAGACGCCGTTTTTAAAACCTGTGACAGACCACAGCCAGAAACGCTAAATTAGAAACGCCGTAGACTACGTCCGGCAAAACCCTGTATATAACCAACGAGTGCTTATGAAAATGCACTAGAGTGGTCTTTCTCATGCACGTTGAAGCGGCGTATATACTTTGTATGCCGAGTCCACAGTCATGAAGAGTGCACGGGGAAATTTCTAGATTAAACATCGCTGTAATATAACACCCATTCAACGTTGGAAGTAGCGTTCAACATAAATTAATTCTAGACGCCGTTTTTAACACCTGTGACAGACCACAGCCAGAAACGCTAAATTAGAAACGCCGTAGACTACGTCCGGCAAAACCCTGTATACGACCAACGAGTGCTTATGAAAATGCACTAGAGTGGTCTTTCTCATGCGCCTGAAGTGGCGTATATACGTCGTACGCCATGTCCACAGTCATAAAGAGTGCTCGGGAAAAATTGACGCGTGTTTAGGCATTCCAAGAGCGACTATCGCTACAACATAACGCCCATACGACGCTGGAAGCGGCGTCCAACGTCGATTACTAGACGTCGTTTTTACCACTTCTGTCAGACCACAGCCACAAGCACTAGCCCTTTACAAACTTTGTAAGCCTCGTCCGACAACACGCAGATACGACCGACGAATGCTTATTACGAAAATGTATTAAAGTGATCTTTCTCACGCACTTGAAGCGACGTATGTACGTGATACGCCGTGTCCACGGTCGAAGCTGATTTACATTGATCCAGCTACTGATTACATTTGAAGGAAGCCAGTTTTTTTATTGCGTGGGTTCAGCAGACAGGCAGACGGCCCACATGATGGAATGCGGTTACCATCGCCTATGGACTTTTGTAACACCAAAGGTGCTGCTAATGTTGAATGAATGGATGAAAACTCTTTATTGTTCACCATAAACTTAATTCTAGACGATTGATATGGATACATTTGCATTAGAACAATGGGCGGCCTTATCGCTTATAGCGATCTCTTCCAGGCAACCCGGTGTCTAAGGAGATTTTAAACAAAATTTCAAAACATTTTTGGTGTTGTACTAACCTAAAATAAAATAATACAATCACAATCAAATATTATTAAAAATAAAATACAATATAAATATACTACTATATATACATATATAATTAGATAAAGATGATATTATAAATTAGATATATATACATTCGAACAATAGATACATTCATGTAATACAACAATTTTATATGTGCAATGTTCTGCCGCTCTCTAAGGGGAGAGTGGAACCTGGCCACTGATGCCGGAACACAACAGCCATTCAGACGGGAAAATACCCTACCACTTGGCTGTCGGTTGTTTTGTCGCCTTTGACGACAGGTCTCCCGGTGCAGAAATTTTCTAAATATAATCTTTCTTTCTCCGTTCCTGCACGGATAAAATAGGCGGTGGATAGGTGCTGACTTCATACTGGCATCGTGTATATTGATCAGAAGTTACTACAGCGCTACCAAGTCAGACTGACTTCAATATTCCCGAGTGAATATTTTGAAGTCAGTCTGCTCCCTAACTCAGGAGCTGGATCAATGTAAATCAGCTTATATACAGAGTGCACGGAAAAACTTGACGCGCGTATAGACATTTCTAGAACGACTATCTTTATTATTAGATGAACAGGTGGGGCTTCATCTGGTATAATTTTAAAGGATTTAGGCCATTTCACGCAGGTATGGCGATGGGTCTAAGGCGTTATTTGAGATGCGACATTTTTAATGACGTTAAATATTCACAGTAAACGTATGTTTGCTCCACGGAGGGTTCTCTGAATACTTGAACCGGTTCAAGTTGAAGGAGGACCCATCGGCGTCTGCGAACCTGGAGTACCCCCTTACACGCAATTTTCGACTGTCCC
The DNA here is from genome assembly GCA_039645545.1 of Dendrolimus houi. Lineage (NCBI taxonomy): Eukaryota > Metazoa > Arthropoda > Insecta > Lepidoptera > Lasiocampidae > Dendrolimus > Dendrolimus houi. Next base: position 18,506,681 of record CM077134.1, on the reverse strand, counting down.
CTCTTTGCCACGGATGGGTACAATGTCGGATGTATCCTGAAGACGGACATGAGTAAGGAGAATATCCAAGAACTACTTGGTAAAAAGCAGCGCGAGGAATTTCTGAAGTACGTAATAAAAAGCGTAAAAGTGGTTATTAAACGTAATGGATCAACAAATAACACTGGTGGTATATAATTGTATATACCCACACATTGTGAGTAAAAATTATGTATTAAAATGTAATCCTGCTCTGCATAAATAGAAATGTAAAAATAGTAGTAATACAAGTAGATAGAATTAATAATGATTTAATGTGTAATAGTATGTCAATAAGAAATGAACAAACATATGACAAATAGAATTAATTAGATAGATAGATAAATAACTCGGTTCTAAAGGAGGCTGTGAAGCAGCCGTACATTCTCTGCGATCATTCATAAACAATAAATGCGGAGAAGTTATTTTAAAAGTAGATCTAAAGAATGCCTTTAACTCTGTCGACAGGTCCGTCATATTAAACGAAGTAATATCTAATATTCCAGAAATATCCAATTATCTTTGTGAAAGCTATTCAAAACCCACAAATCTTATGTATAAAAGCAACCTTATTCTACCATCTGTGGGCTGTCAACAGGGTGACCCGCTAGGACCGGCCATCTTCAGCTTGGCGATCCATCCGGTCATCGAATCCCTCAAGTCGAAATTCAATGTGTGGTACCTAGACGATGGAACTTTAGGCGGCGATGCAGAAACTGTACTCCAAGACTTACTTAGTCTGATTTCAAAATTTAATTCAATAGGATTAGAGTTAAATTTCTCAAAATGCGAAATTTTCTTGTTCGATAATCTGTCTAAAAACGAAAGCGACAATATTAGCAATATGTTCAATGTTGTCGCACCCGGTATTAAGGTCCTGGAGAAGGATTCTCTTCGCCTGCTTGGAGCCCCTATTCTAGATGAGGCCATTCCAAATTATCTGTCTGAGCAATAGGCCAAATTTGATGTATCATGCTTATCATTAACTTTTCGGTATTCATTCTCAAATTGCATATCACATTATACGACATTGTCTGTTTGTATCAAAATTAACATATGTCTTACGATGCGCCCCGGTTTGGAAATTTTCTAATCTTATAAAATCACTAGATGACCGCATTAAAGATGTACTTACAAAAATTTTAAATTCTGAACTTTCAGACAGCTGCTGGATCCAAGCTTCCCTACCCATTAGGTATGGAGGTTTAGGCATCCGCAAAATCCCTAGCATTGCTCTACCGGCTTTTCTTTCATCCGCATATAGCACTTGCCTATTATTTAAAAAAATTATGCAACACTGGAATAATGCCAATACATCATTCTTAAATGAAGCTCTAAACGCCTGGTAAATGGTCTGCCCTGGTGAAGACATTCCCACGATCCCGAATTCGCAACGATGCTGGGATGAACCTATTTGTAGAGGATTAAATACAAAACTTTTAAATTCCACTAACTCTACAGGACGTGCTCGCATCCTTGCCGTTTCCCGCAAAGAGTCTGGTTTCTGGCTCCAAGCTATCCCCTCCCCAAACATAGGTACATTAATGGATATTACTTCCTTTTCTTTGGCTATAAATCTGCGCTTGGGTTCACGCATATGTGCACCACACACGTGTGTCTGTGGAACAGAGATAATCGGCCCGGGATACCATGGTATCTGGTACCTTGAATGATGTCTTACGGAGGGCGCTTGCCACCGCTAACGTGCCGGCTTTATTAGAGCCGAACGATATTGCACGTAACGATGGTAGGCGTCCCGACGGAATGACTCTAATTCCCTGGAAACGTGGCAAGCCTTTGGTATGGGATGCGACTTGCGTAGACACGTTGGCCGCATCCCATTTACCAAATACATCTAGATCAGCCGGTACAGCGGCGGAAACAGCCGAATCACTCAAGCGGCGCAAGTATGCAACCCTCAGTGAGAGTTATATATTTGTGCCGTTTGCTGTCGAGACGCTTGGACCGTCCTAAGGCCATGAGCCTCTACCAAAATTTATCGAAACGACTCATTGAATCTTCAGGTGATCAGAGGGCTGGTGCTTACCTCGGCCAACGGATCAGTATGGCGATCCAGCGAGGAAACGTAGCCAGCCTTCTGGGCACCTTACCCATAGAAGACGGTGATCTGGGCTCAGTATTCTACATATAGTATTGATGGACTATGAGTAGAATATTGCCCATTGATATATGTAATAAATTATAAATTTCCTTAAAAATAACTGTATTAGTAAATAAGACATTGTATTAGGAAATATAGGTATACTAGAATAAGACTATTAAAACAAGACAAGAAAAAGAAAAGGATCTGTCTTGGCACATGACGGAGGTGTAGGCGATTTAATAAAATAAAATAAAAACGTATGTATGCTGTTTATTAATATTATGTATATGAGTACATATAATATTTATATATTATGTATTATTACTATTATTAATATTGTATAGCTATTGCTGTTGCTATACACATATTAATGATGTATATGTCAGTATATATATAATATTAATGTGTTATTTTTCATTCATTTTTGGTATATGTATTGTGTGATATTTAAATATCCTATTTATGGATGTATTAAATTTGCATACCACCGTCATACACTTGCGAATCTCCCGTTCATAAAATCCACAGCCCGAGTCGTCTGGAAGAGATCGCTCTAAAGCGATAAGGCCACCCATTGTTTCTACTTTTAATGTTTAATGTGTCTACTGTAAATTGTTTATTTATTGCAGGAGTTCAACAGACAGGCAGACGGCCCACTTGATGGAAAGTGTTTACCGTCGTCTATGAACATTTTCAACACCGAAGGTGCTACAAATGCGCTGCTGCTCTCTTAAAGGAGACTGGAACCTGGTCACTGATGCCGGAACACAACACAAGGTTGTTATGGCGGCATACATAGACCAGGGGTGGTCGCCATCCAGTCGAGCAAATACCCTACCACCTGGCTGTGTGTTGTTTAGTCATCTCTTACCACAGGCCGCCTGGCCGCAGGAAACTGTATTCTTTCTCCGTTCCTGCACGGATATATATGTGGTAAACAATAAAGTGTATTTTGTTCTATTCTACCCTAATGTGGCTATGTGTCAGCGACATTATTTTTTAACGCTTTAAAAAGACGCGTTCGGACAAAATCTAATTCTTTAATACTAACGCAGATGAAACTCCAGCAGAAGCGGTGTTCAACGTTGAAGCTAGATGCTGATTTCAGTGTCTGTGGCCCTAGTCTCAAACGCCTTTCGTCGTTCGTTTTCGTACGATCAGCCCTAAAAAATCGGCGAAATTTTAGATAGGATAAAAAGAACAAAGATTTCTTTGAAACTACCTACAATATTGTTACAAGTTGGGCCACCTGCATACCTATTGTCACATACCGACAAAGAAATGCTGCGCATCTTGTTTATTGCCCCTCCCGCATTCGGAGTTCTTTTTTTTATTACTTCGTATTTAAAATTTGCAATTAGACAATAGTCTATTGTGATTGTTTTCGACTTTGTTGGCCGTTCGCAGGAATAGATAACCAGGTGTGCAAATTACTATTTCTCGGAAACTCAGTGCGCGCGGCTGATTTTTTTGTGCTGTATAGTTAGTATAAAACAATACCCGAATGGAGGGATGGAGCAGTAAAGCGACGACTACGATACGAGTAAGACGTTTGTAGTACTCTCGATTAGCGATATAGACGACAGACTTTGCGCGTGTCAAATTGCATCGAATCGTACAGTGTGAACTGGTTGCATCCAGTTTTATTTGTATTTGTTTTATACGTGTTTGTACAGTTCTAATAAACTCTATAGTAATTCCAACGACATTTATTTTAATTCGAGTCCTGTAGCTCGTAACATTATAGTCTATATAAAACAAAAATAAATGAAACATGAAGTGGTAAATGTACTTAAATTAAAAAAAAAAACAAGCAAAAAAGTGCTAAACCGAAAACGAACAACGAAAGATGTTTGAGAGTAGGCACTCTGTAACAAACCACGACCTTGTTGGAAAGTTGTTCCTGGGTGTATGTAGCTACTTGCTACCAGGTTATCTACAATAAAACCAGTTTCTGTCATATTTATTGTACCATAATATTGATTTCTACAAACCAATTTATGTAAATAGTTACTTTTTTGCTGCTGTGTTAGATCCTGGATAATAATAACCTGATGACGCAATACGCCGCCATATATCACTCAAATATTTTTAAACGTAGCATTTCATAGTAAATTAAGGATTGATTGACGATAATAAAAAAATACAATCAAAAATGTTAAATAGCATAACGAAATATAAAATGCACAAATGTATCATAGATCCGGATTAGCAAGGATAGAATACTAGAAATGGTAATAGCGTACTAAAAAAAATATCTCTGAAAAGTTAATAAAACCTTTAGGACTAGATGGCGCTGCAGGTCTTTCGTTTATTGTCATTATGTTTAAAACTCTTTGATAACACCCCTGATCAGAAGGCTGGTTCCTATTTCACCCAACGAATAAGCATCGCCATACAGTGCGACAATGCAGCCAGTCTTCTGGGCACGCTCCTATCTGGCAGCCATTCGTTAGTCTTTAATTATATAATTTGTACGGTTTATAACTAAGTTTATTCTTTAATTATATTTTTTAAGTTAGTTTTAGTTTCCATTTATATATTTTTAAGTTAACTAAAATATATAAAAAGTATGTACAGTGTAAGTTAAAACCAAAAAAAGTTACAAATAGTAAATGGGTCCTAATTCATCGTCAGTTGAGAACGTTCCCTAAACGCTGGCAGCGATACCACGTTGTATGGCAAAGCTTACGCCTTGCCCAAAATACAGGCCAGCTTTTGGGTCGCGTGAGACGTCTATCAACCATTTAGATAGGTCTTGATCTAGATAAAATATAAAAGAAAATATTTCTAATACGATGTTTCAAAACTTAGACAATAAGAAATGGTATTTTAATTCTGCTATTACTATGTCGTTAAAATTACCGGACACTATCGACTCAATCGTAGTTTTGTCTGATGTTGATATTCTGTCAATTCCAATAGCGTGCCCGTGGGACACCACTCTGTCTTCTATACTAATATTATTATAAAGAGAAAAGATTTGCATTTATGTATGTTTGTAACGAATAAACTCAAAAACTACTCGAACGATTTCAAAGATTCTTTCACCATTAGAGTGTTACATTATACCTTTAAAAGCTATTTAAAAATTACAGATCCCTACTATAACTTCAATAATGGAACCCATCAATCTAAACAAAATAGTTGGCGCTGGAATCGGGTTCTATGATTTTGAGGTTTTTTTTTTGAGTGTTTGAGTGGTCTTCAGGGTGGTTTACGTTCACAATTATACCCGGTAGCTGGCGCTGGAATCGGGTTTTAGATTTTTATTTTTTCAGGGCAGGACAACGTCTGCCGAGACCGCTAGTTATATATATTTACTAGAGTTTACCCCGCGGCTGCGCCGTAGGTCAACTTCTGGTGCGTACCTCTTGTTTAGAGAGGTTACAACACCGGTTACATTGATTAAACTTTTATGTTAGTGCTATTTGCCCCGGAAGATTCACTTCATTTTATATCGCAAACTATCCTATCTCCCGGATGAAAAGTATCTATGTCCATTTTCGGTATTAAAACTACATAATATGTTTTATAAATTATTATTATTATTAGTTATTTAATTAACAAATTTGGGTCGTTTTGGTTTTACGCTTAAAGGAAGGTTTGCACTGAAAATCAGCGCTGTGTCGGATATAATTCCGGCACAGCAATATGCTGAGTGCAAACCTTGTTCGTTGAAAATGCGGTGTACAAATTCTCAAAATATGCTCTGTGTATAATAATGTATAACGAATGTAATTATGTCGCTATTTCTTCGAATAAAGTTTATCTTTCTTTCTTTTCTTTCTTTCTATAATATGTAAGTACACTAAAATGATCAAATCGACCAAAACGACAAAATCGACCAAATCAACCAAATTAACCAAAATGACAAAAATGGCAAATTACATATAAAAAACCTGTCCTACTTTCTGGGATACCATTTACATAAATCTATGCCAAAACTTGTCCCATTTTTCCGGATGAAAGTGTTCCTTGTCCACCCTCTATATACCCTTAAAATTACATATATACCGAATTTCCGCCAAATCGGTAACCAGTAGTTTCCGTAAAAGCATAACAAACAGAGAGACAAATATATTTTTATCCCGGAAACTATCCCATTTTTGCGATAAAAAATTATCCTATGGTCATCCTCGGCATCGAAAATATATATATATATATATATATAATGAGTTTCAGCCAAATCGGTCCACTAGTTTTTCCGTGAAAACGGAAAACCGAACAGACAGAGAGAGTTACTTTCGAGTTTATAATATTAACAGAGATAAGCGAAAAATCGCAAAATACATCTTTAAAATGTTTGTAGCTTTTCAATTTTCATTTCGGCTAACGCCCTGGTATTACCAATTTTTTTCTACTATTAGTAAAATACAAGTTTTAGATATTGTCGCACTGGAATCATACCTTGAATATCTTCGCAATATCAAGATATTAGAATTGGACCCCTGTTATTATATATGTATATATATATATATATATATATATATATATATATATATATATATACTAGCCGTCCCCGCCCGCTTCGCTGGGCGAATTTTCAAAGGAAATAAATTAAATTTTATACATAATTTGTTTGCTTTTTTTGTTAATTTTTTTTTTATTATATAATTTTTTTTGCTTTTTTTTGTTAATTTTTATTTTTTTTAATTCATTTTTTATGCTTTTTTTGTTAATTTTTTTTTCTGAAATTTAAAATATTTTTCAAAGAAGAGTCAAATTCACTTAAAATAAAATTTATTGATATAATAAATTATTATTATAATAAAAATAAATGTTGATGAACAACAAAACAAAGAATAAATGGAGAAATTAGTGAATAGAAATGGTCCGATTCATGGAGAAATGAGTATTAATCTTCCTCCATCTCACATTCGACGACTCGTCGCTCGTAAGTTGAGTTTGCCGGGACGTAAAATATACTCGTTAACATAACGAAGTTGAAACTAAAAACTCGAAATTCAAACGGCGAGTAATTTTGACCGACATCAAAGCTCCGACCATACTGGCAGACCACGCGCACCATCAGCACCTTCAAAAAGTAAAAAAAATATATTATTATATTAAGTTCCAGATGGCATCTGTAACGCGATATGATATTTGAAAAAGAAATATCATAAAATGTTTTAATGGAAATGGTTAAACGTATAACCACTGCGGACCAATACGGTGAGCAGAGAGTACGTTTAACCACAACCTTTTCGATAATCGACTCAAGCTCATGTTGATTATCGACAATCATTATAACATGATCTCCAGACCGATCACGGATACCAAATGAAAAATTGTTGGTAAAGAGTAATTCACGGTACCCGAAAAGCTCCTGAACGTACCCAGTGAACCTGAAAAAAAAATAATCAATAATTTATAAAATAAACAAAAAAGATTTTAAATTCAATTAAAAATTATAAAAAAGACATACTCATAACGACGCCCTTGCCGGAAAAATGGTGGCCGTTGAAAATTCATGAAGTTGATGTTGATAGTAGCGTTGATGACAGATGAATGCTCTAAATGTTTATTTACTTATTTTTTTTAATAGCAAAAAACAATGAACCTAGTAACCATTCAATTTTTTTTGTTGTTTATTTATTAACTTCATGTTTATCGTTGCAACGAACATTATAAACGTATAACTAAGTATTAGTAAACGTTATTTCTTCTTCATCAACATGTAATGTACATATTCACTCTATCTCATCGAATTATGAAACGGATTACTTTGCCAGGCGAAGGACATAGATTTATTTAACCTTTTTTTAATTATTAATATTCTTTGTTCTGAAACGGTTCCTTCCGGAAATTGTTGGGAAAAAAGTTGATGTAATTGTTGCCTATATGTGGTCATGTCGGTCTCTAATTTGGTTATGTGAAAATAAGTACGCATGATAAATGTATTCACATCTTTGCTCCATTTCATGCGTACTCGTGATTTCCCAGCCTTGGTGGACACGGATAAGAAGGAACTTGCCTCCCGTGCAACATTCAAGACTGGTATGGGTGGATCTGGGATAAAAGAGAGTGTTTGGGGTGACGATGATACGGAAGGTGAAGATGATCTGGAGGGTGTGTACGATACAGTACTTGGGCTATATGGTTCTATTGGAGTGTTTGTTCTGACTGTTAAACTATCACCATCGTCACGGATTTCGGCTGTAGCATCTTTGTCGGTGGGAGCCCGCCTGTTCAACTCCTCACCGCTGACAATTCGCATGCTGAGACACCCAGCGTCAGCTCCAGGTGTGCCCCGGCGATCGCCCCCGGGCAGCGGTCCTATACGTTTACGTTTAGATCGTAGCTCCATTTTTGATGGGTTTCCAGAGCCACGTTAGCCACGCCACTAATTTCTCATTCGTGTGTCCGCCTCCCACGTGATTAGGTTTTCAATCAGGACGTGTGGTTGTATTAGGGGGCTTATTATTATTATTATTATTATCAATATCATTATTATCTTCATTATTAATATCATCGTTGTCATTGATATTATTTTCTCTAATTTCTTCATTATTTATATCGTTGTCGTTGACAATATTTTCGTCAATTGCTTCATCGACAAATTGTTGTGAACGTACTATTTTTTGTCTCTTCGTTCTACGTGTCGATCGGCCAATTTGAGCTTTTCTTTTTTTCGCCATAATTTTACTATTTTTACATAGTTTATAAATATTTAATATTCGATTTATAAATACACTTATTATCACAAATGATAAATTAATATATATCTTATTAAAAGATAAATAAATATAATGAATATACGTATCTTCTTTATGAACTGATTATAAACTTCTTCTTCATTCAACTAACCTTAAAATTATATTATGTTATTTTTGTTTTTAAAAAAAGACGATCGATTAAATAACAGACTAACATAACCAAAGAAAACAAATGATAAAACAAAAGACTATCTATTAAATGACAGATTGATATAACCTGTGAAAGATGAATAACCATGATAACGTCGTAAACTTAATCAGGGACTCGTTTATTATTATTCATCCAAATGACGGATACTTTTATAGAAGAAATAACAGGTATAAAAATAATTAAATAGATAACGATAGACACATTACGTAAATTTACATTTATCGATTCAGTTTTCGTGATTATGTAGAAGAAATATATGGTTTTCAAACTTATGGAGGAAGAAATTAGTACGTTTTTATTTTAACGGGAATGCGTTCATATAATTATCTGTTTGCAGTTGAAAATGCTCCACTTCGTCATTGTTTAAGAATAAACAAACATCAAGTAATGTCTAAGCAAAGTTCTACCGTCATTTCAATTATTTTTTTCTTCTCAATTTAATCGCATCCATTTTGAATTTATATAAAAAAATTGATCATTAATATAGATTGTGACGATCTCAAATGCTGCGGATTTTGTTTGTCACTTCCCAACTATCAATGATCAATTTCTATCCGACTCAAAATTTAGAATATTCTTCGATCAAATCACTTTCTCGAACGAATTCGTAGTTGAAGAGTTACCAATTCTTGCAATCCATAAGATGAAGATGAAGATTAAATATTATGTGTTAATATATTAATAAACTTTTTTTTATAAATTAACTACCAAATTTAGAGTCTATAGAGGTTACAGTTTGGAAATAGAAATTTCACATTTTAACACCCACTACCGCAATCTTTTTCGGCGGTGGGTTGTTGTAAAATCCGCTCTTAAATCATTTCTGCATCACATATAGACGACTCTAGCTAAATTTGGAGTCTTTAGGAGCTACGGCTTAAAAATAAAAAAATTTCATTGTTAAACCACCCCGCAATCCCCTGTGGGGTGAGCTACCGTAAAATTCGTTCATAGACTATTTCTACATCTCTTACAGAAGATTCCTACCAAATTTAGAATTTATAGGAGCTATAGTTTAAAAACAGGAATTGTTCATTGTTAATGCCCCACAATCCCCTTTTGGGGATGAATTTCTTAAAATCCGTTTTTAGTTGACCTCTACACAACGAAAGTAATATTCCTACCAAGTTTCACATTTGTAAGTCCTATAGTTCCCGAGATTTCGTGATGAGTAACTATAGAAATTGGAATACTTCGATTATCATCGAAATTTTTAACGTTTTAGCAGACTTTTTTAAAATTTTCTTACATATAAACCTTCTCCTGACAATTCTGAAGACAACAAAAAAAATTAACCCAATCGGTCCAGCCGTTCTCAAGTGATACTCGATCATAGATACGGCATTTTATTTTTATCAAAAAATGAGAGTGGGTGTGCAGGGGTGCGTGGGAGTTGGTGGGTGGATGCGTGGAAGTTTGTAAGTAGATTCTTAGCTGAATGTAAAAGAACATAATCCGTTTAGTAAACTCCGTTGAAATCCATGAAAACAAAAGAATCAAGAGAAAACGCTTGTCTTTTGTTCTTATTAGCGGGATAAATGTTCATGAAAGTAAAACAGCAATAAAAAAAATGAAGGAACGTCGGAATTCGAAAAATAAATAGCCATAAACCATCTAGGAAACATTTCGCATCGAATGGTGGTAGTTTCATGTCGATACGATCAGTGGTTTAGGCGTGATTGAGCCTCAAACGAAGGCCATTTTCATTATATATATATAGATATATATATTGCAAAACTGTAGTTTATACAGGTACAATTGTAGATGCGCAGTACATTTTGCCACAACATAGTGTACAAAATGATTTAAAAATGAAAATTAAAATGAAATAAATATTCTAATTTAGAAAAATGTCAATTAAGCTTTGGTAATAAATAAGAAATTAATCTCAAAAGACAAAATTACAAATAGATCACTAAGAATTCCCATAATAACGACAAGCACTTTTTTTGAGAAATTCATCTACAGTATAGAAACCCTCCTTGATCAGCCACCTTTGGTAAGATTACATCTACAATTGTACTACTATTGCAATAATATCGTGTCCACATTCCATAAGAGGTCAATATTTGAGGCCTAAGAATACATTTTTAATTTCAAATCATATGTATAGTAGTTTCTTTTTTAGATTTTTTATCTATTTAAATTGTGTAAACAGCATTTCCTCCAAAACACATTTTAATTTAAAAACATGATAGTTGAAATACAAGTGTAAAATGTCAATAAATATATTTCTCACGTGTTAGCAGTCTCTGAATTTATGATTTGATTCATTTCTAAAAAAACAGATATTTATCAATAATTTATTACTTATTCCTTGTGGCGTGGTGATTTAATTTTTTAATAAGGTACTATATTTTATTTTATTGCCAATAACTGGCAAACGTGCAGGTGGCCCACTTGATGGAAAAATGGTCACCATTACCTGTAGAGGTTTCTTTTCTAGGCTATGGGAAATACATTTCGTACACTACCAGGTCCTTTACTGGGATTAGACCAAAGCAACGAGAGTTATCCACTGAAGACAGCGCAGATAACAGAGTCGATTGCCGGCTTGTGTGGAGACTCAGCAAGGTACCCCTCTTTTAGAGAGGTAACTCCACTAAAACCCCTTCCTCCCATGTGCCCCGCGCTACTTTAATCCTGCGCATCGGTGCTTGACAACGCCCCGGGAGAGGCAAACTCACTTCGTCAACAGGGGTTTGATCCACCGTTCCTCAGATGCTGGAGGACCCCTGAACGCCTATAGAGGTGTACGTTGAGACCGCATTGCCGGCCGCCTAGAAATTTTATAACGTACTAGCATACGCCCGACACTTTGTTCACGTTGGACTGGTAACAAATATTAGAAATAAAGAAAATAATGTTTATTTAGAGTTATTATTTTATTTCTCTGCAGCACGAAAAGCCTGTGAGGTTTCTGTGCCACAGTCGAGTATGTTTTAATGTATATACATTCTTTCTGTTCTGTTCTTTATTCTATTAGGTTCCTGTTTCTAAATTCGCTTCGTAACATTTTTTTGCATGAAGTACGCACACAGACGGCCCACCTGATGGAAAGTGGTTACCGTCGCCTATAGCCGTTTGCAACACCAGGGGTATCGCCAACGCGTTGCCGACCATTATTTTTTATATTAGTACTAGCTGATGCCTGCGACTTCGTCCGCGTGGTGCTGTTTTTTAACTATCCCACGGGAACTCTTTAATTTTTCGGGATCAAAAGTATCCTATATGTTGACCAGGGATATAAGCTACCACCATACAAAATTTCATTTAAATCGGTCCAGTCGTTTCGGAGATTAGCCGGTACAAACATACAGACAAACAGAGAAACACAAAATTAAAAAAAATCTAAATTAGTTCTATTTCATTTCCTACATCCCCCTGACTCGGTTTTTAAATTTTTTTTTCATTGTACAGAAATTCGACCTCTACAGTTTTATTATATGTATAGATTTGTTTTCCAATAGTACTTATCGCATTTTATTTGTATTTCGTTTGTATCGTTTTGTCTATCCGGAGTCACTGTAAGCGGAAGACCAGCGCTGGTTGAGTCAACCAGCATCATGCTGAGTTAGGACCGATTTAGAACTTCATTTCACAGTTGTATTGTATCTTATTTATAAGTATGTTTCGTTTTGTATATAGTTCTAAATAAATATTTTTTCTTTCTTTCTTTCTATACATATATATATAGCATAATGGACAATAAATTAAAAAAAAAGAAATTATACATAGTTTACCAAAAGCCAACGGTTAACTAATTCTAAACAGGCCCTAACTCAAATGCTGGTTGATAACAACCAACACCTGGGCTTCTGTTAGTGCAAAGCAGTAACGTCACCTTCACAGAAGAAAAAAGCTAAAAACATTTGAAATATTTATTTAATTTCCCTAAGATAATTATGTAATTTATTTGTCTCGTATAAACCTTAATTCAGGGTAATACCAGTCTATATGAAACCGGATTTACCAAAATAAAAAAATTAATAGTCAATGCGGAAAATACATATTTATCAACTTGAATGCGGTTTCCCGTTTTTTTTTAATTTAAAAATAATTGCACCGAGAACTTGTTAAGGTCAAGCAGGTTGTGAAATTTTAAAACCTATTAACTGATATTGTCTTTTAACCGCGGGTTCCTATATCTTATTGACCGTTCATTTTATTTAATGCTAAACAATGGTTTTTGAGTAATGGTAACACTATCTCTTGTTGCTGCTTCAGTAAATATTCTTGATGCATGGATATTTCCTTCTCTTTTTGTATACTGGTACGTATGTATATCTATCTCCGTCCCCCCTCCTAGTTATGACTTACTTCACGAGGATGCCGCCATTGTGTCGTCGAATTCGTTTGCGATATTAAATAGACAGCTATCTAAGAAATAATAAGTTTTTTGGCAAGAGCAGTGAGTTGTTGGAACAAACTAAATGGCAGCCGCCCTCAACAGTGATTGTTATTGCTTGAATGATTGATTCAGCTGAATTGAAGATATATGCAAGATATATACTTATGAAGCCAAGGTGGACGTTATAAGTCGTCTGGGTTTTGGGTGAGTCAATATAATAGTATATTGTATTTATTTATGATAATTCAGCAAACATTTACACAACAACTGAAGGCAACAAAATTATATTATTATCTTCAGCGGTTTCGTGTGTACGGAATATCTGGGATTTTTTAACTTCGGATACGTGCACACACACTTGCTATCGGTTAAAATATGACATGAAGCTTATGTCAAAATTTAATCGATAGTAGAGCAAGTGAATGAATAGATTCAGGAACCGGCCATAAATCAATGTTTGTGCATTTATCGTCTTATTAGGAATTTGCTGATATAATGTGCTTACTATAACATGTGTAAACTGTGTTATAATACTAGCTGTTAGCGACTTCGTCCGCGTGGAATTTAATTTAATTTGCCTTCCAGTGCTGTAACAGTGGTGGAGTGCGTGTGGGCATTTTTTTTTATAATATAAAAGTAGCTCATGTTACTTCTTATAACATGAGCTATCTGTCAGTGAAAATTCTGTTAAAATCGGTGCAGCCGTTTCAAAGATTAGCCGGAACAAACAGACGGACATTTTTTTTATTTTTTATTAAGTACCGTATATGAAAGCATCATTAAACTCAAGTTTTTCTATAAAAATAACAATGAACCGGTGGCGTCAACTGTGATTATAGTTCCCCTTTTTTTAAATAAAATATAGTATTTTTGTTTGTAATCTGTAAAAATATAGTATTTTGGGATATTTAGGTGAAAAAAAGAGTATACATTTACTTTAAATAAGTTTAAAAAACCCCCCGATTTTGAAACATTCTTCATTGGTGCTCCGCGCCTATTGGTCTTAGCGTGATGATATATAGCTTCCTCGATAAATGGGTTATCTAACACTGAAAGAATTTTTCAAAGCAGACTAGTAGTTCCTGAGATTAGCACGTTCAATCAAACAAACAAACAAACAGCTTTATATATTAGTATAGATTGCATTTTCCTTGTGTTTATCACTACTTTTTACATTGGCCAGCAAATAAATATATTATTTTTAAAATAATTACGAGTTTCTGAACATAAAGCGACAAGTCAATTAGCGATGTAAATATAGTATATTTTGTACTATATATTTTTTCTATAACATATAGTACAATTGGCTAAAATATACTACGTTTGGCAATCCTATTGCAGAGTGTGTCCAGTTATCTTTTTCTGTTTTTTATTGCGAAACTATATTAAGCTTTTTTATTGATCTAGAAGCTGCGAAGCCAGGTAGACGGCCCACCTGATGGAAAGCGGTTAGCGTCGCCTACAGACATTTAGAACACCAGTGGTGAAGCCAACATGTTGAACCACAGGAACTCATCGTATGAAGCACGACCGACGACATGGCTAACCGTTGGTATTCTTTGAGAGCGTGTGATCAAGCCGGCCGAAGTGCTGTAATCCAGATAATATTATTAAGCGATTCTCATTAATTAATATTAGTTTTCCATAATAATATGAAAATTGCAACCGGTATTTCGATACATGTAAACCGGTTTTAATGAAAGCTCACATATTCCGTAGCGTCTGCTGACCAGGTAACAGAGGTCAAGGCTAATTGGTCAGAACGTGTCCTGAGTTTAAAAAACAAATAGCTTTGCGTAAGAGGCCTTTGACACTTTATTAGTAATTTAAATTATTTTCTTTAATCTTGGATATTTTATTGCTGTTATACTTTTAGGGTTCCGTTGCCATTTTGGAGAAAATGGGAACCTTTTTATCTGTGAGGTAGGCTGTCGTAAGAGGCGAGAAAACAACCTACAGCCAGGTGGTAGGGTATTTGCCTGTCTGGATGGCCACCACCCCTGGTCTAGAGTATGTCGCCATAACAACCTTGAGTTGTGTTCCGGCATTAGTGGCCAGGTTCTAGTCTCCCTTTAGAGAGTGGCAGCGCATTTGTAGCACCTTTATTGTTACAAATGTCTATAGGAGATGGTAACCGCTTTAAATCAGGTGGGCCATCTGTCTGTCTGCTGAACTCTACTTCCAAAGTGGTTATTTTTAATAATTGAATTATAAAGTTTTTTTTATTGTAGTATAGGTTCGGGGTTGATCACGATACCGGCCGATGTTGACGGGAGATATAGTCTAGGATGGAGTATGCTTATATAGAAGGTATTCATAGAGTCTTAAAGACCCCAGGTTGTAAGTAAAAGAGAGACTCCGGAAATGAGTTACAATTTTTTGCGGTGCGTATGATGAAGGTGGAAGCAAAGCGCTTCGTCCTTATAGGTGGAATGTCCACCATATATCGGTCTCACACGTCGGCGCGTTTAGCTGTCCGATGATGGAAGGGAGACAGTGGGGTCAACAACAACTCAGCTGCACGCTCTCCAAAGTGCATCCCGATAAAAAAACTGGCAACCCTGTGTTGATGTTCGTGACTTTCATCGAAAACGTTGCCTGCTGGACATCGAAGCTCTCCACTCAATTGACTCTAGTCCATCGAGGTATTATTTCACCGAGCTATCCCAAAGCAATGGCGGCTCGAGACCCTTCATATCAGCTTTAGTATGCCCTGATGATTCTTATCTTACTGTGTAGAGAATTTTATTAGGAATTAAATTCAAAAATTTTAATCAAGTTTAAGAGATTTGAGGTTATGTTTAAGGCTTATTGACCAATACAGAATACTTTAACTATGATAAAAATTACTGTGTTCTAATACACTACAAGAAAAGGAGCAGAACAATCAGAAAACACGCTGCAAGCTTATGTATATAGAGCTTGTTTAGATAAAGAATAAAATAATAATCAATTGAATAATTTTTTACTTTATTTATAATTAAAAATCGTACAAATGATCTTTTTTAATTAATTATTTATTTACAAATTTAAAATGTCATTATATATTAATATTTTACAAATTAGAAAGATTTTGTATACATACGCTACACGCTTTTATTTTAATAATTGGTCAACCTCCTCTTTTTTCGAAGTCGGTTAAAAAAGAGAGAAATTTATAATACCTATGTTTTATTTCAGAGAAACACATAAGTTTTTCTTGTATTACAATGTTTTGGGGGAAAATTTTGTGAAGACCAGTTATCTGTTATCATGTGACAGTCTCATTTGCCTTTATATCTTTCGTCCATCACTTTTAGGTTCTGGTAGAAGCGCTCTCCCTGTTCTACACCAAAATCCCACAGATTATTAGAAAATCTAAGCCAGATAAATTAGAGAAAATATAACTTTATGCATATATTCCCTACATATATATTGTCACACCAGTTTCCCATTGGGGTAGGCAGAGACAATGGATCACCACCTGCTAGGATCCTAACAATCCTTTTCGCTTCATAAA
Source organism: Dendrolimus houi (assembly GCA_039645545.1). NCBI lineage: Eukaryota > Metazoa > Arthropoda > Insecta > Lepidoptera > Lasiocampidae > Dendrolimus > Dendrolimus houi. Next base: position 18,489,839 of record CM077134.1, on the reverse strand, counting down.
CTTTCAATAATCTCTTCATACATTATTATTAAAAGTTTATTGAAAATTAACCTGACCTTTGTTCAAAATGTCGTCTACTTGAACATGATGACAGCGCAGATTAAATGTTGTGTATTATTCATTATTAATTTCTTGTTTTATTTAAATCCTTTGTTAGTGGACCCGTTTTAAAAAAAAAGAGAAGAGAGAGCTTAGGCTACGTTCCACAAGAGCCTCACAAAGACCACGTTCATGACCGCGATTTTTCCCGTTCCACTTGTTTGCGGACGTTACATTCATAAACTCTAATGGAACGGATTATGGGGCGTTGATGTCACAAACGACGAAATACACAAATGTCATTGGTTGATTTGAAAATCGTGCCTTTTTCAATGTCAAGAGATAGAGAGAATTAATGCTCTGTGGTCAACGCCCACTTTGACCCACCTCTTGTCATGGGTTGTTGTGAGCGCCGTGTGATCGAAAATGATGACGTCATGAGTTACATTTTCGCCACGACTATAATGACCGTGGTCGCCATGTGCAACGGTTGACGGAGCATTGTGGGCGTTGTGAGCCACAATGTACTCTTTGTTGTGATCTGCAAACAGAAGGTATCCTTAGATAAGGCTCCATTGTGTTTGGTAGAGAATTAATCGTTTGGATACGTTGAAATTAAATTCTACGTTTGGATACGATACTAAAAATTATAAAAACCAAAGCCAATTCAGTAGGTACTCTCACAAATATCTTCGCAAGCTGTGTATACTTAAAAATATACAAAGCTGTAAAGATATTCAGAGCAAAGATTTTGTTTTTGAGCTGTGTATACGCGAAGCAAAATCTTTGTACCCCTTTTTATGAAAATATGGACGGCGGAGTATGAAATTTCGCATACTTATAGTTTATATAGAGAAGAAGCGACGAATGCTAATATTTTTTTTAAATTATGCATAAAGAATACATCTTATACATAAAAATGAATCGTAGAAATGTATGTACGAGCATAACTTCAGAACGACTTTACCAATTTTGATGATATTTGTTTTGTGTATTTGAATGCGTCCCCGGATGGTTTAGATTCACAATTGGAACCGGTAGATGGCACTGAGATCGGGTTGTAGAATCCTCCTAATCACCTGGAATGATTTTGTTTTTGTGTGTTTGAGTGGGTTCCCGGATGGTTTAGATTCACAATTGGAACCGGTAGATGGCGCTGAGATCGGGTTGTAGAATCCTCCTAATCACCTGGAGCGATTTTGGTGATTTTGTTTTTGCGTCATGAAACAAATTCTTTTAGGAATTCAGAAAATATGGCGGTACGAAGTTCACCGGGTCAGCTAGTTAAATCAATAAAAAAAACATTACACTACCATGTATTTGACATACACAGGCATATATACTCTTTTGTTTATTGTTCAAGTCAAATTAACAGTATAGCCCTGGAGAAATCTGTGATTATAGAAGTATAGTCTTTGAACGCAAATTGTTATGGTCGAATTTTGACCACACCACTAGTGGTCATTATATCGTCAACTCTTTGGAAGTGACCGGTAAGTATTCTACACTTATGTACAACAGTGCTGCCACCTAGTGTAAAAACTCGTGAACTCATATTCACTCATTGGTATTTTTTTTATAAAAGTTCTGATTATAAATACTAGATGGCGCGCAGCCAACTTATACAAAGAAATTATTTTAAACGTAATAAATAATTAATTATAAACGAGTGGTGGCGTTACTGATGATATATGATATTTTAGGTCATATATTAGTAACAACATACGATCAAAACTAGGACATTACAGATGGGTTATTAAAAGTTTTGTGACGTAAAGAATTAAATTGACATCAACTTGAAGTAGGTGGCGTTGTAAATACTTAATAAATCCACATTTACCTATATAGGTATAATTTTTATCGGTGCAGCAACGGAGAAAGAATACAATTTCCAGCGGCCGGGCGTCCTGCCGTAAGAGGCGACAAAACATCCCACAGCCAGATGGTAGGGTGTTTACCCGTCTGGATAGCTACCACCCCTATTCTAGAGTATGCCACCATAACAACCTTCAGTTGTGTTCCGGCATTAGTGGCCAGGTTCCAGTCTCCCTTAAGAGAGCAGCAGCGCATTTGCAGCACCTTTGTTGCAAAGAACAAAAAAATATACGTACTATGTAGTTTGAGTATTTATGTATCTATTGCCTTTTATGTATCTACCTATATATCACCTGATTCAATATTTTTTCATTTAGGTTGCCTGGAAGAGATCGCTTTGAGCGATAAGGCCGTCTGTTGTATTGCCTAAAAAAATATTGTAAATATGGTCTATTTTTGTAATTGTATATTTTGGTGTGCAATAGTGTTATCTCTCTCTCTCTCTCTCTCTCTCTATATATATATATATATATATATATATATTTTCTTTTTTGTTTGTTCAAGTGGATTCGAGAATAGTTTAGATTAACATTTGGTAGATGGCGCTGCAATCGGGTTCTAGATTATTATTTTTTAAAGGCAATACAACGTTTGCCGGGTACAGCTAGTATATATACATATATGTATTTATTTTATATAGTATATAGTACAGTACATGCATTTTAATATTTACTTGTTATTGTTGACGTGGTGCTGGGACTTATATTTGCACCTCACCCAATATGATTATGATGGCCTTGTCAGGTACTTTCTGACAAAAATGACTGTGCTACACACTGACGGACGGACAAATAGACAAACATGAAGAACTATTTATATTCTCTATGCATTTCTGCCGTATTGGTTGTGGAACCCTAAAACTACTTAACTACTTGAAGCTTCAAAATAACCGATATATTTGTAATAATGTATCACGAATTCGTGTAGTACATGACCTGCTATGTCGCGTCGATCGCCTTCTTGATTTTTGGGAAGATCACGCACATTCGAAAGGATGTAATGTTTTTAATTTCTTATATGGTGGGTTCCGTACAATTTCAATAATATAAACTAAGTACCACTGGACAACATTTTTTTAAAGATATAATAATGTTACAAGTTGGGCCAAATACAAGGGATGCACATCTGCCTGCCATAAAACCTGGTTTGTTGCCCTTCCTCTATTCGGATTTTTTTTGTTTAGACAATAGCCTATTGTTATTGTACTTGTTTATGGCCGTTTGCAGACATAATCCTGCAGGTGTGCAGAATTATTTTTTCTGGGAATAGCGTCGATGGTGGCGCAGGTGTGATTCGTGGAAATCATTGTTTACAGGGTCCTAAGCTGAGAATAAAGGGGTGTCCGAACGGAGAGATGGGCAGTCAAGCGACGACTACGATACGAGTAAGACGTCTGTAGTACTCTCGATTAGCGATATAGACGATATACTTTTTGCGCGTGTCAAATTGCATTGAATCGTGCAGTGTAAACTGGTTGCATCCAGTTCCATTTGTATTTCTTTTATACGTGTTTGTATAGTTCTAATAAACTCTATAGTAATTCCAACGGCATTTATTTTAATTCGAGTCCTGTAACTCGTAACAATAATAATAGACCATAAATGTCCCACTGCTGGGTTCGGCCTTCCCACTATAGAAGGAAGAGATAGTATGCCCGCCACGCTTGTCCAAGGCGGATTGGCAGGTTTGACTCGGCGGTTATCTCGATGTGCAAGTTTTATGACGATGTTTTCCTTCACCGTTGTTAGCACGTGGTGTTGTAACAATATGCACATTAAGTCAGAGAACTGCCTAAGTGGTGCATGCGTTCCGGCCAGGATTCCAACTCGAACCCTTTGAGTTCTGGACGCGTGCGCTAGTCATTACGCTACCATGATCTTTTTTTGAAGATAATACATATAATTTCCCTGACTAATGGCGGGGCTTCACCTGCGACAATATTAAAGATATTGAGTTACTGACTGTGGCCAAATACCTCTTATTAATAGAGGTAAAAATAACGCCCGTAACAAATAGCCACATTACTGTATATACACACATTATCAGTCTATATGTAACGTTATTAACAATTAAAAACAATAATGCATCGCAGCCATCACCACATCTGCATAAAATGACCTACAGCTGTAACATTACACAGATACGGCCCCACCGTAAGGAAAAAAGCGGAGAGAAACTCCCTAGCAACACGTCTAGTTAAAAATCCTAGCAAATAGTGCAAAATAAGTGAAAAAAATTACCAGCGTAATAGTGCCTAGACATACTAAAAATTGATAGTGCAACATATTATTATACAGTATCTCCATAAATTCCTAACATGTACAATAATTCTAACATTATCTTTTATCTTTATATGTATACTAGCTTCTGCCCGCGACTTCGTCCGCGCGGAAAAGTTAAAAAACCCTCCCCATTTTAAAAAATTCTTCATTGGTGCTCCGCTCCTGTTGGTCTCAGCGTGATGATATATAGCCTAATTGTTTTTTAATGTATAAATTGTTTTATTGTTATATTGTATGCAATATCAATACTTAATTAGGTGCATAAGTTGTATAATAAGCAGTTTAAGTAATTAAAGTTTTTTAACTATCCCACGGGAACTCTTTAATTTTTCGGGATCAAAAATATCCTATATTTTGACCAGGGATATAAGCTACCACTATACAAAATTTCATTTAAATCGGTCCAGTCGTTTCGGAGATTGGCCGGGACAAACAGACACGCAGAGAAACAAAAAAAATTGAAAAAATCTAAATTAGTTCTATTTCACTTCTGACATCCCCTTGACTCGGTTTTTAATATTTTTTTTCATTGTACAGAAATTCAATCTCTACAATTTTATTATATGTATAGATTATAAATAATACATCTGTAAGTGTGTACATATTTTTTATTGCATGAGTTCATCAGACAGGCAGACGGCCCACTTGATGGAAAGCGGTTACCATCGCCTATTGACATTTGCAACACCAAAAGTGCTACAAACGCGCTGCTACTCTTTTAAGAGAGACTGGAACCAGGTCACTAATGCCGAAACACGACTTAAGGTTGTTATGGTGGCATACTCTAGACCAGGGGTGGTAGCCATCCAGTCGGACAAATACCCTACCACCTGGTTTTTGCGTTGTTTTGTCGCCTCTTACGACAGGCCGCCTGGCCGCAGGAAATTGTATTCTTTCTCCGTTCTTGCACGGATAATCAGAGAACTACTAAACTGCTAATTGACTTTGCTGAAATTTGTGAATGTTTAAATGGGTTCCGAGCTGGTTTCAATGGATAATTAAAGTTTTATTTAGCCTACCGCCAATTTGTGAATTTTAATTATTTAGTTTTAATTTTGTTTATAGTTAGTATTTATTCTGTAGGAGCCTAAACTAATTTAAATTGATAATGATCAGGTTGGCGGTGGGCTAAGTAAAACTGTAACAAACTCATTGACATCGACGTTGACACTTGACATCTTTACTATCTAAATACCGCTCTTAAAACCGTTAAATTCATTGTATTAGTTTATAATTTACAGATTATATATATTTATGTCAGTATCATGTCTTGAGTAATAGTAATAGAATTCGCCACAAAGGCAGGCAAGGGAATCTTAGTCCATACAGCCAAGTCGGATGTATAAGTCTTCTTATAGGTAGCGCAGTTGAATTGTAGGCTTAACAACTGACGCAACTCAACGGAGTTCTTGTGAAAACTCAACAGGCCAGTTTTGACTACACAATTCACATTTCTAACAAAAACACATAATTACTAATCAAAAACCATCAATATCCTATAAATATTATTCATTTTAGAGTAATTTTACACATTTTAAAAAATAAAACGGCACAGCACAAGATCCCGGTTCATTTCCCGCCAAAAACTTTCTATGTTATTTGATTGCGGAATGTTCCCCCTCTTCTCTCTTCAACTGTTTTTAAAATGTACGCTTTGCGCTTATATTTCGTGCATTAATTATATTTTAAAATAACATAAAAATAACAGTGCAATAACACTGGCAACACGAGTTAAATGTTGATAATAACGATTATGACAAAAATCATTATTAAAATCTTAAATGATGCAACGTTTCGTTTTGTTTGGATGTAATTGTCATTAGAGTAATGACGTGTTTCATTGTATGACCTATTTCATTAGTGTTTTAAAATTTTCGCGTCTGATACGTGCAATTAATACTTAACTTAAATGTCAGAATTGATTGTTGTAACATAATTAACATGCGCTGCAAATCAAAAACCGAGTAGTATGGCACCATTTTGATTGTAAGGGAAAATGGAACAAATTTGCCCGACTGGATGGCTACCACCCATGGTCTATCTAGTATGCCGCCATAACCACCTTGATTTGTGTTCCGGCATTAGTGACTAGCTTCCAGTCTCCCATAAGAGAGTAGCAGCGCATTTGTTACATCTTTGGTGTTGCAAATATCTATAGGCCAATCTTAACCGCTATCCATCAAGTGGGCCGTCTGCCTGTCTGCTGAACTCCTGCAGTAAAAAAAAAATATGGAAGTTGTACATCCTGCTTAAGGAGGTTTGAATCGCGGCAATCTTAAATAAGCCTGGTGGATCCATTTCCGGCTAAACGGCCGTGCGGGTGGCCGGTGGGCAAACTGGACCCGACAACGGCTGGAGAGGAAAGACGCGCACCTATCCGCGCGCTCCCTCTCCTCTGGAGGTGAGACCCGAGGTAGCCGAAGAGACCCTAGTCCGGCTAGCAAATAGTGGCGCCAGCCCGTAAAGGGTCGGCCGTCATCCACCCGGGTTGGAGGTGAATGCGCGAGCGAGCCTGGGCGAGGCAATAGCACTTAATACGTGAGATACTAGTGCCTCCCGACCTGGCGAATCCCACACCCGGATCGCGACCTTTTCCTCTCGCGCGGCCAATGGTCTGCAAATGGACCTCCCTCGTAAAAAAGCCTCAAAACCAACAGTGGGACATTTACGACCTAATTTTTAGTCCGCAACTAAGTAGTATTTTAGACTATACAATAATAAGGTAGAATTCAAAGCAATGCTACTCGTACTTAGTACCTAAATACTAAGGGTAGTTATTTTTAATTTGCTTCCCTGTTCTGACGAACAAGTTGGCCAGGGTATTTTTACTTTGTCAGCTTTTATTATTTTATTTTTTTATTTTTACTCTTTTATGTTTTATATAAAAAAAAATAAGCCATGACCTTTTTTTGTTATTAATAAAATTAATTCTATTACATGTCTTAATATAGGGTAGTGTTGATTATACCTAGGAACTCGGTTGTGGCACGTGTTATTAAACTCGTGTACAATATATTTAAAAATATTGTCATTATTGTATTTTTTAAAGTTCTCGCGACTAGTACAGATAATAAAATTACGTTTTCACGGTTTTAAGCGCCGTGTTTTATTTGATATTTATTATTCAGACGTTTTGGCCACTTTTCGGTTGCCGTGGTCACGGAACACAAAGACGTCAAGTGTCAATGAGTTTGTTAAAGTTTTATTTAACCTACCGCCAACTTGTTCATTTTAATTTTAATATAATAATAACAGCCCATAAACGTCCTACTGCTGGGCTCGGGCCTCCTACTATAGGGGAACGGACAGTATACCCGCTATGCTTATCCAAGGCGGCTTGGCAGGTTGGACACATCGGTTATCTCGATGTGCAGGTTGGATCACGATGTTTTCCTTCCCGTTGTTAGCACGTGGTAATTATAACAATATGCACATTAGATCAGAATACTGCCTAAGTGGTGCATGCGTTCCGGCCAGGATCGAACCCGCGCCCTTTGAGTTGGGGACGCGTGCGCTAGCCATTACGCTACCACGACTTATGTCATTTTAATTATTTAGTTTTAATTTTTGTTTATGGTTTATTTACTCTATGGGAGCCTAATCTAATTTACCACCGCTTAGCTACATAATGGGGCTTGAAGAGAAGAAGCGGCGTAAAAAACTCTTCAGCAAACATGCCTAGCTCTAATAGTTTTTTATAATAATATTTAAAAAATATATATAATATAAATTAGATTAGGCTCCCATGGACTAAATAATAACCATAAACAAAAATTAAAACTAAATAATTAAAATGAACAAGTTGGCGGTTTCGTTATAAGTTTTACCACTTAACTCACATGTCACTTAAATAGACCTAGCGGAAAATCAGCCCTGGCTAACTTGACCATCAATCTGCTTAGCTAGAGTCAATTTAGATCTTTATGTCAAGTTTTCTTTTGCATTCTTAGTACCTTTACATGGTATGTATGTAGTCCTAAGTAATCATATTTTTCATTCTATATAACAATCAAAACAGCAATATTCATCCCTAAAATACCCTAAGCAAGCAAGTAACTCACACAAACACACCGAACACACATCCATCAGTTACAACACGATAATGTTCAGTAACCACGTTTTGTCAAAGGTTACTGTTAAAACGCTTTAACTAACCTACATTCTATGATAATATAAATACGATGCTAAAACAAAATTTGGCATCAGTAATCGAGTTTGCCAACAGCTGACATGAAACTGGTAAATATTACATTATAGTATAAATAATATATAAAGTACCATCAAGGTTAAAAAGTTTCGATTATTTAGAAAAATTCGGAAAACAATATTACAATTTTTTTTTATTGCATGAGTTCAGCTAACACGCAGACGGCCCACTGGTGGAAAGCGGTTACCATCGCCCATGGATATTCGCGACATCAAAATTTCTACAAATGCGCTGCTGCTCTCTAAAGGGCGACTGGAACCTGGCCACTAATGCCGGAACACAACTCAAGGTTGTTATGGCGACATACTCTAGACTAGGGGTGGTAGCCATCCAGTCGGGCAAATGCCCTGCCACCTAGCTGTGGGTTGTTTAGTCGCCTCTTACGACAGGCCGCCCCAACGCAGGAAATTGTATTCTTTCTCCGTTCCTGCAAGTATAAAAATGTTATATGAGATGAGTATCTGTCCAGTTATCTCCCGTTCATATATCTTACAAACCGTTCATTTGCCTTACTATCGGTTAAAATTTGACACAGCTCCATACAAGTAATGTCAAAATTAAAGCAATCATAAGGCAATTGAATGACTAGTATTTATCCGTGTAGGAACGGAGAAAGAATACAATTTGCTGCGGCCGGGCGGCCTGTCGTAAGAGGCGTCTAAATAATTGTCCCGACTGATGACTACCACCCCTGGTCTAAAATAGGCTACCATAACAACCTTGAGTTGTGTTCCGGCATTAGCAGCCAGGATCCTGTCTCCCTTAAGAGAGCACTAACGCATTTGTAACGCCTTTGGTGTTATAAATGTCCATATACGATGGTAACCGCTTTCCATCAGGTGGACTGTCTGCCTGTCTGCTGTACTCATGCCATAAAAAAGTAAGATAATTATAGGAACCGGGCAGTATTCGATTCTTAATACTCTTGGCTGTGAATTCGATTGACTCCTTATTTACCTGCATTATGTGATACTTATAAGCTGTAAACAAAGTTTTGTGTTAATAGAGTTTCAAAAGTATATATTTCAATAATTATATTTTTTAGATAGATAGATAGATAGATAACTGTTTATTGCTCACCAAAATAAATAAATACGAAAACAAAACGCATAATTACAATACTTCTTGGCAAAACGACAGGCGGCCTTATTGCTAGGCAACCTAGCTTAAAAGAAATTCTTAACTAATCTGGCGATGTAGGTAGAACAAAAAAAAGATAGGACTGTATAATTTAAATATAAATACTTACACTAATTTATAAATTTTATACATACATAAATCCAGACACATTTATAGAATACCAATATATACGTATATACGAAAGTATCTAAATAGATATATTTATTAACATTATATATAACAAGCATTTTTAAATGTCTTTTCTTGTATTTAATTCGGTGATAATGGAGTGATAATTTATAAACTGTAAACAAGGTTTTGTGTTAATAGAGTGAGTATCTTAAAAAGGATAAAATAAACCTTGCTCACAATGTTTACAACAAAAAGGTTTTTATGTTTAGTTTAAATTCGAATAATTTAAATGTACATATTTTGTATTTAAATCATAAAGTTAACAAAATATTTAAACTGTTTATTCTATGTAGGTATATATTATTATTTACAAATTAAATTATTGACGACTGTTAACAATACCATAAATAATCTAATACAATAAAAGAAAACTAACTTATTAAAATTTCATTCTACCCATAGTTCCTCAAGATTTTACGTAGAATACTGAGCCTAGATCACTGTCTTCTATGGGTAAGGTGTCCAGAAGGCTGGCTAGGTTTCCTCGCTGGATCGCCATACTGATCCGTTGTCCGAAGTAGGCACCAGCCTTCTGATCACCTGAAGAGTCAATGAGTCGTTTTGATAAATATTGGTAGAGGCTCATGGCCTCAGGACCCCACGGTCCAAGCGTCTCAACAGATAATATAGATATTATATGTTATTTTAAAAATTATTCAAAATAATAATACATTAACACAGAAACCTCTATTTGATTTCAATTATTTATTTACTCTCCATCAAACAGCATTAAGATTTAATTAACCATTAAATAAAATTGTAGTTTCTGTCTATGATCTCAAAATAGAAGCTGAAATTTACATATAATATGGTGCCCAATTATAAATGATGGTTTTTACAACCTTTATTGTTAGTCTGTGTGAAAGTTTGACTCGAATGAGCTCCGAAACGGTGTTTGAAATTATTTGTCTATGGTCTCTTTTAATATCTTCCAAGGTTCAGAAAATATATAATAATATTATAAAATTCTAAATATGCCGTGTCTGTACATTTAAGCTATTTAAAAACAACTGGAATAGACTGTATATCTATATAAACGATGGAGAATACGATGCATTTTTGTTTTAGATTTTTTGTCTGGTTGTTGGTTTGTCTGTTTGTTCGGGAATCACGTAAAAACTACAGGGCCGATTTCGATGCAGATTCCACTGATTGACAGCAAATTCTTAGACTTAAAATTTGCGCTACTTATTATTCCGGGAATCGCTGGGGATTTTTTTGGGATTGGTTTTTACTTGCTCGAGTGCATAGAATTAGATTATTCCAACACAGTTTTCACTAGTTATAGTTTATATTCTTTTTTAAATACCAGGGTACTTTTTGAATATCAAGTCAAGTGTGTATTTTAATCATTTATACGATATGATATTACTGTTACGACTTTTGGTTATTAATATTAAATTTGTTGTTTTTTAAAGGAAGTATAAATTTCTGTAGCAATATTCCAAATGTTTTAATAAGAATTTTGCTTTAAGAGACTATTTTATTTCTTTTTCAGCTCGTAGTTATATCTGTGATAGCTTGTAGTTATGCTGCACAGTTGGACAGGTCATATCTTCCACCGCCAGGTGCTACTGCAGCAGGTGGCAGTCCTGGATCTTTGAGCGCTCCACATGGAGGACTTGACCAAGGTTTTGGTCCATCATCCGCTCCTGGATTGAATATTCCTGCTGGAACCCCAGGGTCTCTTGGCCAGCCTGCTGCTCAATATGGTCCACCTTCTGGAGCCCCAGGATCTTCTATTGGATCCTTTGGTTTTGGTGCCGCTCAGACTCCGAAATCAAATACGCTAGGATCGTATCAATATCAACCTGAACGTGCTCGCGCTTCCCTAGATAGAAACGCCGAAACTCTAAGATATGACAACAAGATCGATGGTGACACTTTTGCCTATTCCTTTGAAACTTCCAACGGTATTACGGCTGATGAGTCAGGAATTGCAACCAACGGTGTTCAGGCTCAAGGTGGTTTTGCGTATACCGCTGACGATGGACAAGTTTACAGAGTAACCTACACAGCTGATCAGAATGGATATCAGCCACAGGGTGAACATTTACCAACACCGCATCCTATCCCAGAAGAGATTTTGAAGTCAATCGAAGAGAACGCGAGAGCTGCTGCGGCCGGTATTCAAGAAGGTAATTTTGGAAAAAAATAACATAGATAGATAGATAGATAACACTTTATTGCTCACCAAAATGAATAATTACAAAAAACTGCATCAGCACGCTTTACAATACTATATAATATTTTTTTGCATTCAACAATCTACCTTATCGCTAAAAGCGATATTTTTCAGCCGACCTAGCTTAAAAGAAATTCTTAACTAGTCTGGCTATGTAGGTGGAGTAGAAGACAAGGCTGTACAATTTCAATATAAATGCAGACACATTTGTAGAATATCTAAAATTACATCGCTTCATCATCATAATAATTATTCTAGAGTATCCGATTATTAATAGTGAGATTGGGTCTGTTTTGTTACGTACGCTTGTTGATTACAAATAGGTGACATGAGAATTAGCTGGTTTTGTTTAAGCTGTCTTTGCTTGAGATTATTATAAGTTGTAATGAGTAGCTCAAAGTAGTGCAGAATACCAGGCTATTCGTCATATCCCATATACCGAAAAAGCGACGATAGTAAAGTAATGTTAACAATGTTAAGTTACACTAACACTTTTGATTTTATTATAATCTACTTTTAGATAGATAGATAGATGACGCTTTATTGTACACCATTACAAAAAACTTACGAACTAGTATTATTCTAATTGTGTACAAAGGGTGGTCTTATCGCTAAAAAGCGATCTCTTCCAGACAACCCGGGGCAGGAATATTGCTGATTAGGAATGGCGATGGTGGTATACATAATTATCGTATGATTACTTACATTTTAAAATTATTCTAACTCGTTCATCGTTACTAGTAATAATAATATTTATGGTGTCGCAATTAACGTGTTAATAATTATATAACTATTTATTTTCTCAAATATCACCATCACCACCAGGCTGTGCAAAGTAATTTGCCCTGAAGCGCGTATTAAAGATTGAATCAAAAGTATCAACAAATTTGATGATTATTTCAAATTTCATATAATACAATTTGAAGTAATCATCAAATTTACTTGGATATCTTAGTAAGCAAATTTATTTAATCATTATGCTAAATTAAATATTATATTATTATATTTTACAGGCGCCTATAACCCAAATGAAGGTACGTCTAATCAACAATACACCAGCACCGCTGGCTTTAACCGTGAGCAGGGCTACCAATATGACACTCCTTCAGCTGGCATTTCAAGGTCTGATACTGGCACGATCAACTCTTTCCAAGTTAGTCAACAGAGTGGTTCTGGCCCAACTTCAAGTTACCAGTACAACGCACCTGGTTCAAGCACTTTATCAGGATCATTAAATATTCAATCAGGTACTACAGGTTACCAACCTCAGCCTACATCTCAACAATATAACACACCAAATACAGGCACATCAGGTTCATTAGCTGTTAGCCAGGGAACTTTTGGAACAACTCAACCTAATAAAGGGTCATCCCGTCCTAGCAATCAATATATCCCAGCCGCATCTAGTCAAGGATATAACCCTTCAGGATCATCACAAACAGTTCAAATAGGTTCCAGACAACAGTACAATGCTCCTTCAGCAGGACCAACAGTAGCACGTCCTGTTCCTAGCCCTACTGCTAGTGGTCCATCACCATCAGTTATTGCCCCATCTGGACCTACTGCTAGACCAACTAGTCCCACCAGTTATACTTCAAGCTCGTCCATATCACCTTTTGCTGTGTCTAATAACCCTCCTTCAGGTTTTTCTCCTTCTGTCCCTACCGCATCAGGACCTTCACCAACTGCCTTTGCTTCTACCGGTCCATCACCTTCCACTTCTGGTTTTGCTCCTTCAAGCCCAACTGGTAACTTAGTTGGGTCTTACACTCCATCATCGGCTGGTGTTCAAATCTCAGAATACTCTAAAGCTGGCCAGGTAAGCCCTCAACAAAATGACGATGGCTACAATTACAACAGACCACAGCCGGGCTTCAGTGACTCCAGGACTCCACAAACCTCTGCTGGATCTCAAAGGCCAACTTCTGGCTCTAACCAAGGCTTCATCATTAATGTACAAAGCTCTACTGGTTCAGATCAAACTCCTCAGGGTCAATACCAACCTAACCAACCATTTGGATCCAGAACTTCGATGACAGCTGCTTACGAATACGACCGTCCTGGGACTCAGCCTGGAGCTCCAGGGTCCGCTGTAATTGGTAAATCTGAAGACGGAAGGTCTGGAGCCTTCGGTGGGCCACGACAGCCACCAAGCTTCAGCCAGGATGAAGGATATAAATATTAAAACCAAAGCAAATATTAGTGAAATTTAGAATAAAATATAATGTTAAAAATCAGAAAGTGCATTAGAAAATATATAAAAAAAACAATGGGACGGGCAGATATTTTCATTCGAATGTATGACCTGTAAGCAAAGGATCACTATATGATTAATTATAATAAATTAATTTTTTGTTAAAATCACTATTGTTTTATTTTTATCCATTATAAAGAATCAGTATAGTAAGATATATAAACTTTGAAATTCATCAAGATATTCTGAAAATGAAAGTGTTCATTTCAAAATGGAATCTTACAGATTACTTATTGAACGTCATGAGTCTACCACAAAAAAATTTAGAACTGGATTATTTAAATTAAATATAGCCTGTGTTATTCCGAGATAATGTAGCATTCTAATAGTGAAAGACTTTTTGAAATCCGTCCGGTAGTTTTTGAGTTTATTCGTTACAAACATATAAAAATACAAAACTTTCCTCTTTATAATAAAGTAAAAATCTAGTAACCCGATTCCAGCGCTACCTACCGGGTCTAATTGTGAATCTTAAACACGCCGACACCCGCTCAAATACATAAAACATCAAAATCCTAGAACCCGATTTCAGCGTCAAGTATTTTGTTTAGATTGATAGGTTACATTAATAAAGTTTTAGTAGGTAGCCCTAAATTTTATAAAGCCTATATATACAATGTAGCATTAGAATGGTGAAAGAACTTTCGAAATCGGTATATTAGTCATCATCATCATCATCCGAGCGTTAAATCCCGGATGCGTTCGTAGCCTTCGCTCCGACGCCCAGGGTCCGCTTTCCTACTTTTTCTACTCCACTTCGCGCGGTCTTCTGCATCCCCCGCTTTGAGACCATTGGTACGCATGTCATCTTTCACAACGTCAAGCCACAAGCCAACATTTCTTGGGCCTTCCCCTTCGACCGGGACCTGGCGGAGGCGGCATGGCTAGACATTTGTTCCCCACATAGTTAGCCGGTCTCCGTAAAACGTGGCCGTACCAGCGTAAGCGACACTCTTGCAATTTGTCTGCTATGTCACGGACATGAAGACTGCCACGGATGTGGGAGTTCCTGACCCGGTCTTTCCGGGTCACTCCACACATACATCGCAGCATATTCATCTCCGTGACACGCATTTTGGGGTGACAAATGACACCTGTCACCTCACGCCACTTGGCCCAAGCTGTTGTGATACGGGCCTTGACGTCGTGGTCGATATCCCCGGATGCACTAAGTACAGATCCCAAGTAAGTACAGATCAGATATATTAGTATAGATATATATTCGTTGTCTCTTTTTTAAAATATATTTTTAAACTAGCTTCTGCCCGCGACTTCGTCCGCGTGGAATAGTTTTAAAAAAAAGTAAGTTAAAAAACCCTCCCGATTTTAAAACATTCTTCATTGGTGCTCCGCTCCTATTGGTCTTAGCGTGATGATATATAGCCTAATTGTATAAATTATTTTATTGTATGATGATGATACCGGCAATATCAATACTTAATTATGTGCATAAGTTGGATAATAACGTGTTTAAGTAATTAAAGTTTTTTTAACTATCCCACGGGAACTGTTTAACTTTTCGGGATCAAAAGTATCCTCTATGTTGACCAGGGATACAAGCTACCACCATACAAAATTTCATTTAAATCGGTCCAGTCGTTTCGGAGATTAGCCGGTACAAATAGACAGACAAACAGAGAAACAAAAATTTGAAAAAGATCTAAATTAGTTCTATTTCACTTCTTACACCCCCCTGACTCGGTTTTTAGCATTTTTTTTCATTGTACAGAAATTTGACCTCTACAATTTTATTATATGTATAGATAATACTAGGTTTAATAAAGTAATTTGTATGAATAATTATTATTGAGATTGCTTGGTAGTGATCGCATTATTCCCACACGATGTGGTCTTCTAGAAAATCTTCCATCGTATAATAAGCCTTCTCAGACACACGTTGCTTTACAAATTTTTAAAATTTGTTTACTGAAAGCTCTTCGACTCACATTGGGGAAACCATATCATTGTTGGCACAAACTGATTGGCATAATGTCAGTTTAAGATATTGTTACGAGTTGTAGGACTCGAATTAAAATGCCGTTGGAATTATTATAGAATTTATTAGAACTATACAAACACGTATAACACAGGTACAAATATAACTGAATACAACCATTCCAAACGTAATGCACGATTCAATAATACGCGCAAAGTTCGTCACTAAATAAATTATCGAATGTACACAAGTCTTGCTTCGCTTATGTTTATCGCTCGACTGACGATCTCTCCATTGGGGCATTGCTTTTTTTGCTGTACAAATGTAATATGTCTACCTGACCGCACGGACCGAATTTCTTATAATCACACCTGGCTAATGACTACCATAAAAGATTACAATACACAATGGGCTGTTTTTCTAATCACAAATTTTAAATACAAAGTAAACAAAAGAAGTCCAAATGCCGATAAGTAATAAAATGCGCAAAACAGGTATGCAGGTGTGAATTTGTCTTTGTTGGTCGTAACAATATTAAGAAAATGTATTTTTTTTTAATTTGTAACGATATGATATTATTATCATTGTCTGGCTACAAAATAAAAAATATTTTGATTTCTTTAACACATTTGTTCACAAAAACATTTTTAGAGAAGAAGATAAAATATACCTGCTATTAATAAAACTACGTTTTGACGGTGTTAAGCGCGGTATTTTGTTTGATTTTTATTCCGACGTTTCGGCCACTTTTCAGTATCCGTGATCACGGAATATAAAAATCCAATAAAATACCACACTTAAAATCGTTAAAACGTAGTTTGATTATATCTACTAGTCTCTAAAACTTAAGAAAATTACACCTACAATTGTTTGCACTCTACCCAGTAATTGGCACACAGTCAAATTATTCAAGACAAAAAAAAATAGCCTAAGTTACTCCTTATAACATCAGCTATGTGCCAGTGAAAGTCCTGTCAAAATCGGTTTAGCCGTTTCAGAGATTAGGTAGAACATGCAGACAGAGAAAAATATTATAAATTGATTTTTTGATATAAGTACCCTATAAACTTTCATATGCATTTTAGCAAAAATTTGTTATTTTGACATTACAAACGTACATTTCAATTTTATTTATTTGTATAGATAGAAATTAAGAAATCTTTATATGAATGAATGAATGAATCTTTATTCGTAGAAATACAGGTAATAGCTGTACAAAATATGGTAAACAAAGTCAATTGGTCTCACTGTATTTGACCTAAACATGGCCATACAAATATTTGGGTACATGTCAATTAAAAAAAATTATAACATTTGTAAATTTATAAACAATTAAAAAAAAACCCTAATGCCATAAAAACACTTTTCCATCAGCCATGAATGTAATTTTAATTTTAATTTTCTTTTTGGCAATTCTCTTATTGCTATTGGTATCGATTAAAGACTTTTAAGATCATCACTTGGCAGTTTTTTTGTCTTAACGCAGTGTTGCAGTTAGGTGTTACTAGTCTAGTGGGATCTGTAAATTTTACTCTAGAACTAACGCTATCAGAATGTTTATCAAACATTAATGGATTGTCTTTCACAAAACTTCCTATTTGAAATATATATAAACTAGTCAACGAGAGTACCTTTAATTTTCAAAAAACTGGTCTGCAAGATAATAAGGGCCCAACTCCGTGGACTGCCCTTATGCATTTTTTCTGTACAATAAAAGCTCTTTTAATGTCTGTGGAATTACTATATATCTTATATTTCTTAGTTTTGATAGAATTAATAGGGTGCCAACAACCCTATAGATAGATAGATAGATAGATAACACTTTATTGCTCACCAATATATAATTTCAAAAATACACAATTACGATATTGTCATTGTAGAAACAGTAGGCGGCCTTCCCGCTTAAATCAATCTCTTCCAGGCAACCTAACTTAAGGAATAGTTTAATCTAATCTGGCGATGTAGGTGGTGTAGATTATTAGGTATATGATAAACAAACATACTTAAACTACATATTTACAGACACGCTGTAGTTTCCCTTCATTTTTTTTTAAATAAGAAAAGAAGTCATCACGTTTGCAGTGTTAGTAAATGCAATTTTTCGACGATTCTGGTTTCGAAAATTGGGAACGATTATTATGCCTAAATTATTATTATTAAGGAGGATTTATATTATTAAAATAAGATGATATTTAAATGTATGTACATATACCTATATATTTATCCGTAAACATTTATATATTTCTGTAGATACGTATTTGTATGTTATGTATATTAAGTAAATATCTCCTTAATATATAAAACATCTCTATATATTGCATTTATATATTTATTACTAAAATGTAAGTAATCGTACTATATATTATGTATACCACCATCGCCATTATAATCTCAATTCATTTCTGGGGTTGTTTGGAAGAGATCGCTTTTTAGCGATAACACCGCCCTTTGTGCATAATCAGGCATAGTTTTAGATAAGTTCATTTCTGTATTGATTTTCATGCTAGGTTGCCTGGAAGAGATTGCGTTTAGCGATAAGGCCGCCTCTTATTTTGCAAAGAAGTATTACAATTATGCATTTCTTGTTATTGTTTATTTTGGTGAACAATTAAGTGTTACATATTAAGAGACCACATACAGAAAACATTGCTTTTTAGCGATAACAGCGTCCTTTATGTATAATCAGGTATAGTTTTAGATAAGTTAATTTCTATATTGATTTTTATGCTCGGTTGCCTGGAAGAGATTTCTTTTAGCGATAAGGCCGCCTGTTGTTTTACCAAGAAGTATTGCAATTATGCATTTCTCATAATTGTTTATTTTGGTCAGAAATAAAGTATCACATATCTAGTATGAGACCACACATAGAAAACATTTTAATAATCCTACCAAATAATATGTATTATAAGATTTTGAAGAACACATCGATATATAGATAGTAACACTGTATACTCACCCAAATTGCTCACCAAAACATAAACAATTACAAGAAATGCTTAATTAAAATACTTCTTTGTAAAACAGCAGTCTGCCTTATCGCTAAAAGCAATATCTTCCAGGTAACCTAGAATAAAAATAAATTCTTAACTAGTTTGGCGATGTAGGTGGAGTAAAAATAAAATAGAAATACAATAATATACATATATAAGATAGATATATACTTTACTAGCGGTACCGGCAGACTTTGAGCTGTCCTGAAAAAATAAAAGTCTAAAACCCGATGATAGTGCCACCCACCGGTTCCAATTATGAAAGAAAGCGTGGGACTTAACGTATGACATTATCTATTTGATGCTTATGTAGGTAACTTAGTTGACAGCAAAACTCATACTTAAAAAGAATTATAACAATAATTGTTTATAAATTAAAATGAAACCTATCCTATATTCTAAATTGGAACAAATCCAGCAAAATGAAAAAAACATCAAAATCGGTTGAGTAGTTTCGGAGTTCATCGCGGTCAAACACTGTGATAGGGAATTTTTATATGTACATAAAAGAAGATTTATAAAAATAAAAAAATATAACAGGGCTATTAATTATGTACATTATATACTTTTGTTAATGAAACCCAATACATAATATTAATAAATAATATATCATTGTAATTAGAACTTCGTATTATAAAATCGATGCATTGACTTTGTCAACGTGTATTTTAGTTTTATTTTGAGGCGGGGGAAATGCAACTCGCACACTACCAGGTCCTTAGCTAGGGATTAGACCAAAGCGATGAGAGGAAGCCACACCAGTGGCCACCAGAGTCAATCGCCGGCATGTGTGGAGACTCGAATACTCAATACTCCACTAAAACCACCCTGCTCCCATGTGCCCCGCGCTTATGGCAGGAAGAGCGTGAGACTTAGAACGTAGTTACGCCCACGCTGATCCTAGCGCATCAGTGCTTGAGAATGCCCTTCGTCAACGATGACTGCTCCGCTCCCTAGATGCTGGAGGGTGTATTTTGCATACCTCAACACCGAGGATAAGTATGTAGAGACCAATATAATGCATAAGAGCACCTACTATGTACCACGCTTACTGCGATCTAAAATGAATAAATAAATGTAAAAAATCATAAAAATGATGTATGTAATTGCTACCTAACTATACTTCTAACTGAATAAGGTTGATGATCGATAGTTTTTAACCTATAACCCAAATACTATTTCAAATAAAAGGCAAACTAACACCAATATAAAATCGTGAGCACACGCACCTCGTAATATTTCGTCACAGTCTGTTTTATAGAAATTGTAATTGATTTAAAGCTCTCATCATCCGTGTGGTGTATTCAAAAATATTTGTTAATCTACTTTAATTAACATGTTAAGAAACTAATATTCGTGTGTAACATCTGCTAACTATTTTTTTATTGCATGAGTTCAGAAGGCAGGCAGACGGTCCACCAGATGGTAAGCGGTTGGCAACGCCTATCGACATTTGTAACACCAAAGGTGCTACCAATGTGCTGCCGCTCTCTAAAGGGAGGCTGGAACCTGGCCACTAATGCCGGAACACAATCCAAGATTGTGATGGCGGCACACTCTAGACCATGGGTGGCAGCCATCCAGACGGGTAAATATCCTACCACCTGCCTGTGGGTTGTTTTGCCTCCTCTTACGACAGGCCGCGCGGCCATGGAAATTGTGTTCTTTGACCGTCCATGCACGGATATTCGTGTGAAGTTCAGACCTACTGACTATTCTTAAGAAATATATACCATCATATGCATAATGAAGTTAGAAAGATAAAAAATACCTTATTGTTCACCACATAATCATAAGGTAAATAATTTATTAATATATATTTAAAAGTCGTGGTAGCGTAATGGCTTGCGCATGCGTCCCAAACTCAAAGGACCCGGGTTCGATCCTGATCGGAACGCATGCACCACTTAGGCATTTTTCTGACCTAATGTGCATATCGTTACAATTACCACGTGCTAACAACGGGAAGGAAAACATCGTGATGCAACCTGCACATCGAGATAACCGATGTGTCCAACCTGCCAAGCCGCCTTGGACAAGCGTGGCGGGTATACTATAGTGGAATGGACAGTAGTCTATTCCCCTAGTGGGAGGCCCGAGCCCAGAACTGGGACATTATGGGCTGTTATTATTATTATTATTAAATAATTTACAGTCATTTCGTGTCAAGGTAGGAACAACGGGCGGCCTTATCGCTTTAGAGTGATCTCTTCCAGACAACCCTGGCTGTGGATTGTGTGAAAGTTATCGAGAGTGTATGACGGTGGTGTGCAAATCAAATATATGTATTTATTAGATATATATAAGTAAGATAAATGAAAAGAAAATAAATAATAACACATATTAATATTGTTACAACTTGAACGCCGACAAAAAACAAATTCACACCCGCATATCTGTAGACATTTTATTACCTTTTCGGCATTTGGACTTCTTTTGTTTACTTTGTGTTTAAAATTTGTGATTAGAAAAACAGCCCATTGTGTATTGTAATCTTTTATGTAGTCATTAGCCAGGTGTGATTCTAGGAAATTCAGTCCACGCGGCCGAGCAGACATATTGTATTTTTACAGTATATATAAATGCCCCAATTGAGAGATGAGGCAGTCAAGCGATAACCACAAGAGAAGCAAGACTTGTGTACATTCGGTAATATATTTAGTGACGGACTTTGCGCGTGTTATTGCATCGTGCATTACGTTTGGGCTGGTTGCATTCAGTTATATTTGTACCTGTTTTATACGTTTTTGGATAGTTCTAATATATTCTATAATAATTACAACGGCATTTTAATTCGAGTCCCGCAACTCGTAACAATATAATATATGCAATATTAATACATATTATACTAATAAATTAATAGGCATATAATTTGACTTTAAATATTTTTTGAAGCGACAGATATTATTCTTTTACCAGTTTTTTGAAAATGGGAAGTGATTTTGTCTGTCTTATGTTTTTGGACAATGAGTTCCACAGTCGGACAGCTTGCACAGCGAAGGAGTTAGTGTAGAATGTAGAAGCGTGTGCAGGCATTTTTAAAGTAAGATTATCAGAGGAGCGCAAACTACGGCTGTGAGAAGTATGGAGGATTCGAAACGTTCCTTAAGATAGGGAGGCTGCCTATATTGTTATACCTATGTACTAGCGGGCTCGACATACATTGTCCTATTCTGAAAATAATAAAAATCCTGAAATCTTGGTCGGAGCACTATTTACCTGATCCAATAGTGAATCTAAACCATTCAGAGACCCACTCAAACACACAACAACATGATTCGACTTCGGTGCATCCATTTTGGAGGAGTTCAGCAGTATACACACGTACGTAACAATTATACATACAAGGTAATACGACAAAGGTAATTATTTGCTTATACCAACTTACAAGTAAGGGACTTCTTTTCAGCTTGCAAAACAAAACCTACATATCAACATACCCAATCAATATCTTATTATCTACTAGCTCTGCCCGCGACTTCGTCCGCGTGGAAAGTTTTTTTAACTATCCCACGGGAACTCTTTAATTTTTGGGGATCAAAAGTATCCTATATATTGACCAGGATTATAAGTTACCACCATACAAATTTCATTTAAATCGGTACAGTCGTTTCGGAGATTAGCCGGTACAAACAGAGAAAAAAATCTAAATTAATTATATTTTACTTTTTACATCCCCCTGACTTTTTTTAGCATTTTTTTTTCATTTTACAGAAATTCGACCTCTACAGTTTTATTATATGTATGTATATAGATAATGTTATAAAATTCTAAACATATCGTTTTTTTTTTTTTTTTTTAATCGGACTTGACTTTATGTTGTTGGTCCGAAGACCTCACAACTTTACCGGGGTTTTCGGGGCGAGTGCCTTTGCGAAGCGAAGGCGCTCGAGCCCGGGGGGCAACTTGCTCGAGGGGGCTCCCTAGGGAGTTTCACCTCGGCTGGACTGTTGCCATGAGAGGGGGATGAATCTAATGATGCCCACCATAGGGCGACACAATGCACTAATTGAGAGCGGGCGACGGGTAATATAAAGCCCGAGAGGAAGGATCCCGGCGGACCGGGATCGGCGGTTCGCGGTGGCCTATATTATCTTACTGCCGTTTCGCAACGTGTTATGGCTGGGAGAGAAGAAACGGCGAAAGAAACTTCCCAGCAACACGCCTAGTCTATCCTATGGGGGCTGTGTCTCCTGGCGTCCCTCGCGGGGACGTGGAGAGATCGTGATTGGCGGCGTCGACGCCGCCGTCTGTGTCTGTCTGTCGGTGCCTGCCAGCCTGCCGTCCTAACCGCGGGCGGGCTGATCCGAGCCAGCCGTTTTGTGATATCGTCGACCTTGTCCATGAGGATGTTACGCGGTCGTCGCACGAGAGCCTTTCGTAGAGGCTTATAATCGGACGCGGACACGACGAGGGGATTTCGATGGTGCGGCGCTAGATCGAAATACTTACGCGAGAGCGACGTAATGTAGTTTTTGATGGAGGGAAGCTCCAGATCGCGGTGGATGTCGATGTTACGCATATAGAGGGGAGTACCGACGGCTCTGCGCATGAATTTATTCTGAACGATTTGCAGTTTCTTTAAAAGGGCAGGCTTGGCATGGCCGAATACCACACTCGCGTATGTCATGATCGGGCGGATGCATGTTTTATATAGAGTAAGCTTGTGTCTGAGGGACATTTTGCTTCGTTTATCTATCATGGGTGCTAGACGACCCATCACAAATCGCGCTCTATTCCGGACTATAGTGATATGCTCGTTGAAGCGCAAGTTCTGATCTAGAGTGACACCCAGGTATTTGGTGTACTTTGCCCAGGGGATCTCTTGTTCGTAGAGCGAGATGGCTTTTAAGCGAAGGCAAGCGCGTTTGGGAGAGCGAAGCGTGCCCGGGGAAAAGAACATTGCTGCGCTTTTCTCCGGGTTTACCTCTATCCTCCATTTGCGAAACCATTCGCCTAGCTCTGTTACAGCTACCTGTAGCCGGACGCAAGCCATTTGTCGGTTGTGATCTGATGTATAGAGTGCGGTGTCATCCGCGAAGAGGGCCAACTCTACATCTGGAGTTTTTGGGATGTCGCTGGTGTACAGCGTGAAGAGTAGTGGAGACAGGGCCGAGCCCTGTGGTACACCGGCTGTGAGTGGGTGAGGGGACGAGCGTGTTCCCTCCACTCGAAAACGGAAGCTACGGCCTAGGAGGAAGTCTCGCAAGATGAGCACGAGTCTGTCTGGTACACCAAACTGGTACAGCTTGTAAATCAAACCGTTATGCCAGACCTTATCGAAGGCCTTAGCTACGTCAAGGAACAGTGCGGCTGTTCCTATAGGGCGACGAGGGCGATGGGCAAAGTGGGATAGTATGTGCTCCGTGATGCGGTGCACCTGTTGGACGCATGAGTGTCTGGCACGGAATCCAAACTGCTCATCGGGTAGTAGATGTTTGCTGATGGCAAAATCTCTTAGTCTAGAGAGGATGACCCTCTCGTAAAGCTTGCTGAGTGTGCTCAGTAGGCTGATTGGGCGGTAGCTGGACGGTTTATTAGCCGGTTTTCCAGGCTTATGAATACCGATGACGTCTGCTTCCTTCCAGATCGCGGGGAAGAGCAGTTTGTTATGGCGGCATTGAAGATGCTCACTAAGATTATAATCAAGTGGCCGGGGAGGAGTTTTAACACGCGATTGTTAATGCCATCGATCCCTGGGGCCTTTCGTGGTTTGAGGACTTGATCAGATCTTGCACTTCTTCCACCGTGACTGGGTCGAGTGTGGTTTCCGCTGGTAAAGAGGATCTACGTTCAACCTCGGAGTCCACCTCCGTCAGGTGTGACTGGTCGACGTTTTGTGTAGTGGGGGAGCATTGAAGCTCTAGACTCTGAGCAAGGCATTCGGCTTTCTCCTCATCATCGAACGCCTCGGTGTTGTCGGCTCTTTCTAGCGCGGGTATGACAGTGAGGGTATCTGATTTGAGAGCTCTAGCCAGCTTCCAGTACGCCTGGTGAGTTGGTTCGATATCTCTCAACGTTCTGTCCCAACGTTGTTCCCTGACTTCCCGGATATGTAGTTTGACCTCGCGCTCTAGTTGGCGGAGTCGGACTCTGTTGTCTTCGGTGGGATATCTGTCGTGAGCTCTGGAGGCGGCTCTCTTTTCCCTCAGCAAAACATATCGTGTCTGTACATTGAAGCTATTAAAAAAAAAAAGCAACTGTAATAGACTATATAGACGATGGAGAACACGTTGCAATTTTTTTAGATTTCTTGTCTGTTTGTTGTTTTGTCTGCTTGTCGTTTTGTCTGTTTGTTCAGGATTAACTTACAAGCTACTGGGCCGATTGCGATGCGGTTTTCGCTAACTCTGTGCTACTTTTTATCCTGGGAATCCTGCGGAATTTTTTCTGGTAATGTTTTAAAATGGCCAGATTAAGAAAAAAAAAAATTAATTCCAATGTCATTTTTTTACTAATGGATAGCAAATTTGATGTAATAAAATATGTGATATTTTTTATCCCGGAAATCCCGCGGGTATGTTCCCGGGAGCGATTTCAAGTTGTTCGGGTGCATAAAAATTAGCTTACTCCGACACAGTTTCTACTAAAACGATAGTTTACATTCTTATTTAAATGCTACGATACTTTGTGTCCCGGGAATGCCGGGGGAATTTCACGTCAAGCGTGGACGAAGTCGCGGGTCCTGTATCCTATATCCTAGTTAAAATAGTTAAATTAAGGTAATGTAATTCAAATTCAAAAGTATTTATTCAAAATAAGTTCTACTGGAGAACACTTTTTGAAGTTTATACATATTAGTTAAAATTTAATTTTACTTCCTATTCTATATAAACCGCTTCGCAACGTGTTATTGCTGTTAAGGAGAAGAAGCGGCAAGAAACTCCCCAGCAACACGTCTAGCTAAAAATTACTTTTCACAGTTACTTTTCGAAAAATTAATAGAGTTATAGCAAGCAGTGCATGCTCAGTAAGACAAAGACACAGTAAGAAGAAAGAGGAATATTACTATTGTTATAATATTAACGAGACGTACTAAAAGTTAGTACTGCAGCATATCTCTATTAACAATTGTATGTACTTTATTCAATTTATTATGATATTAAATTCTTATTATCTGTCCGTTTATAATTAAAATATTCCTCTATCGTATAAAATGCCATGCATATCAGCCTGTCCACTACTTTTATTTTAATTTACACAACATGACGAGTCCTGCAGTGGAGACCGCTTCTCGGCAAACGTAGTGTAGGAGACCCTTCTGCCCGATGGAAAGAAGTTATGCGCAAGGTCGCCGATGGCGGTTATATGAGGACAGCGGAAGACTGGGATAAGTAGTGCAAACTTGAGTAGTTCTATGACTGGTAGTAGAAATGCGCGTCACAAAGCCGCTACCTCCACCCATAACATAGATTGGTTAACTCTTGATTGGCGCTGATATATTGCGTGACAGAAAACAATCAATGTAATACACAATCAAAATAAATGATATTGTTCTATTATAATATCTGTGTAAAGCTTTAATAACAATAATCTTGATATCGAAGACGTATATTGCAATTTGGAATTGTGCATCCATTAACTTGCAATGTTAAGACGCCTTAAGCATAGTTTACATTGTTGTACCTACTATTAAAGTCTTTAAATTATAAAAATACTATGAATCCTAAATTTTACATCTCATGAATGAATTAAAATATTTATTTCATGCTTATTTCGCTTGTTTTGCGTTTGTAATTGCGACCAGCTGAAGCTACAAGCAAATCAAAAGGGTGTGTAGATGCAAAGTGAACCTTCCAGTGAAGCTATTTATCCAGATGGCAGTCCATTATTGACTATTTGAAAATATTCTTCCTATTCAAGCGCTTTGTGTAGTCTCGTGTTCTTAGATTTAATTAATAACAATAATAACAGCCCATAAATGTTCCACTGCTGGGGTCGGGCCTCCCATTACAGGGAAACGGACCCACCACGCTTGCCCAAGGCGGCTTGGGAGGATCGACACATCGGTTATCACGGTGTGCAAGTTCATCATCATCGGTCATCACGATGTTTTCCTTCACCGTTGTTAGCACGTGGTAATTGTCATAATATACACATTCAGGTCAGAAAACTGCCTAAATGGTGCATGCGTTCCGGCCAGGCTCGAACCCGCACCCTTTGAATTTGGGACGCGTGTACATTACCCTACTTCGACTTAGATTTAATAGATTTAGTTAATAAAAGATATTTTGTAGACAACACTTATCAAGAATTTGCATGAATATTAAGATTGATTAATATGACTGGTTTTAGTTGTTTTTTAAAACAATAAAACATCAAAAAGAAGAGAAGTGTGGCGCCATTTAGTCTTGTAAGATTTAGGAGCTTATCAAAGTGGTATTTTTATTCCTAGTTTATTTACACACTATTCTTTTGTATTTATTTGTAATCAATACAATCTTGCGACTGCATATTAAATCTTTTATATATTAAGCAGTAGCTAGGTACTGAGCACCTCACAGTCATCCTACATAAAACGTAATTTATGCAAATTGATTGTAAAGTAATTTAGGAGAATCATAAAGATACTTAATCCAAATATATTTAAATCTAGCTGACCCGTGCCCACTTCACTGGGTATCGGAAAAAAATTAAAAAATACTTATTATTAATCACAATCAAATATACCCTATGTCACTCAGGAATAATGTAGCTTTCCACGGGTGAAAGAATTTTCAAAATCGGTTTTATTAGATCCAGATATTACCCCCCTACAACGTCACAAACTCACAAACTTTACCTCTTTATTTTTTGTTGAGTTTTATTACCTATTAATCGAATTCAAAATATTTCCCCTCCCGTACTGCCCGTACCCCAGTGATGCCTACATCGCACAAGCCTAGCTAGCCGAGCAAGGTGCGCGGCGACCATGTAACTTTTTTCTGATACTGACATTTTTAAACTCGTGATATCTTTCGAATGGAATGTCCGAATTGAATCATTCAAAAAGTTATATAAAGTTATTGAAGTAGTCTTGAATATGAAGTAATTTATTTTGATAAGGATGAATACCAAGATACAAATAAAGAGCCTTTTCTAGCGGCAGCGTTTCAATTAGATTTTTAAAATAAAAGAACACTTATTGTGGCATAACTATAATAGTTAGACATGTACTGTCACGACACTTTTTGTAAATAATTATGTGTTCTGAAAAGTTGTAGTACATTATTTTATTCTATCATCAATAGTTTTCGCAGCGCACGCGGTGTAAAAGATATTTTAGGTAATTTTATTACACCTTGGGTTACACTATTGGAGTTTTAGTAAGAAACCCTATTTTAAAAAATATATAATATAGTCTATGACAACGGAGCATAGTGTAGCTGCCAACAGTGAATTATTTTTTGAAATCAGTTCAGTACTTTCGGAGATTACCACCTACAACGTCATAAATTCACATACTTTACCTCTTTATAATATTAGTATAGAGTATAAATAAATAGGAAAACAACAGTATGTAATCGGCTTTATGAATATAAATAAAGAAGAAATATCAAAATGAACCAATAAAATGCTTTCGATGTCACGAACTAACTGCGAATCGGTATTTATATATTTATTTTCACAACGTCTCAATTTCGTTGAATCTATGTATTTCTTATGAACTTTAGGTTGTTTTTTATATCAAGGTAATAGAAATAATTTATGCACTACAATGGAATGCTTTATGTCGACTGTTTTAAGGCAACAGTGAAGTAATGTGAGACTTAGAATTTTGCCATATCCACCAACACACCCTAATGTTCTTCTTATTAAAGGCTAATCCTCCTTAATTATATTGTTACGAATCGCGAAACTCGAATTAAAATGCCGTTAGAACTACTATAGAGTTTATTAGAACTATACAAACACGTATAACACAGGTACAAATATAACCGAACACAAAAAGTCCAAACGTAATGCAGAAGGTCGAACTCAATAAAACGCGCAAAGTCCGCAACTTATTAGATTCTCGATTGTAGTACATACATCTTGCTTCGCTCTTGGTTCTCGCTCGACTGACTCTTCCTCAATCGGGCAATTGCTTTATACTGCACAAATGCAAATATGTCTGCCCGGCAAGCGTCGACGCAATTTCCTAGAAATCGTAATCCGCACACCTGGCTAAATATACCTGCAAACGGCCATAAAGGAGTACAATAGGCTGTTCTCCACAATAATCAATAAATAAGTAAACAAAAGAAGACAATCATAAAAGAATTACAATGAGTTCAAATGCCAACGATAATAAAATATGTTTTTATTGATATGCAGGTGGATTTTGTTTTTGTCGGAACTTAAGTTGTAACAATATAATTACTGTCAATCGATAACTCTTTATTGTACACCTATACAAAAATATACTTAGAGACTAAAACTATGCCTAAATATGCACAAAGCGGTCTTATCGCTAAAAAGCGAACTCTTCCAAACAACTTCAGAAATTGATTGAGATTAGAATGGCAATAGTGGTTATACCGAATATACAGTACATTTTACCTATACATTTTAGTAATAAGTTTATAAATGCAATATATACAGATGTTTTATATATTAAGTAGATATATACTTAATATACATAACACAAATACGTATCTACAGAAATATATAAATGTTTACGGATAAATATATAGGTATATGTACATACATTTAAATATCATCTTATCCTAATAACATAAATCCTCCTTAATAATAATAATTTAAGGATAATAATCCTTCTCAATTTTCGAAACAATAATCGTGGAAAAATAGCTTTTCCAACACTGCAAGCTTGATAAATGCTGACCCACCTAGTTCAGTGGTGTACTCTACGATCGGGAAGGAGGCAGGACGCAGAAAATGCAGACCAAAAATACCAGAAAGGGTGTCGATGACGGCTCTATGCATATTTCCTCTAATATCTATTTCTATAGATGTGTAGAGCTATACATTATCCTTCAACTAAGAAGTTGAGGGTCGAAGATTTCACCCATTCAGCTAACCCACAAGGATGACTACCACCAAGGGTACTCACGAGTATTTGCATTGGGGCGTCATAGCAAAATTCTGTGTTGTTGATGCGCTGGCACTTCCCTAAGACGCTGACAATAGTGCTCGATGCACACTGTCCCAATACACACTGAGATCGTCCTAGAGATTAATCGGTATACGTAGTAGCACTTGTACGAGCCTAAATAATGGTTTTGACCTACCTAAACGAACATAACCCATTCCACTTTCTTAAAAATTGACCCCCAAAATATATCTCGCAAGTTTACTGGCACTGGTATTAAATTACGTGGGTTCGAAGTAAACCGAACCCTGGCCAGAAAGCATGCATCGTTTATGCAGTTTACTGCCCTAATGTGCATATTGTTACAATTACTATGTGCTGTTGCGTAGAAAAATATTATTAATTTCTCGTATTCTGAAAGTACGCTTAGAGTTGCCTAGCCACAGGGATAAAAACAGCACTTTTCATCCCTGGGAAACGATTCTCCTTGCTGTCAAAAAATTTAAAAAACTATGCGTACCATAGATAATACATGCGACTCATGTCCTAAATTTTTTTACAGCCACTGTTATATCGCGACATAAATTGCAATAAAAAAATATCACCAATTTTGTAACATAATTTTATACTTATAAATTACTTTTCACTAAATTATTATTTCATTTACATAAATCTGAGCTAAATATTTACTATCATCAGTGACAAGAAAATACTGGCTAGAACTTTGTCTGTGGTATCCTACCACAGACATAAAAACACTTGTCGTTTTATTCGTGACGTATTAAATAAGTTCATTAGATTTAGATAGGATTTAACGCCTAATTTTATTTAAGACGTAGTTGTTTGTTTAAGTAATCGGTTTTTATTTACTTTCCTCATATTCGAAATGAAAAGCAGAGTGTTAACCTCGGGTGAAAGGCCTATTTAGGCACTAGAATTATTAGCGTTCTCGTTATGCACGTGCACCAAACTATCTCGTACCTAAATAGGTCACTTTCACCTCTCGTGTAACAATCTACTATTGATAAAACTTGCATAAACAGATAGCCGATATGTCAAACCTGCCAAATCACTTTGGACAAGCGTAGCTGTTATACTATCCTCGACGGCCTCTGTGGTTGAGCGGACTAAGCCTTTGCCGGCTTACCTCACTGCAATGCAGAGGCTCCGGGTTCGATTTCTGGTATAGTAAATTTCGGAAACGTATTTTCTTCGTTATTTACTATGGTCTGGGTGTCTGGGATCGGCCCTAGAGTGGTCCTTTGTATATTACCCATAACACATATTTAAAAACTGTCCATTATCCTTGAGACTGGAAAGATCCAAGCTTAGCCGTAGGAGGTTAATGTGTTGTTATTATTTCTATTACATCTACTGGATGATGGGATTGAGCAAATGCGGAACAGCAGCGCGCCTTCTTCTCAACAGTTCCTGATGTTTATCACCCGCGGCTGGCAAAGATTATCAAAGTTGTAGTGTGGTATAATTTAAAACAATAAGTGAATTTGAAATTACCTCTCAACTAAAATGTAATTCTACTTAATATATACTCTGATAATTGACCTGATACATGCAATTCTTGGATGTTGCAGAGACCAATTTTATCATTGGGTGTTCGCACATAAGAATATTACCGTGATGTTATTCCTGATTACGTTGAAGTCCATTATGGCATTCGTTGCAACTGCGGCTATCTTTCTAAGGTTCTCTGTAGAATACTAGTACTTAGAAGGTTTGCACAGAAAATCGTGTCGGATATAATTCCGGCACAGCAATGGGCTGAGTGCAAACCTTGTTTGCTGAAAATGTGGCGTACAAATTCTCAAAATATGCTCTGTGTATAACAATGTATAACGAATGTAATTACGTCACTATTTCTTCGAATAAAGTTTTTCTTTCTTTCTTTAGTTCTTATTTATAAATTCGTCATATGCGTATATTTCACTGTCTATCTGTCTATGACTATAGTGCAGGGAATTATCGCTTATACCGATCTTTTCCAGACAAACCCTTGTTAGTACCACTATATATCAATGTAGATAAATAAGTTTATGAAAATTTTCTCGATGACTATTATAGTCCATCCAACCATAAATTACGTTACACAAATTTCAAGATTTTTTGGCCCCTTCCCCGTTCTTGTCACAGCTGGTCATATTCGTGTGAGACTCCTCCCTCCCTATTGAGACGTCATATATTTTGGAATTTTTCATCAAGAAATTATTAAATTAAAACTGCAGTTCCGTAAACATTGTTAGGAGTGCGGTACTCGAATTAAAATGCCGTTTGGAATTACTATAGAATTTATTAGAACTATACAAACACGTGTAACAGGTACAAATATAACTAACTAATAACACGCGCAAAGTCCGTCACTATATCGCTTATCGAATGTACACGTCTTGCTTGTATCGTAATCGTTGCTTGACTGCCTCTTCCCTCCCGTCGGGCATCCCTTTTATTTTGTACAAATACCATATGCCTCGACGCAAAACAATAACAACAAGGATTAGTTCGACATGCCTGCCTAATAACGGCCATAAAACAGGTACAATAACAATAGAATGTTTTTCTTAATTACTCATTCTAAACACAAAGTAAACAAAAGAAGTGCAAATGCGAACCGGGTTTATGGCAGGCAGATGTGCATTTACTTTTTGTCGGCATGTAACAATATATTAGATTTTGAAATGTGACGTCACGTAATTTAGGACCCCTCCCACCCCTTGTCACACAATGTCACACTTCGTATGACGTAATTCATGGATGGAACTTAAGAATTAAATTTAGAGTAGTTTTTTGTAGTCTATGGACGATGAACTATTAGAATAACTAACCATAGGTTACAACCATTGGTTCACAATATTGAACTAAAAGAAAGGTTTCATTTTTCCAAGCGTAAATTAGTCAATTAGTTCACTCGATCAGCGCACAGCGCGCCAGTCACTTTGCGTAGTTCACGAACTATTAAAAACAGTGATCCGATTGTTAACAAATCGAGATGAATTTTTAAATTATTGTATAATAATAAGAGCGCAAATTAATAAAGAGAAATATAAAACAGTAAATTACATAACGATATAAATGTAGAAATAAATAAATAGCATAAAATGTAAAAAAATACAATTTAAATGATGAAAAACGTCCGAGAGAGGGAGAGAACAAGAAACGCAGAAAAACTTATAGGCCAAAAAAATGTTCTAAATATGCACAATAGGCTGTCTTATCGCTAAGAAGCGATCTCTTCTAGGCAACTCGTGGCAGGAAAAAATGGAATCAATTAATTTTAAAAAAGTCCGATAACACCTTAAAAGTCGAAGTAAGGTATATTATAACAAAAAAAAAACAACAGTAACCTACTAATTATATCATCTTGTTTCAAAAGACATTTTAGAACTAATAGAAATTACATATACATCATTCTATTTGTTAGATCTGCTAACCGATAGAAGATATGAAAAATTCCTATGACCGAACAGGCCTAGGTGAACCAGTTCAGTGACCGAATTGAACTTGAAAAGAGCGCTCACTTCAATGAGCGAGCAGGCACAAGACTCATTTGGAGGGAAGGCGTCTTCAATATGCTGATTTGCAAAAAAATTGTGTCATTTTATTAAAATTAATTTCCTTAATAATTTAGATTACATTTTGCATACTTGAACTGCAGGTGCAATTCATATATAATAATAAAATCTAAAGGTCAAGTTACAATTAAGAATTAGTTTACACGTATCCGTCTTAATCATCTTAATGCCAAGTTCAATTACTATTTGAAAGTAACTGCTAACTGAATGAAATCTTATACTAATTTATAAAGCTGAAGAGTTTGTTTGTTTGTTTGATTGAACGCGCTAATCTCAGGGGAACTGCTAGTCTGATTTGAAAAATTCTTTCGGTGCTAGATAGCTCATTTATCGAGGAAGGCTATAGGCTATATATCATCACGCTAAGACCAATAGAAACGGAGCACTAATGAAGGATGTTTCAAAATCGAGAGGTTTTGAAAACACATTCCACGCGGACGACGTCGCGGGCAGAAGCAAGTAATCTTATAATAGTATTTATTAAAATATATTTAAAACGGCTAGTTTAAAAAAATCGAATTTCAATGTGATTTTTTCACTAATCGATAGCAGTTTGATATGTTGGAAATCCCGCTGGGATTGTCCCGGGAGCTGTTTGTAGTTCTTCACGGGCATAAAATTAGCTTATTCTAACACAGTTTTCACTTAAACGTGGACAAGTCAAGCGTGGACATACCATAGTAGTAGTGTTATGATAACAATTAATAACAACTAGTGGTCGCCCGTGCTCGAAATTCGACCATAATAATTAATGTCAAAGACAAGACTTCTATAATCACAGATTTCGCCAAGGCAACAATAGTCAAAAGAGTATATATGCGTGTGTGTGTCAAATACACATTAGTGTGTGTAATGTTTTTTATTGATTTAATGTATTTTTATGCATAATTTAAAAAAAAATATAAGCATTCGTCGCTTCTGCTCTATATAAACTATAAGTGTGCGAAATTTCATACTCCTCCGTCCGCGAAATTCTCATAAAAAGGGATACAAAGTTTTTGCTTCACTTATTAATGGAGTAGTTTTATGATAACAACTAGCTGTGCCCGCGACGTTGTCCGTATGGAATTTGTTTTCAAAATCCCCCGATTTTGAAACATTCTTCATTGGTGCTCCGCTCCTATTGGTCTTAACGTGGTGATATATATCCTATAGCCTTCCTCGATAAATGGGCTATCTAACACTGAAAAATTTTTTCAAATCGGACCAGCAGTTCCTGAGATTAGCCCGTTCAACCAAACAAACAAACTCCTCAGCTTTATATATTAGTATAAGATTAATAACAACATCGTTTTATTTATGATTTTTTAAATTTGAATTTTATTCAAAGAAATTGAATTTAACTCAGACCATAGGCATCCTAAAATACCAATCATGCAATTCCATTTCTATTCCAATCATACAACTGGTATTGCAAAAATAACATATATTGTGCAGAAAGTAAGATTTAACTTGAACTTTTCAAATCTTTTACTAACCACTTAAAATGTGGACCAAGGTCCGTTTCTAGACGGAATCGTGACTTCGTGTAAGGATGGGCTCTCTATCGATGAATGCCGATGCCTCAGGCACAGATCGAAGATGAGTGTTAATACAGTACCTTTAATTAAGATGTCTTCCGTTATCGATGCGGATATATGGTTCATACACCAATGCCAGTGCCAAGCTTGTAAGGAATTCATGGTAGGACATCAGGTCATTATTATAACTATAATAATATTTTTCTTTCCTTTCTTTTACTGTGTCTTGGTCTTATTGAGCATGCACTGTTTGACACAACTCTATTAATTCTTCGAAAAGTAATTCTGTAACATGCTTCTGTATAAAACTTATAAAAAAAGAATTTGAGATGTAAATAGAATAAGATATATAAAGAAAAACAATTTTTAACTAGACGTGTTGCTGGGGAGTTTCTTTCCGCTTCTTCTCCTTAACAGCAATAACACGTTGCGAAGCGGTATACATAGAATAGGAAGAAAAATTAAATGTTAACTTATATGTATGACCTTCAAAAAGTCTTTTCCAATGCAACTTATTTTAAATAAAAACTTTTGAATTTTGAATTATTTTTTTACAGCATGTTTTGCTCCTTGAAATCCTTAAATTAAACCTACACTAGTGGTGATGCTTAAGAGCGACCTTCACCAATCTGAGAATCAATCAAATGAGACATATTTTTTATCAAATTATATTGATTTATAAACACGCCTAGAATAGCTTGCCAATCGAAAAGTGTTCATGACTATTTTTAATTAAATAAATTAATTTTAATCCATTCTTTTTAATCATAACCTTCACTCTTTTGATAACTGAACAAATTAATTTCGAACTGATGGTTTTTAGCATGGAGAATATGCTTTGATAAGTTTGCCTACTTATTTCTGTTTATGGCTACCTGCCAAGCAAATATGAACAGATAAGACCAGCATGAGTTATATTTTTTATTTAAATCATAAAGTTAACAAAATATTTATACTGTTTATTCTATGTAGGTATATATTATTATTTACAAATTAAATAATTTTTAAAATTAATTCACAAAATATTCGAGTCGTTTTAGTATTACGCCAAAAGGAAGGTTTGTACTGAAAATCAGCGTTGTGTCGGATATTATGCCGGCACAGCAATAAGCTGAGTGCAAACATTGTTTGCTGAAAATGCGGCGTATTATTCTCAAAATATGTTTTTTTATTTTTAAGATACATATCAGCAATTTATGTACAACGCTATTTCTTCAAATATTTTTTTTGATTTTTTTCTTTCTTTCTATAAGTCAACTACACCGTTCTGTTAACCAATAAAAATTGGTATCATAAGAAAGATAATTTAGTTACAAAAATAACCGTCTAGGCTTGCTTGCAACAAACCGTTTATGGAATATTATTGCCATGCTTTGAAGACTTCAAAAATAGCCTTGAACACTTTTCGATTGGCTAGCTATCATAAGCGTGTTTACAAAGCAATATAATTTGATAAAAAACATCTCATCTGCTCATCAGATGGGAGAAGGTCGATTTTCAGCATCTCTTAGACTAATAGAAAAGAAATGCATGTTATCACGCCTGTTTCCCATGGGAGTAGACAGAGACTATGGATCTCCGCTTGCGACGATCCTGACAAACAACTTTCGCTTCATCTACTATCATTAAAATGTCATTATATTCACCTTTATTTGAGAGGCTTCTTACCTTACCTCTTTTTATCTGATCAAATAGCAGAAGTGATTCTGTATTTGTGTGCATCACGCGTCGTCGTGGTCTACCGCCACGAACTCCACCATTTACGATGCTGTCATATACTCGATTTGTGATTCTACTGTCATCCATTCGCTCTATATGGCTTATGGTCGGTTCCTATATATTTTTTCTTAATTCAAAATAAGATAGACAGGTAACACTTTAATGTACACCATTACAGAAACCTTACGAACTAGTATTACTGTAATTGTGTACAAAGGGCGGTCTTATCGCTAAAAAGCGATCTCTTCCAGACAACCCGTGACAAGAATGTTGCTGATTACGAGTGGCGACGGTGGTATACATAATTATTGTACGATTACTTACAGTTCTATAATAAATATATATATATATATATATACGTAGTAATTAAATGCAACTATTTAAACATAATAAACATATAGTTATAAAATTACAAATTCTTTGCAAATTTATATTCCAGATATTATTTCCTGACCATGTTCTTAAATGTTAATAGAGATTTTGCTTGTCTACTGGATAAGTTCCACTGGAGAACACCATTTGAAGGTCTTAATACATATAAGTTAAAATTTACTTCCTATTCTATGTACACTGCTTCGCAACGTGTTATTGCTGTGAAGGAGAAGAAGCGGCAAGAAACTACCGAGCAACACGCTAGCTAAAAATTGTTTTTCTTTATACTTCTTATTCTCTTCATATCCCAAGTTCTTTTTTTTTATAAGTTTTATACAGAAGTAGCAAACAGTGCTTACTCAATAAGACAAAGCCATATTACTATTCATTCACCATCAGTTGAATTTTGACATTACTTGTATGGAGCTCATGTCAAGTTTTAACTGATATTAGGGCAAATGAACGGTCGGTAAGATATAGGAATCGGGCCTTAAAGAGATAAAAGCAAAAATTGCTACACTTGCACACTTGAAATTATTTAATTTTGTTAGTTTAATGTCATTCACATAAGACCTGGCCAAGGACCCAATATCAATCATAATCAATAGATGCAAATAAAAATATTGCACGCCAATAAAACTTATCTGTTATAGGCTTCGCTGGTTTCAATAGAATTGTATAAACAAACATGTTTTTATTAACCATTCAAATTTATATTAAATTTAATGTAGGAAGTCCGGTTTAGACAATACTTTGGTAATGAGTTCGGCTTCGATGACCTCTTTACGGTATGTACAGTTCTGAGTGCTTACTTAGTCCAGTCATAAAGCCTAAATATTTTCTGACAAAAAATACACCGACTTCAAGAGTAATTAAATTTCAAAAAATAAATTTTTCTATAAAATTTTGAAGTCAGTGCTAAGCAAAACATAAAAATTACCATATACATTGTTACAACAACACATTGACTTAAACCAATTTTTTTTATATTTTACTATATATCTCTATTTTATTAATAATTATTGTGGAGACTTCTTTTGTTTTTGTTCAATATTGACCTCAGTTAAAAAAAAAATATATATATAAAATTGTATATGTATATTTTAATTAGCTGTTTGAGCCATTTTTTAGTTTTATTATGTAAATTATTTTTTAGTGGAAACTTGATTGATATATATGTATTAATTTTGTGTTTTATATTCAAGAATATTAATTATTGTATGTTTCCCAAACAAATTAAATAAATAAATAAAAAAACAAAATTTGTTGCAAAATATAGTAATTTTTATGTTTTGCTTGGCATATTTGCTGGCAGCTTTGCTGAATCGAGCGCAACAAAAACATCAAAATTAGTTAAGAAACAACAAAGTTACGGCCGAACATACATAATATATATATTTACACGAAGAATTGAGAACTCCTCCTTTTTTTGAAGTCGATTAAAAAAGGAGTCAGTCTTGGAATGAAAGCCAATAAGATATAAATTTATATTTTTTTTATTTACAAATTCTTTTTATTGCATTTGTTCAGCAGACAGGCAGACCCTGTTGGAAAGCGGTTACTATTGTCTATGGACATTTGTAACACCAAGGATGCTACCAAAGTGCTGCCGCTCTCTAACGGGAGACTGGAAACTGGCCACTAATGCCGGAACGCAACTCAAGTTTGTTATGGCGGCATACTCTAGACTAGGGGAGGTAGCCATCCACATGGACAAATCCTTACCACTTGGCTGTGGGTTGTTTTGTCGCCTCTTATGACAGGCCGCTCGGCCGCAGTACATTGTATTTTTCTCCGTTCCTGTACGGTAAAATATTCTAAAAGTTGTCTCAAAAGTCTCAGAAGGTCTTAAGATATTCGAGCTTTTTTTATTTGTCGAATTGCAAAAGGTTTAATTAAGAGTACTAAAGAGTTCCATTTTATTCTGTTTCTTGCTGTTCTTAACCAAAGAGCTCCTGCTCTTTGTTTAAGGTCGTCTTCCCACTTCGTAATTTATATTCCTCTGCTCATTTTACCTTGTCTTGGATGCCATTCTATAATTGGTCTTGTATCTCTATACACAAAGTCAACTACAATCAGACTAAATTCTTCCTGATCATATTTGTTTTTTTTAACAAAAACAAAACCGACTTCACATTAAAACAAAAAAATAAATATTTAACCGATTTCTTTCTACATCTTGAAGTGGGTTCCAAATAAAACATAAAAGAACAACAACAAATTTACAAAATATAGTATTTTTAATATTTTACTTGACGCCGACTTTAAGATTTTGTAGAAAGAAGTCGGTTTTTTTTGGTTTTTAAAATGAAGTCGGTTTTATTTTTTGTTAAAAAAATATTTTTTACTTTTAGTTGCGCAAATACTTCAACAGCTTTAAAAATAATATATTAAGCATCCGTAGAAATTGTACAACTGGCACGCGTATACAAACAAGTTTTTTTTTGGAAAAATGTAGGCTCTCGGCGTTTTTTAATAAGGGTTACTCTCGATTTCTCTGGGATCCAGTCATCAGATTCTGACTTGGTGACCATGGAATCGCCTCGGGAATATATACTTTCGATCAAAGAAAAAAAATCATAATCGGTCCACAATTGCCGGAGAAATCGCGTAACGTGGATATAAAACAATAAGGGTTATTCTAGATGTCCTTGGGATCCAATCTACTCATCAGATCATGTCTTGGTGACTATGGGATCAATTCGGGAGTATATCCTTTCGATTAAAAGCAAAATTTTGAAAATTGGTTCACAATTGACGGCCGAACATACAAAAAAAATCTGTGTGTGTGTGTGCAGTTCACGCACAGTCGAAGTGAAACTTCAAGCAATATACGCACACATAATTCTTCTTTAACTTTTATTAATATAAATATAATTCCTTTAGCCTACATCCGTCAACATATTATAATTCAAAAAATTCAATCTAAATTACACTTTAAATCACTAGCATAAAGTTCAAAACTCAATGCTCTATTAGGCACAATTTCCTTTGATCTACATATAAAGGAATATCTGACTTAAATATATATAGATAGAGCTAAAATTTATTTGAAATCTTTTAAGTTTTATTTAAATCGAAAATTAATGCTAACGGGTAAAGAGAAATGTGTTTTATTTCTAATAAAATAAGGTTGAATTTTATGTGTTTATTTTTTTTATTAGTGTCAGTTTTTCGTTTCATCGATTATCAAATCACAACGATTTTAAAGAAGTTTCACTTTAAAAAAAAGTAACAGACGAATTGTATACTTCGCCTTTTTTGAAGTCGGTTAAAACTAGCTTGTGCCAGCGAAATTTCGTAAGTATTCTAACCGCGAGGAAATGGGTGGCAGTACCAGAAAGCGCGACTGCAGGACCATCTTTTAAGCTACGTTCGTCTAGGATGCAGCCTACGCGAAGCCACAGATCGGCCATCGAGAGTTGCTGTGTAGGCATCGGTTGGGAAGCCTTCAAAATCACGTCACCGGAGGATCGTCGCCCTTCGACTTGAAGCCGGGGCAAACAGTATTTAGTTCAATACTCCATTCAACTCCACCCTGGCTGGGTCGTCTATTCCACGGAAACAACATAATTTATTGGAACGAAAAGTATTTTAAATCTCAAACCGGGATACCAGTTCTGTATCAAGTTTCAATCAAATCTATTCAGTAATTTTCATGTGATAATTGAACAGAGCGGCATATAACAAATCAAAAATTGTGTTTTCGGTATCTCCTGATCCGAATTAGAACTTTTTATTTTCTTTTTTTAATTTGAACTTGACTTGTTGCGTACCGGAACGGAGAAAGAATAATACAATTTCGATCGGAAGAGGCGACAAAACAATCCACAGCTAGGTGTTAGGGTATCTGCCCTCCTGAATGGCTACCACCCCTGGTCTAGAGTATGCCGCCATAACAACCTTGAGTCGTGCTTCGGCATTAGTGACCAGGTTCCAGATTCCCTCAAGAGAGCAACAGCGCATTTGTAACGCCTTTGGAGTTGCAAATGTCCATAGGCGATGGTAACCGGTAACTATTAGGTGGGCTGTCTGCCTGTCGACTGAACTCATGCAATACAAAAAATTAAAATCATTTTTTATATTTTATCTTTTATTGCATAGCTTCGCGTTTGACTGACATTGCGCTTGTCAGGTGAAAATGCAGACTAAGGAGGAGCACGTTTACCTGGAAGATACCTGTTCACGCGAGACTTGAAGAGACCTAGATTGTATTCTTCAGGAAAAACAGATGACGGTAAAGATCACTCTTCAGCGGTACGTATGATAAAAGTCGAAGCATAGCGTTTACAATTTTATAAATACATTGTAAAAACTCGAGTGCTCTAAATGCTTCTACATACAGACTTGTTATATTATAGATTGGTGCCAAATAATCCATAAAAAGTAATAAACATAGTTCAATAGTTATCCTTGTTACAATTACTTTTATTAACATACAGACCAAGTAATTAAGAACTCTGAATGGCAAAACTCAATTAACGTATGAATTACATACGTTTTATAAATACAACATTACACATTAAACTTGGCTTTTGACCTTTATTTATTTTAATACTTGGTAAGAGCTATCAATATTATCGGAAGCTTGTATGGACCGCAGTAATGACTGCAAGGTCAAGTGATGCGCTCTCCAAAGCTTATACGATTTGTGTACTAAAGGACTTGTTTATGCTGTAATGAACAATTCGTAATGTAATTTCTTACTATGGTCATGTAGGAAGAACATTAAGGATTGACCACCCAATAATTAAATTTTAAGATATATAGATAAATAACTCTTTATTGTACACCAAAGCATAGATACAAAGATATAGTAAAATACAAGAGATAGTCCCGTCTGTTTACTATCTCTTGTATTTTACTATATCTTTGTATCTATCCTTATCGCTAAAAAGCGATCTCTTCCAGGCAGCCCTTGGTGGTGCAGTTTATAAATAATAATAAATGATAAGTACACACAAAGTACAAGAACAATATAAATATATATACATATGTATATACACATACGTATATATACAAATGACAATACTAACAATTTAAATAAGTAACATTATTTTAACATTCTTAATTTTATATTTATTATTGACTTATATATAATATTGTTACGAGTCGC
Source organism: Dendrolimus houi (assembly GCA_039645545.1). Lineage (NCBI taxonomy): Eukaryota > Metazoa > Arthropoda > Insecta > Lepidoptera > Lasiocampidae > Dendrolimus > Dendrolimus houi. The sequence continues at coordinate 18,447,435 of CM077134.1, read as the reverse complement.
GAGACTCAAATTAAAATGCCGTTAGAATTACTATAGACTTTATTAGAACGATACAAACACTCATAACACAGGTACAAATATAATCGAATATAACAAGTCCAAACGTAATGCAGAAGGTCGTAATTCGATAAAACGCGCAAAGTCCGTCACTTGTCAGATTCCCGATTGTAGTACACGCGTCTCGCTTCGTTCGTGGTTCTCGCTCGACTGTCTCCCCCTCCATCAGGTCATCGTTTTATACTGCACAAATGCAATGCCCCCGTATCTAAGTCGGATTAATCCTCCACACCCGGCTAATGACTCGGCCGCAAACTTCCATAAAAGAGTACAATAGGCTGTTTTGTAGTCGCAAATTTTAGACACAAAGTAAACAAAGGAAGAAGGTCATAAAAGAGTTACAATTAGTTTAAATGCTGGCAAGTAATAAATATGCTTTGTTTCAGATATACTAATAATAATAATATAAACTTTATTTCAGACCGGGGTCCATATTTAGTTAGTGTGTTAGTTACAATTATCTTATAAATTAATGTTAGTGGTGTTAGTAATATTATATTTAACACAAATTCTTAAACCTATAGCCACTTATTTTAAGCCGATGACTACCGCTATCCAATATTCTTGGAAGGGGCAGTCAAATCTAACCGCAATAGCCTTCAGAAGGCAGTTGGTGCTGCCGCGCAATCATTACATCAGCGAAGCGGATTTTTTGCGGATAATCGCATTAAAACCGTCTGTGCGGGCCTCCGCAAACATACCAGACGCACTACAGTGCCGCGGCAACCCCAACAGCACTTTGAAAACATTATTATATTGTACTTGTAGGGCGTTGATGGCTCGTTGCGTATAGTCCACCCACAGGCCGTTAGAGTATGATATGCACGTGGATTTTGTTTTTGTCGGGACCTGAGTTGTAACAATATAATAAAAACTATTTCTTTATTTATAACTTTATTAAAACCTTTAGAAGTTTAAATATTTTAATTAAGATCAATTTAATCTACGTGGTAGAACCATGCTGGAATTGTTATCTTGATTATATATTGTGGCGAATACACGTAGCGGAATTTCTCCCCCTTAAGAGTAGAGCTTATGCTGCGCCTTAACAAGAGAGTTTGGTGCACGGCCCAGCTGAGTGGAAGGGGAGCCTTGGAGGCAAATATCGGTTTACGTGCTGGCGCTGCAGTGGGTCGTCGGTGGTTCGACGCGTAGATAAAGAAGATACTGGTATGAGTTTCGGAAGCGAGTACCGATGAGTCCGATGAAACTGCGGCAGGATCATTGGAGGCGGCGCTGTGCGGATTACGGCGTGAGGTAGCAGACGGACATTGTGGGCAATCTGCAGGCGTCTTATTAAGAAACGCCAAAATGGTCATGCGTGTTGGCAGAGTCACGCGGAAGGAAGAACGGATGGACCCTAGAATGAGCCTCGGAGCAAAGCAGCATGGGTGCGTTGAAGCTACGCATAGGATTATTGAAAGTAGCGCAGAAGACGTTGTGGCAGGACAACTCGTTGGAGAGCACCGGGCATCCTCCGAGTGCCGCATTGTTGAGGGGACATCGAAGTGGTCATGCGCGAAGTTGAAGTCGCTCATGCGAAGGAAGAGGAATCGTCGTCATGTAAGGGCCGTAGGAGTCACGCATTACAGCGAAGCGACGTACACCGGATAAGGAAGAAGCCTATGAGCTGGTATGTGTCATCTATAGATTCGTGACTGTTGTCGAGTGTTTTTTCCCGGACTTCGAAAACATAACGGACTGATTGTTGAATGTGAATACTTGTATTGAATTAAATAAAGACACATTCTCATTCTAAATTCAAAGGGCGCGGGTTTGAGTCGTGGCCGGAAAGTATGCACCACTTAGGTCATTGTACATCGAGATAACCGATGTGTCAAACCTGCCAAGACGTCATGGACAAGCGTGGCGGGTATACTGTCCGTTCCCTAACAATAGGCGGCCCGAGCCCAGCAGTAGGACGTTAATGGACTGTTATTATACGTTCTATTTGGATCGATGTTTACTTCCAATCCCGGAACCCACCGCACGTTACAATATTCTTTAGGAAATAATCTTGCATGCTGCCGTCCTTCACAATTAGACGCGGCCCATCGCCGTGCATTATGTTATGAAGTTTGATTATGCAATAACAAACCTCGGCGCCCATCTGAACTAGATCGATGGAGCACACGCATCACTATAAATATGTACAGAGTCATCAACACGTTATCAGTCATACAAACATCATCTGTTTGATCAGTAGTCTCCTCAAAAAAAAAAAATGAAACTGGTAAGATTATATTTAAAAAAAGAAACAAATCTGTTGAAATAAATAGTGCATATCAATAAATTTATAATAAAAGTATTTTCGACATGTTTATATGTTGTAAAAAAGTACATTTCGATGCAAGGACACTTAAATTAGCGTAATTTAGTCAAGCTCACCGTCTCTACTGAGTCCCAAACAGATTGTTATATATTAAGGATTTAAGTAAACAACGAGGAGAAAACGATATTTATGAAATAATCACTCACCTTAAAAATATTACAGATGTAAATAAAATATTTGAAATGAGTGCAGAAATGGAGAAAGTATACAAATTCCTCCGGCTGGGCGTTCTGTCGTAAGACGCGACAAAACAACGCTCAGCCAGGTTCTAGGGCATTTGCCCGTCTGATTAGCGATCACTACTGATCTGAAGTATGCCGCCATAACAACCTTGAGTTGTGTGCCGGCCAGTAGCCAGGTTTCAGCCCCCCTTTTGAGACTAGCAGCACATTGTTAGAACCTTTGTGTTACAAATGTCCATAAGTGACGATCACTGCCTTCCATCAGTGGGCTGTCAGCTTACCTACTGTGCTCCAAAAATAAAAATATCTCAATAAAAACTCATCTAAATATTTTTGTTAACATACTTCTTATATGAAAATATATCAATTTAAAATATAGTCCACGAAAATGAATAACAGTATCTAATAAAATATAAAAAATCAATTAAATAACAACTTGCAGATTGTTCCCTTAATAAATTCACAAACCTAGAAACAACAAAACACGTCTTTGCAATTCAATTACTGATTCTACTTACAGATTTACATTGTAATAACCATTGCAAATCTCTTAAATTACAGTTCTTCATATTAGCCGTGACTGCGTTGTGCAATGGAGCTAAATTGGATCGAACGTACCTTCCACCGAACGCGAAAACATCTGGTGGATCCGACTCTATTCTCCAAACCCCGTTATCTCAGCAACCTTTGCAAAATGATCCAGCTAGGAACTTTCCTTTAAATAGCTTCTCAAGGAACGAGCAAATTGGAGCTGCTGGACTCGGTCTAGCAGACCAAAGCAACATTTACTCCTCTGGTATTAACGGAATACAAGATGCTCAATACCAAACTGGATTCAACAATTTGGGTGGTTATGATGCCAAACCTGAAAGAGCTCAAGCTGCCTTCGAAAGGAATGCAGCTATCCTTCGTCAGAGCAATGAGAACGATGGTGATAAATATTCATTTGCATATGAAACTGAAAATGGTATTTACGCCGAGGAAAATGGAGTAGCTACGAACGGCGTTGAAGCTGAGGGTGGATTTACTTACACTGGCGATGATGGCAAGGTCTACACTATCAGGTTAATTTTCTTAAATTCTTTTTGTTCCATCTGACAATTATTTAATCTCAAATGCTGTTATAGTTAGCCTAGCTGTATAATTAATTATTTTTTGACCTATCGTCAGCTTTTCCAACTATCAGTCTATTGTCTTGGCCAAAATATAATCAACCACATCAGTGGACACTAATCCACTTGTTGACCTACTCATATTAATTAATGAAATAATTATATCTTATTTTCTACATTTCAGATATACCGCTGATCAAAACGGTTTCGTGCCTCAGGGTGAGCATCTCCCAACACCTCCACCTGTCCCTGAAGAAATCTTGAAAGCTCTTGAACAGAACGCCCGTGATGAAGCTGCTGGAATTTACGACGATGGTAATCATCGTTATTTTTATTAAACAGTCAAACTTTCGTGTACTTTGAATGTTGTCAACATTTATTTTTGTGTAGCTTGTAAAGCAAATAAATTTCACCTCAAAAACTGACTATCACTATACTTATATATTAATACAAATATTTTTCTTATAGGCACCTACAACGAGGCCAAATATGCCAACGAAGAAGCACGAGGTTATGATTTCAATGCCAACAACCAATATTCCAACGCAAACAATCAGATCAACACCGAAGCTATTGTAGTTAACTCTGCTAATCCTTCTGGTCCTAGAACTAGCTTCGGCACACCCGTAGCTGGCAGCATCACTCCAGGATTTGGTAGAACAACGAACTTCGACAACACCGCTCCTGATTTTAACACTGCTGCTGACTTCGGCAAAACTAGCCGAACCTACGAAAACAGAAACCCTGTTCCTTCTTTTGGCTCCAAGAACCTTTCTTCTGGTAACAACGCTCCTTCTTTTGGTTTTAATTCTCCCTCTTCTGTTGCCAGTTCCCTTTCTTTCAACAGTAACACACTCGCTGTTCCTACATCTGCCTTCAGTAGATCTGGTCCAGCAGCTTCTCCTGTATATGGTCCACCCACCACTTCTGGCATATCTACAACTGGTTTCAGCAGGACAGCACCCACTTCTGAAAACAATTCACCAGCATTCGGGCAAAGAACTGTAGGAGTTTCAGCTACTTCTGACAATATCAGAGCTGATGTAGAGAAAGCTTACTTACCTCCTTTCCAGAGGCAAACAAATCAAAATGGAAGGACGCAAAGCTTTAACGAAAAGGATGGTTATCGGTATTAGATGTTATTTTATTGACCTATTTAAATAAATTTTTTGAATGAAGTTTAATGCGACGTTTCCTTTCTTTGTCCTGCGGGTCCAAAACAGTTCGTTTTCGCAGATCCATATGACGAACATGACAAGTATCAACATAAAACTTTATGCTATGTCTTACATCTACCAGTATATCTAGACACGTGTCAATTTCAATAAGCGATTCTCCAATGACAATCGCTTTAGGCTCTCTGAGTTTATTTCTAGTTGTCATAAATACTATAAGACGGCCTCTGTGGCTGAGCGGGCTAACCCTTTGCCGGCTTACCTCACTGCAACGCAGAGGCTCCGGGTTCGATTTCTGGTATAGTAAATTTCGGAAACGTATTTTCTCCGTTATTTACAATGGTCTGGGTGTCTGGGATCGGTCCCAGAATGGTCCGTTGTACATTGCCCAAAACACAAGCGTAACTTGCTTAATTTGGGGATATACAGTGCGTGTGTTTATCTGCCGACAAAAAAAAATATATATATATATATATATATATATTAAAATGTATATTAAAACATACATTTATAATATGTTTCGAAGATACACTAAAATTAAGAAACATTTTAGTATAATAGATAATTCCTGCAGTATATTAGCATCACATAAAAAAATATAACAAGTACAATGTATTCAACTTTCTGGAAAATGAAATATAATTTATATATTTACCCTATAACTGGGAGAAATAAAAATTGTGTGCAGTTCACACGCAGTAGAAGTAAAACTTCAGAGAATATACTCACGGCTAATTCTTCTCTAAATGTTATTAATATTAATAAAAATAAAGGATTTCCTTTAGCATACATCCGTCAACATGTTATAATTTCAACTAAACTTCTCAAGTATCACTTTCAATTTTTCACCGTTTTAGTCAAAAAAATATTATCAGTTTTATTTCGGTCCAAATTGGACCTATGTTTAATCATGAGTCTTATTGACTCCCTAATCTGTATTGCACAATGTAAATCTCGTATCTCATTCTCTCGCAAGTTTAGTCCTACAGATTTATGTGTTATCTCTTATTAGTGTCGCTTTTTCGTTTCATCGAGTTTCAAATCACAACGATTCTAAATAAGTATCACTTCAAAAATATTTTTTTATGGGCAACCAAAAATTCAGATGTGCAGAACAGATGACAACGCAATATACGCATTTTCCTATAAAATAGTATCTGCGCAAAACTTCTCAACTAATCATGTGAGATCATTTAATTGAATGAATATTCATGTAAACTATAATATATACAATGCTTCTGTATGTTCACTTTTTAAGTAGGTATTAATTCTGAGAGTGTAAAACGTGATTTAATAAAGTCAAATGTGAATTAATGGTTAGATGGCGTCAGTGATGATATTTTCATCATTGAGCTTCATTTAAGGAGTAGTTAGATGGTTACACGGATAATTAACTAATTAAGATTAATTAGTTAGTAAGAAGTGAAGCTTAATATTTTCCCTATTTATGATTAATGAAACTTATATACTCAACTCTGAGTGTCACAATTAGTATAAAAACTAATAATAATCTAAATACGGCGGATAAACACACACAAAATATTTCTAAGCCAAGCATTTTTTGTTGTATTACGTAGTACTACAAGTATCGATAGAAAATTCTTAGACTTCAAATCTGCGCTACTTTATATCCCGGGAATCCCGCGGGAATTTTCCTGGGAACAATTTAACATTTTAAATCGTTCCCAGGATTTCTCAGGAGTTCCCAGATTAAGAAAAAAATCGAATTCCAATGCGATTTTTTCACTGATTGATAGCAAATTTTATGTAATAAAATGTATGATATTTTTTATCCCGGGAATCCCGTGGGAATTCCCGGGAGTGAATTAAAGTTGTTCGGGTGCATAAAAATTAGCTTATTCCGACACAGTTTTCACTAAAACGATAGTTTACATTCTTTTTTAAATATTGCGTGCGGTACTTTATATCCCAGGAATCTAGCGGGAATTTCAAGTCAAGCGTGGACGAAGTCGCAGGCATATCCTAGTATCATATAGCATTACACACATAAATCGACTTACCATAGTTTAGATAGTTTTCTTATACCATGTTTCTTCTTGCAAGATAAGTAAGTAGCCAGAAAAAAAGGAACTGGCCATTAGTGTAGTTTACGTAGAGTGTAGATTTTTATACTGGATGAGTTTACGTAGATTTATGTAAAGCTTACTTGAGAAAAAAAAACAAAGACATTGAAACTAAAATACATTATGTAGCAAATCACTGCCAACGGGGAGCGTGCCCTGGCTGGCTGCACTGCCACGCTGTATGGCAATACTTATTTGTTGTGCGAAATATAAGCCAGTCTCCTGATCACGGGTAATGTCAAAGAGTTTCTTACATATGTCTTTAAAGAAACTCTTTGTCGACGGGCCCCACGGGCATAATGTTTCAACCCCTAACGGCGCAAATATGGACCCTTAAGTAAAGGTTACATTTGGGGCCGTTTGGGGTTGAAACATTAGACTCGTGGGATCCGTCGGCAAAGAGTTTCTTTAGATAGACGAGATCTTCTTCCTGCGCTTTTTAAACATGACAACTCGTAGATTATATATTATTACTAGCTGACCCGGCCACGCGTTGCTGTGGCTCAGTAAAAAAAATATATAATAAATTAAAATAAAACCTATACTATCTTTCAAGTTGGATCAAACTGCACACGGTGTGCAAATTTGATTAAATCGGTTAAGTAGTTTAAGAGTCTATCGCGGACAAACAACGTGACACGTAATTTATATATATATATATATTAAGATTTAATTAATTTACGTAGCTATTCTTGATTTGGAGGTGTAGGAGTCAATTGAAAAAAGAACCAGGAGAGGCTGGTTGCTAGTGACCGCCTTTTTATTTTTTTAATTTATATTAATTCATTAAAAAAAAGCATTTGTGTCTGAAATATTAATACGTAGTCATAATTACAATTATAAAAAATTCAAATTCACAATAAACATTATTAATTTTACAAAAATATGTCAATAGGAAGGCATTTTTATATATTCATATTATTATTTAAGCATGTATATATTTAACTTTAGGTAAGTAGGTAGTTTGTTGAAAACTTCAACAGCCTGATATGTGAAACTGTGCTTTAAAACATTTAGAGATGGCATTGTTTTATTTTTTAAATCTTTCCATCTTGTACCTTCTCTATGTTTTCATTCTTCTTTAATGCTCGACTTCAGGGTCTTGAGCATAGACGCAAGGTTCCTAGACGGTCAGTAGTCTTCTACCGGATACACTTCGGGGAATGTTCCTTAGAACTGCATGAGCTAGTTCCCCCCTCCCCGTTTTACCATTGGACAACCAGACACACCGGTTTACGCCACCGTTACATGGTGGAAACATCACCAGTCAGGACCAAGCGCTTTGCTTTATCGTTTCTGGTGCGCACTTCCGAAGAATGGACTAATTTGCCGGAGTCTGTTTTTCCTGACAAATACAATGTAGGTATTTTCAAGTCACGAGTGAATAGATATGATCTAGGTCAGCTAAGACAGCAGTCAAATACGAACCTATGCGAACATAAAAAAATATTTAATATACAGAAAAAAAGAAAATATTTATTTCTAAAAATGCACACTTATCAATAATTAGATACTACCCCGCGGCAGCGCCGTGAGTCAACCTCTAGCGCGTGCTTCTTGTTTAAAGAGGTTGGTTACAACACACACATACACACATGTTACTGCTATTTGCCCGGAAGATTCACTTCATTTTATATTGCAAACTATCCCATCTCCCGATTGAAATGTATCTATGTCAATTTTCGATATTAAAACTATATATGTACACCAAAATGACCAAATCGACCACATGGACCACACCGACCAAGTCGATGAAATCGGCCACATTGATCACATCGACCACATTGACGAAATCTACCAAATCGACCAAATCGACAACATCGATCACATCGACCAAATCGACCACATCGGCCAAATCCACCACATCGATCAAATCGACCACATCGACCAAATTACAAAAATGATAAATCACAAAAAATACCTATCCTTTCTTATTACCTCAGAAACCTTGACATAAATCTATCCCATTTTCCGGGATGAAACGTATCCCTTGTCCACTGTCATTATTAAAATTACATATATACCGGATTTCAGCCAAATCGGTATAATAGTTTTCCCGTAAAAGCATAACAAACAGAGAGATAAATATATTTTTATCCTGGAAACATCCCATTTTTCGGGAGATAAAGTATCCTATGTTGATCCTCGGCATCGAAAACACACACACACACACACATATATATATATATATATATATATATATATATATATACTGAGTTTCAGCCAAATCGGTCCAGTAGTTTTCCGTGAAAACGGAACAGACAGAGTTACTTTCGCATTTATAATATTAATAGGGATTAGTAATTATAACAATAATAATTGAATTGTGTGCCGCAATTTGCGAAATGAGGTTGGCACTCAGCATTTTGCTGTGCAGAAACGATACGAACGAAACGATTTTCAGTGCCCACCTCCTAAGTCACAAATATCATGCAATGCGTGCGTTAATACTGAATTAGTTTACGGAGATAGTATCTTATTAACAAATGACTTTACGTAGACAGTGTCTTGGTACTGGATGAATTTACGTAAATAGTGTAATAAATAATAAATAAATTGACAGACAAACACACACACTGTATATCCCCAAATTAAGCAAGTCACGCTTGTGTTATGAGTAATATACAACGGACCACTCTGGGGCCGATCCCAGACACCCGGACCATAGTAAATAACGGAGAAAATACGTTTCTGAAATTTACTATACCAGGAATCGAACCCGGAGCCTCTGCGTTGCAGTGAGGTAAGCCGGCAAAGGCTTAGCCCTCTCAACCACAGAGGCCGTCAAGTGTCTTAATACTGAATGAATTTACATATGTTGATAGTGTCTTATTATTTGATAAATGTATATATGTAAATAAATGACTTATTACTGGATGAGTTTACGTATATAATATTACCGGATTGTTATTTCTAGTATTCTTTTACTACAATCTAAATTTAGATTAACGGAAATTACTAAGCAATTATTTTATAATGGAAACGAGATTAAAATTTTTATTACATCAATACTTGTCCTTAACAAGTTGAGTTCGCAGTTCACGGACAGATCTTTAAGTAATTACGATAAGACATTATACGTATTAAGGCTTTAATGTATTGGGAGTATTGATATCGTGAGGCACGCGACCTCCTCTAACGTGTCAAGAGGTATTCATTTTTAACTATAACTTTCGCCACGGTTTCGTCCACCTAAACAAAATCGTAACCTGTATTCAATCTCTATGGAACAGCTTTTTCTTCTTCAGCTAATGAATTTCCATTGTTGGACGTACGTCCAGAGTCTGCGCCACGTATTCGGGTCTCCCGCCTTCCTCATCTATCCCTCATAAGGAACAGCATACACGAAAATTCATAAACAATCGTGGAAGGCGACAGAACAGTGGTAGGATAATTGCCAGTCTGAAGGACTACCACCCCGGTCTAGTGTATTCCATTATATCAACCTACTGTTCCGGCATCAGTGGCCAGGTTCCTGGTTCCCTTTGGAGGCCGGCAGCACGTTGGCAGCACCTTTGTGTTGCAAACGTCTATTGGCAATCATCCTTACAAACTCACTATTTCCCAATAGTAAATTAGTTACGCTTTAAGTTATGTATATGCTACAACGAACATGGCTTGGTCAGATACTCAGCACCCAGACTGAAGTTAATAACGGAAAGTCTGTTTACTAAACTTACTATACCGGGAATCGAACCCGAGCCCGATGTGTTCTAGTTTTTTTTTTATTTGAATAAATAGCGACGTAATTTTTTCATTCCTTATACATTATTATACACAGAGCATATTTTGAGAATTTGTACGCCGCATTTTCAGCGAACAAGGTTTGCACTCAGCATATTGCTGTGCCGGAATTATATCCGACACAATGCTGATTTTCAGTGCAAACCTTCCTTTTGGCCTAAGACCAAAACGACCCAATTTTGTTAAATAATTAATAAAACTAATTCTACTTATGTAATATTTAATTAGTAAATCAAAAAATCAATTTTAATAAAACCAACAATAAAATACTTTGTTACTTCAAAATTAAAATAAATACTCGTGTACGTCGTCTATTGAGTATCGTCTACTTTTCCTCTTTTATTAAATTCTGACCTAACACAGATTGTGTTTTTAGCCAATAATCCATGTTTTTCTCTCCTTTATTCATAATAAACCTTCGTGTTTCATTACATTTGCAATCGGTCAAAGTCCCGCCTACAGTTGTACATCAATTATGTCACTTTCAAATCGTGGTTGAAACAGTTGTCACCAACAATTACTCTGCGGGACATGCAAAAAGTTCAAGGCGCCTACCACCCATATCAACGGCGGACATAAGGCTCATGTCATGTTAATAGCGGGTAAACTGGGTATTGCTATCTACGAAGGGCTTTATTTTAGTCTTGTGATTATTCGGTCACCTGACTGTGCGTTCCCTTTTAGTTCTACCATTCGATCGTTGATCTATTTCACCTTAATAGTACTATTCGAGCATTAGAACTTTTCAATCTTCTTTGTGAGCAAGCGCATCAATTTTGCCTATATTTCATCGGTCGTGAACTACACACTACTAAACATTTCTTTTAGTAGTGTAGGGAACTGGTTCTAATTAGTATATCTTTCATGAACTACTCGAGACTACTTCACTCGTGGTTGAAAGTGTACATGCGCAATCGAGACTGTGCATGTCTGACGGAACGATCAGTTGCGAGCGTACATCATACCCTCTTTTTGTCTCACACATACGCAGATACAGGTTTAGCACGAGTAAAGCCTGGTAGCCTAGGGAAACTGCAAGAACTATAGTAATATGAATTGCCTATTTTTCTGTATTTTATAGAATCGAAAAATATCTGGACCTCGATTTTTTAGCATGTAAAGTTCTGAATGTTTTTCTAATACCATATAATTAATTGAAAATTTGAAATTATAATTGTTTAAATCGACACTTAAAAAAGTATATTTTTCGTTATTACAATTTTAATCATCATAATAATAATTCTATTTTAAAATCTAAATTTGACAATAGTACACAATTTATAAAAAATAAAACTTAAATTCACATAGCACCTGCAAGAACTATGTGGTAGTACAATATATAGAATTTTAATGTATTTTTTATTTAAATAATTTTAAAAATTAATTTACAACTTTCTTCGTCATTGCCTTGCGTATGTTAACCGCTCGTAGTATGACCGCATCTCAATAATGAAATTAAACAAAATAAACACAACTAATAACTTGTTTAGGACATGACAGCTACAATTAGGCTTTTGTCACGCCTTTAGCTTGTGTCACGGTCCCAATACGGTCATTAGAGGTTAATTTTTGGACAGCTTAATGTATATATAGATTATTTTGTGGGTACACTCGACACATCTCAAGTGAATCCTGCGGTGTGCGTTCGAGATGGGTATCTTTTTGGTTGGTGTTTTTTAATTTATTTATATTTCATAGTCAATGGCTAGTGTTAGCTTTTAAGAGTGATATAGAAACTAGTGAATATGTGTTTACAATGACTGGAACTTTGGAGTTTAGGCCGATATTAGACGGTTCATTTCTGTCTTTCAATATGGACCATTCAACCTAAGTGATAAATATAAACATAAACTTGAAACATTCAACGTCAGCGAATTCCTTTCAGTTTTGTGCCTGTCAATTAAATTCGTTCAATTTGGTTAATACATCTAATACCAGCATTACGCGTTGAGGATATTTGAGCAACATCAACAAAATTTATGATTACGTATAATTTAAAGAATTATGAAAATAAACCTACTCTTGCTCTAATGCTGAGGCCACATTTGCGATACGATGTGATGAAAGCTTTAAAGCTACCTATATCTAGGCCGCTTCAAGCAGATGGAGAGATACCTGTAATGTGTTATTTGTAATGAAATTTGTGTTTAATTGTTAATAACGTTACATATTGACAGATAACGTGGCTATGTATACACTAATATGGCTATTGGATAACATTATTTTTAACGCCTTAAATAAGACGCATTAGGTTACAGTCAATATCTTTAATACATCACTAGGCTTGATTTAACAAGCAATAACATATTAAAACATTGTAACGTATCAATTAAAAACTAATACAATAAAGGAAACTTATATTGTATTCTATCTATTATCCCTCAAAACCACAAACAGAATACTGAGCCTAGGTCACCTTCTTTTTTTAGTTTCTTGGGGATTTTTTTTATTTTTTATTGCACGGAGTTCAGTAAACAGACAGACTTCATGTTTAGCAGTTACCATCGCCTATGGACACTTGCAACACCAAAGGGGCTACAAATGCGGGGAGACTGGAACCTGGTCACTAATGCCGGAACACAACTCAAGGTTGTTATGGCGGCATAGTTTAGACCAGGGGTGGTCGCCATCCAGTTGGGCAAATGCCCTGCCACCTTGCTGTGGGTTGTTTTGTCGGCTCTTACGACAGGCCGCCCGGCCGCAGGAAATTGTATTCAAAAACCAAAATTTATTCATTATATATGTATAAAAAGTTTTTACTTTGTGTACTTTTACTTTGGGTGCTGCTCGTAGTTTTGAGGTGGTTGTAGTATTAAAACTGCATTGTCTCAATGTGATTGATATCTTTATTGTTTTCACGTTTAACAAGATTGAAGCCTTATATACTACATTTATGCTAAGTGTGCAAATTCTTAATTATTATGTACTGGCCCCTCTTACAATGAACAATACAAATGCTTACATACTACAATGAATCAAACAAACAACCACATTTTCCACAGGTTAAATATACAAATTATAAACTTAAACAACTAGGTGATAATATTATAACAAGAAAACAATATAACCTGTTGTATAAATATTACGAGAAAACATAATATGTAAAATTAAGATCAAAGTCCAAAGAATAAAAAAGAAACGTAACCAGCATTCTGGGCATCTTAACCATAGACTACGGTGACATAGGCTCAGTATTTTACTTATAGTCTTGAGAGACTATGGATAGAATAAATACAATATAACTAAGTTAAGTTTTATTTTATTGTATTTGTTTTTAAAGTCATCGTAATTTTATTTTAAAGTATAATATTATTAACATGTAAAAAATACTCTCTTATAACAATTTATACATTTATGCCAGAGATAATGAAGATTTGTGATATACACGTATGCGCAAAAATAAAAACTTGAAATAACGAATAATTAAACATTGATATTTAAAATAAATGTGGCAATAATCGATAAAATTGTTTTGAAATCGGCATATATTATGATGTACAATTTCTTTTGTCCCACAGTGTAGATTACATTAGTCTTATAAAGAAAGTTCTTAGCGTTTTACATTGTGTTAACAGTGATGATTTGCTTTGAAAGAGAGGTTCATTTTAATACTAACAATAGTGATATTAATCACATTTGTGTAACTGCATTAACGTTAATGATAATGCCAGTCTGGATCACACAGACGTCGACCCAGAAAACAAATAAAAACCACAATAATAAATGTTCCCAACATTTGTGTAGCGTCTCACTTTAGTCTTTTCTGTTTAATATACCTTAAGTGTATTTTGTTTGTTATCGCCATGTTATACTCGGGCTTCATCTACGGTAACGTTATAGTTATTGACTGTGGTCCAATGTGTCTTATTCATATCGTTAAAAACATCGCCGTTAATGAATAGCTATATAAGTATATATACATACGTTATCTATCAATATAACCCAACCCTGATGTATGGCAGTGAAAGTTGGGTATGACAGCAGAAGCATGAAAGTAGGATAAACGCAGTTGAAATGAGAGTTTTGAGGAGTATATGTGCGGTTAGCTTGAATGATATGATAAGGAATAGTGTGATAAGAGAACGTTGTGGATTGAAAGAAGAAGAAGAAGAGAAGAAACAAGAGGTGAAAAAGGAATGTTAAGGTGGTTTGGAAATGTAGAGAGAATAGATTAAAGTAGAATTACAAAACAGGTCTATGACAGTATGGTAATGGTAGAGTTGTTACCGGTAGACCGAGACGAACACACCATGATCAAATATCAGAAGTGTTAAAGGGAGTTCAGGTACAAAGCATGTCAAATAAACGTGCATGTATGAAGAAGTTAATGAAAGTAGAAGAAGTAAAAGTTGTTTGTCAGGATCGTCGCAAGTAGAGATCCATAGTGTCTGCCTACCCCCATGGGAAATAGGCGTGCTATTATGTATATGTTTATCAATATTTAACATCATTAAAAATTAATAGCATTATCTCATGACGAATGACGCATTAAACCCATCTGCATGAAGCGGTCAATAACTATAACACTATCCCAGATGAAGCGATAGCATAATAGGAGAAACATAACAATTAAACCAACTGAGAGCAATTATGTAAAATGATACTATTTTTTATTTCCAGATAATCTTGGCTCTAGGACTTACGGTCGCTGACAAACTGGACCGATCATATTTACCACCTCCTGGGTCCAAATATGCAGGTGGTAGCCCCGGGTCAATTGATCTTCCTTTGGAATACCCTAAGATAACCTCTAAGTCTGATCAAGAGCTAAATCAAAATAAAGGTTTTAGAAACACACCAAAAGTATCCGTTATAAACAATTCTCAATTTAAGTTTGGTAAACCTTCAGATAATCAAGCTACTGAAAATGTTGAAATGTCTAATGGAATCAGATCGGATGGAATCAGATCAGATGGAATCAATCAATTACCTACAAACACGTACAAAAATATTGAAAATGGTGTAGTAACTAATAAACCTAGTTACCCTAAATCTCAAACGAAAGAAATTGAATATGACAACGTGAACAAAATTGCAGAATTAAATTTTCAAGATCAAAAATTAATAAGTGATTCCAAAAACACAGCAAATCAATTGGATTATGCTCCTGTACTAAGGACCGGTCAAGACTCAAATGAAAGTTCACTAGAAGATAAAAACTTATATAGAGGATTACCTTTTAAAAAGCCACAGAATAGTTTTGGGGAAGTTAACGAGACAGTTTATAGACAAAATAACTTTGGAATAAAAGCACCTTCGGAAAATAGCATGTACAAAGATTCTATTATTTATGGCACTCAAGCTATGTACCGACCTGACATTTATTCTGAATTTAATAGAGATAGTTCAGCACCTACTTCTTCCACAAAATTTATTCGACCTGAAAGTAATTCACCTGATTTATATTTTATTCAAAATTATGAAAATTCATTTAAAATGTACCCAAATGACGTACGTTCACATACATCTCCAATATTCCCAAATCTTGGTCCCATTTCATTAAATAAACTATCGGCTACTAATCAAAGGGATGATGCTTTATCAACAAAAGTCTCCCAAAGTATAAAACAAGGCGATGCAATACTTTACTATAAAAGACCAGAAAGACCCCAAGCGGAAGGTGATAGAAATGCGTACATTGTAAAATATGAAAATATTGTCACACCAGAAGGTTTTTCATATAGTTATGACACATCAAACGGTATTCATGTGGATGAGAGTGGTACAGCTATAGATGGTGTTAAAGCTAAAGGATCATATTCTTATACTGATGATGATGGAAAAGTGTATACCATCAAATATACAGCAGATGAAAATGGTTTTAGGCCTACAGGTGATCATTTACCTACACCTCCACCTATACCCATTGAAATACAAGCAGCATTAAATCAAATTGCTCGTGACATAGATACTGCTAATTTAGACGATGGTATGTACTACTTCAAAAATCAATTACCACTTTGTATTCTATGAATTTTTAGTATGTCATTGTTGCAACGGTAACAATATTTTTTGTTTTCTTACAACGCCATTAATTCTTTGAATAGTGATTGTATAACAGCTGATATATGTATTTAAAAAAAGGAACCCTGATATATATAAATAATCATGATGAAAAATAAATAAAAAATTAGCTAGACGTGTTACTGGAGAGTTAATTGTCGCTTATTCTCCTTTAAACAGCGATAACACATTGCGTGTTGTGTACATAGATTATAGAGTCAATTTAAACTTTGACTTATATATATGAACTTCAAAAAGTGTTCTTCAGTAGAACTTAGTTTGAATAAAAACTTTTGAATTTGAATGTTAATATTTATTAGCATTTGACTATGAATCTTTTGCATAACAAAATTCAATTCTACTTATCTTATTTAATATAAATTCATATTTGTATTGCAGGTTCATATGATGAAAAGAAATATGGCTATGAAAAATATCAAGGAAAACTGGATCGTTCTAATCCTCGTCTACAATATACAACTGTTATTTCTGAACATATTCAAGACAGTATTGATTCGAATAAAAAACCTATTGAAACTATAGGAAAAAAACAAAATGAGAGTGTGAATAATCAAATTGATATTCTAACCACAGAAAGGTATCCTAGTACTCGTCCAACTAACCTAATACCTGACATCAATGATAATCGCGCCAGTGTCACCATACCTTATTCTAAAAATAGACAATATCTTGAAAATGTTAGCCTAAGAATGAAAGGCAGACCAGTACAAAAAGTTATAATAAATCAAGATAATACTGAACCCTCGGAGAGTCCATTCAAAGTAACCACACCGGAAGCAGATTATGATAATCGAGAATTTGTTTCACAACCTCAAGATTTTAAAACTTTTGATATAAATGTTGATGAAACAAACAAATTTAATCCAACTTATGAGATTTTGAACAAAAATGATTCTGGAAAGAAAACTTCTATTAACTTCAACCATTACTTGCCTGAATTCCATCAAAATAAATTCAGTTATCAAACAGAACCTAAAAATTCAAGCGCTTACATAAAAATCACAGACATGGGTCAGAAAAATAAACCACTCAATGGTGGTGTAGTTAATGTATATACAGTACAAAATACATATCAACGAGAAAATAATACACCAGACAATCTTAAAGTAACAATTTCGTCTGATTCCAAAACCGGTTATCCGATGGCAGTTACTGAACAAAATCTTGTTGGGTCAGTGAATGATAATTTAAAACTAAATGAATATAATGGATACCAGTATACTCCACCAAATAAAAATTCTACACCAAATCTTAATCAATTAAGTGCTAATGAAAGTGAATATATACCTACATTAACGACAAATTATGATGAGAGTACTAATAAAAAATTGAACTCTGGGTTTGATTTACCATCAACAACAGACAATTCAATAACACCAACGGACAAATATACTAATACATACACTAGTTCATATAGTAATGAAGAAAGTACTCCGCGGTACGAATTAACACCAAAGTATTATACTGAACAAACAAAGCCAATCAATTATGATACAGAAGACATAACAAAAGCAATATCACCAATTGAATTGGGTAAAACAAAAGTATCAGATAATCAAGAATATATACAAAATAAAGACAAAAACGGTTTCAGTCAGTCAAGTCAGAAATTTGAATATACACAACCTCAGAAATATACTACTCCAATTTCAGTAGACAAAGTGAGTTATAATGAAAGAAATATAAATTTCCCTACAAACAAAGAAAATAATTATGACAAAACACTTCCATCACACACCACATCAAATAAGTATAAAATTGATGTATTCATGGGTTATACTTACGATAAACCTACTTCTTACAACAACCAGCCAATCTATGAAGAAAATAATCCTAGTATATTTAGTCAAACAGACGTTTCTGGTAATAAAGATGCAATTTACCCCAACAATCGTTACAATTTTAAAAACCAGAAAGACAGACTATCTCCAGGAATGGATTTCAAAAAATCAGGTGAACCTAATTATTATATCGATGACAATAATAAAGTTCTAAACTACAATTTGGTAGAAAATACGACATACAATGACCAATCTATTAAAGATTCTCCTGATTCAAAAGAGCGTACGTTTTTAGAAACACAATATATTGGAGATAATGTCGATTCCAATAAGCCTGTAGTAATACAGCCTACCGCTTTAGTAACAGGTGGTTACACTGCCTATAACCCAAAAGAAAAAGATATTAACAGAGTTGGCTCTGAATATATTAGACCCACAGAATCAAATATGGTCGATGACCAAATTACAAAGAAACCTATTAGCAATGACAATGGTATATTCGATGGATCGAGATACATTGGTGATATTAGGCCTAAAGTTGATACAAGAGATAAGGTAATTGGAGAAGATTTCAGTGGACCAAAAATACCTCAAGGTTTTGATCCCGCTACAGGTTATTATTATTGATAAAAAAATTAAGTTAACTGTATGTTTCTGAAAAATGTAAGAAAGTAATTTTATTTTTGTAATAAAATTGATTAAATAAATTATCTTTTTTCTCTTTTTATCACAGTACAGAGTATAATTTATTTCATAGAAATATGGTAGTTAAATTGAGAGAAACAGTTATTTATGATACTAGTGCGGTAAGCTGGTTTTTATAAACGAGTAGACGAATGTAATCCTGAGACGAAGTCGAAGACTAACCATGGTCACGAGTTTCTAAAAATCAACAACTGTACATGTGTCATACAACGTTTTTCAACACATTTGCGAGAAAACAGTACAATAAATGAAACAAATATAAATATCAGTGGAAAAGTCGCAATAATGTTTGACGTTTCTAATATGAAAATGGCTCGCATTTGCAAAAGGCGTCACATGCGCCTGTTGAAAATAAGAACTGCATCTATCGTCACTTTTTCTCTATAGTATTAAACTGAGACAAATGTATTGATCAAAAACGCTTCCAAGGAGGTTCGATCACTCAGCTTATTCACTCTCCTAATGTGAAACTCCTTGGTGGATTCTTGTATATTTTTTCATCTGAGTACCTAGTTTACCGGACTTTGAGTTGTATGGTGCGTAATTTTTAACTTTCGAATAATGTATACAGGTGCTACAAGGTTTCGTAAATTAATTTTTTGAGCAAATATGTTAAAAATGTTATTTAACGCTACATTGAAACAAATTTAAATACTGAATCCTTAATAATACAGAAGATTGTTTATTCTTTAATTTTATTGCATGAGTTTAGTAGACAGGCAGAGGGCCCACCTGATAGTAAGCGGTTACCATCGCCTATAGACATTTGTAACACCAAAGGTGCCACCAACGTGCTGTCGCTCTCTAAGGAAAAACTGGAACCTGGGCACTAATTAGTAATAACAGCCCATAAATGTCCCACTGCTGGGCTCGGGCCTCACACTGTAGGGGAACGGACAGTATACCCCCCGCGCTTGTCCAAGGTGGCTTGGCAGGTTTGACACATCGGTTATCTCGATGTGCAGGTTGCATCACGATGTTTTCCTTAACCGTTATTAGCACGTGGTAATTGTAACAATATGCACATTAAATCGGAAAACTGCCTAAGTGGTGCATGCGTTCCGGCCTGGATCGAACCCGCGTCCTTTAAGTTTGGGACGCGTACGCTGGCCATTACGCTACCACGACCTGGCCACTAATGCCGGAACACAACTCAAGGTAGTTATGGCGGCATATTCTAGACCAGGGGTGGCAACCATCCAGACGGGCAAATACCCTATCACCTGGCTGTGGGTTATTTCGTCGCCTCTTACGACTGCCTGCCCAGCCGCAGGAAATTGTATTATTCTTTCTCCGTTCCTTACAAATATTTAGTAATATTTTGATCTAATAAAAAAATTAAGGATTTTGATGAGATGTAAATCAATACGTTTCAGGATTACAATTTGTGTTTTAGTGCATTGGAAAAAGTAAGAAACGAATGCGTCCGATGTTGCGGGTAAGAAGCAAAAAATTACCAATGAAGTATGTCTTTTTTAATCGACTTCAAAAAGGAGGAGGTTTTCAATTTGATTGTTTTTTTTATCTTTGTACACCGATTACGCTGAGATTTGTGATCCAATATACGTGATTTTTCTTTATTTTGATGCGGAATAGTTGCCATTTGGTCCCCCAAAAATTTCAATTAGTTTGGCTTAGCAGTTTTCAGGTTATGAATATTTATTATGAAAAATTTCCGTTCCCGTTTCTTGGGACCTATATTTTTTAAGGTGCGCGGCACCTTTCGTATGTCTACCCATACTAAATAGTAACAATTAAAAAAAAACTTTGTTTAAAAAACCGACTTCAAAAGCTACAAAGTATAAAATAACTTAAGAAATATTTTTGACTAAGAATTTATGTAATCGGTTGGGGAAAAAATCTTTTCGCATATAGCATGTATGAACTTGTAATAAGATCTCTTTGGCTATACCGTTTGTATCTGGCTGGTTTTGGTATCATTAAAAAGTTTTAATTTTAAAGAAGACAATTCCAAATTCAAATTAGGAAAATGTATGATTTTCGTTTGTTTTTCTTATTGTTAAAATGAGTGAATCTAATGAAGAAATTCGATATATTTTAAAATTTTACTACAAAAAAGCTAAAAATGCAACACAAGCCGCGAAAAAAAATTGTGATGTTTATGGACCTAATGCAGTATCTGTGAGAGTAGCGCAAATTTGGTTTAAGCGTTTTCAATCCGGAAATTTTGATATCAAAGATGCACGTCGCTCTAATCGCCCTGTTACGGACAAAATTGATGCCATTTTTGAAAAAGTGGAGCAAGTTCGGCATATTAGTAATTACGATGTAGTTGGAGAGCTGGGAATTGATCACAAAACGGTTTTAGCGCATTTGAAAAAAGCTGGGTACACAAAAAAGCTCGATATTTGGGTGCCTCATGAGCTCACTAAAAGAAACCTAATGAACCGTGTACTCATTTGTGATTCTTTATCACGACGTAATGAAACCGAACCATTTTTGAAGAAGCTGATAACTGGTGATGAAAAGTGGGTCACATACGACAAGAACGTGCGAAAAAGATCGTGGTCAAAGGCCAGTCAGGCTTCACAGACTGTGGCGAAACCCGGGTTAAGTCGCAACAAGGTGATGCTGTGTGTATGGCAGGATTGGAAGGGCATTATTCATTATGAGCTGTTACCGCCAGGCAGGACCATCGATTCTGAACTGTACTGCGAATAAGTGATGAGATTAAAGCAAAAAGTTGAGAGAAAGTGGCCGGAATTAATCAACAGAAAGGGTGTGGTTTTTCACCATGATAACGCTAGACCTCACACATGTTTAGCCACTCAGCAAAAATTACGAGAGTTTGGCGGGGAGGTGTTAATGCATCCGCCGTATAGTCCTGACCTTGCACCTTCAGATTTTCGGATGTTTCGGTCTGCAGAATTCCTTAGGCAGTGTCAGGTTAACATCACGAGAAGACTGTCAAAACCACTTGTCGCAGTTTTTTGATCAGAAGCCCTACTTACAATATGGCAAAAAGTTATCCAACAAAATAGCACCTACATACTTTAGTCAAATGTAAATAAACTTTATAAAAAACCTTTTGAATTTTTATATAAAATGCGAAGAAACTTTTTCCCCAACCTATAGTTTATTAAGAGACAAAGTAATATAAAATTTTCTACATTTTTATGCTTTACTTGGCACCGACTTCAAGAGTCGGTCACAAGTAAACCATAAAAATTACAATATTTTGCAACATTTTGTTGTTATAACAGTGTAATGTTATGGTAATTTTTATGGTTTGCTCGGCACCGACTTCAAGATGTAGAAAATTTTATAGAATCTTATCTCTTAATAAACTAAATAAATTGTTAGTCAAGAATCTTTATTAAGTTATTTGATACTTTTTAGTTTTTGAAGTCGGTTTTTTTAAACAAAGTTTGATTTTTGTATTCTTATGTTGGATTAGATTCTTGCACAGTTTTAGATATACTCTGAAACTATGGGTGTTCCATTTTCAATTTAAGACTGAAAATTCGATTCTTTTTTTTCACCTCCCAATTATCTGGAGTCGGCACAATGTGTATTTTCCTTCCATACTCCTCTAATCTGACATACGTCCTCTGTCACGCCACAAATCTACATGGCCACGTTCCACATGAAACTCACAAATACCACGCTTACGACCGCGATTTTTCCTATTCCACTTGCTTGCGGGTGTTACAATCATAAACTCTCGTGGGACGGATTATGGAGCGTTGATGTCATTAACGACTAAATACACAAATGTCATTGGTTGATTCAAAAATCGCGCTTTTTTCAATGTCAATCGATAGAAAGAAGAGAATTAATGCCCTATGTTCAATGGCCACTTCGAGCCACCTCTTGACATGGGTCGTTGTGAGCGCTGTGTAAGCAAAAAGAATGACGTCATTAGAGACGTTTTGCCACGACCATAACGATCATGGTCGCTATGTGGAACGGCTGATGGAGCATTTTGGTTCTTGTGAGCTACAAGAGTATGTACATAGATGTCTGTGGTTAGGGTTGTTATAAATAAATGCGTGTTCTAGAAGACCAAGATTATTTATTCACTCATATGTACATTATATATACACTAGAATGAGTAACGCGTCGCGGGTATGGATGATTGAAGACAACTGCCACTCGGAGCGCGTCGCATGACGTTCGATGCAATTCGTTGAGTAGGCAGAGTCTCCACAAGAGGAACGCGCCCCATATCATCCTTCACAGCATCCAGTCACTTTCAAACACAATTTTTGTATCTTGCATATATGTTAGGGTATATAATTGATACGCTTGAAATCCTAACAGGTGCCAGTAAAGTGAAGCACTTTTAAGTAGGGCCTAAATGTCCCAGTTTGCTTGTCGACGTGTCGGTCCCATCAGTATATGTGAGGCAGTGATATGTGCCGCCTATGTGGATTCTGTACCGTGGTGGAGATAAGTTAGAGACGGGTGTACTCTCATAATATTTTAATCTTTAAATCGGTACTCCAATGGGCACTGCGGAGTGCCGGCGAGGACTGACTTTATATAATAAAATGGACGGGAAATGGGAAAGATGCACACCACTCGATACAGTTAGGTAAGTGCTGTACTTACATAACCGTATGGGTGTATGTGTGTCCCTACAGTATGCAAGACAAAGTATCAGTGTGACGAGATCCCATAGATCCTAATGCCTACGTTTTAGAAAGGCTGTATTTACTTGCAACGTTATTTGTGATTTTTTGTGCGTGCCAGCGGAAATAATAACCTGGCCCTCACACACACGTCGATTGGTTTCATGCTTCAACTCTGAATGTAATTTTGTAGAAAACTCTCTCTCCAGGTATTATTACTCTAAATGTTAGTTCGGGTGTTGATTATTTTACGTGTGCAAGTACAATCCATAAGGAAATAATTAAAAAAAACTGCCACAATAAATACAAAAAATATATATTTAAGCCCCCTCTATATATATTGTAAAGTAACTAAATTTTTATTTTTATCGTCACTGCTCCGGCTACGCTGAATTTTTATTATACACTAGGATATGACCGTGACTTCGTCCACGCTTGACTTGAAATTCCCTCGGGATTTCCGGACACAGAGTACCGCAGCGCTTAAAAAAGATGTAAGCTATCGTTTTAGTAAAAACTGTGGAGGAATAAGTAAATTTTTGTGCACCCGAAACACTGCAAACTACTCCCGAGTATATTCCCGCGGGATTCCCGGGAAAAATCACTCTTTAGTTTAAATCAGTGAAAAAATCACATTGGAAATTATGTTTTTTTATTCTGACTATTTTAAATCATTCCCATAAAACTCCCGCTGAATTCGGGGAATAAAAAAATGGCAGATTTTAAGAATTTGCTATCGATCAGCGAGAATAGCATCGAAATCGGCCCAGTAGTTTTTACGAAAATACCGAACAAACAGACAAAAACACAAGAAATCGAAAAAAAAATGCATCGTGTTCTCCATCATTTTCAAAGTGTATTCCATTTGTTTTTTTTATTTAGCTTCAATGTGTAGACACGGCATAGTTAGAATTTTGTATATTTGTGTGCAATTTCTATTAAATATCGGCATGTAAGTAGTCACCGTGTACTAAGTACTGAGCATTACACAGGTCAATGAGAATTCTCGCAATCAGCGCCATCTTGCGACAGCTTATTAAATCATATGTTTCCGTTCTACATTCAAGTACGGATTGTTATCTTAGCTTATCTGATTACGTTATACTGCTTGCTGCTTGTTAGATGGAGCTATAGATTGCATTACTTAGGGGCCATCGACAAATTACATCATACGAATTTTACGATTTTTGAGCCCTCCCGGTCCTCGTCACAGCTGGTCACATTCGTGAAACTCCTCCCTCCCTAGTGTGACATCACACATTTTGCAATTTTACAATAGTCATACAGATAGTTGGAAATATTTTGAAGTTTTTCGTCAATAAGCTTCACTTAGCATGTCTGCTTTTTGGAGTTGTAAAGCACAAGTCTCCTTCCTATTTATTTATATGAGAAGCTCTCTTGGGCTTAGAAGCAGAAGATAACTAGCAATGGAACGACACAGTACGGCAGCATTCAGAGGAAGCTTCCGGTATACAGCATCAAGATGTTGAAATAATATCTCTCTACCTATTAGAAATGTACTTTCAATTTAACTTAGTTCGAAATCCGGCAGGAAACTTGGTACCATTTAGGCAATTGTTTGACCTAATGTACATATTGTTATAATGGCCACGTGCTAGCGGTGAAGGGAAACATCGATTGAAAACCTGCATATCAAGATAACCGATGTGTTAAACCTGCCTACCTGCCATGGACAAGTGTGACGGGTATACTGTCTGTTCTCGTGTAAAATTGGGAGACCCAGCAGTGAGACGTTTATGGCCTGTATATATTATTATTATAATAAGTTTGATAAATAAATTTGAAATGGCATATTGTTGAAGTTCATGTAATCCGTCTTAAATTAACCGTGCAGGAACGGAGAAAAAATATTCATTCCTACGACCTGTCCTAAGAGGCAACAAAACAACTTGTATTTGTATGTTATGTATATATCTATTTAATATATAGAACATCCGTATATACTGCATTTATATATATTTATTACTAGGATGTAAGAAATTGTACTATGTAATATGTATACCATCATCATCATTATATTCTCAATTAATTCCTGGGGTTGTCAGGAAGAGATCGCTTTTTTGCGATAAGACCGCCCTTTGTGCATAATGAGACATTGTTTTAGTCTTTAAGTTCTTTTTTGTATTGGTGCACAAGAAAGAGTTATTGATTGATTGATAGAACAACCCACAGCCAGGTGGTAGGGTGTTTGCCCGTCTGGATGGCTACCACCCCTGGTCTAGAGCATACTGCCATAACAACCTTGAGTTGTTTCCCGGCATTAGTGGTCAGGTTCCAATTCCATCTACGAGTCCGGCAGCATATTGTTGCAAACATCCACAGGCGACGATAACCACTTTCCATCACAGTTGGGTTGTCAGCCTCTCTGCTGTACTTCAGCAATAAAAAAAAAGTGCTATATTCTAAAATATGCGGGAATGCACTTGCTAGTTTTTGAAATTGTACAGTTGAGTTGCGTTTGCATATTCGCGCTGCCCACTTCCCTGGCCACTTCTTTCCCCACGTCCATCGCCTCTTTGAACGCCACTTCACTCGCCACATTCCTCGCCACGTTCTTCGTCACTGTCCTCGCCCCTTCCCTTGCCACTTCTTTCGTCCCTTTCCTGCTTGCTGCCGTGCACCGCATTATATAAACGAGGCAATAGGCAGGCACAATTATCTCAAAACTTGACGTAATCATTAAAACAAAACTTTTTGCTTGTCTATATGTTATAGTCAAAGGTCGATATGCTGTCTCTTCCCGAAATGACTGGTTTATCCTAGGTATGACCAAGGCCTTTCGACAAAACCCGAAATAAATTCCCATTTCGGCCTTAGACTAAAGTATTGTTACGAGTTACGGGACTCGAATTAAAATGCCGTTGGAATTATTATAGAGTTTATTAGAACTATAGAAACACGTATAACACAGGTAAAAATATAACTGAACACAACAAAATCAAACGTAATGCAGAAGGTCCTAATTCAATAAAACGCGCAAAGTCCGTCACTACTAGATTCCCGATTGTACAAACGTCACGACTTGATCGTGGTTTTCGCTTGACTGCCCCGCTCCCCATCAGGCCGTTGTTTTATACCCCACGAACACAAATGTGCCCGTATCATAGTCGACACAATCCGCAACACCTGGCTAATGATTCGGCCGCAGGCGGCCATAAACGAGTACAATAAAACAATGGGCTGTTCTCTAGAAACGTATGTCAATAAATAAGTAAACAAAAGAAGACGATCATAAAAGAATTATATTAGGTTGGGGAAAAAGTTTCTTCGCATTTTATATAAAAATTCAAAAGGTTTTTTTATAAAGTTTATTTACATTTGACTAAAGTATGTAGGTGCTATTTTGTTTGATAACTTTTTGCCATCTTGTAGGTAGGGACGTGATTCCATTGCTATAAAAATTTTGGGGCTTCTGATCAAAAAACTGCGACAAGTGGTTTTGGCAGTCCTCTCGTGATGTTAACCCGACACTGCCTACGGAATTCTGCAGAGAACGAAACAGGTGAAAATCTCAAGGTGCAAGGTCAGGACTATACGGCGGATGCATTAACACCTCCCAGCCAAACTCTCGTAATTTTTGCTGAGTGGCTAAATATGTGTATTGAGGTCTAGCGTTATCATGGTGAAAAACCACACCCTTTCTGTTGATTAATTCCGGCCACTTTCTCTCAACTTTTTGCTTTAATCTCATCACTTATTCGCAGTACAGTTCAGAATCGATGGTCCTGCCTGGCGGTAACAGCTCATAATGAATAATGCCCTTCCAATCCCGCCATACACACAGCATCACCTTGTTGCGACTTAACCCGGGTTTCGCCACAGTCTGTGAAGCCTGACCGGCCTTTGACCACGATCTTTTTCGCACATTCTTGTCGTACGTGATCCACTTTTCATCACCAGTTATCAGCTTCTTCAAAAATGGTTCGGTTTCATTACGTCGTGATAAAGAATCACAAATGAGTACACGGTTCATTAGGTTTCTTTTAGTGAGCTCATGAGGCACCCAAATATCGAGCTGTTTTGTGTACCCAGCTTTTTTTAAATGCGCTAAAACCGTTTTGTGATCAATTCCCAGTTCTCCAACTACATCGTAACTACTAATATGCCGATCTTGCTCCACTTTTTCAAAAATGGCATCAATTTTGTCTGTAACAGGGCGACCAGAGCGACGTGCATCTTTGATATCAACATTTCCGAATTGAAAACGCTTAAACCAAATTTGTGCTACTCTCACAGATACTGCATTAGGTCCATAAACATCACAGATTTTTTTCGCGGCTTGTGTTGCATTTTTACCTTTTTTGTAGTAAACTTTTAAAATGTATCGAATTTCTTCATTAGATTCACTCATTTTAACCATAAGAAAAATAAATTAAAATCACTTATTTATCTAATTTGAATTTGGAATTGTCTTCTTTAAAATTAAAACTTTTTAATGATACCAAAACCAGCCAGATACAAACGGTATAACCAAAGAGATCTTATTACAAGTTCATACATACTATATGCGAAAAGACTTTTTCCCCAACCTATTATTTCGTTCAAATGCCGACAGGTAATAAAATGTGTTTTTACAGATATGCAAGTGGATTTTGTTTTTGTCGGAATCTAAGTTGTCACAGTATTTTTAATCAAACCTAGAAGTACGTACCTAACTTTTTAGTCAAACGTCGAAAGTAAAATAATCTGTTTCGGGCTTTGCCTGGTCGATCCTAGAAGCGACTAAAGCAGACTCGGTCAAACGTCGATTAGTACTGCACTTGTTACATGTTAAATGACTGTATAAATTAGTCTCTCCTAGGTTGGAAAAAAATTGTTAGTCAAATGCAGAAAAACTTCATTCATTTGGGCTTTGACAAAGACTTTATGTCAGACTTGAGGTTTGACTAGTCAAACCTAGGAGCGCCAGAGCTTCGATGTTTGACTATAACACATACATACAGTTTTTGCGAAAATCTTTATGGTCTCGAATCCGGTTCGTGTTACAAGGTCGCAATTAGTGTTGAAGATCTCATCATCATCAGCTTGAAGACGATCGTTTGACCACAATTTGTGTATGGGTTTAATAGCCTTTAATCATTATTACTTAGGGTATTTCTTGTGTCATTTAAAGGGCAGTGATCTTAGTACTGAGTTGAAAGCTGTTTTTTTTTCATTTAATCAAATATGCCAGAAAAATTTCTTCCGCGTATCCATGAAGACGTGGGTTTGTTAGTGAATAGAAACGGCAACACTAAAGAACAAGTGACTGCAGCGTCTTCTTATTTATTTACTTGTTTATTATAGACCATTAACAGGAGATACATCATATACATCCGTCTTAAATCTAAACAATGCTCATGATAAATATACACCCTATTATATAGGTGGTCACATCATGCATTATGTCATCTATATATATAAAACAAAGTCGTGTTAGTTACACCATTTATAACTCAAGAACGGCTGGAACAATTGTTATGATTTTTGTGTTTTTGGAATTGTCTTCGTCCGGAATAGGAAAATAAGTATTAAAATAAGATATATAGCAATAAAAAAATTATCATTAAAATACATCAGTCTAGCCATTCATTTGTAATGATCTTTTAAGGCAGATTTCGGCAATGGTGACTGCATTTAAACTCATTTTCATTTGTCTGATTTAGGTGAATTATTTTTGTGTGTGTTCAAGTGGGTCCCGGGATAGTTTAGATTCAAATTTGAACCAGGCAGATGGCGCTGCAATAGGGTTCCAGGATTTAGGTGAAATTATTTTTGTGTGTGTTCAAGTTGATCCCGGCATGGGTTAGATTCACGGTTGGAACCGATAGGTGGCGCCGCTGAATATCTCTTTAACGGTGGGGCCGATTTTGATGATTTTTGTGTTTTTTCAAGTAGATTCTAGAATGGTTTAGATTAACAATTGGTCCCGGTATATGGCGCTGCAATCGGTTACTAGATTTTTATTTTTTAAGGGCAAGACAACGACTGCCAGATACAGCTAGTATTTTATAAAATGTCAATTGAAAAGTTGAATTTGGATGATTTGCATATTATAAAATATCAATTAAACAATAATATAAAAAAATAATTAAACATACTGTTACACAACTTAAGTTCCAACGAAAACAAAATCCACCTACATATCTATAAAAATACATTTTATTACCCGGCCGCATTTGAACTAATTGTAATCCTTTTATGATTGTCTTCTTTTGTTCACTTATTTATTGGTTATTGTGGAGAACAGCCTATTGTACTCGTTTATGGCCGCTTGCACGTATAATTAGCCAGGTGTGTAGATTACGATTCCAGGAAATTCAGTCCACGCTGCCGGGCGGAGATATTGTATTTTTGCAGTATAAAGCAATGGCCCGATTGAGGAAGCAGGCAGTTGACCGATAACCGCGAGCGAAGCATGACGTGTGTACTACAAACGGAATCTAGTAAGTGAAGGACTTTGCGCGTTTTATTGAATTACGACCTTCTGCACTACGTTTTGACTTGTTGTATTCGGTTATATTTGTACCTGTGTTATACGTGTTTGTATAGTTCTAATAACTCTATAGTAATTCTAAAGGCATTTTAATTCGAGTCACGCGACTCGTAACAATACATAATCTATCTGGGATATTATTTTGAAGAATGTATGAGCACTGTCATTAAATATATCGATGTTTTTAAATTTTTCAACATATGAATTGTACAAACGTGATATTCTAGCTATAGGTGAATATTTTCCAAGATTAGTTTTAAATCGTTTTGTCTTAAATATTGGAAAGGGGTGACGAGGAGGCTGGGGAGGAACATTAAAATCAAACAGTTCTAATAGTTGAGGACTTTATATTTCATTGTGTAATAGTTTATAAAGAAATTTTATGTCAAGGACAGATCTTCTTAATTTGAGAGTTTGCATCTGAAAATGCTTAAGCTTAATAAAACTACGTTTTCACGTTTTTAAGCGCGGTAATTTATTTGATTTTTATTATTCCGACGTTCTTCCGCCGCTTCTTCTCTTCAAGCCACAACATGTTGCGAAGCGGTGGTAAATTAGATTGGGCTCCCATATAGTAAATAATAACCATAAACAAAATTAAAACTAAATAATTTAAATTAACAAGTTGGCGGTAGGCTAAATAAAACTTTAACAATACTCATTGGCACTTGACATCTTTGTCTTCCGTGGTCACGGCTACTGGAAAGTAGCCGAAACGTCGGAATAATAAAAATCAAATAAATTAGGTACCACGCTTAATACCGTTGAAACGTAGTTTTATTATGTATACTAGTCGCGAAAACTTAAGAAAATATTAAGCTTAAGCTTATTCATATAAGATTTACAGCTCATATTGATCAAATTCATCTATTCCACGAAAACGACGACGTCACTTTTTGGGATAAAGAGATCTTAAGTGTCTAAGTCAAGTTAGTCAAGTCAGTTTAGTTAAGTCTTGATTGGGTATCTTAAGTGACCCGTGACATAGGTACATTTGTATGCTAGCTCTATGTCGATTTTCATTTAATGGCCAGCTCCTGTATCTTACTATTCATTCACTTGCCTTACCATCAGTTGAATTTTGACATTACATGTATAGAGCTTATGCCAAATTTTAACTTATAGTCAGGCAAATGAAAGGTTGGTAAGATATGTGATCCGGTCATTACTTAAAGCACGAGTGGCGATGACAATATTTTATATGTTGTCCTTAATTTGTGAGTAAGTGATGTCTAATTAAAATTCTTTAGGCTATTTATTATCCAATTTGCGTTACAAACTTGCATTACAATATTAACTTTAAATGGTGGCAATTTTTATGCACTCAACTGTAAAATAAAGCTAGTTGTATAATCTATACTATAATAAATCTTTAAACGATTCAAGTTTGTAGAATGGATTTAAAAATGTGAAAAAAGTCAGGGGGCTAATTCGGACCAGCAGATTCAGAAAATATTTTTTTTTTAAGTTTTGTCTGTCTGTCTGTTAGAGCATCACGTGAAAACTACTGAACGGATTTAAATGAAATTCGACATAGAGCTATCTTATATCCCGGGGCGTATCTTAGGATATTTTTTATCCTGATAAATGACGTCGTTTCTTTAAAATAAACGGATTAGCAAAATAGATGGCGCTGCAATTGCGATGTAGACAACCATCGCTGTAATTCAATAACAAGTACCTTGTCAGGTTGCCCACATGTCATTCATTACGTATTAGGTACTTCAAATCTGGTTGGCTGCGAGTTTTCTTTGTTTTTCTGTGCAGTTGTCTACACTATAGTGACCTAGTTTCTTTGTGATTGTACTGAATTCAACAAGAAACTAAAGTATTGAAGGTATATAAAAGATATATAAAACACCTAATTAAATTTGTATGTACGTAATATAAAGCTTATACTACCTAGACTTTCACCTGGCGTAACCGCGAGGAATTTAGGTTAGGAACTCAGGAGTCTGAAGCAAGTGGTCTTTCGCTTGCCTCCCTAGTTGCCTCCTTTCGATGTTAGTAGTGGACGTAGTATTTATCTAAAGGGATAGATATGTTTCTAAATTGATCATTTGTAATTTTTTGGGTTTAGTCACAAGAGAGCTATGTTGATTTCTATTTCTGTTTTATTTCATGTACTTATAGTCAGGAGATTTCTTTAAATTCGTCTGTTTATATTTTAAGTTGTTTAGCAAGCTTGCTTACATTTTTCATCCGTGCAGGAACAGAGAAATAATACAATTTCTTGCGGCTGGGCGGCCTGTTGTAAGAGGCGACAAAACAACCCAAGTGGTAGAGTATTTGCCCGTCTGGATGGCTACCACCCCTGGTCGAAAGTTTGTCGCCATAACAATCTTGAGTTGTATTCCGGCATTAGTGCTCAATATCCATTCTCCCTTTAGAGAGCGATAATACGTTAGTAGCGCCTTCGGTGTGACAAATGGCCATAGGCAGTGGTAACCGCTTCCCATTAGGTAGTCCGTCTGCCTATCTGCTGATGTCATGCATTAATAAACTCTTTGTTATTGAAAGTAAAATTAAACAATAATGATAATATAATCAGGTTAACAACAGACCTGAAAAGATTAAAGAATTATATTGAGACGAGGTTATTTTTACGTTAACATTTCGGTTTGTATGAAAGTGATTTGGACTACATTTTTAAGGTTAAACTAATATTACAATGTGTAACTGGCTTTATAGCTGGCGAGTGGAGACTGTTATAAAGGCTGAATCACATCTAATGAGATGAAAGGGCCCGTGGGCTGTGCCAAGGTGAAGATAGCCTTAAATAGGATAAATTATTATACTTGATATTGCGATGGTTACACTCGTCTAGTGATTAATGTTCAATGAATTATTTGATATTATATATCTTAACACCTATATAATATAGTAACTGTCCAATAACGCAGGTCTACAATAAAAATAACGTGTATGCTGGGCGTTAGACTGTGATTTTCTGGAGTATTTTTCAGAAATGAGCAAATAATTGTGAAAAACCCAGAAGCTCAAGATTTTTATTTGGTTTTTGAGTTTTTCTCGATTCATTAGATCTCAGCTGAGTGGAGCTGTTTTTGGTTTATCTATAACTATGAATTCACAATTGCTCTTTGGTAGTTAAATCAATATAATTTAAAGTTAATTCTTTATCTATAGATTTTTTATTTTATTTTTCATTGCAGGAGTTCAGCAGACAGGCAGACGGCCCACTTGATGGAAAGCAGTTACCATCGCCTATGGACGTTTGCAACACCAAAGGTGCTACAAATGCACTGCTGCTCTCTTAAGGAAGACTGGAATCTTGTCACTAATGCCGGAACACAACTCATGGTTGTTATGGTGACATACTTTAGACCAGGGGTGGTAGCCATCCAGTCGGGCAAATGCCCTACCACCTGGCTATATAAATATAAATAAATATTCGTATGTTTGTGCCCTGTATGTTCCTAAACTATTGATCAGATTGTGACGAAACTCTGGTAGATTGTTCGGAGGACGCCTGCGAGGGTATTTTGGCCCAAAATACAGAATATGCAACCAAATTCTTTACTTTACGTGGCATTGCAACACATGCTGAGTGCAGCAAATAAAGTAATAAAATTAGAGTCGCTGCGGGTGATTTTAAAATAAATTGCAATATTTCTAATGATAACTATTATAATAAAACTACGTTTTAACGGTTTTTAGTGTAGTGATTTATTTGATTTTTATTATTTCGACGTTTTGGCACTTTTCAGTAGACATGATCACGGAAGACAAAGATGTCAAGTGTGAATGAGTATTGTTAAAGTTTTATTTAGCCTACCACCAACTCGATCATTTGAATTATTTAGTTTTAATTTTGTTTGTGGTTATTATTTACTCTAAGGGATCCTAATCTAATTTACCTCTGCTTCGCAACATGTTGCGGCTTGAAGAGAAGAAGCGGCGCAAAAATATCTACAGCAAACATGCCTAACTCTAATAATTTTATATAATATTAATATGGGTGTGAGGTAAAATTAAAAAAAATTAACCATCAAGTTGGTTTGTGTTCCGTTGCACGCAGAAAAAGCTCACAGTGTCTTGAGGTCTGGCAGTTGACTTTTGCTGGGTTTTGGTCTTACTAGTTTTGATGATCGGATCCCAAACAGGTGGTAATTGCCAACCATCTTCTCTAGTGAAATTTGGGTGTTTTTTGATTTCAATAGCCTCACGCATTATTCTAGGTATGAAACCATAATCTTTTGCGAGAATTTGTGGTTTATCGAATGTGATATAGTGGTTGGGCTTGTCCAGCGTGTGTTCACTGATCGCAGACTTTGTACACCTTGTGTGTTTCATGTCGTCAGTGTTTACTTTTAACCGTGTTTTTATGCGTCTGCTAACTATTATTTGTAAAATATATAATTATAAATGACCGTTTTTTAGAGTTTTTGTTTGTTACTCTATTTGAAATTTTGTAAAAATAAGCGCCGAAACAGCTAAATGGAATTGAATGAAAATTTTATTGTTTTAAATAGGAATTTTATTTTAGATTTTCTATAATCTCTCTGTCTCTCTTTTCTTTCACCTTCTCTCAATTATTTGGGATCGGCACAATGTGTCTTTTCCCTCCACACTCCTTTATTCCGACATAAATCCTCTGTTACACCACAAATCATCATGACATCCTTTATATAATCCATCTATCTCTTTTTTGGTCTACCTTTACATTTGTACCCATCCGTCTCCTAGTTTAACAATATTTTTTCATGTGACTTTCATCCCTCCTTACATGCCCATACCACCTCTATCTTCTTCCTCTCAATTTTTAAGTCACAGGTGCAATTTTCAAAGATCTTAACTGAGTGGAGACGTTTGTGATAGTACAGTAAAACCTCTGTAAGTCGAACTTGAAGGGAGACGCCAAAAAATTCGAACTACAGTTTTTTTATTTCCTGAAGCAGGCAAATAGGCAGGCGGCCCGCCCGATGGAAAGTGGTTACCGTACTCTATGGGCGCTTGCAACATCGGAGGAATCGTCAACGCGTTGTCGACTTTTAAGAAATTTTATAACGCTCTTCTTAAAGAACCACATCTCATAGTGCCAAGGGAAAACCGCGGCGGAAAGTTCCCTCCAGATCATTGTTGTACGCGGTATAAATCTTTTAGAGAACCGTTGCGTAGTTGAGCGTAGGAGCTCAGGGAAATGGGGGTGAATATCTCGTCGCTGGCAAGCGGTGCGGTTGTAAAAGTGAGGCGTTGGCACCAGATCAAACAGTTCCTCGGAACACTCCCATACAGGTTAAAATATGCAAAGGGACCCAAATTCTCTTCGAAGGCTAAGCGATTCTTTTCTCTTTTTTTTATTCTTCTTAAAGGCTTAGCCACAACTTGGCTATGTCGCCTTAATAATTAACAATCAACTTTTTTGAATTAGGTGGCGTGTGCAAGTTATTTATAATAAATCTTTTTGGCACAGTCTGGTAAGGGCTCTGCTAAAATGCTGTTGCACTAACCTACATCAAACAAATTAGTATCACTTCTAAGGCTGTTAGTTTGAACACATTCCACTAATACATGAAAGACGTCGTTTATCTTATACATCTGACATGAAGAACAGTTTGGTGTAGATGTTAATTTCATCATGTGCAAACATTTGTTCCGTGGAATGTGTCCAGATCGTAATCTTAAAGATATTACAGTGAACTCTCGATTCATCACTTGATTTTTATCCAAGTTGACCAAAGTTGCAAAGGATATGGTTGGATCGTTTTATACCAAATGCCTTTTTCCTGAGATCTTTCGTCAAAATATACCTTCCACATGTTATGGCAAAGATTCTTAATTGTTAGTATGTAATTAGTGTAATTCGGTATATAATTTAACTCAACTCCCTCGGAAATGGCTTTTTTTCTAAAGCATCAGCTTTTTCGTTGTCCAACCAACATGTGATGGTACTCACTGCATTATCACTTCTTTACCTAAGTTTTGGACTTGTAAAATAAGACCCAAAATGATGTAGGTTGGTAGGTTGGTTCTACCGGTGATCCTCTTGCCATAGAGGTACACCGAACCAAATGTTGGAGCGCGCTCATGGAGTCAGTGAATATGATAATCTTATCTAAGCGATTCTAAACCGCCTGTAAGTATGGATTAAGATTAAGATGTGAGCAGTACTCCATGTGCGGTCTGATTTTTCGACTTATCATTTTTTTTTTTTCATTTTTGGTGTTAACTGGTGTTTATTGCAGTAGGCCCAAATTGTATACACTTTACATTTATTTCTAAGAAACAATGATGTAAATTATCGGCATATTCTTAAAGTCGGTTTTCAAATGATCGAGTTGTAAAGGTTGTAAAATCATGTATTGCTATATTCGCGATACAGAGGTCCAATTTATTTTTTCGAGTTATAGAGGAAAATTAAGTACTGAATTTGCTTATAGGGACTTACTAATTATTTCAGTTCAGGTTCAGATTTCTAGCACCGGAGGTTTTGGGGCTTGAAAGGAAGGGAACACAATTTTTTATAGAGATAGGTTTTCGATTTATCGAGGTTCGACTTAAGAAATTTTACTGTATAAAGAAAGAATACGTCCGAATAGAAATAGTGGTCATATCTAGTTAGAAATAAAACCTTTGTTTTTTATTTGTGTCCGTTTATCTTCCGACGTATTTTTTCCTATATTCAAATTCAAATTACCCTAAGGGTAATAAGTAACACGCAAAATGCAATTGCATTAAACCAAGCTCAAATGTCAAGGGTGGCGAACAAAGGCAGTCTAGTTTTGCAACCATTTGTGGTCTCCGAAAAGAAGGCACTTGACCTCAAGACCTTAAAAGGGGACTCCAGATCTGATCACGGCTTTATCTGGCCAATCACTAGTATTGAATAATAGTTCGATGAAAAGTGTTTGGCTGATTTGTAAGGAAAGGTTACGTTGATGACTCGCGTCATCACTTGATGGAAAGAGGTTAATCGTCTTTTAATTTGTATCAGTAGTCTGTCAAATGTTTTTAATTCAAAATTCAAATACTAGGGTAGTTGACATATTACAAATTATACTCCGTTCAACAATTTATTTTATTTTGACAGATCTATCACTGGTCAATTAATAACGCCTTAAAGCGTTACTGATTCCATTTTGTATAAAAATGAGATTGTGAAAAATTTTTAATCAAATTAGTGTACGTGTGGAATGAGCCCCTCCCCCGATTTTCCCAGAGCCCTACAATATGGGGCTCTTCAAAAAGGGCGTAAACAGGTTTTTAAAGTCTCAACGAGGTAGGCGACGCATCGGCTCCCTTAGTGTTGCAGATGTCCATTGGCGACGGTAGCCACTTGCCATCAAGTGGACCCGTTTGCCAGTATGCCTATAAGCAAACATAAAAAATAAAATTTAAACGTATATTATTTGCTAATTGCCAACATTTTTATATTTAAAAGTGGAATAAAAGCAAAAATAAGACTTCTTAAATGTAAAAGAATGATTTCTTATTTTCTTTAAATAAAACAAACCATATGAAGACGATTAACTGCGATTAAATTTAGGCATGATGACAATAGTAACTCACTCAGAACGTCACTATTACATCGCCTGAGACATTAAAATACAACAGTTGTGATATTTGTAGCCTGTGAAATTTACTATCTAAAAGGTATTTTTATTTCTTGCAGGAGATCAGCAGACAAGCAGATGGCCCACTTAATGGGAAGCGGTTACCATCGCCTATGGACATTTGCAACACCAAAGCTGCTACAAATGCGCCGCTGCTCTCTAAAGGATACTGGAACCTGGTCACTAATGTCGGAACACAACTCAAGGTTGTTATGGCGGCATATTCTAGACCAGGGGTGGTAGCCATCCAGTCGGGCAAATCCCTACCACCTGGCTGTGGGTTGTTTTGTCGCCTCTTACAACAGGCCTCCCTAACACAGGATATTGTATTCTTTCTCCGTTCGTGCACGGATTTAAGGTAAATACAATGCTAAAGACGTTGGAGCCAACAACAATAATATTAGAATTCTGTCAAAAAATGCGCAACTCCATAGGTGTGCATGCGTCAAAAATATAATGAATGGTTGGACAGAGTATAACTGAGATACTTTTATCATCTATAAAACGTCGAAGTCGTCTAATTTTTGTACGAATGTAGTAAGTTATGACAAATTTCTTTAACGACTCAAATAGTGTATTAATTTTGGAATTTGGATAGAAGGGGGTGTTGGGATTTGTATAAGTTTCCAGATTTTCTCATAGCTTTAACATATAGGGTTTCTCAAAAAGCTATCATAAAATACATTCGAGGCCTATAGCGTATCATTAAAAACCCTGATATTGTAAATGTTCATCTATAGGCGACGGTAACTACTTTCCATCAGGTGCCTGCCTGTTTTAATCCAGCAAAAAAAAATGTTTAACAACTCGATAATATCCAAATCGTTACGATTGTCTCGTGTTTATTATTTATAAATAAAGCAGCCAAAACGGCCTTTTCAAAGTACTCACCAAAAATTCCAAGTACACTGCATAAAAGGATTGTAGATTATTATTTCATACAAGTAACAATTTCAAGTATTTTAGTTCGTGCTTCGTAAGGCTATGTGGATTATGCCGCCTGCGGTTGTAAGCATGATTTGGTTCGTTGCAGACTTGCGATTTTAGTTTACTTTTCATTCAACAAATACATTCATTTTCTTTTTCGCATATATGTATAATTTACAAAGGTAACACATTATTATTTTTTTATAATTAGTTATTATAAAATATCTACTATTTCTCAAAAAAAGAACATACTATGTAAACATAATAAAAGTACCCTTTAACGGTTTTAAGCGCAGTAATTTGTAAACATATACTTTTTGTTTACGTTTCTTGGTTGCTTGTTAGTTACTGTGGTAGTGTTATTACATTGATTGTTTGTTTATACCTATCAATCTATCTATAATATTATAAAATTTTAAACATACCGATAAACATAGAATCTGCTACAAAAAAAACTAGAATATACTACTATATAAATGATGGAGAACACGATATTTTATTTTTTATTTTTTAGAGTTTTGTCTATGGGATATACCTAAAAACTTCTGGGGTGATTTCAATACAATTTTCGCTCATCGACAGAAAATTCTTAGACTTAAAATCTGGAATCCGGGGGTATTTTCCCGGGAGCTGTTTGTAGTTGTTAGGGTGTATAAAAATCAGCTTACTCCGACACAACTTTCAGTAAAACGATAGCTCACATTACTTCTTAATGCCGTGGTACTTTGTGTTACGAAGTCGCGGGTATATCGCGGGTACTTAATATAATAATTGCAAAAGTTTGGATGGGTGTTTGTTGCTCGATCACGTCAGAATGGCTGAACGGAACTGCAAAAAATTTGGTACAGAGATAGATTATTGTAGATAGGAATAGTACATAGGTTACATTTTATCCCAGAAAATATACGGTTCCCGAGAGATGACATTATCGCCAGCGAAGCTGCGGGAAAAACCTACTACTTAATACGTGTGATATTAAACTAATAAAGGTTTTCCTTTGCTTTTAAGTTACTTTAGTGGTTTTATTGAATTAGAATTTTTTTATAATTATCATTTTATAATAAATGTTTGTTGACTTTGGCGGCTTCTGTGGTTGAGCGAGTTAAGTCTTACCGGCCGAACTCGCGGGAACGCAGAGCCCCCGGGCTCGATTCCTGGCATGGTAAATTTCGGAAACGAACTTTCTGTTATTTACTATGGTCTGGGTGTCTGGGATCGGCCCCAGAGTGGTCCATTGTATATTACCCATAACACAAGCATAATTTGATTACCTTGGGAATATACAATGTGTGTGTTTGTCTGCCAATTATAAAAAAAACACTAACAAACATTTGCGACTGAAAAATCGCAAGTCTGCTCCAGTACAAATTCGGCGTAACGCTCTATCGAAAGGATGGCGTCTGTTACGCCATACTATGTAGATCATCGGTGTTTTGCTAGAGTTATTATTAGTGTAGTAAAAGGGGGACGGTAGGGTCAGATCTTAAATGTCGCAACGCAAATTATCGTGTTATTAGAATAGGACGTCGTCTTTATTAGCGGTTCAGTTTGAACTATTCAATTGTTACCTAAGTTCAATGATAGTGATCGTGGTAGACTCACTTTGAAAGTAATTTTAAAAGTGTAATAATACTTGAGTCATTACTCAATTCAAATTCAAAAGTTTTTATTCAAAGTAAGTTCCACTGGAGAACACTTTTTGAAGGTCATACATGTAATTTAAAATTTAATTTTACCTCCTATTCTATGCACACGGCTTCGCAACGTGTTATTGCTGTTAAGGAGAAGAAGCGGCAAGAAACTCCCCAGCAACACGTCTAGCCAACAATTGTTTTTCTTTACATTTCTTATTCTATTTATATCTGAAACTCTTTTATAAGTTTTGTATAGAAATATGCTACACAATTACTTTTTGAAGAATTAATGGAGTTAGAGCAAACAGTGCATACTCAATAAGACAAAGACACAATAAAAGGAAAGAAAATATTATTATAGTCAGTTATAATAATGACATGACGTACTAAAATTTTATGCTGCAACATATGCCCATAAATTCCTTACAAGCTTGGCAAATTAAAAACGTTATACAAAATATACCTAGTACAAGAGGTTGGAGCGAGCTACTATGTAAATGAAGTTTTGTCATTTAAGTATTCTTCAATAGTGTAGTATCTCTTTTTTAGCAAGATACTTTTTAATTTGGTTTCTAATTTAGTGAAAGGCAGATCTAACATTTCATTCTAAATCTTATTGAAGAAGCGTATACCAACTTCTAAGCAAGAGGACAATACTTTTTGTAATCTGAAAGAAGGTAATATCAGTCTATTACAATGCCTGGTGTTGAAATTGTGAACATCCTTATACTGCTTGCAGGCGCTCAAATTATTACGAGTGCTCGTTATTGCTACGTTTAAATGATGTAAATAACAATAGTAAAGTATTTAGGGTTGATTTGCCAATCACTGAGAAAGAAAGAAAGAATATATTTATGATAATAAAACTACGTAAAACAGCTTTAAGTATAGTATTTTATTAGTTCAGATCACGGCTACTGAAAAGTGTCACAAACGTCGAAATAAAAGTCAAATAAAATACCGGGCATAAATCCGTTCAAATGTAGTTTTATTATGTGTACTTTCTTCCGTTTTCGCGAACTTAAGAAAATAATATACTGATTTCCAAAAATCACTCACAAGGTGACTTAAGGTGACCGCGCATGTAGTATATCTATTCGCCGCAATAGACACTATTGTAGATTGTTCAATTCTGAGTAAATCATGACCAAGCCTGACGTGATAGTATAAAATGCGGTTGAGTTATAGAAAGTATTTTAAACGAAAAAAATTTTCACGCTCAGGCAAAGTACTTAAAGTTACTGTAACTTTCAGGGATATACAACAAAATGTCGGGTGGGGACCGAAAAAAAATAGTAAAAAATATCACCCTAATATATACATACATACATACATACACAAGTTATAATTTCATTAGACTCTTATGCATTGCGCAACAGTGCCTACAGTCTACACTAGTCTAGTCTAGTAACGCGCACCCGGCTCACCAGGGACGCACACCGCTTCCTAATGATGGTCTGAAAGCAATCATGGAGCGCCAAGTCAAACGAGACCAGTAATATCCCGTAAGTAAGCCGCTGAGAGAGTAAGGGAGAGAGCTGCGCACGCGCGCCCCGGACGCCGTCGTCAGATTGGCCTCCGGAGACACAGTATGCGCAAAATCTCCTCCCATTATTCCATCACAGGGTCCGCCCATCGTGGGGTGACCTAAGCTTGTTGTTCTTCCGCACAACGCTAGGTATGGGATGCAGGCTTAGGGTTAACGGAGTAGTTGGTCCCGCCCAGAGTCTTCGCACACGTTACACAATGCTTATCGCCGCGGTCCTGTCCCACCCCCACAGCTGAGAAGGACTCAGTATAATACAAAATAGTATTTCCTTTACATATATCATATTAGTATAATTTAAACTATAAATAAAGCTTTACTTACAGAATAACAAATCTACAAATAAAAAATTTACTCCAAATCGCCGTCGGCGGGGAGCGTGCCCAAAATGCAGGCCGCATTTCCGCGTTGGATGGCAACGCTAATTTTATATTTTATTAATGTATGTATATTATCATGTATGCATATATTAATAAGATACTAATTCGGTAGTGAGAATAATGGAACATACCTCTGTTCTTATCAAATTTTTTGTCCATCCAAAGGTTGTCTGGAAGAAAACGCTAATAGCTATAAGACCGCCTATTGTATTCATATAGGGTGGGAGTCACCCTATATGAAGGGTTAATATATAGTGAGGACACATAATAGGGTGCAAGGTTTCTCCCCTTATGTTATACTGCTACGCTTGAGTAAATTCCAAAATCCCCACTTGGCCTCCCCTACTATCAAGACACCTTTGAGTATTTTTGCTATTTCGTATAGTTTAAGATTTCGCCCTGAAGGCCCACTTAAAAATTTCATTCTGTATATTCTGTCGTAGAGTACATGTAAAAATTGAAAATGAAATGTTAAAGTTCAAGGCGGTGAGTATGAGAAATCCTTTTTCTTAAGATGGCTGGATGTTCAATCGTGTTCATTAAAAGTAATGTAATGTATATTTTACCATTCTAGTACAGTTCAAGGCCGTAGTCTAGATCCAGTCTGAGACTAAGGTCACTTTCCTATATGATATAAAATCATTTATCATTCTTAAGATCTGACGAATACAGCTAACAAGCTTAATTAAACATATGTTTATACTGTTTCCAAAGGTTTATTATACTTTAGACGTTTGCACGTTTATCAAGTTACATATTAAATAAATGAAATAAATAAATCGACAGACAAACACACACACTGTATATCCCCAAATTAAGCAAGTTACGCTTGTGTTATGGGTAATATACAACGGACCATTTTGTAACAGACCATAGTAAACAACGGAGAAAATACGTTTCCGAAATTTACTATACCAGGAATCGAACCCGGAGTCTCTGCGTTGCAGTGAGGTAAGCCGGCAAAGGCTTAGCCCGCTCAACCACAGAGGCCGTCTATTAATATTCATTGACAGTGAATCACACATGCAACAAAAGACATAATTGTCGTACTTTATTTTTGTAGGTGACGTGATAGTGATGTTCTGTGAGTCATGTAATGCACAGACTATTAAACCATCGACTCTATACGTACCTAATCGATTTGAAAATAAAAAATGTTCTACTTTATTAGTTTTTTTTACTTTATTACAAAAATGGCTTATTTAATATATGTAAAATATTGTTACAACTTCAGTTCGGTCGACAACAAAATCCACCTGCATATCTGTAAAAAAACACATTTTATCACCTGTCGGCATTTGAACGAATTGTAATTCGTGTGTGATCGTCTTCTTTTGTTTACTTATTTATTGGCATGCGTTTCTAGAGAACAGCCCATTGTTTATTGTACCCGTTTATGGCCACTTGCGGCCGACTCATTAACCAGCTGGTTTGGATTATGTCGACTACAATACGGGCACATTGCATTTGTGCAATATAAAACGATGGCCTGATTGAGGAAGGAGGCAGTCGAA
The DNA here is from genome assembly GCA_039645545.1 of Dendrolimus houi. NCBI lineage: Eukaryota > Metazoa > Arthropoda > Insecta > Lepidoptera > Lasiocampidae > Dendrolimus > Dendrolimus houi. Next base: position 18,403,573 of record CM077134.1, on the reverse strand, counting down.
CGAGAACCACGATCAAAACGAGACGTGTGTACTACAATCGGAAACTCAATAGTGACGGACTTTGCACGTTTTATTGAATTACGACCTTCTGCATTACGTTTGGATTTGTTGTGTTCGGTTATATTTGTGATTCGTTTATATGTGTATTATACGTGTTTGTATACTTCTAATAAACTCTATAATAATTCCAACGGCATTTTAATTCGAGTCTCGTAACTCGTAACAACATGTTCATTGAAATTTGGGTATATTTATTACAGGATATATATACCTCGGTCCTCGGGAGTCTCTTAGAGAATGCTTTAAGGAAATCAATATTATGATGGTCGCCTGCCAATATATCTTTAATAATATAATTTGTATTCGTAATAATTTGAGTGCCTACAAGCAGTATAAGGATGTTCACAATTTCAACACCAGGCATTGTAATAGACTGATATTGCCATCTTTTAGATTACAAAAAGTACTGTCCTCTTTCTTGGGGGTTGGTATACGCTTCTTCAATAAGATTCCGAGTGAAATGTTAGATCTGCCTTTCACTAAATTCAAAACCAAATTAAAAAGTATCTAGCTAAAAAAGGGATACTACACTATTGAAGAATACTTAAATAACAAAAATTTATTTACATAGCAGCTCGCTCTAACATCTTATACTATATTTTGTATAATGTTATCTTGCCAAGCTTGTAAGGGATTTATTGCAGCATAACTTTTTAGTACGCATATCATTATTATAACTTTCATAATATTTTTCTTTCCTTTTATTGTGTCTTGGTCTTATTGAGTATGCGCTGTTTGCTACAACTCCATTAATTCTTCAAAAAGTAATTCTGTAACATACTTCTGTATAAAACTTATAAAAAAAAAGACAACTTGAGATATAAATAGAATAAGAAACTTAAAGAAGCACAATATTTAGCTAGAAGTGTTGCTGGGGAGTTTCTCGCCGCTTCTTCTCCTTAACATCAATAACACGTTGCGAAGCGGTATACATAGAATAGGAAGAAAAATTAAATTTTAACTTATATATATGACCTTCAAAAAGTGTTCTCCAGTGGAGCTTATTTTGAATAAAAAACTTTGAATTTGAATTAGTGTTTTTAGGAAAGACATATAGTTAAGTTAAATTGATTAAAACTGATTTATGAATGAAGGCGATTTCTGTAACAAATAAGACATTACTAATTGATCCATCATCGAGGTGTCAAAAATAGTAAAAAGAAAGAAGAAATAGCGACGTAATTACATTCCTTATACATTAGCATACACAGAGTATATTCTGAGAATTTTTACGAGAATTCAGCAAACAAGGTTTGCACTCGGCATATTGCTGTGCCGGAATTATATCCGACACAACGCTGATTTTCAGTGCAAACCTTCCTTTTAGCGCAAGACCATAACGACCCAATTTTGTTTATATAAAATAACATAAATGTTTGGAAAGAGTATAACTAGCTGTTTCTCGCGGCTTCGCACACGTAGATTAAAAATAGTCATAGTTTGAACAAACTTCCTACACCTTTTTAACCCCTTTTGGGGTTGATTTTCCAAAACCACGTGTAATTTCAATACTTCAGTTTTATTTACATTTAAATTTGTTGAATATAATTTGAACTTTCTCGTTAATAGTTCCAATTTCGTGTTTTAAGGTTTAAATATGCTAGATTTTGAAATGTGACGTCACGAAATTTAGGACCCAGCCCCCACCTCTTGTCACACAATGTCACACTTCTGCGACAACCCAAAATGAATGACTATTATGTAATTATTAATATCCACAGACGAAATAAGATCATAGACTGAGTCTTCGTGAACAAAAGCGACAAATGAAGTGTATTACTCGTATGCGAAAACTTATGTAACATACAAATTTTATCCGTGCAGGAACGAAGAAAAAATACAATTTCCTGCCGCCGGGCGGCCTGTCGTAAGAGGCGAAAAAATAACCCACAGCCAGGTGGGAGGGCATTTGCTCGACTGGATGGCGACCACCCCTGGTCTAGAGTATGCCGCCATAACAACCTTTAGTTGTGTTCCGACATCAGTGACCAGGTTCCAGTCTCCCTTAAGAGAGCAGCAGCGCTTTTGTAGCACCTTTGGTGTTGCAAATGTCCGTAGGCGATGGTGACCGCTTCTCATCAAGTGGACCGTCTGCCTGTCTGCTGAACTCCTGCAATAAAAAATAAACATACACATGCTTTGCGACTTTGTTGTTAATAGTAATGTATTCACTGAAAACCATTCCACCTTGATCCGCATTAATTCGATTAATTTACTTCGATTGAATACTCACTGAATTCTCGTAACGCACTGCGGCGCTATCGGCATCCTATTCTAAGATCAGCATCCTTTAGCTGGCTTCTGTTTGAGAGTTCGAGACTCCGTCTTTCTATTAATGGTCTAAGTTTTTGACTCTGAAAAATTAAAGACAGATAAGGTAGATTTACTTTACTTCATTATGTGGCATGGTAAATATTTGTTTTAATGACTTTGCTTCACAGCAACCTTTTGATGTCTTTCAAAACCGGTGATGAGTCTCGTAATAAAAGCTTTTAGTTAGTGCAGTAATTTTGCACTAAAACAGATCACTGATAACCTACATCACTCAACTTCAACATTGCATAAGCCAATGTTAGGGATGAGTAACTTAATAAAAAACATTTTATTTATTTAGGTTTATGGCTTGACAGCTAGGCCTTTGAGCCAGTTTTAGATTATAATGTAGTTTCTTCATTATTTTAAGCCTATGTGTAGCACAGCTGAGTTATAGGTTATCAGCTGGTGCCATTCAACGGAGTTCTTGTGACAACTCAAAAGGCCACATTTGACTATACAGTTCACATTTCTCACAAAACACATAAATACTTGTAGTGGAACACTTACAAGCCAATAGATGGCGCTGTGCAATAGTTAAGGTCGCAAACGTTTCCCGAAACATACAAAGAATATATACAAATTATTCAACAATAATAGAAGGGCCTAGGCTTGCGAGGAACAACACTAGCCTCGCTGGAAGAGATCTTCCTTTGAGACGGAGGAGCATTCCATCTCGCTCCTCCACCCTATACGAGTCACCCCCTTCATAGTAGGCTTGTTCTTGCTCGGTCACTGAACGGAGCGGTCCGTACTACTAGTACAATTTGTCAGATGTCCTAATTCGGTCTTTTAGTACATTTAATACATACAGTTTAGTACACTGAACGAATAAGAATTATACTTTAATTTTCCTTCATACTTTGCACGCTTAGACTGTCATTCTAATTAATATTTTAGTGCATTTAGTACACTGAATGAATAGTGAATTATATTTTGATTTTCCTTCATACTTTGCAGGCTTAGGACTGTCATTCTAATCAATACCCGTTTATTTTTTATATAAGTTATTTAGATATTAAAATATTTGTGATATTTTTTTCTTAATGCATTATATAAGATATCAAAATTTTATAGGATTTACCATCTTATGGTCCAATTTGGTCCCAGCTTCATAATCGGAAACATATATGAAATACTTTTTTTCAATAGCTTCAAGAATCAGAGTTATCAGAGATCAAAGTTGGCAAATGAATATTATCATGCATCTCACTCTCTCATGCACTGATACCATATCGTTACCGCTCGTTCAGTCGGTCAGCCGCGTTCCGTGTTTGTTGTGCGACAGTTCGTAGTATAGTACCAGTAACAAAGAATACATCGCGAATTCAGACTATTCTATACGATCACGAACGACGAAGTACTAAATGAACGATGCCCTAAAACGGAGAAGGAATAGCTCGTTCAATTCAGTGTCGGGAATTTATTCCTTTTACTACATAGTACATGCACTACACAAGCCTACTTCATACTACTCAAAAACTATAAATATCCTACAACTATTGTTCATTTTAGAGTAATTTTACACATTTTTAGAAAATAAAACTGCACAGCACAACGTCTCCTTTCAGTATCCAACGGTATCCAACCGTCTGGATGGCTACCACCCCTGATCTAGAGTATGCCGCCATAATAACCTTGAACTGTGGTCCTGCATTAGTGGCCCGGTTCCAGTCTCCCTTTAGAGAGCGGCAACGTATATTAGCACTTTTGGTGTTACAAATGTCCATAGGCGATGGTAATCACGTTCCATCAGATGGGCCGTCTGCCTGTCTGCTGAACTCATGCAATAAAATAAAGATTCGGAATTTGTGCTGAGCCACACCTACTCTCTGTCCCCGGTCGTTGAATTCATGTAGGAGTTATAAGAGGTTCAGTCGATTCTGCTAAATAAATAAAAAATCTGTTAAGTGCGTCTCCATCGATGCACAGGGAACATCTAATTCCGTATAAGTATTGTATATGAATTATTCGACTTATGTCATTTGGCTATGTAACCAGTGCCGGCTTTACCTATACTACAGGATGTGCAGCACACACGGGCGCAGGGGCGCAGTCTTAGGGGGCTGCCGGTCGCAGCTCCGCGATGTCGCCATGGTGGTATGGGAGGAACGCCTACGACACCCCAGCGCGGTTCTCGCCACCATTGAGGTGCTGAGGCTCATCCTGCAACACTGGCTTAGACGTAAACACGGCACCCTGACGTTTGGCTGACGCAGGTCTTTTCGGAGCATGGATGCTTTGGGAGGTACCTGTGTCGCATTGGCTGCGAGGTGACGTCAGGGTGCCATTATTGTGACACTAGCGATGAGGATACGGCGCTGCACACTCCAGGAGTGTCCAGTCTGGACATAGCAGCGACGAGACCTCGTCACCGTAACCGGACTTGACTTTTCGCTCCTAGCCGTGGTACGCAACATGATCGGGGACAACATCAGATGGGCTGCCGTCACCTCCTCCTGTGAGCACGTTAAACTTGCAAAGGAGGAGGCGGAGCGGGAGCGTGAACGCACATCACGGCTCCGCTCCCGCCAAAGGAGGTTGCGCTGGCGTCGGAGGGCCAGCACGGACCTTCGGCTGCCATAAGCGGGCGGCGCGGCTGGGGCCCGTTGGGGTATAGGGGTACACTCACCTGCACATGCCGTCGAGATGAGAGCGCGAGTGTTTAGTGCGCGCTCACCTCTACTCCCGTGGGGCGAGTTACAAACCGCCCCACGCACACAGAGCTTGAAGATGCCGGGGGATTAAAAGAAAGTCTCCCGGCAGTGGAAGTGGCCTTGCGAAGCCCACGCCTGCCAGGGCTGCGGAGAGGCTAGGTCATATATCCGTATTCCTGGCATAAGGCGCAGGACGGAACACCTAGGGGTTTTAGTGGGTATCCCTAACTGGGGAGTGTCATTGGCATGGCACCAGTTGTGACTGGGCATGCCAGTGCCATCCCCAATCTGGCGAATCCCACACACGGGTCACGAAATATCCCTCCAAGGTTATGCCCTTGTCGCGGCTTAGGTCCTCAAACGAATTTCCCCTGGCTTAAAAAAAAGGGTCTTAGGAGGCGCCGAACGCCGCTCACGACACTTCCGAAAAGCATGAGTCGCTAGCGGCGCCGGCGCATTCAAAGACCCTGCGTCCGTAGTATGGCTGACGCCGGGCGCGGTAGCAGAACAAAGCGCGACGAGCGTCTCCTATACTCTATACAGCAACTTTTGTTTCAAGGTGAAATCAACCATAAAATTATATTGACGTAGAATTGAATTATTCTTATAATTGGTACACTATTGCGCACCGAAATCACTTGAAATTGCACTATTTGAACCCAAACTTCTATTCCCTGGTGAAAATATATTTGAATTATTTCATTTTGACCGAGCGCCTACTAAAGGGCGCCAGGGTATTGATTGCACACGGACGCTATAAGGGCTTAGAGCCGTCTCTATACGTTACCATAAAAAGCATTTATAAATAATCTCTACTATCTATAATATTATAAAATTCTGAACATGCCGTGTCTGTACATTGAAGCTATTTAAAAAACACAACTGGAATACACTATATAAATGACAGAGAACACGATGCATTTTTTTTTAGATTTCTTGTCTGTTTGTCTGTTTGTACGGGGTTCCCCTAAAAACTACTGGGCCGATTTCGATGCGGTTGTTGTTGAACGACAGCTTTTAGACTTCAAATCTGCTCTACTTTTTATTCCGGGAATCCAGCGGGATTTTTTCTGAGAATGAATAAAATCGCCAGATTGAAAAAAAAAACGAATTCCAATGTGATTTTTCAACGATCGATAGCAAATTTTATGTAATAAAATATGTGATATTTTTTTACCCCGGGAACTCCGCGGGAATTTTTCTAGCAGCGGTTTGTTTTTCGGGTGCATAAAAATTTGCTTATTCTGGCAGAGTTTTCACTAAAACGATAACTTACATTCTCTTTACAATGCTGCCATACTTTGTCTCAGGAATTCCGCGAGAATTTCAAGTCAAGCGTGGATAAGTCGCGGGCATGTCCACCAGGATATGCCCGCGACTTCATTGCAATCAATTCAATTCAATTATCGCATTTATAGTATTATAATATACCAATGTTATAATACTATAAATGCGATAATTTGGATGGTTGTTTGTCACTCTATCACGCCATAACGGCCGAACACATCTGAAAAACAAAAAAAGGTCGGAAAGTGGACCCCGGGCTCCGACGCGGACTGTCCGAACGCAACCATGTTATATATTGAGACGAATGGATAATTATGAATTAACAGTAAGCAGCGAAACAGGCTTCTAAATTATAAAATAAAAAAAAAAAATTGATATTAAAAATTTCACGAAACTCAATTTGCTCAGCTATAATCTCCATGACTAACCAATTTAAAGTAAAATATTAATATATTTCACATGATTCACGTAGTAAATCAGAGCTCGTGAGCGTATAAATTTAAATGTTTGACAAAATGCTACCTTCAAAACTGGATGTAAAGATACTTCTCATTGTGTATAAGCGAAAGCGATAAATTAATTAAAACATAAGGCCACGGAATAAAATCAATAAGAATAACCTACATAAATGGCCACAGGGCCAGTAAAAATTGTGAAAAACTCCTAACTCCTACATTCTCTCGCTCTTTATTATTTAAAACTCATTTCAAACGTGTAGCAGGAGCTATATAAACTTTATTTCAGACTAAAGCACATTCTAAAACAATAATCAGGCCAAAATTTAAGACATATTATTATTTAAGCAAAATTCTCTCGCCGCTTTCTAACAGATCGTAAATTTAAAAGTATTTGTTATAAATGAATATGCATGCGTTAGGTTATAAGGCACTTATTGCACTGGCTCATCGCCGGCGCGCAGGCCTGTTATATGGAGTAACTAATCCTAACAGTATTTTTAGTTATCGTTGCATTGTTATTCCCAGCGTCCTAAGCATTTTTGGATGAGTATTATGTCAAGTACTACCCAGGATAAACAACTTTAAATGAACTTTCAGTACATAACAGACATAATTATGTAATTGCCAACCTCATTCGTTGAAATTGTAGATTACAACCTTTCAAACCTTACGTTTCTTCCTACCTGTAGGTATTTATTATAATTGCTCACACCATATAAATTACTAACGCTCCCGGTAGACGTTGCCCTTCCTTGAAATAAATTAAGAACCCATTGTTTAAATTAAATATAGCCTATTTTGCTTAGGGATAATGTAGCATTCTAATTGTGAAAGAATTTTTGAAATCGATCTAGTAGATGAGTTATTCGTTACAAATATAAAAATACAAATCTTTCCTCTTTATAATATTAGTATAGATTGGACGCATGCGAAAGAATATTGTATTAATCGCTTCCGCTTATGTTGAATGCTCACACCCGAACAATCAATTACAAAACGTGCTTTGAAGCCGTGATGTCTTCAAAATGTGAATTCAGACTACCCGCATATATTTCAAATGCAATTTCTTCACAATACACCAGAACGGTATTTGCTCATTATAATAGCCTTTGTTCGTTCCAGATTTACTTTGAGCTGATATAGTTTTGTTAATTTCGTAAAGGTTGAAATGTGTACTTATTTGCTACAGTTTTATTCGTATGCTATAAAGAAATAATAGATACCTTGTATACCTAGATAACAAGCAAGGGTAGCAAGCAATTTTGGTACTTTCCTAATACAATAATAGATAAACCTTACTTCTCTACTCATTTACTTCTTAGGGCTATCCCTAAGAAACCTACCGCGATTCCCTAAACGCGTTTCACTTATTTTAAGAGTACCGAGTCCTTGGAAAGTAAATTAGGGCACTCGCCGATGACGGCAGCGGGTCGCAAGCTGCAGTCGCGTCAGCAGCAGCAGGACGGCGGCGGTTGGGCTGCCAATCGACAAAGGGCAGGGCGGCACTCGCAGGAACTGCAGCAACCAAAGCATCGAGCGACAGGGCGCTCAGGGCTCTCGAGACGCCGTTCAGGGCGTTGGCAGGACGCTCAGTGCGCCAGCAGGATGCTAGGGCGCCGACAGGACGCTCAGGGCGCTGGCATGGTACAGGGCCAGCGTACTCAGGCCGGTAGATGGGTCTGTCTGCAAGGCAGCAATAAAAAAATGTAAGTTAGTGATACATACAAATACACATTGACGGTCCAACTGATGAAAGGTATTTTTAACCGACTTCAAAAGGGAGGAGGTTCTCAATTTGATTGGTATTTTTTTTAAATGTATGTATGCCGATTACGCTGAGATTTATGAGCCGATTTACGTGATTCTTTTTTAGTTTGATGCAGAATAGTTTCCGTTTGGTTCTCTAAAAATTTAACATAGTTTGGCCCAGTAGCTTTCATTTTATGAAAATTTTCCGTTCCCGTTTCGTGGGACCTATAGTTTTTAAGGTGCGCGGCACCTTTCGTAGGTCTACCCATAGCTAGACACTAAAAGTAACAAAACAAAAACTTTGTTTAAAAAAACCGACTTCAAAAACTATAAATTTAAAATAATTTAATAAAGATTTTTGACTAACAATTTATATAGTTTATAGACAAAATAATATAACATTTTCTACATCTTGGATTCGGTGCCGAGCAAACCATAAAAATTACCATATACATTGTTATAACAACAAAATGTTGCAAAATAATATAATTTTTATAGTTTACTTGGCACCGACTTCTAGGTGTAGAAAATTTTATATTATTTAGTCTCTTAATTATTAACGAAATAAATTCTCAGTCAAAAATCTTAATTAAGTTATTTTACACTTTTTAGTTTTTGAAGTCGGTTGTTTTAAACGAAGTTTTTTTTTTTAATGCTGGAGAACAGCAGACAGGTTGACGGCAAATGGTTACCGTCCCCCATAGACATTTATAACACCAAAGACCGCTAACAATGTGCTATCGGCATTGAAGAAAATATTAGAACCTGACCACAACTACCTGAACACAAATCAAAGTTGTTACGGCCGCGTATCCTAGACCAGGGGAAGTAGCCATTCAGATGGGCAAATGTCCTAACCACCTGGCTGTGGGTTGTATTATCTCGTGTCTTACGGTAGGCTACCTGGATGCATCCCATCTCCTCCTTTTGCAAGCAAGTCATACTTGCTAAAGAAGAGGCAGAGTGGGAGCGTGATCACGCGACCTTGCTCCGGTCCCGTCGAAGGAGGACGCGTCCTCACGGAGGACCTTCGCTTTCCGTGAGTTTCCCCGGGGAAATGGTTTTCACCCACCGTTATGCCGTCGATATGGGGATGGGCCGTGTTCCGCGCGCGCTCACTTGTCCTCAAGGGGGGCAGTTACAGACCGCCCCACGCAATAAGAGATGGAAGACGCCGAGGGCGTAGTTCCTTCGGCAATGGATGAGGCAGTTGGGCAACCACCTGCCAGGGTTTGCGGAGGGGCTAGGCTATCTACCCGTGGCCCTGGTATAAGGGCGAAGGATGGAACACCAAGGGGTTTTAGTTGGTATCCCTGACAGTGGTGTGGCAATAGCACCTACGCTTGCGCTGCTTGTATTACCCCGACCTGGCGAAACCCACACACCGGGAGCGATTCTTCGCGCGGCTGATGATACTCAATCGGTTGTCCACTCTTTAAAACAACGGCCACCTGGCTCCAGGAATTAATATCCTTTCTTCATTCCTACAGGTATAATATCTTTACATATAATAAAACTGTAGAGGTCGAATTTCTGTACAATGAAAAAAAATGCTAAAAACCAAGTCAAGAGGATGTAAGAAGGTGAAATAGAACTAAATTATTATTATTTTATTCATTTTTTTTGTTTCTCTGTTTTTCTGTGTTTGTATCGGCTAATCTCCGAAACGACTGGACCGATTTGAATGAAATTTTGTATGGTGGAAACTTATATCCCGGGTCAAGGGTACTTTGAACCTTTAAAAAAAACTGAAAAACTTTAATCGCGGGCAGAAGCTATTATTATAAGTCGCATCATATTATGTAATAAGTCGTGGTGAAGTAATTGGCTATCGAACGCGTGTCAAATTCAAAGGGTGCGAGTTTGATCCTGGTACTTAAGCAGTTTTCTGACAGTTTTCATATTATCTATATAGTTGTATTTGTCTTTGTTCAAAACATAATAAATATATGCGATTAATATCGTTACTTATTTGGTCACAACACTACAACTATCAAATTAGAACTGTCATCGAGAAAATAAAGAAATGGAAATAGTATAATATGCATATTGTTACAATTATCACGTGCTAACAACGGCGAAGGAAAACATCGCGATAGAACCTGTACATCGACATAACCGATCTATCAAACCTGCCAAGCCGCCATAGACAAGCGTGGCGGATATACTGCCCGTTCCCTTATAGTGGGAGGCTTAAAGCTAACAGTGGGACGTGTATGGGCTGTTATTACAATTATTATACACGCATAATATCGTATATCGCGTATGGACCGTTGTAATAATAGAGATGTTAAAAAAGTGCTATCGTCCTACTTCAAAATCATTCCGAATCCCTAGATACCTTTGCGTACATTAGCATAGTGAGTCAATGTTTAAATTTTCAACTGATGGGAAACGATGAGATGGTCACAAAGAGATTGAAGGCATCATTCTAAATAGTTTCTCAGAACACTTGCATATGCTTTCGTTTTATGACAAACATTTACACTTCGAATCGTAACTATTATTACAAATGCAAATATTTTCTTTGTTTGTGACGCTTTCAAGCCTTAACCACGCAATAGATCGTCATGAAATTTTGCTTACACGTTTTCAGGGACATAGAGAAGAACGCCCTACCTTTAATTCAGAAAAAGTACTTTTCCCAAGGTAATAAATAATCTAGCTGAAAGGGTAGCGCTCTGATCGTGCTTCATTGACGCCAGCGTTACAATTCATTAACAAATACATCGTCATGGCAATGATAATGACAACGTAATTTTAATGCGTTGCTTTCATGGTTAAACCACATTCGCTAGATGGCGTTACGTTACGTCCTCCACTCTGTCTACAAAATTTATATTCACGCGATCGAAAACGCGGGTATAAGTTAGTTTAAATTATAATTTATTCACTTTGATGCAACTTAAACATCATAAGAATCGAATGCAGCCATCAGCTACTTTATAGTATCGACTTGTTGGTCGCCTTGATTACGATTCGGTTAATATTATTCGCACTAAAATGGTAGCTTATGGACACAAGATAGAAGTTACAATATGACATATTAGGACTTACCACGCGCAAGTAATGGCCCAGAACGAGGCGGCAGAACGTGAGAGGGAGGAGACCGCGTACGGGGACCCCATCCGCAGAAAACGGCCTAGAGGTCGTAGGTGCCGCTACGCGCAACTCCTCCCATAACCCATCTTAGCAGGCCGCGCGGACCAGCGGGGGATCCCATGGATTCCCCCCTCCTGTTGGTGAAGAGGGTGCCCCTTAACGGCCCTAAGTGAGAACCATAGGGTTGCCACAGATGTAATAATACCTGTGGTTCAGTTCCTGTGGCACCCCATAAAAGCGTATAGGAGACGGGCCAGGTAAGGTTCAGTGGATAGTATGACGGTCGACCATCCCCCGTCCCTTCGATCGGATGTCACGGTGGGCATCCGGCCGATCAGGAATCCCACACATCCCTCGGTGTAAAACCTCCCCAGGCCCGAGGATGGTGACCCAAGATAAGACATTCCCCTTGCATCATAAAAAAAATTACAAATAAGTAGTGTAATTGTTTATTCTATCCTCAGAGCCCGGTTGATAAGCTAATTGACTATATACTAAGTTCCAGAAATTCTACGCTTAAAACAAACCTATTAAATCAGCACTTTTTCAAACATAGTTTAATTAATTAAAATAAGCAGGGTCGGATTTAGGGCGGGCCCGGGCGGCAAATTCAAACTTCGCAGACAAATACACAACTCATCAGTAACGCAACAGTAGGCATAGGTTAAAAACCACAGAGGCATTCGTGTTCATCATTGGGCGTCTGATGGCTGAAATAATGATGATTATTAAGGTAAAAATATAGCCGAGCGGGGGCGGTATTGTTCAATTTAACATGCAGGAAAGGAGAAATAATACATTTTCTGCGGCCGGGCGGCCTGTTGTAAGAGGCGTACAGGAACGGAGAAACAATTTTCTGCGGCCGGACGGCCTGTCGTAAGAGGCGACAAATCAACCCACAGCCAAGAGGTAGGGTATTTGCCCGACCCGTTGGTTACGACCCCTGGTCTATAGTATGTCGTCATAACAACCTTGAGTTGTGTTCCGGCATTAGTGACCAGGTTCCAGTCTCCCTTAAGAGAGCAGCAGCGCATTTGTAGCACCTTTGGTGTCGCAAATGTCCATAGGCGATTGTAACCGCTTTCAATTAAGTGGGTCGTCTGCCTTTCTGCTGAACTCATGCAATAAAAAAAGCTTTTCTAGTCCCTATCTGTTAGATAATAAGGTACATGAGGTATTTTCTTAAGACAATAATACTTAAAAAAATATTTCTATTTATTTGTAGTCTGTTAAGGGTTGATTGTATCGCATTCGGAATTTGAATGATGGCGTAAAGGCTTAAAGACACTTTATTTCTGTCTTTTAATATCAATGAATCAACCAAAGTGCTCCATATAAACGTAAGCTTGAATCATTCAATGTCATTGAAGGTGTCTCATGTATTTTCAATTCTGTGCCGTTCAATCAAATTGGTTAATTTTGATTGATCCGTCTAATATCATAATTTCTCTTAAGACCTTATTGTCAATTAATTGATGTTACAAAAGTTGCATATAGATTAAAGCAAACACCTTTAAAATGTGATGAAGTAATAAATCTTTTAATATCAATACATATAAACATTAGTAAGAAAAAAAAACGTGAATAAATATTGAAATGAATCATAATATCCTTCACGGCTGTCACCAGACAGTCATTAATCTAATGATATAGTATTTGACTCCAAGTCAAACGTTGCATCGACAGAAACAATATTATTGTACAAAGTAACTAATAATACTGTATCTTGGTTGAACAAATGTTTTTGTACTAAGCGTGCTCATTAAGAAAAAATATTTATATTGATTTCTAACTCTCTTCAAAGGTCTTTAAATATGTTGTGCCGCTTAAGGCTCCTATTGCCGTAAAAAGTCAAAAATATCGTACTAACAACTTTTGGTTGGTAAATACTGATTAATAATTTATCAAAAGGATTATTATAAATCTTCACGATATGAGACGTAATGTCGCTGTTTCCTAATTTTTCTATAGTTATTTTCAGTGGAAAAGATCTCCATCTCCAAGTTATTGATATTGTTACAGCCAAAGCGCCGACAAAGACAAATTCCACCTACAGATTCGTAGAAGCACATTTATTACCCATCGGCATTTGAACTAATAATATTGTAATTATTGTAATTCTTTTATGATCGTCTTCTTTTGTTTACTTATTTATTGGCATACGTTTCTAAAGAACAGCCTATTGTTGTATTGTAATCATTAGCCAGGTGTTACGGATTTTGAAGTACAAGCTGATTCTAGGAAATTCGGTCCACGCGGCCGGCCGGGCACATTGCACTTGTGCGGGATAAAACGATGGTCTGATGGAGGGAGGAAGGCACTTGAGCGATAACTACGATCGAAACGAGAGGTGTGTACTACAATCGGGAATCCAATAGTGACGGACTTTGCTCGTTTTATTGAATTACGACCTTCTGCATTACGTTTAGACTTGTTGTGTTCGGTTATATTTGTACCTGTGTTATACGTGTTTCTAATAAACTATAATAATTCCAAAGGCATTTTAATTCGAGTCTCGCAACTCGTAACAATATGATACCATTTTACTCCTTCAATTTTTATCAAAACAGGCTAAAAATATATATTTCTTTATAAAAGAGAGATATTTGTTTTTTTTAAACTACTTTATAATTTTTGTAATAAAATATTGATGCATCGGAAAAACGACCGCGTTTATGGAATCCCCGCTGTCGCCCAAAAAACAGTGCGGGGTGATTATCACAAGGACGTTGGCGTTGCTATAAGCCTTAAGGAATTCATTTAGTTTTTCTCATTATTAGCCTCTTAGTCATTGGCAAATAAAAACTACAATAATATAGACATTGACGTGGTAGAGTCATGCTGGAATAATTATCATGATTACTCGCTAATCCGGCTCAATTGGTGTGTGTGTGATACTACGCTTTCAAAGAATATCGTCGTGAAAATTGTTCTTTCTAAGCCAAGCGTGTGTCGTATAATGACTGATACATTCGATGGCCGACTTCGCCTCCTATACCATCTTCTGTCTTCTTATTATTCTCCCATCCCAGTCTCTCTATCCCTTTCTTTGGTCTCGTACTTGGTGTTGCAAACATCTATAGGCGACGGTAACGAACTATCATTAGGGCTACGTTCCAGAAGGGACTCACAACGACCACGTTCACAACCGCGATTTTTCCCTTTCCACTTGCTTGAAGACGTTACAATCATAAACTCTAGTGGAACGGATTATGGCGCGTTGATCTCATAAACGACGAAATACACAAATATCATTGGTTGATTTAAAAATCGCGCCTTTTTCAATTTCAAGAGATAGAGAGAATTAATGCTCTGTGGTCAACGCCCACTTAGACCCACCTCTTGACATGTGTCGTTGTGAGCACTGTGTGATCGAAAATGATGACGTCAATAGTGAAATTTTCGCCTCGACTATAACGACCGCGGTCGCCTTGCGGAACGGCAGACGGAGCATTTTGAGCGTTGTAAGATACTAAAGGAACGCGTCCTAGATGGGCCGTCTGCCGGTTGGCAGCTTCTTAATAAAAAAATATTGTCCACTTAACTATATTTTGTTTTTTTTTTTATTGCTGGAGTTCAGCAGACAGGCAGACGGCCCACTTGATGAAAAGCGGTTACCATCGCCTATGGACATTTGCAATACCAAAGGTGCTACAAATGCGCTGCTGCTCTCTTAAGGGACACTGGAACCTGGTATGCCGGATGACAACTCAAAGTTGTTATGGCGACATACTTTAGACCAGGGGTGGTAGCCATCCAGTCGGACAAATGCCCTACCACCTGGCTGTTTCTTAAGAATCTCTCAATAATAAATAAAAAAATTGAAATTTTCTAATTTCTTGACGTACACATATAGTGCAATAAAACATAATAAAATAGATTATATCCCAATTAGTTTTGATGAAGTTAATATACTTATAATTATATATTACTGTCAGCTTCTATAGCTTTTAATAACCATGTTGTAAAATCCAACTTGAGACTTACCGTTTGATTGAGTAATTGAAATGATGACCACTTGTGGCTCTTACACACTGGAGTAAAAACGACCAATGTAAAATACTTCTTCAAATTATTAAGATTAGAATGAACTGAAATATTTAGGTAGCTAAGTAGTAGCTCTATGTTACATATAAACATATTTAATTAGGTGATTTACCTAAATCTTTACTGCTTTTTGTTACTAAGTTCACTATAGAGAAGTAACTAAGTCTATATAGTCTACACAACTGCGCAGCGAAACAGAGGCGAGTCGTCGCCAACTTGATTTAAAGTAATACAAGGAATAACAACCAGGAAGAACTTGAGACGCAGCATAACATCGCCTTGTGGAAGTGCTCGGGCGCGGGTCGGTTCGTAAGGAACGACGTGATCGCCCGCGACTTAAGCATTCCCAGTGTCGAGGAATTTGTGGTGATGTCGGCCGCGCCGACAACGGCCGCCATACACACCTCCACGGGTTTGCTCGCCTCCACTCGCGACCACCAGATCACGAGACACCAAGATGGCTACCGACTTCACGTGACCTCATCCGCCGGGATTAGGGCGATGTTTGGGAGGTCGTGAAAATCTCCATAATGCCACAGAAAAGCCACCACACGCCGCAGATGGCCACCTAAAGCCCGACATGGCCATCGAAAGCCGCAGACTGGCCAACCATGCTGTAGACGGAACCAACGCGAAGCTCGTGATGGCCACCAAACGCCGCTGATTGGCCGATACGAGTCGCCGACATACCCCTTATGTGTCTGGCGGCTTCCGTACCCCGTCACCGGAGGGTAGTTGCCCTCCGTAAATTTGGACCAGGGCAAAGAATCCAGACTCGAGGCCCCATACTGGCTCTGCCATCATCAGGCAGAGACGATAACTCTTGATCGAATGAATGACAACGTAGCTATTTGTTAGTGAATTGAAAAAACTCGATTGTAGCGCCATCTATTTTGCTAATCCGTTTATTCCATGGAAACGGCATTATTTATCAGGATAAAAAGTTCCTAAGGGTTAATTTGGATTATAAGCTAGTACTGTGTCGAGTTTTATTCATGCACGTTCAGTAGTTTAAAAAAAAAATGCGATCGCAGCGCCATCTTTTTCACTACTTTTGTCTTTCCCACGGTAATTACGTCATTTATCGGGATAAAAAAGTATCATAAGTTACGACCCGGGATATAAGCTAGATCTGTATCGTTGAATCAGTTCATTAGTTTTCACGTGATATTCTAATAGTCAGACAGACAGACAAAAATTCCAAGAATTGCATTTTCGGAATCTCCTGGTCCAAATTAGCCGCCTGATTTTTTCATATTTTTAAACGCACTGTACAAACTCGAACCACTTACAGATTTATTATAGTATATAAATTAAAACTACACGTACGAATGTAGTATATATGAAAATAAAAAATTGACATAGAAAACAAGAGAGCATCGATAAAGTTCTTAATTAAAAAAAAAAATATTTAATTTGGCCAACCCTAAGGCTTATTAAACACAATAAAAACTATTTGTTGGAAATTCCAACAACGAATTTTACTTTTTCACAGCAATTAAAGCGCCAAAAAAATCTGAACATCAAATATCGTCGGCATCAGTGCAGGACTAGTAGTATTTTTTTTTCATCAAAATACTGAATCGATCTATGTGTATCACGCTCGCACAGAATATCGGTGTGAAACGGTTAGTCTTGGGTTAGTAGTATTTCGTGCGATAAGTGAGGGTTCCGATAGCCCCCTTCCGCTCTCCCTATCCTATCCCCCTTTTTCTCATCCCGTTTTATCGGATCTTAAAGGTTGTCAACGCGTTGACTTCGCCCTTGGTTCTGCAAACGTCTTTCCACTTTCCATGAGGCCGAGCCGTCTGCTTGCTTGCCAGCTTCACAATACAAAAAACAAAATATATCACAATTATAAGAAAAAAATTGTGTCTAGAAAATGTAGTTACAAGGTCCTGCACTCACGCCAACGACATATATATTTTTATAACAGTACGTACGTATTGTGTGTACGCACCCTTAGATGATAGTTTGAGAGGTCATTCGTGCGGCGATTAAATTCGAAGTGTAACTTCTTATTCGGGTCGAATTTGCAATGTTTAGGATTCATTTAACATAGTAATTATATAGTGCAGAGTTTAAAGTGGCGTCTGCAAGCAATATAAGGTGTGTCGGAACTGCCTTATATTAATTTTATCATCCTTCACATTATGATGTTTTGGTATAATTATGTTAATATCTTGCGGATTAATTCATATTGCTAAAATTAATGTCTGTTGGTGCATACTGAACTCTTATGAACAGCCGGAAAGTGTCTGTAAAGGCACGTCTGGCCATCAAGGGGTATTAGTACCAACGCTAATGTGCGGCAGTGAAAGTTGGATATGGCAGAAGAAGCATGAAAGTAGAATAAATGCAGTTGAAATGAGAGCTTTGAGAAGTATATGTAAAGTTAATGTAAGTGATATGATAAGGGAGCGTTGTGGATTGAAAGAAGATGTAGTGACAAGATCAACTCTTGTCATTGTCATATATAAAAGGAATGTTAAGGTGGTTTGGGCATGTAGAGAGAATGAATGAAAGCAGAATCACAAAACAAGTATATGACAGCAATGTGCTCCCCTACAAGCGCGGCCACCGGACCATCAACGCACGTGGCTGCCGACCCCCCGAGATCTCATACGCTCGCTTGATCAGGGTGATGTTACGAGGTCGCGAAGATCACAAAGCCGCTGACAGGCCAACAGAAGCCACAGATGGCCACCCAAAGCCCGAGAAGGCCACCGTACGCTAACGAATGGCCAACTAAGCCGCAGACGAAGCCAACGCAAAGCCCGCGAAGGTCATCGGATGCCGCAGACTGGCTAACGAGAGCCGTTGAGAGACCACCGTTAGGAAGGCTCTAATGGCTCCAAACCCCGCCATCGACGGGTAGTTGTCCGTCGAGTAGAAGCCGGTGCAAAGAGGTTTTCCTCGAGGCCCCAACCTTCTCGCCGCCGCAAATGGCCAAGAGAAAGAAGACCACCACGACGACAGCAATGTGACTGGTAGAGTCGGAGCCAGTAGACCGAGACGTAGTACTCACCATGATTAAATTGAAGATATTTTGAAGAAAGGTCAGATAAAAAGTAGTTTAAATAAGCGTGTATGTATGAAAAGATTAATGAAAGTTGATGAATCGAAAAGTGTTTGTCAGGATCGTGGCAGGTGCAAATCCATCGTCTCTCGTAACAGGCGTGACATTATGTATGTATGTAAAATTAATTTAAACAGTCGGACAAATGCCTGTTAGTCTGTATAGCAGTGGTGTGGACTTCATACAACTCGATTCCCCATGATCTACCTATAAGGAATTAGCGACTAGCGATCAAAAGGTTGAAAGCGCAATGAACTTCTTTTTTTTATCGCATGAGTTCAGTTTAGAGTTCATCGCCTATGGACATTTGCAACACCAAAGGTGCTACAAATGCACTGCTGCTCTCTTAAGGGAGACTGGATCCTGGTCACTAATACCGAAACACAAATCAAGGTTGTTATGGCGGCATACTCTAGACCAGGGGTGGTAGCCATCCAGTCGGTCAAATACCCTATCACCTGGTTGTGGGTTGTTTTGTCGCCTCTTACGACAGGCTGCCCCAACGCAGGAAATTGTATTTTTCTCCGTTCCTACACGGATAACATTTTTTTTTCGTGCATATATTATTACTATCTCTTACGGTTGGTGGCTTTCCACATGTGTTCGATGAAATAACAACTCATAACCCGATCAGGCACCGGATTATTTCAAAATGTACGGTAAGACTGCATAATTAAAAATACAAATTATAATAAGAAAATATTACGTTTGCATAATATGATATGTTTTTCATCCGGCTTACCCTAGTCGAATTTCCATCCTGCGCTACTGCTGTATAAAATATATAATGAAAAACTGTCATTGGACTATCAAACTCTACAAGGATATAGTCGAAAATATATAAAAATAAACAGTAATAACATGGAAAAACAATCATAATCTCTATATATTAATACGTGAAGCAAAAGTTTTGTACCCCTTTTTATGAAACTTGCACGGACGGAGGAGTATGAAATTTCGCTGACTTATAGTTTATATAGAGAAGAAGCGACGAATGCTAATATATTATTTTTTAAATTATGCATAAAAATACATTAAACCAATAAAAAAAAACATTACGCACACTACCATGTATTTGACACACACACGCATATATACTCTTTTGTTTATTGTTCAAGTAGAATTAACAGTGTAGTCTTTGACAACAAATTATTATGGTCGAATTTCGACCACGGGCGACTACTAGTTCAAATAAATTGAACCAAACTTCTCATTATATGACAAAGCTATAATAAAAGATTGTGCTAAGGTACGTTGAGGGATCATATAATTTAATACATACATAAAATAAAACTTGCCCTTAAAAAATAAAAATCTAGAAACCGATTACAACGCCATCAACCTGGACCAATTGTTAATCTAAACCATCCCGGGATCCACTTAAACACATGCAAAAATAATTTTATCTAAATCCTGGAACCCATTTGCAGCGCCATCTACCTGGTTCAAATTTGAATATCAATCATACCGGGACCCACTTGAACACACCCAAAAATAATTTACCTAAATCAGACAAATGAAAATGAGTTTAAATGCAGTCACCATTGCCGAAATCGGCCTTAAAAGATCATTACAAATGAATGGCTAGACTGATGTTTTTTAATGATATTTTTTTATTAGTGAATATCATATTTTAATACTTCTTTTCCTATTCCGGACGAAGACAATTCCAAAAACACAAGAATCATAAAAATTGGTCCAGCCGTTCTTGAGTTATACATGGTGTAATTAACTCGACTTTGTTCTATATATAGATAATTATAGGTAAATTCAATTCAAATTCAAAATTAAAACAAACCATGTGTATTTAAAATTCGTAATGTAATGTGGGTTTTATATAATAAAATAAGTAGAACTTTGAGAACTAATTTATTTGAATTCAGAACGAAGGTGTTCGAAATAGAACCTCCATGATTTATACCATAATGTTTTATAAGATGTCTTTATTAATATTTGTCGTTGAATTTAAAATATAATTCGAAATATAGAAATGTAAAAATAAAACACATATTTTTCTCTTGATAAAATTATATCTAAATATTAATTACATAAGAGCTTCAAAAGGTATTGTTAATTCGATTTTTAAACTCAAACCTAAATCTGTCACTGGCCTGAAGTCCTATAAAATCAACTTTAAACTATATAGATAGGTATTGCACATTCAATTCGGATGAAATCGTGTCGGGTATGTTTAGTCATTTATAAATCTATCAATATTGCTTATATACTATAGTGGCATCAAGATGTGTTCCGGCTTGAAAAGATTGTAACCGGACTTAGAGCGAGGTCGCTTGTCACGGATGCGGACCCTTCACCATTTTGATGAGGATGTCAGTGATTCCTGGGAAACAAAATGTGGATTTTACATTATTGACTTTTGGTAGTAGAACCACACTATAATTTCCATTCTTAAATTCTTATTTATTATTATTATACTGCATTTATTTATTCTCAAAATTTTTACATTTTTTTAAAAATATTTAGACATTTTTTATAGAAAAATATAAAATCTTGCAGCTCACCGCCAGTGGGGTGGGTGGGGCCTGGGGTCCAAACTACCGGTGGTTAGGGCTCCAGAGACAGGAACCTCCTCACAATTCGTGCCGTGTCCAAGAGTGCTGCCTTCTGTATCTTATTATTATTATTAATATAGATATATATACCACTTATGTATTTATTTATTAAAATGTAAGTAGTTCGTACTATATGTTACATATACCACCATTGCCAATATCATCTCAATTCATTCCTGGGGTTGTCTGTAAGAGATCGCTTTTTAGCGATAAGACCGCCCTTTGTACATATCTAGATATAATTTTAGTTTTTTAATTCATTTTTGTATTGGTGTATAAACTGTTATCTATCTTTTAAATATTATTTTGTTTTAAGACTTTCAGTTTTAGGTAGATTAGACCCTACCGAATCAAAAACTGAAAGTTTTAAAACAAAATAATAATATAAAATACCTTCTGCAGCAAAAAATATAGTTAGGTCCAAAAGTCGCTTGTGATAAAATAGCGGTAATTTCTCGATATTTTTATGTAAAATTTTCCACATTGAAATTTAAAACGTGATGAGGGTTTAAAACTTCTATACGTACTACGTTGCGGCTGCCGTCCGACCGGCGTAGTAGCTGGAAGCACTGCGGATTTATCACCGGTCAGCCGGACGATGTTATATATACTATGCGGTTCAGTATGCGGTCGGTATTTGACTGCGTGATTCCGGCTGCCACCATGCGGCTAGCCGCAGAGCCAACCGCATATTACGGACCAGCCGGCATGGGGTCAGCTGGCTCCCCTAGGCTAAGGCCTTATACGTTGTTAGTGTATATTAAAATTAGTTTCATTATAATATATAATAAAGTTAATTATTAATATTATAAATGCGAAAGTAACTCTGTCCGTCAGTCTGTTCCGTTTTCACGGAAAAACTACTGGACCGATTTGGCTGAAACTCGGTATTATATATATATATATATCTATTTTTTTCTTTTTCGATGCCGATGATGAACATAGGATACTTTTTATCCCGAAAAATGGGATAGTTTCCGGGATAAAAATATATTGTCTCTCTGTTTGTTGTGCTTTTACGGGAAAACTATTGGACCGATTTGGCTGAAATTCGGTATTATATGTAATTTTAATAATGACGGTGGACAAGCGATACTTTCATTCTAGATAATGGGATATATTTATGAAAAGGTTTATTATTCCAGAAAGGATAGGTATTTTTTTTGTGATTTGACATTTTCGTCATTTTGGTAAATTTGGTCATTTTGGTCGATGTGGTCGATGTGGTCGTTTTGGTCGATGTGGTCGATTTGGTCATTTTGGTGTACATAATATGGAGGTTTATTACTGAAAATTGGCATAGATACTTTTCATCCGGGAGATGGGATAGTTTGCGATATAAAATGAAGTGAATCTTCCGGGGCAAATAGCACTAACATAAAAGTTTAATCAATGTAACCTGTTTTGTAAGCTCTTTTAACAAGAGGCACGCAGGCAGGTTGACCCGCGGCGCGGCCGCGGGGTAAACTCTAGTTAAACTATATAAATTTTATTGTAATATATCACCATATAGTTAACGTGGTGAAGTGCCTCAATGGGGTAAGTTCAAACACAGCTCGTTTTTTAAGTTTATTTAAACTAAATTCAACCCCAACTACGATTCAAAGGCGGTGTGGGTGGTGTCCAAGCTTCACTGACTGATTTGTAGTCGTGGTAACCTAATAATAATAATAATAAATCGGCAGACAAAGACACACACTGTATATTCCCAAATTAAACGAGTTACGCTTGTGTTATGGGCAATATACAACGGACCACTCTGGGGCGATCCCAGACACCCAGACCATAGTAAATAACGGAGAAAATACGTTTCCGAAATTTACTATACCAGGAATCGAACCCGAAGCCTCTCTGTTGCAGTGAGGCAAGCCGGCAAAGGCTTAACCCGCTCAACCATAGAGGCCGTCAAACTATTCAAACACCGAAATAATGAGAGGTGTAACAAGTTCCCCCACTGACGGACTTCATTGCCTTGGGTATATATCTAATTATATATGTATATCTATATATACAAGCATATAGTAATTAATTTATATTTTACTTTTATTTTAATTTGTACACCACCAAAAATCGTAAATCTATTTTTTCTTTAAAATCTCCTTAGACACTGGGTTGCCTGGAAGAGATCGCTATAAGCGATAAGGCCACCCATTGTTCCAATGCAAATGTATCCATGTCAATTGCCTAGATTTAAGTTTATGGTGAATAATTTTGATTCAATCATTAAAAAAAAACCTTTGTAGCAACAGTCACTGAGCTTCTAGGACCGTCAATGTTAAGAAAAATTATTAATATTTACCCAAAGAAGCGGCACAGCAACAAACAACTTAATAAGGTTACCATATTAACATGAATCGATAAAAAAATTCCACTAGCATGATGCTATATCGAGCGGCTGCAACACTTATGATAATTGCAATTGCCTTCATTAACATCTGTGCACTTGAAATTGTTGTAAAAACAAGATTACGAACGCATCGGAACGACTTTAATGTTTTTTAAAATGTTTGAATGACAGCTAGTCTTATAATCTATTAAATATAAGGGTATATAATATCAGCCCATAAATGTCCCACTGCTGGGCTCGGAGCTCCCGTTATAGGGGGAACGGACAGTATACCCGCCACGCTTGTCCAAGACGGCTTGGCAGGTTTGACACATCGGTTATCTTGATGTGCAGGTTGCATCACGTTGTTTTCCTTCACCGTTGTTAGCACGTGGTAATTTTAACAAAATGCACATTAGTTTAGAAAAGTGACCAAGTGGTGCATCCGGTCAGGATCGAACCCGCGTCCTCGGAGTCTGGGACGCGTAAATAATTAATACATTATAATGCTAAATGTTGCCTGGAAGAGATCGCTTTTTAGCGATAAGGCCGCCCGTTGTACTATCTCTTGTATTTTTCTATTTTTGTTTATCTATGCTTTGGTATAGAATGGCTACGTTCCACTAGTGACTCGCAATAACCAAGTTCACGACCGCGATTTTTCCCGTTCCACTTGCTTGCGGGCGTTACTATCATTAACTCTAGTGGGACGGTTATTCGACCCACCTCTTCACATGCGTAGTTGTGAGCGTTGCGGGATCTAAAATTATGACGTAGTGATGTTGTCACCACGATCATAACGACCGCGGTCGCCAGGTAGAACGGCTGAAGTGGAGTTTACACGGGTGACTAAAGCCGCACGATTTTTGCCGCGCTGCGAAAATCGACCGTGTAAATGGTAGTTCGGCTTGGTGGTAAGTCACTAAAGCCGCAAGTCCCAAAGTTGGGTAGCATCCGACTTTGGCCGCACGGTGACCGGCCGCATGCGGCTGGTGACTAAAATCGACCCGTATAAACCCCTCTTGACGGAGCATTTTGGGCGTTGTGAGCTGCTAAAGGAACACGCTGAATAAAGTGTCTATCTATCTGGCATATTTTTGAAGTGAAATTTGAAACTCGATGAAACGAAAAAGCGACACTAAAAAGAGATAAACACAAATCTGTTGGACTACGCCTGCGAGAGAATGAGATAGAATACATAATATTTAATAATTTAAACACTATGCTTATACAGATAGTTGGAAATGTTTTGAAGCTTTTCGTTAATACTTCAAATTTCTTGTTTTAAAGCTTAAATATACCTAGTATTGCCATAAATATTGTAAAAAAGAAAAAAATTCTATTGCAAATAATATTTGTAAGTTTTACAATGTGTTAGTTTAATACATAAATATAAAACAATTTAAAATATAAAAAGCTTATTCGAAGTGGTGTCCATTGGCTGCAATACAGTCCTTTCAACGTCGAGGCCAGTTATCAATAGAAGCAAAAAATAGCGCAGAGTTTAAGTCTAAGAATTACCTATCGATCAGCGAAAATCGCATCAAAATCGGCTCAGAACTTTTTACGCGAATCCCGAACAAACAGTAAAAAATAAAAAAAATCATCATGTTCTCCATCGTTTATATTCCAGTCTATTCCAGTTGTTTTTTTAAATAGCTTTAATGTACAGACACGGCATGTATAGAATTTTATAATATTATTGATGCAGTGTGACGTCACGAAATTTAGAATCCCTCCCACCCCTTCTCACACTTTGTTTCACTTCTACTACGTGTGATTTGCACACACTCACTTTTTTTTTTAAATTAGTTTTTCATATTTAAATAATTTTTGTATCATTTTTTCTCTATATACATCGCCGTAATACTTAAAAAAATATTTTTAAACCTGAATTACACTTGTGTTACTTAACGAGTCAGTTAATTTGCAAAATTGGCCAGTTAAATAAGGAGTTCCTTATGATTGTGTGAAGAGAAATGTAGTTAAGTGGATGTCTGTCCAAACGATGATAAGGACTTATTGGGAAGCCAACTAATTACTTAAGTAATTTAAGTGCAAATCAAGTTTAAGTTAGATTACCGGTAAAGATAGGGTCTTATCTGGGATAATGTTTTAGTTATTGACTGTGGCCAAATGCATCTTATTTATAGCGTTAAGAAAGAAAGAAAGAAAAATATTTTATTTAGGACAAAAACTAAGTAAAAAAAATTGAAAAAGAAACAAAATAAGTCCTAAATTGGACCCAGTCTCAGCATAATGCTAGCCCACAAGGACTAGCGCTGTTCTTCCATCTGGGACCATAAAGTGAAGTCACGGAGGACAATACAACACACATAACAACAACAATATATGCAGCATAATTCAGTTTGATAATAAATGTAAATGAATTGCAGAATAGTTAAAAATAACGCCGTTAATGAATAGCTACATTATTGTATATAAATAAATAGATAATTCATTATTGTACATCAAAGCATATACAAACAGAAGTAGAAAAAGATAAAAGATAGTACAACCGGCGCCTTATCGCTAAGAAGCGATCTCTTCCAAGCAACCCTTGGCAGATATTGATAGAATTTTAATACTGATGGTGGTGCAGTTAATAAATAATGACGAATGGTAAAAAAACATAGCACATGTAAGTACAAAAATAATATAAATATATATACATACTAGCTGACCCG
Source organism: Dendrolimus houi (assembly GCA_039645545.1). Classification (NCBI taxonomy): domain Eukaryota; kingdom Metazoa; phylum Arthropoda; class Insecta; order Lepidoptera; family Lasiocampidae; genus Dendrolimus; species Dendrolimus houi. The sequence continues at coordinate 18,377,235 of CM077134.1, read as the reverse complement.
GCAAACTTCGTACCGCCTGAGAATCAGTAAATAAAAAAGCTGAATAATTCAACTTTAGTAAAAAATGTGGTTAAAACTTAACGGGAACAAAAAGAATTCGTAATAAAAAAAAATGCTCGATATGAATTAGCTTTTATTATTATTTTTAATTACACATGATGTTGCTTGAAAAATTGTAATGAATGAAATGAAAAAAAATATTCTTTTAAATTTAATTTGATTTCTGAAGGTCTGGACGAACATTAAACGTTTGACATTCATAAACAAAAAAATGAAAAAAAAACTTCACTTTTAAATTTAATTTGATTTCTGAACGACTTTTAAATTTAATTACTATCTAAACGATGGGACGAACATCAAATGTTTGACAGGTAGGTATAGTTTCTAAGGGAAAGCGAAATTGTTGTTTTTACTATATTCCAAGCAATTTTTTCATATTTACTCACCTTCTAAACCTTCTCTGGACTTCCACAAATAATTCAAAACCAAAATGAGCCAAATTAGTTCAGCCGTTCTCGAGTTTTAGCGTGATTAACGAACAGCAATTAATTTTTATATATGAGACTAGCTGACTCAGCAGACTTCTTATCGCCTCAGAATCAAGTTTTTTCATATTTACTCACTTTTTAAACCTTCCCTGGACTTCCACAAATAATTCAAAACCAAAATTAGCCAAATCAGTCCAGCCGTTCTCGAGTTTTAGCGAGACTAACAATTTTTATATATAAGATGTACATACATATACTTATATAATAACTTTAGGAATATACACAATAGAAAAGTAATGCTTCGGAACCTGATGTTTGAAGCACGGTAAGGATTTGGCTTGTCTTAAAGCAATAGGTAACTCATTCCAGAGACGCACAGCCCGAACGGTGAAAGAGTTATTATAAAAACAGCATGTGTGTGCTGGTGTATTTATTCTATTTTAGTGTAGGGGCGTAAATTATGGGAACTAAATACATAAAGAAATTCGAAACATTCTGAAGGGATGACCCGACTAAGTGGAGGAGCGAGATGGAATGCTCCTCCGTCTCAAAGGAAGATCTTCCAGTGAGTTTAAAGTTGTTCCTCGTAGGCCTAAGCCTATCTGTTATTCTTGAAAATTTGTATATGTTCTTTGTACATTACGGGAAACGTTTATGAACTCAATTATTGCACAGCGCCATCTATTGACGTATAAGTGTTCCACTACAGTTCTTTAAGGTAACGAGGAGTAGTGTGTAGAAACAATATACTATACTATAATATACATACGTTACCAGTTAGATGTTAGTGACATTACACATTAACAGATAACGTATGTAATATGTAAAATTATAGTGGCCAGACCTAAGCCTTATTAGTCTTGTAAGCAATATACTGCACAAACATTCTATACCACGTCAATGTAACAGAAACACTTCACATTAGAATGAGTATTATAAGATAGATTTAATAATAACATCGTCGTCAGTCAACCATTGTCCACTGCTGGACGTAGGCCTCCCCAAGTTTGCACCATCTATCCCGGTCCTCCGCTATTCTCATCCAGTCCTACACTACGCTTGCCGAGACGCGGTCTCCACTTTAAGGCTCGTCTGCTCCATCGGCCATCAGTCCTGCGACAGGAGTGGCCGGCCCAACGCCACTTCAACTTGCTAATTTTGCGAGCCAAGTTGGTAAACATGTTTCTCTTACGGATATCCTCATTTCTGATTTTATCCATAAGAGATACTCCCAACATAGCTCGCTCCATGACCCGCTGAGCAACCTTCAACTTTTTTAACAACTTCAATAATAACCGCAGGGGGGCTTTGTAGCGAAGCCTTAAGTAAATAGCGTCACCTCGTACCCGACTCCGGGGGCGAAGGCAAGGCCCCCGCCTCCGTGCTTGCCTTAACCAGCCGGCACGGAGTGGAGATCGTTAGAGCTAAAACTCAAGCTCCAGGGGTGGAAGTGATAAATGGCCTTATTTCGGAAGTAGCTTCGGTGAACCTGTAGCCCACCTCTCAACATCCCTTAGCCACTCACACCCATGTTGCCCCTCGCCAACCTTGTACGGCATTTTTAGAGACCTATGCAGGGAGTGGCGAGTCACCGTCTGCCCAGTTTTCCATGTTCCCCGAACATTGCGACGGGCAAACGTCATAGTCCCCATAGCCCAGATCCTAGTTCCTCTAGCATTTCATCCCAATAGCCCGGTACCTTTTGTTCTCATTTCCTACAATAGTCCTACACAGACCGGGGCTTGTCCTTGGGTGCATTTTTATATGGTGTAGAAAGGTAATCGTCGGTCAGTATCATGCCAGATTTACATTAAATTTGTCAAAGGGCCTTTACGTGTTGGCCTTACCATGGCCCCACGCAAGCCCTTCAAAAGTCCGGGACATGCTTATGGCCCGTGGTCTTCAAATACATATTATAAGTAAATTAAGGTACACCTCAACGCAACACAAAACCAATAAAATGTCACACACACCAAACAAAATGATAAAAATAAGCGTGTAAAAACAAATATCTTTCAAAATTAAATTCATGAAAAAGGGCACGGAACTAGAGCCCTTAGAGTTGTTTAAAAAGCCCTTATTAACCACTTCAAAAACTTTTTGTTGGAGTTTCCCACAGTCAATAAACACTTAATTGTTCATGGAATTATGATTCTTTCCTTCGCTGCTTGGATGGGTCTTGAACGTTTTTATAAGGAAACAATTACTTACACGTAAAAACTTAAGGCTTTAAAGCTTTTAACAGTTTTGTTAATATAATTGAATTGAGCTTTTTGCTCAAATCCGGTAGCATTTATGAATCTTTATTGTAGTTTTTTTATTATTAAATTGTACATTTTGTACACATTAAATTGAAACATTTACGGATTAACATAGTTATAACCTTGGCCTGTGATTCGGGCTGTCTTCAAAATAAGACTTAATATCCACCGAAGCGGAGAGAAGAGGAGTGTATTTGTAAATTATATTTGTTAACAATCTACATGGACTTTAATAACTTGCTCGCGTATTACAAAATCTGTATCCTATAAATCTTAACAACAAAAGTACGATGTTCTGTGTACGATGTATTTTCAGTTCTTTCACAGTGATTTGAGGTCTTTGAGAACGTCAGAGAGGTTGCAATTCAGGACACCTTTACATAATAGGTCGGGGAAAAAGTCTTTTCGCATATAGTATGTATGAACTTGTAATAAGATCTCTTTGGCTATACCATTTGTATCTGGCTGGTTTTGGTATCATTAAAAAGTTTTACTTTTAAAGAAAACAATCCCAAATTCAAATTAGAAAAATGTGTGATTTTCATTTGTTTTTCTTATTTTTTATTATTTGTTAAAATGACTAAATCTAATGAAGAAATTCGATACATTTTAAAATTTTATTACAAAAAAGGTAAAAATACAACACAAGCCGCGAAAAAAATTTGTGATGTTTATGGACCTAATGCAGTATCTGTGAGAGTAGCGCAAATTTGGTTTAAGCGTTTTCAATCCGGAAATTTTAATATCAAAGATGCATGTCGCTCTGGTCGCCCTGTTACGGACAAAATTGATGCCATTTTTGAAAAAGTGGAGCAAAATCGGCATATTAGTAATTACCATGTAGCTGGAGAACTGCGAATTGACCACAAAATGGTTTTGGCGCATTTGAAAAAAGCTGGGTACACAAAAAGCTCGATATTTGGGTGCTTCATGAGCTCACTGAAATAAACCTAATGGACCGTGTATTCATTTGTGATTCTTTATTACGACGTAATGAAACCAAACCATTTTTAAAGAAGCTGATAACTGGTGATGAAAAGTGGATCACATACGACAAGAACGTGTGAAAAAGATCGTGGTCAAAGGCCGGTCAGGCTTCACAGACTATGGCGAAACCCGGGTTAACTCGCAACAAGGTGATGCTGTGTGTATGGTGGGATTGGAAGAGCATTATTCATTATGAGCTGTTACCGCCAGGCAGGACCATCTATTCTGAACTGTACTGCGAACAACTGATGAGATTAAAGCAAAAAGTTGAGAGAAAGCGGCCGGAATTAATCAACAGAAGGGGTGTGGTTTTTCACCATGATAACGCTAGACCTAACACATCTTTAGCCACTCAGCAAAAATTAGGAGAGTTTGGCTGGGAGGTGTTAATGCATCCGCCGTATAGTCCCGACCTTGCACCTTCAGATTTTCACCAGTTTCGGTCTCTGCAGAATTCCTTAGGCAGTGTCAGGTTAACATCGCGAGAGGACTGCCAAAACCACCTGTCGCAGTTTTTTGATCAGAAGCCCCAAAATTTTTATAACAATGGAATTACGTCCCTACCTACAAGATGGCAAAAAGTTATCCAACGAAATGGTACCTACATACTTTAGTCAAATGTAAATAAACTTTATAAAAAAACCGTTTGAATTTTTATATAAAATGTGAAGAAACTTTTTCCCCAACCTAATACTACGGCTGTGCAAATCTGGAATGCTCTGCCGTAGATGTTCGATCTGTTAAATCTCTCTCTTTTCTTTCACCATATCCCAATTATCTGGGGTCGGCACAATATATCTTTTCCTACCACACTCCTCTACTCTGACATACATCTTCTGTCACACCACATCATATCACCCTTCACACAATCCATTCATCTTTTTTTGGTCTACCTTTACATTTGTGCCCATATATCTTGAAGTTTAACATTCGTGACTTTCATCCCTTCTCATTATATGCCCATACCAACTTCGATCTGTTAAATCTATGCATTCCTTTAACAGATATTGAAGGAGCACTATCGAACTGTATAACGTGTTTATTGTTTGTTTTGTTTCTCTATGTACGTATATATTTTTAGAACTATAATAGATGTATAATAATTATTTTATTATTATATTAGTATCTAGTTCAACTGCACGCCAACGCTATCTATGCAATTAGATCTTATCCATCCAAAGGTAGCCTGGAAGAGATTGCTTTTAGCAATAAGGCCGCCAATTGTACTACCTTTTAGTATGTAAGTTTATTATGTACTTTTTACTCTGTGATGTTAGTGTACAATAAAGAGTATTATATTGATCTTTCACAAAAAGATCATTTTGATTTTAATAAGATTTCATAGATAAAAGTAGAATCTATTTCTTATTCAACTATAATTTTTGTCTTTAATAAAACCGAAAATCATTTTTTTGTGAAATGTTCGTAATATTATTATTAAGATTCATAAAATACAGATTTGTCGTTAGTAAATTCAATCAATTAATATTTTTGAAAATGTTGTAAAGTGCGAGCGAGATGATGAACTCCATGAGCGTAAGTATTCAATGTGCTGCAAAAAACTAACAATTAGAATTGGCTCTCCAACCTGTTTTTTTTACGGCAGGGAGAAATACATTTCGTACCTACACTACCGGGTCCTTTACTGGGATTAGACCAAAGCAATGAGAGTTATCCACTAAAGATGGTACAGATGACTGAGTCAATTGCCGGCTTGTGTGAAGACTCAGCAAGGTATCCCTATTAAAGAGGTAACCCACGGGCTAATACTCCACTCAAACTCCCTTCCTCTCATGTGCCCCGCGGTCATGGTAGGAACCAACATGCAGCTTATTCCAACGTCTGGATGTTTAGTGTGAGTTTTTGTTACTATTCGATCATGTTCAAGAACGCAATTTTGTATGGGAATGATTTACCGCTATCTCGGGAGCGTGAAGGGAAACATATATCGTGCCATACAAAATTGCGGTAACTTGAACGTAATCGAGTGTTTAAAACAACTCGCACTAAGCACTCTGGTGGAAATACGATATAAATTTGTGAAGGATGACATACATACCATGCCTTTGACGAGAACCCGAAGACCGATATGGTAAAGAAAAACTAAAAAATCTGACAAGCTATGAATCAGACGTGTTAAGAATTCAACCAGAGGCTTTGTAACGTTCCATTGTATGTATTATTGTGTTTGAAGATGATTGTTTTGTCGAGCCCTAGATGGCGTTAGCGTCGACTTATATTGCGCTATGGCTTAAATATGACAGTAGTATTGGGGACAGCTTAGCTCTCAAGGGTTCAAGGAAATTGTACGAAAGGTGTACAAGACGCATTGATTGTAGCCGAGATTCATCGCTCGGCATAGAATCCGTGTCGCTAAATCATCAATGATGATAAAAACTAATTTTATTGTAAGAATATTAGTATTTAGTATTAGTATTTCTCCGTGCATGAACGGAGAAAGAATAAAATTTCCTGCGGCCGGGCGTCCTGTCGTAAAAGGCGACAAAACAACCCACAGCCAGGTGGTAGGGTATTTGCTCGACTTGATGGCTACCACCCCGGTCTAGAGTATGTCGCCATAACAACCTTGAGTTGTATTTCGGCATTAGTGTCCAGGTTCCAGTCTCCATTTAGAGAGCAGCAGCGCATTTGTAGGACCTTTGGTGTTGCAAATATCCATAGGCAATTGTACTGACCGTCTGTCTGCTGAACTCAAGCTTAAAAAAATAATCTAAAATTAGTATTCTAGTGAGTGCAAAATGATAAAACATGCTTCCAAATATAATACATGAGATAGGCTAACATCTGACAAGCTCAAAATGGTCGTGCGTCAACTCATCTGAGAGATCCACTATTGCAAGATGGGCTTGTTATTATGGTATAAACAAAGGACAAGCTCTCGATCGCAGTTTCACTCGCTTTAAATCCTCAGAATCGAGACTTTTTGTTGCATGAGAACAGTAAATAGGCAAACGCCCTACCTAGTCGAAAGCGGTTACCATCGCCTATGGACATTGTAACACCAAAGGTACTACGAATGTGCTGCGACACTGTAAAAGGAGACTGGAACCTGGCCACTAATGCCGGAACACAACTCTAAATCAAAGGTTGTAGAGCCATCCAGATTGGCAAATCGCGCCTGTCCGCAGAAAACTGTATTCTCTCTCCGTTTTTACACGGATGAGAATGACCTCGTGGCGCCACACAAACTCACGAAGGGACGCTGGTAGATTTAGTGGGTAGTCTGAGGGCCGAAACTTTACAAAATACCTTCCGCATGGAGGGTGGGTGCTCGGATGGCTATTAAGGTATCCGTTTTTTAAATTTTTACGCAACTTTATTCTAATAGCCCATGAAAATCCCACTATTGGGCTTCAGACTCCATTTTTTTTAGGGAAAGGATAGTATGCCCACTACGCTTATCCAAAGCGTTTAGGCGGCTTTGACACATCAGTTTTGTTGATGTCGAGGTTTCATCAACAACAATTAACAATATGCACATGGTCTCAATCAACTGCATAAGTGATGCATGCTTTTCAGGGAAGATTCGAACCAGCGTCATCTAAGAGCGTTAACCACTAAGCTACAACAGAACTGTAATACACAATAATTTATCTTGAATCAATAAGTGTATTAGCTGTTTTAGCAAGTAGTGTATCGTCACTATAAACAGGGCCGCCTTTACCCAGGTGTGCACGAGGTGCGTGGCACCCGAGCCCAAGAATCTAGAAGGAGCAAGCCGAACGCCATTTACGTATAGATAATCTACTAGTTTTAAACAGGCGATGTTATAAAAAAAATGTCAGCTTAACTCTTAAAAAACTTTAAAATAAATATTGCGCTATTTGAAAATGTACCTAACTTTAATATGAGGGAACGTACTCATACTTTCTGATCTGTTTAAGGGGGGTTAGGTATTCGTCACAGGGAAATCTCGCGCTTTTTCGAGCTATATTCAAGTATGGAGCGCAAGATACTTGACTACATAGTAATGTTTAAATGTAATAAATATAATAAAGTTTATTTAAAAACAAAATATAGTAAAATAAGAGAAATAGATAGTAAATGGAAAAGTGTAAAGAAAATAGTATAAAATCTTTATATTAGAGGTAAGAGATATGAAAAGAGAAAAAAACCCTCTATCGTACTTCAAGATGGAGGAAGAAGGCAATAAAAACTAAAAATTCCTGTTTCCAAAAAATGATTTAGAATCATATTTATGAATTACTAAGTGAAAACTAGAGAGGTCTTAGCATATACTATAGGTGGTCATGGAAGAGGTGGGGGGGAAACATTGTAAAAAAAATGGGTCACGTAGTATGGGTACATTCTCTAAGTTATCAAGCTAATACTATCCCACAATCTATGCATTTTTGTGTTACACTTTACTGATAAACTATCACACTTTCAGATTTGGGCTTTGACATAGTAATTTTATTTTATTTCTAGATGTGTTATCTATACATATAATAAAACTGTACAGGTCGAATTTCTGTACAACGAAAAAAAGTGCTAAAAACCGAGTCAGGGTGATGTAAGTAGTGAAATAGAACTAATTTAGATTTTTTAAATTTCATGTTTCTCTGTTTGTCTGTCTGTTTGTACCGGCTAATCTCCGGAACGACTGGACCGATTTAAATGAAATATTGTATGGTGGTAGCTTATATCCCTGGTCAACATATAGGTTCATTTTGATCCCGAAAAATTAAAGAGTTCCCGTGGGATAGTTAAAAAACCGTACCACGCGGACAAAGTCGCGGGCATCAGCTAGTCTATCATAAAAATATTATTTTATACACATTAAAAAAAATGAAGATATAATCATTTTAAATAATTAGAATTTTAATGCATTCCCCATCTGTCGAAAATTATAAAACCAATAAGACATGTGTAATATCAACTGGACTGTTATTACTGACACCATATCTTAAAAATTATTACTAGGTAGAAAAATTCGCGAGCCCTCTTAAAGCACCAATTTTCGCTAGTATAAATATTAATTTTATTATACGCGTTGAGGGGTTCATCCTAATATCCTCAAGACGGCCCTGTCTAAAAACATTATAGAACCTTTTAACCCTAGTTTTAGTGCTGTACCTATAATCATTAATAAATACCGATCAAATGTTATTGGATAATAAAATCGGAATGTCGGTTACAAAACGAAGGCACTTCCAGTGATGGGCGGTCGACATTTAGTTTAGAGTTCTTGAGAATGACGCACGCACGGACCTGCAACTATTTGGCCGTTAATAAACTGAGCGGTTGAGACGCCGCGTTTTCTATTAATTTCTCGCGTTCACGATATTACTCATAAGCCGCGCACAAGGAGATTTGCCGACTATTACATCAAACACATCGATAACAGCAACCCTCGCTCGCTTAGTTCGATACCTACAACCTGGGTGTCTTCAAGTCCCGTGTGAATAGGTACCTTCTAAGTAAGCGTGCACCATCTTAGACCATATCTTCGCTCCACATCGGGGGAGGTTATGGTCAAACGAGAACTTACTAACCTAACTACTATAGAAAAAAATTGCCTAGCGACAGACTTGCGAAAAGTTCCGGGTGGAAAGTTTGGCGACAGAAGGATCGGCTCTAACCTGTACGTGGCGAAATACATTATTTAAAAAACATTGTGAACGTATTTAGCCTAACTTTCCGCCACCGAACGTTCCGCAGATGTGTCGTTAGGCTTAATTAGATAAGCACGGGTCGCAGTCATTAGAACTTGGAAAGGTTGTCACATTTATCTTTTATTTATAAAATACATGCTTTGAAAATCTACCAAGGCAAACGAGTGATTGTTCATCACCAAATTTTTAAAGATTTATAGAAAAATCTTAACATAGATTTAAAATGTTGTCAACATCCATACCAATACATTAAATTAAATTGTCAGACAGTAATTTCAAAATTAATACCAAAATTTAAAAGAGAACTGCCATCCATACGATGCCTAACCATAAATGAGCGTTTTTAGAATTTTATTTCTTAATCTATCGGAATTATCAGCTTTGAATTAATGCAGAAACAGCTCAACAGATGTCATCAAAATTTTTTTGGGATTAAATTTACTTCATTAAACAGTAAAAACTAATTGCTAACCTCTAGATGGCTACCACCCTTGGTCTAGAGTATTCCGCCATAACAACTTGGAGTTGTGTTCCGATATTAGTGGCCAGGTCCCAATCTCTCTTTAGAGAGCAGCAGCACATTGGCAGCACCTTTGGTGTCACAAATATCCATAAGCGATGGTAACTCCTTTCCGTCAGGTGGCCGTCTGCCTGTCTGCTGAATTTATGCAATAAAAAAAACCAATACGCGTATAACAACTATTATTCTATGCAGAAAATAAACCAGCGTTTCAAACGCCAAGTTAGAAAATTCCATATATGCGTAGGGAAACGGCAGCTTATTGTGACGCGACATTTAAGTGCAGAATGTCTTTAGAATGTTCTTGACTTGAAACGGTTCCTCCGTGAATAAAAACTTATAAATGAAAAAAAATATCATACTAGGATATACCCATGACTTTGTCCACGCTTGACTTGAAATTCCCGCGGGATTCCCGAGACACATACTACCGCAGCATATAAAAGAATGTAATGTATATATCGTTTTAGTGAAAACTGTGTCGGGATAAGCTAAGTTTTAATGCACCCGAACAACTACAAACAGTTTCCGTGTAAATTCCCGGGGATTCCCGGGATAACAAGTATCACATACTCTATTATATAAAATTTTCTATAAATGCATGTAAACGGAAAATTTTATGTACATTATATATGTAAAAAAAATCACATTGAAATTGGTTTTCTTTAATCTGGCTAATTTAAATCATTACCAGAAAAAATTCTGCGGGATTCCAGGATAATAATGATAATTTTAAGTCTAAGAATTTGATGTCATCAGTGAAAACCGCATCGTTTTCTCTACCGTTTATATAGTATCAGTTGTATTTTTTTAGTAGCTTCAATGTACAGACACGGAATTTTTAGAATGTTATAATATTATAGGTAGATAAGTACAATAAATAAATGTGAAACGGAATTTATTTATTTATTTTGATTTTTAGAGTATGGGGTTATAAAAATAGATAGATAGATAGCACTATATTATACACCAATACAAAAATGAACTTAAAGACTAAAATTATCTCTAATTGTGTACAAAGGGCGGTCTATTCGCTAAAAAGCGATCCTTTCCAGGCAACCCCAGGAATGAATTGAGATGATAATGGCGATCGTGGTATACGATAGTAAGTAGTTCGTATTATATGTTATAGTACAAACTAGTTACTTTTTAATAATAAAATGTAATATTGTAATTGTAATAATTCTAGTGTAATAAACTTTAATTATAATATTTCAGATTATTATTATATATATATATATATATATATATATATATATATATATATATATATACTAGCTATATATATATATATATATATATATATATATATATTTATATACTAGCTGACCCGGCGAAATTCGTACCGCCATATTTTTTGAATTCCTAAAAGACTGTATCATGACAAAAAACAAAATCGCCAAAATCGGTCCAGCCGTTTAGGAGGACTTCACTATCAACACACGTACAGAAGAATTATATATATATCCAGAAATTTTATATATTAAGTAGATATATACTTAATATACATACCATACAAATTCTCAGAATCAATCTAAATGTGGCATGACACTGACTAGTGATTATTTCTATGCACTAGAGTGAACCCAAGGACTTGTCCTAATCATTGTAGGACTATTGTGGAAAACGAGAACAAAAATAACTGGGATATCGATATTGTGAGATCTGTATTCCACATAAAATCGCAGTTTACAAAGCGGTACAATTTTGACAGAGAAAATAATTAAACGGGCTGAGTGAGATGAAATCCATGTATTTGCTTACACAATGACAGAAGGAATAAGGAAACACAATAGATATAAACAATCGATGGAACATTTAAAAATTCTTTTCTAAAACACATGCCAGTCCTTTGATGTAGTCTAAACGCGGGTTTTAACAGATATGAACTTCTAATGGAGCTGGGCATCAGAGATGTTATTATTTATGACAATTTGAAACTTAGATTATTGACATGCAATGTATGTAGGTTAAATCCGAACCAAGAATCTTGTATCCAAGCACTACAATAGAAAGCAAGCAGCTCAACATAATTTGTGGGTAATGAATGCCTATTTCAAGAATAGGCACAATTGAATTATGTTTCATTGTAATCAATCCGCAGTATATTATTACTAAAAGGTCTATCCCTACTTACTAAACCGGCAACTATTTGTCTTGTGTGATATTTGAGACTCTTATTTCATACGTATAAAATTTTACACACGGCTTCACTCGTGTAAATTATCCAACAACGTAAAAGAATAGAATACTATATTGTTAAACTGTGTACATAAAGGTGGTGGTATAATAATAATTGTTTCCGGCTGTTCACATCTTCCTACGGCGAATACTTGCACAGATATAACCTCGTAGCCAGAATTATCCACTAGTAACTTGCCCTTCGATACGGTCTTGTAGAAACGGGGGTGCCTTATTACCAGTACTCGCCGGAACCAGTTCTTGAAAACAGTCGTGCCACGCTCTACTGGGATCGATCAGTTATCACAGATAGGACTATTGTAGCCAATAAGCCTGATATCGTGATAATAGATCGATCTGCGCGACGAGCAATAATTGTTAAGATAAGTACCCGCATGACGATAACCTCGTGAAGAAAGAAAAAGAAAAACTAAGTAAATACTTAGATCTTGCTCACGAGGTTACCGCTATGTGACGTCTGGAGTCAACGAGCATTGTGCCGATAGTTGTCACCGTTAGCGGTCTTATAGCGAATAGCCTCGACCGTCATCTAGAGAGGCTTTCGCTAGGAAGCTGGGTGAAAGGCCAGATACAGAAGGCAGCACTCTTGGACACGGCACGAATTGTGGGGAGGTTCCTGTCTCTAGAGCCCTAACCACCGATAGTTTGGACCTCAGGCACCACTGGCGGTGAACTACAAGTTTTTTTTTATATGTATTTTATTTTTGATGTATTTTTATGAAAGAATAAAGTGATCTGAAAAATTGAAAATAAATAAATACAATAAATAATAATAATAAATCGGCAGACAAACACACACTCTGTATATCCATTATGGGGTCGATCCCAGACACACAGACCCATAGTAAATAACGGAGAAAATACGTTTCCGAAATTTACTATACCAGGAATCGAACCCGGAGCCTCTGCGTTGCAGTGAGGTAAGCCGGCAAAGACTTAGCCCACTCAACTACAGAGGCCGTCAGAGCCAACTGTTGCTTCCTTCTTCTCTTTATACCACCATCTTTACGTACACAGTTGTGCCAACCCAATGAGAGCGAACAAATAACATTTGTTAGCTACATGATTACAATTAATATTTATGTCATAGGTTAATTATTCATTATAATTTTATAAATTTTATACAAGCATATTACTTTTACAGAATTTTTATAAAATCTCAGTAATATTTAATTTAATTATTTGTAACATAATTTACAGTACAGGTATATTCTAATAAAATAATTTAATTATTTTAGTCAGTTAGCCTAAATAATAAATATAAGAAAATTATGTGTAAATAGATAATATAAAAAAATAATCATATATATCATAAGAGCCCTTAAACATCCCACTGCTGGGCTCAGGACTCCCACTATCGGGGAAGGTACCCGCCACGCTAGTCTAAGGCGGCGTGGCAGGTTTGACACATCGGTTATCTCGATGTGCAGGTTTCATCACGATGTTTCCCTTCACCGTTGTTAGCACGTGGTAATTGTAACAATATGCACATTAGGTCAAAAAACTACCTAAGTGGTGCATGCGTTCCAGCCAGGATTCGAACTCGCACCCGTTGAGTTTGGAACGCGTAGCCATTACACTACCACGACGCGATAACAACACATCCTACGAATCGGGTGGTTCGGTGTAAGCGGTGACAAAACAAACACAGTCAGTTGGTGGAGCATTTACATAATAACTGGAGAGCTACTACCCCTGGTCTAAAATATGTCGCCATAAATGCAAGTGTTCATAGACGATGGTAACCATTTTCCATTAGGTGAGCCTTAAGCCTGTCTGCAGTACTCCATGAATTAAAAAAAGAGAAGAAATTCACAGTAAAGACTATTCAAGTTACGAGGAAAATAGAGGAGAGGATTTCCAGAACCACTAATTTAATATAATAACTTAACTATATATAGATATATAGTGTATATATTTGTATATATTAGGTTGGGGAAAAAGTTTCTTCGCATTTTATATAAAAATTCATAAGGTTTTTTTTATAAAGTTTATTTACATTTGACTAAAGTATGTAGGTGCCATTTTAACTTTTTGCCATCTTGTAGGTAGGGGCGTGATCCCATTGCTATAAAAATTTTGGGGCTTCTGATCAAAAAAGTGCGACAAGTGGTTTTGGCAGTCCTCTCGTGATCTTAACGTGACACTGCCTGAGGAATTCTGCAGAGACCGAAACAGGTGAAATCTGAAGGTGCAAGGTCAGGACTATACGGCGGATGCTTTTAACACCCCCCAGCCAAACTCGTAAAGTGTGCTGAGTGGCTAAAGATGTGTGAGGTCTACCGTTATCATGGTGAAAAACCACACCCCTTCTGTTTATTAATTCCGGCCGCTTTCTCTCAACTTTTTGCTTTAATCTCATCAGTTGTTCGCAGTACAGGTCAGAATCGATGGTTCTACCTGGCGGTAACAGGTCATAATGAATAATGCCCTTCCAATCCCACCATACACACAGCGTCACCTTGCTGCGAGTTAACCCGGGTTTCGCCACAGTCTGTGAAGCCTGACCGGTCTTTGACCACGATCTTTTTCGCACGTTCTTATCGTACGTGATCCACATTTCATCACCGGTTATCAGCTTCTTCAAAAATGGTTCGGTTTCATTACGTCGTAACAAAGAATCACAAATGAGTACACGGTTCATTAGGTTTCTTTCAGTGAGCTCATGAGGCACCCAAATATCGAGCTTTTTTGTGTACCCAGCTTTTTTCAAATGCGCCAAAACCGTTTTGTGGTCAATTCCCAGTTCTCCAGCTACATCGTAACTACTAATACGCCCATCTTGCTTCACTTTTTCAAAAATGGCATCAATTTTGTATATCAAAATTTCCGGATTGAAAACGCTTAAACCAAATTTGCGCTACTCTCACAGATACTGCATCAGGTCCATAAACATCACAGATTTTTTTCGCGGCTTGTGGTGTATTTTTACCTTTTTTGTAGTAAAATTTTAAAATGTATCGAATTTCTTCATTAGATTCACTCGTTTTAACAATAAGAAAAACAAATGAAAATCACACATTTTCCTAATATGAATTTGGAATGGTCTTCATTAAAATTAAAACTTTTTAATGATACCAAAATCAGCCAGATACAAATGGTATAGCCAAAGAGATCTTATTACAAGTTCATACATACTATATGCGAAAAGACTTTTTCCCCAACCTATTATATAATATTAATATGTGGTTTCGACCATTTTTTTTTCTTTATTTATTCTTGTTATATGTACTGTGTAATATTGATGTATTCTATTTACAAGTATTTAATTTGCACACCACCGTAATATACTTTCGATGCCTTTCACACCATCCACAGCCCGGATTGACGGAAAGAGATAATTCTAAAGCGTTAAGACCGCCTTTTGTTCCTAAACATGAAATTACTGTAAATTTACTATATGTGCATGTGGTGAACAATAAAGAATTTTCTAGCTTATTCTATCTATCTAACTGGTTTATCTAACTTTTTTCCGAGGTACAGGCCTTAGCACTTGAACCTTGCACCAGGGGATTCTCATCTATTAAGTTTAATTGCGAATTTCAATAACTTCATAGCGTTTCATAATACAATGGAACCGCCTATGCGAACGACATAATAACAATAATCATGACGGATGGCTTTGTAATCATTGGCAATTTTAATTTAAATGTTACGCAGACTACACACTTTCTGTTATCTCTATTTTAAACTAGTAGTGCTTGTTGAGTGAATTGCAAGTGGACCCAAAAAAATATGATCGCAGCGCCATCTTTTTGATTATATTCGTCTATCCCAAGGAAACGAGGATAAAAAGTACTAGGTTAGCCTGGAGCTAATCTTGGTTCGTGTGATGAGTGAGAGCTCCCATGGCCCACTTCTCCCTTCCACTATCCCATGCTTCCTATTCCATCTCTCTATTCCAATCTCATATCCCATCGCCTCTATCTCATCCCCCTGTCCCTCCAACAGCAGGCAACGCGTTGGCTACACCCCTGGTGTTGCAAGCTGTTACGTCACGTACATGGAATAATATATTGCTAAATAATTAGCAAGGTTATAACTGAATAGTCCATGTACATGCCAAAATCTGTCAATACAGAAAACCTTCGGAGATGTATCTACGAATATGTTTAGGTTTTACATAGTTTCACGTAACAGTTTAGATTTCTGTATATAATGGAAAGCGTATCCCGTCGCCTAACGATATGCAACAACAAAGCTTCCTACCAATAGCCATTGCCGGATGCCGGAACACATTTTCAGGTTGTTATGGCGGCAGACTTTAGACCACAGGTGGTAAAAATCCAGACGGACAAATGGCCTACCACCCGTGGGTATTGCGGGTTGTTTTGTCACCCCTTACGATAAGCCACCCGGCCGCAGGAATTAGTATTTTTTCTTCTTTCCTGCACGGGTTATGCAATCTATATCTATACTTCTATACTATGTATATCATATTTTAAATGCGAAGGTTTGGACGAATGGTTACTCAATCAAGCCAGAACGGCTAAACAGATCTGGATGAAATTTGTCACACAGATAAATTATAGTATGGAATAGCACACAGGCTACTTTTATCCCGGAAAATGTACGATTCCCGTGAGATATGTTAACGCGAACGAAATCACGAGCAAAAGTTAGTGTAATATAAAGAAACTCAATAAAGAAAATTCAACCCAGCTAAAACTAATTGCTTAATATTAGTTACGTATTCTACCCATACTCCCTTAAGGTTGCAAGTAGAATATTGAATCAAGGTCTATTACAACATTATTCAAGTTTATTTATATTTCCAAACTTTTCGAATTAGTTTAATATTAAGTAATTGGTTCAACGAATTAGAGAAAATACAGACAGACGATTTCCTATGCAGAGCTTACCTGGAGGTTGAAGTAACAACCTCCTATGTCTAGCTGAAATAGGACAGTTTACATTAATAATCTGGCTGCAGTTGATTCTGAAAACAATACATCTTTTTCAACCGATTTTCAAAGCTACGTTCTCCTAAAGGAATGCACGCCCCAAAAACTGTTCTTCAGTAGAACATCCTCTGGAAAACTGCCATCCAGGTTTACTGAGCAGAGGGGTAAAATATAAAAATCTAGAAATGCTGTCAGCTGTAAGAAAGTAGCTTTTAGGACATTTAAAGTATTTTTTACCAGTAGTAGCGCCAGCATTTCCTTAGAAGAATGTAGCACACATGTTCTGGCCATCCTGTATATTATGTTTGGGGACACAAGGTAAACTTCAAAAGATGTTATTCGTGAAAGAAGAATACGGTTGATAAATTATCGCTTAGTAAAAAAACGGATTTCGTAATACGGGTTTCCGGCACAGTTGGCGCTACCAGTCCGTTTTTGTTCTTAGAGAAAATATAGAAAACAAATTTATCAATCAACGTCTTATTTAATGCATATATTTTTTTAATAATAATATTTATTTAATTGAGACTACGTTCAGAATTTTAATTAAAAACACAGAATAAAGTTAAAAATAAATTACAAATTATACTATATAAAAAACTAAAACTAAATAAAAAAGGAAAATATTGTTAAAGATTTTCCCTTTTTATTTAGTATCGTTTACCGGGAACGTTCCCATTAAAACTTAAATCAATTATAAATTGAAAACCTTAAAGCTTCTTTGTAATTTTATCAAATTCGTGAATTTCATGAACATCTAAATTAAAATTTTGAATTTAATTTTCTGTAAAAACAATAACAGATTGGTGTTACTTTTTTACTGGGTGAAATCTTCATTCCTTATTCTTCTTCTATGGCTGGGGTAGTGAGCTTTCTACCGTCGTAGGATAAGATGAGCAGAAGATAGTCAGAGCTATTCAAAAATGTTCGACGTCCAAAAAGCACGTAGTCTGTATATGCATAAAGATACGAAATTGTGATGCTACCGGCAAATAACAATTTCATGCCTAAAAAAATATTTCAAAATCAAATACGTTCATGATTTTGACAATATACGGGTGTTTATTACAGCGAGCAATAACATAAAATATTTTTAAATCATGTTCGCCAACCAACCTAACTAACTCCATTGGTTCAGCGACCCAACATGTGTTTTGATTTCCGAAACGAGAACACGCCACTTGTTTCTGTCCTGTGCGATTTCTTACCAGTTATTGGCTTGAAGCTCGTACAGGTCAGCCTCCACTCTATCCCTCCACCTGTACTTAGGGCGACTGACCAGACGTCGCCGATTGTCCCAAATACGCCCTCTACACGCTTCGATCCTCTCCCATCCGTTCCACGTGACCGAGCCAACGGAGGTGGTGAGATTTTATCTCTCCTATTATGTAAGGCGTGTCATGGTAGCGTAATAGTTAGCGCACGCATCCCAAACTCAAAGGGTGCGGGTTCCAATCCTGGCCGGAACGCATGCACCTCTCAGACAGTTTTCTGACCTAACGTGCATACTGTTACAATTACCACGTGCTAACAACGGTGAAGGAAATACATCGTGATGAAACCTGCACATCGAGATAACCGATCTGTCAAACCTGCGAAGCCGCCTTAGACATGCGTGGCGGGTATACTGTCCGCTCCCCTATAGTGGGAGGCCCGAGCCCAGCAGTGAGACGTTTATGGCCTATTATTATAACATTACTAGATTTGGCTCTGCCAAGAGATTTTCAACTTCAACGTTGGTTTGGACCATCGTCTCTCCTTGTTAGGTCCAAAATGTTACGACCAAATCGATAGAAAAAATGTTGCGAAGCTGACAAACAGGCAGACGGCCTAGCTGATGAAAAGTAGTTACTGTCACCTATAGAACGTTTGCGACAGTAAGGGCGAAGCCAACGCGTTGCAACCCTTCAGAATAAGATAAATAGAATGAGATAGCAGATGATATAAAGTGATCAGACAGGAGGAATGAAATGGAGGGATGGGATATGTGACTGGAATAGGGAAGATGAGTAGCTCAAAACTATTGTTACGACTCAGGTCCCGACAAAAACAAAATTCACCTGCATATCTGAAACAAAGCGCCTTTATAAACTGCCGTCATTTAAACTAATTGTAACTCTTTTATGACCATCTTCTTTTGTTTACTTTGTGTTTAAAAAACAGCCCATTGTTATTGTACTCTTTTATGGCGGTTTGCCACCGAGTTATTGGCCAGGTGTGGCGGGTTAAGCCGATTTAGATATGGGGGCATAGCATTTGTGCAATATAAAGCGATGATCTGATGGAGGGGAAGACAGTCGAGCGAGAACCACGAGCGAAGCAAGACGTGTGTACTACAATCGGGAATCTAATAAGTGACGGACTCTGCGCGTTTTATTGAGTTACAAACTTCTGCATTAAGTTTGGACTTGTTGTGTTCGGTTATATTTGTACCTGTGCTATACGTGTTTGTATAGTTCTAATAAACTCTATAATAATTCCAACGGCATTTTAATTCGAGTCCCGTAACTCGTAACACTATTATTATACTTATTATCCGTGCAGGAACGGAGACAGAATACAACTTCCTGCGGCTGGGCGGCCTGTAGTTAGAGGCGACAAAACAACCCACAGCCAGGTGGTAGGGTATTTGCCCCACTAGCTTGCTACCTCCCCTGGTCTAGAGGATGCCGCCCCGAGCATACAGCCCCGAGTTGTGCGGCATTAGTGACCAGGTTCCGATCGTCTTTTAGACAGCGGCAGCGTATTGGCAGCACTCCAGCTATAAAAAATACCTAATGACAGAATCGAAACAATTTATGCTCGTCATTACTAGGAAACACTTCAATACGCGAGAGGAGTCTTAAGCTTGACGGCTTCTATGGTTGAGCGGCTAAGTCTTAGCCGTCCGACCTCACTGGAATGCAAAGGCTTTAGGTTCGATTCCTGTCATGGTAAATTTCATAAACGAACTTTCCGTTATTTACTCGGGTCTGGGTGTCTGTGATCGGCCCCAGAGTGGTCTGCTGTATAATACCCATAATACAAGCATAACCCGTTTAGCTTGGGGATGTACAATATATTATGTGTTTCTCTGACGATTATTTATTTATTATTAAACTTAACCTATTTTAATGTTATTTATGATTAAAAGTGAATCTGACTTCATAATTTTCACATTTATAAAAATTTAAAATCCAAAGTTTTTTATTCAAAATAAGTTCCACTGGAGAACACTTTTTGAAGGTCATATATTATATAAGTTAAAATTTAACTTTTCTTCCTATTGTATGTACACCTGTCCTATTCTATGTATACGTGAAATATATCAAGTTAATGAACTAACTCTGAGTACTGCGGTGAATGTAAGCATTTAATGTTTATTATTTAATATTTATTATGCAAATTATTGTTCACACCACGGAACACTGACCAGAGTCGTCGGAGGAACACAATATCATTGAAATTCAATACAAACTAACAACTTAATACCTATACACGTTTCTTAAATTTATGAAATCGGTATAGTAAGATTTCAAGGTTGGCAATAAAGGCACTTTTACAATTTGAAAAAATAAAATTACCCCATGGAGCGTCTGACATTTGTCCATAATGAAGTATGTATACAAGCTGTCAGTGCATAAGCCGTAATTTTTTGTGGTTTTTTTTCGAGGGTCATAATTTTTTTTTATTACCTATATTTTTTTATTGTCTGGAGCAGGCTGGCAGGCAGCCGACCTGATGGAGAATGGCTACCGTCGCCTATGGACGTTTGCTACACCAGGGATATCCCCTAATGCATTGACGACCTCTAAGAAATTTTATAACGCCGTTCTTAAAAACCCATTGTCATAGGGCAAAGGGAAAACCACGACGGGAATTTCCCTCCAGATCATTGTTGTATGCGGAATAAATGTTCCGGAAAAACGTTGCGTAGTTGAGCGTGGGAGCTGAAGGAAATGAGGTTGAACATTTTTTTTAATTTTCATTAATTAGAATAAAAATAATTCGTATTAAGAATTATTAATTAAGATTTTTATTCATTAGATTAGATTAGAATTGTTTTTTTATTAATAAACTAATTTATTTATATATGTAATTGTGTATTTTATCACGAATATATAATATTATATTGTTTAGTTTTTTATATTCGTATTATCTATATATATAAAATAAAGTCGTGTTAGTTACACCATTTATAACTCAAGAACGGGTGTACCGATTTGGCTGAAAATTGGTGGGGAGGTAGCTTTAGAACCAGGAGACGGACATAGGATACTTTTTATCCAACTTAACCGATTTTGATGAAATTTGTTTTGTGTGTTTGAATGGGTGGGTCCTCGGGTGGCTTAGATTCACAATTGGAACCGGTAGGTGGCGCTGAGATCGGGTTCTAGAATCCTTCTGATCACCTGAACCTATTTTGGTGATTTTGTTTTTGTGTCATGAAACAAAGTCTTTTAGGAATTCAGAAAATATGGCGGTACGAAGTTCGCCGGGTCAGCTAGTTATATTATATATTAGCTGATACCCGCGACGTCTGTTTGTACCGGCTAATCTCCGAAACTACTGGACCGATTTAAATGAAATTTTGCATGGTAGTAGCTTATATCTCTGGTCAACATATAGGATACTTTTGATCCCGAAAAATTAAAGGATTCCCGCGGGATAGTTAAAAAACCGCACCACGCGGACGAAGTTGCGGGCATCAGCTAGTTAGAAAATAAATTATAACACATAATTTGCACATAACTATGTTCATCAAAATATCATGCATATCGTGCTAAAGAACTTTGTCTCATAAAAGAATTTTACAATTCACTTATACTATGAGAACATTTATAAGTTATTGAAAAATAAGTTGTAATTTGTAACAAGACGAAAGCACAAATACTAAATCTTATACGTGCAGGAACAGAGAAAGAATACAATTTCCTGCGGCTGGGTGGCCTGTCGTAAGAGGCGACAAAACAACCCGCAGCCAGATGGTAGGGAATTTGCCCGACTGGTTGGCTACCACCCCTGGTCTAAAGTATGCCGTCATAACATACTTAAGTTGTGTTGCGGCATTAGTGACCAGGTTCCAGTCTCCCTTAAGAGAGCAGCAGTGCACTTGTAGCACCTTTGGTGTTGCAAATGTCCATAGGCGATGGTAGCCGCTTTCCATCAAGTGGACTGTCTGCCTGTCTGCTGAACTCCTGCAATAAAAAAAAAATGCAGGTAGTTTGGATTTATTTTTTGTACATGCACGTTACAAGTTCCTTCGAACCAAAAGAAACAAGGATCTAGATTTCGTGGAAGGGTGATTGTGTAACTTGTTAGTTATTATTTATTTATTTTTATAATAATAATTATATCCTAAAGGTAAGATAAGCGGCACACTCTAGACCAAGAATGGTAGCCATCCAGACGACCAAATGCCCTATCCGGCTGTGGGTTGTTTTGTCGCCTCTTACGACACTACTACAGGAGTTAGTATTCTTTCTCCTCTCCTGCATGGATAGGATGGATAAATAGATAGATAACACTTTATTATACACCAAAACAAAAATTTACTTAAAGACTAAATTATATCTAGATAGATAATACTTTATTGTTCTTTTTTATTTTTTATTTTTTATTGCATGAGTTCAGCAGACAGGCAGACGGGCAACTGGTAGAAAGCAGTTACCATCGCCTATGGATATTCGTAACACCAAAGGTGCTACAAATGCGCTGCTGCTCTCTAAA
This sequence comes from Dendrolimus houi, assembly GCA_039645545.1. Lineage (NCBI taxonomy): Eukaryota > Metazoa > Arthropoda > Insecta > Lepidoptera > Lasiocampidae > Dendrolimus > Dendrolimus houi. Next base: position 18,354,528 of record CM077134.1, on the reverse strand, counting down.
GGGAGACTAGGACCTGGCCACTAATATCGGAAAACAACTCAAGGTTGTGATGGCGGCATACTCTAGACCAGGGGTGGCAGACATCCAGTCGGGCAAATTTTATTCTTTCTCCGTTTCTGCACGGATAATTGTATTGTATGCTTACCAATTATACAATTTAAAAAACGTGCACAATTACCATAATGTCATGATAGAAACAATAGGCGGCCTTATCGCTTAAAGCAATCTCTTCCAGACAACCCCAAAAATGAATTGAGATTATAATGGCAATGGCGGTATACGTGACATATAGTACGAACTACTTATTTTTTAATAATAAATACATAAATGATATATATATATATATATATATATATATATATATATATATATGTAGAAATTTTATATATTAAATAGATATATACATACTATACAAATACATACCTACAAAATACATAAATGTTTATAGATGAATTTAAATATCATATTCCAACGACAGGTAGTAATTTTTTTCTTAGTTTTAAATAGAGGCAGCGATGCTACTTGTCTGTTAGCAACAGGAAGCGCGTTCCAAAGCTGTGTAGCCTTAATGGTAAAATAATTGTTACTTAACAAACCATCTCCTCTCCTTTGTGCTCCTCTTCACTCTAATGTAGACTGGGTCATCGTTTCACGTTTCGGCATACGACTCTTAGTATTTAAGCTTAAATCAATAAATCACTAATAGACGGAAAGATAATGATAATAAAAACGTAAGTTCAGTTAACAATCGTGATAGTTCATTTAAATTTCTATTGAATGCTGGTCACATAAAACATTGGTCGTGATTTCGGATTCCTGATCTACAAGTTTAGATAACGCTTTCCGAATTCTAATGATGCTATGATGTATTTGAACTTCATTAATGCCATATTTTTATGATGATATACCTGGCTTGGTATTATTAGTCATCACTTTATCCGGGAACGGAGAAAAAATATTATATCCTACGGCTGGGAGGTCTGCTTTACGAGGGGACAAAACAACCCCTGGTCTAGAATATGTCGCCATAACAACAACAATAAAAATACTTTTACTGTACTCCAACAGTCGCTAGTTTGTCGGTATTCTATAGGATACACTTCGGGGAGTGTGCCACGGTATTATATGAATTAGTTCCTCCCTCACCATTTTACCACCGGACAAGCAGACGTACGCGCTCACGCCACCGATATATGGTGAAAATACCAACAAAGCGGACGAAACGCTATGCTTCCACTTTTCTCATACGCACCGCTGAAGAGTGGAACTCTTTAGCGTCGTCTGTTTTTCCTGAAGAATACAATCTAGATGTCTTCAAGTCTCGCGTGAACAGGTATCCTCTAGATAAGCGTGCTCCACCTTAGACTGCATTTCCACCTGACATCAGGCGCAATGTCAGTTAAACGCGAACCTATTCATTATAAAAAATTAAAAAAAAACATAAAATTAGTAACACATGTTCTTGTTTTAAGATTATGAGGTAGTGCAATGGGCGACCTTATTGCTTAAAGCAATTTCTTCCAGGACACAACCCTGAGTTGCGTCGCCCTTTCGAGGTCGGCTTGCATTGGTAGCACATCTGAGCCCCGATTCAGCTATTACAATATCGTCAAGATGATCTACCATTGGTGTCGTCATAATGGTTGTTTTTGTATGACACACAATATTGCAATAATAGACTTGAGGCCCAATTTCCATCACAGTTGCTACGTCAGCCTGTCTATTGTACTCAGACACTACAACGACCTGGAGTTGTATTCTAGCATCAGTGGCCAGGGTTTAGTCGCCCTTCGAGTTCGACAGCACATTGGAAGCACCTCTGACGTTGCAAATGTCCAATGGCGACGGTAACCAATTTCCATCGCAGTTGCTATATCAGCCTGTCTGTTGTACTCAGTCACCACAATGACTTGGAGTTGTGTTTCGGCATCAGTGGCCAGGGCTTAGTCGCCCTTCAAGGCCGGCAGCACATCTGTAGCACCAGAATGTTACGAATGTCCATAGGCGACGGCAACCACTTTCCATCACAGTTGGATCGTCAACCTGTCTGCTATGCAACGATAAAGAATAAAAAATAAATTGGGCAAGTGCGAGTCAACTAATGGATCCTATAGAGATTCTATTGATAGAACTTAAAAAGGCAATTTAATTTTGTTTTTTGTTGGAAATGATATTTTATTACTATTATTTGGTCATAATACAGTCTAGTCTAGGTATAGTCAGATAAAAGATTAGTTTAAAATATTAATAAACCGCCTCGAAAAGGCAAATTTCCAGGAGAGCTATTTGAAATTTATTATATCAATGCTTTTAATGTCTGTAATTATTTGGTTAACCTTATCTATATAATTCATAAACTCTTTTTTCATACAATTTTATAACCATTTTCGTTAGACACATTGCAAGTTTTTTTAATAAGACCATGTATTGCGGTTAAAAATCGAATAATTTTATATAAAATTTTATTTATCAAATAAAGCCATATAGGTATAAATGAGAAGTTCGTCAAAATAATATCAAGTATGTTTTCATATCAAAAGTTAACATAATTACTGTCCTTAAAGTAATATAATAAAATAATACATCATCTCCGTTCTAACTCAATTCGTTATAATAGAATTTTAGTTTTTCAGACACAGATCACATTCAGATGTGCCATTTGCCGTTTTTCACAGGTAATCTAATTAACAGGTTTTGTATGATTCTTTTTTTATTTAATTCTGTATGTAGTACACCTAATGTGCTGTGGGCCTCGAAGGGAAGACTGAAAGAAAGAAAGATTGTTTTTATACTAAATAAGTTTGCGTTTGGCCACGATCACGTCCAATGCTGGACGATGATGCGGTCGAAGATGGAGCACGCTTATCTAGATAGTACCTATTCATACGAGACTTGAAAATACCCGGATTGTACATTTCAGGAAACACGGACTCTGCTAGTGCATTCCACAACTCTACCGTACCTAGAAAGAACGTGGAGGCGAAACGTTTAGATCGCACTGGTAGCGTTACCACTGTGAAACGATGGCGTAGATCAGAGTGCCTTGTGGTCCGAAGATGAAATGGTGTAGGGGGAATCAGGTCGAACAGTTCAACCGTACACTCTCCGAAATGAATCCTACAAAAAACCATTAGACTAGCAACCCGGCGTCGATGCCGTAGGCTTTGAAGCCTTGTCACAAGCTGGTCGCTTCCAATCAATCTCTTATCTCTTCTCTCAATTGACTCTAGCGCTTTAAGTTGGTATTTAGCTGAGCGGTCCCAAAGTTGAGGACCATAATCCAGGCAAGATCTTACTTAAGCACAGTAAAGAGTAAGTAAGCTCTGCAGTGAAATACCGTCTTACCTTTGAAAGTATACTCAGATTTTTAGCAGCCAGCTGAGCTATACTTTCAATATAGGAGCCGAAATTGAAGAGTAGATGTTAAGGAAATGCCAAGAAGTTGAAGTTGGTCGGTTATCAGAATGGGTACACCTCATTATTTGAAGAAATAGCGACGTACTTACATTGCTTGCATGTATCTTAAAAACCTATTTTGAGAATTTATACGTCGCATTTTCAGCAAACAAGGTTTGCACTCATTGCTGAGCCGGCATAATATCCGACACAACGCTAATTTTGGAGTGCAAACCTTCCTTTTGGCGTGATACTAAAACGACCAGAATATAACCCAACCGGTACCTGGCTACTGATTCTGGAACACAACTCAAGGTTATCATGGTAGCAGGCTTTACATCTGTAGGGTTATTCTATTCACAGCCGTCAGTAAAGTTTCCGTGTCCGAACGGGAAGCTCCCGAATGAAACGATTTGCAATCCGACGGAACTTGAAACGGACACATTTGAGAATATGCCTCCGACAGGATTTGTTAATAGTGTTTCACGTTCCGTCATATTGTAAATGGATTTGTTCGGCAGCTTTCCGTTCGGACACGGAAACTTTCCCGACGTTTGTGAATAACCCTACTAGAGTAGTATCTATCCAGACGGACAAATGCGGTGGTAGGGCATTTATGTCGCCTCTTACGAGAGTCCATCCAGCCACAGCATATAGTGTTCTTTCTCCATTCCTGTACAGGTGGTTTATCTATCTATAATATTATAAAATTCTAAACATACCGTATCTCTCTATATTAAGCGATGGAGAACATGATGCATTTTTTTTTAGATTTCTTGTCTGTTTGTTAGGGATTCACGTAACAACTACTGGTCCGATTTCGATGCCGGTTTCGCTGATCGACAGCTAAATATTATACTTAAGCTCTGCGCTACTTTTTATCATGGGAATCTCATGAGAATTTTTCTAGGAATTATTTAAAATGCCAGATTAAAAAAAATCAAATTCCAATATATTTTTTTACTGATTGATAACAAAGTTAATGTAATTAAATGTGTGATGTGTTACTGTCCCGGGAATCCCGCGGGAATTTTAAGTCAAACATGGACGGATCATATTATGGCAACATTTTTACGTAGATACATTACACGGGTCCACAAAAGAAGTGTGCTAAATGTCAGACTATGTTTTTCTGGTGTATTTTTTCTCTCTAACACTCTCTCCAGGTCTTCTTCCTCTTTATCTATAATGAGGCGGTTGAGGCCTCGAGGTTTTACCTCTGTACCCCGGCCGCAACACAGTGGGCAACTACCCACCGGTAACTGGGTTTGAAACTGCTGGAGTCTTCTCCGCATGGTGATGGCTTCGCAGCAGCTCTCATTGGACAATCTGCGGCGTTCGGTGGCCTTTGCGGGCTTTCCGCTGGCTACTTCCGTGGCTTGGTTGGCCATTCATTGGCGTTCGGTGGCCATCTGTGGTTGCTGGTGGCCTGTCAGCAGCTTTTTGGATTTTGCGACCTCACGCCATTGCCCTCCCTGATGTCAAAATTGGGGGTCAGTGAGGAAATAATCGAGAAAAAACCCAAAACCGATGTACTGACCGAAAAAAGATTGTGATTTAGTTTTTTGGGTTTTTCCCAATTATTTGCTCATTGACCCCCAAATCGTGTTCAGCGGGAAAATATACGCCAAAAAATCATACTCAGATACCCAACAAACAATTTTTTTTTGTGGACCTGTTTTATTATTTCATAGTCGGTAGTTAATTAATTCATAAGGCATAATTATATTCAAATTCAAAAGTTTTTATTCAAAATAAGTTCCACTGGAGAACATTTTTTGAAGGTCATACATATAGGTTAAAATTTAATTTTACTTCCTAGTCTATGTATGCCGCTTCGCAACGTGTTATTATTGCTGTTAAGGAGAAGAAGCGGCAAGAAACTCCCCAGCAACACGTCTAGCTAAAAATTGTTTTTCTTTATATTTCTTATTCTATTTTATCTCAAGTTCTTTTTTTTAATAAGTTTTGTACAGAAAGACTTTTGAAGAATTAATGGAGTTGTAGCAAACAGTGCATATTTAAGACAGAGACACAATTAAAGGATAGAAAAATATTATTGTTACGACCGACAAAGAACAATTCACACCTGCAGTTTATTACCTTTTCTGCATTCGGACTTCTTTTTTTACTTTGTGTTTAAAATTTGTAATTAGAAAATCAGCCTATTGTGTATTGTAATCCTTTATGATAGGCATTAGCCAGGTGTGGTTCTTGAAAATATTTGTTATGTGGTCGAGTATTGTGTCGAGACATATTGTATGGGTGCAGTATAAAACAATGCCTCAACTGAGAGATGAGGCAGTCTAGCGAATGGTCATAAGCGAGGCAAGACGTGTGTACATTCGATAACCTATATAGTGACGGACTTTGCGCGTGTTATTGAATGGTGTATTACGTTTGTACTGGCTGTGTCCAGTTATATTTGTACCTGTGTTTTAATTCGAGTCCTGTAATTCGTAACATTATTATAGTTATAAATTATAAAGACATGACGTACTATTTTTTTGCTGCTACATATCTCCATATATTCCTTACAAGTATGGCAAGATAAAAACGTTATACTCATACAAAATACAAGAGGTTGGAACGAGCTGCTTTGTAAATGAAGTTTTGTCATTTAAGTATTATTCAAGTGTAGTATCTCTTTTTTAGCAAGTTACTTTTTAATTTGGTTTTTAATTTAGTGAAAGGCAGATCTAACATTTCACTCGGGCTCTTATTGAAGAAGCGTATATTATTATAAGTTAGTTAATTTTGAATTAGAAATTAAGTTTGACATTTCTAAGGGACTCCCAACGGCCGATCCTCCACTCAGTCCACAATATTTTCCTCAACGCGATCCTCGAAGCCGCGGGTAAAAGCTAATTTTTTGTAAACTAGCTGTTACCCACAACTTCGTCCGCGTAGAATTTAATTTAATTTGCACTCCGGTGCGGCGGCGGCCTGCGCGTGTGCTTTTATTTTTTTTCTAAAATAAAAGCAGCCTAAGTTACCCCTTACAACATCAGTTATCTGCCAGTGAAAGTCCCAACAAAACCAGTCCAGCCGTTTCAGAGATTAGCTAGAAAAAGAATATTTTTTGTTTGAGTCTGACTCGAACATGGCCACTTAGGGGGAAGTGGGGCAGATTAATACAGAAAAATTTAATTTCATATTGTATGTCTCAAAAATGTGTCAAATAATATTTTATTTTGCTTTGTGCATAGCATAATTAATCAATATTATAACAGCAAAGAATAGATCCATTGCGTTGAAAAATAAAAATAATATGATGGTTTAAAAAAATGGGTTTTGTATCAATCTACCCCATCCTACGGGGCACTTAGGTACATTGTGGAAGAGGAACTTTGATACAATTGTGAGAGATCATAATCAGCTTTACAAAATGTTAGGTTACAATTGTAATCATATTGTAATTAACAGTTTTCACACTAAAACTTAGACTTTTTGGTAAATTTTCATAACAAAAAATAAAAACTAATATTTCTTCAAACATCTATCAATTTTATTGCACATTATATTCACTTAGGTTTAATTCCTTCCGTATAGACAACGTTTTCGATATAACTTCGGATATAGCATTCTTTAAGTTCTCTTCGTCGATGCTTCTCCTATCAGTCTTGGGTACAAAAGATCGTACCATTTTCTGAAAAAAAGAAAAAGCAATCAGTGTATACGCCTACGCCAACAGACATTTTCAAAAAATTAAAATTTATTTCAATTGAACTATTTTAATTTATTTAAATAACACGTGTAATCCTAATTACTGACTTAAAATTGCTTACCTTTGGTATCTTAAGATATCAAGCAAACGACGTAAAACAGCGTTAAAACACTTTTACATTTCAGGTGATTTTTTAGTTAGCCGTGCAAAATACAACATACTTGCTCTCGCCAAACGCCAACGGCTAACTGGCAGGCGGCGTAGCCACAACAGCGTTGTTCAAACCTGTACAGACGCGTTTTAGTGATGGCGCGGTTGTAATAACGTTTTCCATAAATCAGATATTAGTGGTGTATCATTGTACCCCCTGCATCAATGTACCCCGCTTCCCTCTATATATTTTAATTCATCTGAACATTTCTTAATTTTAATATTTTGTTCCTTTTTTAACAGATTAAAACCACTTGCATTAAGTCCTTACGTAAATAAAGATGCGTGATCACTTATACTCGTAGCTTTAAAAGATCTATTTCGTCATTATAACCATGAAAGCCTGAACAAATAGATCATTTCAATTATCACCTGTCGATCTTATCAATAGATTGGTTTCCATTTTGTTCGTAATATTTATGACTAAGTTATCATCACGACTTTGATTGCAATATTAATGATCGTTGGATGGAATTTGGTCTTCTTTTTAACGTACTGTATGTAGACTTCATTAAAAATATTCTACGAAAATAGAAGAGTTAGCTACTCTTGAAGTCAGTTTCTTCAACACTTTCGAATAAAAAAAATGTGTGTGTGCTGTTCACACGTAGTAGAAGTGAAACTTCAGAGAATATACTCACAGATAATTCTTCTCTGACTTTTATTAATACAATTCCTTTAGCCTACATCCTTCAATTATTATTATAATTCAAAATAAACTTCTTAAGTATCACTTTCATTTTCACTGTATTAGTCTAAAAAATATTATTATCAATTTTATTTCGGTCCAAATTGGACCTGTTTACTCATCTTATTGGCTCTCTAATCTATGCTACACAATGTAAAACTCGTATCTCATTCGATCCGTCCAAGCTGTGCGTCCCTGGAATGAGTTACCTATTGCTATAAGACAAGCCAAATCCTTACCGTGTTTCAAAAATGGGGTTCAGATCCATTACTTTTCTATTGTGTATAAATAATTCCTAATGCTATTATAAAAGTATATGTATGTTTGTATTGTCATATGGTCATATGTATATATACGTGTGTGTATGGGTATTTGTATATGCATATGCATATTTATTTATTTTGTTTTCTAGATCTGTCTAGATCAGCCGGTACAGCGGTGGAAACAACCTAATCACTCAAGCGGCGCAAGTATGCAACCCTCAGTGAGAATTATATGTTTGTGCCGTTTGCTGTCAAGACGCTTGGACCGTGGGGTCCTAAGACCACGAGCCTCTACCAAAATTTATCGAAAAGACTCATTGACTCTTCAGGTGATCAGAGGGCTGGTGCTTACCTCGGCCAACGGATCAGTATGGCGATCCAGCGAGGAAACTTAGCCAGCCTTCTGGGCACCTTACCTTTAGAAGACGGTGATCTAGGCTCAGTATTCTACTTATAGTATTGAGGGACTATGAGTAGAATATAATACGAATAAGTTAAGTTTTCTAGCATTGTATTCGGTTATATGTACTTTATTGTAATAAATTTTGTTTTTGTACTTATATGTGCTATGTTTATTTATCATTCATCATTATTTATTAACTGCACCACCGTCGGTATTAAAAATCTATCAATCCCTGCCAAGGGTTGCCTGGAAGAGATCGCTTCTTAGCGATAAGCCTGCCCGATGTACTATCATTTATCTTTTTCTACTTCTGTTTGTTTATGCTTTGATGTACAATAAAGAATTATCTATCTGTCTATCTCATTTTCACGCAGGCTTAGTCTCATAGATTTATGTGTTTATCTTCTTTTAGTGTCGTTTTTCGTTTAATCGACTTTCAAATCACAACGATTCTAAAGAAGCTTCAATGAAAATAAAAATCAATCTACAATTAACAGAGAAATCGCGAGAAATTGAGAACCTCCTCCTTATGAGGTTAGTTTAAAATACAAATATATATATATACTGCTAAAACTAAAACCCCTTTACAGTCGAGTATTAAAAACAACAAACAAACACCCACCAGGATCTCATTTTAAACCATCAACACATAAATAAGGATGTTACTTAACCAACTTAAAAAAAAACAATCACTCGACACATGTCCAATTCATTACTATGATGACTTAATACTCAAAAATATTTATTGATGTAATAATAACTTATAGACATCAAAATATTTTTTGTTAGGCTGTTGTACACAAAACACACATACATACATATAATTATTATTGTCACGCCTGTTTCCTGTTTTTCCATAGGCATAGGCAGAGACGTTAGATTTCTACTTGCTACAATCTTGACAAACATTGCTTTATCTACGTCCCAAAATACACGCACTGGCATAATTAGGGGAACAGAAAAAACATAAGAAAGGGTACTTATATTACTAAATAATAGAATAGACAGAATACTGCCAGGTGACAGGGTATTTGCCTGTCTGGGTTGCTAGCACCCTTGGTCTAGAGTTTGTCGCCATAACAACCTTTAGTTGTGTTCCGGCATTAGCGTCCAGGTTAAGCAGCAGCATATTTATAGTACCTTTGATGTTGCAAATGTTCATAGGCGATGGTAACCGCTTTCCATCAATTGGACCGTCTGCCCGTTTGCTGAACTCGTGCAATAAAAAAATCTTCCATGCCTCATTGCGTGAGGCGGTATGCGACATGACCCACGGGAAGAGAAGTGAACGATTTAGCGCGCCGAACACCGGAGCGCCCCTTTCTGGGGTACGTCATGCCCTTCACCAAGGTGAACCTAAGTATACCAAGTATAACAGTTAATTTAACCAAGCTGTTTAAATGTAATTATCATTCGCGCAGTTAATAAGCTTTAATTATCGCGGATGTTGAAAGTTAAAGAAAAAATAACCACAGTTAACCTTTGATCTTGCAACGCTATGTATGTTACACATTCGCGTAATATAAGAAGATTCTTTAATTTCAGGGTTGTCAGTTTATTAGAAGGTACAATTTTTTATTACCTGAATCAAGCAAGGAGGCAGCTGATGAAAAATGGTTTCCGCCGTGAGTAAATAAAAATTAATACACTTAAACAGCTGCGCCCGCGACTTCATCCGCGTAGAATATTTTTTCGCAACACCCTAATTTTAATACTAGTCTAAGTTACTCCTTATATTATCAGCCATCTGCCAGTGAAAGTCCGTCAAAATCGGTCCAACTGTTTTAGAGCTTAGCCGGAACATCCAGAATGACAAAAAATCTAATAATTGCATTTACGGAATCACCTCGTCCGAATTACCCACCTGATTTTTTTCACGTTTTTTATTTTGACATTAAAAACAGACACTTAAATTATATTTATCTACATAGATGTATAGAATACATACAGATTAAAACTATGTTTTAACGGTTTTGGGTATGGTATTTTATTTGATTTATATTTTTATTTCGACGTTTCGACCACTTTTCTGTAGCAGTGATCACAGAAAACAAATATATCGATCATCTTCAAATTACCTTTTTTTTTACTTTTTATTGCATGAGTTCAGCAGACAGGCAGACGGCCCATTTGATGGCAAGCCGTTACCATCGCCTATGGACATTTGCAACACCAAATGTGCTGCTGCTCTCTTAAGGGAGTCTGGAACCTGGCCACTAATGCCGGAACACAACTCAAAGCTGTTATGGTGGCATACTCTAGACCAGGGGTGGTAGCCATCCAGACGGACAGACACCCTACCACCACCCTAAAACCTGGCTGTGGGTTGTGGCAGGCCGCCCGGCCGCAGGAAATTGTATCCTTTCTCCATTCCTGTACGGAACAATCTATCGTCAAAAGCTAAAATGGTTACCTATTCGCCTTCACTGGATTGTTCACTTACTCTCTCTTTTGTACAATATCCTTTATAATCCTTGTACTCCTCCTTGTTTAAACGAACGTTTTGATTTCCTACATCTTTCTCATTCCCGTTATTTGCGCTCTAGTAATGTGAGGTTTCACAGCTTCTCCACATTTGTAAACTATTGATTTGTGTATAATGATACAAGATTGCAATTTGATGTATGACTCGAGATATATTTCTTTACAAATAATAGCAATTATTACAATAAAAACACATTAGATGTTAAATACACGTTTTAGTGGCAAAGGTTGGTCAAGAAAAAAAAAAAGATTTGACGCTTAGTTCTGGGTTACCAGTGCAGTGCCTGGTGCCAACAATTAATAATCTCTCCGTAATGGCCCATGTACACATTTTTTCCTTCGTTGATAACTCCTTTACAGAACAGGCTGTCTGTTTATGGAACTCACTGCCAATCAACATCAGACAAGCTAATCCAATAAATACAAATAAAAAAAAGTCCGTATCGTCTTTTAAAGTAATTGCTATTAATTGTTTTTGGTTCTCTCAGGTCCAATAGTGCTGTTTCTATATGTAGTATGCTATGTTTTATGTTTGTATAGTATAAAAAAATTATTATTTATGCTTCAATAGTTTCCTTAGTTTAGGGGAAGAGATCCTTGCCTGGAAATGATCACTCAATCAATCAATCAAATAATTTAATGAATAAAAACATGATTATACAAATAGGTCTTGTTATTTTATACTGAGCACATGTTTTTGCCGGTTGGGCGTACAATTTTTTTTAAAATTTTAGGTGATACGGCCTCTCTTTGTTCGGCATTTTTTGTACCTAGCTTTTAAGAACGCGGTTTTAATTTTTGCTGAACAATTTTCTTTTATTGCAGGAGGTCAGCAGACAGGCAGACGGCCCACTTGATGGAAAGCGGTTACCATCGCCTATGGACATTTGCAACACCAAAGGTGCTACAATTGCGCTGCTGCTCTCTTAAGGGAGACTGGGACCTGGTCACTAATGCCGGAACACAACTCAAGGTTGTTATTGCGAATAAAGTGTTTTTATTCATTCATACCTAAATTTTACATATTACTTATTAAAAGTGATTAGTCTACCAGTCCTACCACTGTTTCCAAAGGAGTTTTAGTTACTGTTAAAGGAGGAGAAGCGGCGGTACAAACTCCTCAGCAACGTGTTTTCTTAACATAATATTTAGTATTATATGTAACCAGCTTTTTGCCGCGGCTCTGCTCGCGTTAAAAAGGAATACGTATTTCACGAAGTGGACATTCTTAAAGGGTGAACCTTAATGTTTAATTCATAGTATTTTGTATATATAAAGATATGTATATGTTTTTATTCGTGGAGGAAAGGAGACAGAATATAATTTCCTGCGGGCAGAAGGCCTGTCGTAAGAAGCGATAAAAGAACCCACAGCCAGGTGTAGGGTATTTGCCCGTGGATAGCTACTGTTGCGTCATGTTTCATCCACCAATTTATACACATATTGTATATCCCCAAATTAAGCAAGTTACGCTTGTGTTATGGGTAATATACAACATACTACTCTGGGGCCGATCCCAGACACCCAGACCATAGTAAATAACGGAGAAAATACGTGTCCGAAATTTACTATACCAGAAATCGAACCCGCGGCCTCTAGGTTGCAGTGAGGTAGGCCGGCAACGGCTTAGCCCGCTCAACCACAGAGGCCGTCAATTTGTTGATGTATAATTTAGCACAGTTAAAACCATGGTTAATACATGATCGTGATGCTTTGTAAATATAGACAGATGATATCGCTGTTAGAGCTGCCGATAAGATTGGGCATTTGTCTAAATCATCAAAAATTTCTACTCTCACAAACATATATGCCGATTAGAATACTGGTGTGCACATCAAGTAAACGATAAGGTTTCTGCATGTATAGTCTAATTAAGAAATTAATATACTGCAAGAGTACAGCAACTCGTCGTCTTATTCTATACTCTAGCGAAATGCTCTCGCCAGTGGTGTGTCATCCTATCCAACGGGGCAACCTTCATCGACGCACCATACACTTACTTAAACCCCCACAGCTACCACCCCTGGTGTAGAGTATGCCACCATAATAACCTTAAGTTATATTCCGACATTAGTGACCTGGTTCCAGTCTCCGTTTAGAGAGCGGCAGCACTTTTGGTGTTACAAATATCCATTGGCAATGTTGACCGCTTTCCATCAGGTGGACTGTCTGCCTGCTGAACTCATGCAATAAATATCTTATCATAAACACCCGTAACGCTATCTTGCAATGAAGAATGTAGAAAAATACTAATCTACATAATATTTTTTTAAATATGAAGTATGGGACTCGTTTCCAGAATCCAAACTACATTAATCTGTATCTTGGATACTGGAACCTTCCAGTATGGTACAAAAGAAATTTTAAGCATATTGTGTATGTATGAACTAACTAACCATGAGAGCAACACATTAAAATTAACACTGTAATTTCCTTACTATGACGATTTATTTGTTTGTGAACTGCAACAGTAGCGCCAATAAACGCCACCGGGGCGCCATCTTCTTGCCTATATTCATCTGTACCTCTGGAACAGTGTTTTTTTCTCGATGATAGGTGTATGCAAAATTTCGTATAATCTGTTCCATAGTTAGAAAAAGAAAGAAAGAAAATAATATTTGTTTAGAGTTATTTAAAATGCATATTATACATCAAGTTTAACAATAGCCAAAGTTTAACTAACTGTAAACAGGCCCTAACTCACTAAATGCTGGTTGATAACAACCAACGCTGGTCTTCCGTTAGTGCCAGGCAGTAACGTCACCTTCAAAGAAAAAAAATAACTCATGAACATTTAAATATTTATGGCTTAGAAAATTATAGAGACTAAAATATTATTTATAATTAGAACAACAACAAGCAAAGAATTACTGGTCTCATAATTAGGGATACCGAAGACCACGCGAAGGGGATAAGAAAAAGTTGGAAAGCGGACTACGGGTTTCGAGGCAGACGCTCCAAATGCAACCGGGACTTAATGCTAGGATAATGATGGTGACCTTAAAATTTTTGAGGGCAAAAAATATAACGTAATAATATATTATTATTTTATTATGACCTCATTAACGGAACACTCTGGGATCAATCCCAGACACCCAGACCCAATAGTAGAAAATTCGTTGACGAAATCTACCATTCTAGGAACTGAACTGAATATTTTTCTTTCTTTTTATTGTGTCTTGGTCTTATTGAGTATGCACTGTTTGCTACAACTCCATTAATTCTTCAAAAAGTAATTCTGTAACATACTTCTATATAAAACTTATTTAAAAAAAGAAAACTTGAGATATAAATAGAATAAGAAACTTAAAAAAAAACAATGTTTAGCTAGACGTGTTGCTGGGGAGTTTCTTGCCGCTTCTTCTCCTTAACAGCAATAACACGGTGCGAAGTAGTGTACATATAATAGGAAGAAAAATTACATTTTAACTTATATATATGACCTTCAAAAAGTGTTCTCCAGTGGAACTTATTTTGAATAAAAAACTTTGAATTTGAATTTGAACCTGGAGCCTCTTCGCTGCAGTGAGTATGCCAGCGAAGGCTTAGCCTACTCAACCACAGAGCTACCACATACCACAAAAGTATCTATTTATTATATTACACAAACGTAACTTGCTTGGGTATTAAGTGCCTGTGTGCGTTTGTTTATCGATTATAATATTAGTATAGAAAATAAAAATATGGATAAAATAATATATATTTGAAAATTTAAATAGATGTAAGAACCTAAGAAAGTTGTAACCAAAATCTATTAAAAAACGCATAATGGTGGCGACCCAGAGATGCGCCTAGACCGATACAGTGCATTGCGATCCGATGGCCGTGATACCATTTTCTGTCGGCAAAAGCGTTCTAACCTCACGAGTATATAACCCCGGGTCGACTTAACCCATCACAGTTTAACGCGGCTATTCGCAAGGAACACAACGTTCTAATAAATATATTTTATCATATAATAATTAATACAAAAAGAAATGAAATTGGTGAGTACCGTGTTTTCACTTTTGTCGCACTCAAAAAACTTTTAAGTTAAGAACTGGATTTTTGGGAAACTTTATAGGAACATTAGTAACATCTGCTTACTACAATATTAGGCTAAATGACATTTTAGGACTTTTCATCCTATACGGTTGTAAGATTTGTCATTAAGCTCAGTCTTAATAATTAGTAATATTTTATTTTACCGATATCCTGTCTTATTATACTTACCCATTTTGGTGAACAACAAATGGGTTAAAAACAAAATAATCATTAGGGCACAGTTTCCCAAACTCCTCCATTTGACCCCCAAGTAAAAAATATTAAAAGCCCATTTTAATAGAATATTTTTAATCACCTTTTTGTATTGATTTTCTGATTGCTAACTCTTGCAATTTCTTACTCATGGATTATTTTACCCCATAACGTGGTCTTCAGCACCTTTAATACCGTCGCTGACGGTAGTGTTTGATATAGACTGCGCGCCCAACAAGTGTGCAAGTGGACGATTCTATGACAGATTATAATTGCTAAAATCATACTGTTTTGAATAAGTTTTCATGTTTATTATTGTAAATATGCATCCCGATTTTACATCCAGAAGAATTAAAATGATTGTCATAAGTTACAGATTCTACCAATACAATAATACGTTATTGTGTAGTATAATGAATAAAAGTTATTTTAAAATGTATTATAATGCATTTAGGAAAATAGATCATCTCTTAGTTCCTATAATTATAAATAACTAAAATTATACACGTGCTATTTTAACACCCCAGCAGTCCACAGTTAATATTAAAGCACTTCTGTAGAATTTTGGGTGGGTACACTTTGTTCTCTTTTGGAACCAAAGCACCCAACGATTGTTTTTACCAATGCCTATTTCCAACTTAATTGATTCTTAAAGACTAATTCTGTCAAGATATTACAAAAGATTTTCTTTTGTTATTTAATACGTCTGTTAGTATAAATTCATAGTAAGCTAATTTCAAACCTCCATCATATATTGTATGAAGCTTCCCAACTGATTAAATCAATTTCTTTAACGTGTAATGAGTATACTAACCATTCAGTATTCAATTAACGTAAAATATTTAAACATGTTACTAGATATGTAACAAAATTGTTATAATTACTAGCAAAAACTTTAAAACACGCAATTAATTTAAAGAGTTTGCAATTAATTCAGAATTAATTAATACAATCCTGACATATTCTATAATAATTTTAAATGTAATTGAATAAATGAATCATTGCAACACATTAAACAAATCATTGACTTACAATTAAGTTGCCGCTGTAAGAAAAGTGGGGCGTTTGATGAACTGCTTTTTATCGGACAAGGCTTTGAATTCTGGGCTATTAAGCCTAAAAGGATATAGTGTCCTTTTAGGAATCCTCGTACGTTAATCTAAATCTTTCTCAATGACATGTTTATTTATAGTTCCTTTAATATTCATTAATATAATCATCTGTATGTATAATGTTATATATAATGATTATTTACCTTCCTTTAAGAACATATTGTTACAAATTTCCATATGCAAACGGTGAAAAAACAAATCGTGATAAAACCTGCACATCAAGATAACCGATGTATGAAACCCGCACAATCCGCCCTATAGCCGGTTCCTATGTTACAGGCCGTTTATTTGCCTTATTGTCAAAATTCAACCCATGGTAAATCAAGTGTATGAGTAGGAAGATGTTGTGTTCCGGCAATAGCGGCCAGATGCTAGTCTCCCTTAAGAGAGCAGCAGCGCATTTGTAACACCTTTGATATTGCAAATGTTCATCGGCAATGGTGACCGCTTTCCATCGGGTGGGCCGTCTGCCTGTCTGCTGAACACATGCAAAAAAAAAATAGGAACCGGCTATTAAAAGTGCGGGTATTGCGTCTATTCCCCTATAAATGGGAGGCCCAGGACAAGTGGGTCGTTGATAGACTGTTATTACTATTATTTAGGGAATATATACATGAACCGTGCAGGAACAGAGAAAGAATATTCCTGAGGCCAGGCGGGCTTTAAGAGGTGACAAAACAATTAACAGCCAGGAAGGGCATTTGCCAGTCTGGATGGCGCCCAGCCCTGGTCTAAAGTATGCCCCCATAACAACCTTGAGTTGCGTTTCGGCACTAGTGACTAGGTTCCAGATTCCCTTAGAGACCGACAATTCATTACTAACACCTTTAGTTTTGCAAATGTACACAGGCAACAGTAATCACCTTCCGCCACATGGGCCATCAGTCTGTCTGCTATGCTCAAGCAATATAAAATCATTAACAATGTATCTATTCTAATGATAATTACTTTGTCTAAGATAGAACCTAGAACCTATACTTTACATAGGTATATATTCAGTCACGACTTGAAGACTTTCTCAAGCAAAGCTGTTTATAGCTCTGATTTTTCACTTAACCTTTTTCCATGCCCGCAATACTATGTCGAGGATATAAACTTAAAGGAAGGAAATGTCCTAAAAGTAATATTGATCTCGGCGTAACGGTGGTCGGTCGGCCACCATGGGTCTTCAGCTGAGCCCATTAAGGTATCGTCACGTACCGTTGCAATAACCCTGTTCTAGATCCCGTGACGTTCCTATAAAGTGCAATCTTCCGGGAACAGGTTAGGTTTTGTGGGTAGTTCGTCGGATCTCGCTATTCGGGGTGAGGTACCGGCACCTTAGGAGAACACGCACTCGTGTAGGTGGCATTAGGCGCTGCATTCGGCCTCCACCCGTATCAATGGCCCGAGTGAGTCGCAAGTAAAGACATTCCCTGCTTTATCAAAAAAAAGGTATCGTCACGGTAGACATTACACCATTGCATAGCACAAGTGTAATGCTTACATGCTAAACTGATTGTATCTATACACAATTTATCAAATATCACAGATTAAATTCATTGAAGCGCTTATCAAAGAACTTATATGCGTACCCCGATAGCCCCAAAAAAAGTAAAAGGTTTAAAATGTTTATTTTCTTTTTAGTTCGTGGTAGCCGCTGTTCTTGGGGTGTGTTTAGCAGACCGCCTTGACAACAAGTACCTCCCCCCCAGAGGTAGCGCCGGCGCTGGTTTCGGACCAGGATTCAATGGAGCGGGACCTAAGGGTGGATTTGGAGGTGCTGGTGGAGCGGGAGGATTCGGTGCTGGTGGTTCAGGAGGATTTGGGGCTGGTGGAGCTGGTGGAGCAGGAGGCGTTGGTGGGTTCGGAGGCGGAGCTGGTGGATCTGGCGCAGGAGGCTACAGCGGCGGTGGTGCTGGCGGGTTCGGTGGTACCCAATACGCTGGTAACGCTTACAACGCTGCAGCTGGACAATACAACGCTCGCCAATCTTCCGCTGATGCTGGTGCTCAAATCCTTAAACTGAACAGTGAAGTCACAGCTGACGGTTTTCAATACGAATATGAGACCTCCAACGGAATTCGCGCCGATGCTCAAGGCGTAGCTACCAACGGTGTTCAGTCTCAAGGCAGCTTCGGGTACAAGGGTGATGATGGCCAAGATTACAGCATAACCTACACCGCTGATGAGAACGGCTTCCAGCCCCAAGGTGCTCACCTCCCCACTCCACCCCCGATCCCTGAAGAGATCCTGAAATCCCTAGAACAGAACGCCCGTGATGAAGCTGCTGGTATTGTTGATGACGGTGAGTTTTTTCTAACCAAATTTTATATATAATTTAATTCAAATAATTGCAGTAAAACACATTCATATACAGAAGTTTCTAATAGATTTAAAAGTCAGTAATAATATTTGAATAAGGATAAAGTTAAAGAAGAATATCTTTGGCTAACTAAATCTAATAATTAAATAATATTATTTTTATTATACTCTTATCCGTGTAGAAACGGAAAAATAATACAATTTCCTGCGATCGGGCGGCCTGTCGTAATATGCGACAAAACAATCCACAGCCAGGTGGTAGGATATTTACCCATCTGGATGGCTACCACCCCTGGTCTACAGTAGGTATGTCACCATAACGACTTTGTTGTGTTCCGGCATTAGTGGCTAGGCTTCAGTCTCCCTTTAGAGAGCAGCAGCGCATTTGTAACGCCTTTGGTGTTGCAAATGTCTATAGGCGATGATAACCACTTTCTTTTAGGTATGCCGTCTGCCTGTCTGCTGAACTCAAGCAATAAATAAAAAAATCTACCCGTGATCACAAAAGGCCAAAACAAACAAAATTGTGACCTAAGCTCAATATTCTACATACTGAGCCTAGTTCACAATTTTGTTCGTCAAATTATATCAACGCTACATACATAATGAAACAAAATTTAAAACGAAGAAAGAGCAAAACATATTTTTAGTAGAAAACATAATTCAATAATTGCAGTAAAACGTTTTTACAGTATTTTAAAATGATCATTTCATTAATTCAACGTTTAATAATATACACAAAATAAGCTTTAGGAATACAAAAACTGTCAGACAGAAAAAATGTTATAAGAAACTAATTTGACAAACAATATAATATAATGAGGATGCAAATTAAATTTTCATGCCTAATTTAGACAGATGGCTGGCGTAACAAAAACCTTTTTGTGAAATAAGCATCAAATTTTAAAGATAAAGAATATCTTTGTTATTTAACAATATTTATCAAAGCTTGAACAAAGCATATTCAAGCATCTTCTGGTATATTTATTTAAATATACCAGAAAATGCTTGAATATGCTTTGTTCAAGCTTTGATAAATACAATCACCTTATGATATCCAATCTAACCGTCGTATTCCCAGTCTGATTGTCTGGTTACGATGAACAGTGAACTCTGAACGGTGACACTTAAATTTCTAGTTTTCAAGGTACGAAAGGAATGCGTGGATGATGAAGTTAGGTCTGTTGCTCTCTGACTCGATATAGAAATCAGAAAGCACTAGACCGAAGTTAATCTTCTCGAAGTAATCTTATTGTTTTCTCAGAAACTGATTCATAGTTTGGTAATAGTAAAGAATCATATATGAATTTCAAGCAAAATGTTTTAGATTTCGATATGAGAAACCAGCCATTTTCTCTATCCTATGGCCTTACTCGCTATTATCATCCACTCTAATTTTTCAATCTCGGGTGATAAAGTAGTTATTAACGCACCGATCATCCGAAAACTATTTTTTCAGTACTTCGATTCTCTTCCATCCATTCTACATTGCTCACCAAGTTGTTAGCTTTGATTTTCCCAATCACTTTCCGATCAGCTGCGAAATTTACTACTTAATTGCTCTAGCCCTTCACCTTACATTCTTCTCAACGGAGGCTTCCTTATTTAGGCTTTTCAATCTTTCATCAAGATTGTTCCCATGATCTGAAAATTCTGATTTCTCAAAAATACTAAGTAAAACTATCAACTAATGGTACAAAGGTCATACAGTATCCTTAATCACATGACCGCATGTTGACCTTGATAAACTTATTAATGTTCGTTAGGTGGTTATAATTTAAGTTGAAAGTGGGACAAATCTTACAACATGTACTGAAAATGATGCATCTAGGCATCTCAGTACTTTCAAAATCAAATAACTGTTTTTATGGCTGATGTATTTTTGTGCGTCGCTTTTTGATTTTTTGTGGACACGATTTTGTAAGACTGGCCTACACTGACGGTTACGCGTGAAGCATCACGAACGGTCGTTTTGGTTGTATGGTTTTAACTTACAGTGTCAAATGTTACTTTCTGTTGGATAATTATGAAGTTAATGTTTTTTTTAATGTTTCAGTTGCAAGGGTAAAAATTGGGGACTTTATACAAACCTTTAGAAGGACATATTTCGTGATCTATTCAGTGAAATGACTCTTATCGAAACTGCTTTATAACTTATAAGACTTACTAGTGATTTTTTCAGAATATACAGTGTGCGACTTGTGCTTTATATAATTTTCATAAGTTAGCTGCATAACTAATGCGGACCTCATAGAGAACTAGTTTCTACCCGCGACGTTCGCGTGGTAAGTTTTTTAACAATCCCACGGGAACTCTTAACTTTTTCACATAGGGCGAGATTGTGGTCAAACGCGAACCTATACTACAATAGAAAAATAAAAAAAGACAGACAAACAGAAAAACATAAAATTTAAAACAACACTAAATTAGCTCTATTTTACTTCTTACATCTCCCTGACTCGGTTTTTAACATTTTTTTCATTGTACAGAAATTCGACCTGTACAGTTTTATTATTTCTTAATTCCAAGATAAGATATCTTAATTCCAATTTTCATATACATAGACGGATCATAAGTTCTGTCACAAACACTTCAATTAATAAATTGTAAGACCATTGTTGTTTGTATAAAATATATAGAAAGTGCTAATATTATTCGAATAAAATAGTTCTGACACACTTGGAGATAGACAGACGAAATCACGACGGTGCTGTTCTATCGTTTAGCGAGGGAACCGTAGAGTTAAAAAGTATTTATATCAGTCGTTATTAAATATACATCTATGCAAAACTTCTTTATTGCGATGGCTCATTAATTTCTTACAGAACAAACTCACATTACAAAATTACACGTTTGCAAAACACCTTATTTAAGAATTGTAATTATGAAGAATCATTTCACGTAATTCTTAAAGAATAGCCATAATTACACATGCAAATTAATAGCTAAGGCATTATTATTTCATTAGTGTTTTTTGTTGGCTAAGTAAAATAAGTAATCTTACTTAATATCTCTTTTGAGAGTTGATTACATGAAGTTGCTAATGTTTATGATGTTAGGTCAGTAACAATATTTCTTCTAATGAAATAATATTTACTTAATAGACTCTGTGGCTTAGTATTCTAAGCATTAGCCTGCTTAGTTGACTAGAGTGCAGATGTCCCGGGTTCTATTGCCAACATGGTAAATTTACAATCGGAGCTAATGTTCTCTTATTAAAGTTTATTTAACCGTGCAGGAACGGAGAAAGAATACAATTTCCTGCGGCCGGGCGGCCTGTCGTAAGAGACGACAAAACAACTCACAGCCAGGTGGTAGGGCATTTACCCAACTGGGTGGCTACCACCCCTGGTCTAAAGTATGTCGCCATAACAACCTTCAGTTGTGTTCCGGCATTAGTGACTAGGTTCCAGTCTCCCTTAAGAGAGCAGCAGCACATTTGTATAGCACCTTTGTTAACCGCTTTCCATCAAGTGGGCCGTCTGCCTGCCTACTGACCTCCTGCAATAAAAAAATAAAAAAGTTGTGCTTTGAATATTACTCATAACACAATTGTAACTAGACCAACTTAGGATTGTAAAATGGTGTCTATGTCTGCTGATTTATGTGGATAAATAGATAGATTTTTTTATTGTTTACCCGTTAAGTATATCAACATTATTACAGCTAAAGGTCAGAACAAGGGGCCGTCTTATCGCTTATAAACAATCTCATCCAGACAACCCAGCTTACAGTTTAGGAATCCGAAAATGCAATGTATGACGGTAGTATGCAAATTGGATACAAAATAAATAAAAAAAATTGAATAAAATATCTTCTTAACCCTCCATTGAACACTAATAACAATTACTATTTTAATGTCTAAAATGTTTAAATGAAATCCGGAGAGCGGTTACGAAGGTGGAATAGTGTGACAAAATTTCATACAAAATTAATAATTGTACAAATAGAAGTTTTCACCAAAATGTCGGCATTTATTTTGTAATCACAGACAGACAATTTAAATTCATTTATAAGAAGAGACTATTAAATGTAATCGATAGAAATATGTGAGATTTATATTAACATTTCCAATGTTCAAGTTTTGTTAAAAATCCTTAGGAAAGAATCTATCTATAATTTCGCAAACCACACGCTCTAAATGCCGTTCATAAATTTATATTGCCCATCTTTAATCCCTTTTAAATCGCCGACAGTAATTATAAGGCAGTCATTGCTATAGAATCTATTAAGAGTTGCACAGTAAGTAAACTTTGATCTGGATTACCTAAAGGACTTTATTTATTTCCACGCGATTCAAATCTGTTTGCATTCAATTAAGGTTCATATCCCACGTGTTATCGTAAGCTTAAAATTATTAGTTTATTCATTTTATGTATTTTAAAAAGGTTTTGTATTGTGCATATATTAATATGTAAAAATAGCTGTTTGACACAAGGATATATCCTGGCGAAGGACATAACGCTACTTTTAGTCTTGAAACCCGTCTTAGAGGGATTGAAATTAGAGGAAAAGATGTATTGGCAACCCACAATGCGTCATGATATGGAAATTCATATTTAGGCTTTGATCAGAAATACTTCCTTGCAAAACTTATCTCTAAAGATAATTAAGAGGGTAAAAAATATGAGTGGTCTAGTTTATAAATTTTCTTTATAAGCACTATGCACTCATTGTTGATTGATTTTTTGTTGACAGTTGATTCAATTATAAGTTTTGGTAGATTCATGGTTAAGGTACCCGACCATCCTCCAATAACGTAGGAACCAAACTTGGCATGAACTCCTTATGATTTTAAATCTTAATCAGTTACTTTTATTGGTACTAATGGTCCATTTTCAAAGCTACAATGACAATCGATGCAATTGTAATTTTATGCTAAATATACCCGAGACGCATCATACTCATGTTCATTAAGATTACTGTCGTACTGTGTCATCATTTATTCTGTATAGTTTATAACAATCAAGCGCACTGTAACTTGGGTGTACTGCGTGCACTACCGGGCCAAATGCTTCTCAGACTCGGTCACGACGCTGACGCAATAAAGGTACCGATCCCACGTCATTTTGTAACTCATCAGCCTCCGGGTGTAATGTATCAGTAATCTGAACTAAGGTGAAAATGTGATGCAAGTTGTTTGCACTGGCCTCACTTAAATGGTCCATATTGTTCACCGTTTAATTGATTTGTTCTTTTAGTCCTTCTGCTTCTTAGGCTTTAATCTCCATCCCTGATGAGACCGATTATTAATTTTCTGGGACTTATTGTTTCTTTTTTCCCCTCTTTTCTTTCATTCTTTATAAATTTATATAAAGAGTTTTGTTTTCTATTAGTTTTATATCCATTAAAATTTAATTGTTTATAAATTTGTTGCCATTAAAAATTCACCTTCAAAGGCTGTTACAATTCGTTGCTTATTATTTATGAGTGTTAGTTAATAGTAATTATTAATCTTGGTAATTGCTAGTCTATCTTGATCTATTTTGCACGATCTTCAATATCCTCCATCACTAGGCACTTAACGTGACTACCCTGCTCCAAGGCGTCCAGTATCTCCTCCTTCTTGAGCACACAGATTTTGATTCAAGAACAGGATGTAAAATGGTTATTGTGTTGTACAATATACACTTTTTGTAAATTTTGTTTCATTTTAGCTCTCAAAATCATTGGAAGAAATTCCATGCAGCCTAAAATTATAAATGCTATAATTATATGGATTATAGTTAAATCAACTTATTCACCTATGGTCAGCTTATATGGAAGCTCCAAGGAAATATATAAAATAGATTCATTTTCTTACGTACTTATGAAAATAATAACTTTCGAAGACACATTAGCGAAAGGTGGTTATATTGAAAATTATAATTTTAAGGTACATGTCATTGTGTACCTATAGAATCAAAACTTGTAGACAAATATGTTAATAATGCAATCAAAGACAAGTCTTAGCATTAGGTTCGGAGTAATAACAGTATACTTTACCGTGGCAAATCATCAAATCTAGACCTTAAATAAACCGTGCAACCGAAATCACATTTTAATAACAGCTCATTCCCACTAAAATACCATGCGCGAGCGCATCTCTAATCTAAACCGCTTTAGAGTACGTGAATTGTACCGCCTTGGCGAATTATTGATTACGTCGTGACTACATCTCTTACTGTATTATTGCAAAATTTTAAACATATTTCAACTACATACAAATGAAAGGTATTTGGACGTTATTAGTGTGGCTTAACCTGATCAAATCTTAAGATATTTTTTTAATTGCTGGAGTACAGCAGACAGGCTAACGCCTATGAACATTTGCAACACTAAAGGTTATCAACGTGCTGCCGGACTCGTAGATGGGACTGGAACCTGGCCATTAAAGCCAGAACACAGCTTAAGATTGTTATGGCGGCATACTCTAGAATCTAGACCCGGGGTGGTCGCCAACGAGAGTGGCAAATATCCTCTGGCTGTGGGTTGTTTTGTCGCCTCTTACGCCACAGAAATTAGTTACTTTTCTCCGGTCCGTTCTGCAGGAACTATGCTCATTTCCTCTCTAATAGGATCATTTATTACGATTTCCTAAAAAGTTAAAACTTAAAACCGAGTGTCCTAGTATAGATGAAGCTTATATAATATAGTGCAACAGGTAGTGGGTTTTAATGTTTATACAAGTCCTTTTTTGATAATTTTTAAATAAAATTTTAGTTAAATTGTGGGTTTATATGGTTCGTTTAATATATTTTCAACTTTAATATTTGTCTTTAGATCTTCCTAAAATTGACTGAGAGATTTAAGCATCATTAAAAAGTGTACTTTATTGCAAAAATCTTTTGTGTTTGATGTAGCAAAGTGATCTTCTAAAGAAAACACATGATTTAAAACTTATATAGAAATGAAACTTACAAAACGATTTTATATGTCGCAAAATGCTCTTACATTCAAGGCCGCCCAAGTCGACTAAGAAAACCATAATGAACGATATGCTCTGTATGATATTATTCTTTAATTATATATATATCCAATAAACTGAAATACACAAAAGGATGACCTTTTCACGCTATCGAATAACGCGATCGTTGTGCACCACGCCTTAAAAACGTTGCATAGATCGGTCACGAACATCACGATGTGACCCGGAATACGCTTAGTGCAGGACGAATGCTGAATCTTTTCAAATTATTAGTATTAACTTAAACAAATATGAGGCTCTTTAAAAAGGCTGTGAACAGATTCTTAAAGTCTATGGGCGGCGCTCAGACAAAATAAAAATATAGACGGAGCCTTTTTTTAAGTAGCCAAGGGTGGCACTAGCTCCGTGTTCCTTCCTGAGCCTTTTGTTTTTGGTAACGCAGGGGGAATGTCTTTTCTTGCGACATACACACGAGTCATAGATACGGGGGGAGACCAAATGCAGCGTCTAATGCCGCCTGTTCGTGTGCGTATGGGACCCTTGTACCAAACGGCGATCGGTGTCTCCTCCGAGGAAGAGGCCGACAAACTACCAACTAAACCTACCTGCCTCCCTTTGAGAGCACATATTTAGAACCTTACAAGATCTACGTCGTTGTTGGTCCACTGTGACTTCTAAGTGCCGAATTTGGTAATAAGCCACGGGACGCATGGCCGTACCACTACGTACAGTAGAGGTGATTTCATCGATACCCACATTCGTTCCTGCGCCTTATGCCAGGGCTACGGGAGTGCATAAGCTCGACCAACTGTGCTGGCAGGCGATGGCCCCTAAAGCCACATCCACATAGACGGAACATACGACAAATGAAGTGAAGCCCGTTTTTAAAACGTGTGCGCGTAAACTTATGTAATACTAGTTGTGCCCGCGACTTCGTCTGCGTGGTTTTTTTTTCGCGGAACCCTAATAAAATAAAAAAAGTGTCTGTTTGTAATGTCAAAATGATAGCTTTTTACTAAATGCATATGACGTATATACGACACTTTCATCAATAAATCAATTTTTTAAATTTTTGTCTGTCTGTCAGTCTAAATTTTCGGGATAATTTCTGAAATGGCTGGACAGATTTTGACGGGTCTTTCAATGGCAGATAGCTGATGGTATAAGGAGTAACTTAAGTTATTTTTTTTTCTTTTGAAGAGTTTATTAGGGTTTCACGAAAATAAAATCCACGCGGACCAAGTCGCGGGCACAGCTAGTCTTTAATACATTTTGACGTGACAAAGTTTGAATGGTGCAAATGCGAATAAGCCCATTGTAACATTTAAAACGTGCAGTATATTAAGTTAAACTGTCTAAAACATAAATAGTTTAAATTTCACATAACAATCAAGAAATTAAAGACGTGTGAAAACTAGTTTCAAAATACTTTAACACCTTATTCTCTTGAAATAAGGTCTATTATAGTTTATCATAATAATGATCTCATACATTTTGTAACACCCAAGCAAACAATGGATAGCTTTTTGATAATTATCTTAATTGTGCATTAATTATAAACCTATCAGCAGAGATGCGTTGATAACTTATCTGATAGTGTGAGTTTATTGAGTAATTTGGTAGTTTTTTATATTTAAGGTTCTGTATTATTTAAATTACTTTTTTTATACTTACTATTTATGAGTTGACTTTATTTCACATAGTTTTTTATACTAAATTTCCTAATTAAATAAAACTATATATACAAATTTATATACTAATAATATCTATATACAATTTACAAAAGATGAAAATTACAAGTAGTAAGTAAATGGGTCCCAAATCACCGTCAGTTGGGAACTTTCCCAAACCACTGGCCGCGTTACCATGTTATATGGCAATGCTTATGCGTTGCCCAAAATACAGGCCAGCATTTTGGTCCCGCGAGACATCTATCAACCGTTTTGATAGTTCTCGATAAAGGCGATGGGCTTCTGGACCCATGTACCTAGAGTTTCGACACCAAAAGCCACAAATATGAATCCACTACCAACGGATGCATATTTGCGGCGTTTAATTTGTTTTATCATTTTTAAAATGTGTTTTATCATTTTTAAACTCCAGTATCAGATGAAATTCAAAATACAGACGAAGCCTACGTGCACAAAAGCGTAAAATGAAATGAAGTATTTTTTAAACTTGTGTGCGTGAACTTGTTTAATATTCACGTCTGTGTGGTTAATAGTAATGTATTCACTGGAAACTAATCTATTATTTAAAATTTTGAGTTCTCGTGCGCACTGAGGCGCGATCGGAAATCTTTAGCCGGCTTCACTTTGAGAGTCCGAGACTCCGTCTTTCTATTAATACTCTAAGGCACCAATGTATATTTTTTCTTCGAGAATACTATCCGTTCGCTAACGTAATAGAAGTAATAGACAAAAATTCCACTCATATCGAAAACAAATTATTTGTTGGTTATACAAATTCTATTCAAATCGTGGTAGCGTAATGGCCAGCGCACGCGACCCAGACTCAAAGTTCGAAGTTCGAATCCTGGCCGGAAAGCATGCACCATTTAGGAATTTTTAACCTTATATGCATATTGTTACAATTACCACGTGTTAACGGTAAAGAAAACATCGTGATAAAACCTGCACATCGATGTGTCAGACCTGCCAAGCCGCCTTGGACAAGCGTGGCGGGTATACTGTCCGTTCCCCTATAGTGGGAGGCCCGAGCCCAGCAGTGGGACCTTTGTGGGCTCTTACTAGTATTACTACTACTGTACCAATTTAACTCAGATAGGTTTCGGAAATACACATGCACTATAGATGTAAAATTATACATCAATATGCGTTTTTCTAGATACCTAATATTTCTTTGATCTACATACTTAGTTTTGGTCTAGAGCCGCCATAAATAATCTTTGAATTGTATTCTGATATAAGAGGCCACGTTCCAATCACCTTTTGCAGTTAGCAACACACTGGTAGCAAGTTTGTTGTTGCAAATGTACATAGGCGATGGTGACCACTTTCCATCAGATAGGCCGTCAGCCTGTCGTTGTACTCCAGCTATTTACTTACGTTTATATATACAGACTTTGTTTACCGCCAACTTAAGACTAAGTTGTTATTAACTACTATAGTTCTTAACACGAATATTAACTTATTATATATCTACTAACCGTGCGCAGAAGGTTTGCCGATAGCCTCACGATGTCACACGTCGATGGTCAGTAGGGTTGACAAAAAAGGTTACATAAATAGTTGTTTTTTTTAATTGCATATGCTTTAGATAAGTATCCGTGCAGGAACGGAGAAAGAATACAATTTCCTGCGGCCGGGCGGCCTGTCGTAAGAGGCGACTAAGCAACCCACAGCCAGGTGTAAGGGTATTTGCTCGACTGGATGGCGACCACCCCTGGTCTAGAGTATGCTGCCATAACAACCTTGTGTTGTGTTCCGGCATCAGTGAACAGGTTCCAGTCTCCTTTAAGAGAGCAGCAGCGCATTTGTAGCACCTTTGGTGTTGCAAATGTCCATAGGCGACAGTAACCACTTTCCATCAAGTGGGCCGTCTGCCTGTCTGCTGAACTCCCGCAATAAAATATAATTAAAAAAAAATAAGTATATACAATAATAGTAAGTAGTTACAAGCAATGATTCTGCGCGCGGCTTATACTGAGAAACTGCTATTATAAAAGTCAAATCTACTAAAATAATGTCGAACAAAGCAAAATTAAGTTTGTATACTTCAACATTTGCATAGAGTTGACGAAATCTTAAAATATTACATAACAAAATCCCAATTGCCAAGTGACCCCTAAATGTTAAAGTCAATCAAAACAAAGCATTAAGTATGCCGGAAGCGAAATTTAAAAAATTCTGCACATCATCCTGACAAGCTAATCAGATGTAATAATCAGAAAGTTAATACAATGTTAGTTCATTCTTAACTTACATCACGTTATGCAAATACTTAACCACCAAGGGGGTAGAAAAGGCGTCTACTTTTTCACTTTGTATTATCTAACTTTTTCGATTATTTTTTTTTAAATATGGCTGAATGAACTACTACTACTCTGGCGCCTATCATAGTAAATAACGGAGATAATTCATTTCCGAAATTTACTATACCAGGAATCGAACCCAGAGCTTCTGCGTTACAGTGGTGTAAGCTGTCAAAGGCTTAGCCCGCTCGACCACAGAGACCGTCAACATGTATATATATTCCCAAGCCAGTTGTAGTAGTTTAGTGGTTAATGTACTCGCGCATCCCAAACTCAAGGGGTTCGGGTTCAAATCCTAGCGGAAAAGCATGCACCACTCATGGCCTGTTACTATATCTTACTATTAATTCACTTGCCCTACCAACGGTTGAATTTTAACATTACTAGACCCTTAAAGAGTTTTCTTATCTAAGTGCAATATTGTTACACTTACCACGTACTGGCGGTGAAGGATAATGACACCAGCAATTCGAAATAATCGATGTGTCGAACCCACTGTGCCACATTGGACACACCTGGACCGTATACAATACGTTTCCCTAAAAAAATTCTCTCTCTTTTCTCTTTCTTTCACCATATCCCAGTTAATTGGGGTCGGCACAATATGTATTCTCCTACCACACTCCTCTATTCTGACATACATCTTCCGTCACACCACAAATCATCATATCATCCTTCACACAATCCAACAATCTTTTTTTTTATCTACCTTTACATTTGTACCCATTCACATTCAACATGTGGGCTGTTATAATATTTGTTTTTTACTAACTGTTGCTTATTACTAGCCCTTTTTAACCCCATTAGAGATTGAATCTCCAAAATAACCGATAATCGTATATATTTATTTCTAACTAGGAGCAGGTATAGAAAATACCATGGTTCTCACTTTGAGAATGACGGATTTTCATATAAACTTTCTTCCCATTTTTCCCCCTCTTGGGGTTCAATTTTCAAAAATCCTTTCTTAGTGCGACCTGCAGTATAGAAAGAACCCACGTGCAAATTTTCACGATCTTAGTTTGGGTTGTCCGTTGATATGTTAGTCATTTAGTGAGTCACTGACGTCAAGGAATTAGATATGTATATATTTACGAATCTCAAATGACTCTCTACTGGGAACGTCCCCAAAATGCTGAGAGCGTTTTCAAGTTTTTGGCAAAGTTGCTTGATAAAAATTAGAAACGTCGAGAGTGATCTAAAACAGATATTCTCTCAAGGTGAGACCTTCAGAGTACATATAAGTAAATAGGAATCTGAAGTACTTTAACAGTTTTGTACAAGATTGACTTGAATTCATTCACACAGCCTTGGAAGCTTTCTGATGGCACCGTTACCGTAGGGCTACGAAACGCGCGGGTGATCAGTTCAAGACTAGCGGTTAATTTTGGGGGCGGAATATTTTTATTAGAAATTGTAATCATTTTAATCTTTAACTTTATTTTACAAATGTGTCAAATTAATGTTTTATATTACTTTCATTTTAATAATATTAAATTGTATATATTTATTTTTAATATTCTATAAACGAGTACGTCATTGTATACACACAATTGTGTAACTCAGTTTTGTAAAGTAGATAGTATTAATTTCGTAATGATTTTTATTTACTCTTGTCTCAGTTTGACAAATCAGCACACAAACAATCAATGTTTTCCGTTTTATATTAATTAGGAAGTAAGGATGACATTTTATAGTTTAACTTTACTGCATGAATATGTTAGACAATTTTAACTTGTAACAGAGCGAAAAGTTCTGTAATGAAATCCGAGAATTTTTACTATAAAACTCTTAATAATTCATACCACACTTTGCCTGTAAGTAAATAAAAATCATTAATTCACAAAATAGATAGTTTATTCAAATGATTATGCCTCATACGTTATTAGTGGCGCACCTGTACATTCGCTTCTAAAATATCCAAACAACAGTATTTCGAGATCATTCCTAATCCTTTAATACTGTGGATTTCTTGTGAAGTTGACAAAGTCGCGGAAGCGTTTTTATAAGTTTATTACCACTCGTTTCGTTACTCCATGTATAGAATACACTAACAATACAGAAATATGCCTGTTGTTACTTGCGTAACGTACTTATTAAAATTGGTTCACGAATGTATAAAACCTTTTATAATGGGCTTATAATTGTATGTGTTTTAAGTCAAAAATCATATTGTAAAGTTGGTATGACTCATCAAATAATAATTTTTACGTCTTATATATTAAGAACACCATTATTATAAACTTAATTTAAAATTGCAAAAAAATGTAAGTGAATAAAATCTATAATATAATCAATTTGTAGAAGAGTTTGAGCAATGAAATGATTTTCAAAAAAATCAGAAGATAAAATTTTAAGTGCTTTTGGCTGTTCGAATCTGACAGTCGATCCAAGTACAATCCCAGTACAACCATCAGGATACTTATTTTCTAGATAAGTGGTTCCATTTCTGTAGAACTGACGCCTATTGATATTTGCAATACCAAACGTGTTATTGATGTAAGTCCGGCCTCGTAGATAGGGAATGGAACTTGTAAAGCTTGAACACAACTCAAAGTTGTTATGGCAGCATAGAACAGGGGGTTAGTCATCCATACGAACAAATCCACCGTCTGGCGAGTTGGATTGTAATTACTAAATTTTAGAGGTCATACCTTTATTTATTTAGTCAGCAAGCTTCCAAAATGTTACATTGCATTAACTTTTTATCTAGGCGCACTTAAGCGACTCGGTTGCAGAATATAATTTTTTATTTTATTCTACTTATATAAAAATGTAACTAAATTATTTATATATATAAAATTTATCTAATTGGTGGTGAAAACCTCTTAAAAATCCGTTGTGTGGTTTAGGAGGAGTTAGCGGAAAGCGACTTTGTTAAGATAAAGAAGCAGAGAAACGTGTAGTAATTTACTACTTTTGACTTTGTAAACTGAATATTAAAAAACTCTTTCCTGTTGTTTCAGGAACTTACCGCGGTGATGGCGCTGGTGCTGGTGGTTCAGCTGGTTACTCTTCAGGTCCCGCTGGCAGTCGCGGCTCTTTCGGTGGTGCTAGCGGTTTTGGCGGTCATAGCGGTGCTGGCGGTGCCGGAGGTTCTGGCGGATTCGGTGCTGGTGGTGCAGGAGGTGCCGGAGGTTTCGGTGCTGGCGGTGCCGGAGGTGCTGGAGGTTTCGGTAGCCGTGGATCCGGAGGTTTCGGCGCTGGTGGTGCAGGAGGTGCTGGAGGTTTCGGTGCCGCTGCCTCCCGTCAATATCTAGCCCCCAACGCTGGACCCGGAGGTCCCGGATCCGGTAGCTTCAACGCCCAGACTGGCTACAAATACTAGAGTTGCCATCCGTATGATGATTGAGGGTTATGATGTAGGCTGTGCTGACATTCTGACTAAATTAGTTAGAACAGTCTGTGATGAGAATGTTATACTCATTAATATAACTTGAATCAAGTTATCTTAATTTTTCTTTTTTTAACCGCATAATAGTCCATTACCTTATTTTGTTAAAATTCTTTTTTATTATTTTCTATTTTCAAATTTCTAAGCACTTTCCTTGATCACCTTAGTCCCTCCGTCATCATATGAACTGACTTTCCACGATGCCATGCTTTAATCGATCTTTTACATCTTCACGCTTTTACCTTTAGGAGAATTACAGTCGAAGTTATCTTTATACATGCTGATTTAATCTCCGAAGTTTGAAGCAACCTGTATATCGTGTAGCTATCTCTTCTTTGCTTTAAAGTTAGACAAAGATACACGATTGTTAACATGTAATACATTATTTTAAATGTTTGCATTGCTATTATTTTTTAACAGGCGCTTCAGATTTTATATCATTTTATTTTATGAGGTTCACGAGCTTATTTCAAGTCCATAATACTATGTTCAAGTCGCACTATTGTTTTTTTTAAATTGGAATGTGTAATAGAATGTTTTAAGCTTTGAACTCTACTTAGTGTGATCTCAAGACGTCTTTGTAAAGATACTTCTTTTCTTTTTGAAAATGTACCCTCTGTTAATTTGTTTAGTTAAGTTTTGTATACAGCAATGCAAAGGACCAGTAGTAGTGTAAGATGAAAAATGTATAAAAAAAGTACAATTAGTTTTTAAGTATTTTGTATTAATGTAAATACGATGCGAATCAACGAATATACGACTTAAATGCATGATTTCTTTTATTTTGTTTTTAAAAAGCTCGAATAAATCAAAAAACTTGAAAAAAATTACCTGTACATTAAAAAAAACTGGGAATACTTATGATTTTCAAACACTTAGTAAATTTCAATGATAGTGGGAGAAAGGATTTTTCCATAAAATTTATTTCAACTCGAAATATAATAACATGAAAAAAAAATTTTTTTTTTAATGGGATTACATTTATCTTTTAACTTTTTGTTTAACATAATAGTACAGATTAATTAGCTTCGAGACATTTTTGCGTTTGTAGTAGTGTACTGTCAGTACATATATAAATAAACTAATACTTTTTATGTATTTTTATAGGCAGGTACTTGATGTGAAATTAATAATATTAAGCGATGTTAAAATAATAAATATCAATATTAAACATAATTGTTTAATACTACATTTCAAGGAAATTTATATTTCAAGTTTAGAAGTCCTGTAGATATTAATACAGAGAGAGTAAATACAAATACTACTACAAACGCAAAAACGTCTCCAAGCTAATTTACCTGTATAGGTGTTCAAAATACTACAGTTCGCCATAATAGGTCTCTCCAGTAAATAACGTAAGAGTTAGTACAATTTCGATAAACATATATTATATCTAGATAAACACAAGTTAACAAATAAGGAACATTTCTGGGACTGCCAATAAAATCAGATCAGAGCAAGCAACGTAGTATACCTTCTTTATTAAAATATTTTTTTTTAATAAAATTTTATTTAAATTGTGTGTATAATTGGTTTGTGGCGCCTTTACTCGCCTATATATTTTATTTAGTGTGAGAACACTAGTCCAAATTAAGAAACATATCTGCAGCTATCTATGGCAAGAGTCTATGAACCCTTTTATGTTACTTAAGTTAAATAAATATCTGAGTTATAGTACAAGAGTACTACGAAGTTTAATTTGACTGTTATGAAACTACTTAATTCTCTGCCTAAAACAGCAAGTGATGTAACGCAGTTGACATAGGAGCTCATTGATACCAGGATGGGACGCCGTCTCCTCCATCTGCGAGTGCGTCATAATTGTGGAGGAGGGGCGGAGCGGGAGCCTGAGCGGACTTCCTTGCTCCTCTTCCGCCAAAGAAGAATGGGCCGACGCCGGCGGGCTTCGACCTTCGGCCACCGTAAGCGGGCGGCGCCCTTGGGTTATAGGGGTTCTCATTTACCCGCATATGCCGTCGAGATGAGAGCGCGAGTGTTCCGCGCATGCTTATCTCTTCCCTTGGGGAGCGTTAGACATGGAAGATGCCGGGGGATAGAAGAAGTCCCCCGGCAGTGGATGTGGCCTGCGGACCCCCGCCTGCCAGGGCACGTGGAGTTAGTTGAGATTCCGCATCCCCGTAGCCCTGGCATAAGGTGCAGAATGGAACACCCGGGGGTTTTAGTAAGTATCCCTAACTGACGAGTGGCAATGACATGGCACCAGTTCTGACTGGGCATGCTAGTGCCATCCCAACCTGGCGAATCCCACACACAGGTTGCGAACTGTGCTTATCGCGGCTTATGGTCCTCAATCGGATTTCCCCCGGCTAAAGAAGGAGCTCATTAATGTAGCAGAGGGCCGTTGTTTACGAGGGTATCAGTAGACTTTTACCTCTGCTGTAAGTAGTGATGCAGCCCTGCTTCCCTGGGTTAGTGCCTATCTTGCATACTAGGATGTCACGGTGCAATAAGTCTGTTCTAGGTCCCGTGGCGTTCTTATAAAGTGTTTTCTCTCATCGGATCGCAGGTAGGTGTAGTGGTTAGTTCGTCGGCACCCTCTTCAGAGTTAAGGTACTGATACGTCTATCACGATCACATTCATAGTTGTAGATCTTTTTGTATTCTTTGCTTTGCTTAATACACCATGATCCTGGTTACCACGCGTTCGGGTTCCCAACTCAATTATTCGCTTATACATATTTACTAGAAACTTTCGCGATACAACTAGTTAATTTACGTAATTCTCTCATAAACAAAAGCAGACCAAGTTCAAGGTCAATCTTTTGGCATTTGACTTTTGACGTTTGACAAGTACTGCTTTTTAGAAAAACATAGCAACAACATCTTCTGATCTATGCTATGTTTATTATTCATATATATAATCATATTTTCTAATCATAAAATAAATTATATATATAAACTATCCACTTTAAATTCTTTATTTATTTATTTAAATTTAATTTGTCAAATACTGAATGATCTACTTTTGTTATCGCTAAGCAATGCCTATATAGCTGTGTTAGCCAGGACGTAAACATACGGCTAATCAATGAGGGTTGTGTATAAAATTCTTTCCCATTGGCTGGAATTCAAAATGTAAAATAAGACACGGGTTTTTGAATTCAGTTACGAGAGACTTTTACTATTGAAAAATACTTACTGGTGTAAAATAAAAGCCAGTTTTGATATCGAAGTTTTATTTATTCAAGAGCCTTACATCACGTCCAAAATCATAACACACTTCATCATACGAGAGTCCCACACGCGCACGCGCAGGCGGCACAAGGCGCTGCAGTTGGCCCCCCGCGTATCGTGTGTTTCGTAAGAAAAGACATTCCCCTCCATAACCAAAAAAAGAAGCGTATTGATCACTCCAAAGTTTAATTTCAGACATTATCTACCTTTAAATCGCCCTTCAGTTGACTAAGGCTGGTGTGTATGTTCAAATAAAATGAACAGCGCTTATTTTATTTGACCCATCGGTTAAATGTCGGTGCACAAAAGCATAAGGCATTTAAACAGAATTAAATAAATTAAATAATGTAATTTATTGCGAAAATCGTGTGCGTATTGTACTAAAATGATCTTCAAGAACAATGTATAACTTTACTAGGAATTGAATTAAATACTTATGAGATCTAGTGATGCAAGTACGTCAGTACTTACTCCTCTACACTACAATCTGCGATGTTCCACTATATGCAATTCGAGTCCATAGAAGGCATGATGAATCCAATAACCATACATGGATAATGAGGGTCATTTGAGGTCAAAACCGTTTTATTTTCTACTTCTACTGTATAATTTATTAAGTATCGTGATGAAACCTGCACATCCAGATAACCGATGTGTCAAACCTGCCAAGCCGTATATTGTAGTGTAGTGTATATTCTCCGTTCCCCAATAATGGGAGGCCCGAGCCCAGCAGTGGGACGTTTATGGCCTGTTATTATTATTATTTATACATATAATTATATGTATTAAAAAGCATAAAAACGATGAAATGTACATGTGAAATAATATAAATTAAATAAAACATTTTAAGATTTCTGGAGGGCCAACAACGGTTTATTTTATCCTATTTAATTATCATTGGATACTTCGTCATAGTATAGCTATACTTAACACGTGGAAATTTAACTACACAATTCTCCAACCGCGACCTCTTTAGGCTCTTAGATCCTTTATATTTTAGGAATGACTCGTATAGGTGGACGACCTGGAGGAGCAAGATGGAATAATGCTCCTCCGTGTCCGTCGTCAAAGGAGAGACCTTCCGCCGAGGTTATTGTTGTGCCTCGGAGGCCTAGGCCCGACTGTTGCTGTTAGAAATTTGTATATATTTTTGTACGTGTTGGGAATGGTCTGCGTTCTCAATTATTATACAGCGCCATCTATTGGCTTGTAAGTGTCCCACTACAATATTAACTAATCAGCAACTAACTTTTTTTTGAGGCAGGGAAAAATACATTTCGTACACTGCCGGGTCCTTTAATGGGATTAGACCAAAACAATGAGAGTTATCTACTGAAAATGGCGCAAATAACAGAGTCAATTGCCGGCTTGTGTAGAGACTCGGCAAGGTACACCTCTTTTAGAGAGGTAACTCCACTAAACCCCCTTCCTCCCATGTCCCCCGCACTCATGGTAGGAATAGCGTGAGACTTAGAACGTAGTTACGCCCACACTAATCCTGCGCATCAGTGCTTGAGAATGCCCCAAGAGAGGCAAACTCACTTCGTCAACAGGGGTTGGTTCCTCCACTCCCCAGATGCTGGAGGACCCCTGAACTAGTAACCAACTAAGCTAAGCAGCATAATATGCTGAAACATCGTTCATACTGCGATAACGGCGTCGTGTTTATTAGGAAACTGCAATGGCGGCAGCAAAAAAAAAAAGCAGCAACAATGACATTTCTTTGGCTATATTCATCTATCACAAGTGTTACAAGATGTCCACCACAGTAGTCATGAGAACCATAGTGTATATTAATTTGACATAGACAATCGTCATAGATAATATTTTTAGTCTATCTATCAGATGATTCGATTTATAACTAAATTACCATTTTCTACCGGTTAGTCAATTTTATAAGCCCACTAAATTATCATCTAGATAATTTAGTGCATCAGTAACTAATCATTATAATTGTTTTTATGATCCTGGCAACACTATGATGTAATTGCTATTTTTAGCAATGATGCAATATTATTGTTTTGTAGGGTAGCATTTTCGTATAAAAGGCGTAGTGGCGTGTAGACGAGTTCATTGTACCAAAAAACGGAAGACCCAGAGGGAGGTCCCCCCCAACCCCGCTCCCACTGCGGCCACAAAACCAACAGCGGCACCTTCCAGCCGCCCTGGGCCACCTTCACAGCGCCCGCCGCCACCCCTGATCATCCGCGAGAAAGCCCATTGGCTTCAACTCGCTAAGGAGCTGCCAGGTAAGGCAATCTCTATAAAAGAAGCCCGTGATACCCAACACGGCATCAAAGTTATGGTCACGTCTTCAAGTGACCACCGCTCCCTAACATCCTTGTTATGTGACCGTAAAATCGGTTACTACACTTATGCCCTGCCGGAAGAAAAACGCCTTCGGGCTGTAATCCGCGGACTCCCACAGGAAATCGAGTGTTCCTACATTCTCGAGGACCTTAAGTCCCAAGCTGTACCGGTGCACGAAGTGCACCGTATGCACAGAGGCGACGCAACAAAGTCTCCTCTAAACCTAGTATTGGTTGTCCTCGACCTCTCCCCAGAGGGGAAAAGATCTTCGAACTTGAGAAGGTCTGTGGCCTCTCTGGCCTTCGTGTGGAACGCCCACACGAAAAACATACACTGCGGCAGTGTCATCGTTGCCAACTTTATGGGCACTCTGCCCTACATTGTCAATCCCGTCCCAGGTGCGTCAAGTGCCTGGGCGACCACGGGACCTCGGAGTGCATACGCACCCGGGACTCCCCGGAGCCACCGAGCTGCATTCTCTGCGGCCAAGCGGGTCACCCGCTAACTACAGAGGCTGTCCTGCCGCCCCCGACCCAAACGTAAGTTCGGAAAGGGCAACGCCCAAAGGCACTAGAAAAGTGCCGAACAAACCCGCATTCGTGGCGGCCCCCCCTCCAGTGGTAAATCACTGGACGGGTCTTCCCACGACGGAAGCGTTCCCTCCACTAAGGACGCGCGCCCCAATTTTGGCCGGCCTACCCCAAGCAACCCCTGCCCCCGCCCCCATTTTAAAAGCACCTTCTGGGCCGTCACCCCACCACTCTTTAGCGGAGGACTTAGCCTTGGCGACTAAATTCGCCAAGAACTTGCCTTTCGACCTAGCAGAGGTCCAACTCTTGGCTCGAAAACTAAGACAAGTTGCAGAGTCTGATCAACCCTCCCTCCGGGATCAACTCGTGATCGAAATGGATCACGCGTACCTCCTCCAGGTACTTAGGTCGTTATAACTAAACAACCTAGTTAAATTATTGTTACCGGTAACAAATGGCGCATGTAGGTAGAAATAAACCACGCTCATTGACTCTGGCGACTTATAACGCCAACGGCCTTCGAAACCAGCGCGACTTGGTCCATGACTTCCTGGTTACCAATCAAGTAGATATACTACTAGTGCAGGAGACCTTCCTGAAACCGAGTGAAAGAGATCCAAAGATCTCTAACTATCAGGTCACTAGACATGACAGGATAGGCCGTGGTGGCGGCACCTGATCTATTTCAGAAGATCTCTACACTGCATGCCTCTAGTCACCCCACCACTAGTAGGTATGGAGGTATCCGCCTGCAGACTAGCAATGACTGGCCACCAACCTCTAGTCATAGTCTCAGCATACCTCGCGTGCCAGAAAACCCTTATTAAGAAAGACCTAGAAGCCCTATTCAACTTAGGCCCAGCTGTTATAATAGCCGGAGATCTGAATTGTAAACACGAACAGTGGAATTGCAATACCACTAACCCCAATGGCAGAGCCCTAATAAATATATCAGACAATCTTTTGTTTGATATAATAACTCCCATGACCCCCACACGATACCCCCAACCGCGACTGGGGGACCCCAAACACTCTCGATCTAGCATTACTGAGGGGCGTAACTCTTCAGTTCCATTCGATCGAAACGATGGACGATATAGACTCGGACCATCGCCCGGTTATCCTCAAATTAGGACAACAGACGGACCAGACATCTGAAACTAGGACCTCTGTGGACTGGTTGAGACTTGGGGACCTCCTCAAGGCAACCGAATCACAAGACCTGGACCGCATCCCGGACCACATCGAATCCCACCAAGACACGGAGACGGCGATCGAGGCCCTCACCAGCCACCTTCAATCCGCAGTGCGGAACTCGTCCAGACAGGTGCCAGTGGAGAATGACCGCCACTTATGCCTGCCGGACGAAGTGAGGGTACTGCTGAGGGAAAAGAGAGCCGCCTCCAGAGCTCACGACAGATATCCCACCGAAGACAACAGAGTCCGACTCCGCCAACTAGAGCGCGAGGTCAAACTACGTATCCGGGAAGTCAGGGAACAACGTTGGGACAGAACGTTGAGAGATATCGAACCAACTCAACAGGCGTACTGGAAGCTGGCTAGAGCTCTCAAATCAGATACCCTCACTGTCATACCCGCGCTAGAAAGAGCCGACAACACCGAGGCGTTCGATGATGAGGAGAAAGCCGAATGCCTTGCTCAGAGTCTAGAGCTTCAATGCTCCCCACTACACAAAACGTCGACCAGTCACACCTGACGGAGGTGGACTCCGAGGTTGAACGTAGATCCTCCTTACCAGCGGAAACCACACTCGACCCAGTCACGGTGGAAGAAGTGCAAGATCTGATCAAGTCCTCAAACCACGAAAGGCCCCAGGGATCGATGGCATTAACAATCGCGTGTTAAAACTCCTCCCCGGCCACTTGATTATAATCTTAGTGAGCATCTTCAATGCCGCCATAACAAACTGCTCTTTCCCCGCGATCTGGAAGGAAGCAGACGTCATCGGTATTCACAAGCCTGGAAAACCGGCTAATAAACCGTCCAGCTACCGCCCAATCAGCCTACTGAGCACACTCAGCAAGCTTTACGAGAGGGTCATCCTCTCTAGACTAAGAGATTTTGCCATCAGCAAACATCTACTACCCGATGAGCAGTTTGGATTCCGTGCCAGACACTCATGCGTCCAACAGGTGCACCGCATCACGGAGCACATACTATCCCACTTTGCCTATCGCCCTCGTCGCCCTATAGGAACAGCCGCACTGTTCCTTGACGTAGCTAAGGCCTTCGACAAGGTCTGGCATAACGGTTTGATTTACAAGCTGTACCAGTTCGGTGTACCAGACAGACTCGTGCTCATCTTGCGAGACTTCCTCCTAGGCCGTAGCTTCCGTTTTCGAGTGGAGGGAACACGCTCGTCCCCTCACCCACTCACAGCCGGTGTACCACAGGGCTCGGCACTATCTCCACTACTCTTCACGCTGTACACCAGCGACATCCCAAAAACTCCAGATGTAGAGTTGGCCCTCTTCGCGGATGACACCGCACTCTATACATCAGATCACAACCGACAAATGGCTTGCGTCCGGCTACAGGTAGCTGTAACAGAGCTAGGCGAATGGTTTCGCAAATGGAGGATAGAGGTAAACCCGGAGAAAAGCGCAGCAATGTTCTTTTCCCCGGCACGCTTCGCTCTCCCAAACGCGCTTGCCTTCGCTTAAAAGCCATCTCGCTCTACGAACAAGAGATCCCTGGGCAAAGTACACCAAATATCTGGGTGTCACCCTAGATCAGAACTTGCGCTTCAACGAGCATATCACTATAGTCCGGAATAGAGCGCGATTTGTGATGGGTCGTCTAGCACCCATGATAGATAAACGAAGCAAAATGTCCCTCAGACACAAGCTTACTCTATATAAAACATGCATCCGCCCGATCATGACATACGCGAGTGTGGTATTCGGCCATGCCAAGCCTGCCCTTTTAAAGAAACTGCAAATCGTTCAGAATAAATTCATGCGCAGAGCCGTCGGTGCTCCCCTCTATGCGTAACGTCGACATCCACCGCGATCTGGAGCTTCCCTCCATCAAAAACTACATTACGTCGCTCTCGCGTAAGTATTTCGATCTAGCGCCGCACCATCGAAATCCCCTCGTCGTGTCCGCGTCCGATTATAAGCCTCGACGAAAGGCTCTCGTGCGACGACCGCGTAACATCCTCATGGACAAGGTCGACGATATCACAAAACGGCTGGCTCGGATCAGCCCGCCCGCGGTTAGGACGGCAGGCTGGCAGGCACCGACAGACAGACACAGACGGCGGCGTCGACGCCGCCAATCACGATCTCTCCACGTCCCTGCGAGGGACGCCAGGAGACACAGCCCCCCATAGGATAGACTAGGCGTGTTGCTGGGAAGTTTCTTTCGCCGTTTCTTCTCTCCCAGCCATAACACGTTGCGAAACGGCAGTAAGATAGTATAGGCCACCGCGAACCGCCGATCCCGGTCCGCCGGGATCCTTCCTCTCGGGCTTTATATTACCCGTCGCCCGCTCTCAATTAGTGCATTGTGTCGCCCTATGGTGGGCATCATTAGATTCATCCCCCTCTCATGGCAACAGTCCAGCCGAGGTGAAACTCCCTAGGGAGCCCCCTCGAGCAAGTTGCCTCCCGGGCTCGAGCGCCTTCGCTTCGCAAAGGCACTCGCCCCGAAAACCCCGGTAAAGTTGTGAGGTCTTCGGACCAACAACATAAAGTCAAGTCCAATAAAAAAAAAACGAGTTCATTGCTTACTGTGCTGTGTGAATATTCACATCAAAGGCTGAACAATAAAGGGGAAACCCTGTCCAAATAGTTAATATTTGGTATGTTTGGCACTTTCTTACCCAAATCTCTCCTTGCATTTTACACACGGAAATAATGTTATTCATTGGAATAAAAAGTATCCTAAGTGTTGACCAGGGATATGATCTACTTCTGTGTGTTGAGTTTCATTTAAATCCATTCAGTAGTTTTCATATCATGATGCTCTAAGAGTTTAACAGATAGTCAGATAAAAAATCTAAAAAGCTTGTCCTAATTGGCAACCCTTATTTAATTCTCTTTTTAAAAATTCAGTGTAAAATCTCGACTCGTCTACAGATTCATTGTAGGTATTATTCATATATTTATTTCTTTTCAAAGATATTAGATTAAAAATAAAAGATCGTATAATATATTTTTATAAAGTCAACCGGGGCAAATGCTTTATATTTATAAATTGAACACGTTCAAAGGCTGGTTTCACATCACTTGGGGACTTATTAGGATATTATTTACTAAAAATGTATTATTTTGTGGTTTGCGCTTAAAGTTTAATTAACACTTTCCTTCTAATTCCTTCAAGAAAATAGTATTCAATGTGTTTTTTAAAGAGAAGAAATTTGACGCATTTTCCCTTATTGGGCTAAAAGCATCTGTTGAATATAAAATTTATGCGCTCTACTTTTCTGCGCTATATTAAACATGATTTACTTCAACCTGGGAGCTGTCTTATGAAATTGTCGGTAAATCGAAAAAATACTAAATACGCGCAGAATTACAGTAGATTTCTTAACACCGGGGCAAATGCGTTTAAGTTTGTGTAGGTGCATTTACCCCTCGCATAATCCACATGTTCTGAACATTTTTGGCATAGATAAAGTACAAGTATTAAAATTGTGTATCTTGTTTTA
This sequence comes from Dendrolimus houi, assembly GCA_039645545.1. Classification (NCBI taxonomy): domain Eukaryota; kingdom Metazoa; phylum Arthropoda; class Insecta; order Lepidoptera; family Lasiocampidae; genus Dendrolimus; species Dendrolimus houi. The sequence goes on along the minus strand of CM077134.1, from coordinate 18,310,760 downwards.
AATTTTATTACAAATCTATGTAATAAAATTTAAAACAAGATACACAACTTCACACCAAGACCTTGCGGGGTAGGCACGGTGTTGTTCGTGAGAAAACAAGATAATTACTTCCAAGTTTATTTAAATATCATTTATTTAATTATAGCACAAATGTAATACCTAACCATAAGAATCATTCAATGATATATTATTTTCGTATTTTGGAGTAAATTTCATCAAACAAGAAAGGTTGACGATAGCTGCTTTTGGGGTAATTGCGCCATGCAGACGCAATAGCCCCTAAGTCGCAGACGCATTCACCTCAAATACTCACAATTAACCTCAAAATTTCCAATGCACATGTCTATAAAAGTAAAATGATTTCTCTTAAAATAACTGTAAATCTAGTTAGACAGAAATGTCTTATATACACGTAAACTTAACATCAAAACGGAAAATCTTGGCCTCTCATGGATTTTTTACGATTTTGCTTACTTACCTCTTGCAGCACGAACTTCACAAAAGCTCGTAATTCACAAAATGGACGATAATTGAAATTCCTTTCAACCAAAAACCTGTGTTGCCACTTTATAAATAAAATATTGTGGAAAATAATACAACCAGATGGTAGTAATTGTTGGATTTTGAGTAGTTTTTGTATTATTTCAAATAGACGCCATTGCCCCATAGACGCAAATGCCCCGGGTGACCTTATATAAAAATACAAACTATTATTTTCTTTTATAGAAAATATCTAAAATGAAACATTCACTAGAACTATAAAAATATGGAAACAACTATAAAACTCTTATGGATAAAATTAGAAATCAGGATATCCGTAAGAGAAACAAGGTAACCGACATAACTCGCAAAATTAGCAAGTCAAAGTGGCAGTGCGCCGGTCACGTCTGCCACAGGATCGACGAGCAGACGTATCCTGGAGTGGAGACCGCGTCTCTGTAAACGTATTGTCGGACGCGCTCCAGCCCGATGGACCGACGACCTGTGCAAGGTCGCCGGTAGGCGCTGTATGAGGAAATCAGAGGACAGGGATGAGTTGCACCGTCTTGGGGAGGCCTACGTCCAGCAGTGGACTGCAAATGGTTGACGACGAACGATAAAAATATGAGACATATTTTATACATATTTAATTCTTTTCAAGTAATTAATATTTTTACTTTAAATAATATTTATAAAAAATGTGTGTGTGTGTACGTACTGTTCACACGCAGTAGAAGTCAAACTTCAGAGAATATACTCACAGATAATTCTTCTCTAACTTTTATTAATATAAATATAATTCCTTTAGCCTACATCCGTCAACAAATTACAATTAAAAAATTCAATTTAAAATACACTTTACGTCACTGGCGTAGAGTTCAAAATTCAATGCACTTTTACGCACAATTTCCTTTGATCCACGTATAAAAGAATATCTACCTTAAGAGCATATAGATAGAGCTGAAATTTATTTGAAATCTTTTAAGTTTTATTTAAAGTAAAGAGAAATGTTTTTTATTTAGAATTAATTAAGGTTGAATTTTGTGTCTGAATTTTGTATGGACCATTTCAATATCACACTGAAACTTTTACAGCTTTACAAGAACTACTTTATTGGGCGTCAATCAAAGACTTGTAGCTTTAGGAAAGATTGAAGTAATTTTAAAAAGGAAATACACAGGTAGACTTCAGATTTCGACAAATAAAAATTGGTTTTATAACTTTTCACAAAATAAAACTTTACAATATTATTTTAAATAAAATAAAGCGTAAAATCGAATATATTTTCATAATAGAAAAATTTCTGCAAAAATCGCTAAAAACTCTTTTTATTGCCACCTTTCGTTTCATCGGTTTTCAAATCACAACGATTCTAAAGAAGTTTCACTTCAAAAATACATATTTGTGAAAAAGTATAAAAAAGTGATGTCCGACGGCAGCGGAGCCCGGGAACTAAACTATCGGTGGTTAGGGCTCCAAAGACAGGAACCGACTCACAATTTCTGCCGTTTCCAAGAATGTTGTCTTCTGTATCTGGCCCTTCACCCAGCTTCCTAACGAGAGCCTCTCTAGATGACGGTCGAGGCTCTTCGCTGTAAGACTGTTGACGGTGACATCTATCACTACAATGCTTGTTGACTCCAGACGCCATATTATGACGGTAACCTCGTGAGCAAGATTTGTTACATTATTACTATTATTTATCGCTAAATTATTATTTATCGTTATATTAGCTTCTTATTAGGTCTGTCTGACGTTAATGGGTCATTAACAGAACTCTGAGTGCTACTGTCTGTAAATCAAAGTTAAACAAGGTACTAAAAGCACCATGTGACTTGATAGGTTTACATTTCGTAAGCATCCATTCAGAATATTGTTGTAATTATAACAAATATTGTATAGGTATATCGTATGTACGTTGATGCACGATTTTGCAAGCAAGTAGTTTGTCTGTGTATCACGATCCGATCCATTTTGATATGCATAATTAAGTGCATGTTATTCGGTCACATAAGTTATTTGGAGTCGAGTTATTTGTTTATCTAGTGATTTTGACAAAGAGTGTTATGGCGATCTAGTAGGTTGAGTAGATATCTGCGCCGCGTTGAAAAACGGTGGTAGTGCGCTGGAGGTTTTCAAACGCCGGCGGCGCCGACGGCGTTACCGTTCTGTATCTATATCCACTCAGCATGCGGCTTACGTCAATTTTTAACCGATAGTAAGGCAAAAGAAAATAGTGAATGAGTAGAAACCGGCCATTATGCAACTTAAGGAATATCTGAAGTTAGATATTAAAGTAGAAAATTATAATAATGATAATTACAAACGATATATGAGTCAAAAATCGCCGTCAATCGAGAACTTTCCCAAAATGCTGACCGCATTTCCTCGTTGAATGGCAGTGCTAATACGCTGCCCTAAATACAGGCCAGCCCTGTGATTAATTTTTTTATTTTTTTTATTGTAGGAGTTCAGCAGACAGGCAGACGGCCCACTTGATGGAAAGCGGTTACCGTCACCTATGGACAATTGCAACAGCAAAGGTGTTAAAAATGCGCTACTGCTCTCTTATGGGAGACTGGAACCTGGTCACTAATTCCGGAACACAACTCAAGGTTGTTATGGCGACATACTTTAGACCAGGTGTGGTAGCCATCCAGTCGGGCAAATGCCCTACCACTTAGCAAAAATACCTATCTAAACACATAATATCACAAAAAATATCATTCGATAAAAACAAGGTATGGTTGTACCCTCTATACGTGATTAATTTTGTCTCTCAAGTAATATGATATTATAAAACGCATGAAGGATGTCAATGACAACTTGATGTAACGAGGTTAAGGAAATACCAAGTTATAATACCACTAATTGCGACTGCCCTGCAGGAATACACTCACGTGGATAATTGCACTATGACAAATTTTATAGATGCAGTAAAAACAGTTCGGGTTTTTTGCTTAATTAAATCCGTCTAGATTGTTTTAATTAAATTCCATTTATAAAGCTTTTATAAAAACTCGGTTCTGATTAACAACTTCGTTTGAATGTCCACTATAAGATACTAATGGACACTGCGTTTTTGTAAAAACTATAATACTTGCAACAACTCAGAAGGGTTTATGGTAATAAAAGAACAGCAACTGGTCACTATATTTATTATCAGAGCACCTTACGGTTTTAACATATTTCATACACGGACTCTACACATTGGATAAACATTTTTAGAACACCTCGCCTCCTCCCAACAACCTCGGCTCCTCCCTCCAACAATTTTACAGTATAAGAAACTTAGCAAATTGGCACAACCGATAGCGGATTGAAATCATTGATAAACCATTTTAATTAAATATGTTATGAATGACAAGAATTTATTACATTATTGTTTGGAAATTTTAGGTAATATTTTATATATAATCCTTCTGTACGTGTGTTGACAGTGAACTCCTCCTAAACGGCTGGACCGATTTTGATGATATTTGTTTTGTGTGTTTGAATGGGTCCCCGGATGGTTTAGATTCACAATTGGAACTGGTTCTAGAATTCTCCTAATCACCTAGACCGATGTTGGTGATTTTGTTTTTATGTCATGAAACAGTCTTTTAGGAATTCAGAAAATATGGCGGTACGAAGTTTGCCGGGTCAGCTAGTATATATATATATATATATATATATATATATATATAAATAAAAATATCGTTCTATATTTTAGCCAATTATACTATGTACTAGCAAAAAGCGGTGCTTTAGGAGGGCTCGCGATGTTTTCTACCTATTAATAATTAATTCATTACTGATTATTTATTTCTGATTAACCAAAAAAATCGGGCATATTTTTAAATAAACCACATTTTGTTTACATCGATGTTAGTTCTTTAGTTTTCAAACAGATGGCGTTAGTAGTAAAAGTCCAGTTGATATTTTATACATGTGTTACATATTGGTTTTATAATTTGTATAAAATAATATTTTTATGATAGGTAACACATCTAGAAATAAATGGAAGTCACTAAATCAAAGTCCAAATCTGACATCTGTAACATAAAATGTTCAATTATCGCGTATTTTTATTAGATACTTACGATTATTTTAATAATTATAGTTCTTTGCTGGCTTAAACAAAAAATAGTAATAAAAACACATGGAAAATCGAATAATGAAAAAATAAAAATGTACTCTTTTTTTTTTTTTTCATTATTTTTTTTTAAATTTAAAAACATAGCTATGTTTTCTTCAAAAAAAGGTGGCAACCCTAAACGGTAAGCACATTCCATTAAAATATGTTTAAAAAATATGTTTTAAGAAGTTAATTAATAAATTTAATTGAAATTTTCTACCGACTAATGATGATAAACAAAATCGTATAAGTTTCCTCCATCGTATATTTATAGTTGCCCAGTTCCGTTTCACATAACAAACCTTCATGAGTTCACGACAAAATAATAAAAATAGTGAAGCAAAAAACAGCTTAATTGAATTTGATGTGGATGAGTCAATTTGGTCTCGGAAGCATATGATTTATAATGAATAGATCAATAAGATAATTATTATAATACTTCTGTATTCCTTTTAGAGTTCTGTCGCTGAACACCAAAACCAAAATACCTCTACCGGCAGAATATAAATGAAGGGTACAGGCAAAGAACAGGGAATGTCTTAATAAATAGATTTTGAGAAAAACGCAATTAAAAGTTTAGAAGTATATATTTTTTATTGAGATCGGCGTATGCGTATACTTAAAACTAATCAAATGTTTATTTAATTAATATAACTGTGTAGTTATGAGGGACTTTTTAGTTATTAAAATTTGACAAAAATTAAATAAAACAATCTTGGAAGAACAGAAAACAAGGAATGTGTAGTTCAGTCATCAGCATCTTTAGTTTTGGAATCATATTCTAATGGTTCGTAAAATACCTGTGCTTCTCTGGTACACAATGGCATCAGACACATCAAGTCTTTATATTTAAGTTCACTTATGGCCAAATAATTTTATATAAAAGTTAATGATTGGGAAATAAACTACCATAGACAAAGATTTGCTTTCAATAGAATATAGAAAAAATAAATTTTATGACATTCCCTGTACCCTTCAATGTACTCAACGACTAATTGTAACACCTTCATAACTTACATATATTCGCAAAAAATTAATTTGAATAGAAACGAAATTAATTGTTATTCCTCTTTCTCTGTCTGTTTGGCTATATAATAAGATATCTAATATATAAAATTCTCGTATCGCGGTGTTTGTTACCAAACTCCTCCGAAAAGGCTGAACCGATTTGTATGAAATTTTGTATGCATATCGGATAGGTCTGAGAATCGGCCAACATCTATTTTTCATACCCCGAAATGATAAGGGTAACCAACCCCTAAATATTTATTTTTTACTTTTTTGACAAAATTTCTTATTTATATTTTATTATGATTTAGCATTGAAAAATAGATGTATATGGCAAAACATCGTTTGCCGGATCAGCTAGTATAAGAGCCCATAAACGTCCTACGAACTCAAGCTTCTGGCTATATGACAACGGACAGTATACCCACCACGCTTGTCCGAGACGGCTTGGCAGTTTTGACGGACCGGTTGGATTTAATTCTGAAATATAGTTTCTTTTATAAACCTGGCGATGTAGTGCAATTGGGAAAAAATATAGATGACGGCACTTAGTACGTGTATTTGGGTGAAACAAAAATTTCAGTATATTGTGACGGGCAGACGCCATACTCCCCATAGCCCAGATCCCAAGCAAGCACTAACAGTTGATACCAACAGCCAGGAACCTTTTCTTTTCATTTCCTACCATAGTCCTACACTGACCGGGGCTTGTCCTTGGATGCATTTTTATATGGTGTAGACAGGGATAATCGTCGGTCATTGTCACGCCACATTTACATTTTTGTCAAGGGGCCTCTACGTGTTGGCCTGCCCATGGCCCCAAAAGTCCGGGTCACTTTTATGGCCCGTGATCTTGAAAGACATACATGAAAATAATGTGTATAAAAAAATAATTAAAGGTATATAATCTTCAGGTGATCAGAAGGCTGGTGCTTACCTCGGTCAACGGATCAGTATGGCGATCCAGCGAGGAAACGTAGCCAGCCTTCTGGGCACCTTACTTATAGAAGACGGTGATCTAGGCTCAGTATTCTACTTATAGTCTTGAGGGACTATGGGTAGAATACAATACAAATAAGTTAAGTTTTCTTTTATTGTATTATATTATTTATAAATTTATTCATTGTACCAGCTTATAATATATGTATATTTTCAAAAAATGAAATGTATTCTATTTTAAATATTCTAAGCTACCACAATTAACTGTAAATGATGTTAGAGATAAATTTGGATTTATTTATTTATCAGAAAACATCTTATATTGTCGCAGACATTTTTTTTTTTTGGCCAGGGGAAATCCTTTTGAGGACTAAGCCGCGACAAGCACAGAAGCCTGGGGGGATAATTCGCGACCCGTGTGTGGGATTAGCCAGATCGGGGGTGGCACTAGCGCGTTCAGTCAAAACTGGTGCCACGCTATTGCCACTCCCCAGCTAGGGATTCCCACTAAAACTCCTGGGTGTTCCGTCTTGCGCCTTATGCCAGGGCTACCGGTAATTGGGATTCCCGGCTCCGCGTGCCCTGGCAGGCGTGGGCCTCCCTCCCTCACGGGGCCTCTTCCACTGCCGGGGGATTAAACCCCCGGCGTCGTCCATGTCTAGTCCGGGCGTGGGGCGGTCTGTAACGCATCCCACGGGAGGAGTAATGAGCGCGCGCGGAACATTTGCGCTCTCATCACGACGGCATGTGCGGGTGACTGAGAACCCCTATGCCCCAAAGGGCCCCACCCACACGCGCCGCCCGCTCACGCTGGCCGAAGGTCGAAGTCCGCCCTCCGGCGTCGGCGCGTCCTCCTTTGGCGGAAGCGGAGCAATGCCGTCCGCTCACGCTCCCGCTCCGCCTCCTCCTTCGCAAGCATGACGTGCTCACAGAAGGAGACGGCGTCCCATCCGGGTTTACTCTCAACCATGGTGCAAACCACGACCGGGAGCGAGGTATCGAATCCGATAAAGGCGACGAGATCTCGGCACTGCTCTGTCCAGGCTGGACACTCCTGGAATGTGTGCAGCGCCGTGTCCTCGTCGCCTGTGTCACAGTGATGGCACCCTGACGTTGGCTCGCGGTCGAGGCGACACAGGTACCGTCCAAAGCAGCCGTGCCCCGATAGGACCTGCGTCAGCCTGAACGTCAGGGTGCCGTGACGTCTATTAAGCCATTCGTGCAGGACGGGCCTCACCGCCTCGATGGTGGCGAGGCCCGCACCGGGGCGTCGGAGGCGTTCTTCCCAGACCTCCACGGCGATCTACCGGAGCTCCGAGCGGCACGTCTCGATCTCGCAAGGCGCGGGTCTGGTGCCGCTGGCCAGGGCCTCTTTGTGCCACGTATACAGCGACGCTAGGAGCCTGGCTATTGTCACAGACATAAGCGAAGTCTGTGTAGGTAGAGATTGGCGCTAAATAATGAAACCACCGTGTTACAAATTTAAATATTAATACTAGAACCAAAAACGTACACAATGGATATTTATCTACTGATATTGTTATAATCTTAAACGCGTTTCAATCAATCTATCCTATCAATACAAGACGTATTACTACATGACAGCATATCATTAATTGTTCAAGATATAAAACAAATCGTGACTAAAGTGCGAAACGATTGTTTAATGAATGATGAGGCTTTAAGCATCCGCCATGTTGTGTTTCAAAATTATGGAATATATCGAATGTATGCTGATATTACACGGATCAACCAAATTGGTTCAATTTGGTTGATTCATCCAAATCGAACGACATAAATGAACCGTGCAATATCGGTTTAATTAACTAACTAGAAATTAACTATTAGCACGTGTTAAATTTTAAATTTATTTCACAACATTATGAGATGTATTTTATGAATACTTCACTTTAAGTTGGATGCCTTTATTAAAAAGCAGTAAAAACAAGAGAGGTCTTAACTACATTATTTATTTTATAGAACATGACAGACTATCTACGCTAACAATACTGTTACGTCACGTACATGGAAAAAATTATTGCTAAATATTGCAAGGTTATAACTGAGAAGTCCATGTAAATGCCAAAATCTGTCAATACAGAAAACAGAAAACCTACGGAGATGCATCTACGAACATACTATTTAGGGTTTTACATATTTTCACGTAGCAGTTAAGATTTCTGTATATATAGTCTTAAGTTTTCTATTAAACTAGTTGACCCGGCGAACTTCGTCTCGCTTATTTTCTGAATGCCTAAAAGACTGTTTCACGACACAAAAACCAATTCACCAAAATCGGTCCAGGTGATTAGGAGGATTCTAGAACCCGATCTCAGGGCCACCTACCGGTTCCAATTGTAAATCTAAACCACCCAGGAACCCACACAAACACACAAAAACAAAATCACCAAAATCGCTCCAGGTGATCAGGGTTCTAGAACCCGATCCCAGTGCCACCTACCTGTTCTAATGCCGTTTAGGGAGTTCACTGTCAAGACACTTACAGAAGAATTATATATATATATATATATATATATATATATATATATATATATATATATATAGATAGATTAATTAAGCAATAATTACATCTAGAGTACAACACACGTCGTCTTATTTTGTACCCCCTCCAGCGGTTGAGCCTAGCTCCCGCGGCGAAGGAGCTATAGGCTCTCGCCAGTAGTGCGTCACCGTCATCCAACGTTAAGAATATTATATTCTTAACTTTCGTACTGTTTACCATCACAAGCAGTCGCAGCAATTACACTGCTTGGTGACATTCAACATAGCTTCGCTTTGTTCGACAGACGAACACTGAATCATGATTCGTATTACTTTATATTGTCGAACCAACAACACCGTGTTCACATTTTACCAATTTTATGATCTAAAACTCATTACAAAGGCAATCAAAAATCCTAAAAAGATTTAACAAGTACCTAACAATATAAATCTTATCATATAAATACGACCTAGTTTCTATTAAGGTGAAACACACTACTTACTCATTAAATCAAGTGTAGGTGTTTTAAGAAAATCAAAATACCGTCAATTCAAAGTCACAATATATTGTAATACTTGTAACAACTCAGAAGGGTTTATGGTAGTAAAAGAACAGCAACTGGTCACAATACTTTATAATTAGAGGTTTAGAGAACCTTACGGTTTTAACACTTTACATACACTGACTATTCAAACTCGACTTCGAAAAATATTCTTAGAATACCTCGACATCCCTCCAATTTTACAGTATATGATATATGATAAGTCATTCATAAACTACTTTAATTAAAGTTATGCATGACAAGAATTTAATACATTATTGTTTGGAAATTTTAGATAATGTTTTATATAAGATATAGAGATTTTGAATTATAATCTACACAGTTACGACGTCATATAAAAGATAAATATTGTTATATAAAATTATGGTAAATTATAGATAACTCTATACAAAATAGAGTGCAAATCACAGAATAAATAAAAATATAACATTATTTAAATATAATTATTCAATTAAGGAAATGGCCGATCGTATCATTTAGAAATAAGAGGGTACATAACAAAATCTATTATTAACCTTTAAAAAGAAACACGACAAGAACAATTATGCTACTCAATAACTAACAATATCTTAGCACAGCATATACATAACTAACTTTATTAAATATTTTGCATATAATCTATCACACGTGTGTATCCAACACGGCCACCGTGCCGCTGCTGTGTCACCACCATGGCGCCACCACACTTTCGCTCTCATGTAGACAAGACCTAGGCTCCACATCGGGTATTATTTTTCAAAAAAATGTAACTAGTAATGACGACGATTTGGATGTCATCTTACTTTTAAAAGAATAAAGTCAACAAATTGAGGTATCCAAAATTAAATCTGCTGTTGCAATCTGGACAACATTCGCATATACATAGAAAATTCACAAAGCAGCAAGGTGACGGCATTGTGGTGATGTGGTGGCTGTATATGGCGGCGTGGTAGCGACGTGGTGGCTGTATATGGCGGCATGGTAGCGACGTGGTGGCTGTATATGGCGGCATGGTAGCGACGTGGTGGCTGTATATGGCGGCATGGTAGCGACGTGGTGACGTCGTTTCGTATATTGTTTGTATGCTGTTTTAAAATATAGTGATACTGCCATCTTTCAGATAACAAAAAGTACTGTCTTCTTGGGGGCTGGTAATTTCACTTCGCTTCTTCAATAAAATCCCGATTGTTGTGTTAGATCTGCCCTTCAGTAAATTTAAGGCTAAATTGAAAAGTACCTTGCTTACAAAGGGATACTAAATTATTGAAGAATATTTAAATTATAAAACTGCATTTACATAGCTGCTCGCTATATCTTCTGTATAACGTTTATATTTTGCATGACTTGTAAGGAATCTACGAAGATTTGTCGCAGTATGAATTCTTAGTATATCATTATTGCAACGGGGATAATATTTTTATTTTGTTTGTTACAACTCCATTCATTCTTTGAAAAGTAATTGCAATACAAATATAATAAAAAAGAGCCTGAGATAATATATAAATAATTATGACGAAAAATCTTTTCTAGCTAGACGTGTCGCTGGAGAGTTTCTTGCCGCTTCTTCTCCTTTGAACAGCAATAACACATTGCGAATCGGTGTACATACAATAGGAAGTAGATTTAAATTTTGATTTACATGTATGACCTTCAAAAAGTGTTCTCCAGTGAAACTTATTTGGAATAAAAACTTTTGAATTTGAATAATTATCTCGTTTCGTAAAATATTTTACCTCGAAATATGGGATATCTTCTGCAGCATATGCATTTAAAAGGTTCGAAGCTCGCATCCTAAACCCAAAGTACTGTTCGAATTTTGGCTGGAAAAACATGCACGTTTTTTAGGCACTGCTGTGACTTAATGTGCACATTGTTACAATTATCACATGGTGACGGTGAAGGAAAACATCTTTATGAATCTGCACCTGGAGATAACCGATGTGTAAAGCTCGCCAGTCTTTAACATATATGGAGAGTATACTGCCCATTAGTCTATACAATTGGGAGATCCGAGCCCAGCATTGGGAAAATTATGGGCCGTTATTATTTCGTGGAACACACTCGTTTATTAATATTACAGTCTGTTTCAAATAGGACGGTGTGGGAGAAGTTGTATATAGTTATAAGAAATAAACGTCGTGATAGTATTTATAAGATTATTGTTATTTATAGTGAGAGGATTAAATATATTTTTAAATAAACTATTTAGTTCCATATTAATCTGTATACATATATATATATATATATAATATATATATATATATATATATATATATATATATATATATATATATATATATATATATATATATATATATATATACCTGTCTTGCCATAAATATTGTAACAAAGAAAATATATTTTTCTATTGCAAATAATATTTATACAGTGTGTTAGTTTAATACATAAATATAAAACAATTTGAAATATAAAAAGATTATTCGAAGTGGTCTCCATTGGCTGCAATACGGTCCTTTAAACGTTGAGGCCAGTTATCAATAGAAGCACGCACTGTTTCCATGGGAAAATTCTTCACTGCCAATCGTATGGATTGTTTTGGGGACTCCAAATTATCATGGCGTTTAGAGCAAGCCGTACTCTCTAAAACTGACCATAATCCAGCGGATTAAGATCGGGACTAGACGACGGCCAGTCTTCAGCTTTAATGAAGTCCGAAACGTTCGTTTCCAACCAAGACTGCGTAGACCGAGCTTTATGACCCGGCGCCGAGTCTTGCTGGAAGGACCCTTCTTTGTTATTGAACATGGTGTTGTCAAGGGGCTTAACTACCTTCTCAAGAATGGTATCTTGATACAGTTGCGCCGATGTTTTGATACCTTTTTCACAAAAATATGCCTCAGTCACTCCTTCATAGCTAACACCCCACCAAACCATCACTGAAGACGGATAATGCCCACGTGCACTCTGTCTTGTCGAATTGAGAAGCTTCCTTAGAGCTTTGGGCATAAATACGGTCATTTTGTTTGTTAAAATGTTGCTCAATTGTAAAAATTTTCTCATCCGTAAACAAAATTTTTCTGTGGCCTCCCTTTGCGTACCGCTTCAGTAGTTGTTTCGATTTTACCACCCTATTCTTTTTTTAAATTATGAGTTAAGAAATGACCAGTACGTCTCTTATATATAGGCTGCAAGTCCTAAGTCATCTTTTAAAATACGCGACATGGTTCTAGGTGATATCTTCATCTCCAGAAATAAAATCTTTTGCTTTCGGACAGGATTTCTTCGAATTCTTTCCCTTACTGCTTTGACCACCTTTTTCGTACGAACACTACGTGGACGGCCAGATCTTTTTCTGTCACAAGCAGAGGAGGTCTGATTGTACTTATTCATAGCCCGGTACACAAATGTTTGACGAATACTAAGCGTATGGAGAGTTATAAAAATTGCATTTGGCTCCATACCTACTTTGTATAATGCAATCACAGCGATTCGGTTCTCTTTATCGCCCCACTCCATTTTAATATCGCAAAATGTTGTACAATGTATTGGTGCCAAAATGAGAAAACACAATGAATAATCATATAAAAATGACAGATTCCAAATTCAAATTTAATATTTTGTTTCTTTTTAATTGTAACAGTATTTATGGCCAGACTAGGTATATATATATATATACATATATATAAAAGTCGTGTTAGGTAAACCATTTATAACTCAAGAACGGCTAGACAAATTTTTGTTTTCTGTGTTTTTAGAATTGTCTTAATCCGGAATAGGATAATAAGTATTAAAATATGATATTCATCAATAAAAATTTTTTATTAAAAAAACATCTCTCACGTCAGTCTAGCCATTCATTTGTCTGATTTGGGTGAATTATTTTTGTGTGTGTTCAAGTGGGCCCCGGGATGGCTTAGATTCAAATTTGAGCCAGGCAGATGGCGCTGTAATCGGGTTCCAGGATTTAGGTGAAATTATTTTTGTGTGTGTTCAAGTGGATCCCGGGATGGTTTAGATTCGCGATTGGACCCGGTAGATGGCGCCGCTAAGCACGTGTTTAACGGTGGGACCGATTTTGATTATTTTTGTGTTTTTTAAAGTAGATTCGGGAATGGTTTAGATTAACAATTGGTCCCTGTTGATGGCGCTGCCGGTCAAATCGGTTTCTAGATTTTTATTTTTTAAGGGCAAGACAACGTCTGCCAGGTACAGCTAGTTATTATTAAATAAAAAGTTCGAAATTGTATAATAATAAGGGCGGTTACAAGACCTAATATCAAAACGCCGTATCTTACACTGATGGTACTACTTTAGATCTTATTACGTTGGACTACAGTTCGAAATTGTATAAAAATACGTAAAAAACACTAGTGTTAATATTGTATTAAAATTAACGGTTTTTTACTTAACCGCTACTTGATAACACTTAAACTAATCATATAATAAGCCTCATTTGTAAAGATCTTATTGGAATATCCTTTTAAGTTTTAACTGAAGTTTTGGTTATAACATCTAGTTCCTGGATCCTTAATGTTTGACTGTAGATAATTAACACTTCTTTAAATATTAAAATTGGAGTTTCGGTTTTTTTCAATGATAATAGTTTTGAGATAAATACAATTAAAAGTTTATAAACAGTGACTGTGTCGATTAATAAGAGGATAATTATCTTTAATAATAATAGGATATCAAATGTGTGTTTGTTCGTTGCGTTATTTTGGTTTTGGTTACAAACGTATTGACTTTCGTTTTTTATGGATAACTCTTAATTCTACACCAATACAAAAATATATTTACAGACTAACGATCTTATTCATACTGAGTTAGATTAAGTTTGGGCTTCTTTGAGAACCGTAAAGAAGCCTACAAACTTACTCGAACTCAATATGAATAAGACCGTAAAACCATATCTGACTGTGCCTAAAAGGCGGACTTATCGCTAAAAAGCAATATTTTCCAGATAACCCCAGAAATTAGTTGAGGTAATAATGGCGATGGTGGTATACGTTACATACAGCACTACATATATATATTTTATATATATATCGAGGGCTTCATAATAAATGGGCGTACAGACAAAAGTGCAGTTTTACACAAGAGACAAAATTGTCAATAAAACAAAACTAGTTGATTGTATAAGGCTGAAATATGGATTACCCTGCTATTTAGGTACACTTGCATACTGGTAAGAGTATCTAAATTGTAACATGCATAGATTTTAGTAAACAACAAAAACATGCCATTTTTGCGTATACGCCCATTTGTTATTAAGCCCTCGAGATATATATCGCACAATCGCGACCCGCGGTCGTCTAGTTCTTAGTACTACTTAGACAAGTCCTGGTCTTAGTCGTAAGAAGCGGGAGGGGCGACCATCGGCAAGCCTTCTGCGGATGACTTGTACTTCAGTACAAGTCATCCGCAGAAGGCTTGCCGATCCCTGGTTCACCAGGGTATCAAATTGTACAGGTCACTAGAAGTGGCAAAATTTAATTGCCTACAGGCTGCAAATGTGTAAATTCGCCGCTGGAATAGATCTTATACATTTGTGACTTGTGAGATACGTTTATTCAGATTTTAAAAAGTTCAAAATCATCATCATTCAAAAAATAAGTATTTATTGAAACTGAAGACCATTTCAGTCATAAAAAAATGTGTGTGTGCAGTTCACACGCAGTAAAAGTGAAACTTCAAAGAATATATTCACAGATAATATATTATTATCAATTTTATTTCGGTCCAAGTTGGACCTATGTTTAATCTTCCGTCTTATTGACTATCTAATCTGTGCTGCACAATGTAAAACTCGTATCTCATTCTCTCGCAAGCTTAGTCCTATATAGATTACTATATAGATTTATGTGTTTATCTCTTTATAGGACACTAAAAAGTAACAGATTTTTCGTTTCATAGAGTTTCAATACACAACGATCCTAAAGAAGTTTCACTTTAAAAACTTGGCGCCTTTTTTATTTTTGTTTATGAATTTCTACCAGTCTAATAATTTAATAATAAGGCAGATTTACAGGCAGACTATAAGCAACTTAATTATTAAGTTAAAAAAATATAGCTTTATTATCTGTACTTCCAAAGTCACGAGTGGATATAAATAACTAGTTTTAATCATAATTAATTTTTTAAACATAATAATTATGTTTAAACGCACATTTTAATACAGTAATTTGATTGATTAAACAAGTTAAAATGTTTAACTTACCTATTAATTATGTATAATTTGATAATTTTGAGAACAGAGAAGTAATAATTAAGCAGTGCTATAAGACGGAAGTATAATAATGGCTAAGTTAAGAGATAGGAATAAAGCTACAGTTATAAGAAAATTCACAAAAGTAGAAGATCCTTTAGCAAAAATTAAAAAGCTTAAATGGAGATGGGCTGGGCATATAACCAGAGAAAGCACTATAAAATGCACAAAGCTGGTAACGGAGTGCATAGCACGAGATAGGCAATGAAGACGAGGGAGACAATAAAAAAGAGGGGACGAAGATATGAGAGAAATTGCAGGTCCCTTATGGCCAAGCCTAGCGAGAGACAGAGATACATGGAAAGAGCTGGAAGAGCTCAAATTGTCAAAGAGATACGCTAATCTTTGAAAACTAAATACTACGGAAACTTAATTGTAAACATTTATTATTAACAGTAAAGGCTATTCTGATTTGTTCTAAATTTATGAATAATATTATATACGCGAATATGTTATGAAGTTACATACATATGCTTTTTTGATGCGAGCGAGGCCGTGAGCAAAATGTTCTTCAAGATGTAGATAGATCCTCTCGGTGCTGTTCTTTCTACCCATTAGACGCGACGAGGAAGTTGGGATCTCGAGGTAAGCAATTTGTCCTGACTTTAAGTAAGCGAGCAACTACTCAGCGGTAACTGGGTACGGGGACGTTGAAATCTTCATGCATACCGGTGGCTTATCAAAGGCTCTAGTTGGTCAATCTGCGACGTCCGGCCCTCAGCGACTTGGCGTCAGCTTCTTTTGCGGCGTAGTTGGCCAGTCATTAGCGTTCCATGGTCAGCTCGGGCTTTAGGTGACCATGTGTGGTTTCTGTTAGCCTGGTTAGCTTTAAGGTTGTACGGGTCAGCAACATTGTCATGTCAACAGTTTACACCGACACATGCTTTTAAATGGCTGATTCACATTGATCCAGCTACTGACTTAAGGAGCGAACTGATTTCAAAATATTCAATCGGGAATATTAAAGTTAGTCAGACTTAGTAGCACTGTATTGACTTCAAATCAATTTACATGATGCCAGTATGAAGTCAGTACTGGATTCGTACGAATTAGAAGTCAGTGGCTGGATCAATATACAAGTCAATACTCGTCCAGCACCGTACTCGCCGGCAAATAACCTCTGATATTCAGCACAATCTATTCATCAATTATTTATTAGCATAAATATATCAATAAACAATTTACATCTTTCAAACATCTGTGAATACCATCCTTTGTAGGAAAACCCCCCTACACTGGTCTTTGCGACCTCGTAACTTTACCCTGATCAGGAATACGTATAAGATCACTGTGGGATAGTATTTAGACTCATGCTTCGCCTACTTTCCTCTATCCATTAGCACCTCTTCAACCTTTTAAAACATTTTAAATTTACATTATTAAACTACAATCTAGGTTCAAAATTAAAACTTACACAAAAAATTTAAGTCAGTATTGCTTTAATAGGCTCTTTTAATATTAAGTTTTTTATGAGCTTTATTACATCAGTTTCATATGACTTGATAATTAAAATGAAGATGGCTTAGTAATAAAGATGGTCGCTCACTAGAGTACTTCTCTAGTAAACGAGAGTGAGAGATGGCTCCCATTCATAAACTACGTCACATGTTATGTGAGGAGGTGGTCGACGAAGTGTGACATTGTGTGACAATGGGTGGGAGGGGTCCTAAATTTCGTGACATCACTTTTCCAAATCTAATATATTTAAGATTTAAATAAAACATGAAATTTGAACTGTTAACGAAAAATTTCATTATATTTGCAATTCTACCTGCATGAGGTGTTTAAATTATTTAAAAATGATTAAACCACTCCCCATCAGGTAAGCCGTCAGTATCTCTATGGTATTACAGAAATTAGAAAAATGTTTGTTTTAAAAGTTTTTAGGGCTCGTGGATATCAAAGCGATGGTGGGACTGGCCTATAAATTTAAAGCCGCTTAATAGAGTATACAGAGAATTACAGTGTATATCTTATAGAGAGAATGAAAAATGAGGATATCTGTAAGAAAACTAAGGTAACCGACCCGTAAAAACATTAAGTTGACGTGGCAATAGGTCGGCCATGTCTGTTGCAGGATTGACGGCCAAAGAGCAATTCAATCCTGGAGTGAAGAACGCGTCGCAATATTTAGGATATGCTCCGGCCTGACAGATGACTAGCGCAAGGTCGTCGGCAAGTACAGCATGATAAAAGTGAAGAAATTAGTTATGTGGTCCTATGTCCTGTTTCATATCCCTGAGTTGCATGCAAAATTTTGTAATGATCTGATCACTCTCAAACGTATTTGGTCATTTTATATTCGTTTTTTTTGTATTTAAGTATATATTCCATTGTATGAACCATTTACTTTTGTGCTATATAAACTATATTATTGTATTTTTAAAGAAATATTTTTATTCTTTCTTTCTTCTATCTAAAATTTAATTGACCCTTTCGGGCTGATCGGACGAAAACGAACAACGAAAGGCGTTCAATAGTAAGACCTCTATTACCTAACAAACAAACATTCGCATTTATAATATTAATTAGAATATATACAATATCTTAGGGTTCCAATAACCGTTGATCCTAAATATAAAAGCTACCGGCATCGATTAAATTATAAACTGACAGGTGTATTAGTAACAAATATTTGTTTTTCATAAAGCACGAATTTTTATCCGACGACCTTAAATAAATAGTACGTTATGATTTCGGCTTTACATTTAACTAACTACTGAGGGCTTAAATCCGTTATGGCAACAGCAAACGAAGTTTCGTTAACAGATGCAACAGTACCTATCCTAATAAATTATCAGGGTGTTGATCATTGAAGGGTTGCCAACAATGGTATATTTACCCTAAT
This sequence comes from Dendrolimus houi, assembly GCA_039645545.1. NCBI lineage: Eukaryota > Metazoa > Arthropoda > Insecta > Lepidoptera > Lasiocampidae > Dendrolimus > Dendrolimus houi. The sequence continues at coordinate 18,292,098 of CM077134.1, read as the reverse complement.
ACATATTATTATAGTGATGATATCTTTTGTTTGAATGACTGAGCAAAAGATAGCCTTCTAGAACTCAATCGTAGAGCTATAAACTAATATGGAAATAATCTGATGAACTACATAAATATAGTCATCATTTTATATTATTTGTATGTCTTAGAGACCACAGGCTATAAAAATGGCCCGGACTTTTGTAAGGGCTTGCATGGGGCCATGGGAAGGCCAACACGTAGAGGACCCTTGATAAATTTAATGCAAATATGGCATGAGGCTGTACAGCGTTTATCCCTATCTACACCATATAAAAATGGACCCAAAGATAAGCCCCGGTCAGTGTAGGACTATTGTAGAGGATGAGAACAAAAGGTACCGGGTTATTGGGATAAACTGCTAATTGAACTAGAGATCTGGTACAATGAGGACTATGGCGTCTGCCCGTCGCAATGTTCGAGGAACATGGTAAAAATGAGCAGACGGTGATTCACCATTCTCTGCATGGGCCCCTAAAAATGGCGTACAAGATTGGCAAGAGGCAACATGGGTCGTCGTTTTATATTGTTACCTATTAACAGTGGTAATAAGTTAGTTCGTTTAAACATGTTTCGAAATGGGTCAGTTTCTTAAATATTGATGATGTTTAGGAGGTATGAATTTAAAGCAAGGTCGTCTTATGTGTACCGGGTGTCGGGGTGCGAAAATCAGATCTCCTGTCTGTGTCCCCCCCAACTCCTCTCTAAACAAAGGATTCCTAATTATATAGCAAAACCAGAACATATTTATTATGTCTGTTCGTCTGTCTTTGTATGTACCAATCATATTTCTCAAGAACTACTTGGTTTATATGGATGAGGTATGATTTGCCTACATAACTCTTAAGGTTTTTTTTTTATATTGAATAGGTTCGCGTTTGACCGCCATTGCGTCTGATTTCAGGTAGAAATGCAGTCTAAGGTGGAACACGCTTGCCTAGAATATACCTGTACACGAGAGACTTGAAGGCACCTAGATTGTATGTTTCAAGAAAAACAGACGACGGTAAAGAGTTCCACTCTTCAGCGGCACGTATGATAGAAGTGGAAGCATAGCGTTTTGTTCGCTTTGTTGGTATTTCTACCACATATCGGTGGCGTGAGGTCGTATGTCTGCATGTCCGGTGGTAAAAAGGTGAGGGAGGAATTAATTAGTGCAATTCCGTCGTACACTCGCTGAAGTGTATCCTATAGAATACCGACAAACTAGCGAGTTTACGTCGATAATCTAGGCTCTAAAGCCTCTCGTCAAATAGTCTTTTATTGCCTATCAGCTTCCTAACTCTATTCTCAATTGACTCAAGTATCTCGAGCTGGTATTTGGCTGAGCCATCTCAAAGATGAGAGCAGTACTCCATGCAATTGCATGCATGCATGCATCTAGTATTGTTAATCAGATTTAGAAAAATTTATAGAAGTATATTAATCGGCTTGCTCCTTAAGCTCCTGGCCCTAGTGCCTCGCACCCCTTACACTCCGGACAAAAAGGGGGCTCTGATTTAAATCCCAAGTCAGAAATCAGGACAGTTAGTAAAAAATATGTTAAAATTATTGAATTATCTTTTATGAACGAGTTAATCAGCAGTTTAAAAAACCTTCATTGAAAACGTCACACCCTAAATAGGTAAATTATTAGATAAGTTACTGTTACCATAGTTCAAATAACCATCTCAAAGCAAATATTTATCAATAAATGTCTCGAACAATATATCTTGATATATTTTAAACGAATACACAATTATAAATAAACTTAATAATACCGTAGCGAATTGCAAAATCATTTGCCAAAAGTGTATTCGACTAATGACTACAATAACTCAAGCCTACCGACTCACGATTCTAAGACGAAAGCTTTCGTTTCAGAACGATTATTAATCGATATAATTAAGGCCATAAATCCTTGAAAATGCTCCTTATTCGATTGACGAGGCCGACTCATCACGATTTGTGAAAAAAAGAACCATAGAAGCTAATTACTCCATGTATACTATGTATACTGATATTACGTCAGAAGCATGCGTGAGATGTAAAGGATTAAAATCTGGTCAAATAGTATATAATAGGTCAGTTAGTGAAGAGAGGTACAGTCTTAGCAAAGCATCCCAGACGTTCACCAGTAACCAGCAAACATGAAACTGGTAAAGCTTTTGTTCTCACGATCGATGGTTATCTTAATCGTTAGGTTTCAGTTTGGGAGCTTTGAGTGGCTAAATTGGGCTAGAATTTTAGACTAATTAAGTGTTTTGATACAATTTTAATATATTTTTGCTATATAAAATTCTAATAATTAAAATAGATATTACAATAAAGGGAAGAAAAAGTACCCTAGCAGTGGTGCCGCATTATAAATAAAATTTTAAACTACGTTTTAGCAGTCTTATAACCATTAAACTCAGTTTTAATTATGTGTACCTACTAGTCTCGCAAATTAAAGAAAATTCTAAAATTAAGATGTTTTGAACAGTTTTTATTTCAATATTTTTAAACTGTTGAACAAAAATATATACAAAATTTTGAAATTCATCGTGTTGAATTTATTCCTTGAAATAAAGTGTGATGTGTAAAAAACACCATCCTGATTTATATGTAAATCCAATCTAAAATAAATATATTTTAAATGGGAGATTACGTCATATTTTTGCGCTTTATCTTTTTGTTGTATGTGAATATTTTAAATTAATTTAGATTTTAAAAATTAATGCTGAAAATTTAAAAAAAGCATGGGAACTATTGTTATCTAGTATAAATACTATTTATAGGCCAAATTTCAATTACAAATACATTTTTTGAGAGTCATTTCCATTGAAATGTTATTGTCATCTGGAGGCCTATCAATATGTTGTCTTTACCTAACTTAGTTCCTTACTTTTTAAGACTACTACAAAACTACAATTATATTTGTGACTTGGAGTTCATTTTTATCTGTAAGTGTGTTTAGTTTATTTTTTAGTTTTTTATTGTTTTAGATGATGTAAGGTAGACATATAGATAACTCTTTATTGTACACCAAGTTAAATATATAACTATATATAAATATATAATATAACTTACAAACTAAATCTATATGCAATTATGCACAAAGGGTGATATTATCGCTAAAAAGATCTCTTCCAGGCACGTACAAATACTTGTAGAAAATTAATATATTAATTAAATATTTTAAAAAAAGTATATTTATTATTATTATTCACATATATATATTATTTTCCAAATTTTTTACATTTTTCTTATAAATATCTTATAAAATATGTACATTAATTAAGAAAAAATATATAAAAAACTGATCTCCACCGGCAGTGGGACCTAGGGTCCAGGCTACCGGTGGTTAAGGCTCCAGACATAGGAATCTCCTCATAATACGGGCTGTGCCCAATAGAGCTGCCTTCTGCATCCGACCCTTCAACCAGTTACCAAGCGAGAGTCTTTCGAGATGACGGTCAAGGCTCATTGCTATTAGTCTATTCACTGACACCACTATCGGTACTATGATTGTAGAGTCCAGGTTCCACATGGCGGTAACCTCGTGAGCAAGATTATTATTATTATATATTAAAGGTATATATAACACACATATACACAAATGATATGTGAAATAACGACATTTGAATGTACGATTTGTCCCAATTATATTTATAAAATTAATAATTTAATTAAATAAGTTTTATATAATTTATTTCAGTTCATTGTCGCCGTCCTCATAGCAGTCAGCTCAGCTGGTCGTCTGGAGCACCTGGAACGTTCTTACCTCCCACCTGATAGCAATTCCTTAAGCTCCTCAGGATCTGGCTTCGGTAAGCATTAAAACTCTAATATTAAGGCAAAATATATGATATGAACCCTATCTATCTCTACATATGTAATTACTTGACCTCTTCTGACTGACGTATCAACTCACAGCTCAAATTACTGTTGCTAGAACCGTAAAAATTTGCATGTAAGTTCTTTCTATACTGTAGGAACGCACTAAGAAAGGATTTTTAAAATTTAGCCCCTAAAGGGGTGAAAAGAAGGAGCAATTTTGTATGAAAATCTGTCACTTTCAAAGTAACAAACAAAAAACATGTTATACATGTTTCTGTTTAGGAAAAAATGTTCACTTGTATCGGCGTTTTACAAAACTTACTTATATTTTTTTACGATGGCTGACAATTGTTTGGTGTTTGCACGAAAGAATTCCATAGAAAATGTCGCGAATAAACTTGCACAGAAGTGTGAAACTCGTCAATCTGCCTTAGACAATCGCGAAAGACATACCATTCATGACCTTGATATAGAAAGGCCGAAGCCCACCAATAGGCCATTTATGGGATGGTATTATTTATGTTAAATATAACATCAGTATAATTAGCAAGATTGATGGGTACAAATGTAATGGTAGACCAAAAAAGCGATAGATGGATTGTGTGAAGGATGATATAATGATTTGTGGTGTGACAAAGGATGTGTCAGAATAGAGGAGTGTCGAGGGAAAAGACATATTGAGCCCACCCCAAATAATTGAAAGAAGGTGAAAGAGAAAGAGACATCCATATCTTATACTAATACTAATATGTAAAGCTGAAGAGTTTGTTTGTTTGATTGAACGCGCTAATCTCAGGAACTACTGGTCTGATTTGAAAAAATATTTGAGTGTTAGATAGCCCGTTTATCGAGGAAGGCTATAGGCTATATATCATCACGCTAAGACCAATAGCTGCGGAGCACCAATGGATAATATTTCAAAATCGGGGGGTTTTGAAAACAAATTTCACGCGAATGGCGTCGCGGGCACAGCTAGAAAATTATAATCATGAAGTCGATATTAGATGAATCAACTAAAGGGATACATACAAACATAAATTTGAATCATTCAATGTCATTAAATATTGTCGTATCCCTTCGGTTCTGCCTTTCAAGCAAATTTGAATATATCAGCACTATGATATATTCTTTTCATATTTGTTTAGGTTCCAACTCTGGTGGGTTTGGTGGGCGCTCACCAACAGGATTTGGTGGACAACATTCTAGTTTTGGCGGACAACCTTCAGGTTTCGGCGGACAAACCTCCGGATTCGGTGGCCATTCCTCTGGATTTGCTGGTGTCTCAGGTGGTGGTTTCGGTTCTGGCTCCAACTCAGGCGCTAGCAATGGATTCGGAGCTAATGGAGCTCATGGTTCCTTTGGTTCTAATAAGTTTGGCGCTGCTGGTCATGGATCTGCTTTAAATGCTGGTGGTTTCGCTGGTGCCACTTCCAACCAATACTTGCCTCCTAACCAAGGACCTGCCGGTGCTGGTACTCCTGGACAAAACGGTTTCGGCAGCACTTCGTCAGGTTAGTCAATAGATGAAGAATCAATCCAAAATAATTCACCACTTAACACAGTCTTTGATATCCTTTACTATGTGATTATTAATACCTATGTTACCTTCTCCCTATAAAATTAAGCTAGTATTTCTTGGGCTTATTCCTTTTATATGAACGTAATCGAAAGGTAACGAGACATGCAACTGGTTCGGAAGATGAAAATAACAATATATTAGTATAATTAACGACGATTAGTAGAAGTCTGCCCCATAATTGCATTTTTAACAAAATCGGACATCTATCTGTTGATAAAAATAAACTTTGGCTTGTACTATGCACTGCTATAAAAGCCTACCAGTGTCTTAAAGCTTTTATAATACCAGAAAGTTATTGATTCATTTTCCTCTCCCTATGATACTTTATCACAGATTCTGATACATATTTTCATTCTTTTATAATTTTATAATAAATTTGTATCACAAGTATTAATATTTTTTACCTTGTATTTCAGGAATCGGAGGACGTGTCCAGCAAACGTATATTCCCCCCAACAAATATCTGCCTCCCAGCACTCTGTACGGCACTCCTCAGTTGGCTTCACCAAACCCTAATGGAGGCCAGCCCGGCAACCAGGCTAGCGCCCCATCCCCGGTTAACCGCCAATATTTGACACCAAATTCCAACTATCCCCAACAAAACTTCGACGAACAAACCGGCTACCACTATTAAGTGCATGTGTACTGAACAGTGCTTAGTAAAGTTCATAAATTGTGTTCTATTATGATTGTATGTAACAAATACAGATATTAATTTTGATTTTTTTGTTTCATTTCATAAATGAGTCACTATTGAATATATAGTTAACTAACTCCGTTGGTTCAGCGACCAAAATGATTGTTTAATTCCTAAAACCACTAAATTCCGATCACGCTCCGCAGTTTCTTGCCAACTAGAGGCTTGAAACTTGCCCAGATCAGATTCTACTGTATCGGTGGTCGATTGTCTGATCATCTTATATTAAATAAAAATAAAATAAATTCCCACTCATTGGCTTTAACTCCCATTTAAGTTAACAAATGATATAAATTGTCATCAAATTAGACTGGCAAAATTTACATATCGATTAGGTATATTGATTGAAATCTCCTCCAGAAGTTTCCTTGTACCACCAGCACATGGTAATTGTAATAATGGTAGAGTTTCCCCAAGCCAAATTGTTTGTCAGTAATTCAATATAATCTCGTGCTTCTATCCTGCTCAAATTATGTAAGTACAAAGCGGATGATAGACAGGCGAGCAAATACGCGAACTTGTGGATTAAAACTGACTAACACCGTATATAAGTGCGCAAATTTTCAGAAGCGAAAATGATCATCGTGCCAAAAGTACGCGTATTTACTTGCATGTCTATCACCAGCTTAAGGAAACAATTAAATATTGTAGTGCACCTAGACAAATATGGCAACGAACTAGACGCATTAGAACACCTATACTTAACTCGCGGCAACTAATATACAGTTATATTAGCAACACCTCTGGTATTGCAATAGTCCATAGATGACGGTAACCACTTTCCATTAGGTGGGTCACAAGCCTCTTTATATTTTAGGAATAACAATACACCTAAATACATTTATGGTGAGGCCTGCAGCACCTTACCTAATACATCTATGTGGCCCTTTTTAGAAAAAGGTTGAGTATCGCTGCATTAGAATCATCCGTAATTACAAATTTACTACGGTTCATATTCACAAATGTTGTTTTGTTTTTATAGAAATATATTCCGGGTAACATATACTATACTATAGAACGATCCTGTAATTAACTCAGCTTCGGTGATTTGATCTCCTAGTAACAAGTTCGCGCAATTACGGGTCATATTTTAGGGCGCGGTTCCGATCACAGCGGAAAGCGTGTCAGGTGTTGAACAAAAGCAGCGATCTTAAGCTATACCATGGCTATACTAAACACATATTTTTTATATAGATATATAGATAACACTACAATATTATAAGCCACGCGCAGAAGGTTTGCCGATGACAACTGACTATTATTGTATATACTTATGTAAAGTATATACAATAATAAATTAAAATAATACATTTATTGCAACAACTATTTATGTAATCTTTTTTATCAACCCTACTGACCATCGACGCGTGACATCATTGGGCTATCGACAAACCTTCTGCGCACGGGTAGTATCTTATAATTTTACTTTTGAAATATAATAATAGAAATAATTTTAAATACCGTACACAAATAATAAAAACGTTATTTAACTCGTTAGACAAATGACGCCGTAACTTGTAACGCTCATACAGAAACTAGGTGACTTTGCTATTTCTCAGAATAATAGAAATGTTCAATTATAGGTACATATGCCTAAAGAACTACGTTTTATCGGTTTTAAGCTTTTAATTTCATCTTTATTACTCCGACGTTACGACCACTTTACAATAGCCGTGATCACGGAAGACAAAGATGTCAACTGTCAATGAGTATTGTTAAAGTTTTATTTAGCCTGCCGCCAACTTGTTCATTTTAATTATTTAGTTTTAATTTTGTTTATGGTTATTATGTAATTTACCACCGTTTCGTAACTTGTTGTGCCTGGAACGTAGTTTTATTGTGTATACTAGCCACGAAACTTAAGAAAATATTATATTTATGAGGTGTTGTCGTTATAATCATACAAATCATTTTTATAGCAACAAGCTCAGTTCGTCCTTGTCATTTCAGAGGTCTAGTGCCACCCAGTAAATACGATCATCCGTTGATGATCGTTCGTCGTTAAGACGTAGTATAAAAGGAGAGAAGAGATAGAGAAAGAAGAAAGAGAGAGAAGGCACAAATCCACCATATATTTACTAGTGATTTTTTACAAATTTTTTGTCTAACGATCTTCGGAGAAAACATGGTCACATTTGGATATTTTCACGACCTACTCTAAATTAGACAATTAGTTCGATGCCGCCCAATTCGCTGCTGTGATCGGAAACGCAGCCTTACATTCATCTACGAAATTACAAAACTAATTCACTTTATGGTTTTAATTCATTCTGGCTGTAATAGAGCTACGCTGACTCGAATTGGTGTAAGAAGTGGCCTCGTGCGAGTCGGGTCTGCATGTGAAGGATTCCAACTCATTAAATCTTCTTCCCCTTTTGATTTTTGAGACTTCAGGAAAATTAATAAGTTTTCATAAATCGTTTTATTTTTCTTACAAAATTTGTAAAATAAATCATTAGATAGTAATTGTGCAGTTTCTCCAATCCGATATATAAAAACTCAATCAGATATATGAGAAACTCTAAAACTCTTTGATACAACTTTTATCCAGTTACAACTTTTTGAAGGAAAATACATAAAACTACAATAAATATAAACTTAATAATAAACTACAAACTAAACTGTATAAAAACTAAAACTAAGTAAAAAGGAAAAATACCTAAAGATAAGTTATTGGTCCCAAACCACTGTCATTTGCCGGGAACGTTCCCAAAAGGCTAGCGGCGTTACAACGTTGTACAGCAACGCTTAATCTTTGAGCAAAATAGACGCCAGCCACCTGGTCGCGTGTGACGTCCACTAAACGTTTGGCGACGTCATGGTAGATCTTTAGGGCATTAGGATACATATATCATATAATCCATACTACTGTTACAACTTAGCCAAAATTCCACGAAGCACGCCGACAAATCCTAATGCACACCTGCCGGCCATAAAGTACGATTTATGACCTGTCCGCATTTGGACTTCTTTTGTTTACTTTGTGTTTAATATTTGTAATTAGAAAAGCCGCCTATTGTGTATTGTAATCCTTTATGGTAGGCAGTGGCCAGGTGTGATTCTATGAAACCATTGTTTACCCGGTCGTGACATATTGTAAGCTGAGTATAAAGGAATGCCCGAGCGGAGAGGCCGGCAGTCAAGCGACGATTACGACACTAGCAAGACGTGTACATTCGATAAGCTATATAATGACTGACTTTGCGTGAGTTATTAAACTGTGAAGTTTGTACTGGTTGTGTCCAGTTATATTTGTACCTGTGTTATACGGGTTTGTACAGTTCTAATAAATTCTATAGTAATTCCAAACGACATTTTAATTCTAGTCCCGTAACAATACTATTGATTTTACAAATATTTCGATCATCATCATAAATAGCAGACATAGTCTTAGATAATAATATGCAAATACCTATCATAGTTCTTGACAGGCAGACGGGGGTTTCTTTTTACCTACAGGGATCTACAATTCATGCAATTGTATCATCTTTATACATATTTAATTTTTCTGTTCATATGTCACACTTCATGTATGTCACACTGAACTCCCCCGTTGGACCGATTTCAATGTAATTTTTGGTGTGTATTTAAGTGGATTCGAAAATGGTTTAGAGTCACAATTGTACCCAGTAGATGGCGCTGCAACCGGGTTCTATATTTTTTCCAAGGCAGGACTACATCTGTCTAGTCCGCTAGTTACCTATTTGTCTTCGACTAGTGGTCGCTCGTGGTCGAAATTCGACCATAATAATTAATTTAAATTATAAGTTTGAACATTATTAAGGTCCTATGGGCAAAGACTATATACACTTCTATAATCACAGATTTCGCCAAGGCTACACTGTTAATTTGACTTTAACAATAAGCATAAGAGTATAGATGCGTGTGTGTGTCAAATACATGGTAGTGTGTGATGTTTTTTTTTTATTGATTTAATGTATGTTTTATGCATAATTTAAAAAAAATGTTAGCTTCTGCACTCCTTCTCTATATAAACTATAAGTATGCGAAATTTTATAATCCTCCGTCCGCGCAATTTTCGTAAAAAGGGGTACAAAGTTTTTGCTTCACGTATTAATATACTCGTATCTATATATCTATATATATATATATATATATATATATATATATATATAATTTGTCTGTACGTGTGTTGATAGTGAACTCCTCCTAAATGGCTGGACCGATTTTGATGATATCTGTTTTGTGTGTTTGAATAGGTCCCCGGATGGTTTAGATTCACAATTGGAACCGGTAGGTGGCGCTGAGATCGGGTTCTAGAATCCTCCTAATCACCTGGAGCGATTTTGTTTTTGTGTGTTTGAGTGGGTTCCCGGATGGTTTAGATTCACAATTAGAACCGGTAGGTGGCGCTGAGATCAGGTTCTAGAATTCTCCTAATCACCTAGACCGATTTTGGTGATTATGTTTTTATGTCATGAAACAAAGTCTTTTAGGAATTCAGAAAATATGGCGGTACGAAGTTCGCCGGGTCAGCTATATATATATATATATATATATATATATATTATAATATATCTGTAAATGGTTTGAGTTTTGTACATTGCATTTAAAAATGTGAAAAAAGTCAGGGGGGACCAATTCAGACCAGGAGATTCCGTCTGTCTGTCGGTCTGTTAGAGCATCACGTGAAAATTACTCAACGGCTGTTAATGACTTTCAACACAGAGCTACATCATATCCTGGGGCGTAACTTAGGATACTTTTTATCCCGATTAATGATGTCGTTTCCATAAAATACATGGCGCTGTAATTGTGTTTTTTCTATTCACTAACAAATACCTAAGTTGTCATAGCAAAAAAAAATCATTCATTGCATTATTTCTCAAATCAGGTTGCTTTCGACTCACTTCTATGTTTTGCTGGGCAGTTGTCTAGACTATATGGACTCAGTTTCTTTGTTATTATTATATATAAAAAACCGAACAAAGTTTTTGTCCAAGCAAAATAAAGCTTCTGTCTCATATAAGTTATAAAGTAAAAAGTCTTAATTAGTTCCATATAATTTTCATGAAACTTACGAAATTAAAAATGAACTAATTAGAGCTTTTAATATATGACAGATTTAAGTTTCAAAAATATGTTTTGAATAATAAAACGTTGATTAATTTAAATTGGGGTTTTTTCTACAATAATATAAATGGATTATAAAGGAATGGCCTCTGTGGTTGAGCAGGCTAAGGCTTGGCCGGCTTACCTCACTGCAACGCAGATGTTCCAGGTTCGATTCCTGGCAAGGTAAATTTTGCAAACAATTTTTTTCTGTTATTTACTGCATGTCTAGATCGGTGAGCGGAAGCGTGACCTACCTCGTTGAGACTTTAAGTATCTATTCACACCATTTTTGGTGAGCTCAGTATTATATCGCTCTAGAGAAACCACGGCAGGAAGAATCGAATAGGTATTATAAATTAATGAGTACAGAGATAGGCACAATATAAGCAAATTGTTGTCCTAAATTTAATTAATAGCCTTATTGAGATAGATAGCAATAACATAGTCGCCAAAGCTTAACATTAAAAATTACCTTTTTGGAGTTCATCTTTGTAACCATACCGACGAAAATAATCTAAAATTCTAGACATCATACATACAATACATACGTGGTTGAGCGGACTAAGCCTTCGCCAGCCTACCTCAATGCAACGCAGAGGTGCCGGACTCGATCCTGGCATGGTAAATTTCGTAAACAATTTTTCTCTGTTATTTACTACGGCCTGGGTGTCCCGTTGTATGTTACCCCATAACACAAGCGGAACTTGCTTCATTTGAGAATATATAATATAGGTGTTTGCCTGCCGATTATTATAGAATATAATAGAATTGAAAACACTTTATTGTTCACCACATACACATAAAATAAACAATTTACAGTAATCACATTAAACAGTAAAAGCAGGAGCAATGGGCGGCCTTATCGCTTTAGAGCGATCTCTTCCAGACAACCCGGGCTATGGATTTTATGAACGGGAGATTCGCAAGTGTAAGACGGTGGTGTGCAAATTAAATATATGTATAATATATAAATAGGATATATAAATATCACACAATACATATACCTAAAATGAATAAATTATTTAATTAAATAAATATATTATGTTTATATTTATTTAAAGGACTGATGACGCCAAATGTAATTGGAGAGCGTGTTACGTTACTTTTTTACTGGGCATTTGTCAATCATTATTATACGTCTTCCGTGCTGTAAATATAATATGCTCATCAAATATCATACCGACAATTGTAACATGATCTCGTAACACCTCTCACACGTTCTAGAAAGTGCACGTTCACGGTTCAACTTAGCCTAGTGACCTTGACCAAGCGGCCGTGATCGTCAGAGCACTTTCAGTTTCGTAACTTACATACATACACGATGTTAAGATGTCTTTGTGTTGCGTGTAACGTTCCACTTGCACCATTAAAAAAAACATAAGCGTAGCCAATGACAGTACTAATGTATAGCAAAGTCACTGTCGAGAGTTTAAAAAAGTTGTGACGGCGGTTAAGTTTGGCTCGCACGAAATTCAAATATCAGCTGTTCATAATTTCTTTTATAAATATTATTTTATACATTTCAAATCTTTCTTTAACTTTATTAAATTAACTACATGTTCCCGCTGGGGACCAAGGCTACCCTTACTTACTTAAGATAACCCGCCAACCTGAAAATGCGGCGTACAAATTCTCAAAATATGCTCTGGGTATAATAATGTATAAGGAATGTAATTACATCGCTATTTCTTCAAATAAAGTCGTTCTTTCTTTCTTTCTTTCTTTCCAACATATTCCAGACGCGGGCAACTACCGGTCTAGGTAATACTACAGCTATTAAACTGCTCGACTTGAAGAGCAGCCGAGGCTTTGACAGGTCAGTGTACCCTTTTTGGGCATAGAAGTCCACCGGTTGTCGTACAGATTGAATACATTATATACTACATAATTATCTTCTATAATTCATTGACCCACCTAAACATATTCTGTGGCCAAGGAGGAGGGGCTGACTCTTTATTTTTGTTTTTGAGGCAGGGGAAATACATTTCGTACACTACCGAGTCCTTTACTGGGATTACACCAAAGCAATGAGAGTTATCCACTGAAGATATGACAGATAACAGAGTCAATTGCTGGTTTGTTTGGTGACTCTGCAAGGTACCCTTATAAAAAGGTAACCCATGGCTAATACTCCACTAAAACCCCCTTCCTCCCATGTGCCCTGCGCTCATGGTAGAAATAGCATGAGATTTGTAACCTAGATACGCCCACACTAATCTTGCGCAGGATTAGTGTGGGCGTATCTAAGGGCATGGGCGTGGGCATTCTCAAGTACTCTTGAGAATGCCCCGGGAGAGGCAAACTCACTTCGTCAACAGGGGTTTGATCCTCCGCTCCCCAGATTCCGGAGGACCTCTGTAGCGGAATTACGGGAGGAGATCTTGCGCATATCTGCGTCTCCGAGGCTCCGACTGATATCGGTACCCTCGGGATGTATGCACACCTCTCTCCCTCTCTCGTTCAGCGCGGCCTCCTTTTGAGACATTACTGCCTCACCGAATATGGACGCTCTCTCCCAATGATCGTTGCTGTGCAGTATGGCTTGGACCATACTACCCAGCCACTCGATCGGACCTACGACGGCCTCGAGATAAAATCTCTGCGGTGCCCATGCTGCGCACTCGACCAGCTATGGAACGCAAAGAGGAGCTGACTCTTTTTTGTTTTGAGGCGGGGGAAATGCATTTCGCACACTATCGGGTCCTTTACTAAGGATTAGACCAAAGCTACGAGAGGTGACACCACGAATGGGCACCAGAGTCAAATCGCCGGCTTGTGTGGAGACTCGAAGAACTCAATACTCCACTAAAACCACCCTCCTCCCACGTGCCCCGCGCTGTGGTAGGAAGAGTGTGAGACTTAGAACGTAGTCACGCCCACGCTGATCCTAGCGCGTCAGTGATTGAGAATGCTCCGGGACAGGCAAACTCACTTCGTCAACAGGGGTGAAGAATCCTCTGCTCCCTAGATGCTAGAGGGCCCCTGAAGAGGTATGTACGGAGGGAGATTTTGCGCATATCTGCGCCTCCGGGACATCGACTGACGTCGGTACCCGCGAGGCGCATGCGCACCTCTCTCCCGTAAGGAGCTGACTCTTCTCCCAATGTCAGACGTCAAACGTCACGTTTGTTTTTTTAGACGTTTTAATTTAGAATGTTTATTGTTTTTTGGATCAATATTAGTAATTGAAATTTTACCCCCTTCCTGTTGATAGATTGATATGATATTTGGTACTTGCACACCTATAGTTTAGTGACAATACAGTTGAACAACCTCTGAATTTGACACACATGATCTCTCAATTTTGGTCTGTGTGTTATGCTCGGGCTTCACCTGTGATAATGTTTTTAAGATAATAATAATTAACAGACAGACACATATATTGTATATTCTCAAATTAAACAAGTAACGCTTGTGTTATGGGTAATATACAACATACTACTCTGGGGCCGATCCCAGACACCGAGACCATAGTAAACAACGGAGAAAATTCGTTTCCGAAATTTACCATACCAGGAATCGAACTCGGAACCTCTGCGTAGCAGTGATGTAGGCCAGCAAAGGCCCGCTCCACCACAGAGGACGTTATAGTTATCATTATAAGTAAAAACTTTGTACCCCTTTTTTACGAAAATTGCGCGGACTGAGGGGTATGAAATTTTGCACTCTTATAGTTTATATGTAGAGAAGGAGTGCAGAATGCTAATATTTTTTAAAATTATGCATAAAAAATACATTAAATCAATAGAAAGACATTACACACACTACCATGTATTTAACGCACGCACGCATATATACTCTTTTGTTTATTGATAAAATCAAATTAACAGTGTAGCCTTGGCGAAATCTGTGATTATAGTCTTTGACAACAGAACCTTTAATGTTCAAACTTAGAATTTAAATTAATTATGGTCGGAATTGCAACCACTATGTGACCACTAGTAGTCACTAAATGCATCTTGGTTATAGCGTTATAATTAACACCGCTACATTAGTGTACATACCTACTACATAATAATATGTTATCTCTCAATGATTTTATTGTCATTCACAATCAACAAAATATTGCATCTTGCATCATCTTTCTCCCATTTTTGAAGAAGCTCTAAAACTCTTTCCAAGCAGGTGTAATAAGAATTTAAACAACATTTATACTCGATTTTTATCAATCACTTTACTTAATAAAAATACGTTTCAACGGTTTTAAGTGCGGTAATTTGATTTTTATTATAATAATAATTATTATTATTATAATATAATCTGCAGTCACCTCGAATATGCTAGTCAAATTTGGAATCCTAACTATGAAATACATTCCACTAGACTAGAAAATATTCAAAAGAAATTTACTAGGTTTATCAATTTTAAATTGAAATTACCACAGAAATGTTACGTTGAGCGCTGTACTTTATTTCACCTTTTACCTCTTAAAACTAGAAGAAAGATTGCTGATTTACGTTTCTTAGTCAAAATTGCTCAATCTAAAATTGATTTTGCAAATCTCATTGAGAAACTACATTTGTATGTTCCCCTAAGAAATTATTCCACACACCATTGACGCGCACAGTTTACCCACGGAATTCGTTCTGTATCAGAACAGCAAATGAATTTAATAAGTTAAGTAAGTTGGAAGATATAGACTTAGACTTATTTACGAATAGCGTAGCATTGTTTAGCGCGAAGTTGGTCAAGTTCTATTCAAACTCGGATTTATCAGTTTAAGTACCTACCTACCAATGCACATTTTTTATTTTTTTATTGTTTCTTTGTTTAATTTCCTTTTTTTATTTTTTATTTTACTGTTATCTGTGGAGGCTTATTATTAGCTTTTCTTAATTTAGTTTATTTCTAGTTATTGTTAATGATAGCTGTTAGCCCCCCAAATAAAACAATAAAAAAAAAAAAAATAGGCAGACAGACACACACTGTATATCCCTCAATTAAGCAAGTTACGCTTGTGTTATGGGTAATATACAACGGACCATTCTGGGGCTAATCCCAGACACCCAGACCATAGTAAATAATGGAGAAAATACGTTTCTGAAATTTACTATACCAGGAATCGAACCCGGAGCCTCTACGTTGCAGTGAGGTAAGACGGCAAAGGCTTAGCCCGCTCAACCACAGAGGCCGTCATTATTTCGACGTTTCAGCCACTTTTCAGTAGCCGTGACACGGAAGACAAAGATGTCAAGTGTCAATGAGTATTGTTAAAGTTTTATTTAGCTTACCGCCATCTTGTTCCTTTTAATTTTGTTTATGGTTAATGTTTACTCTAAGGGAGCTTAATCTTATTTAACATCGCTTCGCAACCTGTTGTGGCTTGAAGAGAAAAAGCGGCGTAAAAAACTCTTCAGCAAACATGCCTAGCTCTAATCATTTATATAATATTAAAATGGGTGGGAGGAATCACTTTGCAGTGTTTTTCAAGCCTTTTTTTACAATGTTACGTTCCTTCTTTCTGTGTAACTTTTTAATAATCACAATCTACGATAAATGCCCAAGGTTTCAATTAATATCGATATCAACGAATACTTAAACTGCTTAAAGCGCATCATTTCAACTTACATAGTTGGTATAAAAGTGGTTTGCGAACATTCAAAAGTACAGTTCAAGCTCCAATACGGTAGATTATAGAACATTTGTAAAGATGAAATTGGTACGTAGTATTATACATATATCTATAATATTATAATATTGTAAAAATGCCGTGAAGCTACATTGTACATTGAAGCTATTAAAAAAAAACAACTGGATAACTGGACAACTATATAAACGACGGAGAACACGATGCATTTTTTTTTAGATATCTTGTCTCTTTATCTGTTTGATCGGGATTCACGTAAAAACTACTGGGCCGATTGCGACACGGTTTTCGGTGGTAGACAGCTAATTTTTAGACATAAGGTCTGCGTTAATTTTTAATCCGGGAATCCCGTGGCAATTTTTCTGGGAATGATTTAAGATGGCCAGATTAATAGAAAATCGAATTCCAATGCTGATTTTTTGATATTTTTTATCCCGATAATATTCCCGGGAGCGATTTGTAGTTGTCCGGGTGCATAAAAATTATCTTATTCCGACACAGTTTTCACTAAAATTAGTATTAAAATAAGAATAAAAAATTTTAGGTACTTATATATTTTTGCATCAAAAGATAGACATACTATTAACTAGTACAATGTACTATACCTTCTACCTATAATCTTAGTCTTAAGCGATAGGGAAGTAGAGTACTGAGCCCAGGTCATAGAACTCAATGGGTAAGATTTCCAAAAACAGGCTATGTTACCTCGGTAAATAGCCATAGTTATCCGATGTCCGAGGTATGAGCCAGCCCTATGAACACCAGAAGAATCGATTTGGCTTTTGAGAGCTACCCACGGCACAAACAAGTAACTCTCGTTGAGGTTTGCACATTGGCGGCGCTAAGTTATTCAGCTGTTTCCGCCGCCGAACCGGTTGATCTCGCCATATTTAGTCAATGGGATCTATACAAACGAAGCGCCGTGCATTCGCTTCCATCACGCGCACTTCAGAAGAGTGGTGGAACTCATTGCCAGAGTGTCTTTCCCGTATGAACTTAAGTCCTGTATGAATAGGTCCTTTCTAAATAAACTTGCTCCACTTAGATCGTATCAACGCTCAGGCGAGACCATGGTCAAACATGAAACAATAATACTATAAAATTGTGTGTCTGTTGTAGTTCACACGCAGTAGAAGTGAAACTTCAGAGAATATACTCACAGATAATTCTTCTCTAACTTTTATTAATATAAATAGAATTCCTTTAGCCTACATCCGTCAACATATTTTAATTCAAAAAATTCAATCTAAATTACGCTTTAAATCACTAGCATAAACTTCAAAATTCAATGCACTGTTACTCACGATTTCCTTTGATCTACGCATAAAAGAATATCTGCCTTAAGTGTATACATATAGAGCTAAAATTCATTTGAACTTTTTTTAATTTTGTTTAAATTGATAATTAATACAAAATATGTCTCTTTCTTCCATACTCCTCTGTTCTGACATGCGTCCTCTGTCACAACAAAATTCATCATATCATCCTTCACACAATCCATCCATATCTTTGTTGGTCTACCTTTACATTTATATCCATCAATCTTGCAGTTTAACATTCTTTTTGTCACGTGACCTCCATCCCTCGCCAATACATGCCCATACTATCTCAGTCTTCTACCTCTCAATTTTTCCAGTCAAGGGTGTAACTTTCAAAGATCACCTTATGTACTCATTTCTCACCTTATCCATTCTTGTAACACCACAAATCCGTCGCAACATTCTCATCTCAGCTGAATGCAGACGTTTGTGGTCTATCACTTTAGTGGCTCAACATTTGGACCAGTATAACATGACCAATAGTATGATAGATTTATATATCTGACCTTTTAGTTTCAGTGGCATTAGTTTGTCGCATGTCACACCGGTTACCCGGTATGGAGCCCCAGATATAGATATTTTGGGTATACACATTGGACATGGTAAAGCCATGCTAAAATCATTATATTGATTACAACTAACTATATCGGTATAATCAGTGAGAGTTCCAGCAGCCTCTATCTGACCCCATCATTCATACCCTTTTAGGAATGACCATAATGGTTGGAGGAGCGAAATGGAATGCTCCTCCGTCTCAAAGGAAGATCGTCCAGCGAGGATCTTGGTCTATTATTGATGGAAATTTGTATATATTCTTTGTACGTTTCGGGAATCGATTGCGACCTCAATTATTGTACAGTGCCATATATTGGGTTGTAACTGTTCCACTACACCCTCTATTGAGTGTTTCTTATCTCATCCTGTCTATCCTACCCCTGCTATTGCATTTCCTCTATCCTATTCTAAAGGCTGGTAATGCGTTGTTATCGCCCTTGGCATTGCAAATCTCCGTTGGCGACGGTAACCACTTTCCATCAGGTGGGCAGTCTGTCTGTTTGGCTGCTTCAAGCAATAAAAATACACACGCTTCAAACCGTTAATTGTTAACTACTGATTATTTACAGATGATCCTGTCCACCATCTTAGCTGTAACGTCATCAGCGCAACTTCCATCAAGAAACTACATTCCTCAAGCACAAAGTTCCTTTGACCAAAGCCAGAGTTACCAAGACTCGCAGTCCTCAGGCCATATAGGTGGAGGAGGTTCTTTAGATAATGGTAATAGACGACCACAGCAAGACGCTGAGAAACACGCTGAGGTTCTGAAGCAAGAGCAGGAGATCACTGAAACTGGAAGTAAGTTGATGTTTATTTTGTTTTTTGTGAGTAGGAAATGCTTTACCACACTCTACTGCTAGGCATAGACGATAATATTATAGACAAGACGTGACACTTCAGTAGCAAAACAAACCGCCTCTTGTTCTAGTAGCATGAAGGTTTATATCCTAGTCAGTAAATTTTCTAGCGTAATTGAAATATTGTTACAATTATCACAGGCTGCTGGTAAAGGAAGAAACTGTGAGCAAATCTAATCGAATAGATCAAAATTACTGTCGTGTAATTATTTAAATTAAGACTCCTAAATTTTTTGCCTTAGCAAAGTTTACGAAGCTCACATTGCGTTAAAAGTATTGCAGGAAAAAGATATCTAAAGTTTTAAGGTAAACTATAAGGTGAACTATAAAAAATGTCGATCTTAGAATAGAATGCTAATCAGGCCGCAGTGCGTTACAACAATTCAATATTAAGCAAATTGGTACGAATAAAGGTGGTATGGTTCCAGTGGATACATTACATTAACTTCACAGACGCAAACCACGTGTTTATTACATATGTTTATGCACACAAGTTTTTAAAACTATTTCACTTCATTTGACGCTGTTGTTCACGTAGGCCCTCTCTATATTTTTGTGTCTGAGGTAAAAGGTAGTAGTCCGTTTAAGAACTCAAATAACACATTGCTCTTCAAATCTTATCTTATACTAACATATAAAGCTGCAGTTTGTTTGTTTGATTGAACGCGCTAATCTCAGGAACTACTGGTCTGATTTGAAAAATTCTTTCAGTGTTAGATAGCCCATTTATCGAGGAAGGCTATAGATTATATATCATTACACTAAGACTAATAGAAGCGGAGCACCAATGAAGAATGTTTCAAAATCGGGGGGTTTTGAAAACAAATTCCACGCGGATGACGTCACGGGCACAGCTAGTTGCCTATATAAATTGTTTAGGGACTGTGTACTTAAAAAAACGACTATATGGTAAATTAGTTGTGCTCGCATAAGCTTCTAGACCACACTCCACGAACGAATTTTTCGATATAAAAATTATTCTAAAAAGCATACTTACGAAATTGATTTCATTTATATTAATTAGTCCAGTTGTCACTTGTACTTGAGAGAAAAAAACAAAAGTTTCGCGTCATAAAAATTAATATGCTTGCGGTTGATATGTGGAAAACCTACTTCAGGACCTTCTGTATTCAGGGCAGTTTTCATATCCGCAACTTAGCAGCCAAACAGCAGGAGCGTCGCTAACGCTGGTACGACCACGTTTTACGGAGAACGACTTATTATGTGGGAACAGATGTCCAGCTATCCCACTCTCCGGTTAATCGCGGGAGAAGGGGAAGATCGAAGAAATGCTGACTTGACGTCGTGAAGAATAACACAAAGAAGAAGAACAGAAGAAAAATAAAAATCGGACCCTGGGTGTCGAAAATAACACTCTGAATGCTACCGGGATTTCATGCTTAAATGCTGATCATGGTTCACTTGACTTTGCTACTGTAAGTTTGTGCTTTTGCCCATTACCCATACACCAGTATTTCTAATGCAAAGGTTCACAGCGTCATCAACTAGGAAGAAAAAAATATACTTTTTTTAGACCGTATTTTAATTAACACTAAAGAAATACACAGTCGTGTAACAGTTTTGAAATATTCTAGACATTTAAAGTAATAAATTAAATTATTATTTCAATTTCAGACTACCAGTTTGGCTTTGAAACTTCGAACGGTATTAGAGCAGAAGAAGCAGGAAACAGCGATCAGGGTCAAGGTGGATACTCATATAAAGGAGACGATGGACATACATACACCGTTACGTATACTGCAGGTAGAATCAATTTTTTTATGTTATATTGTAGGCAAACTGCCAGACAGTCTACTGGCTATCATTGCACATAGACATCTGCAACACTCAACAAGCGGATTGACCTACCTCCTCGAGACTTTAAGTATCTGTTTACGCCACTTTTGGTGAGCTCAGTATTATAGCGCTCCAGAGAAACCACGGAAGGAAGATTTAAATAGGTATTATAAATTCATGAGTATATAGTGCTAGGCACAATTTAAGTAAATTGTTGTCCTTAATTTAATTAACAGCCTTATTGCGATCGGTACCAGCAATATAGTCACCAAAGTTTAACAAAAAACCTTTATTGTACATTTTTGGAGTTCATCTTTGTAACCAAACGGACAAAAATAATCTACAATTGTAGACCTATACATACGGCCTCTGTGGTGGAGCGGGCTAAGCCTTTGCCGGCCTACCTCGCTGCAACGCAGAGGTTCTGGATTCGATTCTTTGTATGATAAATTTGCGGATCTAATCTCCGTTATTTACTACGATCTGGGTATGTGAGATCGGCCCCAGAGTAGTCCGTTGTATAGAACCCATAAAACAAGCACAAATTGCTTAATTTGGGGATATGCAGTATATGTGTTTGTATGCCGATTATTATTATTTTGTATGTCTCTAAGACCACGAGCCATAAAAATGGTCAGACTTTTGGAGGACGCATGGGGCCATTAGAAGGCCAACACGTAGAGGCCCCTTGATAAATTTAATTTAAATGTGGTGTGACACTGATTTGTATTGTCATAGTAAGTACTGAAGTATATCATACTTCAGTTTTAATTATTATTATTAACATTATCAATTAAAAGACTATTAGAGGTTAATTATAATAGACTTCTAATCAAATAATACCTACTAGTCACTATAATATTTAAATAAATGAAAGAAATCATTGTTATGACATGGTTCATGATGATGCAATAAACACCATTCGAATAAATCTCTAAACAAAATTAAAGAAATGAAATCAATTAAACAATAATTCATATTTTATTCAATCTTTTCAAGTATAATAAGAAAATTTTGTGCAATCTGTGATTGCAGGCGAAGGTGGTTTTATACCTCAAGGAGAGCATCTACCAGTAGCACCTCCGACTCCAGAAGCAATCCTGATTGCGCTGCAGCAAAACGAAAGAGATGAGGCTGCCGGGATCTTTGACGATGGTATGTTTTCAAAGTTTAGACGTAATTTAGTTACTAATATTAATAATAAAAATCTAACAATGAGTAAAGATTTGCTGCCGATAACATTTTGTATAGAGGGATGTTGTTATCTTTGAAACGCAGTCTAACATCTTATTATCATAGATATTGTGCCATATTATATTGAAATACATAGAAATTGGGATTTTAAAGAGCGTATCGTATCTGTTGGTATAGGAGGTCGAATTAATCATTATATTGAATCTTCATGAATTATGCCAGCACAGCAATAAGTTGAGTGCAAACCTTGTTTGCTGAAAATGCAGCGTACAAATTCTCAAAATATGTTTTTATTTTTAAGGTATATATCAGCAATGTAAGTACGTCGCTATTTCTTCAAATATCTTTTTTCTTTCTTTCTTGCTTCACAGGAAGTCGATAAAACCGATCAGTATATAAATGACAACAATGATATCTCTACACATTTTTATTCCGATCGTATTACTTGATCATATTTTCTTCATTAGCATATTATATAGATTAATAAAATGTAGTAGACAAACATAATATAATATAAAATATAATATAAAAGTAACAAATTAATGTTAAGAGAAACAAACTGTTATGAAAAGAATATAAGAATATAATATAAATATAATATAAAAGTAACAAATTAATGTTAAGAGAAACAAACTGTTATGAAAAAGAATATGTAAGAAGTTCTTACATATTCTTTTTCATAACAGTTTGTTTCTCTTAACATTAATTTGTTACTTTTATATTATATTTTATATTATATTATGTTTGTCTACTACATTTTATTAATCTATATAATATCATTGATTTCATAACTTTTATTTTATAGGTAAATATAATCCAGAGAAGCATGGAGGAGGTCAAGCAAATCAAGGCCATCAATCTGGATTTAATTCTAACTCTGGATACCAATATTGATTGAAAATAACTGATTTGTAGTACTAGTGCTATTACCAATTACATTGAAACTAGATAATAAACGACTACATATATCAAAATTAGGACACTTATTCTCTTGCTGAATCTAATCTCTATTTAAAGCTGTCTATGTCACTCCTGTATGCTTAACAAATGTATCACAAGGAACTTCTCAACATTATTTAGATATATCAAGCATAGTTATTTACTTTTTAATGTTTTATCTCTTTGTTTACTTCCTTGTCTTAATTTATCAGTCTCTTCTTCCGCAAGTTTAGTATTCCTAAACTTTTCTATTATATCTTTTTACTCTTCTTGATAGTTTCATCCTGAACTTATCTATTTAAATTTATCACCTAAGTTCAAAATGTAATTGATAATATTATTCTATTTGCTTAATATTGTTGTGATATTTGGAAAATACTCATGTTTTAAAAGAAGACCTGTTACAATATAAAATAGGTTAGTGTTAATAATACAATTTGTAAATATAAGAATATGCATGTTTACACGTCTTTTAAAACGTTTTAAATCTATATATAAAACAAAGTCGGATTAGTTACATCATTTATAACTCAAGAATGGCCGGACTGATTTTTATAATCTTTCATTTTCAATGAATCATTATGAATATATCGAAAAGATTAACTGACTTTTAAAAATAATAAGTACTGAATATAAATAAATGTAAATGTGAACAGCATAAGTCTGTTAAAGTTGTGCATGTATGCTAAGGAGTTCAAGAAGTTCATAGGTCGCTTGTTCAGATCCGGCTCGAAGGACCAATTTATAAAAAAACTGGTGTATATTTAATGTGAAAATCAAGTAAAAGGAGAATATTGCTTGTAATACGTTATTAATGAGAAACCATATTGACAGAAGAATCATGAATAAAAAGAAAAAGAAATATGTAAATTAAAAAATGATATTAAAAATGGAAGATTTTCAAATACATACAGTTTTGTACAGCTCATATTGTAATCATTTTAGACTTAGTAGTAATTTTTGTGTTGTACTCTATTTTATTCGCTTAAATAAATTAATTAAATTTGGAATATACACACACGTTTCACCTGATAAAATTAGGCTACCTTCATTTCTGGGCTTTTACAACACCACAGGCGTTACTAATGCGTAATATGAAATCAAGGGTACAGACCGTTTTTCGTTTTTTGTAGGCCGGTGTTATCATTAAAAACCATCCTAATACTTCCTAAATTATAACAATATATATTTGTAAATTATAACAATGGTCTTTCTTATGTATATTTTTTGGGTTACAGTCTAGCTCAATACTGTGTACCAACTATCTATAATATTATAAAGAGGATTTTTTTTTCATTTTTGTATGTTTGTGACGGATAAACTCAAAAACTAATGGACCGATTTCAAAAATTCCTTCACTATTCGAATGCTACGTTATGCTTAATTGATATGGAATATGTAAAAGTAGAAATCCCTACTAAAACTTCAAAAATTTAACCCATCAATCTAAACAAATACTTGGCGCTCGAAACAGGTTCTACAATTTTATGTGTGTTTGAATAGGTCCCGTGGTGGCTTAGATTCACAATTAGACCCGGTAGTATTCGCTGGAATCTGATTCTAGATTTTTATTTTTTCAAGGCAGGACAACGTCTGCCGAGACCGCTAGTATTAAATACAAAAATTAAAAATATAAAACAATTTTGCTCAGATTAAAATAAAATCAATTTTTCAGACTCAGTGCATCATACATTACTTCGAATGCAATGTACAATGTTTCTATGTCAAGTTTATTTACGTTATTACCCCACTGAGTATAGTTACACAATACATCATTACTAGTATGATTGCTGTACATCACGAAGATTTCACGAGCTTTTTACCCGTGTTTGTTTTGTAGATCTTTATTTTAATTAATTAGTGTCTGCAATTTGCTAAGTGCATGAGAAATTAACAAATCGTTGTGATATTAAATGATAAAATCTTCATTTAACTTTATTTATACAATAGTTTCATTGGATTTTTTGGGTTTCAGTTCTTAGTTCTCTTCTTTTTTTTATATACTTCAAGCTGTTTGTTGATTTATGCCCGGTTTCTGAGGTTACCAGTTATGAGTTCAATAACAATTGATTCTATAAAGTTGTGTAATAGATAAACTTAGGTTAACTGTTAACCTACAACTAGTACCAAAACTCGCCAATAAATGGATTTGTTTAAGAAGGAATATCAAATATTTATTTACATCAAACAAAAGATGTGGAATAGATGAACGCCTAATATTGGTCAGTTAAGTTGAACCTAGTTTAACTATCGTACGACGGTGTGTTCGGAAGCGCAATTTTGTAAGTTATTGAACTGATAGCGCTAACGAACAGATAAACTACAGTTAAAAGTACCTCAGAAATCGGGCACCAGTCAGTGTCAAATATTTATGGACATGTAAATTTAGTCGTCTAATAAATAGGCACGACAGCTAGATTCATATAAAGCCTGAATGTTGAATTATATCATTACACCGTCCAACAATAAAAAAGTAGTCTGTACTTTTGAACAGATGCGTCTATTTTTTATGTATTTTGTCAGTTTGGTTCATACACCCTCAAAATGTTGAGGGTGTATGGATATGGTGGGTGGACGGATGCAGGGTGATATGGTATTCTATTCAATGAAACTTGCTTTCGATTAGTATTTATATATTAAGTGGTTTCACAAGCCCTTTCTTATAATAGGTTGGGGAAAAGTCTTTTCGCATATAGTATGTATGAACTTGTAATAAGATCTCTTTGGCTATACCATTTGTATCTGGCTGGTTTTGGTATCATTAAAAAGTTTTAATTTTAAAAAGACTATTCCAAATTCAAATTAGGAAAATGTGTGATTTTCATTTGTTTTTCTTATTGTTAAAATGAGTGAGTCTAATGAAGAAATTCTATACATTTTAAAATTTTACTACAAAAAAGGTAAATATGCAACACAAGCCGCGAAAAAAATTTGTGATGTTTATGGACCTAATGCAGTATCTGTGAGAGTAGTGCAAATTTGGTTTAAGCGTTTTCAATTCGGAAATTTTGATATCAAAGATGCACGTCGCTCTGGTCGCACTGTTACGGACAAAATTGATGCTATTTTTGAAAAAGTGGAGCAAGATCGGCATATTAGTAGTTACGATGTAGCTGGAGAACTGGGAATTGACCACAAAACGGTTTTGGCGCATTTGAAAAAAGCTGGGTACACAAAAAGCTCGATATTTGGGTGCCTCATGAGCTCACTGAAAGAAACCTAATGAACCGTGTACTCATTTGTGATTCTTTATTACGACGTAATAAAACCGAACCATTTTTGAAGAAGCTGATAACTGATGATGAAAAGTGTATCACGTACGACAAGAATGTGCGAAAAAGATCGTGGTCAAAGGCAGATCAGGCTTCACAGACTGTGGCGAAACCCGGGTTAACTCGCAACAAGGTGATGCTGTGTGTATGGTGGGATTGGAAGGGCATTATTCATTATGAGCTTTTACCGCCAGGCAGGGCCATCGATTCTGAACTGTACTGCGAACAACTGATGAGATTAAAGCAAAAAGTTGAGAGAAATCGGCCGGAATTAATCAACAAAAGGGGTGTGGTTATTCACCATGATAACGTTAGACCTCACACATCTTTAGCCACTCAGCAAAAATTACGAGAGTTTGGCTGGGAGGTGTTAATGCATCCACCGTATAGTGCTGACCTTGTACCTACAGATTTTCACCTGTTTCAGTCTCTGCAGAATTCCTTAGGCAGTGTCAGGTTAACATCAGGAGAGGACTGGCAAAACCACGTGTCGCAGTTTTTTGATCAGAAGCCCCAAAAATTTTAAAGCATTGGGATCACGTCCCTACCTACAAGATGGCAAAAAGTTATCCAACAAAATGGCACCTACATACTTTAGTCAAATGTAAATAAACTTTATAAAAAAACCTTTTGAATTTTTATATAAAATGCGAAGAAACTTTTTCCCCAACCTTATATTACATTTATAGAGAAATATTAGACGTTGTTTATGTTAGACGTATGTAAGGCGAGTGACGTGTGTGATTTATAATAATATTATGTTGTAATGAAATGAGGTTCGATGGAATGAAAAAGTTGCGTTAATTGCAAACAGAGGGTCTGTATTTCGAAGCGCTGAATCCCAATCTGGGATCAGTTTCATCCAAACACCCTCAAAATTTTGAGGGTGTATGGATATGGTGGGTAGATTGATGGAGCGTGTATGTATCTCGATGTGTTGAATCCGAATCTAGGGTCAGTTTGGTCTATACACCCTCAACATTTTGAGGGTATAATACTGTTACAACTTAGGCTTCGACAAAGACAAATTCCACGTACAGGCTGTAAAAACACATTTTATTACCTGTCGGCATTTGAACTAATTGTAATCCTTTTATGATCGTCTTCTTTTGCTTACTTATTTATCGGCATACGTTTCTAGTATTGTGGAGAACAGCCTATTGTTATATTGTACTCGTTAACAGCCGCTTGCAGGCATCATTACCCAGGTGTTACGGATTAAGTACAAGCTGATTCTAGGAAATTGTGTCAACGGTACGATACGGGCACATTTGCATTTATGCAGAATAAAACGATTACCTGATTGAGAGAGTGGGGAGTTGAATGAGAACCACGATCAAGGCGTGACGTATGTACATTCTGGAATCTAATAGTGACGGACTTTGCGCGTTTTATTGAATTACGACCTTCTTCATTATGTTTGGATTTGTTATTTTCGGTTATATTTCTGTACCTGTACCTATGCTATACGTGTTTGTATAGTTCAAACAAACTCTATAATAATTCCAACGGCATTTTAATTCGAGTCCCGCTAACTCGTAACAATACATAAGAATGAATGGATCTAGTTAGAAGTACAAACCACTTTTTGTGTGAGATAGTGTTATTATTAAGGAAAATTTATTATCTAACTGGAAAACTTCTGTTCAAACAAAGGTAAGCACTTAACTCGCCAGTTCGCTAGTTTTCTAATAGGTAACTTAACTCATGCAAATGCAGATAAAGCTTAGGGGCTCAGTAAAATCAAAAATATGTGTTCTTTGATTGACGTCAAATAATGGCTGTATTATGTCAATTTGTAAAGGCACATAATAATATATTTTTTTACACTAACACGTAATATTATAGTAATCAAAATCTAACAATTATTATTAGTACAATATACACTTTTTTTGGAAGTGAGTAAGTAAAGTGAGTACTTATTAAGATTAAACAGCTAAAGGTATCAAAAAAAGATTAAGAGTTTATTATAAAAATGTATCACTTTTATTCATAGAATAAATAGAAATCTTGTCATTATTATGTCACTGATAACCATTATGACTAAGACAGTATTTTCTTACAAGTATAGTTATAATATTTTTAACAAAACCTTCCAACTATATACAGCTTCCAATAACTCACATCATAAAAAAATCTCATCGTTTTGTTAAAAACATTACAACACAACATTACAATGAATAAGACGAAGAGCAACATTTCTGTCATGTAAATTGTGTTTCGAACTTTTATTTAAAACCGACCAATCAGTTAAAATCTGTGTAAGCGATCCAATCCCAGCCTTGCATTCTGTGTGTGAGTGCAATGCAATCGCTATGAATGTTGCTCATCTTCCAATTTTTTTCAGGTGATAGGACTAAATACTGAATTTGGTGGATTTCTAGTACTTGTATGGCTGTCTGTATCCGGCTGACGCTTGTGCTCTGGCGTACTGTTGAGGAGCGGCGGCAGGTCCATTGCCGTATTTACCAGCGTGGTATTGACCTGGAAATTATAGAAGTTATACTTAAACTATTATTTAAATAAAAAAATGTTGAGACGTTGAGACTTAACGGCTAAGCACCACCTTCTGAAGCTACTCCAAAATACCTAGCTACATTTTTATTTTAAAAAAATTTTTTTTTTTGTAAATTTAACCCAATTAGATATGTAGATCAACAAGCCATGGCAGCTTAGTGTTTAATAAAGTTCATTAGTCACTAAGCCATTTAAAATGAAGAGGGTTCCAATCGTGGTCGGAAAACAGTGCATGCGTTATGTTACCTAATATGCATACTATTATAATCGTGATAACCGATTTGTAAAACCCGGCAATGTGACTAATGGCCAGTTCGTATCTCTCACCGACCGTTCATTTGCCTTACTATCAGTTACAATGTAACATAAGCTTCTTCTAATGTCAAAATTCAACCGATGGTAAGGCAAGTGATTGAATAGTGAGATATAGAAACCGGCCATTAGATAAGCATGGCGGGTGTTGTAAATGAAAAGGCCAGTAGTGGGACATGTAAGGTCTATATTAAAATATTATATATACATGTATACAAATATTTAAAAATGAAGTGTCTGTTTGTTATGTCAAAATAACAGTTTTTAACTAAATGCATATGAAAGTATATATAGTACTATCAAAAAATCAATTTTTGTCTGTCTGTTTGTTAAGGCTAATTTCTGAAACGGCTGGACCGATTTTGATAGGACTTTCACCGGAAGATGGCTGATGATAAAAGAGTGACCTAGGCTAGTTTTAAAATTAGGGTTCCGCAAAAAACGTCGCGAGTAACAGCTAGTTAACAATAAGAAATACCATCCGTATTGTATTTTCTGATGGCCTTTGTGGTTGAGCGGGATAAGCCTTTGATGGCTTACCTCACGGCAACGCAGAGGCTCCAGGTTCGATTCCTGGTATGGTAAATTTCGAAAACGAATTTACTCCGTCGTTTACTATGGTCTGGGTGTCTGGTAGGCGGCAGAGTAGTCCGTTGTAAATTACCCATAACACAAGCGTATCTTGCTTAATTTGGGAATATACAATATGTGTGTTTGTCTGCCGATTATTTTATTGGGGAAACTCTAATTACCAGTACGACTCGCACAAGGTCACTTGTTTAACAAAATATAACTCATTCATACGCGACATTTATAAAATTGCAACGTTTTGTCCCAATTACCGTGAGATCACATCTGTCATTAGCTAGTACTACAATCACAAAGCACTTGTGCTAGATTGACCTTTGGGTTATTTCACAATGACCTCTCACTCAAAATCCTCATCTTGGGAAACCAAGGACCAACTCACTTTTACACTTCTAAACATCGTTAACATATTAGCAATAGAGTTGATTTTTGAGTTACTAACACTTCAAATAACGTTGTATTAAATCCTATGAAGTCTACCAACTATATTTTGCGTTTATTTAGAACATTGTGCTATTGGAAATAAGGTGCGATTTATGTAATTTAATATATACGTTAATTTTGTTTATCATATAAGTGTTCTAAATCATTGCAGACTGTAAAGTCTTAATTCAAGTTGAAATAAAATAGCTTTTGGCACGATTTAACCCGTTCAGTGCGTTAAGAGATCTTAAGGAACTCTTACGGGTTTTTCATTCAAGCCCGAAATCGTGTGTTCATTGTAGACGTTTTACGTATATGTCTTACTTTCATTAAGCATAAATAAACAATAACAGCACACAAATGTCGCGCTGTTCGAGCCTCCCAATTGCTAGAAAAATGTACAGCATGCACCCACCCGCCATACTCCACAGCGGCTTAGCGGGTTTGACACATCGGCTACCTTGATGTGCAGATTTTATCACGATGTTTTCCCTCATCGTCAGCATATGGTAATTATAACAATATGCACATCTGATCAGAAAACTGCCCAAGAGGTGCGTGCTTTTAAGGCAAGGATTCGAACCCGCGTTTTTCAAATTTAAGACGCGAATGCGGTTAGCACTGATTATTTTTCATTAAGTGCGGTGCCCGAAATCATGTGTTTCGCTTTAGTGCAGGAAGTCATAACGTCTATATTCCTGTGAGGAGAATTTCAAGCGGTCTACTTAATTTGAATGCACCACAATAACACACACTTACACCGTAATATAGTCAACTTCTTAGTACAAAATCAAGTGACAGTGACAGTTATGATATTGACAATTCATAAAACAAAACAAAAGATCAGTTGCTATTATTAAAAATGACCACAAAATAAAGAAAAAAATAAACAATCAAATCATACGACATTTCTGTATGTAGTCAGAAATAAAAGTAAAACTATATTTTTTAAAACAGTTTTATGGGTTCGTTTCGATCTCATACGTACTTCAATTAATGTCGATTACGAGTTCTGTTCAATCTCAAACGTACTGCTTTAAAAAAAAATGAAAAGGGTAACGCAGTGAACGGGCTAAACGAACAATAAGTTAGTATTTGTATGGACAATTTGAAGGCAATCATAAGCTACTGTTCTGAAGAACAATAGATCAATCTGGTGAATGGAAGACATGTAAATTGGATGTAACTTGACCTATACAGACTATCAATCTTTGCGTAAGATTTCAATTAAGCAGGTGTTGTGTTATCTAATTTAAAAGTTCGACATTATTAACGCGCAATATTTAGGTTGTCAAATAAAATCAACTGAGCCATTTGTACTTATAGATAGATAGATAGATAAATAACACTTTATTATACACCAATACAAAAATGAACTTAAAAACTAAAATTATATCTAGTTGTGTACAAAGGGCGGTCTTATCGCTAAAAAGCGATCTCTTCCAGACAACCCCAGAAATGAATTGAGATCATAATGGCGATGGTGGTATACGTAACATATAGTATGAACTACTTGCATTTTAGTAATAAATACATAAATGATATATATATACATATATATATATATATATATATATATATATATATATGTATAGATATTTTATATATTACATAGATATATACTTAATATACATACCATACAAATACATATCTACATAATATATAAATATTTATAAATGAATTTAAATATCATATTCCAACGACAGGTAGTATTTTTTGATCATGGTTTTAAATATCGCTAGCGATTTTGCTTGTCTGATAGTAACAGGAAGCGTGTTCCAAAGCTGTATAGCCTTAACAGTAAACGAATTGTTGTAAAAAGTTGAGCTATGCGCAGGAGTGTTCAATTTAAGTTTAGTAGAAGGGCGTAAATTATCAGAGCAAGAAAGTACGTATACGTTGTATTTAAAATTATATGTTTATTATTTGTTTGCGTTTAGCACGGGTTGCCTGCCATATGTGAGGTAGAAGATGGGTACTGAAAATCAGCGCTGTGTCGGACTATGTTTCGGCACAGCCAAATGCCGACTGCCAACCACATTTCCAAATTGCGGCATACAGTTTCTGTATAATTTTATCTATATTTTGTTATGTTAATACTATTTTGTATCGTGTGTGTTCTTTCTCCTTTCATTTAAAAACCTTGCAAGTGACATCGCTTTTATCCGACTTGAAAAAAGGAGGAAATTCTCAATACGTCGTATAATTTTTTTCAATCTTTTTCCATTGGATTCAGTACAGCTTCACGATATTTTCATATAATCTAAAAGTGATAAATAAAAAAATTCTATCAATGAAGAAACCGACTTAAAGGGTGACTAAAAAGCAATTCGAAGTAACACATAAAGTGCTATATTTTGCATTTTTTTATGTTTTACTTGGCACCGACTTCAAGATATTGTAGAAAATATATATTGATAGCTTAGTGATTGTCGCAGTCGCGACCCAAAGTAAAAATCGCTGGTTCGTATCCTGACCGGTAAACGTGCACACTTAGACAGTCTTCTGACTTAACGTGCATATTGTTATAATTACCAAGTGCTAACGATAAAGGAAAACATCGTGACGAACCCTGCACAACGAGATTGCCGAAGTCAAATCTACCAATCCGCTTTACACAAGCGTGACCCGCATACCATTCTCCTAAAACGGGAGGCCCAATCCCAGCTGTGGGACCTTTGGCTACCATCACCTTTGGACATTTGTTACACGAAAGGTGCTACCAATGTGCTGCCGCTCTCTAAATAGACACTAGAACCTAGCCATTAATGCAATGTTGAACACAACTCAGTGTTGTTATGGTACACTCTAGACCAAGTGTCGTAGCCTTCCAAACGGTCAAATACCCTACCATCTGGCGGTGGGTTGTTTTATCGCCTCTTACGACCGGCCACCCAGCCGCAGGTAATTATATTCTTTCTCCGGTCCTTCACGCATAAACCTGAACCTTATGGGCTGTTGTTATAATAAAAATATTTTGTTTTAAAGATCTATCTCCACATGATCTATAATTCCCGAAAAACCGCCTATTGCGTAGCCAATATGCGGTTACGACCAAAAAGTTTGACGCGAACTAATACTATGCATCAGATCCAAGGCGAAATCTCTCGAGATTTATGACCATTTACGAAATACGCCAAACCAGTGTACTTCAAATGTAATTACTTTATATTGATGATGTGCTTATCAGAGATGAACGACAATTTATTACTCAAGTTTATTAACATTAGACTTGAGACACACCTTTTGCTTGTCCATGATAAATTAGACAAATTAATAACTTGAACTTATCTAGATCTTAATGACAGTTGATCCAAGACGTCCCTCACAAACACAAAGTGCGACTTGTACAAAATAATAACAATCAAGAAACTTTATGTTAGAATAACTTAACAATATGATTATTTTATACTCCGCGATAATAAGGAAAATATTAATAGCGACACACACAAAACAAATAATAAGATAACAAAATATGAAATATATACAAATAATTTTGGAAATGAGGTTGGCACTCGGCATTTCGCTGTGCCAAAACGTAGTCTGACACAGAGCTAATTTTCTATACCCACCTCCTAAATCACATACGTATCTTATGCGATTCGTGTAAATAAGAAAAATTAATTACAATAAATTATATTGGTATATATATTTATGATTATAATGGTATAGATTATAATAGTACTATTCTACTTGTGTACAAATGGCGGGCTTATCGCAAAAAAGCGATCTCTTCCAAACAACCCATAGCAGGAGCAAATTGTAATGGCATGTGTACTGATATTTATATGAGGCTTAATCTCAAATGACCATTTTAGAATTTTTCTCTATCTGATAGTGTATCTCGAATAGGCGAAACGGCTCAACAGATTTCAATAAAACTTTTCGAGATTAAACCAAGGCGTACATGCTACGGTCTACAGAACAAGTATACCTACCTTCGCAGGTACACAAGAACAACGGGTATAGAAAAAAACAATGCATAGTTACTTACCATCGTCGATGATACCAGCGGCTTCGTCAGCAGCGTTCTGTTCTAAAGCCTTCAAAATAGCTTCGGGAGTTGGAGGTGCGGTGGGGATATGAGCACCCTGAGCTTGGAAACCAGCCTGACCGGCGGCATAGCTGATGGCATACACTTGGCCATCGTCACCGGTGTATTGGAAACCACCTTGGGCTTCTATGCCATCAACCTGGAAAATGGAGGAGCGAGGATTACCTCAAAGTCATATGTATATTTATTTTAATACACGTAAAATGTGGGTAGTTTTGAATAATAGAGAATAAATCAATTTTATCACCGTGGCTAAGGGGTGTTGGTGCCAACATCTATGTTTGGCAGTGAAAGTTGGGTATGGCAGAAGAAGCATGAATGTAGGATAAACGTAGTTTAAATGAAAGCTTTGAGATATATATATGAGGTTAAGTTAAATAATATGATATGGAACAATTTGATAAAGGAATGTTGTGGATTGAGAGAAGTTGTACCGAATAACAAGAATTGAGAAAGGAACAATAAAGTGGTTTTGACGTGTAAAGAGAATAAATGAAAGGACACTGATAAAACAAGTGTAAAACAACAGTGTGGGTGTGTAGAATTGTTACCAGCAGACGGCGAAGTAATCAACGCGATCAAATCACAGATGTCTTAAGGAATGGCCAGGTAAAAAATATCTATAATAGTTGTGTATTTGTCCTACACGATTAAATCACCAGTCCTAAAGAATCAACATTTTTGCAGGATACGCAAATAAAGGTAGGATAGCTACTGAATTGATAATATAGAGAGGAAGAAGATAGAATTGTTATGAGCATGTAATGAGGAGAGATAAAAGTCACGCCTCAAAAATAACGTTTAACTGATTGATGGGTACAAATGTAAAGGTTGAGCAAACAAGAAATCGATGAATTGTGTGATCGACGGCATGATGATTTGTATTGTGTCAGAGGACGTATTCCCGAATAAAGGAGCGTATTAAACGCCGAAAAAGATGGGCAAAGGTGAAAAAATAAAAATATAATACGAATAAACAAATATACAAAATATTCTTCATGCTATATTAATATGTATTGGATATTGAAATTCATCCTTTAACACTTAACAAATCTAAATAATTAATGTAATTATAATACATTACACAATATTCAATTGCAGCGCATTTTGATCACATCTTGGTCAGTTGCGTCCTTTCTAAAGATCTTCGTATTGCCAAGCCCAAAGGGCAGATAGCACAGACCAAAAAGTTCAAGTCTATTATGCAAATTGTGATATATAAGATTTATGTGGGATTAAGCGTTATGATTGTGTACATACTCTTTAAAGAACAGGGATCATAAAGCGGCCCCTTTCGCAGACCGTATTGTGAATATAACAAGTATCCAAATAAAGTGGAGCTTTGTTTCATGTCTTATAGCTACCATTATATTTAGTTAGACACATGTCAATCTCACTAAGCTATTCTAAAAATAATTTATATATATACCGTCACGCCTGTTTCCCATTGGTGTAGAGATAGGCAGAGACGATGGATTTCCACCTGCTACGATTCTGACGAACACTTTTCGCTTCATCAACTTTCATCTCTTCATACATACACGCTTATCTAAAGTGCTTTTCACATGACCTTTCTTCAAAATACCTTCAATTTGATCACTGTGAGTACGTGACGGTCGACCGGCACCAACTTTACCACTAATTTATTTAATAATTAATGTAACTAACTAGTAATCTACTAACTAATTAGTAATCTAGATCTATCTATACTACATATACTAGATTTGTGGGAGGAAGAAATTTGTAAATCTGCTGCCAATTTGCTACAGTCGAATGTGTTTCTAATGTATATGAATGTAAGCATATTGGCCAATAAATTAAAAAAAAATTACAGGCCACGCGTCATGGTCACCCGCGAACCTAATTATCGTTAATAATATAGATACCTCACGACCCTGCTCCTCAGCTTTGATACCATTTTCGGTCTCATAGTTGTATCTGAAGGAATCCTCCTTGACATCTGAATCCAGGGCAATTATTCTGGCGTTCCTCTCGTAAGCAGCTTGAGGACGGCTGGACTGTTCTGGGTATCCTGGGGCTACACCAGCGGCTGCGACGCCAAGGAGTGCGGAGATCAGGAGCTGAACATAAAAGTCGTTACAGGTCTATATGATTTTCATATTGAAGAAATCATTATAAAAAAAGGAGACGGGGACTTTTGGGCCAAAGAAACGTAATGAGTTGAGATATGGCTTAAATAGAGCGTTATATTTTTCTATTGCAAAATGGAAAACACCAGCCCTAAATTATACCTGGAAGATAAGAAATTAAAAAGATAAGGTTACAAATAAAATAAGTTTTCAATTACCATGATCGATTTATGTGAATGAATTTCAACTATTAATAATATGGAAATACACCACACGATTAATTCATTCAAAATAACTATATGTATGTTTTTGCACGCTTTTTTGAAGAGTAATCGATGGATAGCGTTTCATTTTAATAGAAGGATATTTTTTAGAGATGCCAAGAATATTCGACGTCTCTCGGTATTCGGCCACTTTTTAACTATTCGGTATTCGGCCGAGTACTGTATAGTAAACAATTGCTAAGACTTACAACACTAAATTTAGTGATATTTACTTGTTTCGTTACTCTAAGTCTGTATTCAAAAGTTCAATACTCAAATCAATTATTGAAACAGATACTACATCAAATAAAAAATAAAAATATATGTAAATGATATGGTTAATTAATAGATAATTTTTATATTTAAATGTTATTGTATTTTTATATGCATCTATCAATGTATTTTATTTCGATATCTCTATATGCATATGTATCTGTTATTATGTATGTATGTATATGTGTACGTATATATTTCTTTGACTTATTAACTTATCTATATATTTATTGTATTTTTACAAAAATTTGTTCGTAATTTAACTTTATAGAAAAATCTGTTATTAGCCCTACATTTTAAGTACTTTTTTGTTTGTTTGTATTACTGTAATATGCGCCGTTGGTTTTTTTCAATAAATAAATAAGGTATTCGGCAAAGTTGAATAGTCATGGCATTTCTCTTTAAAACGTAGCTTAACTAGCAAATAATTTGTGATAGAAATATATATATTTTTAAGTAATATTTATGATTTTTTTCTTTCACGATTTCGTATTCGGTATCAGCCCGAATACTACACAATGTTTGATCGTATACCGAATAGAAGCCAAATGTTCGTGGCATCTCTAATATTTTCTATTCCAAAGCTCCTAAGAAATCGGAAAATTTCGACATCAAAAAGGAAAAAATCCCTGACGACTACTTATAGTTCGAATAACCAGAATCCGAAAATACATTTTTTTTTAAATCTATCTGTCTGTTGGAGCATGACTTGAAAACTACTGAACAGATTTAGCTAAGGGGAAGCTGACGCGTTGCCATGCTCTAGGATGGGCTAGGTGGAAGGAGTAAGTGCGCCATCGGATATCTCACTCATGGTACGAAACAGAGTAAGCTCAAGGCTAATTGTTTCACACCGATATTCTGTAAGAGCATGGTATCACTCCAGCTGAGTCGGCCTTAACAGCTGTAACCAAGATAATTCCAGCATGGCTCTACTACGATCACAATTTCAAACACTAACCGTGAAACTTGTTTCACTTGGGAAATATGTGACTAATGTAATTACTGCCAGTCTGAGAATCAATAAAAAATTGGCTAAGTGCTTAACAGTCCAACCCATGAAGGGTTCCGTAGACGTGGCAAAATCTACTGTTTTTAACCGAGTTCAAAAAAAGAGGAGGTTCTCAATTCGTTGTGTAATTTTTTAATGTATGTAATAACTTTTGACGATCTTTTTGCATTAGATTCAGCACAGCTTCAATATAGTTTTGTGTAAATTTCATTATTATTAGATACCATATACGTAACTTAAAAGTGAAAAATAAAATTTTCTAGCAAAAAGTAAATGTTTTCTACAAAACTTTTAAGTCGGTGTCAAGCAAAACATAAAAAACAAAACAAAATTGCAAAATGCACCGACTTCAAGATGTTGTAGTATATATTTATTTGTGCTTCTTAGTTATTCTTGAAGTCGGTTTCTTTTTGTTAGAAAACTTTAACCCTCATTTGCTAACAGAATCTATAAAATAAGCGAGCAAAGCTTAACTCACTGAAACGCTTAAGCTCCGGGATCGATTATTGTCATGGTGAATTTCTAAACGAACCCTGTTATTTACTGTAGTCTGGGTGTCTGAGATCGGCCCAGCGTGGTCCGTTGTATATTACTCATAAGACAAGCCTAACTTGTTTAGTTTGCGAATATACAATATTCGTGTTCCTCTACCGATTATAAAAAGAGAAAACTTTTTTAAATTCTGTCTTTAACCTAAATTATTGAGGAACCCCATTAATATGTTAAATTATACAAAATGGGTAAATCGTACTTGAAACAATGATTTAATATAATTTCCTAGTTTAATATTTTTCTCATAACTTCCATTCAAACTGGAGTTAATTGCGGTAGACATTAGCAATACATGGCAATACTGAGTTAT
Organism: Dendrolimus houi; assembly: GCA_039645545.1. Classification (NCBI taxonomy): domain Eukaryota; kingdom Metazoa; phylum Arthropoda; class Insecta; order Lepidoptera; family Lasiocampidae; genus Dendrolimus; species Dendrolimus houi. Next base: position 18,253,008 of record CM077134.1, on the reverse strand, counting down.
GCGGCGGAATTGCGAAAAAATGTTTTTTTCACTGCGCCGAATGTGTCAACTCATACATACGGCTTGTAACCAAAACTGCAAAAAATTTGTATGCCTGTTAAAGCGAAACATGTAACTTGAGACTTAGCATAACATCGGCAAAAATGTGCATGTTTCAAACAAATAAATTACTTTGAGTTTGACTACCAAGGAGAAAAGCGATAATGTACGCTTCAGGCAAAAAATGATTTTTTAATTTGAATTCAGCGAAGTATCTACAGCGTTTGAACTCTACTATCATTTAAAGTCTATTTCAAACAGATCACGTAAATATAGAAATAAACACTGTGATTCTAACCGATGTTTCGATCAGTTAAAAATTTGCAGTGGAATAAATTATAACCTAACTGATTGCAAAGGTGAAACAATTCAAATGTTTTGTTCATGCAACTGTCATTTTTAATTTTCCCATGTTGTATTTTATTTTATGAATACATTTTATCTGGTGATTGAAAGGCCCTAAGTAAAAAAATATCTAAAAAGTATCTATCTATCATTTAAGAGCTATGCTCTTGTCGGTGGAGCATCCTCCAATCTTGTTAAGGCTGAGTTTCAGGCTACTAAAGGGGTCCACAAGTGGCTGATAATGGAACGACCATTAGATATGGTGGTCAGCTGTGAATAGATTGAATAAGCAGTACCCGATCAAGCAACGGCAAAATCTACAGGTTGTAGTGGGCAGTTCGGTGGAACGAGCTATCATACAAAAACTACAAAAGCCCCATGACGATTTTGTGACGTGATGAAATATAAAAAAATAGAAATAAGACAGAAAGCTGAAGAGAAGGGCTCTAGAAATGCTTCTCTTCAATTATTAACGGGCGAAATAGCGTTTGTTAAACTACGGTGTGGAAGACAAGTTGGGAAACCACTGCACAAATACATCTCTAAAATGGAGCAATATGGAAGTAAATAGGTATATTTTTATATCATTTAAACCAATATTTATTTCGTAGAAAAGTTTATGATAATGCTACAAATTACGTTTAATGGATGTGTCAGTCGTACCCTCCTATTTGAAATAGACTTTGCTACATTTTAGTATAATAATAATAACAGCCCACAAATGTCCCACTACAAGGCTCGGGCCTCTTATTTATAGGGTAACAGACAGCATATCTGTCCCGCTTGTCCAAGACGGATAGGCGGGTTCGACACATCGGTCATCTCGATGTGTCACGATTATTCCCTTACATTACCGTAGCACGTGGTAATTGTAACAATACGCTGACTTGGGGGACTGACTTCAAAATATTCAGTGGAGAATATTAAATCAACCCTGGCTTGGTAGCGCTGTACTGACGTCAAATCAATTTACACGATACTAGTATGAAATAAATATTCAGTCGGGAATATTAAATCAACCCTGGCTTGGTAGCGCTGTACTGACGTCAAATCAATTTACACGATACTAGTATGAAATAAATATTCAGTCGGGAATATTAAATCAACCCTGGCTTGGTAGCGCTGTACTGACGTCAAATCAATTTACACGATACTAGTATGAAATAAATATTCAGTCGGGAATATTAAATCAACCCTGGCTTGGTAGCGCTGTACTGACGTCAAATCAATTTACACGATACTAGTATGAAATAAATATTCAGTCGGGAATATTAAATCAACCCTGGCTTGGTAGCGCTGTACTGACGTCAAATCAATTTACACGATACTAGTATGAAATAAATATTCAGTCGGGAATATTAAATCAACCCTGGCTTGGTAGCGCTGTACTGACGTCAAATCAATTTACACGATACTAGTATGAAATAAATATTCAGTCGGGAATATTAAATCAACCCTGGCTTGGTAGCGCTGTACTGACGTCAAATCAATTTACACGATACTAGTATGAAATAAATATTCAGTCGGGAATATTAAATCAACCCTGGCTTGGTAGCGCTGTACTGACGTCAAATCAATTTACACGATACTAGTATGAAATAAATATTCAGTCGGGAATATTAAATCAACCCTGGCTTGGTAGCGCTGTACTGACGTCAAATCAATTTACACGATACTAGTATGAAATAAATATTCAGTCGGGAATATTAAATCAACCCTGGCTTGGTAGCGCTGTACTGACGTCAAATCAATTTACACGATACCAGTATGAAGTCAGCATTTCCTTCGAATGTTAGTTACTGGATCGATGTAAATCAGGCCATAAAACTGCCTAAATGGTGCATGCGTTCCGACCACGATTAGAATCCGTGCCACTTGAGTTTGCAACGCAAGTGCACTAATCACTAAGCTGCCACAGCTTGTTGTCACATTTTGGTGTGTTCAGTTTATACCCTTTCCAAGCATTTATTTTACTTATGACAGCTCGATGACGGATCGATTAGTAATGTCCTAATGCGTTATCGATTTGTTATAAAGATCGGCTTCATTTATATTATTATTATATTAAACTAGTTGCCCAGCGAATTTTGTACCGCCATATTTTCTGAATTCTTAAAAGATTTTGTTTCATGGCACAAAAACAAAATCACCAAAATCGGTCCAGGTGATTAGGAGGATTCTAGAACCCGATATCAGCGCCAACTACCGGTTCCAATTATGAATTTAAACCATCCAGGGACCCATTCAAACACATAAAACAAATATCATCAAAATCGGTAAAGTCGTTCTCAAGTTATGCTCGTACATACATTTCTACGATTCATTTTTATATATAAGAGATAAGTTTTAATCAATTAATTCAATCAATCAACTTATCTAAATATTTTTGCTATAAATACTATATCGTGTAATAAATATACCCACATTTCAATGAACACATTTTATATATATTTAATAAGCTATTTGTCTAATAAAGTAAAAAAAAATGATAAAGTAGAACACTTCTTATTTTCAAATCAATTACTTTTGATATTTACGTGTAGTGTCGATGGTTTAATAATAGTCTGTGCATTACATGACTCACAGAACATCACTATCGCTTCACCCTTAAAGTACAATTATGTAATTTGTTTCATCTGGGTTTTACTGTCAAAAAATATGTAAATTGATAGATGAGTAAACGTCAAAAGTCAAATAAACGTTGTTGGATTATTTAATTTTAGGAAAGTTTACAGACTAATACGTATCAGTCATAGTAAAAAAATGAAGTATATAAAAAAATGCTAATAACAAGCCTGCACCTATTGGAGGTTATTAAAGTATCATGAACACTTTATATATTACATTAAATTAGAGATTCAGACTCTTCTTATTACACCACCCTTATGTAGAGAAAGATAAAGAAAACCCGGATAAGAAGAACGATGCCAAGAAACGAACATTTTTACAAAAAGAATAAACTAATTAATCGATTTTAATTACCTTTACTTTTTTGAAATTTTTAATAAATTACCAAAATATCCTTCAAGGTAACACGTTATAAATATCCATGAGCGAAGGTAACCACTATCCATCAGGCAGATTTCCTAATCACCAGCAATAAAAAATCACTTTCACGAACCCAAAAACATGGGATTTCTATGTTATGATTATAGTATAGAACAAACGAAACGATTTTGAAAATATCTTCACTTTGAGACGACTTCCAATACAAAAACTTCTATCTGGCTACACTATAAAACATGATAATTACAAATGTCAATAAATATCAACAGACAAACACACATGCAAGTTACGCTTGTGTTATGGGTAATATACAAGGAACCACTCTGGGAGCGATCCTATATCATAATAATGTATATATACCTATAAAATGATATGACGATATAATCTGATAAAGACAATATATATAAAAATCCGCTCACCAGTTTCATGATGTATGTGTGTTCGTAGGTCGAAGGTGAATCTTCAAGTGCGTTACTGACAAACGCCAGCCCCTATATATACATCGGCTGTAATGTGTTACAAAATTCATCTAACATACTGTACTTACTTTTGCCAGTAAATATTGTTTGTTAATACTTTTTTTGACTAGGATACACTTTGTAAAGTTTGTATTGTAACTTTTACAAAGTTTACACATTATATAAGGTTATAGATGTATATCTATTTATTGTACGAAGGCTGTCTTATCGCTAAAAAGCGATATCTTCCAGACAACCTGTGGCAGTGTAGTATAGCATAATTATTGTACAATTACTTACATTTTTAATAATAAATATGTGACTATATTATATGTATTAATATACATACAGGTTATGTATTTATAAGATGGAAGAATACAATGTAATAGTTCTTAACACTTGTAATGGATTTATAATTTTTTTAACGATATATACCAATCTCGATGGTGCTTCTTCGCGTACTGCCATTCGAAGCAATCTTGAAATTATTCACAAAATATTTTTGGAAACTGCGATAATATCTCAGATACACTGCGGTCAATTTTGTTTGGCAGTCAAAGCATTAGCCCGTCTAATTCACTGGAACATACAGGTTCCCAGTTCGATGTTCAGCAGGGTAAATTTCGTGAACGAATTTTCTGTTATTTACCCTGGTCTGGATGTCTGAGACGACCACCAAATTTGTCCGTTATATTAATATAACACAACGTAACTTGCTTCGGAATATTGTGTGTATTTTATTATCTATCTATCTATATATATATATATATATATATATATATATATATATATATATATATATATATAATTCTTCTGTACGTGTGTTGACAGTGAACTCCTCCTAAACGGCTGGACTGATTTTGTTGATATTTGTTTTGTGTGTATGAATGGGTCCCCGGATGGTTTAAATTCACAAATGGAACCGGTAGGCGGCGCTGAGATCGGGTTCTAGAAATCTCCTAATCATCTGGACCGATTTTGGTGATTTTGTTTTTATGTCATGAAACAAAGTCTTTTAGGAATTCATAAAATATGGCGTTACGAAGTTCGCCGGGTCAACTAGTTCATTATAAATAATATTTATTTATTTATCCGTGTAGGAATGGAGAAATAATAATAATTCCTGCGGCCTATCCTGCCTGTACCTGCAAGAAAATTATTCCTGTAAGAGTATTTCCATACTGTAGATGAATTCCTTAAAAAATAATAAAGCCATACTGACATGTTCCTGAATTAGACTATTAATTTAAATTTAAATATTGTATTTAAGTTATTTTGTATACCACTTGTGGTAGAATGTACTGTGATTCCACAATTGTTTAACATCTTAATAACATTCTTGCAAATAAAGATATTGATTGATTGGACGTAAGCTGCAACAAAATAACCCACAGCCAGGTGGTAGGGTATTTGCCCATCTCGATGGCTACCATGCCTGGTCTAGAGTATGCCGCCATAACAATCTTGAATTGTGTTCCGGTATTAGTAGCCAGGTTCCAGTCCACCCTGCGAGGCCAGTAGTACCTTCGGTATTGTAACATGACCTTCCAGTTTAAGCCTTCAGGCTTAAGGTAGACAATAACAGTCCATAATTATCCCTCTCTGGGCTCGGGATTCCAAATTTTTAGGGTATCTGGCAGTAAGTATACCCGCCATGCTTATCCAAAGCGGCTTGGTGGGTTTGACACATTGGTAAGGTTAGATTAGGTTCATCATGAATAATAGCTCTTAGGGCCAGCTCGTTCGGTGTGATACAACGCACTCACAGAATCGAGTTTTGTGCGTTGAATGAGAGTTCAATGATGACCCACTTCCTCTTGCCCTTATTGCATTTCTCTATCCCATCCCATCTATCCAATTTTCCCTGCGTTGAATCCTCTATGCAACTCTCCTTCTTTTTAATGCAGGGAAATCTGAGCGAGAACCATAAGACGCGCAAGGGGCAAAGTCGCAGCCCGAGTGTGGGATTCACTGGGTCGGGGTGGCTAGAACTAGAAGTGCTATTTCCAAACCACCATTAGGGATACCCAATAAATCCCCCCGGTGTTCCGTCCTTCGCCTTATGCCAGGGCTACAGGTATATGGTCTAGCCCCTTCGCTAGCCCTGGCAAGTCGTGGCACATCGCCTTAATCCATTGCCCGAGGATTTCTTTTTATCCCCCAGCATCTTCAAACTCTTTATGCGTGGGGCGGTTTGCAACGCGCCCCACGGGAGGAGAGGTGAGTACGCGAGGAACACGGCGCGCTCTTTTCTCAACGGCATAACGGCGGGTGAGAACCCTTTCCCCAGGAACCCGCGCCGCCCGCTTACGGCGAATGAAGAGCCAAACTGGCCCTCCGGTGCCGATGCGTCCCCTCTGGCGGGGGGGCAGCAAAGGCGTACGCTCACGATCCCGCTCCGCCTCCTCCTTTGCAAGTATGACGAGGAGAATGAGGAGACGGCGTCACATCTAGTAAGTATCCCATCCCTCTTATCCCAATCTAAAGGCTGGCAACGCGTTGGTTTCGCCCCTTGATGGTGTTTCAAACGTCTACAGACGACGACCTATGTTACATTACGCGACGTTAACCACATTCCATCAAATGGGCCATCTGCTTGTTTGCCAGCTTCAGAATAAAAAAAATCGACAGTATGTGGTAATTATGGCAATATGCACATCAGAACAGAAAATTTCCTAATAGGTCCATGCTAAGCTAGAATTCGAACTCGTGTCATTTAAGTTTTTTTAAGCATAGATTAATATGGTTATTATCAACGCTGCTGCATCAGCTAAAGTCCTTAAGTGGCGCAAATATAAAATCTGACAAAGGTATATCCTTTCGGAGTTGAAACAAATGCTGAGGGGAAAAATGTTCCCTGGCAATGGATGAAGCCAATGGGCCACCGCGTGCCAGGGCCAGCGGAGGGGCTAAACCATATACCCGTGGCTGTGGCATTAAGAGCGAAGAAGGAAGAAGGGTTGTAGTGGACATATCTAACTGTGGCGTGGCTACTGCATCTTTAGATTTGGCTAGAGGCGTTAGTGCCACCCCGACCTGGCGAATGCTACGCACCGGTGGTGATTTTCCCCGTATGCGCGGCTGATAGCCGTCAACCAGGTTTCCCCTCGTAAAAAGAAAAAGTCAGTGCGATTCATCGGTATATAATTGCTTCCTAGCAATTTTCAAGACAGTCTTTTATGCTAGGAAACTGGTCGATGATTCACAAAGCAGATCAGAATTGCCATCCAGTGTGGCAATTTTGATATAGCCAGCCTTTAGGGCACTCTTTTCTTTGATAATGATTAGATACGATGAATTAGATCATTACCCGCTAACTGTTGGCGTCCTAACTGCTGAGACATGAACTTTTTAGCTAACTCTCATGTCAAGTGTACCACTGTTGTGAAATGGTGAAATCCAGAATTTTGCTACTGGCTATCTTTAGTGTGAAATATAATGAAGAATTCATATAAAAAGTTTTTTATTGTTTACCACATTTTACGAAAAAAGTTTGGCGTTCCAGAGGTCTCTATCAAATATGTGTATAGTCTGTTATTGACCTACTTTTAAGGTCTTATTCATAGAGAGTTAAAGTAAGTTTGAACGCTTCTTTAAGTACTAAAGAAGCCTTCAAACTTACTTAGTCTATGAATAAGACTCTTAATATTTACTTTAAGATAATTCGTTTTAATTTTCATTAAAACTAATAGAGCTATTAAAATTTCGTTTGCATTATCATGGCGACGTATTTATTAGTGAACTAGCTCTGCTCGCGACTTAGAACGCGTGGTTTATTTTTATTTTTGCGGAACCCTAACAAAAATAGTCTAAGTTACTCTTTTTAACATCAGCTGCCAGTGAAAGTCCCACCAAAATAGGTCCAGCCGTTTCAGGGATTAGCCTGTACCAGACACACAGACAAAAAATCTAAAAATTGCATTTTCGGAATCTCCTGGTCCGAATTGACATTACAAACAGAAACTTCAATTTTATTTCTCTATATAGATGTAATTTATTTTAAGGTTTTATTTGTAAATACGTTTAGTATATAAATTAAATTGTATTTTATCAATATTCTAAAATACATATCAGGCTCTCTGATAATTAAACGTTGAGCTTAGTTGAAATTAAATTAATTTGAATTAATTAAAAATATATAATATATTTGTAAAGTATGAAATATTATTTGTTAACTATAGTATCGAAGCATGAAAATAAAATTAGTATGTTTGTGGACTAATTAGTAACTATTATGTTGAAGGTAGTAATAAAAGTGCATTTGCAATATTTCTTCAGTAATAAGTCTGAGAAATCTCCAAAAGTATGACTCAATCAATGCAATACAAACGCGTTTGTATTAACAGTATTTTTTTTCCTCTTTTAATTTGTCTTCGCACGGTAAATTCGTTTAGCTAAGGTCATTTGATTCAAGAGGAATTAAAATTTTGTAAGTTTTAAATGTATCACTTACTGTTTAAATTTTTTGTTGTTGTGCTGATTTTTAAATAATACTGCTTCCAACCAAAATTAAATACTAATATACCTTTTGTAATAGATTTCAAATTTATAGATGATCCAGAGTTCTGTTGAAAAGATGATATGAAAAAACTAAGTTACAAATATTACTGTTAATCTTATCTGAACCCTACATATGGGTATGGAAATGTATACTTACACGCAAATATAAAATATATATTTTATTTATATATTTATTGTAGTATAGGTTCGCGTTTGTTCACGATCTCGCCCTATGTGGAGCGAAGATGTGGTCTAGAGTGGAGCACGTTTACCTAGAAGGTACCTAGTCACATGGGACTTGAAGACACCTGTATTAATCCACAACATTTTCAAAGAGACCTTTGAAACCGTTTCAGAGTCTGAAACAAACTTTGAGACAGACAAACATAAATTCATAATTTACGATTAAGTATCCAATAAATAGCGGTTTTCACTTATTTGCCCTTTATTTTGAATTTGCAGACAGGTACTTAAGTTTTATAGATATACTAGCTGTGCCCGCGACGTCGTCCCCGTGAAATTTGTTTTCAAAACGCCCCGATTTTTAAATATTTTTTAATGGTGCTCCGCTCCTATTAGTCTTAGCGTAATGATAGCCTATAGCCTTCCTCAATAAATGGGCTACCTAACACTGAAAGAATTTTTAAAATCAGACCAGTAGTTCCTGAGATTAGCGCGTTCAAGCAAACAAACAAACTCTTCAGCTTCATACATTAGTATAAGATTGAGACCAATTTAATCATTATAATACAACAATAACAACACCTAAAGCAACTAAGTATCTGTATACCAAATGAAGATAATTAAAACACACAATCATTTCAACAAACACATATATATTTTGTATGGATTGAAATTTTTCATTTCCATAATTATCATTTTTAATTTTTTACCTTAAAGAAAACCCATTAAACTTTTAGGTAAGTAAGTTATTGAAGGTAAGTATGTTACCTTCAATAACTTTAGATTTGTATTCTTTATGCGTACAATATTCTAAAACTGATGCAATAAAGATTACACATAAAGAATGTCCAGGCATCCTCAACTACCATCTCAGTCCTTGATCTTTGTTTGACTTTTACAAAGTCAAGGAAACTAGAACCCTTTACGTTGTCATGAAGACACAGTGTTTAACAGTAGGTAAGCTACCTACAGTAGGAAACAGTATTAATATAAATATATATATATATATATATATATATATATATATATATATAAAAATAAATAAAGTCTTTATCTTACAAAACGTCAAATTATGAAAGTTAAGTTCTCTATCGTTAAAATTAAAATTAATATATTTTATCTTTTAAATGAACTAAGAAACTTTCTTGTAAGTTTCTTAAAATTATCTTTACTTTATAAGACGCATTCTACCTTGTTTCTAAATATACTCAAATAATTAAACTTAAACATATTATAATTAAATTTGTCTTATAACATTTTTATGGTGGACTACATTTAAAAATACTAGTTCCTTTTCTGTACATACATCTGATCAAATGTTTCATAGCGATAATAAAAAAATTGTGACTTTGCATGCAAAAATAATATTAAGGATTTAATTAATCCCTTATAGTAACAAATATTACTCTAAATAGTCTCTGAATCCTGCATTTCTAGAAGGTGCCACACGTCATCTCTCCGTGCAGGAACGGAAAAAGAATACCAATTCCTGCGGCCGAGCGGCCTGTCGTAAGAGGCGACAAAACAACGCACAGCCAGGTGGTCATAACAACCTTAAGTTGTGTTCCGGCATCAGTTGCCAGGTTCCAGTTTGTCCTTCAAGGGCGGCAGCACATTAGTAGTGCCTCTGGTATTACTAATAAGCAGACAGGCCCTACTAGAGAGGGCCCTTTGGGGCATAGGGGTTCTCACTCACCCGCACATGCCGTCGAGATGAGACCGCGAGTGTTCCACGCGCGCTCATTTCTCCTCCCGTGGAGCGCGTTACAGACCGCCCCACGCTCGGACTAGACATGGACGACGCCGGGGGTTTAATCCCCCGGCAATGGAAGAGGCCTTGTGAGGTATCCCTAACTGGGAAGTGGCAATAGCGTGGCACCAGTTTCGTCTGGGCGCGCTAGTGCCACCCCCGATCTGGCGAATTCCACACACGGGTCGCGAATTATCCCCCCAGGCTTCTGTGCCTGTCGCGGCTTAGTGCTCAAACGGATTTCCCTTGGCCAAAAAAAAAGAGGCCACCTGCCCGCAAAAAATTGATTGGTTTGATATTGATAAAAATATTGATTGGTTTGTTAAAAATGCTTTAAATAATAAAATTTTAATAAGCTGCAGAAACCAAACATGTGGCGCAATTTATTCTCGTGTAAAATTTAGGACCTTTTCAAAATTAAGTTTTAATAGGTTATTTTATATATTATTCCTAGTATTCTTGCTCTATTATTTACATCATCTTAAATTGCAATGGAGATTTTTAAAAAGTTTCGTTGACTACAATCTTAAAAAAAAACGGAATAATTAAAATCAATGATTACACATGCATGACAACCTCCACAGGATGAGACCAGAAATACATACAGGTAACAATCAAGGCCTCAAAAGTCCTACACGTTTGCCCACTGTCATTCCCACACTATGACGCTTCTGGCAGGTGCTTATAAAGTTATGTGACCTTTTACAAGTCGAAAGTATTGACACGGGGAATGCAATGAATCATCTTTTGTTTCCTGCCAAGGCAAGTACTCGATTGAGTCTCCATTTTATACATTCGGTACATACCTATATAATATATATTTTAAAAATATTATATAGGAAACCATATATTAAAATCTATTTCAAATATAACGGGGTGGTTGATAAATCCATAAATCGTAATTTGTAGCGTTATCGTAAACTTTCCTGCGAACTAATATTTATTTTAATTATATAAAATACCAGACGTTTCCTGGCAAACACTGGATGGTGTAGCTCTATTTTGCTTACATAAATGCTTAGGTTTCAGGATTATATATATATTTATATATGTATGTGTGTGTGTGTATATTACATATATAATATCACGTCTGTTTCCCATGGAGATCGGCAGAGACTATGGATCTCCACTTGGGACGATCCTAACAAACAACATGCGCTTTATCTACTTTCATTAACCTCTTCGTACATGCACGTTTATTTGAGATGCTTTTTACCTGAGCTCTCTTTAACACTTCTGATATTTGGTCATGGTGTGTTCGTCTGGCTCTACCGGCAACAACTCTACCATTTAGAATACTGTCATACACCTGTTTTTGATTCCAATTTTATCTATTCTCTCTACATGTCCAACCCACTTTAACATTCCTTTTTCAACTCTTGTTATTACATCTTCTTTCAATCCACAACGTTCTCTTATCACACTATTCCTTATCATATCAATCAAGCTAACCGCACATATACTACTCAAAACTCTCATTTCAACTGCGTTTATCCTACTTTCATGCTTCTTCTGCCATACCCAACTGTCACTGCCATACATCAGGGTTGGCACCAACACCGCTTTATTGACAGCCAAGCGTACCTTTACAGACACTTTCTGGTTCTTCATAAAAGAGTCTAGCGCTGCATTTATTCATTTCCATGCATATATATGAAATGAAAATGAAATTTAAGAAATGCACACGCAAATAATTGAATTGGAAACCCGAGCGTGTGGTAACCAGGATTATATTAAGATAAGGAAACGATATATAACTATTTACGACTATAAACGTGGTAAGTGCATCCACTATAAAACTTCTTATATAAGGAATCTGGTTGAATTTGTATTATAATATACCGTTTAAATATGGTTGACTAGCTGTGCCCGCGGTTTCACCCGCGTGGTGATAGAAAATCTTTATATTTTGGATAATTCACACTATATTCGTACCTTTATAAATTATAGCCTATGTGTTATTCTGATGTGTAAGCTATGTTATTGTAAAGTTTCATCAACATCAACATCATTCAGTAGTTTTTACGTGAAAGAGTAATAAACATACATAGGTACATCCATATATTCTTACAAGCTTTCGCGTTTATAATATTTGTTATAGGATATTCTATGGGCGCGTTCCTTTAGTATCTTACAACGCCCAAAATGCTACGTCTGCCGTTCCAAATGGCTACCACGGTCATTATGGTCGTGGTGAAAACGTCACTAATGACGTCATTATTTTCGACCACACAGCGCTCACAACGACCCATGTTAAGAGAGCTGGGTCGAAGTGGGCGTTGACCACAGAGCATTAATTCTCTCTATCCATTGGTATTGAAAAAGGCGCGATTTTCAAATCAACCAATGACATTTGTGTATTTCGTCTTTAATGACACCGGCGCTCTATAATCCGTTCCACTAGAGTTTATGATTGTAACGCCCGCAAGCAAGTGGAACGCGAAAAATCGCGGTCGTGAATGTGGTCGTTGTGAGTCTCATGTGGAACGTAACATATGTCAAACTCTGTTTATTGTCGGGTGAAAATTATTGTGTAAAATACACGTCTGCATTCTCCGTTATTGTGTTTATTGCGTTTATACTATTGAAATAACACAGAAAACCACGATATTTCTAGTTACAAATCATTATATCTCAAGAACAACCACAACAGACGGAATCTACTTGAGCAAAAGTGTGAAATGAAGTGAATCATTCTTTCAAAACTTGTGTGTGTAAACTTAAATAACTTAAATAAATATATTTTACACTAGCGGCCCGGCGCGGTTTCACCCGCGCTCTGCCCCGCTCCTGTGGTATATAGCGATGACGCATATATAACATGAGTTATATAGCCTAGGACAATCCCTGTTAACGTAGCTTTCCAACAGTAAAAGAATTTTTAAAATCGACTTAGTAGTTCCAGAGATTACCCCCTACAACGTCACAAACTCACAAACTTTACCTCTTTATAATTGTAAAAAGTATTTTAAACTATTATTCTGTTTTAATACTTTCAATAATAATTTTAGTTATATTAAACCAAAAACACAAGGTCTTAAAAAAAATAATACTTTAAAATACCTTTTGTAACAAAAAAATATATTAAGGTACAAATGTCGCTTACGATAAAATGGCGGTAAAGGCTCGATATGTAGTTACACGTCTCTGGAGGGGGTGTTATATTAGTCTTTCAATAGTCTAAAATGAAATGACTAAATAAAAGAATGTTGACAAAAAATAAATAAATGAACCATGCGAAGCTATATTTGAAAAAAAAATATAAATGTAAGATTAAACTGCAACAAGATTAAACAATTCGACCGACATGTACTTTTATGAATATATAACCATTAAATTGCAATGTTAATAGCTGTCTGCACAAAGGCGAGAACAAGTTTTTATTTTTCTAAAAGTAAACGCTTCATATGAATTAAGTTGCAAAATGCTTGATGTGTTTCTTTACGCATATTTCAATGTTGGTTAGAGTTGTGTTCTATTTTTGAAAACATCTATATATGCGAATATACTTGTAGAATAATAACTTTTTTTTATCGCAGGAGTTCAGCAGACCGGTAGACGGCCCACTTGATGGAAAGCGGTTACCATCGTCTATGGACATTTGCAATACCAAAGGTGCTACAAATGCGCTGCTGCTCTCTTAAGGGAGACTGGAACCTGGTCACTAATGCTGGAACACAACTCAAGGTTGTTATGGTGACATACTTTAGACCAGGGGTGGCAGCCATCCAGTCGGGCAAATGCCCTACCACCTGGCTGTGGGTTGTTTAATCGCCTCTTACGACAGGCCGCCCGGTCGCAGGAAATTGTATTCTTTCTCCGTTCCTGCACGGATAAAATGATGCTATACTACTATGCCGATTTCAAAGCGGATTTCACTGATCGACAGTAAATTCTTAGAGTTAAAATCTGCGCTACTTTTTATCCCGGGAATCCCGCGGGATTTTTTTTTTGGGAATGATATAAAATGACCAGTTTAAAAAAAATAGAATTCCAATATAATTTTTTCACTGATCGATAGGAGATTTTATGTAATAAAATCTGTGATATTTTTATTCCTGGAATCCCGCGTGAATTTTCCCAGGACCGGTTTCTAGTTGTTCGGGTGCATAAAAATTAGCTTATTTCAACACAGTTTTCACTAAAACGATAGCTTACATTCTTTTTTAAATGCTGCGATATTTTGTGTCCCGGGAATCCCTCGAGGATTTCAAGTCGAGCGTGGATGGAGTCGCGGGCATATCCTAGTTTTTCATATAAACATTGTTTTAGATTTTATTGTAGAACGTGTCAGTTAATATATATCCGATTTTTAAAGCTCTTTTATCGCCTTGAATTTCTTCAGAACTTTCTTTCTCATAAGTCATAAGTTATTTATTTATTTATTAAAATGTATGTTTTTGAAGACCACGGGCCATAAAACTGGCTCAGATATTTGTAGGGCTTGTGTGGCACCATGGGAAGGCTAACACGTAGACGCCCCTTGAGAAATTTAATGTAAATGTGACGAGCCATTGACCGGCGATTATCCCCGTCTACACCACATAATAATGCACTCAAGGACAAGCCCCGGCTAGTGTAGGACTATTGTGGGAAATGAGAACAAAAAGTACCAGCTTATGACAATTATTGTTATTATAAAATAATATGTACACGTCATTTCATCATACACAATTGTCATAAAAAAATACATACACAATGCTTTTAAATAATATTTAAATCGATGTTTATCTATGTTACGCTCTCACGTATAATGAAACCTGATAAATATGATTACCGGCGACGTCAGTATGAAAGATGCTTAAAATAAGCTCTAGCCGATACGTCATACTGTACACGCGCTATTATTATTCCAGCTCTCTTCTGCAGGCGGAAAACTCGTCCCCAGAATTGGACCCCAAATTGCATGACATATAGATATATTGTTAATTTTTTCACATTTTTGGTATCTATGGGCCGGAGCACCCGCTTAACAGACTAACCCCCTCGACTCCATCCGTTGGCACCGTTCGTATCGTCGCCGATCCCATACTAACAGGCGGCTTAGAATCGCTTGGCCTTCGAAGAGACTGCGTCCCTCTGCGTATTTTACCGCCTGTATAACGGGGAATGGTCAGAGGAACTGTTTGATCTGGTGTCAACGCCACACTTTTACAACCGCACCGCTCGCCAGCGACGGAATATTTACCCCATTTCCTTGAGCTCTCACGCTCAACTACGCAACAGTTCTTGCACCACGACATGGGGTTCTTTAAGAAGGGTTTTATAAAATTTCTTAGAGGTCGGCAACGCGTTGGCGACACCTCTGGTGTTGCAAACGTTAATAGGCGACGGTAACCACTTTCCATCAGGTGAGCCATCTGCCTGTTTGCCTGCTATAAGCAATAAAAAAAATCAATGGAAGGAGAGTTTTTCTAAAATTGTATAAATTTACTTTTCAATTAACAATAGTAATGAGTACAAATGTAAAGGTAGACCAAACAAGAAATAGATGGATGACATGATGATATATTGCTGTGTGACCTCCTCTACGTTAAAATAGAAGAGTATGGCAGGAAAAGACATATTGTGCCGTTCCCTATAACTAGGAGGAGGTGAAAGAAAAGAGAGAATAGTTGTAGGGTATTGACAGTTTTTGAGTAGTAATCATGTGGCTTTTGAGTTGTCACAAGAAAGAGAGAGAGAGAGAGAACTGCGTTGATTGGCGTCAGTCGAAGAACTGCAATTCGGCTGAGCTATACAAAGACTTATTACATCAATATAGGCTGTTACAAGTTCCTTGCCTGCCTTGTGGCGAATTGTATTACTACTATCCGTGCAAGCAAGTACGATGAATACACAATAAAATTTATATTGCAATAATCATTTTCATCATTTTATAATAAATACGTTAACACGCAACAAATAAAGCAACATCACAATAAAATAACTCATAGATCATATACTGATTAGTCAACGGTTGTGGTTAAGCTTGTTTAGTATTCCATCGGGCAACGAGAATTAACGACATACATATATTTAAGCGAGGCAGGCGATAGGCGGCTTGAGGAGGATGAGGTAGGAGTTTTTCCTCCCTCCGCCTGCCAGGGCACGCGGAGTTGGTCTAGCCTCCGCTTTTCCGAAGCCCTGGCATAAGGCGCAGGAAGGAACACCGAGAAGTTATAGTGGATACCCCGACCGCGGCTTGGCAATAGCATTTCTTGCTTGCGGTGCTAGTGCCACCCCAACGTTGCGAATTCCACACTTCCCACTATGTCTCCCCCACGGTGGATATTCCTCAAGCGGATTTCCTCGTGTTAAAAAAAGTACTCTCATTGCAAACGGCAAATGGCGATCGGCGACGTCATTACGCTCACCTCCTCCCCATGACGTAGTGGAACCGGCTCAAGGTCAGGGGACCTCCCTGGTGAGTCACACTTATGGAATGGATTGTCCTTGTTCCCATTTTTTTTTATAACGAGCGGAAATATGTTTAAGGACTATCCATCGCGGGGGATAGTGGTATTCACTGAGTTGGTAATGCTATTGCCACGCCATGGTCAGAGATACCCACTAAAACACCCCCGTGTTCCTTCTTGCGCCTTATACCAGGGCTACGGGAATGCGAAAGCTTGACCAACTCGAGCTGTCCTAGCGGGTAGGGACCCGTACGGCCACATCCACTACTCAGAGGAAGCATAGCCCCCTGATCACGGGGCGGTTAGGTTTCTCACCCCACGGGAGGAGAGATGAGCGCTCGTGAAACACGAAGCGCCTTCCTCTCGACGGCATTATTGGCGGGTGAGATCCTTTCCCCACAAGGACCACCCTAGCCACCTGGTGTCCAACCCCAGGTATGACGATTTGCATCGAGGACTCGCGGGTGAGATGCCTAAGGTGTATTCCGTAACCATCAAAGATGGTGAACGATTTAGTGGTAAGTGGGTAGTCCGACGGCAGGTATCACACAACTCCTTCGTCAGTGAAGTTTTGTACAGAAACGGATCAAGGAAATGATTTCAGACCTTAGAGCCGATTCGATGAGTGTGGTAACACGCTCTTTCGAATATCTCTAAGCTAATACTGGATCCTGTCGTATGTGAGAGTTCCGATGGTCTACTAACCCCCCCCCTATCACATCCCCTTTATTGTATCCCTCTTTTCCCACATACTTTTTTTCCATCCTAAATGGTGACAACGAGTTTACTTCGCCATCAGTATTGCAAACGCCTATAGGTAATGGTGACCACTTTCCATCAAGGAAAACTGTTTGCTTGCTTCAGCGAATAAAAAAGGGTAGTTTAGATATTGCATAAAGATATGGTGATACGGAACACTAGAAATGTTATTTACATATATTTACTAATATTTTTTAATGTTAAGCCAAAGTGTTACTGATATAGTTAAATAATCGCCTGAGGTCATTTAAACCTCTTCATGACCGGTCTTAATGTCAGTGGGTCAAAGTGGATCAAACCTTTGTTGCGCAGAGGTCTCAGTCGATGATGGGATTATTAATCTTATTGCATTTATGCCACTCCCTAGTTTTGCTTAAAAGTTTTTTTTTAACTACTCCACGGACTCGAGTTCTGTATGTACCGTTTTTTACAACTTAATTTCTATGAAAGTTTTTAGAGTTCATACACGCTTATTGTTTATTTTTGTTACTGTGTGTGCCATTATGTAGTGATTTTTATGTTGTACTGTACCTTAAGAATAACTTATAATATTATTTTTTTCTAATTTTAATACTAAACTTATAGTAATGTAGAGTATATCTGTTACAAGCTGGTGTTGTGAGGAAGTGCATGTGCAGTGTGTGCCTTATGTCTATACCTATATATATCTTAACTAGTGTCATTTGTGTTATTTTTCCTTTCTGTGCCTAGGCTATTAATTTTTAGGCTCTTTGTGTGTGAAGTGTGCGTGTAATGCAATGCGGTGGTAGTGCGCGTTGGTGTGAGTATGTGTATGAGTTTTGTTGTTAGTTGTGTGTTTGTGACTTTGTGTGGTGTTACAATTTATTGTTTAATTTCTTAAACGTTTGAAACTTTAGGTTTAAAGTCCCAGTTTTTTTACAGAAACTTGTTAAATTTTATAATCAGAACGTTTTTCAACCTGCGCGCCAAATCTGATATTACAGTTCGTCAGAATGGTCGACCACTGGCGTCATAATGGCTATTTCTGACGATATTGTAATAGCAGAATTGGGGCCTGGTGAACCAATGACCAGCGCATGGTAGACGTTGAATGAGTATAGTGAAGGAGCGGGATCTGTGTTGTGAACGTGGCGTTGGTGAATCTCTTGACCGCATAATTGGCGTCAACCACATTTTTCTTAAATCGCGCTATATCATTCATTTATGGCATCAATATGCTTGATACTAGATGCTAGACACCAGATGCCAGATGTTAGAAATAAAATACCCCACTTGTGTTGATGATATTACGGTATCAAAAATCCTGCAAAATATGTAAGGATTTGACTACATGGCGCTCTGGTCTACGCCATCGTTTTACAGGGGAAACGCTACAAGTGCGTATGAAACGTTTCGCCTCCACGTACCTTCTACGTACGGCAGAGCTGTGGAATACACACCGTGAGTCCGTGTTTCCCGAAAAGTACCCGAGTATCTTCAAGTCTCGTGTGAACTGGTACTATCTAGCTTGTATCGTGCTCCATTTTCGACTGCATCGTCGTCCGGCATTGGACGTGATTGAGGTCAAACGCCAACCTATCTAATATATTGTTACGTGCGAGCGGGGGTACGCATTTAAGATTGGAAGGAAACACCAGTTTTTAAATAAACGCGTTTATTGACTTACGCAGCCGCACGTAATACCTCTTTACATTTTAATACAGGGTTGCCCCTTTACGCACGACTAACGATGCACTGTTTCGACGATAAGATGTCTCACTCACAATACCGTCGCCGATATTGCTTAGACACAACTTCTGCTGCTGCAGTGTTAACCACAGAATTTACTGCGCGTAGCTCGTCTCTGGGCCTCCTTTTAAATTACGTGAAACTCCTCCTTCACTAAATACACCACTAAACAGGTCACTGTCTTCTATTAAACTCTTCTTCCAACTCTTCCGTATCGCACTTGTCGCTTCGCTGTCTTGAACTGAACTCAACTCTAAAACTGCCCGGTAGGCGCGCCTTACGCTGCTTATATACCCGGAAGAATTTTCTGGAACCCATAATTTTGTTATTCTTTAGTCACTGTCTGTCCCTTTCTAAACATCTATCTATTTCTGTCTTTTCTTTCCCGAACCTTCTATTCGAGAACTTTCGTTTATACATCTATCCCTTTCTAACATCTATCTATATCTGTCTTTTCCTTCCCAAACTTTCTATTATAGAACTTTCGTTTATCGTCTATCCCTTTCCAACATGTATCTATCCTTGTCTTTTTTTTCCAGAATCTTCTACCTTTTTCTAAAAGTCTTGAGACCGGCTTACGCTGGCGGAAAGTTCTATCCTCGGTCACCACAATATAAAATAAAAAGATTATTCTAATTTTTATATTATTAGGATAATTTGAATTACTACTTTCTATAGATTTATTTTTTGTATATTTCATAGTTTTGTGAAATATTTTATTAATTTCTTATAAGGGTTTTTTTTATTATTTAATCAGAAAGTACCGGGCTATTGGGATGGACTGCTAGTGGTACTAGGGTCTGGGAATATGGGGACTATGGCGTCTGCCCGCCACAATGTTTGGGGAACATGGAAAAATGGGGAGACGGTGAGTATTATTATAATTGTTTGCTTTGTTGTTTTTTTAATGTTTTACTTCGCCCCGAATGTTTGTATTATACAGGGTACATCCAGTCTTGATCGTTGTATAAAACAAACATAATTTTGGAATATTTAGCGTATGAATAAACTATTTTATATTAACCACACTTGGTTAATAGATACCCAAACTTCAAATCTGGAGAGACCATAAAGCTTGGCACGAATTATGCCACAAAGAAGCTTAGTTAAGCATATTAAAAAAAAATACGTGAAATATAATTCAAAATATATATTTAATCAATTTCTATTCATAAAAACAAAATACCAAAAAACAACAAACTTATACAATTAACACTAAAAAAATTAACCAAAATTTTACAATAGTTTTAAATTACAACACTCACATACAATTAATTTCTAAAATATTTTACACTTAGTATTTAAATATAAGTATGTATTTTTAATTAGAAAACAAAAAATGAAAATAAATAATTTGACTTAATAGTATATTAATTATTATACAATTTTTGGGACTATGTTTATATGAACTTTGTTTTGAACAGTTTTAACGGGAAAGTTTATGTAAAATTATGAGAACAGTAAACAATAAGACAAATTTTAATTTAGAGAGCATATCGCTGGTTAGGTTAAACAAGGTATTATACCAAAAATATAATTTCTAAGCCAAAGGTATAGTGTTATTAAAATTTGCTATCTAATAAAGACGATCGTATAATCTTAAAACAGCATGTGGTACTGTAATAAGTTTTGTCTAACCTCAGCTATATAGTTATTATACTTAACCAAATAATAATAAAAAAATATTGACTTAAAACCGCTCTCCTATAAAAACCATTTTTGAGTTAACAGCCTGTTCATCTAGACCAACGATATACAATATCCTAAGATTATTCCTAAACAATTTAATTTTGGTCCTAAAAAATAGTCAACTCAATAACCTACCTCAAACAGATGATACAAGTACGCCAAGTTTTCGTATATTTTAAACAAATCGCTTAAAAAATATTGAATAATTTAATTTTTAAAAATTACTGATGTTTTTAAAATATATGTATACATTGATTGTACCAAGATACAAACTTTAACAAGAAATTGTAAATTTTTTTTTGTTTCTAAAATAAATTGTTCATATCTGTTAGTGTAATTATAACTTTATATAATCCATGACATAGTAGATACACTGCAAATATCTCCTACGCCATGCTACTCAGGCCACGTGTTACGGAAATCAATTAGCTATATGAGAAACACTAGTTTACCAATACTACTTTCATTTGGTTCCAGTAGAAGAGATAGGACCAGGAAAAGCTCACGCCATGAAGGATGATATACCAATGATCTTAAAATAACAGATGCCAAAGACCGCGTGAAATGACTATGAAAAAACACATGAATCCAAGGCTCCGAAGACAACCGGGATTTAACGCTAATATGATGATGATGATGAATGACATGAAAAATAATGATGACATGTTGGCGAATGATTTTACGAAAAGTGCGTTCATATCTGTAACATTTAATGATCTAACCGATTCGTTGAATTGCGCGTATGTTAGTATGATCGATCAAAAGTTATCTAACGATCGGATCGACATGTCACAGATAGGAATGCGAGATGAAATGTTTGCATGAATTTGATAAGCGTTTTCGATGGTTTATAAAAAGCATAATTTTGGCTAAACTATATAATCCCTCTTAGTTACAAGCTACTTTATTTGGTGCATACAAAGTCATTCTACCTTCTACGATAGTTGGAATTCGTCCACTATATGTGGCACATACTCCTTCAGGCCATATGTATGAAAGCTACAAATGAACTCGGTAGGCTTATGATCAACCTAATGTAAAGTAGTTACCGTCGCATACGAACGTTTGCTACATCAGAGGTGTTGCTAATATGCTTCCTACCTCAAATGGGAACACAACTCACGGTTGTTATGGTGGTATAATTTAGATCCTCTATCTATCTATTCAAGGATGGTTGCCATCTAGATAGGCAAAAGCTCTACTATAGGTTTATTTAGAACTCTTCAATATGGGGCTCTTAAACAGGTGTAAATAGATATGGTCTCCACGAGGTAGACAATACTTCAGCTCTCTTAATATTGCATTTGTTTATTAGTGACATTAGCCACTTGCTATCAGGTGACCAGCGTACAGTTATACATAAGAAACGGATTTTAGACTTTTCATAGAAAAACCTATTTTGGACATAATCGCTCAAGATATTTAAATATACTAACACTTGGCGCATTAGTCAGTATACTAGTTATTTATTTACTGGTGGCGATGACCACGATAAGGGGTGGAAGCAGTGGCTGCAGTGTGCGCTACAGCAGCTTGGTA
Source organism: Dendrolimus houi (assembly GCA_039645545.1). Classification (NCBI taxonomy): domain Eukaryota; kingdom Metazoa; phylum Arthropoda; class Insecta; order Lepidoptera; family Lasiocampidae; genus Dendrolimus; species Dendrolimus houi. The sequence continues at coordinate 18,230,632 of CM077134.1, read as the reverse complement.
CCCAGGTGCTTGATGTCCTGTGGCGCGCGCCTGTCCTTCTCCTTGAACTGCGGTGTACGCGTTGTTTTGCGACAGTTGAGATTGGGTTTGCTGATGACCGATGTATGATCCTGAAAAGATAGATAGATAACACTTTATTATACACCAATACAAATATGAGCTTAAAGACTACAATTATAACTAGTAATGTACAAAGGGCGGTCTTATCGCTAAAAAGCGATCTCTTCCAGACAACCCCAGGAATGAATTGACATGATAAGGGCGACGGTAGTATACGTAACATATAGTACGAACTACTTATATTTTAATAATAAGTACATAAACAATATATATATATATATATATGCAGAAATTTTATATATTACATAGATATACTTAATATACATAACATACAAATACATATCTACAAAATATATAAATGTTTATAAATTAATTTAAATATCATATTCCAACGACAGGTAGTATTTAAGAGATTTAAGAGGTTTTCTTAAGTTTATCTTAGTTATCAAATTAAGTTACTAAAGGTGTCAGGACGTTTTTGGCTAAACTTCGAAGTTTAAAAATTAAATTTATTATCTTTTCGCAATACCTATAAACGCGAAAGTTATGTCCATTTTCATTCAATTCAAACAGTCCCGAACTTAGGGTTTCTTATTCTAAGCACCCCTTTAATCGTAGTCCTAATGTAAATGCACTATCATCGTGTTAAGTGATACTTAGCTAAGAAGCACTTAAATAATTGTCAGATATAGATAGTTATTGGAAGCCATGAGAACATTTTTACCGCTTCTTAATCGATAAATTTTACGATAACTATTATGCAACATCATTTTTAATTTATAAATCGGCAGACAAACACACACACTGTATATCCCCAAATTAAGCAAGTTACGCTTGTGTTATGGGTAATATACAACGGACCATCCTGGGGTCGATCCCAGACACCCAGACCATAGTAAATAATGGAGAAAATACATTTCCGAAATTTACTATACCAGGAGTTGAACCCGGAGCCGCTGCGTTGCAGTGAGGTAAGCCAACAAAGGCTTGGATTGTTTGTAGCGTCTAGATGAAAATTTATTACAATGTAACCCGTGTGAATTTTACTCACAGAATAAATTAGGGCTTAAATTGGTTTCAAAATAATACCGCAAGAAAGTCCTAGTATGCATAATTATAAAAAATCACCTTCCGTAGAGATAAATTACCTTCGAGACGTTTCTGCGTTTGTAGTAGTGTACTGTCAGCACATAAATAAACTAATACATACTTTTTATATATTTTTATAGGCAGGTACTTATTATGAGACTAATAATATGAAACGATATTAAAATAATAAATATTAATATTAAACATAATTTTTAATTTTAAATTTGAAGGAAATTTAAATTTCAGGTTAAAAAGTCCTGTAAATATACAAATACCTACAAAATCAAAAACGTCTCGAAGCTAATTTATCTGTATACTGTGTACTGAAAAATCGAGTACTCAATTGAATAACTAGATATTTTTACATAATGTTCCATTGTAATAGCGTTTTTATATGTACACTTTTTATTCTAAAATTCATACGGTAAGGAGATATACCAAGCAATTAATTTGCTAGGTTCAGACTCGGACGAACAAAATTGCTAGACTAGGCCCCGAGCTCTCGAAGTGAAGCCGATTTTAGAACAGGACGACAACCGTGCCGCACTGCGTTACGAGATCTTAGTAATAAATAATCGAATTAATAGGGATAAAACACAGACGCATAAGCAATGTATACAGTTTTAAATGTTCGTGTGGACCATGAGAGTCAAATCCTAAACTATGCTAAATAGCGAAAAACACTCAAAGGAGTTTCGAGGCTGATTTTAAAGCAAACTAATGTGGTATCATTAGATTTAAAAAAAATCATTTCAGGAAGCGAATGGACTGATTTTGAAAAAAATAACGTATCCTATATTATTATACTAAATGTGTAGGTAGCTTCTAAGGATCAATTTCTGTGAAGAAATGTCAAATGACATACCAAGGAAGACGGTTCTTTTTGGAAAAAATGTTGTATTTTCCATACACTATTATTACTATATATTTTTAATGTATACTACATGAAGTTATAAAGCACACAAGTTGTAAAACATGCTTCATTTAATTTGACGCTTTTGTTCACGTAGGTTCCGTCTATACTTTTATTGGTCTGAGGGTCAAAAAAATATTTTGGAAAACCATAAGATTGGGCTAAAGTTTTCGCTAGTTTATAAATATTAAGTCTTACCATCATCAAAAATACCAGCAGCTTCCTCCCTAGCATTCTGCTCCAACGCCTTCAAGATTTCCTCGGGAACTGGGGGAGGGGTAGGAAGGTGGTTGCCTTCAACCCTGAAGCCATTCTCATCAGCGGTATAAGACACGGTGTAAACGTGGCCATCGTCTCCCGTGTAAGAGTATGCGCCTTGGGCTGCTGAGCCATGGCCTTTTTGGCCATGTTCTTGGAATTTGATACCTATAATTAAAAAAGGAAATTAAGCTAAATTGAAAAGTAACTTGCTTAAAAAAGGATATTGCACTTTAGTCATATTCATCACCTCAGATCATCGGAATACATACATCTGGATACACCTGTAAATCACTCGCGATTTTACAATAAATCTTTCACAGTTCATGCAGTGCTCTTCAGGCATGCGCAATCTCTTCAGGCGAGCGCAATCTCTTCAGGCGTTCAACTGACTCGTGAACGATTATTACCTTGGGCTCTAAAGTCAATTATCACATCTTTATCTGTCCCATATTTACGTAATTCTATACAATATTAGTATGATTATAATGTATGTCTTTAAAGACCACGGGCCATATAAATGCCCCGGACTTTTGGAGGGCTTGCGTGGGGCCATGGGGAGGCCAACATTTAGAGGCCCGTTGACAAATTTAATCTAAATGTGGCGTAACACTGACCGGCGAATATCCCTGTCTAGACTATGATTATTATTATTATTTATATATGTATATATTTGTCTTATTTCTATGTCTATTATACTTGCCATTTCAAAATTTTATATTATATACTTTTTATTCTAGTTATATTGCAGAACCCACATGTTATACATTTTTTTCTAATCCATCCTAAGGTTGTTTGGAAGAAATTGCTTTTAGTGATAAGACCGCCCATTCTCTTCTGTACTTAAACTTCTTGAATTGTATCTTAATGTTATGCAATAAAGTATATTTATTATATTCTATGCTATTGAAGAATATTTAAATGACAAAATTGCACCTACACAGCTGCTCTTCTGCTGCCTTTTATACTATCTTCTGTATAACGTTTATATTTTGCATAACATGTAAGAATCTATGGAGATTTGTAGCTGTATGAATTCTTAGTATTTCGTTTTTGCGACGATAGCAATACTTTTTGTTTATTACAACTTCATTAATTCTTTGAAAAGTAATTGTAATACAACTTCTATATGTATTTAAAAAAGAGCCTTGAGATGTATAATAATTATGATGATTTTTTTTAAGCTAGACGTGTCGCTGGTGAGTTTCTTGCCGTCTCCTTTAAACAGCGATAATACGTTGCGAAGCGATGTACATTGAACAGGAAGTAAAATTAAATTTCAACTTATAGGTATGACCTTCAGAAAGTGTTCTCCAGTGGAATTTATTTTGAATAAAAACTTTTGAATTTGAATAAGACTCGTGTTATGTGCAATGTTTTTGTTATTTGGCTACGAAGTTTTGTTGAAAATATCATCTGTTTAGTTAAATGTGCCTTTTCAAGATACAGGAACTCTCTTGGTTAGTGGCAGTCGAAACCTTACGACTATATTCCTCACAACACCAGCATGTAACAGATACACTCTACATTAGTATAAGTTCAGTATTAAAAATAGAAAAAAATAATATTATAAGTTATTCTTAAGGTACACTACAACATAAAAATCACTAAATTAATGTCACACACAATAATAAAATAGACAATAAGCGTGTATAAACCTAAAAACTTTCATAGAAATTAAGTTGTAAAAAAGGGTACCGAACTCGAGTCCGTAGAGTAGTTAATAATAAAAAAATTAAAAAATATAAACCTTACGACTTAGTTGAGATTTCTGTCACATAAATCTGGCTTGCGCGACATGATTATTTGCTTTTCATTTTAGTAGTTGTATATTCTAGAATACATAACAAATACTACAGAACTAGGTACTCAAACCACGCATAGCCTACTCTTTGACCACGTACTAACGCTGAAGGAAGACATCGTGATGGAACATGCACATCAAGATAACCGATGCAAACCCGCAAACCAAGTTACACAACCGTGTCGGATATATTCTCCGTTCTTTTTTATATTGCTGGAGCACAACAGACAGGCCAACTGTGATGGAAAGCGGTTATCGTCGCTTATGGACATTAGGAATACCAGAGGTCCTGCCAATGTGCCTTAAAGGAGAAACAGGAACCTGGCCACTAATGCCGGAATACAACTCAAAGTTCTTATAGCGGCATATTCTAGAACGGGGGTGGTAGCCATCCAGTCGAGTAAATGCCCTACCACCTGGCTGTGGGTTGTTTTGTCGCCTCTTATGACGGGCCGCCTGGCCGCAGAAATTAGTATTCTTTCCGTTCCTGCACGGAGATTCTTCTCCTACAAATGGGAGCTTCTAGTCCAAAAATGATACGTTTATGGATTTTTATTATTATATACATTCAAACAGTAGTTTTCATGTTATCCCTATAAGAAGTAAATGCGATCAATGCTCCGTGAAAAGCTTTATTAAGAGATCTAACTAACCGTTTTCAGTTTCAAATGAATATTTATATCCATGGCCATCAGTTTCAGATAAGTAATTCGAGATCTTCGCGATCTTCCCAGCTTCTGGCCTTCTGGATAACGTGGCTTCATGTGCATAAGCCTGGGTCTGGTCTGTTTGACCCTGATACTGGTTTAAGTGTCCTTGATATTGGTCTAATTGACCCTGTTGGCTTGCTTGGCTTTGGTAGTGATACGCATCAGGGTAGTTGGCAGGTTGGTTGTAGATCTGACTGGCTGAGGCCGCAGCGATGATGACTGTAATTGAAGTTAGCTGTAAAGAAATAAACACAAACATTATAGTCATTTATAAAGGTATTCCAAAGATTAAGGGTCCAATCAGCTTCAGTAGGAGACGAAATTACTAAAAACCATTTAATTGGTAGCCATGTAAAGTAGTAAGACAATGCGAAGATCAAGTGGTACAAATTGCTTTAGACATATCAGAAGAAAAAAAAGTTAGAGGCTGCCATTGACCTAGTGGTCGAATATTAGAGAGACCTCGAGAAAGTCCAATTACCCGAACCGACAACACAGTACTATATTATGACTTGACGCAGAAAAGTGAACACATTAAACTCCAACTAATGGAGTGGAAGTAGAAGTTCTAAAGAGCAAGTGCATATCACTAGCTCTAGTAATATAATCTACACGAGTTTAAACAAGCGATTTTGTCATTACTCCGGACCAGTAAGGAATGTGGAATACAGAGTGGCAGCCTAAGGTGTCATATACTTGGAACAAGGTAATTATTCACAGGTCCTTAGCAACCTCAAGAAGCTGGAAGATTTGTCAGCATCAAGTAGCAAAAACCCCAAGAAAAATAATGGTCATTTCTGTTTAAGGCAGAAGGAATGCATTAACTAGTGGAGTGGAAGAAAGAACGAAAGAAAAGAAGAACAAAAAAGGTAAGTCCTCCCATTGTCATAATTTACAAATTATTATTATAGCGTTTTGAGTTATCTGGCGTGATCGCATATTCCTGATCAAAATAAGCATATATACCGCATACGAGCTCATTATTAACTTGGATATTAGAAATCTGTTGATATTAAACAGCGGTTGCTGTAACCGAAATCGGTTAAACAGTATTATATTGTTATTAATACAGAGTCTAATTCGTTACACAACCAATTGACGTAATTTCAAACTTATTTATTTTATTCAAAGCATATATGTAATTATTTCTCTGCACACAGTTAACTGCTAATTGAAGTGAGAGTTAAAATATAAAAAGGTACTTAACACGTGCTTCGTTCCGTTAAACTGTAATTATAATTACGATACACGATCTTAAACATAAATAAAATCTTTTTTATAAATGTTTGGTATTGATGTTTTATATAGCACAAGTTACGCCCTGATGATTAAACTAGTCCACAAGTCTGAAGAAGACATTAGACTTTAAAGGAAGCTATGTTGAGTGTTGGTCTTGTGGACCAGAGAAGAGGCCGAGTGGTAATATTTTACTCACATCTATCGTAAAACTAATGATTGATAAAACAATCGAGTCCTGGAGTGGAAATCGTATCTTAGCAAGAACCTTTCCAGCCCGGTAGACCTACAACTGGTGCAAAATAGCCGGTTAGGGCCGAATGTAGAACACAGAGACACACTTAACAAAACTCCTGGAAGTCTACAGTTATACATAGCAATGGGTAACGATAAAAACCTTAAATACATAGATGACTGCATTATTAGTATTGCATTATTAGTATTGCACTATCTGACACTGGGTAGTATATAAGAGAAAAGATTCTCATCCAGGCAAACTAATTAATTTATAGAATATTCTTAGTTTATTCGGTAATGTAAGTGTTAAATAAATTTAGATACTATACATTTTTAAATATACATGTACAAAGTACATGCATGAAAATATATTCGTTTCTTTACTTTTATTTATTAAAATCATCAAAGGAAGTCAGCATAAAAGCTTACTATTAATAGCCTGCACCACGAGAGATATTTAATATAGTAATTAAATATCTCTCGTGGTGCAATTTCTACCCTTTCATTACTAGCTTGATTTAATCAGTATATATATTAACTATAACCTCCTGAAATAAATTCTATAATAATATGTTTAAATGAGAGATTTTGCTGAGTTAATTCTCACAGGCACTATTTAAAGAAGCAAAATTATCATTACAATTCATCAAGAATATCAATACGGGAGTGGGCACTGAAACCAACTGGGATACATTTTATAATCATACACAACATTGCAGCCTCATAGATTTTGTATAAGTATACAAAGTTATGACGTTGTTACGTTTCCGAACGCACCGAGAACAATTAGAAGAATTAGAAAACTAAATAAACTCGTAAATGAGGGCTTCTTACGTATTTTTCAATATTATTCATAGCAACGTTCGGGAATAGGACAATTCTAACGGATTGTTTTGTTTCTATCCAAATTTAAGCAAAGATTTACTGTGCTATTGCTAAGTTGGGTGGCTTAATTAAAAGTGCACCTCACGAATTCTGCACTGCATACACACGAACCTTTTAAGGTCATAACTCTGTAGAATGGTGGGGTCTCATTTGGGATAGTATAACAGGCTAGCATTTGTCCGCGACTTTGTCCATTTTGGACAGGTAACAAAGATTACAGTTATTCTGCTAAATATATAACCAAATGTTATTTTCAGCAATGGATAATAAATAATGGTTTTTTTAGTATGAAAATACATGAATCCCGGAAATTCCAGTAAAAACTCCTGGTAAGTAATGTTACCAAAGGCATTCACAACTACAATTGTTTTACTAAAGATTTTATCAATCAGTGAAAATTTCGCATCGGAATCAATTCTTTTTTCGACCTGGCCACTTTAAACCTCTTCCGAGAAAATTCTCGTAAGATTCTCGGGATATAATGTACCGCAGATTTTAAATCGTAGAATTTACTATCGATCAGCGAAAACCACATTGAAATCGGCTTAGTTGTTTTTACATGAATTCCGAACAAACAGAAATGCACAAAAAATGTAAGAAACAATAAACTACACTTTTATAGTATTATAGATATAGGCGTGTTTCACGAAGCTGTGGTAATGGAAGTAATGTGTTATTACGCAATATTGCTTTTAATTGTTAATGACGTTAAATATTTACAGGTAACGTATGTATACACTGTAACGTATAACGTATATTTATATGCTGAACTGCACCTATTTGGTACCACCGTGAGACTTTGTTTTGATATATACCTACACCGTTACTTCATCGTCACGTGTCTCGCTATGTGAAGACCTAATAAACGTTTTTCTTTCTTTCTTTCTTTTTTCTGTATATACATTAACGTGGCTATTCGATAACGGTGTTATTTTTATTGCTTTAATTAAGACGTATTTGCCAACAGCCGATATCTTTGACATTGTCGCAGGTGCGGCAGGGGCAAAAGGAAAAGGAGTCAAATAACGCATTCATTATTTAACTGTAATTAAAATCATTTCTATCATGATATTTTAAAAGTAAAATGGTATTTTATTAGTTACTTTGAGTATTTATGTATCTATTGCCTTTTTCTTGCACCACCTACATCGCCTGATTCCAATTTCTTTGATTTAGGTTGCATGGAAGAGATCGCTTTTAGCGATAAGGCCGCCTATTGTATTGCCTAGATAATATTTAAAAAATGGTCTGTTTTTGTAATTGTATATTTTGGTGTGCAATAAAGTGTTCTTTCTCTCTCTATTTTAATGCCTAGACTCTTGAATGTAAATAATTTTAAAATTTATTATAATTTGTGTCCACATCCCTACTGAGAAGAAATACATTAAAGAGGTAAACAAACCCTATGAACAGAGAATGAAATTAATAATGGCTAAGTAAAAAGAAAATTATCCTGCATATGCACACGAGACCAGAAAATATCTACTATTAATGATTTGAAAACACCAAATTTTTTAGGAGAACGTCCTCCATAAACAATTCGTTACGAACACACAACACAGAGTTTGAATCACATGAAGAAACAATCAAAACTATTTGACATGTGTCAACGTACACAGTGTCATCAACAGATGACAAATAGATTAAATGCTTTTAAATACCACAGAAAGCTTGAACCACATTAAACATTTAAACAAGTGCAATTATTTTACAAGCCGTTCAATTATTTATAAGATTAAAACGTTGTACTCTTTCACTAATATTTTTAAATCACTTTCACCACTTAGAGTGTAATAAATTTTTTTAACGTACCAATTTCATATTTGTAAATTATTTACACAGTCTAGGTGTATAATGAACAAATTTCACTCGCGTCTTTTATTTATATACCTCTGTATCTCTTTCATAAAAATATAATATAAGATGCACTGAGTCGCGTGTGTTTATTGTGACTACCTAGACTGAGGACTTAAGTATATTTTTAATTTGATTTGTAATTTGATTAGAGATATATCTCTGTTCTTTGTTTCTTTTACAAAAGTTTCTTTTCTTGTTGTAAAAGAAATTGGTTTAAATAGATAGTATATTTTTATAATAATATCAAATCATAAATGTCCTATGACTGAGTTCGGACCTTTCAATTTTAGAAGAACGTATGATATCGCTGGCTGGCTTGGCGGGGTTCACCCGGTAAAAGCATGATATGCAGATGTCCTCAAGTAGTTTTCGTTAACCGTCATCACCTGGCAATTGTAGTAACACTAGGTCAAAAATTATTTAAGTAGTGCATTCGGCCTGGCTAGAATTTGAAGCTAAGTCACTAAAATTAGACATTAACGACTAACGGTCTTATTCATATTGAGTTAGAGTAAGTTTGTAAGCTTCTTTAAGGTTCTTAAAGAAGCCTTCAAACTTACTTTAAGATACCATGGTTTATCATTTGGAAAAAATATCACCATGAAAATGAATAAGTAGGTAATAGATCGCTAGGCAAAAAAGTAAACTCTAAACAATAAGTACACTTAACCTTTTAACCATGGTTTTAATATTATAACATATTTTAGACTAAATCGGGCAAAAAATGAAAACTTTTAATAACTTATTTTTAATTTCGTATTTATATTTAAAAAAAATTACAATCAATCGATAATAGTGATATCTAGTAAACAAAGCAGAACCAACAAACTACGGGAAATTATTCCCATACTCATACATAGAACAGTCGTGGTAGCGTAATGGCTAGCGCATGCGTCCCAAACTCAAAGGGCGCGGGTTCGATCCTGGCCGGAACGCATGCACCAATTAGTCAGTTTTCTAATCGAATGTGTATATTGTTACAATTACCACGTGCTAACAATGGTGAAGGAAAACATCGTGATGCAACCTGCACATCGAGATAACCGATGTGTCAAACTTGCCAAGCCACTTTGGACAAGCGTAACGGGTATACTGTACGTTCCCCCGATATAATGGGAGACCCGAGCCCAGTAGTGGGACATTTATGGGCTAATATTATTATATATATATTATATCATACTTAGATGACGGCAATTTGATGAACGAAATCTTTGTTTACAACAGAAATAATCCAAGTCATTTCCATATCACATCGTAATTATGATGACACAAAATAAAGTTCTTTTTCAATTTTAATCTGAAATTATGGCGTAATTGAAGATGATACATATTTAATCCAAAATGTGGGATTAACATTTGTTTACCATTTTAAGTAGATAGAAATGATGGTCAAAACTATTCCTTAAAATGATTATAAAAAAGGGAAATACTAAAAAATGGACAATCCCAACTATTTTTAGTAATTACTACGTTACTGTTAGTTTTCTTGTTTAATTTTTTTATTATTTTAATATAAGATTGTCGTAGTCCACAATTTACCTGGTCAAACATAATTCTATTGTCAGAATAAGAACTTTTTGGTATATATGCTTAAGTAACGTTGAGTAACGAGACGCGACCAATGATTGAACAAGTAGAGCGTCTTTTGGGTAGAGTAAGTAATTAATAGATGTGCTCAAAAATATAAACATATTATATTTTTTTTTTTTATTTAAATAAATTCAATTTATTTGTCGTAACTGCATTCATTCTTCATATTTAATTAATATAGAAGCAAATATTTTTAGGATATTTAGGCGTTTATTTGTTTCATCCTCGCGGTATATTTTTTATCCGTGCAAGAACGGAGAAAGAATACAATTTCCTCCGGCCGGGCGGCCTGTTGTAAGAGGCGACAAAAAAAACCCACAGCCAGGTGGTAGGGCATTTGCCTGTCTGGATGGCTACCACCCCTGGTCTAGAGTATCCCGCCATAACAACCTTGAGTTGTGTTCCGGAATAAGTGACCAGGTTTCAGTCTCCCTTAAGAGAGCAGCAGCGCATTTGTAGCACCTTTTGTGTTGCAAATGTCCCCAGGCGATGGTAACGGCTTTCCATCAAATGGGCCGTCTGCCTGTCTGCTGAACTCATGCAATAAAAAAAAATACGAGTATAAAAGGTATAGACATAGGCTATTGGATTCTAATACTTTATGTTAGGATAGTGAATGTAGCCTAACTATCTTATTCATATTTAGTTAGAGTATGTTTGTAGGCTTCATTAAGAACCTTAAAAAAGCCTAAAAACTTAATCTAACTCAATATAAATATGACCGTTTATCTATACAAGTTAAACAATAGGAAGCTTTAGGGATCTTTCAAGATGGCGATTTTCTTGATAATGTGCCATTTATTTTACTGATAGTTTCACACGTAAAATCTGTTCGTTCGTCACATTCAGATAAAACAAATTAACAGAAATTGTAATCTTTATTAAAATAAAAATTCAAACACTATGTTCTTGAGTATTTAAATACTAAAAGAAAAATATTAGATATACAACTTTGCTTCCGCCGTTTTTCTGTAGATGGCGACAAGTAGACGTCGAGTACACACATTACAGACGACTTACAATAAATACCCTTTAGTATCTTGTGAACATAACCTGATAGCACCAGTAGTTGATTTGTGTGTACATCATATAGTTATTCTCAAATAAATATATCAACTTATAATCCAAATTACGTCTTTGCGGGAAGTGTTAATTTATATTTTAACTAGCTGTGCCCGCGACGTCGTCCGCGTGGAATTTGTTTCCAAAACCCCCGATTTTGAAACATTCTTCATTAGTGTTCCGCTCCTATTAGTCTTAGCGTGATGATATATAGTCTATAGCCTTCCTCGATAAATGGGCTATCTAGCACTGAAAGAATTTTTCAAAACAGACCAGTTGTTCCTGAGATTAGCGCGTTCAATCAAGAAAACATACAAACAAATAAACTCTTCAGCTTTATATATTAGTATGAAATATTATAAAATCTGCGGCTGACGCACACCGAGTACTCTCAGACGCTTATGGTGAAGCTGCTATGAGTGAAAGAACATGTCGTGAATGGTTTCAACACTTCAAGAGCGGTGATTTTGCGTAGAAAACCGGCATAGTGGTGGAAGATCAAGAGTTTTTGAAGATGAAGAATTAGAGCATTTGGTCAATGAAGGCTCGTATCAAAGTCAAAAGGAGTTGGCGCGATCATTGCAAGTGATTATAATCAGTTTTTTACAATAAAGCTTTGAATTTTGAAAACGGCGGAAACAAAGTTGTATACCTTAATATATATTATGATTATATAATAATCATAATATATTATATAATATATTATGATTATTTTATACCAAAAATAAGGCGATAGTTATGATTTGTTGTATAGAAGATGTAACGTGTCACAAAAGAGAACAATGGAAGGTAAAGAAATACTTTGCTAATACCAAAATTATTGGAAAACGGTAAAAAGAAAGAGAGACATGTATTGGGAAATAAATTTAAAAAGTTATATATTTTCTATATTCTAAATTATTAATATTGTTACGAGTTGCCGGATTCGAATTAAAATGCCATTGGAATTATTATAGAATTTATTAGAACTATGCAAACACGTATAACACAGGTACAAATATAACTGAATACAACCAGTTCAAACGTAATGCACGATTCAATAACACGCGCAAAGTCCGTCACTAAATAGATTACCGAATGTACATAAGTCTTGCTTCGCTTGTGGTTATCGCTCGATTGCCTCATCTCTCAATTGGGTCATTACTTTATACTGTACAAATACAATATGTCTGCTCGGCCGCGTGGACTGAATTTCCTAGAATCACACCTGGCTAATGACTACCATAAAATATTACAATACACAATGGGCTGTTTTTCTAATCACAAATTTTAAATACAAAGTAAACAAAAGAAGTCCAAATGCCGAAAAGGTAATAAAATGTCTACAAGTATGCAGGTGTGAATTTGTCTTTTGTAGGTTATAACAATATGAACTAGAATTGCCCTGTTTTGCGTTATACTGAAATATTATTGTCAAATATTAGTTACAAAGTGGACATTTTTACTTATGTGTAGAAAATCACTTTCAACAATTACATCAGATACTATAATCGTGTTCCGAGAAAAATTATAATTTTTGTAGTCCTTTAGCATTAAACTCGTTTATGTACATTTATTTGAGGTGTTTTTTTACCTTACCTTTCCTTAACACAACCACTAGTTGAGATATGGGATTTCAATTAATTATTTAATCACGGTTGTATAACAGAATAAAAACTAAACTTGTTAACGGTCGTTAACTCTACGTAACCCTTCATTATGCATGAAATATATTGCTGATTTATTTAATCCCAGAGTCGGAAATTATTATTATAGCGGAAGAAGAGACGAAGGTTAAGCATAAATATACAACGGCGATTGTCCAGGTTCGTTTTCCATGTCAATAAATCAACTGTTTGTACCTCGCACACTTTATTAACTTTACAGATCACTTCTAATTATCTAAAAGTTATTTCTAATAAATCCAAAATAAAAACGGCAACTGTTTCTCTCTAGTCTTCAGAGGAAAGCGGCCTCTCTTTCCCCCTACATACTTCAAAATCAACTGACATTTCGTAAGTCAACTTAATGTCAAAATCAACTGACATTTTATATGTCAAGTGAAATGATGTTCTAGGCGTGATAATTAACAGGTTAGAACCCATATCAGATATTACTTTAGGGAATTTTTACAATTATATCTTCAATATTTAACGTATGCAGCAAACTGCGACATATATATGCTCCTACTACTTCATTTATGAACAATATCGTAGTTGCAATCAGAATATTTCTATTAGCATACTAGAATTAACTTCAATAGTAGCTATATCTCAATCATTTAATCGTTTATTTGCTCAAATACATTGTGTATACATAGATGATATTATGTTGCTTATAAGGTTTTCATGTTTTTGCCGGTCAGGCATGCAAATTGTACATACATACTTAAAACTACTTCAATATTATACAAGTCAATTTAAAATGATATAATCAACACAATACTAATTTTTGCCTATAGAATAGTTTTATTTCCATAATATCAATCTCTGCCCTGACGACTCTCCTCCGCCTTCCCATGTACCATCTTATCTATCATATCCCTCGTGTCATATTCCGTATATCCCATCCTAAAGAATAGAATTAGAAATGTGGATATCTGAAAGAGAACCAAGGTAACCGACATAGCTCGCAAAATTAACAAATTTAAGTGGCAATGGGCCGCTCACGTCTGCCGCAGGACCGATGACCAATGAAGCAGACGAGTCTACGACGAAGTTGGACGACAGCGATGAGTGTTGCCGACTTGTGGAGGCCTACGTCCAGCAGTAGACTGCGATTGGCTGACGACGACAACATCCTAAAGGCTGACAAAGTGTTTGCTTCGTGCCCAGATCTATAGACGAGAGTAACCACTTTCCACTACGTGGGTCGTCTGCATGTTTGGCAGTTATACAATAAATAAAAAAATTAAAAAAAACAAAACATCACAAAAAAAATCTAAGCCTTATATTAGCAATATTAGGAATTATATTATTAAGATATCCTTTCTGTATGTAATCAACTCTACATTTTGTAAGAAAGTTGCACACTCATGTTACCCAGTCAATATTGGTTGGTGTGTATGTGTGTATGTTTATCGTCAAAATGATGGTGTCACAATGCTCGTCTTTTTTCCTATTTCATATAACTTGGCTAATGAGCTTGTAATACACCGGTAGCAAGTGTTTTCGAGGCTATCATACATTTCGTAAATCAGTACAGGTCAAAGGAATTTCTGACTGCTTCGACTAACTGCAAATCGCTCCTACATTGTCGTTGATCTAAAATCCAGATGTAAAGTTAATTATTAATTAATAGTATTTTCTTAATTTTTCGCGACTAGTACACAGAATAAAACTACGTTTAATAGGTTTTAGACGCGGTATATTATTTTAATTTCCATGTTTCGGCCATTTTTCAGTATTACTTTTTATCCACGCAGGAACGGAGAAAGAATACAATATCCTGCGGCCTGGCGGCCTGGCGTAAGAAGCGACAAAACTTACCCACAACCAGGTGGTAGGGTATTTGCCCGTCTAATTGGCTACCACCTCTGGTCTAGAGTATGCCGCCATAACAACCCTGATTTACTCCAGTCTCCCTTTAGAGAGCGGCAGTACTTTTGGTGTTGCAAATATCCATAGGCGACGGTATCCGCTTTCCATCAGGTGGGCCATCTGCCTGTCTGCTGAACTCATGCAATTAATAAAATATTTACTCTACATCTAATTTGATCTTAATCAATCTAATTTATTAACACATGTATTAACACTTGACATCTTTGTCTTCCGTGATCATAGCTACTGAAAAGTGGCCGAAATATCGGAATAAAAATCAAATAAAATAACGCGCTTAAAATCGTTAAAACGTAGTTTTATCGCAGGATATTAATACTAAAACTAGGCGGGTCAATTAAATTATATCAATTTTATTGTAAGGTCCAGAAATGAAAGGACACAATTGCATTTAATGACATTATATGATAAATAAATTATCGACATACAAACATACACATAGTATCCCCAAGCTAAGTAAATTACGCTTATGTTATGAGTAACATACAACGGACAGTCTGAGACCGACCTCCAACACCCAGACCATAACTACATATTTTTTACGACCATTGTGGCAGGTAAACAGGCAGACGACCCACTTGATGAAAGGTGCTCACCGTCGCCTACGGACGTTAGCAACGCCAGGGGCGTTGGCAACGTGTTGCCTTCCTCTAAGAAATGTTATAACCCCCTTCTTACAATCCTATGTCATTACGCAGAGGCATATAGCGCTTATTCCCTCCACATTATTGTCGGACGTAGAACAAACGTTCTAGAGAATTTTTGCGAATTGGAATTAGGGGTACACATCCCGTCAATGGCGAAATTCTCGGAAAAGTCATTTATGCAATTTACCAAGACAGGAATCGAACCTGGCGACTTCGCGTTTTAGTGAGCTAGTCCAAAAGAAGCTTTTTTTGAGGCAGGGGGAAATGCATTTCTTACACTACTGGTTCCTTTACTGGGATTAGACCAAAGCAATGAGAGTTATTCTTTGAAAATGGCGCAGATAACAGAGTCAATTGCCGGCTTGTGTGAAGATTCAGCAAGGTACCCCTCTTTTAGAGAGGTAACTCCACTAAAACCCCTTCCTCCCATGTGCCCCACGTTTTTGGTAGAGCGTGAGACTTCGAACGTAGTTACTCCCACTCTGATCCTGCGCATCGGTGCTTGAGAATGCTCCGGGAGAGGCAAACTCACTTCGTCAACAGGGGTTTGATCCTCCGCTCCTCAGATGCTGGAGGACCTCATTCCGACAGGAGCTTAGCTCAACCACAGAGACTATCAAACAACCTAAAATTGAACTCTATAATTAATTAATTAATCAAGCTCATAAATTATATTAACAACTATCGATAACATTTTAAGCAATAATTTATAAATTAATAAGTTAGCTTCAACAGTGATAATTGAGGATGTACCCATATTTATCATATTTATAATAAATTGATATATATAAAAAAACGTAGATTAATTTTGTACTACTATTTTGGCAACAAATTTTATGATGAAAAATGGTTTATGTTTCATATATTATTGTCAGTTAAGTTTATTAATTTAAAATATAAAGAATTGGGTTTATCCATTTTCTTTGTATCGCTTTTTGAAAAGCTGTTTTTGGCATAATTATAATATTGTATCATTTCTGTGAAGTTAGAATTACAAAAATGAATTATTTTCTTAATCCAAAATTCTATTTTCTGCTTGACCTACATCGCCAGATTAGTTAAGAATTTCTTTGAAGCTAGGTTGTCTGGAAGAGATCGCTTTTAGCGATAAGGCCGCTAGTTGTTTTGCCAACAAGTATTGTAATTATGCATTTTGTTTTTGTTGCTATTTATTTTGGTGAGCAATAAAGTGTTATCTATTTATCTATGTATCTCTCTAAGCGAGGCGGGTTCATTTTTGCCGTTCAATTTATATAGAAATACGACATCAAAAAATATAAAAAATTAAACTATGTTAATTGTAAAAAACAAGTTTCAAAAGTGACTTTTTATATATATTTTTTTTTGTACAAAGTGCAATATTTTGATATTTGTAATTCTATAGATTATTTATATACACAATAATATTTTATACATTAAACACAAGTTTGACCTTTTAACAATTAACTTACACATCATTTTTTAGCAATTAAGTTAGTTTTCTTTTTAATTTTTATGTCTCATTTCTAAACACATTGAAAGAAAGACATGAGCACGTGTAATATTTCGGCTGTTTAGAAAGAATTCTCATTACACATAATCTTGATCAATGCTAATCTGCATAATGTAAGTTCACTATAGTGCATTGAGTATAAAAGCTTTAAGTAAAGTTCAACATTTGATGAATACTGTTCTATGATATTTACCTCTTCAAATGAGGTCAGTTCATATATTCTAGGCATAAAATGTGAATAGTCTGCAGATTATTATCTCTTCAATCCATCAAAGTCAAACACCTAAAGCCGGGTACACATCTGCGAGCCATAACCGTTGCACGTAACCAAATTCCATAATGCGTACGTTACTCGCGCGCCTGACGCGAGCAGAACGTACAGTGCTCGCAGCGAGTCGAGGGTAATTCGGTAGCATTCTTGTAACAGTAATCGTTGCAGGTTACTGTAACCAAAAATCATAGTGCATACGTGGTCTGTGAGCGTAACGCGTGTGGCTCGCAGCGAATCGACGATCCTCGTATTTACTGCGAATCAAAGGGTGTATCGTATGTACACAAATAACTTACACGTGTTTCGATAATTACAGGATATTTTTATTTACGTATCAAACACACACAGATTGACTTATCACTAATATATAAATTTTGCAATAATGCTCACACACGCTTATTATATAGAAGGATTGTTCGTTTATTTAATCTAAGATTACGGCTTTCAATGTCCTGGACTTACTAGCAGACGTTTTGCACAAACCCGTGATACCTGATAACTGTCCTCGCCACGCCTTTGCTATCCGTTTTCTACGTGCTATCTAAACGGTATATCCAAGATATTCAATATTTAACACATTTGAAATTATATGATATACCTACGCTACAGGTGTTTGGGGCGGTCTCAGTACGCAAATACTCATAAAAACCTTGTTACTATATCAATCGGGTTACAGTTACAGCTCGCTAATGAGTATGCGGCCAAAGGGGCTTGTTGGGCGTTGTTAACGAAGATCGTTTCATGGGTACAGAGTGCCTACAGCATCCATGTAGTTATGATTTTATTTTTATTTTATTCGTCTTCTCCTGACACAGTTTTTTTGTCAACGTATTTTAGGTTGTATGTATGTATGTATATATACCTATATATGTAGATTTTTTTTGCTTTTTTAACTTAATTGACATCTTAATCTAATACAAAAAATATGTATATGTTCTATTTATATATATATATATAGATATGCTTATTTTCTATTCCAAATTTGCGATTACGGTTATATAGCTCGTTGATGAGTACATGGCCTTACAGCTATAAGTATTTACACTTGTTATTTAACATTTATATTCAACCACTTAGGTATAACTAATTAGACTGACTGCATCATAAATCTTAATTTTTCATCGTATTGAAATATGAATCGTTTTGATAAATTGATTAATTAGTTCCTAAACATCGCACAGCTAAAACCTTTATTTCAATCTATGTATATCAGTGCTTTGGAAACGTTTCCAACGGACAACTATTTGAGATCTATTAATATTTCTATTTTTTATGAACTTGTATATAATTTAGATAAGACATATTTAAAAAAAAAAAAATAATTTCTTTTGTCTGAAATCTTTATATATTAATACGTGAAGCAAAAACTTTGTACCCCTTTTAACGAAAATTACGCGGACGGAGGAGTATGAAACGCACACTTATAGTTTATATAGAGAAGGAGTGCAGAATGCAAATATTTTTTTATATTATGCATATAAAATACATTACATCAATAAAAAAAATTACATACACTACTGTTACGAGTTGCAGGACTCGAATTAAAATGCCGTTGGAATTATTATAGAGTTTATTAGAACTATACAAACACGTATAACACGGGTACAAATATAACCGAACACAACAGTCCAAACGTAATGCAGAAGATCGTAATTCAAATACACGCGCAAAGTCCGTCACTAAATAGAGTACCGAATTTAGACAAGTCTTGCTTCGCTTGTGGTTATCGCTGGACTACCTCACCTCTCCATTGAGGTCTTGCTTTATACTGCACAGATGCAATATGTCTGCCCGGCCGCGTGGACCGAATTTCTGAGAATCAGTTTGCACTTTTAAGCCCGAGATACCTGGCAGTGATCACAATACAACAATAGGCCGTAAAAGATTCCAATACATAATGAACTGTTTTTTTAATCACAAATTTTAAACACACAGTAAACAAAAGGAGTCCAAATGGCGAAAAGGTAATAAAATGTGTTTCTATAGGTAGGCAGGTGTGAATTTGTCTTTGTCGGTGCATGTATTTGACACACACAGGCATATATACTCTTTTGTCTATTGTTAAAGTCAAATTAACAGTGTAGCCTTTGAGAAATCTGTGATTATAGAAGTATAGTCTTTGACAACAGAACCTTAATAATGTTCAAACTTATAATTTAAATTAATTATGGTCGAAATTCGACCACTAGTGATAAATAAATTTATAACTGACAAAGAAACACACACACTGTATAACCCCAAGCTAATCACGTTACGCTTGTGTTATGTGTAATATACAACGACCACTCTGGGGCCGATCCCAGACGCCCAGATCATAGTAAATAACGGATTGTTCGTCTACGAAATTTACGGTGCCAGGAATTGAACTCTGCGTTCCAGTTCCAAAACTAGGCCGACAAAGGCTTAGCTCACTCAACCACAGAGAACTTCAGAAAGAGGCTTCGAAACAGCTCAACGGTTTTAAATTTAAATTTTAGTGATGGAAATAGGAATTTATCTTAAACCGTATATGTACCACTTCATATGAATGTACTGCTTTACATGTAAACATCTTGCTAAGCATTGTTTATCTACCTCCGAGCTAAGAAGCTCTTAAGCTCCTAATATAATTTATATCCGATCAGGAACGGAGAAAGAATACAAATTCCTGCGGCCGGGCGGCCTGTCATAAGAGGCGACAAAACAAGCCACAGCCAGGTGGTAGGCTATTTGCCCATCTGGATGGCTACCACCCATCTATAGAGAATGCTGCAACAACCTAGAGTTGTGTTCCGGCATTAGTGACTAGGTTCCAGTCTCCCTTAAGAGAGCAGCAGCATTTGTAGCAACTTTGGTGTTGCAAATGTCCATAGACGATGGTAACCGCTTTCTATCAAGTGGGTCGTCTGCCTGTCTACTGAACTCATGCAATAAAAAATAAAAAATAATATAAATATATTTTTCACTTGTAAACGTCAAATGGCTTTTGCTTAGAGGCGTACAGAATGAAATCTGAATGATAATCATGATTGAAACAATTAAAAATCTATCAATTCTGGTCTAGGGTTGCCTGGAAGACATCGCTCTGTAGCGATAAGGCCGCCCTTTGCACTCTCTGTGCTCTCTCTTCTTTGGTTGTTAGTACGCTCTGATGTATAATAAATAATTATCAATCTGTAACTGTAACCAAAATAATTGAATACAAAAAAAAAGAAAAAGAACAAATATTGTTGCCAAAAGTACGATTTTTGAATATGTATCTTGTAATTTTGACAGCTGACTTTTAATATTTCTAATTCCTAACAATTTCTCAACAAAATCAGTTGATTCAAATAAAAACCGCCATTTTGCCTCTAGCCATTGCTTAAACTACATCTCGTTGTTGTTATATTTTGACAGTTAGTTAAGCATTACTTAACTGCCTCATTCTTAAGAGGCTACCTTAACTAAGATTGTATCTAATAACTGCTAAGCAATCGTTTAAAATTTAAATAGCTTCTATAAGTAAGAATAAAGGGACGACTAATGGATTATAGCAAAAAAAATAGCTAATAAAAAACCATCAAAATTTTTATTTTGCTTGCTTTGTTTACATTACTTATTACTAATTACAATGGCACTTTTCCTACGTCGGTCTGTTTGACATCTAATAATGGTAACCAGGCCTGTACGCCGGAGCGATGTACCTAGCAGGCTGGTAGGTGCGAGTAGGAATAACACCTGGACTGTATTTAGCGTCGTGGTAGCTTCCTGGAATTAAGAAAAATACATTTTAATATCCTAATTAATTATTATAAATGCTAATGTTTGTTTGATATACTATCACACCTTTTGTATAAATATTGACAGACTAACACACACATTGTATATCCCCAAGCTAAGTAAGTTACGTTTGTGTTATCTTAAATTAATATATAAAGCTGAAGAGTTTGTTTATTTGTTTGCTTGAACGCACTAATCTCAGGAACTAATGGTCTGATTTGAAAAATTCTTTCAGTGTTAGATAGCTCGTTTATCGATCGATCGGCAATAGGTTATATATCATCGCGCAAAGACCAATAGGAGCGGAGCACCAATGAAGAATGTTTCAAAATCGGGGCTTTTATATTACTATTCCACGCGGACGAAGTCGCGAGCAGATGCTATTGGGTAATATGGACCATTCTAAGGCCGAAAAAATTCGTTTGCGAAATTTATTATGCCAGGAATCGAACCCAGAATTTCTACGTTATAGTGCGGTGGGCCGGTAAAGGTTTAGCCCGCTCAACCACAGAGGCCGTTAAATCACTAAGCTGTTCATCATAAAATGTAGCGTAGACCGTATCATGGGTACAGAAAAGGTCATAATATACCTTTCATCCAGCAAAAAGTGCTGTTCTCAAGGGATAGTAGAATAACTGTCAGACGGTCAATGTACAAACAGTTCTAGTATAGTTATTTAAATACTATGTCAGAGATACAGAAAAGGACGTAGGTTTCTATTCAAATAGGAAACGATCGTAAGACATACAGCCTTATCACTTTTTAAATTCCCGCCTTTGTTTTTATTTGACTCAATTGATCCACATTAATCCACACTACTACCATCTACATATTATTATTATCAACATACTGCTACCATCTACATACTACTACTATCCACATACTGCTGCTATCCACATAGTTCCTGCTAAAATCAGAGCTGACGTTAATGCTTCGCGTTTTCCTATACTAAGAAAAAAATGGCCTTGGCTTTGGGCCATTGACCATGAATAGGCGATAAATTCAAGGCTATTAACTGAAGCTATAATTTAGTAGTCTTGTTTAGATTTTTATGGGGGCAATTATGGTGTTTTGGTGTTAGATCGTTAATCATCGTGATGGTAGGTTATGTCGGAACTATTAATTATTGTTTTCTCGTTTTATAATTAATAAATCACATTTACAATTGGTTATGACGTGGGAATTTCAAACGATAAGTGACTATAAGCCAAAATTAATGTTTATATTGGTTTAGTTCTTAGTGTCGGGTAATCGAATCAATGAACTTTCCGATTTGCTCCAGTCTGAGTGGTAGTGTCACCATTAGTTTCATTTGTTGCAAGTGGCCGTATACCTCAAGTGCGCGATAAGGATCAATGTATAGACAATTTCAAAATTCAACCAATGGTAAGGCAAGTGAATCAATAGTAACGTTTAGGAACCAGCCAGAAGTCAACAGGAATAAGGATTTTTGTAAGTAAATTCAAGTCTTACCATCGTCGAAGATACCAGCAGCTTCATCCCTTGCGTTCTCCTGGAGAGACCTGGCAATCTCAGCTGGGATTGGTGGTGGAGTGGGGAGATGAGCTCCTTGGGGCTGGAACCCGTTGGCGTCAGCGGTGTACCTCACAGAGTATACCTGACCGTCGTCTCCTGTGTAGGAATAACCACCTGAGGCTTGGATGCCGTTGGCTTCAACTCCACTTTCCTCAGCTTGTATACCTGGAAGATAGATAGAATGGATTCATATCTGATACTTACAAAATACTCTTATGAGGATTATGTCTTCCATGAATTTCATTCCATTTATTGCTTCATAAATTAAGAAATACTTGTAATAGTTATAAGAATTTTGGAAAAGATATTAAAAAAATACAAGATACCCAAAACTTTATCAAAGAAGAAAAATACAAAAAAGAAAACCATGATACTCTGTCCCGATCAATTACAATGAAGGAGGCCATTAAAAAAAAAGTTGTTTTACTCTAAAGACATATTTCATTACGTACGTTCTAGTATATAATACTTCAGCGCGTGAGGTGCGTTTTATGGCATACCATTTCACAGTTTGATAATTTCACGTCGATAGATTATAATCTACCGTAAAATAATGCGTTAAATTGTAAGCAGTATATTAGGTTCTCAATATTTCGATAGCTGACAATCTCACGAGATAGATTATAATCTAACGTTATTTACAATTTACGGTGACGTGTATGATACAAAAAAACATTACGAAAAGAATTGATGATACTGTTAATAGATGGAAAGGATTACGCTAGGAAGAGTTTCAGCGTCACAGTTCTGTACAGCCACCCGGTACCTGACAAACACTACCTTCCAGGGGCAGACGCCGCGTTATTAACCAGTAAACCACACGAGGTTAATGAGTGAACGTTGCGTGATACACGAATTGCCGATTAGTCATGATTGGTACGGGGTCTATACTTTTATCACTCCGAGCAGCGGGTTGTTACCGAGCGGTTCACTCAACGTCCGCGCGTGGATAGCTTACAAGCGAGGTCGTCCGGCTTTTTTTACTTGCTAGTAGCTAGCAAACAGCCAGACGACCCATGAAACGAAAATTTACCGCAGTCTATACATAGATGTTTGTAACACCAGGGGTGATTACACGCGTCGCCAGTCTAGGATGGAATACTGGGGGAAATGGGATAGTGTCTAATACGGGATAGGACCCAGTATACGGAAGGTAGGCCATCAGTACTCTTACTCCAGAAACACGACTAACTCAAGACTAACCAATTGACGCCGGTATTTTGTCACAGCGTGATATCACACCAATCGTATCTGCCCTAAGAACTGCAATCACGATATTCCAGCATGCGTCTACCACGTCATGACTTTAATAAACTTGCGTTGATTTATAAGGTAGGACTTCTAAACTGAAAACTGTTGTGCACTAATCTCCTATGTAGCACTAGGTATAAAACTGGTAGAGTTCAGCCGAAAACTAGTAAGGTAAGCAACTAACCATTCTCAGTATCATAAGCGTAATGGTATCCGTTCTCGTTGACCTCTGATTCTGATCTCAGGATAGCCGCACTCCTCTCCAGAGAAGCTCTGGGCCCACCATCCTGGTAGTAAGCAGCGTTATATCTGTATTGAGGAGGGATGTATGTCGGAAGGGCACCAGCGGCGCAGACTCCGATGAAAGCAGCTAAGATTAACTAGAAAAAGTTAAAAGAATTAGAAATGTTATCATTAATAGCAGCAACTATTCGAAGATAAACGTAAGGGAAGAAAGTCGCAACGCAATGATGAAGAAAATCGAGTAAAAACAATTAGGAGTGACCCCCATCATATATAGGGCATCATCATTCAAGCGTTAAACCCTAGTTGTGTTCGGAGCGTTCATTTCGAAACCTGAGGTGCGCTTTCTTACTTCTCCTCTCCACGTCTTCCAATATTTAACATCCCTTATTTTGAGACCTTTGGTGCCCATATAATCCTTCACGACATTAAGCCAGTATTTTTTTGGGCCTACCCCGTATAGCGAGATCTAGCAAAGGTGACAAGTTTAGATATTTTTCTTCGTATATGTAGATGTATACTAAAAAAAGTTAGTTAGATCTTAAAATAGAGATTTGTAACTTGGTTCCTTGATGACCGTATTTAAACCAATAGGTAGACAAATATGCGCTTAGAATTTGTAAAAAAAGTATCTCTCCACAGAATGGTGAATTGTGAACTAGCAAATTCTGAAAGAATTTAAGGTCGTCGAGCTACCAAAAAATTAACCTTAGCAAAAATTGGAGACCAGTTTTTGAAATATGGGATAATTTTGTTTGTTCGATCCGATTCAAAACAAAATTAACATTACTCAACAAGTTCGTGCTAAAAAGCCTTCTGCTGCTCATAGCTATATAAAAATAGTTTCGCTTGAAGTAATACTACTCATCTATATGCCGATCCCTCGGCGAGAT
Source organism: Dendrolimus houi (assembly GCA_039645545.1). Classification (NCBI taxonomy): domain Eukaryota; kingdom Metazoa; phylum Arthropoda; class Insecta; order Lepidoptera; family Lasiocampidae; genus Dendrolimus; species Dendrolimus houi. The sequence continues at coordinate 18,205,321 of CM077134.1, read as the reverse complement.
TAAACAAAACAACGCCTTTTTGCTACAACCCGGATACATCGTGAATCACAAATCTAGTGTACAACTAAAAATCTCTCAAAAAACTGATTGACCTAGTTAGGACTTATACAGATTGGTTTATATTAAATTACAAACATAAGATTAAATTTATGCTAGCATTAAACATAGAAGAAATAGAATAACATAATTTAGATGACAATTTGGTTTTGGCTTGCATGGGATTGGATTTTGGATGATAGTTGATAGTAATTAAAAAATCTACTGTAATATTTAACTGGAGGTGTTCTTTGAAATTGAACAAGATATTTATTTAAAAAATAAAGTTGATAGCAAAAATCGTGTACAAGAATCTTCTAAGAAAAACAATGTGTAAAATAGTAAAAATAAGTATGAAAATGTCAATTATAGTACAACTAGAAATGCAAAAAGTAATTACAAAATACATAATACAATCAATGTAGTAGGAATAAGAAAAAAGAAAAAAACTGAAATATGTCGCGATTATCAGAAATTAGACTGTTACAAAGAAATGCAATAGCAGCTTGAAATTTGCACCCATGATTGAAAAATTAAGAGGTGGAGGATTAAGTTGATATGGATATATTATAAGAAGGGATATAAATCATGTGACAAAAATAATGTTAAATTCGAAGATTGAAGGATTTGTGGATTGATTGAGGTCATATGCTAGTATACAGGCGTATGGAAGGAAAAAAAAATATTCTGCCAACCTCCAGATTGTTGGGAAAACACAAAGAAAAGAAAAAGTAATATATACGTAGAAACTTTTGGAAAGAGAAAAATATCAGGGGGGCTAGTTCGGAGTAGCAGTTTCCAATATTATAACTTATAGACTGTTTGTCTTTCTGTCCATCTATAGCATCACGTCAAGACTACTAGATGGATTGAAATTCAACACAGAGCTTGCTTATATCCTTTTTTTTCATGATGCAGGGGATTATAGTAGTACTAGAATTCGCCAAAAAGGCAGGCAAAAGAATCTTAATCTATAAAACCAATTTTGATGTATAAGTCTTGGTATAGTAGCGCAGTTGTGTTGTAGGCTACAACTGACGCCATTCAACAGAGTTCTTGTGAAAACTCGAAAGGCCACATTTACATTAGTATACAGTTCAGATTTCTCACAACAACACATAATTATCCTACAAGTATTGTTCATTTTAGAGTAATTTTACACATTTTTAGAAAACAAAACTGCACAGCACTAAGTCCCCTTTCAGTTCTCGCCTAAAACTTGGATTATCTATTCTTGGGACACCATCCTCGGACCTGAGGAAGGCTTTAAACCGAGGGATGTGTGGGACTTCCGAACGGCCGTATTACCAACGTGACCACCGAGCGGAGGACACGGGGATCTCGACAGTCAGGCTACCTCTAAACCTAACCGGCGCCCCTCTCCTATGCGTCTTTATGGGGTGCCATATGAACTAGACCATAGGTACTACATCTGTGACACTCCTACGCTTGGCTGTAACTCGGGGCACCTCCGGGGAATGGTACTGAAGCGACTAACCTCTTCAGTCGTCATATATATTAAGAAATATAATGTTTTTAAATGTACCTCCAAAAACAATCGGAGACAGAATTATATCGGGCCATGAGCGGAACACATGAATGAAAAAGTGTCTTGATCGCTAATATAACCTTAAATCCTGAATCAGTCTCTTATTCAACATCCCGGTCAGCTTAGAAATCACTGGCCGTTACATGGTGGAGGCGTTCTACATTTCTCTTTAAAAACATTATATTTCATTATATATATATATACGACGACTAAAAAGGTTAATTGTTACAGTACCCTTCTCATCAACGGGGGGGGGGGGGGGGTCCAAGGGATCCCTCAATGGTCCACGTGGCCCCCTTGTCATGGATTACGGGAGCTAGCTTATATCCTGGGTCAACTCCTAGGGTATTTCAGTGCTGCCATTTTAATTCACTAAAAAATAAGTCTTCGTCGTGGAAGCGCGAACGAAGTTTCTCTGGCAGATGCTAGTTTTTAGTAATGTAAAATAAAATAAATCAAGGTTAATGATATAAAAATTCTAATTGTGTTTTGAACATTAGAAGCTGTTACAAACTTCTTAGTAATTTATGTTTTTCTTTAATTACCAGTTTTTATTACTGATTCACAAACTCTAGTCACTTTAATAATAGTGGACAGTCCAATCAATTGAGATAATTTTTATAAACTTTCAGCGCGTCATGGCCTCATATATTTTGTATGAGTATGTACCTACGTCATATTACATTATGACGTCATAAGTGGGTACAACTAAGGACTCAAATGGTGCATTAATTTTATTGTTTGAAAAGTAATTAAAAGTATTTCTGTAATGTTATTTATAAGAAGATAAGACATGATGACATTGATGATAAGACTCAACAAAGGTCCAACTGTATAGCAGAAGAAATATCGCTATTTTAATTAAATAAAAGGCTAATAAGGTTTTCTATGTACTGCGAGCGAAGCCGCTGCCAAAAGCTACTAGATATATAAATATTCCTTGTAAAATTATCTAACTGATGGTGTAAACCGTTTAAAAATCCGTTACATGGTTTAGAGGACATAGTGGATATACAAGTAGACAGTCAGACGCGGAAAGTGAGTTTGTTCTATACTGTACAAAAAATTATAATAAAGAAGATAACCCGCATTGGCTTTGTGACGAATACTTGGGTGAGTAGCGACACCTCGTACCCGACTCCGGGGGCCAAAGCAAGGCCCCGCCTCCATGGCTTTCCTTAGCCAACCGGCATACAGTGGAGATCGCTACAGCGAAGACTTAAGCTCCAAAGGTGGAAGTGATAAATGGCCTAACATCGGAAGTAGCTTCGGTAAACCTACAGCTCACCTCTCGACGTTCCTTAACCACTCATAGGCATGTTGCCCCTCACCAATCTTCTATGGAATTTTTTGGAGCCCATGCAGGGAGTGGCGAGTCACCGTCTGCCCATTCTATCCATGTTCCCCGAACATTGCGACGGACAGACGCCATAGTCCTCCTAGATTCAGGTCCCTAGTTCCACTAACATTAATAGGTCCCAATAGCCCGGTGCTTTTTGTTCTCATGTCTAGCAATAGTCCTATACTGACCGGGGCTTATCCTTGGATGTATTACTATATGGTGTAGACAGGGATAATCGCCAGTTGGTGTCACGCCATTTAGATGAAATTTGTCAAGGGGCCTCTACGTGTTGTCCTCCCCATGGCCCCACACAAGCCCTCCAAAAGTCTTCAAGGCCAAAGAAGATAAATATAATATTAGATTGTAATGTAACAAATGTCCAAGTCCCTATTGTACATAAGTAAGACCGCTTAAAATCCTAGTTGTGTAACAATCGAAACTGTTATTTAATATTAACGGATCATAGCATTTTTTATGAGACCTTTTGAATCGCGATTGACATTTAACACTCAATGATTTAGCGATTAACAAATCATGGCGAAGCCGAATCCATTCACAAAATGTCATTATTTGATCATTATATTTGAGCGTTGAAACCATAAAATTTGATGAAACTGTTTTGATATGATAATTATTATTTTTATTCAAGAGGTTTTAATTAAGATTATATGGAGCATTTCTCAAAGAATTCTCTTGGGTAATGAAATTGTGATAATTCCGCAAGGTAGGCCTAGTGGGCATCAGTGAGATTTGTTTCTAGTAAAAGCTTTCTAACTCCAAAGAAGCACACACATTAAGGAATCAATTCCGCACCGGAATTAATTTCAAACTGCGATGTGTTTTGAGCAAAATCTGTTGTAACTTCCTGAATTCTAGAGAAGTGCACACACCACGAAATTAAATAGGCACTGGATTTAAGCCTGTAAATGTGTTAGACATGAATAATTTTCAGTTCCCTATTACTATACAGCAAAACTAAAAATACCAATGGTTATTATTTTTTGAAAAAGGAAACCTTAAATGGAAAAGGGAAAAAATTATTAATAATATTTGTGATTTACTTAAAACAACTTGTTCAAGCAAGTAGGTATGCTTAAGTTTGCATCTCATATCTTGGTCCTCTCTTTCCTCATCCAGCACCCACCAGCGACCTTGTGAGGGTCGCCCACCCACCAGGCCTAGGCATCCCACGTTAAGATTATTAAGGTGCGGTCTCTATTTCGGGACTCATCTACTCCTTTGACTGTGTCTTGCGGAAGACGTGACTGGTGCCTTGCAACTTCAGCTTGCTAATATGAGCTATGTTGGTGGCTTTGATTCTCTTACGAATATCTTCGAGTGAGGTTTTTTAAATTACGTCACACGATTAGGCGTGGGGGGGTCCAGTGTGACATCGTGTGACAAGGGATGGGAGGGCTCCTAAATTTCGTGACGTCACATTTCAAAATGTAATAATATATTTAAGGTAATTACGGAACTGCTGTTTTAATTTAATGATTTCTTGATGAAGATTGCAAAATATTTGATTTCACTCTAGGGAGGAAGGAATTTTATGAATATGACCAGTTGTGACAAGGACGGGAGAAAGATCAAAAAATCATGTGAATTTGTGGACGGCCCCTAACGTAGCTCGCTGAGTGACTTTAAGCATTTGGACTAATCCCTCTCCTCTCAATGTTTGGCCCGAGACTAGTGTATGTCTTCGGAACGAAGTATAAGTAGTTAAGCCGATTGAGGTGAGAATTTTGGTCCATAGAGGTCAAGTACCTATAGGATTCGTAAGACCATTGCTAAATGGCTAGTTTTAGGCAACCGATTGAAACCTTAGTCGCTCAAAGAATTTAACATAGATATGACTGACGGTAGGAATGGTCCACAAATTTCAAGTCGCTCAACGGGCTATGGACCGAGCTATATTGGGTGTTTCTTATGGATATAGTTAGAAATGAGGATATCCGTAAGAGAACCAAGGTAACAGACACAGCTCGCAAAATTAGCAAGTTGAAGTGGCAGTGGGCCGGTCACATTTGTCGCAGGACCGATAGCCGATGGAGAAGACGAGTCCTGGAGTGGAGACTGCGTCTCGATAAACGTAGTGTCAAACGCCCTCCAGCCCGATGGACTGACGACCTGCGCAAGGTCGCCGGTAGGCGCTGGATGAGGAAGGCAGAGGACCGTGATAAGTGGCGCCGACTTGGGGAGACCTATCCAGCAGTGGACGGTGATTGGCTGACGACGATAACTGACAGTTTTCTTGTTATGTTGCCGTAATAGAGAATTGGCGGGACTAGACTTATTATATTTATTTATTTTTTAGTTTATATTTTTAATATCTATTCAATTTTTATTTTGATATTCTTGTATGTCCATTTTTTATATACTTATAATATTATAGAATACTAGACTTGTCGTGTACATTGAAAGTATAAAAAAAACAAATGAAATTGACTATAAACGATGGAAACACAATGCAATTTTTTTTCTGTTTATCGGTTTGTCTGTTTGTTCGGGATTCACGTAAAAACTACTGGGCCGATTTCAATGCGGATTTCACTGATCGACAGCTAATTCTTATATATTATATTATATATATTATTATATAATAGGAAAATATAATAAAATTTTAACTTAAAAAGTAAAATAAAATTATAACTTATATGTATAATCTTTAAAAAATGTTCTCCACTGGAACTTATTTTGAATAAAAACTTTTGAATTTGAATTATATTTAAACTTGGTGCTACTTTTTATCTTGGAATCCCGCAGAACATTTTCTGGGAATGATTTAAAATGGACAGATTAAAAATATCGTATTTCAATGTTTCTTTTTCTGATCGAATAAAATATGTGATATTTTAATCTCGGGAATACCACGAGAATTTTCCCGGGAGCGGCTTTTACTTGTTCGGGTACGTAAAATTTGCTTATTCCGACACAGTTTTCACTAAAACAGTAGTTTACATTCTTTTTAAAATGTGCAAGATTTTAATTCCAAGTCAAGTGTAGACGAAGTCGCGGGCATACCCTAGTACTAAATGAAGTCAAATTTAGGTTATAATTTAAGTGCAACTGTACTAATATATTTTTTAAGGTTTGGCGCCTAGTACTCTTAATTAACTACGCTTTAAAGGCTTTTAGCGCGTCGTTTCATTTGATTTTTATCTCGACGTTTACTCATTAACACTTGACACCGTTTGTCTTCTGTGATCACGGCAACTGAAAAGTCGCCGAAACGTTGAAATTAAAAACCGTCCAAACGGACTTTTAATTGTGTATTAATACTTATTCAATAAATATTTTTATTTTAATATTTAATTCTGGCAAAATGCACAAAGCTTACGAACTCATATATAAAAGAAGAAATATAAAACATTTGTTACAGTTTATATATTTATGTGTGTGTGTATGTATATAAACCCGAAATATATTCAGATATTTAAGATGAAAATAATTTTAAACACAACCCGAAAATTAATATAAAACAATCACTTGCACTAATCGATATGAGAAACACCACTAAACTAATTTGACGAATTGTATAAACTAACCAATTGCATGGTGACGACTGTGATCTCGTTCGACTGATGCCTGAAGTAAGCTCAGGCCCGCTTATATACAAGGCAGGTGGTTCTCAATGCCAAGGTCCGAAGTAGGATGTGCCGGCATTATTTGGGGATTGCGCAAATTTTTTACGCTTAATATTCATGTTTTTTGACGTCTGATTGTTTTTGATCTAGATGAATTGATGATCTATATTCACTTTCGATGGATTTAATTACTCGACGTCATATTTTATTGATAGAAGAACGTATCGCGTTTCTGTATGTGTAGATCTTTATATAGTACATATCTTATACTAATATATAAAGCTGAAGTGTTTGTTTGTTTGCTTGAACGCGCTAATCTCAGGAAATACTGGTCTGATTTGAAAAATTCTTTCAGTGTTAGATAACCCATTTATCGAGGAAGGCTATATATCATCACGCTAAGACTAATAGGAGCGGAGCACCAATGAAGGATGTTTCAAAATCGTGGGGTTTTGTAACTTTTTTTTTACTATTCCACGCGGACGAAGTCGCGGGTAGACGCTAGTCTCAGTATATATGGCATCTTTGTGAGAACAACGTGTGTGATTTTTTTATTCGACCATTAAAGCTTCGTAAATGACTACATTTTTTTTATATTTTAACGAAAATTGGTTCGGACAATGTACGTTGAGTAGTTTTTGAGATATGGGGTATATGGGTCCATAACTACATTACGAATTATGAACGATTATTATCTCTATGGAACCAGAGAACTTTTGGCTTTTTTTAAAATGAACAATAGTCACTCAATTAGAAAATACTATCTATCTTTAAATAAATATGTGTAATATAAAAATATATGTTAATATAAAATGCTTTGTATGCCAAGCATAATGTTAATAAATATATTTATTTAGATAATTTCGTGTATGGGTGCGTGTATGTATGTATTACATTTATAATTTAGTGTGAGTATGTATATTTAAATTGTGTAGTCCTATCCTTTTGCCGAGTATCTAAGGAGCACATCACCAGATTAGATAATTATTTTAAGCTAGGTTGTCTGGAATAGGTCGCTTATAGCGATGGCCCGCACGTTGTTTTGTCAAGAAGTATTGTAATTATGCATTTTGTTTTTATTTATTTTGGTGAGCTATAAAGCGTTCTCTAATCTGATAATAATAATAATAATAATCGTAGGATATTGATAGTTTTTGATCAGTAATTATGGGTTTTTGTGAAAAATCTGAACTGTGTAGTCCAGTGCGGCCTTTCGAGTTGCCACAAGAACTCCGTTGATTGACGTCCGTCAAAGAATCAAGAGTTTAAAATACAGGAGCTATTCAAGTACTCCTGATTTAAAAAAGAAATGAATTATTCTGGTCACTAGATAGTCAAGTCGGCTGATGTTGAAAAAGAAATAGGTGCTGTTTTCTTATACCAAGTCTTATGGTTGGTTCCTGTATCTTACTATTCATTCACTTGCCCTACTATCGGTTGAATTTTAATATTACTTGTACAGGTCTTATGTCAAATTTTAACTGATATTAATGCAAATGAACGGTCGGTAAGGGAACGTACCCATATTCGTGATCCATTCAGGGGGAGGTCTTTATAATATAATGCTTGGTCACAGAGACGAGGGGATTAGGTTTTCGTCTCGTAGTCAAAAACCTCTAGGGAAATTTCGAGCTTTTTCGAACTATATCCAAATATGGCGCGCAGCTTTAAGCGCTTCTTAAGCGGATAATGAGCCAAATTAGAGAGAGAGAGAGAGAGAGAGAACACTTTATTGCACACCAAAATATACAATTACAAAAACAGACCATATTTACAATATTTTCTAGGCAAATACAATAGGCGGATTTATCGCTTAAAGCGATCTCTTCCAGGCAACCTAAATCAAAGAAATTTGAATCAGGCGATGTAGGTGGTGCAAGAAAAAGGCAATAGATACATAAATACTTAAACTAATTTAATAAATAAATATACAAATGCATACATATATACATAGTCATATATATATATATATATATATATATATATATATACATATTTAATAATAATAATAAATGTATCAGCATGATTATGTTGTGTTAATCAGATAGATATTTGTGGACAAATAGTGTTTTCTGAGTAAATTTCTAAATGTTGGTAAGGATTTGGCCTCTCTGACAGTAAGAGGCAGCATATTCCAAAGTTTGACAGCCTGCATTATCATAACAGGATGAAGTGTGTGCAGGTGTTATAAGTGTTCGATACGTATCAGAGCGCAAATTGTGGGCAGTGGATAGGCGAAGGAATTTAAAACGTTCCTTAAAGTACTGGGGTCTATTAGGAGTAAGTAATATGTTATCAAAACAAATTAATTCTTATTTCATTTTCTTTTTGCGATTTAAAACGATATTTATAAATTACTACTTGATAAATAAAGGGGGGGGGAGGATACAAAATTGCAACGAATGGGTCACGTAGTATGGGTACGTTCCCTATTAGTTTTGCTTCTAAGGATTAATTTCTGTACAGGAATGTCAAACGTCAAGCTAAAGGAAAGGTTGATTAACTGACATTTAATTTAAGACATTTTCATCAATTTTTGACAGATTTAATCGAAAACGTCAAATTGTATGTATGTAAGATAGCGGCCCGTCTCAGCTTCGTGCCGGTGGTCTATGTCTGATTTTTTACACCTTGGGTTACATTATTGATTTTTTTGTAGGGATCCCTAATTTTTTCTAATAATAAATACAGCCTATGCTACTCAGTGATAATGTAGTATTCTAATGGCGAAAGAACTTTTGAAATCGGTCCGGTAGTTTTTGAGTTTATTCGTTACAAACATACAAAGATACAAATCTTTCCTCTTTATAATATTATTATCATACATAACTGCAAGTAAAAGACAAGTACCACAATACAAAAAGCGTGCCAAGAAACTTGTGCATAGACAGTTTTCGAGGATAATCTTCGTCCATTGTTAAAAATAATAAAATAAATGTTAATCATCAATATTTATTGGTAATTTCATAAGATAAAATAGAAAAATTCTCTTTGAAGCGTTATTTTACATTACTTTCAAGGTTATTAAAACTATTGTAATATAAACTATAAACCATATTAAAGATATTTCATTCAACGAAAGAACAAAAATCGTAATTTTCGTTTATATTAATACAAAGAAGAAGCGTAGCCTTAACCAAACCTATTTGATTGAAGGCTGGTTCCTATATCTTACCGACCGTTCATTTGGTTTTGGCTTACTATCAGTTCAAATTTGACAAAAGCTCCATACAAGTAATCTCAGAATTCAACCGATGATAACGCAAGTGAATGAATAGTATGATATAGGAACCGGCCATAATATAAGTTGTGAGCCGACGTTACCGTCTTATATGGGCAAAGTGCCCAGAAGCTGACTACATTTCCTCGCTGAATCGCCATACTGCCCTACTAATTGCACTTGCAGTAATCAACATCTTTGGATTTTTCATTTTTTGCAGAAATCGTATCCCAAGACGCTAATCTATTCTAATATTATTAAGAAGAAAGATTTGTATTTTTGTATGTTTGTAACGAGTAAACTCAAAAACCGTTAGACCGTTTTCAAAAATTCTTTCACCGTTAGAATGCTACATTATTCCTGAGTAACATAAGCTATATTTATTACTAGAAAAATGAGGGATTTCTACTAAAACTTCAATAATGTAACCCAAGATGTAAAAAATTATCCATAAAATGTCTTTCATCGCAGGCGCTGCGAAAACTATTGATGATAGAACAAAAACATGTTCTACAATACTAAAGAACATATCATTATATACAAAAGACTTCGTCTACCATATGTCCAACTATTGTAGTGATGTTACTATAACTACCTTGTACATTTTAAAAGCTAATAAAAAGGCCGACCAAAATCAGACCATGTTATCCATACCTTTGTATTAATCCTTATCCAAATAAATCATTTCGTATTCAAGACTGTTTCAATACCTGTAGATTGACAACAAAACTCACACATACTCACACCAACGCGCACTACCACCGCATTGCATTACACGCACACTTTACAAACAAACCAAGACATACAAAGAGCCTAAAAATTAATAACCTAGGCACAGAAAGAAAAATCAACACAAATGGCACTAATTAAGATATATATAGGTATAGACATAAGGCACACACTGCACATGCACTTCCTCACAACACCAATATGTAACAGATAGACAAAATAGAAAAATAATAATATTATAAGTTATCCTTAAGGTACACTACAACATAAAAATCACTAAATTAATGTCACACACAATAACAAAATAAACAATAAGCGTGTATAAACCTAAAAACTTTCATAGAAATTAAGTTGTAAAAAAATGGTACGGAACTCGACTCCGTAGACTATTTCGTTAAAAAAAAAAACTTAAGATTACTTTTTGAATTATTCTAATCAGACATTCCATTCAAAAGATATTACGAATTTAAAAATGTCAATCTAATCAAAATACTTGGCGCTGGAATCGGGTTCTAGGATTTTTATGAAATTTTATGTGTGTATGAGTGGGTCCTGGGATGCTTTAGAGTCACAATTAGAACTGCTAGGTGGCGCTGGAATCGAGTTCTAGATTTTTGTTTTTACAGGGCTGGACAATGTCTGCCGGGAACGCTAGTCTATACATAAAGCTTGATTTTTTATTGTTTTTTAGATACACTAATAAGTTAGATAACATGGACATGTTATTTAGATATATTTACAACAACAACAACAACAATACTCTTTATTGTACACCAACTTAAAATAGACATTTACATGTCTTAAAATTAGAAGGTAGTAGTACAATGGGCGGCCTAATTGCTTAAAGCAATCTCTTCCAGGCAACCTTTGGATGGACAAGGATCTTAATCACAATAAATTGTTGGCGTGCAGCTTGATACTATACTAATGATAATATATATAATATAATGTATAATAATATATTTACCGCATTTTTCTCAAAACCGCATTTGTAAGTATCGCATTTGCTATAAGCAGGGCAGCATACTAATCAGTGGTACGCGATAGGCACTCTAGCCCTTTGATCACCTCAAGAGTCGATTGGGCATTTTGAGAGCTATTGGTAGTAAAGTTTTCTCTCTTTTATTAATACATTAGTAGTGTCAGCAAAACTATTCATCTCAGTTGAGATGGATGTGTGGTGTTACAAGAATGGATAAGGTGAGAAATGAGTTTATAAGGGGATCTTTGAAATTTGCACCCGTGACTGAAAAATTGAGAGGAAGAAGATTAAGGTGGTCATATAATAAGGAGGGATGACAGTCAGTTGAAAAAAAGAATATTAAACTACAAGATGGATGGATGCAAATGTAAAGGTAGATCAAAAAAGAGATGAATAGAGGAGTGTGGAAGGAAAAGACATATTGTGCCGAGTCCAAATAATTGGGATATGGTGAAAGAAAAGAGAAAAGAGAGTGTCAGCAAAACTTTGTTCGCGTTGCCACGGTGACGTGTTTGTTAGTGAATTGAAATGGCTGTATCAAGAAACGCAGCAACAATGCTACCTTTTTGAAAACGACGTCATTTATCGGAATAAAAATTATCCTAAATGTTAATCCGAGATATAGGCTAGCTGTGTATCTAATATTATTGCATCAGTTCAGCAGACAGTAAGACGGCCCACCTGATGGAAAGCAGTTACCATCGCCTATGGACATTCGCAACACCAAAGATGCTACAAATGCGCTGCTGCTCTCTTAAGGGAGACTGGAACCTGGTCACTAATGCCGAAATACAACTCAAGGTTGCTATGGCGACATATTTTAGACCAGGGGTAGTAAAAATCCAGTCGAGAAAACACCCTACCACCTGGCTGTGGGTTGTTTTGTCGCCTCTTACGACAGACCGCCCAGCCGCACGAAATTGTATTATTTCTCCGTTCCTGCATGGATGTCGAGTTTCATTTAAATCCGTTAAGCAGTTTTCATGTGATGCTCTAACAGACAGACAGAAATTCGAATAATTGCATTTTCGAAATTTACTGGTACGAAATAGCCCTGATCTATTTTCTCATTTTTAAATTCATTGTACAAACTCGAACCCTCTACAGATAGAGTTATTAACTCTCGTGAGAGAACCTGGACGTCTACAGCAGCCGCTTTCACAGTTTCGTGTTACGAACATTACAAGTATCAAATTAAAGTAGTACCCAATGCACTGTCTTGCACCGACTAGAATATCTACACACATATCGATTTTACTACGCGATTTTCCAAAAGCGGACGCTTTAAGACCCAAGTTCTGTGGACCGTAGCGTGTGGGGCTGCGTTAAGTTCCTAAAGTCGTATAATTATATAAGCTTACTAGGATATGCCCGCGACGTTGTTCACGCTGACTTAAAATTCCCACGGGATTCCCAGGATACAATGTACTACAGTATTTAAAAAAGAATGTAAGCTATCTATTTAGTGAAAATTGTGCCGGAACAAACTAATTTTTATGTACCCAAACATATAGAAACCGTTCCCGCGGGATTCCCGGGATAAAAATATCACACATTTCATTACTATCGCCATTTGAAATCATTCCCAGAAATATTCCCGCGGGATTCCCAGGATAAAAAGTAGCGCAGACTTTAAGTCTAAGAATTAGCTGTCGATCAGCGAAAATCGCATCAAAATCAGCCCAGTAGTTTTTACGTGAATCCTGAACAGACAAAACGACAAACAGACAAGAAATCTAAAAAAAAGTTGCATCGTGTTCTCCGTCGTTTATATAGTCTATTATTCAGTTGTTGTTTTTTTTAATAACTTCAATATTCAGACACGTGATGTTTAGAATTTTATAATATTACTAGGATAACAGCTCATATACGTTCCACTGCTGGGCTCGGGCCTCCCATTTATAAGGGAACTGTTACAATCACGCTTGTCCAAGGCAGTTTGCAGGTTTGACACATCGGTTATCTCGATGTGCAAGTTTCATCACGATGTTTTTGTTTACTGTTGCCACGTGGTAATTGTAACAGTATGCTAATTAGAGCAGAAATCTGCATAAGTGGTGCATGCTTTCCGGCCAGGATTCGATCACAAACCTTTAAGGTTGGGACGCCCACTAAGCTAGCAAGACGTCTTTTAAGCAAATCGTAAATATTGTAAATAAACGCAAGCGAAGCTATGACCACACCATAGTACAACTATACTATTATCTTATTTAACCCGGATCTTATCATCACAGTGCGATTTTATGAGTACCTAATATCACTTAATAGCATATGTACATATTTTAAATTTACAGTATGAATTTTTACCTCATTCATACAACTATTAAGGCACTTATTATGCTAAATAGTATTATATTGTTTTTGATATACTTGCTTCTTTGCCAAGTGTATTCAATCTCAAATAGTAAAATTTACAGCTCATATCTTTGTTTATTTTAGTAATAGCCAAAATAGACAACCATTTTTTGGAATTAACCTAGAACACGGTAATTGATAAATTGTATATTTACGGGTTTTTGAAGTGATAACTTCTTATGGGAGGGTAAACCGCTTTGTTACGTAACGCGTTACGGCGCCAGTCTGTCTGGCTTCCCTTTCTCTCACGTATACGGCAGTGGTAGGCAGGCTCCTCCTCTCTCACACTAACCCACGCGCTATATACATAAGATTTAAGTAATAACCTAAGCTTTTCTGAAGTTAAACAATTTCAATATTAAATAGTTCAACTTAGTTTAGTTTGAGTTATCACTTCTGTCGGGCGTCCCAAGGCGTACACTTTTTTTTAATAATCGGCAGACAAGCACACACATTGTATATCACCAAGCTAAGCAAGTTATGCTTGTGTTATGAATAATATACAACGGAACATCACCGATCCCAGACCATAGAAAATAACAGAAAGTTCGTTTCCGATATTTACCATACCACGAATCGAATCCGGAGCCTCGCGTTCCAGCGAGTTAGCTCGCTCAACCACAGATACTGATAATATACATCAGTCCAGATCACAGAAGCTTTCGGACGGGCCGCTCAGCAAACCGGCATATGAAAGTCTCTTGTCTTCCTGTGCCAATGGAGCTGAACGAGCTCGTCTCTCAGCAGTCTCAAAATGGGAGTCAAGTTAGTGGCGCCAGGCGCTACCCTCATCGAATGTAGGCACAGTCCTGGATGACACTGTATTTAGGATTGCAACCTAGATTCAATTGGGGGCGGCGACTGTAGTCCCTCATCACTGTCAGTGCGGAGATGAAGTCGGTAGTTAAGGTCACCATGGTTTGTCGTGCGTCAGGGGCGCCGGCAGAATACCACGCCATACTGCACTAAATGACATTATCCGTCCGTCTCTCGTCACCGCCGGGATTCCAGCCATCCTAGGACCTATTGGTCTGTGTCGCGACGATGGCAAGGGGCCGGACGGAATGTCTTTGGTGCCCTGGAAGATGGGACGCCACGTGCGTTGACGCTCTGCCTGCGCTTTATCTACCAGACTCAGCTGCGTTAGCGGGCACAACTGCCGCGCGGCAAGAGGACCGAAAACGCCGCAAATATACATCCGTTGAGAGCGGATACATATTTGTAGCTTTTGGTGGCGAAACTCTGGGGCCATGGGGTCCAGAAGCTCACCGCCTTCATCGACACCTATCTACACGGTTGATAGAAGTCTCACGCAACCATAAGGCTGGCCTGTATTTTCGGCAACGCATAAGCATTGCCATCCAACGCGGCAGCGCGGCCAGCGTTCTGGGAGCGTTCCCAAATGACTGATTTTTGTTTCCCTATATATTCTTTGTATTTTAATTGACCCTTTCCCACAGTTTGACGTTCGACATGTCTTCTCAGAAATTATATAGAATCTGTTTATTTTTTCAAAATAAGCCGATCCAATTCCCGACAAGAGTAATTGATTTTTCAAAAATCTAATAATACCACTTTAGTTTTCATGAAAATTAGCCTAAAGACTCCTTTGAGTGTTTTTCGCTATTTCGTATAGGTAGTTTAGGATTTGACCCTCAAGGCCTAATTGAAAAATTCACTCTGTATACAAAATAGCAACATTTAATATCGAAGGTTTATGAAACCATTATCACAATTATGAATGAATTTATTTAACGAACGTATTATGGATTTAACGTACTTTTTAACTAATAAAGATTTAAAACTTGCATTAGCGTTTTTCTGTCAATAAAACGGAAAAGTTTAATTAAATATAAAATATATATTAACAAATGCAAGATGTGCATCCAAAAAGCATAAGTCTAGACATAATTGTATAAACCTATGCAATTGCTTCGATACAATCGCAATATGTGAAAATGCCAATTATAGATGTACAAAATAGTCATTATAGTTATTTAATGAGCGATTTTAATTTTTTAAATGATACCTACCTACATTTTTATAACACCATTTTATGATCTTAAATTGTGTTGTATTAGCATAATGATTTTAGGGTTCAGTCTATATGGACGTGGGTTACGGTCTACGTGTACCGTTGTACATATTGTTACATGCCGTCAAAGATAAGCGCACAGCTGCCTGTTGTAAGCGCAGTCTATTGTCTTTCCGGGCGGATTAAGGAATTATTTTGTGTTTTGAATTTGTAATTAAGAAAAACATGCTATTGTTTTTCTACTTGTTTTATAACCATCATTAGCGTCGAACTAAGCCTTATTGTTATTGTTTTCGACTTTGTTAGCCATTCGCAGGTGTGCAAGTTACTATTTCTCGGAAACTCAGTGCGCGCGGTCAATCTTTTTTATACTATGTAGTAGGCAGTCAAGCGACGACTATGAGACGAATAAGACGTTTGTAGTACTCTCTATTAGCGATATAGACGACGAACTTTGCGCGTTCGAATTGTATTGAATCGTGCAGTGTGAATTCTTTGCATCCAGTTTTATTTGTATTTGTTTTATACGTGTTTGTAGAGTTCTAATAAAGTCTATAGTAGTTCCAACGGCATTTTTAATTCGAGTCCTGTAGCTCGTAACAATATAATTTAAACTCCTGGAATGTGGGACTTTTTTTTCATAAACTGGGGTAAATTAAAAAATTATATTAATCAAAAAAAATGTTTTGTTTCAGTTCTACCATAGTAATCTAACATTATATAAAAACTAACTTTTAAAAACTCATTAAATATTAAAAATAAACTAAATTATAAATAAATTAATATAAACTACGTAGCAAGTTTTTATTTGAATTCTTCACTGTATTTCACCATTTAACTAGTGGCAAAATTCGGGATTTTACCATTGCCCAACAGTGGACACGCAACTTGAAAGTAGCTGAAAAGTTTACACGTGGTCAACATATAGGATACTTTTGATCCCGAAAAATTAAAGAGTTCCCGTGGGATAGTTAAAAAACCGCACCACGCGGACGAAGTCGCGGGCATCAGTTACTTTTAAATAAAAACTTTTGAATTTGATTTGAAAGAAAGAAAGAAAACATTCATTTGCCAAATGTAACACAGACAAATTATAATTATTCTTATGCTGCCAAGTATTCTCAGTGTATCATCACGTAGGTCGAACACTAAAGATGTGTGAGGTATAGCGTTATCATGGTGAAAAACCACACCCCTTCTGTTGATTAATTCCGGCCGCTTTCTCTCAGCTTTTTGCTTTAATCTCATCAGTTGTTCGCAGTAGAGTTCAGAATCGAAGCTCCTGCCTGGCGGTAACAGCTCATAATGAATAATGCCCTTCCAATACCACCATACACACAACATCACCTTGTTGCGAGTTAACCCGGGTTTCGCCACAGTCTGTGAAGCCTGACCAGCCTTTGACCACGATCTTTTTCGCACGTTCTTGTCGTATGTGATCCACTTGTCATCACCAGTTATCAGCTTCTTCAAAAATGGTTCGGTATCATTACGTCGTAATAAAGAATCACAAATGAGTACACGGTTCATTAGGTTTCTTTCAGTGAGCTCATGAAGCACCCAAATATCGAGCTTTTTGTTTACCCAGCATTTTTCAAATGCGCCAAAACCGTTTTGTGGTCAATTCTCAGTTCTCCAGCTACATCGTAACTACTAATATGTCGATCTTGCTCCACTTTTTCAAAAATGGCATCAATTTTGTCTGTAAGAGGGCGACCAAAGCGACATGCATCTTTGATATCAAAATTTCCGGATTGAAAACGCTTCAACCAAATTTGCGCTACTCTCACAGATACTGCATTAGGTCCATAAACATCACAAATTTTTTTCGCGGCTTTTGTTGCATTTTTACCTTTTTTGTAGTAAAATTTTAAAATGTATCGAATTTCTTCATTAGATTCACTCATTTTAACAATAAGAAAAACAAATGAAAATCACACATTTTCCTGATTTGAATTTGTAATTGTCATCTTTAATATTAATACTTTTTAATGATACCAAAACCAGCCAGATACAAATGGTATAGCCAAAGAGATCTTATTACAAGTTCATACATACTATATGCGAAAAGACTTTTTCCCCAACCTATTATATACAATTACAATACGATACAATAATATCAAACTCTTTAATATAACAGCCCATAAACGTTCTACTGCTGTGCTTAAGCCTCCAATTATAGAGGAACGGACAGTATACCCGCCACGCTAGCCCAAGGCGGCTTGGCAGGTTTGACACATCGGTTATCTCGATATGCAGGTTTCATTACGACGTTTTCCTTCACGGTTGTTAGCACGTGGTAATTGTAACAATACGCACATTAGGTCAGAAAACTGCCTAAGCGGTGCCTGCGTTCCGGCCAGGATTTGAATCCGTGGCCTTTGAGTTTAGGACGCGTAAGCAAGCCTTTACGCTACCACGACGTGACTACAGGGTCTTTAGTATAAATTAAGTATTGCTTGAAACGCTTTAAATTATGATCAGAACAATCCAATATTTTAATAGACTACTATCTTGTTACGTCCACTATTAAAAATTGAAGTGTTTTTGTAATTTAATATCATAAGGAAGCTAGTGATTAATCTTAGCGATTAGGTACTATTTTAAAGTAATAAAATCAATTTGTTATTAAATTATTAGTTAGGTTATAAAGGTTTATTAGGTTATAAAGATTTACTTAAAGCATTTTTAAAAACCAAAAATATTATCAATAGTTTATTGAATAATAAACTTTATTTCTTTTTTCTGAATGAATTATTTTAGAAAAATGGTACGTTAATTTTACAATCTAATATAAATAATTATTTTATATATTATCTATTCATACGATGAAACACTTTTCTTATTTTTTTTATTCATGAAGTACAGCAGACAGGCTGACGGCCCAAATGTGATGGAAAGTGGGTACCGTTGCCTATGGATGTTAGCAATACCAGAGGTGTTGTCAATGTGCTGCCAGCCTTGAAGGAGAAACTGGAACTTGGCCAGTGATGCCGTAACACAACTCAAGGTTATTATAGCGGCCGGCATACTCTAGAGCAAGGGTGGTAGCCATCTAGTCCAGTCCATCTATTTATTCTATGAGTTCAACAAACAGGCAGACAGCCCACCTGATGGAAAGCGGTTACAATCGCTTATGAACATTTGCAACATCAAACGTGTTACAAATACGCTGCTGCTTAGCCTGGTCACTAACGCCGGAACATAACTAAAGGTTGTTATGACGATAAACTCTAGATCAGGTGCGGTAGCCATCCAGAAGAGCCAATACCCTACCACCAGGCTGTGGGTTGTTTTTTCGCCTCTTACGACAGGCCGTCCGGCCGCAGGATTTTCTGTTCTCTCCCCATTCCTGCAAGGATAAGAATAATAAGAGGAGAAGAATCTCTTAAGATTTACAGTTACATTTACAGTAACTGTAAATCTTAAGTAGCCTTAAGTAACCCTGCAATTTCGTCAGCATTTTTTTTTTTTTTTAGTTTCGCCTTTGATCGCTATCTCAGTTACGGAGCTAACTAGCTCACAGTAAGATTATTATAATACCTTATTTTCAGGAGTAGTCATTTAATTTCAATTACTTAATATAACTATGTCTAAATCATTGTAGAATAAAGAAAGAAAAATATTTATTTAGAAAAGCGACACAAACGTTAAATAATAACATTCAGCACTCACACACACACGCGCACGCACGTACATACACACACACACACACATGCGCGCGCGCACACATACGCAAGTGCCCCCACCTCCATAATTATAACAATGTATTGAATAATGTTTCATTTTATTTATAAATATAATAAAACTGTAGAGGTCGAATTTCTGTACACTGAACAAAATGCTAAAAACCGAGTCAGATGGATGTAAGAAGTGAAATAGAACTAATTTAGATTTTTTTTAAATTTTATATTTCTCTGTTTGTCTGTTTGTACCGGATAATCTCCGAAACGACTGGACCGATTTAAATGAAATTTTGTATGGTGGTAGCTTATATCCCTGGTCAACATATAGGATACTTTTGATCCATAAAAATTAAAGAGTTCCCGTGGGATAGTTAAGAAACCGCACCATGGGGCCGAAGTCCAGCTCAGAATGTGACAACCAGGATAACGTACCTTAGCACAATCTTTTGTTATAGCTTTATCATTTAAATGAGAAGTTTGGTTCAATAAATTTGAATTTGAATTTGAAGAAATAAATAATTGTATTCGAATTTCTCAGAAGAATTTATGTAATAAATTTTGATGACGCAAATCAATCAAGTAAATTATTGCGATAAAAACTATGCGAGATCTAGAATAGCTGGAAGCTATTTCTTTAGTGGCAGATAATTATCATATTAGTACAACAATGATAAACAATCTTAAATAATTAGTTCCGGGTTAACGAGTTATTTTAATTATAGAAACACAAAAATCATGTTAAAAGTCGTTGAGATAATTAGCAAGTCTTGACCATTTTGGGGACACTGACGATGTGCAACGCTTTCAGGCAATACATCCTTGACAATATATGTCCTATTAATTTTGTAAAAGAGAAATTCAATGGATGAGAGTTCCAGTACAGTCGCGGAATGAAAATGTTCGTCACTTTAAAGTCGTCTTCGGCTTGTACGAGTACAAGAAATAACACTGAAAACATTTTAATAAATGATACATTTATAAAATATAGAAACGTGAAAAAAAATTGCAATGTTGACAATGATACACGCTGCTATTAACAATAAGAAACAAAGAGGATATAATCAAATCCATTGACGTTAACTAAACTAGCCAAACCTACGATTCAGACCATAGTGTCCGGCGATTTTGACGAAATAGTAATAGCAGAATTGGGCCCCTAGGGCTCAGCTGACACGTTCCCGACCTATAAGAAATTTTATAACACCTATCTTAAAGAACCCCATGTCATAGCGTAGGGGGAAAACTACGGTGGCAAGTTCCATCTAGATCATCGTTGTACGGGGAATAAAATTAAATTTTCTAGAGAATCGTTCCGTAAGTTCAAGAAAACATATCAAAAAAGTACACCACGGATTCCGTTCAAAGTTTCAGGGAATTGGAATCATTCCTTCAAAATATTTGTCAACATCACGTGGAGTACGGAAGATCTTAACTCAAGCAGTACTCAGTGTCCTTCTTAAGACGTCAACCAAGGTAATGTCGCATGATCATTTACAATTACTACGGTAGCAATACATACTTCCTGTTTTATCAGATGCTGTTCGTGTAGGCGTAAGAAATTATAGGTTCCCCACGCTCCGATCTACATTACAGATATATGAAATAAGTCCGCCTTGGTCACACGTGGTAGATATATCCTCCATTCCCTAAAGCCTGAACCCAGTAATGAGATGTTTCTAAGATGATATTCATTAGTAATCTTGATAGCAAGGGTACCGATATTCTAGAAGCCTGTAGATACATACCATCAATCACTTATATTTACTTAACTTAAGTCATAAAAACCTACGTAGACAACTTAAAAAGGCAGAGGAACCATTGATTATTACTTAATAATTATATTGTAATTGTAATACTGATGTCTAATCCTAAACTATTGTTACACCCACATATACTCCAAGGATTTATGATTCACTACGTACACATTTTGTTTTGTGTTCGTTTTAGATTCTGATGTAGTCATTATGTAAATAGCGTGAGAGATCATGATGGTATGTCTGGAGTATCCGATAGTCTTGACATTGAATAGGGAGAAGAAATGAAAGTTAAAGCTTTAGGACGAATATTTAGTTTAGACGTTAAGGTATTTTACGAGTATAGTTTTGAATGTACGAAGGGGTGGAAAGACATAGACTATTTTAGGTTTTGGTTAGCTTTGGCTTTTTCCCCTGCCTCTGAAGATATAAAGGGTTTACTCTCGATTGCTTTTCGGCGTTAGTTTCAGAAGAGGAAATACGAGAGGCGTTTGAGAGTAAGTCCTCTGATTGATAGATATTTTTTAATTACATTATAGATTCGGATATGATTCGTCTAAAATAGAGCACACTTATCTAAATGGTACTTATTCACATGGGACTTGAAGTTCAGGTTGTAGGTTTTGGAAAAAACAGACTAGATCCGACAATCTTATTGCGGGAGTATAGCAGACAAGCTGACGACCTACCAAGTGTATAGTGATTACCGTCGCCTAAAGACATTTGCAATATCAAAGGTGCTACCAATGTGCTGCCAGCCATAACCAGTTCGAGTAGTACTAGAAACTCGAACCTGGCCAATAATATCAAAAGACAATTCAAGGTTGTTATAGCGGCATACTTGTAACCGGTGGTGGTAGTAATCCAACCACTTGAGGTTTTTTTTAAATACTTATAATATCTTACTTCTAGTTTCTTATAATAGAATCTTTTATAATCGTTACAATTCATTCCATGTCATTTATGGCAGTTTTGGTTACCCATGGCTCTTTACAACTCTTTTTAAATCATGGTGAGACAGTAGTTAGAAACCTCGCTCGCATGACTCGTGATATTTCTATTGCCTTATGTAACGTATATTGTATTCTTATACACTGTTTTCCCTTAGAAGATCAATGTCGTATATTACTGTTACGAGCTACAGGACTCGAATTAAAAATGCCGTTGGAACTACTATAGAATGTATTAGAACTGTACAAACACGTATAAAACAAATACAAATAAAACTGGATGCAACCAGTTCACACTGCACGGTTCAATGCAATTCGACACGCGCAAAGTTCGTCGTCTATATCGCTAATCGAGAGTACTACCAACGTCTTACTCGTATCGTAGTCGTATCTTGACTGCCCACCCCTACATTCGGGCATTGTCTTATATCAACGACACAGTACAAAAAAAATGGCCACGCGCACTGAGTTTCCGAGAAATAGTAATTTGCACACCTGCAAACGGCTAAAAACGTCGAAAACAATAACAATCAGGATTAGTTCGACGCTAATGATGGTTATAAAACAAGTAGAAAAACAATAGCATGTTTTTCTTAATTACAAATTCAAAACACAAAAGAATTCCTAAACCAGCCGGTAAGACAATAAACTGCGCTTACGACAGACAGCTGTGCGCTTATCTTTGACGGCATGTAACATTACAAACAAGATTTTGGCAATGGATTGCACTATTTAATGATGTTTAAATGTCTTAGACAACTTAAGCCACATCTAAAGTGGGATATTACAGTAGAAAATGCTTTTTATTAATCATTGAAAGATACAATTTAACTAAAATTTTATCATGTAAGTAAAAACAAGGTATAAGGTGTTCTGTGTTGTTCATTATGTGTACTGTTGTGTTGTGTGTGTCGCGTTTTGGAAATTAATATTATCTTTCTTTCTTTCCATGATATTTAAACATAAGATTTTATAGCGTGTGTAGTCTTTTAGTGGTGCGCATGCTGAATATGTAAATAATTTTAAAGCTTATAAAGTAAATTATGAAATCAATGATGGAATTAAAAGAGCAGACTTGGTGGACAAGATTCTAAACATCCCGAGTCTGGTCATTAAAGCTATTAAAAAAAAATGGAATAGACTGTATAAACGATGTAGAATACGATGCATTTTTTTAGATTTCTTGTCTGTTTGTCGTTTTGTTTGTTAGTTCGGGATTCACGTAAAAACTACCGGGCCGATTTCAATGCGGTTTTCGCCAGTCGACAGACTATTCTTAGACTTAAACTTAGCGCCAGTTTTATTCTGAGAATACCGCGAGAATTTTTCTGGAAATTATTTAAAATAACCCGATTTAAAAAAAACCCTATCCAATATGATTTTTTCACCAATCGATAGCAAAAATGTAATAAAATGTGTGATATTTTTTAGATCGGGAATCCCACGGGATATTTCCCGGAAGCGGTTTGAAGTTGTTTGGATGGATAAAATTAGCTTAATCCGCCACAGTTTCCTATAAAACGATAGCTTACAATCTTTTTTAAAATGCTACGATACTTTGTGTCCCGGGAATCCCGCGAAAATTTCAAGTCAAGCGTGGACGAATTTAAAATGTATTAAAGAAAATCTAAATCTTACAACAATTAAACTCAATTTATTGGTTTTACATAAATTACTACAGCAATTTGTATTAACAATACCAAATCTATTGTAATTTGTAGGTGTGGCGTTACCTTCCATACTGAACGAGCAAACAAACGCATCTTTGTCTGTTTGATTGATAGAATAATTATATCCTATTCTAGGTAGTTTTCAATATTGTTGCAAGCCGATACTAATCCTTTTCAGGTGTCTTATTACCCCTTTGAATTTGAGTGATCTATTGTTCGCGCTAATCTCTTTGTTCACGTCGCCATAAAACATCATAAAACCTTCTTTCCTCTATTGGTATTTCATGCGAACTCTTGGAAGCCATTAGGTTGACCATTTAACGATTTCAAGAACCAGTGGGTGGCATGTTCCTAGGAGGCTATGTCTAATTTACAAATGGATGAGGGTCAATCTTCAAATGGAATTTTTAACTTATATTCATGACCTTTAAAAGTCTTCCCCAGTGGAACTTATTAACCACTGACTTTAAAAAAGAAGGAGGTTCCCCTCAATTTGTCGTATAACATTTTGTTTCCGAACCGATTTTGATGATTCTTTTTGTGTACGATTCAATAAATGCCCAACTTCTTCTAAATTTTTCATATTCAAATTTAAGTTTTTATTCAAAATAAATAAAATCATAAAAAACCTACTTTAAGAGTGACTAAAAAGCAAAAAAATCTACATCTTGAACTCGGTGCCAAGTAAATCATAAAAATTACTTATTATACAAGTACATTGTTACAACAATAAAATATTGCAAAATACTCATAGTAATTTCTATGGTACTCACTTCAAGGTGTTGTAGAAAGTTTTATTTATTGCTTTTTAATTACTCTTGAAGTTGGTTTTCTTTCTTTATTATATTTGGAATAAAAACTTTTAAATTTTAGCGCTAATTATCTAAGTCCAGCGCAACGCACCCGCGAGCACAGATACTTTAAAATATGAGTCTGAGGTAATGGGCGCTTTATCATACCAGTATGGGTAAGTTCAAGGTATACTTGTGACACGTCGTATGAAAACTATAAAATTGAAAGACAATTGTAATGGATACCTCTCATATTTCTAGAGATATTGACGAAATAGAACAACGCCTTAGTAAGAACAAATCTTTATTCGTTATAAAAATGTTTTTATTATAGGTTTACATTTTGCTATGCTCGTATCGAAAACATTTTTTTATATCACGGAGGTATCTAAGAATAAAATATATACACCTATATAAAGGTGTTTTTATTTTTTATTACAGTTATTTTTTTAAATTGTATAAATATTGTAGGTAACTTACTTAAGTACGTGTATTAAACTTATAAAATAGTCTAAGTGCTTATATGTGTTTAAGTCAGGGCTTGAAAACGTTATCAATTACCTTTAAAAATGTAGACAATTACTGGTATTTTCGAAAAATATATTGCCATACCGGTATTTTTTTTTACCGTTACTTGGTAACATTTGATTTTTTCGTTACCGTTAAAAATAGTATGTATAACGTTATACGTATCGGTAATTTTTACGTTACTTCAAACGACATGACCAATTTTAAGAATTGGCTTTATTACGACTGCATGTTACCTAAACAAACGATAAACACAACTCTAAATATTACGCGCGCTCTTAGCACTTAGTGAAAGAGAGCCACTATGGTTACAGAACATAGTTTTACGATAAAATTACCGATAAAAGTAGTCTTAACGGTATATATTTACCGGTAAAATGGCTATAAATAGTGGTAAGTTTTATAACTATTAATAATAATAATATATATTATATAAACTAAAAATATTTATTTTTTACCGTTATCTGAAATTAGCATAAATAACGATAACACATTATTGCAGGTATTTCAAGCCCTGGCTTAAGTTATGTCCATGTAATACTCTAAATCACCTACATCGCCAGATTAGTTTAAAATATTTTTTAAGTTAGGTTGCCTGGAAGATATTGCTTTAAGCAATAAGGCCCCCTATTGTTCCTACAATGACAATATTGTAATCGTACATTTTTATTATTTATTTGGTGAGCAATAAAGTGTTGTCTATCTATTTATTCATAATATAAATAAATTATAGTTCGAAAAATGTAGTAAGTAAAAAATAAATTGTTAGGTACAATGATCATATGAAATTTAATGTAACGGTAGTACCGTTACATTGGATTTCTTGAAAAGCTACACACAAGCAAAGCCGAAAAAAAACAAATAAATATACACATATATGAGTATAATTTCTTTAAGTTATCTATAATATGACAAATATCTATACGGTTCGTGTTTGTAAACTGAATTTGAAAATTATAAAAAAATCAGAGATTTAATTCAAACCAGCAGAAACTGAAAACACAAATTATGAGGATTTTTGTCTCTCTGCCCGTCAGGTGGAGACCTGTCACGTGGTATATTAGAATACCACGTGAAAATTACTGAACGAATTTAAGGCTCCTGTTGCCGCAAAAGGTCGAAAGTGGGGTCTAAACGAAACAACTTTTCGTTAGTATTTACTGATCAATAATCTATTTTTTTTTATTGCACGAGCTCAGCAAACAGGGAGACGGTCCATCTGACGGGAAGCGGTTACCGTTGCCTATGGACACTTGCAACACCAAAGGTGCCTCAAATGCACTGTTGCTCTCTTAAGGAGGACTGGAACCTGGCCACTAATGCCGGAACACAACTCAAGGTTGTTATGGCGGTATACTCTAGACCAGGGGTGGTATTCGAGCAAACAACCTACCACCTGGCTGTGGGTATCTGTCAAAAAATTTGTCATAAATCTACACGATACGAGACGTCACGTGTTTTTACCTAGTTTTTGTATATAGTTGTTTTGAGCTAAGAAAAAAATTTACTAAATCACCTCCAAATTATTGACATGAAACCATTTTACTCCTTCAATTTTTATCAAAGCAAAAAAAATTACTGTATCTTTATAAACGAGAGATAAATAAATTGGTTTTTTCTTAATACTACTTTAATTTGTTCACAATAAAATAATAAAGCATCTGAAAAACGACCGAGTCTATGAAATCTCCGCTATCGCCCGAAAAATCAGTATCGTAAAATCTTCAAAGACGTTGGCGTTGCTACCAGCCTTAAATGGAATTCGAGATAGAGCTAACGTTAGAGAATTAAAAAAAGTTTTATCCCGATAAATGACGTCGTTTCTATGGGATAAAAAGATTTTTTGCTGCCGTTGGAATTCCCTAATTAAAACTTCATCTTTAAGGTAACGCAAACGAAGTTTCGCTACCACAAGCCAGTCCTATAATAAGAATACATACACACTTTAGATACAAATAATTTAATTTGTCATACAGAATAAGCATCTTGCAGTCAGTGATTATTAATTGCACACCTTTAATGGTGTTCAGTAATTGACTTATGAATTTTTGTTGCGAGGTTTCATTAAAGTGTTATTATCTATAGAAAATTTGTTTTATTTTTTCAATAGAGACCTTATGGCGTGGTCGTGATTCCACGCTTATATGGTTTTCTAAAGGTTAAATGTACTAATCATAAATTAATAAAACTGAACAAGTGCGTGATAGTGGACTACTATGAAGGACTCCTTAGACGTGACGAAGATAATTAATGTAAATTGTATTATATGATTTTGGGCAACAAATTACATCACAATTAATGAATGAATTTCATGATTTTTTGACACCTCTCCCGTCCTTGTCACAGCTGGTCACTTTCATGACATCTCAATTCCTAGTGTGACATTAGATATTAAATTAAAACAGCGGTTCCGTAATAAGTTTTATCTCTCCATTTACATTAATTTTTAATAATTTAAACACAATAGCCGTACATATTTTGAAATTTGACGAAATTTATGACCCCTCCCTCCCCCTTGTCACACAATGTCACACTACGTCGACCCTAGCAACGTAAGATAAAAGTCGATTGCAGCTGTCATTTTAGTCCAGGTAATTAAAAATCATAGTATATTACACATGATGAGGTAGCCACCCATGATAAGTATTGTATAAATTTTCACTACAGAATTGGTAGCGACATATAAATTACATATTTATACTAAATTTTATGTATGTATAGAAACAGTGAATACGATTTTGATCCGTGCAGGAACGGAGAAAGAATACAATTTCCTGCGTTGGGGCGGACTGTCGTATGAGGTGACAAAACAACCCACAGCCAGGTGGTAGGGCATTTGCCAGACCTCTGTCTCCTTTAAGAGAGCAGCAGCGCATTTGTAGTACCTTTGGTGTTGCAAATGTCCATAGGCGACGGTAACCGCTTTCCATCAAGTGGGCCGTCTGCCTGTCTGCCTAACTCCTGCAATAAAAAAATAAAAAAGAACAGATATATAACGATTTCATAGAGGTTCCATTTTTTCCCAAATACCTACGGAACCCCGATAATAGGCTCAACAACTCATTATTTTAAAATTAGTTAGATAAATGTGACAAGATAATAAATAGTTTTCTAACTCTATTGTTACGTCATTTCCTAACGTAACTCACATTTCCATAATATAATTACCCAAGTTTAATCTTAAGCGCAAATTGTTTCTTTGAATTTTATAATCATTAAAAAGTGAAATTTAAACGAATACATGTTTCTTGTCTATTTGAATACTTATCTAATTTTTCGGTTACGTTACTATTTAGAATAACTGCCATTTTAACTATTTTAAATAAAAAGTTTTAAGGTGTGTGCATATTATAAAGCGCGACTGACGTACGCGGCTGAGGCGCGTGGCTTACAACGTATTTGGATAAGGAAAGTCCATTGAAGTGTGCACATTATACGTCGTAAGTCGCGGACGTGACCTTGAGCGTTCGAAGGTCCTAAACCCACGAAACTCAACTTGCGGCCTGCGGGCTGCATGTGGCCCGGCGGGATTATGTGAGTAGCCCGCCTGGCATACTACACAGTTGTACAAAATAATGGATTTGCATTGGCAACAACTCAGGTTTTACAAATATCTATAGACTATGTAACCACTTTTCGTCACGTGTACCATAAGCCCGTTTGCTATGAGTTTGAAAAAAACACCTATCTATCCGTGCAGGAATGGAGAAAGAATACAATTTACTGCGGCCGGGCGGCCTGTCGCAAAACGCAAAAATAACCCACAGCCAGGTGGTAGGGTATTTGCCAGCCTGGATGGCTATCACCCCTGGTCTAGAGTTTGCCACCATAACAACCTTGAGTTGTGTTCCGGCATTAGTGGCCAGGTTCCAGTATCCCTTAAGAAAGCAGCGGCGCATTTTTTTATATTTTTTTATTGCAGGAGTTCAGCAGACAGGCAGACGGTCTACTTGATGGAAAGTGGTTACCGTCGCGTATGAATATTTGCAACACGAAAGGTGCTACAAATGCGCTGCTGCTCTCTTAAAGGAGACTGGAACCTGGTCACTGATGCCGGAACACAACACGAGGTTGTTATGGCGGCATACTCTAGACCAGGGGTGGTCGCCATCCAGTCGAGCAAATACCCTACCACCTGGCTGTGGGTTGTTTAGTCGCCTCTTACGACAGGCCGCCCGGCCGCAGGAAATTGTATTCTTTCTCCGTTCCTGCACGGACGAAATGTAGCACTTTTGGTGTTGCAAGTGTCCATAAGCCATGGTAACCACTTTCCATCAGGTGCGCCGTCTGCTTGTTTGCTGAACTCATGCAATAAAAAATAAAAAAACAAAAACATAAATAAAATACAGTTGCGGCCCTGAGCTCTTGATCTGTACCTCTATGCGATCCGTATAAAAAAGGTTGAGCATGGCTGTCCTAAAGCAATCTGGAGAGTGTGTTACGGTTCTGATGTAAACATTGTTCAGATGCGTCTGATGGTCGCTCCCGTAATGTGTGGGTACCTTTATTGTCTTATTATTTTTATTATTGGGCCTCCCTAGTTTAGCCTTTACACTACAGTTACGCTTTTACTGTTATGTTTAACAATAACTAGGAAGTTATTTTGGAACACATAGTAATTTCACATTACACAGTAGTTTTACGCGACCAGTATACATAAATAAAATCGGACGTTACGCACACTTTTGAATAGCCGGAATCACGAGAGACAACTATTTCAAGTATCAATATGTAATGTTAAAGTTATTATTTAGCCTACCCACAACTTGTTAATTTTAATTATTTTAATTAGTTGTTGATGGTTAAGTATTATTTATTTATTCTATGGGGGCCTAATCTAAATTAGGGCAGATTTTTTAATCCAGATAAAAATTATGTATAGGATAAAGTTATAGCATGGAAAAATTAAAAATGTCACTTGTACGAATAAAATAGTTAAATCTTTTCATTTTTAAATTCACTCAGGTTATAATTTATTCCAATGATAACTTTTATCTGATGACTGAAAAATTGGCCCTTAAAGTGGTCGAAAAATCGAAATAATAATGAAAATCAAATAAAATGCTTGGCTTAAAACCGTTGATAAACGTAGCTTTAGTTATGTTGGGGCTATACATATACCGCCATAGGTTTATAATAGGTTGGGGAAAAAGTCTTTTTGCATATAGAATATATGAACTTGTAATAAGATTTCTTTGGCTATATATACCATTTGCATCTGGCTGGTTTTGATATGATTAAAAAGTTGAAAGTTTAAAGAAGACAATTCATATTACGAAAATGTGTGATTTTCATTTATTTTTCTTATTGTTAAAATGAGTGAATCAAATGCAGAAATTCGATACATTTTAAAATTTTACTACAGAAAAGTAAAAATGCAACACAAGCCGCGAAAAAAATTTTTTATGTTTGTGGACCTAATGCAGTATCTGTGAGAGTAGCGCAAATTTGGTTTAAGCGTTTTCAATCCGGAAGTTTTGATATCAAAGATGCACGTCGCTCTGGTCGCCCTGTTACGAACAAAGATGATGCCATTTTTGAAAAAGTGGAGCAAGATCGGCATATTAGTAGTTACGATGACCTGGGAATTGACCACAAAACGGATTTGGTGCATTTGAAAAAAGCTCGGTATACAAAAAAGCTCGATATTTGGGTGCCTCGTGAGCTCGCTGAAAGAAACCTAATGAACCGTGTACTCATTTGTGATTCTTTATTACGACGTAATGAAACCGAACCATTTTTGAAGAAGCTGATAACTAGTGATGAAAAGTGGATCACGTATCACAAGAACGTGCGAAAAAGAACGTGGTCAAAGCCGGTCAGGCTTCACAGACTGTGGCGAAGTCCGGGTTAACTCGCAACAAGGTGATGCTGTGTGTATGGTGGGATTGGAAGGGCATTATTCATTATGAGCTGTTACCGCCAGGCAGGACCATCGATTCTGAACTGTACTGCAAACAACTGATGAGATTAAAGCAAAAAGTTGAGAGAAAGCGGCCGGAATTAATCAACAAAAGGGGTGTGGTTTTTCACCATGGTAACGTTAGACCTCACACATCTTTAGCCACTCAGCAAAAATTACGAGAGTTTGGCTGGGAGGTGTTAATGTATCCACCGTATAGTCCTGATCTTGCACCTTCAGATTTTCACCTGTTTCGGTCTCTGCAGACTTCCTTAGGCAGTGTCAGATTAACATCTCGAGAGGACTGCCAAAACCACTTGTCGCAGTTTTTTGATCAGAAGCCCCAAAATTTTTATAGCAATGGGATGACATCCCCACCCTACAAGATGGCAAAAAGTTATCCAACAAAATGGCACCTACATACTTTAGTTAAATGTAAATAAACTTTATAAAACAACCTTTTGAATTTTTATATAAAATGCGAAGAAACTTTTTCCCCAAAAGGAATCAAAATCGATTTATACTCAACTAGCTGTGCACGCGACGTCGTCCGCGTGGAATTTGTTTTCAAGACCCCCCGATTTTGAAACATTTTTCATTGGTGCTCCGCTCCTATTGGTCTTAGCGTAATTATATATAGCCTATAGCCTTCCTCAATAAATGGGCTATCTAACATTGAAAGATTTTTTCAAATCAGACCCGCAGTTCCTGAGATTAGCGCGTTCAAACAAACAAACAGCTTTATATATTAGTATAAGATAAATATTTCAATAACCAATAAGTAATAGCCAAAAACTTATATAAATCGTTGCTGTCATCGTAAATCTTTATATCATTATATTATCATATTCACGTGAGAGATATGTTATTAAACATGGCATATTCACTTATGAGCGACATAAATTAATTATTTGATAATTTTCGTTTTATAAGCTTAATTAATAAGATACTCTGTCAATTATATTACTAATAATTATTATTTTAATCCCGCAGGAGGACTTTATGGCGAAGCCTCAGGTTAGCAGCGACACCTCGCTAGAGCTAAGACTCAAGCTCCAGGGGTGGAAGTGATAAATGGCCTAACATCGGAAGTAGCTTCGGTGAACCTGCAGCCCACCTCCCGACATCCCTTAGTCACTCATACGCATGTTGCTCCTCGCCTATTTGTATGTCATTTTTTTGGGGCCCATGCAAGGAGTGGCGACTCACCGTCTGCCCATTTTATCCATGTTCCCCGAATATCGCAACTGGCTGACGCCATAGTCCCTAAACTGTAATTCCACTAGCAGTTCATCCCGTGCACTAGCCCGGTACTTTTTGTTCTCATTTCCCACAATAGTCCTACATTGACCGGGGCTCGTCCTATGGTGCATTATTATATGGTGTAGACAGGGATAATCCTCGGTCAGTGTCACGCCACATTGACATTAAATTTGCCAAGGGGCCTCTACGTGTTGGCCTTCCCATGGCTCCACGCAAGCCCTCCAAAAGGTCGGGCCATTTCTATGGCCCGTGCTCCTCAAGGACATACAATATAATAATTTTAATAAAGATGTAATAATTATAATCGGGAGAAACACAAACACACACATACTGTATATTCTCCCAATATAAGCACGTTACGCTTTTGTTATGAGTAATATACAATGGACTCCTCTAGGGCCGATCCAAACACACAGACTGGAATAAAACCCGGAGCCTCCGCGTTGCAGTGAGGTATGCCGCAAAGACTTAGCCAGCACAACCACAGAGGCCGTAAAATGAAAACAAGTTTATTTGGAAATGGATTAATAATTTGTTATTTTAATAATAATGGCAAAGGCTTTTCATACGAAATCATTAGTGCTCATAAATCCTTCACAGTCCAAGCAGATCGTCTTCGAAAGCGCTGCCTGTTAATATCAAGCTGGCTACGTCACTGCCTATTTTCAACGGACTTGTGGAGGATTATTATAGGTCAAATAGCTCAATTTAAGGACGCTGCAGCAGTTATTGTCAGCTTTTTCTAGTTTTATATTTATTTATATAAGTGTATTTTATAATATTTTATTTACATATATCATATTAGTATAATTTTAATATTTTATTAATGTATATATATATATTATATTTATAAAATACTGATTCGGTAGTGGGCATAATGCAACATACCTCTGTTCTTATCAAGATTTTTGTCCATCCAAAAGTTGTCTGGAAGAAATCGCTAATAGCGATAAGACTGCCTATTGTATTGTTACATGCCGTCAAAGATAAGCGCACAGCTGCCTGTTGTAAGCGCAGTCTATTGTCTTCCTCCCGGATTAAGGAATTCTTTGTCTTTTGAATTTGCAATTAAGAAAAACATGCTATTGTTTTTCTACTTGTTTTGTAACCATCATTAGCGTCAAACTAATCCTTATTGTTATTGTTTTCGACTTTGTGGCCGTTCGCAGGTCTGCAAATCACTATTTCTCAGAAACTCAGTGTGCGCGGCCAATTTATTTGTACTGTGTAGTTAGTATAAGACGATGCCCGAATAGAGGGGCGGGCAGTCAAGCGACGACTACGAGACGAGTAAGACGTTTGTAGTACTTTCGATTAGTGATATAGACGACGGACTATACGCGTGTCGAATTGCATTGAATCGTGTAGTGTGAATTGGTTGCATCCAGTCTTATTTGTATTTGTTTTATACGTGTTTGTACAGTTCTAATAAATTCTATAATAGTTCCAACGGCATTTTTAATTCGAGTCCTGTAGCTCGTAACAGTACTGTAAAATTTTATTTCTGTTAACTGTATCTTTTAAAACACAATAAAGCATATTCATTCATTTATTCATTCATTCTTTGTTACCTGTTCAATAATAGGACAGGAATGGATTGATATTGAACCTAAACTAAAATTTAGTTTTACTACTTAGTTTAGTTTGAAGTCGGATTTGTGTTTGTTTAAAAATATTACATATTTAAAAATAAACAGATATAAGGTACGATATATAAGCAAAGAGTATTATTATTGCAATGTTGTATTATAATTCGTCCATATCCTTGCAAACACACCTATGTATTACAGTTATGGTACAAATTTCGTAACTAACCAATCTTAGAAATAACAAGCTCATTAAAATAACTAGTTTACTATCTTAAACTGACTGAACTGGTTAAATTTGTCGATAATGTGCAGCCATTTTCGATTAGAGTCAATAAATTATCGGAACATATCTTCTGTAATTACGTGTTTTGTAATAATACAGTATATTGGAGAGAAATGAATATTTCAATGAAGTTGTTTCGGATTTCGAAACTTAGTTTTCATTTTCGAAACCTGCTGAGATACGTTTTAGAGAGTTCACCCCAAACCATTCTTGGCACCACGTGATTGACACCCTGACAATTTATTCCAGAGAGAAAGAACAACATCTTATTCCGGACAAAAACACAAAGATAAAATAAAAAGTAAGTCCTAAAATGGACCCAGTCTCAGCATAATGCTAGCCAACAAGGACCACCAGCGCTGTTCTTCCGTATTGGAACGAAGTTTCTTATCGCACATTACTCAGCGGATGGAAGCTAGACGAAAAAAGTGTAACAGAAACGAAAAATGCTGTCCACTGTATTTTATTACACAATTTCGAACTTTAATGCCATGAAATAAGATCTAAAATAATATCAATTAGTGTAATATACTAATATACGCTGTTTGAATATAGAAGGTTTTGTAATTGCTCTTATTACTACACAATTTCTTCGATAGCCTCCGATGGGCTACAATGGCCTACGATGGCCTTCGCTGGCCTTCGAAACTTCGTTCCAACCAGGTGTCCCAAAGTTACCCCATTGGTTTTATTTTGTAGCCATACAATACAATATTTTTATAATAGTCGTATGTTTGTGAAATCGAAAAGAAGCTATATAGGTCTTTCAATTTATTACTAGCTTAAATTTAAAAAAGAAAATAAATTATAAATTAAACTAAATACTTAAAAATAAACTAACTTCTAAAGAAATTAACATAAACTGTACTATAAATATAACTATACCTACAAAATAATAATATATAAGTAAAAAATAGACTCCAGGTCGTTGTCGGCGGGGAGCGTGCCCAAAAGGCTGGCCGCATTTCACGTTGGATGAGAACGCTGATGCGTTCCCCTAGGCGCAAGTCAGCCTTTTGGTCACGCGAGACCTCAATTAGACGCGTTGAGAGGTCTCGATAGAGGTGATGAGCTCCAGGCCCCCACGGCCCCAGGGTTTCAACCCCGAAAGCCACAAAAATTATATAAGTAGAATTAGTTTCATAAATTATTATTATTATTCATTATTTAATTAACAAATTTGGGTCATTTTTGTCTTACGCTTAAAGGAAGGTTTGCACTGAAAATCAGCGTTGTGTCGGATATAATTCCGGCACAGCAATATGCTGAGTGCAAACCTTGTTCGCTGAAAATGCGGTGTACAAATTCTCAAAATATGCTCTGTGTATAATAATGTATAACAAATGTAATTACGTCGCTGTTTCTTCGAATAAAGTTTTTCTTTCTTTCTTTCTTTTATGTACCCATACTTGCGGCGTTTCAGGGCCTCCTGGTATGCGGCAGAAGCCCCGGCTGTCACGGCTGTGACTGGGAGATGGGAAACCGCCAAAGTATCAACAAAGTTGCGTCCCATACTAAGGGGCGTCCCATCTTCCATTTTCTTTGAACGAAATTTAGATTGGTTGAAGTTAAAAAATATATTTTATACATAAAGATATGTGTAACACATACTTTTTGAAAAATGTAAATATTGTGTGTAATCACATTAATTTGCTTTGGCACTTAGAGGTCCTCCCGGAAGATCAGCGCAGGTTGTGAAAGCAGTATTATGCTAAGCATGGGCCTTGTTGGAACACTGATTATTATTATTACAAGCTTTTGAAGCACAAAAAGCGTTACGGCTGCGTGGAGGAGCGGCATAAATTTAGATTAAACGTAGTGAGAAGATCATCTGATCGCTCCGATTCCGTTCTGTTGTTTGATAAAATAAAATATGTTTAAATAAAAAATGCATTCATTAAAATGTATCTAACCTAACCAAATCATAATTTGCAGTAAATCTGCGAAAAATCGAAATGTGTGCTGGGACACATAGTAGAAGTGAAACTTCAACGGACAAGTGGAAAAACGAATGGCAACAAAATTTTAACTTGAAGTTTATCGGGCAGGTTTACAAATTGGACAAGTACATTAACAATCTGCCCGTATAACTTCAAGTTAAAATTTTGTTGCGATTCGTTTTTCCACTTGTCCGTTTGAAGTTTTTTATTTTTAAAATCTTTTATTTAACTTACAATGTTTATATGTCTGTTCGGGTCAAAACTTGTATGAGATGTAATTTTGCATACATATTTAGTTTGGATGACAGTGCATGATTATCTCAGTGACATTATAAATCCAATATGGCGGACGGCCCATGATTGCGGAATTTTTGTTTTTTGTGCACTCCCATGATATGCGTATCAAATTAAAGGGTTTACTGAGAAGAACACATGAGAAGAGTTTGTGTAGAATAACAAGGATACTATTAACATGTAATTTGATCTTGACATAAGTAAATCTAAGATAAAAAAAGTACGTATTTTCTACAACAGGTAAATACACCTAGTCAAGTAAATCTCGTGACAAGCTTTTATCTTATACTAATATATAAAGCTGAAGAGTTTGTTTGATTGAATGCGCTAATATCAGGAACTGCTGGTCTGATATGAAAAATTCTATCAGTGTTAGATAGCCTATTTATCGAGGAAGGCTATAGGCTATAGGCTATCATCACGCTAAGACCAACAGCAGCGGAGCACCAATGAAGAATGTTTCAAAATCGGGAGGTTTTGAAAACAAATTTCACGCGGACGACGTCGCGGGCCCAGCTAGTATCATATAAATTCTGTAATATAATAAATTGATGGATTTGATTTAATTTAAAGCCACTGATTATTAGTTATATTATTTTGTATCTCTTTTCGTATCTTGTCTATCTATATATATATATATATATACGTATTATTAATATATATATAATACGTGTGTTGACAGTGAACACCTCCTAAACGGCTGGACCGATTTTGATGATATTTGTTTTGTGTGTTTGAATTGGTCCCCGGGTAGTTTTGATTTACAATTGGAACCGATAGGTGGCGCTGAGATCGGGTTCTAGAACCCACCTAATCACCTGGAGCGATTTTGGCGATTTTGTTTTTGTGTGTTTGAGTGGCTTACCGGATGGTTTAGATTTGTCATCTGGACCCATTTTGGTGATTTTGTTTTGTGTGTTTGAGTGGCTTACCGGATGGTTTAGATTTGCAATTAGAACCGGTAGATGGCGCTGAGATCGGGTTCTAGAATCCTCCTAATCATCTGGACCGATTTTGGTGATTTTGTTTTTGTGTCATGAAACAAAGTCTTTTAGGAATTCAGAAAATATGGCGGTACGAAGTTCGCCGGGTCAGCTAGTAATATTATAAAATTCTAAACATGCCGTGTCTGTACAATGAAGCTATTTAAAAAAATACAACTGGAATAGACTATATAAACGATGTAGAACACGATGCGATTCTTTTTAGATCACTTGTTTGTTCAGGATTCACGTAAAATTACTGGTGAATTCTTAGGCTTAAAATCTGCACTATTTTTGTCCTGGGAATCCCGTGGTAATTTTTCTGCAAATGACTTCTAAAGTGATTCTTTCACTGATCGATAGCAAATTTTATGTAATAAAAAATGACATACTTTTGATCCAGGGAATCCTGCGGGAAATTTCTAGGGAGTGGTTTAAAGTGGTTAATAAGCATAAAGATCAGCTGATACGACTTATACTAAAACAATATATCCGACATGAACCAAGTCGCGGGCATATCCTAGTTCTACATAAATATTTTATTTGTTTCTTTTAAATAATAGAATGATGAGTGAAACTTTTAATTGTGATTGTCTATAAAAACAAATACGTAATGGTGACTAGGGTTGCCACCTTTTTTTGAAATATTTTTTTTTTTAAACTGTAAAAATATAATACTTTTGGGAAATTTAAATTAAAGAAAAGAGAATACATTTATTTTTCATTATTTATTATATATTTTATTATTGCATTTCCATGTGTAGTATTCAATGCATGTATTCAATATATAGTACAATTGGCTAAAATATAGTACGATATTATAGTACGGTTGGCAACCCTAGTTACGAGTTACATTATTTACTGGCCGATTGTTATTTCTTGTTCAATGACAAAAAGAAGGCATTAGTTACAGTCGACTTATAAGGTGTGGTCTGGCCTATGACCACAAACTGGATACAATAAATACCAAAAAAATGTCCTTCTCAAAGATCTGAAGCAACAGCCTATAAGTTCCATTGAACTTTAATTCCAATTTTTCAATTTTGAACTTTAATATATGTGTATTGTTTTTATGATAATTAAAAAAAATATATGGCTGTCAGATACATGTTACAGAAACACCAAAATAAAATCTTTTTGATGTTATCTTGTGTGGTTTAAGAGTAACAACATTCACGGTGAGTTTTGGTAAAGATGTATTTACACTTGTATATTTATAAAAATATTTTATTTCCATGTTTTTATATGCATAGCTACAATACTTTTTGGCAAAATAACAGGCGGCTCTATCGCTAAAAGGAATTTCTTTCAGGCAACCTAGCTTAAAAGAAATTCTTAACTGATCTGGTGATGTAGGTGGAGCAAAAAAAAGATAGGACTGTACAATTTAAATATACATACTTACACTAATTTATAAATTTAATACATACATAAAGCTAGACACATTTATAGAATACCAATATATACGTATATACGAAATTATCTAAATAAATATATTTATTAACATTATATATGTTATGTTTATCCCCGTTATTAAAAGAATCTATGTGTAAACTTTAGTTCCGTGAAGTACATATAAAATGTACAAAAAATATATATCCAATGGTTAAATGCACAAATATCATATCACGTTTATAATCGGTCCAAATTGGAAAGTATTTTTAAAAGCATAAGATCTCACAGCAGTTCGTGAAATTTTAGTGACTAGTATTATGTCAGGCTATATTACAAATAAACATACATTTACTCCTTAATATTCTTTCTGAAATAATTTTATTTATTATTTAAATTATAATTGACATGCAATTTAAATAATTAAAGTTATGACGACATAATTTACTACGCTCAAAATCTAGACGGCTGTGGCATTTTTTTAGATGATAAAAAGTATCCCAGTTTGACCTTACCTTACCTGTGACGATAAGACCTCTTTCTCCAAAAGCCTATATTATGTACAGAGTCCGCGCCACAAAAGAAGACCAGCAGAGGTGGCGCTGCAATCGCCATACTTAAAATCCTGCCAGAGTAATTATTTGTTAATCCGTATGTCGGTGTAGGTAATTACTGAGTAATAAATATAAAATATTCCATAATTAAAGCTGTCGATATATTTCCTGGCTACTTTACGAATAAAATTCTATCAAATAGCGGACCTGCCACTTACACTTCCTTTATTTTTCACAGGACTTCTTTTGTGGCGCGGACTATACAATTCGTGTCTAAGTACCGTTTAAGATTCTCGAAGAAAATAAATCCCAATGCAATTACTTAATTTGAATTGTCATACGTTTTATCAAAGATGAAACTAATATCCAAACCAGAATAAGCGATATTGTCTTATTTCCATTTATAATTAATTTA
Source organism: Dendrolimus houi (assembly GCA_039645545.1). Lineage (NCBI taxonomy): Eukaryota > Metazoa > Arthropoda > Insecta > Lepidoptera > Lasiocampidae > Dendrolimus > Dendrolimus houi. The sequence continues at coordinate 18,165,492 of CM077134.1, read as the reverse complement.
CATACTCATAAAATGTTAATTACAATCTAATTTTAAATAATTACATAGTCTCAATTAAAATGGATTACATTTGACTTCAACCTTATTTTTTAGTGTGCTATTTTTAAAATATCATTTATCAAAATAATTCAAGTCCATACTTAATGCTGTAGCATGACTACAACTGATAGGGTTGACACACATTTGAAAAACAATTAAAATAAATTAATAACTCAACTTTTATCACCACACAAAATAATCTGAAATCATAAAAGAATTCCCTAAAATGCACTGCATGTTCGCTTATGTAACTTTTGTATTTTTATTCTATGGTAAACCCTATTTTCGGAGGCACGGAGAAAGAATATTATAATTCCTGCGGCCGGGCAGCCAGTCGTACGAACCGACAAAACCACCCACAGCCAGGTGATAGGGCATTTGCTCGTCCGGATGGCTACTATCCCTGGTCTAGAGTATTCCATCACAACAAACTTAAATTGTGTTGCAGCATTAGTCATCAGGTTCCAGTCCTCCGGTGGAGACCAGTAGTACATTGGCAGCATGTCATGTCACATACATGGAATTATTTATTACTGAGTAGACCATGTACGTACCAAAATTTATCAATACATAAAACAGACATAACCTTGGGAGATGCATTTACGAACGTGTTTATAATTTACATATTTTCACATAGCACATAAGATTTCTGTATCTCAAGTCTCAAGTTAAATGTTAAATAAATTAAACAACAATTACACCTGGAGTACAACACTTGTCGTCTTATTTTGTACTCCCCTCTCGATCATTCGAAGGTGATGGAGTCATGAGGTCTAGCTAGTGGTGCGTCACCCCATCCAACTGGATAGCTATCATTGACGCACCATACAATATAAACCAACCGCCACATAGCACACTAGGTGTTGTAAATGTCCATAGGCAACGATAACCATTTTCCTTCAAATGAGTGACTGTCAGCCTATCTGCTGTACAAGTGTTCATATTAAATAAATATACCATACATCCATATTGTCCCGCCTGGTTCCTATGGGGGTAGGGGTAGGCAGAGACGATGGATTTCCACCTGCTACGATCCTGAAAACACTTCTCGCTTCATCAACTTTCATTAATCTCTTCATACATACACGCTTATTTAAAGTGCTTTTCACATCACCTTTCTTCAAAATATCTTCAATTTGATAAATGTGATTACGTTGCAGTCGACCGGCACCGACTCAACCATTCACATTGCTGTCATATACTTGTTTTGTGATTCTGTTATCATTCATTCTCTCTACTTGCCCAGACCACCTTAGCATTATTTTTTTAACTTTAAATAAATATAAATATATAAAGCGCCTCAGCGCAACTTGTTTTAAATGATATATATTATAGCTGACAAAAAGCACGTACTACTGGACATATTTATTAATGGACTATATTTATTAATATTGTATATATTATATTAATATATATAATATTGTGTAGCTATTATTGTTTCTATACACATATTAATAATGTATATATTTGGATATATATAATATTAATATGTGTTATTGTCTATTTTCTTTTTATTTACCTTAATTATTAATGTAATATATTGATTTCATATGGGTGTATTGCCTGAAATAACGACATTATCATATCATATCATAATTATATCTATTGTGTAATATCTATGTATCCTATTAATTACATGTATTTGATTTTCATACCACCGTCATACACTCTTGATTCCTTTCACACAATCCACAACCCGGGGTGTCTGGAAGAGATCGCTCCAAAACGATAAGACCGCCCTTTGTCCTGCCTTGACACGAAATGACTGTAAATGATTTACTTTATGTGTATGTGGTGAACAATAAAGTATAATCTATCTATCTATCTACTGGATCATGTTTGGGTTGTTTTGTCGTCTCTTAAGACAGGTCACCCGGCCGCAGGAAATGGTATTCTTTTTCCATTCTTGTATGAATTCACTTTACACTTACTTCATACAAACTAAAATTTACTTTTCATGACGTATATTTGTCAACCCTATCTAAAAGCACAGAGCGCAAGGTTGCGGCATTTAAAGATGAACCCGCTCCCTGGTCTAGTTGTTACGCATCAATCATGCAGTGGACAGAAGAGCGGTTTATTTTTCTTGAAAAATCTTTTAAATAAAAGATTGTGTAATCTATTTACATATTTTTAGGGTCAGCTTAAATAAGAATTTCATATGCTGGGGTTTCATCTGCGTACTGTAAAAGATTTATTCTGGGGCTGACGTTGTCTTATTTAAATTGTTAAAAATAACGTCGTTAACGCATAGGCACATTAGTGTATATTACACATTATTATGTTATCTCTCGTATAAACCCATCGCCATATCTGCGGGATACGAACTAAATCTTTAAAACTAACCCAGATGAAGCCCCACCTATATAATAGTATATCTATGACATTAGATACTTTGAAGGTTTTACAGAGTATTAGTAGTAGTAGAATTCGCCAAAAAGGCAGGCAAGGGAATATTAGTCCATACAGCCAAGTCTGGTGTATAAGTCTTTTTATAGCTAGCGCAGTTGAATTGTAGGGTAAAACTGACGCCACTCAACGTAGTTCTTGTGAAAACTCGAAAGGCAACATTTGTCTATACAATTCACATTTTTCACAAAAACACAATTACTACTCAAAAACTATCAATATCCTACAAGTATTGTTCATTTTCGAGTAACTTTACACATTTGTAGAAAATAAAACTGCACATCGTAGCGTCCCGTTTCAGTTCCCGCCAAGATCTCCAGGTTTTACAACAGTTTTTTCTTCTTTGGATTTTATGGCCTGGTAACAACACTTAAGACACAAGAAATTCTTGTGGAATCTTGAATTGACGAACTTCACTGATCATACAATTAATAAAAAAGTAAAGTAGTGCACGTCACATGCATGAAGTGTTTTTAAAATCACCATCATCAATGCGAAGGAAACGTTTCACCTCCATGTTCCTTAGAGGATGAGATGAGAGCTGTACAATGCAACACCAGAGTCCGTGTTTCTTGAAAAGTACAATTCGGGTGTCTTCATCTCTCTTGTGAATAAGTCTATCTAGGTAAGCATGCTCCATCTTCGGAGCATCATCGTCTGACATCGGGCGTGATCGTGGTCAAACGTAAATCTATTTATCATAGAAAAATCATTTGTATTTATTCTTCAAAGTCATAATTCCTAGCAATGGAGTAACTAAGAATTGGTTCTTGTTGTCGTCATCTGACCGTTATATATATATATATATATATATATATATATATATTACATTTTATTACATAAAGTTAGCTATTGACCAGTGAAAAATCATTGGAATTTGATTTTTTTTAAATCTGGCCATTTAAAGCATTCCCAGAAAAGTTCTCGCGGGATTCCCAGGATTAAAGGTAGCGCAGGTTTAAATTCAAAGAATTTACTGTCAATCAGCGAACACCGCATTGCAATCGGCCCAGTAGTTTTTACGTGAATGCCGAACAAAGAAGACATCTAAAAAAAATTGCATCGTATTATCCATCATTTATATAGTGTATTCCAGTTGTTTTTATTAAATTATTTTGTTTAGAATTTTATAATATATATTTATAATGTTTTATCCGCTACGCTCATCAAATAACCCGTTTCCTTAAACCAGCGTATCTTCCATGCCCCAAGCCTCCGTGATGGCGGCATTTGAATACTAAATTAATTAAATAACATACCCGTAATAATGCTTCAATATTGTATGTCCGTGTATGTTATATGATTATTTTATTATAATCCGTAGTGGAACAAATGTTTGATGGTACCGAAAGGTCAACAAGTATTTCAACCGCTATTGATTGCCTTATTATTATACCTATAGTTGTCTACTGATCCTCTTAGGCTATCCTTAGGCATTCAATTATATTAATTCTGTATAAGTTTATATGGTAGTATCAATTATTATTAATATATAGTGTCCCAGAAACTTTATAGCATTTTATTAATATGCAAGAAGAATAAAAATTAACGTAAGACCACGAAGAACATATTTGATGAGCTGTTGTATAAACGAATTTACGCGGACTAGAAAAAAAAAACAAAAGACAAAAAACGACTTCAAAAGTAAATAAAAAGCAAAAAATAAACATATTTTCTACAACATCTCGAAGTGGGTGCAAAGTAAAATATAAAATTAATATATTTTGCAAACTTGTTGTTACTTTATGTTTTACTTGGCACCGACTTCACGATGTATGAGGGTGTTGTTTTTAGCTACTTTGGAAGTCGGTTTTCTTTTTATTTTTGTTATTTTTCTTTTGTACTTTTTAGTTACACAAATACTTGAACAGTTTTAAAAAATAAAAATGTATGAAACACGTGTCTATAATATTCAAGGGCTGCTCTCGATTTCCCTGGGTCCACTTGCCAGATCCCGACTTGGTGAGAATGGAACCATCTCAGGAGTACTTTCGAATAAAGCAAAAAGAAAATCGGTTCACAATTGACGGAGAAATTGCGTAACAAATTTACAAAAAGATCATCCAGTCGAATTGAGAGCCTTCTCCTTTTTGAAGTCGGTTAAAAATATAATTTATTAGAAACTAGGATATGCACGCGACTTGTCCACTTGAAATCCCCGCGGGATTCCGGGGACACAAAGTACCGCAGCATTTGAAAAAAATATAAGCTATCGTTTTAGTGAAAACTGTGTCGGAATAAGCTAATTTTTATGCATCTGAACAACTACAAACCGCTCCCGGGAAAATTCCCCCGGGATTCCCGGGATAAAAAATATCACACATTTTTTTACATAAAATTAGCTATCGATCAGTGAAAAATCACATTGGAATTCGGTTTTTTTTTAATCTAGCCATTTTAAATCATGCCCAGAAAAAATTCCGCGGGATTCCCAGGGTAAAAAGTAGCACAGATTTTAAGTCTAAGAATTAGCTATCGATCAGCGAAAACCGTATCGAAATCGGTCCATTAGTTTTTACGTGCAAACAAACCGGCAAACAGAAAAGAAATCTAAAAAAAATGCGTCGTATTCTTCATCGTTTATTTTTAAATAGCTTCAGTGTACAGACACGGCATGTTTAGAATTTTATATTATAGATTTATTTATATCATAAAGAGGTCACTGCAAATTCTGTTTGGAAACAAAAAACTGATCATTCATATTCTGATGTCCTGTGACCGATAATATCAGGATCGTTTCAAATTAGTTTTTGTCCATTAAACTTCCTCACGAATCCATCATTTATTATGACAGAGTGTACATGATTGCACCGGGAAATTGATATTTAAATGTTAGGTAAGGCTTCAACTTATGGTATATAGTACTTAAAGATAACCACTTAAGTCGGTCAGATGCGTACCATTCCACGCACAATGAAGACTAGATATTTATGAGACTAGTGGTCGAAATTCCATAATAAATTTAAATTATGAGTTTAAACATTATTAAGGTTCTGTTGTCAAAGACTATATACTTCTATAATGACAGATTTCGCCAAGGCTACATACACTGTTAATTTGACTTGAACAATAAACAAAAGAGTATATATTAGTGTGTGTCAAATACATGGTAGTGTATGTAATGTTTTTTTACTGATTTAATGTATTTTTTTGCATAATTTTAAAAACAAATTAGTATACGTCACTTCTTCTTTATATAAACTATAAGTGTGCGAAATTTCATACTCCTCAGTCCGTGCAATTTTCGTAAAAAGGTGTATATTTTTTTTTTATTTGGGGGCTAACAGCTATCATTAACAATAACTAGAAATAAGCTATATTAAGAAAAGCTATTAATAAGCCTCCACAGATATCAGTAAAAATAAAAATATAAACAAAGAAACAATAAAAAAATGTGCATAGGTATAAGGTACTTAAACTGATAAATCCGAGTATGAATAGAACTTGACCAACTTTACGCTAAACAATGCTACACTATCAGTAAATAGGTCTAAGTCTATATCTTCCAACTTACTTATCAAATTCATTTGCTGTTCTGATACAGAACGAATTCCTTCAGAAAACTATGCGGGTCAATGGTGGGTGTAATAATTTCCCAGGGGAACATACAAATGTAGTTTCTCAATGAGATTTGCATAATCAATTTGAATTTTTGAATTTTACGTCACATATTAATACATAGATATACATCATAGATGTGACTAGCGTCCACTATTTTACATCATGTCACATGACATGATAGTTGGGATTTTTGGAACATTTTAGGGTTGAGTATATACTCAATCCAATCCAATATCCAATATTTTACCTTCAACGCGCCCTTGTCTCATACGTACTTGTCAATCATCTTTGTGAACCTACAAAATATCATATTCCCATTATCAAAAACACACCCAGGCGTCAATTGTTTTCTAATCGGTTCATTTCCCTCGTAATAATGATATCAATCTAATGCAAACGTATACAAACATGGCACAAAAACATGACCTTCACCCTGCCAAAGAGCAAGTAATTCAGAGGCATACAAGTGACCTATTTAAAGATTTACACGAAAAAAATTGTCCCCAAAACAGTTGTTTCCTCTTTCCCCTTTATTTAAAGGGGACTTTTATTTATAGAAATGCCAATCCCGTTGTACCTTATTTAAAAATAACGTTCAAATTATATACTTGAATCTATTCTCATTTCTCTTGACGCACTTCACTTACTCAAGAAAAGTGACACATATAGGAATATTTAATTGTATCCATTCGGATACAATTAAATATTCCTATATGTGTCCCTTTTCTCCTAAAATTCCATTGACTGAAAACAGCAGAACAACTTGGAACTTTCAATTAGTAATCTGTAGTGGAATATTTTGAGAAAATCGATGAATGTTTTGTATAACGGAAGAAAATTTTACGAATAAGTCACCCAGTATCAACGCAATTTAAAAAAGCCTCTATATGTTACATTTCTACTGTTAAGTTCGCCGTAAGTTATTAACCTCGCTTTTTAGTATAGAAGTGTAAGAAGTTATATATATTTAACATAAATTTAAATATTTGTAAGACCATACGTCAAATATGATGAGGCACAGTGTTTACCCACTACTGTCGACATACCACTACCTGTATCTATGTAAATAAAGATTCATTCATTCAGTCATCCATTCGTTCATTCATTCATTCGTTCATAGAAATCATTAAAACTTTAACCAATGTTTTTTAATTTAAAACAGATACGGTGATACTATTAATATCGTTTACCAACTACTGTCTATAAGTCAACATACCACTACCTGTATCTCTGTAAATAAAAATTCATTAATTTATTTATTCATCTATTAAAGTTATATATATTTATCATAAATTTAAATGTTTGTACGACCATAGGTCAGATATGATGATACTAGTCACATTGTTTACTAACTATTGTCCACATACCACTACCTGTATCTATGCAAATAAAGGTTCATTCATTCAGTCAGTCGTCCATTCATTCATAGAAATCGTTAAAACTTTCAACTAGTGTTATGTAATTTAAAATATCTTTTTTACCCAAATAAAACTTAAAGTATGTATTCTTAATTTTATAATTATACGTTAGATATACTTTTTTGAAGAGAATTACGACGAATCGATACTAGTGGAACAAAGTGGAAATAACAATCAAGTTAACATATTAAAGTACTAGACTTGTCGTTTCTAACGTTTTTTTTTCTTAGTACACATAATTTTGTCAAGAACTCGTAAATTAAAACAATAGAAAATTGACAGCCTATTATTTTACGACAAACTAGTATAATTACATATTACTCCTGTATGGTTGACGGCCTCTGTGGTTGAGCGGGCTAAGCCTTTGCCGGCTTACCTCACTGCAACGCAGAGGCTCCGGGCTCGATTCCTGGTATAGTAAATTTCGGAAACGTATTTTCTCCGTTATTTACTATGGCCTGGGTGTCTGGGATCGGCCCCAGAATGGTCTGTTGTATATTACCCATAACACAAGCGTAACTTGCTTAATTTGGGGATATACAGTGTGTGTACTTGTCTGCCGATTTATTTATTATTATTCATTTTAACAAAAATGTGTAACATTTTCTTAAAAAATCGTTCTAAGCACGGCATTACATTTGATTCTAATAAAAATATGTAACACAACATTCGTGACATAAAATTCGTTACACAAAAATTGTTACTTGGCACAATAGTATTGTCAATATTGGATAACGATTGCCATCATTGTGTCACCATTGAAATTGCGGTTTTATATCCTCGTTACATAACTTACCTACTTTTATTGTATTTTTGGGGCAATTCTAACAATCCAACTCTAAGGCCTTACCTTAATCGGTAAAAATATTAAAGTGAGATTGGACAGAGAAACTAAAAAGTTTTTCATACAGGTATATCATCAGAGGTTCTGTTGCCAATTTCACAAAATCAAAACGTCCTTTTTTTGGTTTCTTCCTCCATCTTGTTCTAGTACATGGATGTTGAGTACCTCTTGGCAACCCTCCAGGATCTTGAATTTATTTTAATTTTTTTGAGTACCAGTCTTTGTTTTACTTTAAGATTTATGTGAGCGATGTAGGTATAAACTATTCTCAATATATGCGGTACAACTCTGCCCTACTAATTGCACTTGCAGTAATCAACATTATTGGGATTTTCATTTTATTGCAGAAATGGTATCCCAAGGCGCTAATCTACACATAAAGCTTGATTTTCTTATTGTTTTTTTAGATACACTAAAAAGTTACATAATATGGATATATTGTTTAGATATTTAAATATATCTTTACCGCGTTAATATCGAAACCGCCATTCGCAAGTACTGCGTTTGTAATAAGAGGGCAGGATTATCTGTAAATTTTGTATTCTTTGAAAACTCATAACCTATTCTACATGAAAATTGTAGGTGTCTCACGAAACAATGAAACAATGCAAGTAACGTATCGTATTTACTATACAAATGTAGTAGGTACATAATATATGCATACGAGTAAGCCAATTGTTTTCTATGATTATATGCAGTTCTCTGTACTACAATAATTACAACAAATAAATAAATCTGTGGAAGGTGGTCGGGTTTGTATAATGAATTTAAAAATATGCAAAAAATAAGGGGGGCTAATTCGAACTAGAAGATTTCGAAAATGTAACTTTTAGAATTTTAGTTTTTCTGTCTTCAGAGGTCTTTAGAGCATCACGTGAAAACTATTCAATGGGTTGAAATAAAGCTCGATACTGAAGTAGCTTATATTCTGTGTCAACAATTGAAATACTTTTTATTCTATAAATGATCGTTTCCGTGGGATAGACGTGTATAACCAAAAGACCAAAAGACCAAACCAACCAAAAGATGGCGTCTACGGAATCCTTTATCATGAGTGTAAAGTAACACACTTGGCCGTCTTAAATCTGATCTTATAAAACATAAACATAACTTAGTATTTTCTTAAATTTTCGAGACTAGTATACATAATAAAACTACGTTTTAACAGTTTTAAGCGCGGTAATTTATTTGATTTTTACTATTCCGACGTTTCGGCTACTTTTCAGTAACTGTGATCACGGAAGACAAAGATATCAAGTGTCAATGATGTTTATATATATGTGTATATACAATACACATTGACACTTGCCATCTTTGTCTTCAAGTGTCAATGAGTATGGTATATATGTGTATCATGTCAAGTGTCAATGAGTATTGTATACATGTCTATACACAATACTCATTGACACTTGAGATCTTTGTCTTCCGTGATCACGTCTACTGAAAAGTGGTCGAAACGTGGGAATAATAAAAATCAAATAAATTAACGCGCTTAAAACCGTTAATACATAGTTTTATTAAGAAACAGGTAAACTGGAGGTATAAATATAACAGATACTAACAGTGCTGGCGAAACTTTTTCCGCCTTGCCATGACAATATTTTTGTTAATGAATTACAACGGTGGCGTCAACAAAATGCGATGGGAGCGCCATCTTTTCGACTATACTGAACAGTACTTTTTCTTGATGAAAGGTCTGTGTCCTTTTCTACATTCCTGACAACGTATATGCAAAATATCGTGACGATCTGTTGCGTAGTTGAGGCGTCAAAACGTCACAAACATACAAACGCACATTAGCTGTGACGTGTTAATGTGGGATACACGAGAACTGTACATTTTTCCGGGATAAAAAGTAGCTTATGTTCCATTTCAGACTATAATCTATCTCTGTGCCAAATTTCATCCAGATCCGTTCAGCCGTTCCGGCATGATTGGGTAACAAACACCCATACAAACTTTCGCATTTATAATTTGTATTTAAATAGGATTACCTTTGAAATGTGCTCTTAATTACATAGATCACAGGAAATGAATGCTCTTGGTCTATATATTTAACGTTATGAAGAAATGCCTATACTCTTAATAATGATTTAATTAATAGTTAAAGCACCAAAATTCGATCATTAGGAACAAGTGTCATAATAACAACATTATCAATCAATTGAAAAGGAATTCAAATCAAGGTAATTATTTTACAATGTTAGTTGACTATTGCTGAGGACTGTAATCATACATTACCCATCGGTACGTAATGTAATTGACGTTGGTATATAATGACAGTGGCTACGAAATGAGCGATTTATTTTAAGGCGTTTTATTGATACTAGCTGACACGTGCTCACTTCGTTAGGCGTCATTAAAAATACACAAGAACACAAATCAAGATTTAATAAAGCTTTATAACTTATTTACAAACGCGGACAGCGCTCGCAGTGCCTCGTAGGAAGATGTGCGTAATTCTTACTTGGAACGTTATTGCTGTTACATATTTAACAGGCGACCCCGTGCCCACTTCGCTGGGCGTCATTAAAATTTTTAAAATTATTATTAATCATAATCTAATATAACCTATGCCATTCAGGAATAATGTAGTACTTTCTTCATACAAACAAACAAACTCCCAAATTTTACTTCTTTATAATATTAGTATAGATTTCTACGGTACTCTATTTCAGCATTAATAGAGCAATTTGATAATCACTAGTCATGCAGCATACGCTATGTAGTAGCTGCATATGATTTTAAAACCCATGCTTCTTTCAAATTGCTGGTCAATATGCCTCTCTAATTTTACAAGTGTACAAAATATAGTACTAGTTGACGAAAATACTGTAAAACGTATATTTATCTAGCATCAACGTGCTTAAATATTATTTCTTTTTCATTTGTTAATAAAACGTTCTATACATAATTATGCTTATTTTTAGCACGTACCTATATGCATCAGAACTTGATGCAGTCATTAAGATGATACACAATTTTTAATAGGCCATTTTCAGTCGAAAATTTTGACACTAACAATTATAGGTTTTATTGCATGAAACTGTCATGATTATTGTGAAGAAAAAACACTTTAATTTAAAAAATAATAGTTGCTGTATATTACTATGATGAATACAGTGATTTATAAAACTAAATAAACAATATAAACCTATTATAATATATAAATGTAAAAAAGTAAAAATTTGCCCTAAATATTTTACTGCCACAATATTAACGTTTGGACAAATGAGAACTCTACTTTTACTTCAACTTCAATATTTACATTTTTAAAAAGAAAGCAATCAATACAAACATCAGATGTGAATTTAAACCTAGAATTTTATGTACAATAATTTTGTGCTTAGATATCTGTTGGAGCACGTACAGGTGGAGACGCGCGGACGAGGAGGGGCCGTCCCACGACCTCGGCTTGGCCGCAGGCCGCGGCTGCCGTGGGATCGCGGAACACTCGCCCGCAAGACGGCTAGTGCGACGGATGATAATATATTGTATATACCATAACTTCGAATACACCAACATCTATCTATCTTTTATATACAGTACACAATAATTTAACCACCTCATCAGTGTGTCTGCTAGACAGGTATACTCTTCTACATACCTATTTATATTTGAAAGGATATTTCCTTTGTCGAACGCTATGAATATTTTTTTTTATGGAAGTATAGGTTTGCGTTTGACTACTATCTCACTTGATGTTGAGTGATGACGCAGTCTAGGATGGCGTTTCGTTAAGCGTTCAAAACGCCAATTTTGTGGCCCCAAAGCAGATTGCGTCAGAGAAATAAATTTCAATGTAATGGCAATTTAATTAAAATCAACAATAAATTAATATCCGTTATTACTTGAGATGTTCGCCTTCTGGTTAGTGAACGTATGATAATTTGGAACACTTATTACAAAATTAAATCTGATTTATTGTTCTGTGTACAGTTTAACGGTCTTATTCATATTGAGGTAGAGCAAGTTTTTAGGCTATTTTAATGTCCTTAAAGAAACCTACAAACTTACTCTAACTCAATACGAATAAGACAGTTCAGACAGAAAAGTTCAGTATTTTTTTTAAGTGATAACTTCTTATGGGAGGTTAAACCGCTTCTTTACGTAACGCGTTATGGCGCCAGCCTGTCTGGCTTCCCTTTCTCTCACGCATACGGCAGCGGTAGGTAGGCTCCTCCTCTCTCACTCTAACCCACGCGCTATATACATAAAATTTAAGTCATAACCTAAGCTTTTCTCAAGCAAAAGAATTTCAATATTAAATAGATTCAACTTCAACTTAGATTAGTTTAAGTTATCACTTCTGTCGGACGTCCCGAGATGCACACTTTTTTTAGTACTGGAGTACAGCAGACAGGCTGACGGCCCAACTGTGATGGAAAATGGTTACCGTTGCCTATGAACATTTGCAACACCAAAGGTGCCACCAATGTGCTGCTGGACTCATAGATGGGACTGAAACATGGTCACTAATGCCGAAACACAAACAAGGTTGTTATAGGGGCTTGCTCTAGACTAGGGGTGGTAGCCATCCAGACGGACAAATGCCCTACCACCTGACTGTGGGTTGTTTTGTCGCCTCTTACGACAGGCCGCCCGGCCGCAAGAATTAGTATTAACAGTAGCTAAAGTATCTTCATCTCATTATCATGCTGACATTACACGGGCCAACCGAATTGAATCAATCTGATTGAAAGGTACAGATTTTTTTTTTATTGTAGGAGTTCAGCAGACTGGCAGACGGCCCACTTGATGGAAAGTGATTACCGTCGCCTATGGACATTTGCAATAGCAAAGGTGTTACAAATGCGCTGCTGCTCTCTTAAATGAGACTGGAACCTGGTCACTGATGCCGGAACACAACACAATTTTGTTATGGCGGTACACTCTAGACCAGGGGTGGTCGCCATCCAGTCGTGTAAATACCCTACCACCTGGCTGTGGGTTGTTTAGTTGCCTCTTACGACAGACCGCCCGGCCGCAGGAAATTGTATTCTCCGTCCCTGCACGGATAAAAAAGAACTGAGAGGGTATCATGGTATTCAATGTCATTGATTATTATAACGCCAATACACTATATAAACGATGGAGAACACGATGCATTTTTTTTAGATTGCGTGTCTGTTTGTCTATTTGTTTGGAATTCACGTAAAACCTAGTAGGCCGAGTTCGATGCGATTTTCATTGTTCGACAGCTAATTTTTAGACTTAAAATCTGCGCTACTTTTTATCCTAGGAACTCCACGGGAATTTTTCTGGGTATTATTTAAAATGGCGAGATTAAAAATAAATATGGAATTACTGATCAAAAGTAAATTAAATGTAATAAAATGTGTGTTATTTTTATCTCGGGAATCCCGCGGGAATTTTCCCGGGAGTGTTTCTTAGTTATTCGGGTGCGTAGAAATTAGCTTATTCTGACACACTTTTCACTAAAACGATAGCTTACATTCTTTTTCTTAAATTGCGGTATTTTGTGTTCCCGGAATCCCGCGGGAATTTCAAGTCAGGCGCAGACGAAATCGCGGGATATCCTAGTGTTTATATAAATAGATCGCTTTGGTTGATTCATCCATATCGGAACACAGAAAGGAACCGTTAAGACTACTTTTGTTACAATTCATACGGTTCACTTTGGTTGAATCATCCAAATTGAAAGACAACAATGAACCGTCGAGTAGGTAATTATATGTTTTGTGAGAAATGTGAACTGTATAGTCAAATGTGGCCTTTTGAGTTGTCACAAGAACTCCCTTGAATGGCACCAGCTAATAAGCTACAATTCAGCTGTGCTACACATAGGCTTAAGAAAATGAAGAAACTACATTATAATCTAAGCTCTGGCTTAAAGGCCTAGCTGCCAAGCCATAAACCTAAATAAATAAAATATTTCAATTGACAAGTCCTAACATTAGTGCATTCACAAACTCAAGTCTGTCAAACATTTTACTATATTAGTAAAGATAAATATGTTATTTTCAAAGAATGACAAATTATATTTCATGTGTTAAAATGAAAATAAAAGCTTCGACCTATATGATAAAGTATTTCATTATAAAATACCGATCTAGCAATTAGTGCCTATAATGACATAACTCGAGATGCGAACTGGTGACCTACATGCCTCAGGTGTGTGTGTGTGGTGAACGCGCTATATTTGACAGGGGTGGTAAACATAACGGATAATACATTATTTATTAAATTAGATAATTTAATAAATATCTAATTTAATCTAGATGATTATGATGTAGATTTGAATTTTAGAAAAAGGAGTTTACTATACTTTTCTCCAATACTCAAAAAAGTTTCGACCAACATTATAAAATCCAACTCAAATATCGGGCACCAATAAGCAGAAAAGTAACAAATTCGCGTTCAAAATCCTATACTATTAATATCATAAACGAGAAAGTTTGCAAGGATGGATATTCAGTACTCTTACAGGCAAAAACTACTCGACCAATTTTGATGAAACTTTGCAGTGGCAGAGATTATACATCAGAATAACACAAACTATAATTTCCGAAGATATATTTTAAATTAATCGAAATATAGCAATAAGCGTCAAGTAGAAACGGCACCGCTATGAGTCATGTTTTGTTATGTCGTCAAAAGGCGTATAATGCATTGGTGGCGAGAAGCAAGGCAAATATCACGCGTCATCGTCCGGCTCACGACCCGAAAGCGGGCGAATTCATTAATGTCTGTGTGCATATTATGAATTTTAGGGTAAACGTAGATAATCTGCGATAAATTTATTAGTGCAGTGAACAAGAAGTAATTATAATTCCTGGATCCAAGTAGCCTACCGTATGAAATAACAAAGAATCCACAGTCAGGTAGTAGGGCATTTGCCCATCTGGATGGTCACCACTCCTAGTCTAAAGTATGCTGCCATAATAACCTTGAGTACTGTTCCACCATCGGTGTCGCGGTTTCAGTCCCCGTTTCAAGGCCAGCAGCATATTGGTAGCAACTTCAATATTGCAAATGTCCATAGACGACGCTATCCGCTTTTCACCAGGTGGGCCGTCAGCCTGTCTACTGTACTCCATCAATAAAAAGATAAAGTCGCGATCGACTACTAGTCTTTACTTTTTCTATTATATAGTATAAAACTAAGTCATTTTCTCCATCTGTCTGTATGTATGTCTTTCTGTCTGTATATCCGCTAACTCCTTATAAGCCACGCAATGGAGTTTTAAGCGGTTTTTACTATCATTTAGATAGATATACGGCTTCACTTGCAATGTATAGATCCTGATTCAGTTTTTATATAACTAAAATAAAGCTATAGTTACCAGGATTTGACCCGCGGGGAAACCTAGTAATTAATAAATTAGTATTAAATAAGAAATTGTTGCGAACACCGGGTATGTGAAAGGTCGTCGATGATGAATCGCGCAAGGTGCGTCTGCGCATACGCCCACTGCGCCGTCTGTTTGCACTCGCTATTGCTACAATTAATTTTACAATCATCATTGCATTATTTTAACAGGATTTTAATTAGGAAACCTCTTAATTGGCTAATATTTTTGATATTAAAAATTCAATTACATTACTAATTTTTTTTCTAAGGCAGCAATAAATCTCCAAAGTGGACTCGACGCTCTGAAACGGATGCTCCCAACGCAACTGGTATTTAACGATAGGATAATCATGATGAATTTGAAATAAAGAGTAGGAATTTTTACTCGACACACAAGAGGATATAAAAGAAGATTCCTAGGTAGAAACCTCGGCACCCTCTGTACTAGTTTAATAATGGCTTAAATAATGTTCAATCAAGCCGATATTAAAATATTCATGCCTGTCTTTCACTTTGGAAGAAACAGGAACTTGAATCATTCAATGTCTATCCCGATAAGAAATAAGCATGATATGTGTTTTAACTTACATTTTCACTTCTAAGAATTAAGATCAATTAAGAATTAATTTTAATTGCTCTTAAAGTTAATAGTCGATTAAAATCTCTAAGTGCGACCGAGTATAAATCGGGGCTACTAATATTTTGACGTGTCACGCCATCTATTGAATAAGTGACAAATGTATAAAGCCGGACAAGAGCCTTCAACACTGGCTTTCAACAAATTTCACTTGCATAGCTTGGAATACTGTTCTGATATATAGTGTGTAGCTGTCGCTAGTGTTCATGGTATATTATTGACTCCTTGTTTCGTACCTATTTGTTGTTTATACCCTCTCCAAGCATTTATTTTACTTTGACAAGAGACGTTAGAGGATCTATTTTTTAAAGGGGGATCAGACAGAAGGAATCGGATATGAGATTGCAATAGAGGGATGAGTTAGAGTAAATCTTACTCATCGCACGAAATATGGTTAATACCAGGTCACTCAGAAAGTATTGCGAAAAAAAGTTTTTATGTATGAGAGACTGGCCAGTTATAATTTATTTTGAAAATTTTGTTACGAGCTACAGGACTCGAATTAAAAATGGCGTTGGAACTACTATAGAATTTATTAGAACTGTACAAACACGTATAAAACAAATACAAATAAAACTGGATGCAATCAGTTCACACTGCACGATTCAATGCAATTCGACACGCGCAAAGTCCGTCGTCTATATTGCTAATCGAGAGTACTACAAACGTCTTACTCGTTTCGTAGTAATCGCTTGACTGCCCGCCCCTCCATTCGGGAATTATTTTATACTAACTACACAGTACAAAAAAATTGACCGCGCTCACTGAGTTTCCGAGAAATAGTAATTTGCACACCTGTTAACGGAAAACAATAAGAATAAGGATTAGTTCGCCGCTAATGATGGTCATAAAACAAGTAGAAAAACAATAGCATGTTTTTCTTAATTACAATTCAAAACACAAAAGAATTCCTAAATCCGGGAAGACAATAAACTGCGCTTACGACAGGCAACTGTGCGTTTATCTTTGACGGTTTGTATGATTATTTATAACTAAAAATAGGTACGTACCAAATTCAAAATTTCCCTCCACATTGTTTGCGAGCTAATTTAATTGATCTGCGCCGGGAATATTTTCGCGCTGTGATTTTTTACGATTTCAAGTGTCGCCCGAAACCGAACGAATCATACAATAGACTTCAAATGGTATTTATTGATGAAAGCCCTTTTAAGGCAACCGTGTATCGTTGTTACAACGAATTCAAGCGCGGTCGACTAACTTTATGGGATGAAGAAAGAAGTGGTCGCCCTTTGACGGCTGTTACGGAAGAAAACGTGCTAGCAGTGAAAAATTTAATCCAAGTCAATAGACGAGTTACGTATCAAGAGATTCAGCACGTACTGCAAATTGGATCGGGAAGTTTTCACGTGATTCTTTCTACACGTGCATGCATGCACAACATCACCGATGCTCAGAAGCAGGCGCCATGATATGATAAACAAATCTGAAGCAGGCTCGTGTCGGCGTGTTTATGACATCAATACAGGTGATGAGTTCTGGATTTATCAATACGATTGAGGAACTAAACGTCAGTCAACGGTTTGGGCGTATCAAAACGAATCAACGCCTACTAAACTGAGGCAATCTAGAAGCGAGGGGAAGATTTTGATCGCGAGTTTTTTCAATTTGACTGGATACTTGGTGCCAATTCCTTTACGGCACCATAGAAACATCAACGCCGAATGGTATACTACCGAATGCTTGGCAGAAGTTTTCTCTGTTGTCAGCAACAAGC
This sequence comes from Dendrolimus houi, assembly GCA_039645545.1. Taxonomy (NCBI): domain Eukaryota; kingdom Metazoa; phylum Arthropoda; class Insecta; order Lepidoptera; family Lasiocampidae; genus Dendrolimus; species Dendrolimus houi. The sequence goes on along the minus strand of CM077134.1, from coordinate 18,147,534 downwards.
GACCAAACACAGGGCTCGGCGGGCTACTGTTCCACCACGACAACGCGCCCGCCCATACCGCGCTCAAAACGAGAGACTTTCGGGACAGCACGCCGGTCAAACTACTGGGTCACCCTCCTTACAGAGCTGACCTAGTACCGTGTGACTTCTTTTTATTCCTGAAAATAAAAAATTAGCTCACAGGGATACAATTTTCGTCGCCGGAAGATGCGCTGTCAGCGTTCGAGAGATGTAAACGATGTGTCTGTGGCAGACTGGAAAAAGTGTTTCGAAAACTAGTTCAGTTGGATGAAACTTTGTATAGAGGCTGATGGAGAGTATTTTGAAAAGATTTATTAAAAAATATTTACCTATAGAACATTTTTATTTATTTTCACAAACCTTTCTGAGTGACCCACGTGTTAACGAAAAACTTCAAAACAGTTCCAATTCTATCTGTATGAGCATAGTGTTTAAATTATTAAATATGATTTATTTTATCTCATTCTCTCGCAGGCATAGTTATATAGATTTATGTGTTTATCTCGTTTTAGTGTCGCTTTTCCGTTTCATCGACTTTCAAATCACAATGATTCTAAAGAGGTTTCACTAAGTTTCACAAAAACTATTGCTTTTATTTTATTTCATTTCGTTTTAATTAACCAACTTCATAAAAGGAGGTGGTTCTCAATTCGTCGCGTAACTATTTTTTTAACGAATAGATAGATAGATAGATAGATAACACTTTATTGTACACCATTACAGAAAACCTTATAGCCTAAAAATATTCTAAATGTGCACAATGGGCGGTCTTATCGCTAAGAAGCGATCTCTTCCAGACAACCCGTGGCCGGAATAAAACAGATTATATTTGTCAAATGTAATATAGGTATAGCTATATATAAATATTATACGATATTCAGTTACTTACATTATATTTTATTCGTTAATAAACATATAAGTATGTAAAATATTATATATAAGTAAGTAATATGTATGTTCATTTAAATTATTTTTGTTTTATTAAAAGTTAACATTTAATCGAGTTAATTAATCTCGTCTCTAATGGTTAAGATTTTGATTGTTTAGCAAGAACATTTAACTGTTTTAGCACTGTACCTTCATAATACCAACGACGTTGAGTGCATACCTACGTGAACTTTCCACGTCGTGATTTGCTAACACGCTGCATCTGCTACCATCTGGATGTCATTGATTGATAAGGCGTCGACTATCATAGGTCAATCGATTGATTAATCATAATTAAATATAAATTCATCAAATTGCATTTGGGATCGATTTTTCAATCACCGGATAGAAGTTTTTTTTTAATATAAAAATTTGACTGTACCCTCTCTACATATACTCAAAAAATCTGTCTGTCAAAACTAATCTACACGTATTTAGTCAGCGTTCGGAGATCTTTCCACTTAACACACGCGATTTAGAGTCAGCACCATAAACTAAAGGGCTAAAGTGTCTATTGCATGGGGCCCTTCGTATACAAGCTTCCGAAGTCTCTTAGAGAGCTGCCATTTACACTATTTAAAATATAAAACAAAATCGCTACTGACCACTAAATGTTATTATAATATAAACATGTTTATGGATGATAAAACATTATGAACTGACATAAATATATTTGACATGCTGTAATGGTAGAGATATTATTTAGATTACTTATAGATTATTATTATTTTAATGATTAACAAATGTAATTTTTGTTATTAATTGTATTGATTGTATGAAATGTTTATCTGTAAGACAATATTGTAATAATAATTTTGCATGCCCAATTATGGGCCGCATGCATTGATACTGTTAAGAGTTGCAGGACTCGAATTAAAATGCCGTTGGAATTATTATAGAGTTTATTAAAATTATACAAACACGTATAACACAGGTACAAATATAACCGAACGCAATAAGTCCAAACGTAATGCCGAAGATCGTAATTCAATAACACGCGCAAAGTCCGTCACTAAATAGATTACCGAATGTACACAAGTCTTGCTTCGCTCGTGGTTATCGCTCAACTACTCTTCCTCAATCCGGCCATTGCTTTATATCGCACAAATGCAATATGTGCGCCCGGCAGCGTGGACCGAATTTCCTAGAATCGTAATCCGCACACCTGACTAATGACTACCCTAAAAGATTACAATACACAATGGGCTATTTTCTAATCACAAATTTTAAACACAAAGTAAACAAAAGAAGTCCAAATGCCGAAAGGTAATAAAATGTGTTTTTACAGGTATGCAGGTGTGAATTTGTTTTTGTCGGCGTCTAGGTCGTAACAATACTATGAAAACTATAACAACTTTGTACGTGCACTACGCAATAAATATATTCTATTCTATTCTAACTGAATGTAAAAGTGTTTTATTCGTGCAACTGCATTTTTAATTTGTCGATGCTGCATTTAACCCAATGAATAATTTTTATCTGATGATAAAAGAATCGGCCTGTAAAGAAATATTATCTATATATATAAAACAAAGTCGTGTTAGTTACACCATTTATAACTCAAGAACAGCTGGCCCAATTTTTATGATTTTTGTGTTTTTGGAATTGTGTTCGTCCGAAATCTATACATATAATAAAACTGTAGAGATCGAATTGCTGTACAATGAAAAAAAAATGCTAAAAACTAAGTCAGGCGGACGTAAGAAGTGAAATAGAACTAATTTAGATTTTTTTCAATTTTTTTGTTTCTCTGTTTGTCTGTCTGTTTGTACAGGCTAATCTCCGAAGCGACTAGACCGATTTAAATTAAATTTTGTACGATGGTAGCTTATATCCCTGGTCAACATATAGGATACTTTTTGTCCCGAAAAATTAAAGAGCTCCCGTGGGATAGTTAAAAAAAACTTTCCACGAGGACGAAGTCGCGGGCAGAAGCTGGTAGGAAAATAAGTATTAAAATATGATATTCATCAATAAAAAAATATCATTCAAAAACATCAATCACAACATCAGTCTAGCCATTCATTCGTTATGATCTTTCCCGGCCGATTTCGGCAATGGTGACTGCATTTAAACTCATTTTCATTTGTCTGATTTAGGTGAATTATTTTTGTGTGTGTTCAAGTGGATCCGGGATGGTTAAGATTCAAATTTGAACCGGGTAGATGGCGCCACTGAACATCTCGTTAAGATTGGGACCGATTTTGGTGATTTTTTTTGTGTTTTTTCAAGTAGATTCGAGAATGGTTTAGATTAACAATTGGTCCCGGTTGATGGCGCTGCAATCGGTTTCTAGAGTTTTCTTTTTTGGGGCAAGACAACGTCTGACAAGTTAACAAGTTAACAAGTTTTTATGAATAACACTGTAAGATGATTACATAGGATAAACTTTTAACGCGAGCAAAAAATACCTCTGCACTGCATAATATGAGAAACGCTAGTGACTGTAGATGGCCCGTATAAATTAATTGGAGATTTCACTTAAAAAATTAAACTCAATGAATATTTGCATTTAAATAGCATAATCAGACCTCTAATTAATGCATAATCACACCTCTATATTTTATAATCTGTAAAAAATGTATTCGCTTCCGTAAGCTCGAATATGTGGTTTTTTATTATTTTTCTTTATTTGTGAAATTATGTAAGTTTCTTAATACGCACGATTTCCTACTCTTTAATACAAAGTATTGACCCTTCATTTTCATTAGAAGATGGTTTTGGTACTTCACACACCAAATTTTTGCATTCAGTCGCACTGACTCTGATTGACAAACATTACGAACGTATAGATTAAGTTATGATGGATAATATGTGCTATAGAAATGATTTATTTGATTTATATATTTTTTTAACATTTGACGTGATAGACCCATGCTGGAATCATTATCTTGATGGCAACTATTAGGGCCGTCTCGATCGATCGGTGTGTGATGACACACTCTCACAGAACATCAGCGTGAAACTGGTAGTCTTGAGCGGATCGCATTTAGTACGATAAGTAGGGTTGCCAGATGTCCGGTGTTCAACCGGACAATCCGGTTTTGTTTATATCAAAGCAAATTCGTTAATTATCTGGCGAACTCTCGTGTCCCGCCGTAAATACTGTAATAAGTGAATTGTACGGTTTGTTTAATATAACTGTTAGTTGCATTGACTTCAAAGAAGCCATCTCAGGCAATCATACTTTTTAAAAGCAGTGGCATCGCGTACTAAATATGTATATGATAAAGTACTTAATTTAGCATTTGATGCAAATTAAGTAAATAAAAACTTGGTTTTCAGGGAATTTGCTTGATATTGTAGTGGAACACTTACAAGCCAATAGATGGCGCTGTACAATGATTGAGGTTGCAAACGATTCCCGAAACGTACAAGGAATATATACAAATTTCTATCAATAATAGATGGGCCTAAGCCTACGAGGAACAGCGATAGCATCTCTGGAAGACTTCCCTTTGAGACAGAGGAGCATTACATCTTGCTTTTCCACCTAGTCGGGACATCACTAAAATATATTAACAAAAAAAAATTGACCGGTTTTTTTCGAAAACACATCTGGCAACCCTAACGATAAGTGAGTGTTTCGATGGCCGGCTTCCTCCTCCTTTTATCCCATTTACCTTGTCTAATCCTTAATCTTTATCCCATACCTCCTATCCCGGATAGGATCGTATTATAAACGTTGGCAACGGGTTGGCTCCACCCTTGTTGTTGCAAACGTCTATAAGCGACGGTAACTACTTTCTATGGCAAACAAAATATCAGTTATATTTTTAAGCCACTTCAAAGTTATATAAAAAAGAAATAAATAGTTTTAGAAAATATTATTTGTTCTCTTCATATACTAAAAGACAAAAAAAAAAACAGTTCTATATTTAAGCCACTTCAAAATTATATAAAAACATTGTTTTAGAAAACACTTATTTTTTGTTCTTTTCACATACTTTTGTTGTTGTTATTTTTTAAAGTTGGTTTTGTTTCTTTAAACTTATTTATATTAAAAGTAGTTAGAAACATCTCAGTCTGTATTTAAAAATGTATAAATTCCAACATACGCCACATTTGAAGTATATTTTTCCAATTTGAATTTTGACGGTGCATTTGAAGTTCTTAATTGGTTCATACATAAAACGCATCTAAACACCAATAAATAGTTTAAAATATCACGTAAATGTTTTACTTTACATTTTATGGCCGTAATCAAACAATTTTATTTTGGAATAATTAAAAATTGTTTTGAATACACTTCCTTAAGACCTGAATTTTAATTTAAAAACACAGATTAATCGTTTTAATTGTGTCACGATGATGAATCGATTTGATTTAATGCCCGTAAAGAAATTTACAAGCATTTAGTGACTGTCATTATCTTAATAATTATAACCTCAAATAAAATTGACAAAAAACATATTAAGTTTAACAAAAAACAAAATTGATTTCGAAACAATATACTATACCTATTACCGGCATTAGTGGCCAGGTTCCAGTCTCCCTTAAGAGACCAGCAGCGCATTTGTAGCACCTTTGGTGTTGCAAATGTCCATAGGCGATGGTAACCGCTTTCCATCAAGTGGGCCGTCTACCGGTCTGCTGAACTCCTGCAATAAAAAAAAATAATAATATAAATATATTTTTCACTTGTAAACGTCAAATGGCTTTTGCTTAGAGGCGTACAGAATAAAATCTGAATGATAATCATGATTGAAACAATTAAAAATCTATCAACCTGGTCTAGGGTTGCCTGGAAGATATCGCTCTGTAGCGATAAGGCCGCCCTTTGCACTCTCTATGCTCTCTTTTCTTTGGTTGTTAGTACGCTCTGATGTATAATAAATAATTACCAATCTGTAACTGTAACCAAAATAATTGAATACAAAAAAAAGAAAAAGAACAAATATTGTTGCCAAAAGTACGATTTTTGAATATGTATCTTGTAATTTTTTTATAAGTATTTATAAAAAAAATTCTAACAAAAAAGAAACCGACTTTCAAGGTTAACTAAAAAGCAAGAAATAAATATTTTTCAAAACATCTTGAAGTCGGTGCGAAGTAAAACATAAATTTACCATATCTTGGAAATTTGTTTTTTTTTTTTATATTTTAGTTGGTACCGACTTCAAGATTTTGAAAAAATATTTTTTCGCTTTTTAGTGACTCTTTTTCGTTAGAATTTCTTTTATAGTATATTCATTTCAAATTGGATTTGTTTTTTGTTAAAAAAATCTACTTTTAGGTTACGCAAATACTTTAATATCTGTAGAAAAAAATGAAACACGTACGTGTCTATAATATTCCAGGGTTGCTCTCGATTTCCTTGGGATCCACTCATCAGATCCTGAATTCTTGATCCTGAATGGGTGGTCCTCAGAAGTACACTCTGTAGAATAAAAAAAAATTTGAAAATCGGTCAATAATTGAGGGAGAAATCGCGTAAACTCCTTTTTGAAGTCGGTTAAAATGGCTTCGGAACCTCAAGAAACAACTAATCACTCGTTTGTGGTTCCATTTTTCAATCATTTATTGCCCTCGGCTTCGCTTGCGTAGATTAAAAATAGTCATAATTTGAGTACTCAAAAAAAAGTTAAAATGTAGACCGTTTTACACTAACTCAGCTATACTACGAGTTCATTTATTTCTAACCAGAAACACGTATATAAAATTTTGTGCTTCTTACTTTGAAAATGACGAATTTTCGTATAATTTTTTTTATCCCCTTTTTCACCTCCTTAGGGGTTAAATTTACAAAAACGCCGATACATGTGAAAAACTATTTACAACCGGTAGCAGTTGTATACAATTTTATGGTTCTTACTTTGAAAATGACGAATTTTCTTACAAACTTTCATCCACTTTTTCACCTCTTTAGAGGTTTATCGAAAAATTTCAAAATTCGTTCTTAGTGCTCATCAACAGCGTGTAAAGAAACCGCATCAAAACTGTCATAGTCCCAGCCTCGGTAGTTTGGTCTGTGCGTTGATATATCAGTCATTCAGTCAGAGAGCTCAAGTAATTATTGTTACGAATTATCGGGACTTGAATTAAATATCGATTGAAAATGCATAAACTTTATTAGAAGTTACACACACGTTATTTACAGTTATTACAAATACAACCAAATGCAACAAGTCCAAACCGTAAGGCAGAAGATCGTTGTTGCGGCGGCGCTGGGTTTAGCGATAAGAGAACTGTGTCAAAGTAAGAAAATAGGAGATTTGGACAATTTTGAAGGGTATTGCGAAGAAGGGCACGCACTTACCTGGTTAATGGGCATGAAATGCGGTTGCTCCTCTTCTCCGCAATGCACTTCACTGGTCACTATTATATTTGTTTATTTTTATAATGTATTTAATTGTTAATAAATGCGGCGAAGTAATGGGGTTTATATGATTTAGAGTATTTATATTAATTTATGAAATATATTTAGATTGTATTTGTTGTTTAAGTGGTGCGGGCGCGGATCAATATTAATAATTTTATTGTATAATATATTTTAATTATGCCGGGCGATTTAATTTAATTTATGATATGACAATGAATGAATCATCGTGACGTGCGAAAGGGGCAAGCGCCGTCAAATTTAAAGGAAGAATTTAGATTAATAAAAGAAAATTTTATATATGCCGAAAGATACCAATCTTAATAACATAAAATGCGAAAAGTCCGTCGATTTGAGATTCTCGTTCCGAAAGTCAATTCAAATTTTTCAAATTCAAAAGTTTTTATTCAAATAAGTTCCACTGGAGAACACTTTTTGGAGGTTAATATATATAGGTTAAAATTTAATTTTACTTCCTAGTCTATGTCCACCGCTACGCAACGTGTTATTGCTGTTAAGGAGAAGAAGCGGCAAGAAGCTCCCCAGCAACACGTCTAGCTAAAAATTGATTAACTCATACTTTTCTTTTTTTTAAATAAATTTTATACAGAAATATGTTACAGTATTACTTTTCGAAGAATTAATGGAGTTGTAACAAGCAGAGTATACTCAGTAAGAAAGAGACATAATAAAAGGAAAGAAAAATATTATAATACCTAGTTCTGTCATGACGTACTAAAATTTAATATTGCAACATATCTCCATAAAGCACACTTAGTAACGCCTCGATCCTATTTGAAACTCAATTAACTTAAATAATTTCAATACCAGGAGTAATAAAACACATGTTCACGAGAAGATTATCGGGTTACCGAATACGGCATCGCAATATTATAATACAAGCAGGACCTCACCCAAAATTGAAACCCGATTGCAGCGCCACCTACAGAGGCCAATTGTGAATCTAAACCATCCGGGGACCCACACGAACACACACACAAAAGCAATCATCAAGATCGGTCCAGGGGTTTAGAAGAAGTTCTGTGACATACACAATAACATTATAATTGAAGTCAATTATAATGTTATTGTGTGTCAAGATAAAAAAACTGTCATATCTTTTAAGTTGGACCAAATTACACATAGTTACAAAATTTAATCAAGATTGATTTAGTAGTTTTAGAGTTTATTCCGGACATAAATCGTGACACGAGATTTATAAATATACAAGATGTATACATAGATTATCCATCCATTCGTTTACAAAATTTATGAATTGTTGGAATTTACTTATCACATGTTACAATAAGAATGTACTCATGTAGTACTACATGAGTACATTCTTATTTGGGTTAACATAATTATCTATTAGGGTTAAGAGGCTATTCCCTTATCGACTATTTCTTTTCCTCTTTATTTGTTCTAGTTATATGTACTGTATAATATTTATGTATCCTATTTACATGTATTTAATTTGCACACCACCGCAATATACTGTTACATGCCGTTAAAGATAAGCGCACAGCTGCCTGTTGTAAGCGCAGTTTATTGTCTTCCCGGATTAGGAATTCTTTTGTGTTTTGAATTTGTAATTAAGAAAAACATGCTATTGTTTTTCTACTTGTTTTATAACCAGCATTGGCGTCGAACTGATCTTTATTGTTATTGTTTTCGACTTTGTTAGCCGTTCACAGGTGTGCAAATGACTATTTCTCGGAAACTCAGTGCGCGCGGCCAATTTCTTTGTACTGTGTAGTGAGTATAAGACAATGCCCGAATGGAGGGGTGGGCAGTCAAGCGACGACTACGAGACGAGTAAAACGTTTGTAGTACTCTCGATTAGCGATATAGACGACGGATTTTACGTGTCGAATTGCATTAAATCGCACAGTGTGAACTGGTTGCATCCAGTTTTATTTGTATATGTTTTATACGTGTTTGTACAGTTCTAATAAATTCTATAGTAGTTCCAATGGCATTTTTAATTGGAGCCCTGTAGCTCGTAACAATACTTTTGATTTCTTTCAAACAAATGCAGCCCGGGTTTTCTGGAAAAGATCGCTCTAAAGCGATAAGACCGCCCTTCGTTCCTGCCTTGATATGAAATGACTGTAAAATTACTACATGTGTATGTAGTGAACAATAAAGTCAATAAAGAATTTTCTAGCTTCTGTCTATCTTTTTATCTATCCTTTTTTTAGTCCTAATAAAATATGAGACAACCAATATAGCATCTAAACTGTCGTAACAATTATACCCATCTGAATAAAGAGTATTTCATATATTTACGCAATACGATGTGTCAAGATTGCACTTCTACAAGTGGCCAAATATTCGTGTATACAGACAATAAAGTTTTTAGCGAACGCAATTGGTTCATTCTAATTGAATGCTGTTAGATTTTTTTGACGTTTCGTGCTGTAGGGTCTAAGTTATAATGTGTGAGCGATTATTAAAATTGTTCTAACAGTTACGTTGTGTTATGGTGTAAATTAAACGAGGGTTCGTTTTTATATTTTCGACTTCGAACTTCGTTCGCGTGGAATTTAATTTTATTTAATTTACCTTCCAGTGCAGCAATAGTGGCGACGTATACATGGGCCTTTCAATTATTTTTTTCTGTAATAAACGTAATCAAGTTACTCTTTATAACATTAGCTATCTGCTAGTGAAAGTTTAGTCAAAATCGGCCCAGCCCTTTCAGAGACGAGCCGGAACAAACAGATAGAAAGATGAAATTTTTAAAAATTGATTTTTTCATGTATGTGCTGTCATATGCATTTAGTAAAAAGCTGTTATTTTGACATTACAAACAGACAGTTAAATTTTATTTATTTGTATAGATAATAAAGCTTCTTAGCTTAACTCAATAGATTGCTTAGCAATTGGGTATTTGACAGTCAAATCAACTGAGACGTTTTTTATCATCGCACGAAATGTTTTAGTCTCTCCTGATTTTGTATGAGAATACTGGCTTATGACGCCAGAATTTATATACTTAAATACCGTATTAATTATTGTTTAAACTATAATTAAAATTATTTCTATAATAAAATGATGACATTAGGGTGATAATAAGATATTGTGACGCTTTCTCTTTTATATGAACACTATTTTAGAATTTAATGTAACATGTGTCAAATATCCAATTAGAAATTTGAGGACCAAACTCGTCATAAGTGTACTATAACCATATTTAAAAAAAAACAATTAAATTTGATTTAGGGTGGAAATAAAATCTATTATAAAATATTGTTACGACCAACAAAGACCAATGCACACCTGCGGTTTATTGCCTTTTCGGCATTTGGACTTCTTTTGTTTACCTTATGTTTAAACTTTGTAATTAGAAAACAGCCTATTGTGTATTGTACTCGTTTATGGCCGTTTGCAGGCATAATTAGGCAGGTGTGCAGATTACGAATTCTAAGAAATTCGATCTACGCGGGAGGGCACCCATATTATATCGGTGCAGTATATAGCAATGGCCCAATGGGAAGATCGGCAGTCTAACGATGGTCACAAACGAGACAAAACGTGTGTACATTGGATAAGCTGTATAGTGACGGACTTTGCGCATGTTATTGAATCGTGTATTACGTTTGTACTGATTGTGTCCAGTTATATTTGTACCTGTGTTATACGTGTTAGTGTAATTCTATATTAATTCCAAACGGCATTTTAATTCGAGTCCCGTAACTCGTAACAATATATAAAATAAACTCTTTTAACTTACACCACAACATAACCTAAGATCATGTGTGTGTCCACAAACTATAATAAACATCCGATCGTGCTACTTAAGAGTGTTGTAATCAAATTAATTATTTCACCAAAAACACTGACGCACTTCATATAAAAGGTTTTTCAAACTACGAGATGTACTTAAATGTTACGTAAATATTTTAAAATGTATGTATGTAATTTGTATGATCGTGATTGTATTGTAAAGTATTATTTTATTTTGCATCCATTTACATCGTAAGTAAGCTTCTGTTAGAAAAGTATTTCAAAAACATTTTTGCAACAGTTATTCGATAGACAGGCAAATAAAGTAAAATGTACAAAGTCATTTACGTAAAAAAATTGTGCTCAAGTGAATGTGGCTTAGTAATTACAACTCTGCGTCTCGCGTGGGCTCGGCTACAGTCGGAGACTGGAACCAAGCACTTCCTATCCATCTTTTCTAGTTTAATTTTCATCTCTCTTTTCTATCACCTTCTCCCCATTATTTAGGGTCAGCACAATATGTCTTTTCCATCCATACTCTTCTATTTTGACATACGTCCTCTGTCACAACTCACACCACAAATCGTCATGTCATCCTTCACACAATCCATCCATATCTTTTTTTGTTTACCTTCACCTTTGTATCAATCTTGCAGTTTAATATTATTTTTGTCCCGTGTCTTTCATGCTTAAACTCTGTAACCGAAATAGATTCAGAAATAAGAACAATTTACATTATTATCAATTTACAATAATATCAATTTACAATAATATCAATTTACAATATTACCAATTTTGAGACGGAATCTTACATTTTTAAATCAAAGCAATCTCTGATAATATGTACGTATTTAACGTTTCAATAAACTGCCGATAATGGAAATTACATTATACGAAAAGTTCATGTTATATCAATACAAAGTGAATTCAAACTTGTGCAATTAGCTTACAATTTCAATTACAAATATACTAGATACATATCTAAAGATCTGCAAATGTTGTTCTTTACCTCTTTGTAATAAGGTTGAATTTCTTTCAATATAATATCGATGGCGCGATTTTCATCTGCAAGACATTGTAAATTTTAGAAATCAAGTATTAAGGTATAATTTTGTTTGTAAATATGTCAAGTAAAAGGGCTCAAAGACGACATGCTCAAAGGTTTTAAGCACCGAAATAGATCCGAACGATGCTGTGACATTATCGATCGTGATACCTACAGAAATCCAACATTCTTAACATATCGAGCCTTTACCGCCATTTTGTCGTAAGCGACATTTCGACCTAATTGTATTTTTTGTTGTAAAAGCTATTTTAAACTATAACTGGTAAGGGCTGGTGCTTACCTCGGGCAACGGATCAGTATGGCGATCCAGCGAGGAAACGTAGCCAGCCTTCTGGGCACCTTACCCATAGAAGACGGTGATCTAGGCTCAGTATTCTACTTATAGTATTGACGGACTATGAGTAGAATATAATACGAATAAGTTAAGTTTTCTTGCATTCTATTGACTATATATAGTATTAAAAAAATCTATAACTCTATTTTAAGACTTTCAATTTTAGTTAGATTAAACCCTACTGAATCAAAAACTTCAGTTTTAGAACAAAATAATAGTTTAAAATACCTTTTGCAATGAAAAATACACTTAGGTCCAAATGTCGCTTACAATAAAATGGCGGTATGGGCGCGATATTTAGAATGACTTTGTTATATCGAGCCTGATGTGTAACATTTTGCAGAAGAATTTGCTATTTATCAAATTATATTTTTTAACTAGGAAATACCCGTGACATCGTCCACGTTTGGCTTGAAATTCCCGCGGGATTCCCGAGGCACAAAGTATTCGATTTTGAATTCTAATTCTGCTATTTCGACATCTTAGCGTTGCGAAAATATTCGAAGTACGATTCCATTGCGATAGTGTACAAAATTGTATTCTATTAAATCCACAATATCTTCTCGATATCGTCGCGGCCTAATAATACTAGAAAAAATTGGTACTCCCATCAGCAGAAATGGCTTTAGCCGATATGAAAATTGTAAAGCTATTTTTAAACATTTATTTTACGAGTTTTCGCTTATATGTATTTATAAAGATGGAATGGAATTAACAGAATACCGAAAACAGGCAAAACTACGATTGAGATGATAGTGACTGGCGATTTTGACGAGATAATAATAGTAAGTAAAAATGGGTCCCAGGAACAAAACAATGTCCTATATCTCAAAAACCGCTCAACGAATCTTCTCCAAACTCTAACGGCTATGTGCACTGAAATGTCTTTATATTTTACGAGTATGTTTGGCACATACTTAGCAGATGTTTATTTTATGTGATGTATTATTAATCCTTGACAATTTTTCTTTCTTTCGTTCATAATTAATGCACTATATAACATATAATATTATAAAAATTAACCAAAATTGTACAAATGTGAAGACAGTACAAAAAAGAGATGGATGGATTGTGTGAAGGATGATATGCTGATTCATGGTATTACAGACGACGTATGTCAGAATAGAGGAGTATGGAATTTGGAGAAGATGAAAGAATCTTTTATTTTATACTATCTTCTCTTCTCTCTCTTCGAGATACTCACTTGAGTATAATATTATTACGAGTTAGTGGGACTCGAATTAGAATGGTTATAGAGTTTATTAGAACTATACAAACACGTATAAAACAGGTACAAATATAACCGAAAACAACAAATCCAAACGTAATGTAGAAGGTCGTAATTCAATAAAACGCGCAAAGTCCATCACTATTAGAATCCCGAATGTACACGCGTCACGCCCGTATCGTAGTTGTAGCTCAACTGCCCCCTCTCTCAATCAGGATGTCGTTTTATACTGCGCAAATGCAAAATGGGCTCGTCTATATCGTCGACATAATTTTCTAGAATCAGCTTGTATTTAATCTGTAACACCTGGCTAATGATGCAGCCTGCAGTGGCCGTAAACGAGTAAAATAGAACAATGGGCTGTTCTCCACAATACTAGAAACGTATGCTAAGAAATAAGTAAACAAAAAGAAGACGATCATAAAAGGATTACAATTAGTTCAAATGACGACAGATAATAAAATATGCTTTTACAGACTGTACGTGGAATTTGTCTTCGACGAAGCCTAAGCTGTAACAATATTATAAAATGAAGAATATTTGTAGATTACAGTTAGAATCCAGATTCTTCATATTTTCTTACACATATTGAGACATTATGGTGAAAAAAAATTAGTATATTAAATATCTCACAGAATGCCACTTAAAACAGATAGCTTTCACCCTTCGATAATGTCTAACTAGTGTCACTGGAAAAAGTAAAAAATGCAATATGCACTATTGAAATATTATAAAAACACGAAAACATGCCAAATGCGTTTTCACAACAATTCTGGCGAAGGTAACGAAACGGTCTAACAAGGTGATAATTTCATAGACTTGAATCACTTTGCGGTCAACATACCGTCTGCAGAATTTTAGATTCAGGGTATACAGATGATATCGCCTCCTTGCTTCATTGATGTGTTGTTATCTTGAAAATTGAAATTTTAGAAGAGAATTTATATAATTTTCAAAAAATAACTTTATCAAAAGGGTATCTTTTAAAATACATTGCATGTTATATGAATATACTATATAATACACAATTTCGAATATTATTGCAATAAATAATATCTATTAATGTTAATATACGCTGTTTTTAAAATGAAAGGTCTTGTAACCGCCGTTGTTATTCGGCCGCATTTGGGCGCTGTCGCCGCTCACATGCACATTTTTATATAATTTACTATTCTTAACCAACTTCCAAAAAGAGGAGGATCTCATTTCAACTGTATGTTTTTAACTTCGAGTTAATCTAATTTCAAATATTTACTATATTTTGATACAATTTCTTTGATTATGTTTTTCTATGCATAGAATATCTATATAATTTTCGATGTCGATGGTCTTCAAGGACTTATTTTTATATATTTTTTATTGCATGAGTTCAGCAGACAGGCAGACGGCCCACTTGATGGTAAGCGGTTACCATCGCCTATGGACATTTGCAACACCAAAGGTGCTACAAATGCGCTGCTGCTCTCTTAAGGCAACTGGAACCTGGTCACTGATGCCGGAATACAACTTAAGGTTCTTATGGCAGCATACTCTAGACCAGGGGTGGTAGCCATCAAGTCGGCTGTGGGTTGTTTTGTCGCCTCTTACGACAGGCTGCCCGGCCGCAGGAAATTGTATTCTTTCTCCGTACCTGCACGGATAAAACTTTGTTCCAACCAGGTGTCCCAAAGACACCTCATAAATTTTTTTGACTACGTTATGTAACATTCTCAGAAGTCGACCTTTAGACCAGCGGAAAATTATGTAACTTTATATAATAATAATAAGAAGCATGGAGGTCTCGTTATCATTAATTTGGGTCTAGACTCAAATATAGGCAGCGGCCGCGGCCTAGGCTACGATAAAGGTCTTGCAAATTTATATGCATTTATTACCAATCATTTAATGTTTATTGTAGAAAAATTCAAAACATCATCTTTATACATATTGTGGCGACCAAGGGTAGAACTTTCTGGCAGCGTAAGCCAGTCTCAAGACTTTTAGAAAAATGTAGAAGATTCTGGAAGGAAAAGATAAGGACAGATACATTTTGGAAGGGAAAGATGATTCTAGAATAGAACGTTCAGGAAGGAAAAGACAAGGATAGATAGATGTTTAGAAAGGGAAAGGCAATAAATAAAAGAATAACAAAAAGACGATTGAAGTTATGGGTTCTAGAAGATTCTTCCGGGTATATAAGCAGCGTAAGGCACGTCTACCAGGGAGTTCAGTTGAGGAAAGCAAAGCGACAAGTACGAAACAAGAGAGTTGACAGAGAAGTTAAATAGAAGATAGTGATGAGCTTAGAGAGTTGAAAGAAGAGTTTAGTAGAGGACAGTGACGAGTTTAATGGAAAGTTTAGTGAAAAGCCTAGTAGGCAGTTCAGTGAAGGAGGAGTTTAGCTTAATTTAAGAGGAGATCCAGAAGCAAGCTACACGCGGCAAATTCGGCGGTGAGCTGCAGCAGCAGGAGGTGGTCTACGCAATATCGGCGACGGTATTGTGAGTGAAACTTCTTATCGTCGGTACAGTGCGTCGTTAGTTGTGCGTGTAGGGGCAACCCTGCGGAGAAGAATCACGCACGGCTGTGTAAGTTAATAAATGCACTTAGTGGAAAAAACTGGTGTTTCCTTCGAATCCTGAGTGCTTACCCCCGCTCGCACGTAACAATATAATGCTTCTGTACATACCAATCACACGGGGTGGAAATTCGGCTAGGATAAGCCGGTTGAAAAAACATACTGTATGATGCAAGACTACAGCGCTGTTGAGAAAACGTCTAACTCACGATGCATTTTCTTATTACATTTTGTATGCTATATGTTTGTAGCATTACGATAACCAGGTGATATAGGATCGATTAGACAGATCGATTGAATTGAATCAATTTGGTGGAACGGCATAGAACAGAAGGACACGGCGGTGTTCAATGACATTGAATAATACAAGTTTATTATAGGGGATGCGGGTTGTATATCAAATAAAATACCAAAAATATGGCTGCCAGGCTTCGGGGGTATGTACACGGCGTGGTATACAATGTTGAAGTACAGCCGTATATATATATATATATATATATATATATATAATATCTATAAATTGAGGGGGGTGCCCCTTAAAGGGTGGAGGAGCGAGATTAAATGCTCCTCTGTCTTAAAGGAAGATCTTCCAGCGAAGCCAGTGTTGTTCCTCGCAGCCCTAGCTCCATCACATATTGCTGAAAATTTGTATATATTGTTTGAACGTTTCGGGAAACGTTTGCGACCTCAATTATTGCAAAGCGCCATCTATTGGCTTGTAAGTGTTCCACTACAACAAATATGTGCGTCGCCTACGTTTATGTTTATATAAGGATCACTTTGGTTATTTCATTCAAATCGATAGCTGGAATGATCTGTCTGATGTCGGCTTAAGCGACATTTTTTTTATTTACTAGCGGTGCCGGTAGACGTTGTCGTGCTCTACAAATAAAAGTCTAGGTCGCGATTCCAGCACTACCTACGGGGTCCAACTGTAGGTTTAAACTTTAAGCCATTGAGGGACCCGCTCTAATAAATAAAATAAAAATCGCCAAAATCCTAAACCCGATTGCAACGCCACCTACCGGTTACAATTTTGAATCGAAACCATCCTCGAATCCACTTAAACACACACACAAAATTTCATCAAAATCAGTCCAAGGAGAAGTTCAGTTACATACAAACGTACAGTAGAATTATTTATATATAAAAGCATGGTTATATATTGTTTGTTTGAAAACTACATAAAGATATGTGACATGAAATAAATAGTGGCATCAAAGCAAGGGTGAGACTTAACTTAAGTATGACGCCATCTATTTAATGCTTATGCAACTTAGTTGACAGCAGAAGTCATACTTACCAACCTCTCGGTTTTAATTTTTTTTATTTATAAATTAAAATGAAACCTATCCTATGTCCTAAGTTAGAATAAATCCAGCAAAATGAAAAAAAAAAACATCATAATAGATTGAGTAGTTTCAGAGTTCATCGCGGTCAAACACTGTGACAGGGATTTTTTATATATATAGACGTATTTATTTTATCATCATCATTATTTATTCATCATCAATAGATTATATCTCACAATCACCATTTCTTTCTAGTAGGTACTATTAGACTTTTATTTTGTTTTGAAATTGTGAATTTTGTTTGACTAGGTTATGTTGAATCAAATTATGTTGAAAGTGTTAAAATATGTGTATAGTTTACAACAATTTTTTTGTAGTTCGCTTGAGGTAGTGGTTTGATTATTGTCTATTTTATACAGTCGTAGTATGAATAATCTGCTTAGAAAATTATTATAGTTGACATACGTATATCAAATGTAATGAAACAGTTCTAACAAGGGCCTTGTACTAGTTCGCGTTCAAAACGTAGACTGCAGCATGGTAAACGTTGCGTATTATTCGTTTTGAGCACCTAGATTCCTTATCTAGAATTTCTCAACTTCACGTGGTTTCCAACTTATGGTTAAAGGTGGTGATACACTCGTCTGACTGTGCAGGTGTGACTGCACAGATCAATCAATCGGATCGGTAAGAAAGCCACACACGCTACGGCCCACTGAAAAGTTCTAACTATGGAGGTGTGGCTGTGCACTGCATATCAACCGAATCCATAAGGCGGCCATACACGGAACGGTCCCCTGGTCTACTTATGAAAGTGTGGATGTGTAGATCAACCGGATCGGTAAGGCGACTACACACGGTATGGTCCCCTTAAAAGGTCTACCTATGCAGGTGTCGCTGTGCAGATCAACTGGACCTATAAGGCGACTATAAAAGGTGCTGCCCTCTGGAGAGGTCTACCTGTGCAGGTATGGCTGCACGCTTCAACCGGATTAATAAAGAGGCCACACACGATATGGTCCCCTGAAAAGGTCTATACTTATGCAGGTGTGGCTGTGCAAACTAACCGGATTGTTAAGGAAGTCACACATGGTGCACCGTGCACTGGAGAGATCTGTCTATTCAGATAAGACTACGCAGGAAGACCGTAGCGGGTGTGCATTTTTTTTAAATCGGCAATCAAACACACATATTACATGTCTCAGAATTAAGCAAGTTACGCTTGTGTATGGGTAACATATAAACTAATCTGGGGACTATCCCAGACATTCAGAGTAAATAACGGAGAAAATTCGTTTCCGAAATTTACCATATCAGAAATCGAACCTGGAACCTCTGCGTTGCAGTGAGATAGGCCGATAAAGGCTTAGCCCGTACAACCACAGAGGCCGAAATATACCTTGGCAGTTTTTTTGACGCACGGGGAATGCATTTGCGCACTATCTCCACGCCCGGGAGGAGTATACTATAGGCTGTGTGGGACTTCTAACGGCCCGGCCGGTCCTTTACCCTCTCTACAAAATTTATATTAATGCGAGCGAAGCCGAGAGCAAAACTTAGTATTCATATAAAAGACGCGTTAAAATATCTTGTTTTATAATCTTACTTATTTATTTGTATTTTCTATAATTAGCACAGGTGTCATGCCATAATTATTGTGATTTAGTAGGTGGGCACTGAAAATCAACGCTCTATAGGGCTACGTTTTGGACAAAGCGAAATGTTGAGTGCCAACCTCATTT
The DNA here is from genome assembly GCA_039645545.1 of Dendrolimus houi. Classification (NCBI taxonomy): domain Eukaryota; kingdom Metazoa; phylum Arthropoda; class Insecta; order Lepidoptera; family Lasiocampidae; genus Dendrolimus; species Dendrolimus houi. The sequence continues at coordinate 18,128,319 of CM077134.1, read as the reverse complement.
CCAAATTGCGGCATACAATTTCGGTATAATTATATCTATATTTTCTTATGATACTATTTGGATATGTGTCTATGTGTGTGTGCCTATGGACATTTGCAACACCAAAGGCGTTAAAGATGCGCTGCTGCTCTCTTCAGGGAGACGGGAACCTGGTCTCTAATACTGGAACGCAACTTAAGGTTGTTATGGCCGTATACTCTAAACCAGGGGTGGCGGCCATCCAAATGGGTCAATACCCTACCACCTGGCTGTGGGTTGTTTTGTCGCCTCTTACGACAGGCCGCCCGGCCGCAGGAAATTGTATTCTTTCTCCGTTGTTGCATGGATAAGAAGGTTCCTATCTTTCTACTTTTCGAAGTTCATAATAAAAACAATTATTTTGTACCGTTGAAACTTTAAACAATAATAAATACAATATTTGACGAGTTAAAGATATGACGTCATAACTTGCTACGCTCGTACAAAGTTAGTTTACGGTGTTTTGTAATACGATAAAAAATATCTCAGTTGATTTGATTGTCATTTGCCCTATTTCAATTGCATAAAATTTGTTGCTTTACCCGGTATAAAAAATATCCCACGCTCAGGACGAGTGTTTATATACAAAAATCGAAAATATGAAAATTTTGTTATGATTTTGGGAAAAATTCCATTTATGTTAAGATACGTGATTTATTTTACTAGATGTAAATATTAAACTACAAAATATTTGATTTTTTTAAATGAATTAAATCATAATACAGTTTCTTTAATGTTGCGGGGGACGACAAAAACAATTTTTGGATTTAAAATGTTTTTAGAGTTCCGTAAAATAACTAAAATGGAACCCATACTAATTTCGCCATGTCTGTCAGTCTGTGTAGTGTGTCGGTATGTCAGCCATCTCGGAGATAGTTCTAGATATAATATTAGAAGAGAAATTATACTCTATATGTACTATGTACTCACATGTTGACAACAGTGCAGTGAAATTGCGGAAAAATAACATTAAGAGTGGTACTCTATACATATAATAGTAATAGACAGTAAAATCAGAAAGAAGAAAGAAAGAAATGGAATCATTTTATTGGGGACAAATTACAGCAGATACAATGCTAACATATTTAAAAACTAAAGTGACATAATTTTGTCTTAAAAGGGGCATCAGTCTCAGCATAGTTCTGTTCTGCTAAAACCACAAAGCATAGAACTAGAATCTTAAACGTAATATGTACATACACACACACGTATATATATACTCACAGGGAAACTAACGATCATGAACGCGTAAGAGGACTTTTGAAAGTTGCACCCGTGGCTGAAAAATTGAGAGGAAGAAGACTAAGGTGGTAGGCATGTAATGAGGACGGATGAAAGTCACTTGACAAAAATAATGTTAAAATTGTATGAAGGATGATACGATGATTTGTGGTGTGACAGACGACGTATGTCAGAATAGAGGAGAATAGAATGAAAAGACATATTGTGCCGATCCCAAGTAATTGAGAGAAAATGAAAGAAAAAGATAGACTGAACTGTGAAATAAGAGTAAAAAACTCGTGACAAAATTCAAGATGAACCAACACGAATCAATAAAAATTAGAATAAACAAAACTCCTCAACACTTTCCTGCTTAATGCAGTGATTTTTTTAATTGCATGGGTTCAGCAGAAAGGCAGACGGCCCACCTATTCGTTCGGTAGCTTGCGAACCATAGCTAAAATAGATTTTTCACTGCTTCCCGATGTGATCTTTCATGATACACCTATTCCTATCAGTGATCAAGTCAAGAATCTTGGCGTAATAATGGACAAGGAATTGTGTTGGCGACCACACATTACTGAATTAAGCCGCAAGATTTTTGCATCCTATGCATCGCTTAGGAGACAGAAAAATTTCCTTCCGACTGCCACTAGGATTTCGCTTGCTCAATTCTACTACCCATCCTCGACTATGCTGATGCTCGCTATCTTAATCTCACTCAAGAGCAACTTATTAAGCTCGATCGTCTTCAAAATGTTTGCATAAAGTTCATATTTGGTTTAAAAAATATGACCACTTTTCTGAATTTCGCAAAAGGCTCTAGTGGTTGCCTATCTCACTTCGCCGGAATGCTCATCTTCTCAACTTACTATATCGTATACTGTTTATACCTTCATACGTCACATACACTCAATTTGCGCTCCACTAATAATCTCCTATTAATGGCACCTGCACAGTCTTCAACATTTTATTCCAACTCCTTCGCCATGCAGGCTGTCTTACTTTGGAAGTCATTGCCCACTGACGTCATAAAAGCTAAATCTTTTGCCATATTCAAAAATTCACTTAGGAATCATTATGTAAGTCTTACGCAATGGTGTATGTGCTAGTTTACAATAGTCTGTAATCTGCTGTCTATGTATGTCTTTTTTTATTTTTTATTTTCATTTTTCTGTGTTGCATAGTAATTATAGATAATTTAAGAATTTCATTTGAGTCAGGTTGCCTGGAAGAGATCGCTTTTAGAGATAAGGCCGCCTTTTGTTTTACCAAGCAACTATTGTCGTGTGAATTTTTGTAATTTTTGATTTGGTGAACAATAAAGTGTTGTATATGTCTATTGGAAAGCAGTTAACATCGCCTATGGACATTTGCAACACCACAGGTACTACCAATGTGCTGCAGCTCTCTAAAGAGAAACTGGAAGCTAGCCACTAATGCCACTCTAGTGGACATGATGTAAATGAAGCGTTAGAATAGGTCTGGGGAAACGTAAGTTACGGAACCCTTTACCGTAGGAGAGCTACACACTTAGCTCTTAGCACTTAGCGTTTGGGTTTTTTACTTTATATAGCTGTAATTAGCGTATCGTCTTTTATTTAGTTTTGTATATTAATGCAGCAGTTATAACTACTATGTTAATAGAATCATAAGATCTTTAGTTTAAAAAATTAAACGTATGTTTTTTTTATACATACTAGCTGCGCCCCGCGGGTTTACCCGCGTGGTGATGGAAAATCGTTATATTTTGGATAATTCACACTATATCTTTATAAATTATAGTTTATGTATTATTCTGATGTACTAAGCTATATTATTGTAAAGTTTCGTCAAAATTAATTCAGTAGTTTTTACGTGAAAGAGTGATAAACATACATCCATACATTCTTACAAACTCTAGCTTTTATAATATTAGTAGGATTGTACAGCTTTACATGATGCTTCTTTTGGGTAAATTCTTGTTTCGGAAGACGTACGAATCACGTTTGCATCATTTCCGTAAATAAAAAATATTCAATTAAAAAGAAATAAAGTTCATGTTTCTTTTCAGTAGTATATCAGTAAGTTTCTATATATTATGCTATCTTTGTTATTGGTGGAGTACAGCAGACAAGCTGACGACCCACTTCTTGGAAAGTGGTTACCGTGGCATATCTGCAACACCAAAGATGCTACCAATGTGCTGCCGACCTTGAAGGTGAGACTAGAACCTGACTACTGATGCCGCGGAATACAACTCAAGTTATTTTGGCTGCATATTCTAGACCAAGGAAGTAACCATCCGGTCGGGCAAATGCCCTACCATCTGGTGGTGGATTATTTTGTCATCTTCTACGACAAGTCGCCCGGCCGCAGGAATTATAATATTTTTTTGTTCAAGCACGGATATTATTTTCCAAAAAAAGTTATCTCCGTAATATTATAATTATTCAACACCAGCAATATCTAGGAAACAAAAACTCTAACTTAATCACCAAGGCGATGCTTTAAAGTACAAGAATTATAACTCCGAACACTCTTCATCTATGGTTCAAACTTTGAATTATTTTTTGATCGTTTCAATAGTGAAATCGTCAGTATTAAAATCTCATTTATATGCGCTCTTGGTTGTAGCAACAAATTGAATATTAAACTCGTACACAAGCTCTGCTAAGAAATGTTAATGTACTTCCGAGAGTTACAAATGTCAAATAAAAATAAAAAAATCCAAAAAAATACTGGTTGGTCGCTCATTCTTGTAATGTTTATATTAACCAATTTAATTATCTTAAACAATGTTGCTAATTATCGTGAGAAATCACCCGTTTGTAAATGCATTGAATTTAATCTGTAATATTACAAGCAAATGAAATATTGGATGCAACAGAATAATGCAAAATTACACATTTTATTTTACGTTGCGACAGTGATGGGTGGTGCCGAGAAGTATAATAAAACAAATAAATTGAAAAAACAAGTGAATAATTGACTCACTTCTTGACTGAACGAATCAAATTGTTATTTGTTTAGATGGATAGCTAGCGGATGGGACCAATCGTGAGTAGGGCTAAATAAATCGCATAATACATCGAAACATCCGTTGACCACGATCAGGCTTTCCAGATTGAAGATATATATCGGTACTTGGAACTGTTGTGAGAATTTTTTTAAATGCAATGATATGAAATAAAAATAAAATGAAATGAAAATGAAAATTTATTTGCATATCATATGGTTCATAAAATTTATATAGGTATTAAATTATACATATATAAGTCCACATGTCATTACCTATAGGTGTGCAAATATTGTCTTATATAAGATATAATTAAAATATTATTGATGTTACGACGGAAAATTAAATCAGACTAGAGTATTGTTTTATGTCAAAAGATAATTAAGTCAAATAATTAAATTCAATTTTTGGGGAATGATTCATAGATAGGAATAATGATTTTTTTATGTTTGCTTATAGGCAAACTGGCAGACGGGTCCACTTGATGGCAAGTGGCTACGGTCGCCCATGGACATCTGCAACACTAAGGGAGCCGATGCGTTGCAAAATGATGATGATATTATCACTAGGTTGTATCAAATTGGAGATAATCATTACAATACTTACTTTACAAAAGTCATGTTGCTTCTAGTAAATAATTACGGTTACACTAACTATATTCATATTTTTAACTATTATAGTTTATCACAGCCCTTGAAGTTGCTGACTTTGATTGTATATTAATATTATAGTTTGAAGGAATTAATAGGTTTAAAAAACTTAGGCAAATCTAACGGAATACTGTTACTTTGAGCAAATTTTCGTTTAATCTGTATAAAAATTCAAGCTGAAGGCTCTGATCATGATGCCTGGAGAGGACTCGAAATAATAGACCACGCGTGAAAACCTTCGGTATTCAGAGATATTTAGCGATTTGCTTCTGACTGAACAATAGTTATATTATTCGATTGTTTCAAGTCCAGTTAATTCAACTACATAATGTAAGTACTTCAGAATTTAAAAACAAGGGTTGCGTAAACATTTTAGGAAAAAGGGAATTCAAACTAATACTAACTTAAAAAAATTAAGTAAATATTAAAAATAAACTAACTGTAAATATAGATTTACTGTTTATGTAATAATAGAGTTTCCCCGCAACGCGTGACGTAGGCGGATCAAGCCCTTGGGAGGCTATTACGTAAAAAATAATTAGGTTTTAGCGAGAGAGAGAGAGAGACGTATATACATGTATAACTGATACATCAAACTGATGGTGAGAACCGCATAAATCTGTTGCACCTGTTTAGGAGGAGTTAGCGGATATACAGACAGACATGGAAAGCGACTTTGTTTAATACTATATAAAGACTATGAATGTAACAGGCATTTTTCTCTTACACTGCAGGGTCTATATGGATAAAATTTACCAAGATACCGGGTCTGCAGATTGGGAATTCTTCCACAAAATTTTTTGTTTATAGTCATAACATTTTACAACGTAGATGTAAAAATTCGAGCCAAGCACTAAAATGTGTCTAATAATAGCTTCAGCGTGGATCTCATATTACTTTAGGTATAATAATTTCAATATTGGCAATTATCATTTTATATGCCGATTACTGTGGTGTAGAAAGTATAAAAATAACATAAATTAGCGGTGGCCGCCAACCAGACCACCGTACATGTAATTTAGGGATGATTTTGGCAATATGAACGTGTGGAACATTGTTAGATAGGTCTTCAAAAATCGTAACATTGTTTCCTAATCACTTTTTTATCTAATTCAAAAGATTGCGAGATATTCGCTTCCAAAGTAGTGAAGCGTTTCCCTGACCTCTTTTGACTTTAGGTGAAAAATGCTTATAATCGTCTTCACGGTAAATTTTAAAAACACACTTCGAACAAAACTTAATTTAAACAAGGTACAATTAATAATTTGAAATAAAATGGAGTATTTTAAGCTATTTAAATAGAGATCCGTTGCCAATATGGAACTTTTCACGATCGTTTTAATATTTCTTTAATACCCATTTAAAAGTTAAAACTGTAAATTGCACCCATGACTTCATATCTACATATATATATATATATATATATATATATATATATATATATATAAACTGGGATATGCCCGCGACTTCGTCCACGCTTGACTTGAAATTCCCGCGGGGTTCCCGAGACACAAAATACCACAGCATTTAAAAACGAATGTAAGCTATCGTTTTAGTGAAAACTGTGCCGGAAAAAGCTAATATTTATGCACCTGAATAACTACAAACCGTTCTCGGGAATATTTCCGCGGGATTTTCGGGATAAAAAGTAGCGCAGTTTTAAGTATTAGAATTAGCTTTCGATCAGTGAAAACCGCATCAATATCGGGCCAGTAGTTTTTACGAGAATCCCGAGCAAACAAACAAACAGACAAGACTAGAGAAACGCATCGTGTTCTCCGTCGTTTATTTAGTACATTCCAGTTGATTTTTTGATAGCTTTAATGTACAAACACGGCATGTTTAGAATTTTATAATATGATAGATATCACTTAAATTATGATCAAAACATTTAAGAACTCTATTTACGGTAGTTATATGTTTAAAATAACTCTAATTAAAATTGTACCTTGCTATTACATTTAAATGAAACATTTAATGATGCCAAAGGTCAAGTTAAATTATATTATACTAATAAAGGCTATCAATATAATATTTTAGGCCTTGTCTCTTGTCCTATCAAGGAGAAATATCATTTCGAAGTTATTAAAGTTGTTTTTACTTCTATTTTTAGTGAAGAATGTTTTGTAAACATCTGAATTTAAATCAACAGTAACGCATGGGATAGTTTGTTTTGGCAGTTTCGCATTTCGGCGTTTGATTAAATTGGTTATTATATTAAAGCATATTTTGTTAATTAAAAAATATTATATAAAATATTTTCTTTGTAAATTAGGTAGGGCCTGCTGCAGCATAGTTGATTCTTATGGATAAATTTTAAAATGAATATTTTTGTTTATTTGCAGTTATTGTTAGGTAAGATTTTATTTATAAAAACACTCTTATGCCTCATGGAATAGAGTACTAGTAACCTGTAATACAGATACATAGATTTATCAGAAGTACCAGTTTCATATGTAACAGTTATTATAATAAATAAAATTCTGTGAGAAAATAAATAAAGTTTCTAAGGGGCCCTCCATAAATTACGTCTCACATTAAAAGAGGGAGGGAAATAAAATGTGACATTTTGTAACGAGGAGTGAGAGGGACATTTTGTGACGTCATATTTCAAAATCTAATATATTTAAGCTCTAAAACACGAAATTTGAACTCTTAACGATATGAGTATAGTGTTTGTTCTTTAAAAATAATTTAAATGGAAATAAAACTAATATTACGGACCTGCTCTTTTAATTCAATAATTTCTTGATGTAAAGTTGCAAAATATTTAATGTTACACTAGGGAGGGGGAGTCTCAGGAATGTGACGAGCTATGACAAGGACGGAATAGGGGTAAAAAATCATTAAATTTGTGTGACGTAATTTATATATGGCTCCTAATAATCAGTCAAGTATTCTGTCTTTTATAGCTTAGAGAAAAAAAAACACTCGTTTATTATCTTTAGCAAATTTTCCTGTTATTCCTTATTGGACCGTAAAAATATTTTAAATGTTCATCATTAAACTATTTTAGTGAATACAAAAAAATCGGTAACAAAATAAAATGCTGTGCTTCAAGTAACTTTTTATTTTTTATTGTTCCAATTAAATCAACTCAATTCTGACCACTCCTATATTTTACGTATTAGATTATATAATATTTTATTTCTGACCTTTAAGTACCAATTATATCAAATTTTATTATAATCACTTCCTATTCAAGGTCTCGTAGAGAAAAAATTATCAATAAAAGCCGAATTCGTCGTAACACGAAACTAAATCGACCCAATCGCCGTATGCACAAGTATATAATGTAGGCAGATTCACACTGCACCTACATTTGAGAGTAAACAGTCGAAGAAGTTCAACAGAAATGAGACATGTTAGTATATTTATGTAATATTATAAGTGGATACAGTGCGACCTTTCAAAAATGCCAATTTTCAAGTGTTTAGTGAAATAATAGTTAAGTAATCGACCGGTAAGGTGCAGGGCGCGTGTGTTTTCATTAGTGTATATGTGACCTAATTTATTTGAAACTAGCCACTTAATTCGGGCACGACTTGTATTTTATACTTAATATCTTTTAAGTCCTGCAAGATGTCGAAATAAATATACATCAATTTAATATAAACAGGCTGTTTTGATGCCAAATACTTTAATTAATATCAGTAAAGCCGTATCGGAGTTTTGGTATTCAAGAGAAATAAGCATTAAAAATCATGATTAAGTAATTTAAATAACAGATAAATATTGGTATTCACTTTAAAATTACGCGCAGACATTTCAGTCCTATTTATAAATATAATAATAATATCTAATTCCATTTATTTAAATCTTGTTTCCAAATATTTTATATTTGCATTATTAAAAATATTAATGACATTGATCCATAATTAACATAATTATTATTAACAAAATATAACATAATTTTAACGGTTTTGCATGGCACCCACAATATATAGATAGATACTGTAAAGTATTTATGGCTTTGTTCTTATAGATTTAAAAGATTTTTAAAGATTTCATTTTTTTAAGAATTGATAAGTTCAACTTATCTTACAGATAAATAAAGTTGACTTGTCTGTTTGTAATGTCATAATAAAAATGTGAAAAAATCAGGGATTATAATTCGGACCAGGAGGTTCCGAATATGCAACTTTTAGAAATTTTGTCTGTCTGTCTGGATGTTTTGGCTAATCTCTGAAATGGCTAGACCGATTTTGACGGGACTTTCACTGGCAGATAGCTGATGTTTAAGAAGGAACGTTTTTTAGGGTTCTGCGAAAAAAATTCCACGCAGACGAAGTCACGGGCACTATAAATTTTACTAACTAAGCAACGATTTGTCCAAACACATATACGTATCAGAATTTTCCTGATTAAATTATCTTTAGAAACTGTACCGCGGGTATTATGAATGAAATTTATTTCGGGAATAATAAGGCCATTGTATCCAATATATCCTATACTAGATAAACTTTAGTTTTGTTTAGTTTCTTGATAGAGGTGTCACGGTATTAGATAGATCGAATAATTAGTTTTGGTGTAGTGTATGTATATGTAACTTAAAATGTATATTTGTGTTCCTTTTTTAGATAATAAGTATCCATTTTTGGTTTAGATGTATTCTTTGTATTGTTTGTTCTTAAATTTATGGAAATACTATGAACACTTTTTTATAATAAATAAATAAAAAATATGGAAGTACTGTAGGAAACGTCTAAATAAAAAAAAGACGAAACAAATAAACAATGGCGGCGCAAATATGGAACCTTCGGAAGGAATTAGATTTTTGTACCGTTTGAAGTTGAAATATTGGGTCCTTGGGGCCCATCAGGTAAACAGTTTCTTCAAAGAAATTTGCAAGCAACTTCTATGCCACATGTGATCAGAAGACTGGCTCATATTTCGTCTGACGAGTAAGCATCGCCATACAGTGCGGCAATGCAGCCAGCCTATTTAGGCACGATTTGATTACAGTCTATAATGGCTTGTGCTAATAATAACTTAGTATATTTTGATTTTTTAACAGTAAATGTTAGGTTAGTTTTAGTTTCCTGGTACCTTATTTTTTTTAATTTTATATTTCTTTAAAAAAATAACAATGAAAGTTAACCTCTACGATAGATTTTGCTCTAGTAACTTTAAAAGCATAAATAACAAAACATTTTCGTTTTATATTTGATTTATTACATAATTGAAGCTGCAATAAACATATTAACCATAAAACCGCTTATTTTCTAACAAAATTATTAATTTATACCACTTTGTTGCTAATGTACTAAAGTGTTGTAACATTCAAAACCACAGGCGTAGTTGCGAGCTGAAAATAGTATAAAACTTTAAAATTACCGCAAACTTTTAAAGTCAAATGTTCAAGAAAGTTATTAGATTTTCATCCATCATCTCATCTTCAATCTTTTAATGACTATTTGCACCCGGCTTTACTCGCGTAGATTAAAAATGGTCATAGTTTCAGTAGTCAAAAAAAGTTAAAAGTTAGCCCTCTTTTCACCCCCTTAGGGGTTGAATTTACAAAATCGCCGATACAAGTGTACATTTATTTCTAACTAAAAGCAGAAATATAGAATTTTATGCTTCTTAGTTTGAAGATATTCCAGTCAACATTCTTTTTTATTTTTATTTTTTTTAATACATGAGTTCAACAGACAGACGGCCCAACTGATGGAAAGCGGTTACCATCGCCTATAAACATTTGTAAATTTGTAATACCTAAAGTGCCACCAACGTGCTGCCGCTATCTAAATCGAGACTAGAACGTGGCCTCTAATACCGGAACACAACTTAAGGTTGTTATGGCAGCATATTCTAGACCAGGGGTGGTAGTCATCCAGGAGGGCAAATACCCTATCACCTGGCCGGGGGTTCTTACGACAGGCAGCCCGGCCGCAGGAAATCGTATTCTTTCTCCGTTCCTGCACGGATTTTTGCATTTTGACGGAACATATGATTATATTTGTACACTTGCTGCCAAAGGGGTCCTCCCTTAACTATGATCATAGACAATATGAATCACATGTAGTTGTTACACTGTCATATGTTCTTGATATAGAAATGACTCATACTTCTCTGAACATATTTATATGATAGTCTAATAAGGCTCTTAAACGGTTCACTTTTGTATTTTAATTTGAATGAAGCGACCAAAGTGCTCCCTCTAAATACAAAATTGAGACATTTAATGAAGGTCGTCATGTTCTTTCAATTTTGCATCTTTCAATCTAATTGATTCCATTTGGATGAGTCGTGTAATTTCAAGTATCGGGTAGTTTGAAGAGATTTATACAATGATTTATTTAAACTGAAATTCAAGATTTTTAAGGTTCTGCAGATATTTTTGCAAAAACAAAATGTTTAGACAATTCTTACGTTTATCCGTCTGTTCGTCTAACCGTTTATCATTATGTCTAAATTTTAAATGTATGTTTACAAAATGTGGTAGAAAGATGTAGTCTCATTCTCGCTGCACAGCGCTGTAGCGGCATAATGATGTTTTCATTGCATGATCTTATTCTGATTCTAAATCACTTGGCCAACTTTTTATATAAATGTTTATAAAAACATGAATAACTAGATTAGATACAATCTAATTTAATAATAATCAAGAATTGTCGTGAGAATAGTGTAAAAATTTCAAAACCGGAAATATATTGCTATAGGAATATTTTTTATATGTAAAGTGTATTGTAATTACTGCAAAGACAGTTGCTATTTTAATGCAATTTTATAATCTGTGCAAATATTATAACATAGGAGATAAACTGCAACAGACTTTACAACTTAGTACAGCGATCGGAAACAGGCTAGTTATTTGGGGAGCCCTGCCATGTAAGAAATGTAGGCGTGACGTCAGATGAGATGATATAAGTACCAACGGTCACAATGAAAGCATCGAAGACCAAACGAGATAGAGAGGAATAAAATCAGAAAAACATAACACGGGTTCCGAAGCGCGAACACGCCTGAATTTAACGCAAGTATTAGGGACATAAATCAAACAAAACAAGATAATAATGTTCAGATTTATTTCGCTTTTTACTAGTGTTAAAAAACTATGCACAACCAATATAGCTCGTAAAACTAGTAAGCTGAAATGCCAGTGGGCCTGTTAAGTCTATAGCGGGAATTATGGTCAGTGGGGCAGAAGAATTCTGAAAAAGAGACCACGTTTCGGTAATTAAAGTAGTGTAGGACGCCCTACAGACCGGTAAACCGATGTAATGCGCAAAGTCAAGAACACAACCTTGAGATATACTTGGTATTAGTAGCCAGGTTCCTTCAAGATCGGCAGCACGTCTGGTGTTGCAAATGTCCATAGGCTGCAGTAACCACTTTACATCAGATAGGCCGTCAACCCATCTGCTTAACTTCAGTAGTGAAAAGAGTTCGCCCGAATGGATTGGATGAGCAAAGCGCAGAACAAGGATAGGTACATGGCGCAAAGTTACGAGAGGCTATATCCAATAAATGGTTGATGCGTTGCATATGTATCTTTTAGCCAATCCGGTGCTCGATATTAGTTTCGGTTTCCAATTTTCTCTACAATTATGATACATTATGGACTTTCTACATTTTCAGTTCATCATTATTACCCTGGCGTCATTCGCCGCAGCAGCCCGTCTGGACAAAGAAATCTACCTTCCACCCACCGCTGGATCGTCTAGCGGCGCGAATGCTGGTCTTCAAACTCCATACGATCCAGCCAAAGAAGGTCGACTCAGAGCAAATGTAGAATTCGTCAGGTATGAAAACGAAATCAACCAAGAGGGATACAGATACGCCTTTGAGACCAGCGACGGAACCCAGGTTGAGCAGGAAGGTAAGTTTTAAGACTTCTTTATTGAGTTGAAAATCGTTAATGCTATCCTATCGTTTCGGAATAGAAGTAGAAGAGTGGTATACTCGCAATATCTTGCTTTGATTTAGCAGCTAAACCACTTCGATGTTCCATCGGGTCGGAATAAACCTAGGGTTTTGGAAACGAAAGGAAGTCGGGTACTCAAGAACGTGTTTTCTGCACACTTTTGGAAGGAATATCCCACCTGAGGTTTTCCAAGCGCTATGACATCAGTCGTAAGGGGTTAAATTTCTTAAATGGTGGCAGCATATTGGTGTCATCTCTGGTGTTGCAGATGTTCATAAAACATGATACTTTCCATAATGTGATATGGTAAAACCTATTTACCAGCCTATTTGCTGCGTCCCACCAATTAAAAAGAACGGAAACACTCCCAATGAGTCAGAAGACGACGGCTCATTGTGCCATCTATTTATACAATTCATATATAATAGCAGCCCATAAATGTCCCACTGCTGGGCTCGGGCCTCCAACTATAAGGGAACAGACAGCATACCCGCCACGCTTGTCCAAGGCGGCTTGGCAGGTTTGACACATCGGTTATCTCGATGTGCAGGTTGCATCACGATATTTTCCTTCACCGTTATTAGCACGCGGTAATTGTATCAATATGCACATTAGGTCAGAAAACTGCCTAAGTGGTGCATGCGTTCCGGCCAGGATCGAACCCGCGCCCTTTGAGTTTGGGACGCGTGCGCTAGCCATTACGCTACCACGACTATACATACAATTCATACAAGTAACAAAAAGCCTTCCATATACAACCTTAGCTGTAACACTAAGTACTATTACTATTACAACTCAAGAGGCTTAAATGCTATATCACATTTGGGATTTCCTCTAAAACACTGCAAGACCTTTATTAGAAGGATTAATTAACCTTACCGGCCATTATTCAGGCTACAAAAAATTTGCTTATGTTGTAGATACCGATTGCATCATAACCTTTAAAAATCTAATTATAAAGGATGCAGGAATTTTTTGGAAATACGACTTCTAATATTGTAAGTTGCGTAACTACCGACAGATAATAATAGTTTAGATTCCTCCTGACATGAGAAATTGCCCGGTGACAGGTAAAATTGCTCCACAAACGCTCATCTCGAGACTGCACTTTACATCTTGTCAATATTTACCAATATACACCATTAAACAATTTACGCAACTATACTTAATTCTTTACGTAATACAATTATCGTTCCTGGAATAATGACGAAAACAATATAATCATTTAAAACATCACGAATATATTGCTTAAGAATTTTATTTAAAGTGCCATGATTAAAACAACTTCAAAATTTTCGTTCATCATCATTATTCGAGAGTCAAATGCCGGTTGAGTTCGTAAGATTCTCTTAGAATCCTGGGGTCTACTTGTCTACTTTTCCTTCTCTTCTTCGCGAGGTCTTTATGTCCTTCTTCATAACGTCAAGCCAACATTTCTTGGGCGTACTTCTCCTATCGGAACCGCTTTCTGTAAAATGTGGCCGTACCAACGTAGGCGACTATGTTGTAATTTCTCTCCTATTAGAAACGTGGACACTGCTACGAATGTGGGTCCAAATTATATTAAAATAGCAACCAGATCGTATGTCAACTTAAAACTTTTTGGTCATATACTTTAACTTGAGTTAGAAGTTAATACTATTGATATTGATTAATTATTGAGAAAAAGTTATTTTGTAGTTCGATAGACAGCGCTAGTCAAATAATAGATCGCGGTGTATAGATGTGGTTTTGTAATCAATTATTATTACATTTTGTATCGATCTAATATAGTTATTTTGTTTTACTAAAGTGACTCGCCTTAGTTTGAATTAGGTCATATACCTACCTACCTACCTACCTAAATAAAAGCCACGCAGAAAATAGCTTCAGGAACAAGTGGTTTAACTATATCTCTAACAGCACTTCAAAATAAAATAAATATGCTATTATAATAATATATTCTCTTTTAGCTTCTCCCAATAATTAAGGGTCGGCACATTGTCTTTTCCTTCCATAATCCTCTATTTTGACAGCCATCTTCTGTCACACTTCTGTCATCCTTGATAAAATTCATTCATGTCTTACTTAATCTACCTGTACATTTGTATCGATCAATCTTTCATTGTAACATTTTTTTGTCAGATGAATTTCATCCCTCCTCATTACATGCCCACAGCACCTCAGTCTTCTTCCCTCAATTTTCCCGTAAAGGATCCCGTCATGATCTCACCTTATCCATTTTTGGAACACCACAATAAATATGATACATATGGCCAGTTTATTACATAATTCATAAAAATGCAAAATAATTTGTATACCTACTTATGTTTCAAGAGTAATTATTTTTTATTTTTTCCACAAATATGCAAAACTATTATATTATATAGCCGTTATAATTGATTCGTGCTTGCGACTTCATAACTTAGTTTTAATAAAAACAACAAAACCTATTATTTGTTATGGAATTCGATTCCTTTATAAGTTGTTTTTCTAACAATTATGTTATTGAACTTTGTGATGTATCTCGGATTTTATTTAAAACAAAAAACCGATAAAAATCACGATCTAATAGTTTTTTTCTATCGACAACATTCTCATAGTTAATATTGTGTGATATAGTGAGTGTTCCGAGGAACTGTTCGATTTGGTGCCAACACCACATTTTCACCACTGCACTACTCGCCATCGACGGGATGTTCACCCCCATTTCCTGAAGCTCCTACTCTCAAGCACGTAACAGTTGTCTAGAACTTTTATTCCGCATTACGATAATGATTTGGAGGGAATTTCAGGCGAAGTTTACCCCCTGCGCTACGACAAGAGGTTGTTAAAGAAGGACGTTATAAAATTGCTTAAAGGTCGGCAACGCCTTAGCAATACTCCCGGTGTTGCAAATGTTCAATGACGACGGTAACCACTTTCCATCAAGTGGGCCGTCTGCCTGTTTGTCTGCTTCAACCAATAAAACAAAATCTAATAACTTTATTTAAAACAATGTGAGTTTAAGTTTTAAAATTGCATAACTAAGCTTTTTATTATGTAATTTATATAATAAAAAAATTACCTCAATATTGTATTTAAACTTTGACAGCCTCTGTGGTTGAGCGGGCTAAGTCTTAGCCGGCCGAACTCGCTGCAGCGCAGAAGCTCCGGGTTCGATTTCTGGTATGGTAAATGTTGGAAACGAACTTTCTATTATTCACTATGGTCTGGATGTCTGGAATCGGCTCCAAAGTGGTCCGTTGTATAACATCCATAACATAAGCGTATCTTGCTTAATTTGAGGATATACAATGTGTGTGTTTGTCTGTCGATTATTTAAGAGAGAAAGAGAGAGAGAGAATATACAATTACAAAAATAGACCATATTTACAATATTTTCTAGGCAATAGGCGGCCTTATCGCTTAAAGCGATCTCTTCCAGGCAACCTAAATCAAAGAAATTTGAATCAGGCGATATAGGTGGTGCAGGAAAAAGGCAATAGATACATAAATACTCGAAACTAATTTAAGAAATAAATATACAAATACATACATTTATTTTATAGCCTGAACCAGGCAAACAGGCAGACGGCCCACCTGATGAAAAGTGGTTACCGTTGCCTATGGACGTTTGCAACACCAGGGGTGTCGCCAACGCGTTGCCGACCTCTAAGAAATTTTATAACGCCCTTCTTAAAGAACCCCATGTCATAGCGCAAAGGGAAAACCGCGCTGGAATGTTCTCTCCAGATCATTGTAGTACGCGGAATAAATTTTCTAGAGAACCGTTGCGTAAGTGAGCGTGGGAGCTCAAGGAAATGGGGGTGAACATCCCGTCGCTGGCGAACGGTGCGGTTGTAAATGTGAGGCGTTGGCCACAGATCAAACAGTTCCTCGGAACACTCCCCGTTATACAGGCGGTAAAATACGCAGACGGACGCAGTCTCTTCGAAGGCTAAGCAATTAAATATATATACATATGTACATAGTCATATATATAGACATATACAATAATATATTTCAAAATTCAAAAGTTATTGTAACAAATGTATTAGCATGATTATATTGTGTTAATCAGACATAGCTATTTGTAGATAAATAGTGTTATCTGAATAAATTTCTAAATGTTGGTAAGGATTTGGCCTCTCTGACAGTAAGAGGCAGCTTAATCCAAAGTTTGACAGCCTGCACTGTAAAAGAATTGTCATAATTTAATATAATAATATATACTATTTATTAATTTCGAATAAAACTGCCCGTTGAATCACCTTTCAAGTACCCCCTCAATATTTTTTTGATATTGAATATATTCTCTAACATTTCAGGTCACGTGATCCCAGGACCGGTGCCCGAAGAAGGAACTCTCAAGGTCCAAGGGTCGTACTCCTATGTCGGTGATGACGGCCAGACCTACGCCATTAGGTACATAGCGGACGAGACTGGATATCATCCGGAAGGCTCGCACCTCCCCACCCCACCTCCCATTCCTGAGGAGATCTTGAAGAGCTTGCAGCTCACTGCCCCGACGAAAGGTGAGTGATTAAAAATTCTTCAATTTTATATTTGCTTAAAGGCAATTGGTAAATGGTTTACTTGGAGGTAAGTCATTACTGTCTCTCATGTACATCTGCAACACCAAGGGAGCCGGTGTTTTGTCTACCTCGTTGCAGTTGTTTTTGGAAAGTCTCATATTGTAGCACTTTAGGATAATTGCGGGAAGGAGTCAATTCCACAGCTTGCACGCGTATGGCATGAGAGAGCGCACGCCGCATATAGTGGAAAACTTCCAACTGTCAAGGGACGCGTTTCCTTTAGTATCTCACAACGCCCAATATGCTCCGTCTGCCGTTCCACTAGGCGACTTCGGTCTTTATAGTCGTGGCGAAAACGTGACTAATGACGTCATCATTTTCGTTCTCACAGCGCTCACAACGAGCCATGTCAAGAGGTGAGTCGAAGTGGGCGTTGACCACAGAGCATTAATTCTTTCTATCTCTTGACATTGAAAAAGGCGCGATTTTCAAATCAACCAATGACATCTGTGCATTTCGTTTTTTATGACATCAACCCACCATAATCCGTTCCACTAGAGTTTATGATTGTAACGTCCTCAAGCAAGTGGAACAGGGAAAGTCGCGGCCGTGAACGTGGTCGTTGTGAGTCCCTTCTGGAACGTAGCCAAGGAAGTATGGATGAACTCCCAATCACCGGAGAGTGGTGCGATGGTAAAACGGCGACGTAGGCATAAAATCTAGCTACTCATCAGAATACTCCCCGTTGTACAGAAGATAGAATACTCTAAGAGCCCCAACGATACTTCTATGGCAGATCATCAGTTTGTTCGGAATCGTGGACAATCCGGACCGCTCGAGGCTGCAAGGAGGCATGTGGGAGCAGTTAGTGCGGAGGAGCCCCAAGCCAAAGATGGATCAAATAATTATAATGCTTATATTGGTTTACTGCTCGACCAAGCTAACTAGACGAACGCGTGGAATACGATCTCCCTGCACACATACCGCCTTAGACACCGCTTACATCCTAATTCCATTGACAGCTGCGATAAGTTAGCACGTGTTACGCTCGTCATTTCTGTATTTATTGTTAGTTGTTTTATTATAATTTATATTTTATATACCAATTTGTTATATACCAATTTTTTTCTTTGTATTTAAAAAGGAAAATTATAATATTTACAAAAACCACTTATCGACTCATAAATTAGTATTACTACTGAAAAATATTTAATTGATTATTATTAGTTTAACAAATTATTATTAAAATAAATGAGCATAATCATATTGATATTTACAGATTTTTTTGCAATTGATACCGAGTATCGATTATCGGTCAACCGCACGTCTGGCATTTGTCTACTTGCCTTGGTCGGATAATAAGTTTATAATGTAATCGGCGCAGTTTTATGACTTTTGAACCGAATATCTCGCCACTATAGACGTTTACACAAAAGTTGTTAAGGAAAATCCATGCTAACGAAACTATAAATAGCTATGTGAATTAAAAAAAATCAATGTTATTTTTGGCACATGTATACAGAGAAATAAAATTGAAGTGTCTGTTTGTAATTTGTAATTGTAATGTCAAAAAACAACTTTTTAGCAAATAATAGTGTATAAGGTAATTTATCTGTGCAGGAACGAATAAAGAATACAACTTCCCACGGCCGGGTGGCCTGTCGTAAGAGGCGACAAAACAACCCACAGCCAAGTGGTAGGGTATTTGCCCGACTGGAGGGCTACCACCCCTGGTCTAAAGTATGTCCCATAACAACCTTGAGTTGTGTTCCGGCATTAGTGACCAGGTTCCAGTCTCCCTTAAGAGAGCATCAGCGCATTTGTAGTACCTTTGCTGTTGCAAATGTCTATAAGCGATGGTAACCGCTTTCTGTCAAGTGGGCCGTCTGCCTGTATGCTGAACTCCTACAATAAAAAAAAATTAAAAAATTATAACATAATATCAATTTTTACACATTTTATCTGTCTGTTTGTCTGGATGTTCCGGCTAATCTCTGAAACGGCTGTACCGATTTTGACGGGACTTTCACTGGCAGATAGCTGATGTTATAAGGAGTAATATATGCTACTTTTTATTTATTTATTTTTAGAGTTCCACTAAAAAGTATTTCCACGCGGATGAAGTCGCAGGCACAGCTAGTATTTAATATGTTTTACCATATATTGTTACAAAGTTAAAAAATTTATTGAGTTTCGAATGTTATCTAAAAAAAATTACAAATTTTACACCGCCACACAGACAAAAACTCTAAAACGTGTTATTTATAAATAGGCTTCGTATGAATAGGAATCACACAGAGGTACAGACAAACATTTATATTTTCTTCATTGGTAGATTAACCACAATGTTAACTATTCTTAATTGTTTTTTTGAACTTTCAGGACAATACGACAGCAAAAAGAGCAGTTACGACGCTGATGCCGGATACTAAAGGAAATGATGTTGTCTGTATCTTGTAATTGTACAGTCAAATACAAAATAGTTTTATTTTTTATAAGGTACCACTAAACTCTATTATAAAGGCGAAATTAGAAGGAGTTATTTCTGTCTTTCAACTTGTATATAAATGAGACAAAACAATTAAACAATCTTTGTCATTAAAAAAGATTTCGTAAGTGATTTTTTATTGCGCTTTCATTTCTTTATTTTATTGTAAAAAGTTCCAAAATTCACTATTTGTTTTTCTATTAGTCATAATAATATTTTATACTTTAAACACTTTGTACTTGAAAATACTCTATAATGTAAGAAAGACCATTTAATAAGCCAATAAGCAGTTAACAGTCACAATTCGTCGACGTCACCTTGTAAAGACTACATTCTTTGATGGTATTATTTTTATTCGTCAAATTATTGACAGGTATCCATATGTAACAACTTTGACGATAAAATATCTTAAAAAGCAGCTCCATGGTTCTGCTGGCGTCCACAATATCTTCTATCAGAATTGAAAGACTGAAATGACCCATCTCTTTCCAGCGTTATGACTGGAGAGGCTTCTGTCTGTTTATTTTTGTGCCTATTGGATTGGCGCCATTTTGGCGCTGATCGTCAAGGCGCTGAATGCGAGAAACTTTCAGCACGTTCCATTAGTAGCACACAACGCCCAAAATGCTCCGTTATCCGTTCCACAAGGCGACCGCGGTCATCATTTTCGATCACACAACGCGCACTACGACCCGTGTCAAGTGGTGGGTCGAATAACCGTTCCACTTGGGTTTACGATTATAACGCCGGCAAGCAAGTGGAACGGGAAAAATCGTGGTCATGAATGTGGTCGTTGTGAGTCTCTAATGGAACGTAGCCCCAGTGAACTCAAAGTAACTAGGTAAATTAGCTTCGAGACGTTTTTGCGTTTGTAGTATTTTGTTTGTAGTTTGTAGTAGTATTTGTATATTTACAAGACTTCTAAACTTGAAATTTAAATTTGCTTCAAATTTCGTATTAAAAATTAATGTTTTATATTGATATTTATTATTTTAATATCGTTTAATATTATTAATTTCATATTAAGTACCTGCCTATAAAAATATATAAAAAGTATTAGTTTATTTATTTACGTGCTGACACTACACTACTACAAACGCAAAGCCGTCTCGGAGGTAATTTATCTGTATGTTTATACTAATATTAATTTCAAAGAGCGTCGCAAGGGGCGCTTCATATTGACACAAAAATATGCTTGTTATCTTTATGCAGCAGCCAGTTCAATTGCAATAATAGATAAAACTGTAGAGTATGTTTTTTTGTGTTCCAATGGACAGTATGGCCAGTAGTGTTCACTATATTGAGTGTATGTAGAATCTGCAAGTTTTGTATCATCAAAATTATATAATTTTCGAGACATAACTGTTATTTATATAACATTTCCCACTGATTTTAAGACATAAAAAAATGTATACAGTAGCATCTCGATATCTCGAATGTCAAGGGAAATGCAAAAAATTTCAAGTTATTGAGTCTTCGACTTAAAAAGAGGTTCGAGATATGAAGTATTTGATGGCTAAAATTTTGACTTAAGAAGGCGCTTTTAATAAGACTCATGTTGTTGCTAGTTAGCGGCCGATCGAAAAAACAAATTTAGGTTTGTTCATTGCCTTATGGTACACAGCTGTGTGACTTAGAAAGTTTAATAAATAGATTCATTCATTGCACATGTACTAAGCAGAAACAATAGAATAAACGCACCAGACATTCCTTTTTGATTTTATTGCTTCGAGTTCGGGAAATCCCCAGTAAGACGTCATTATGTTTGACTAACTTCGACTTATAGAGTCTGATTTTTGACATTCGAAGTATCGAGTATAAATATGTACTAAAATTCCTACGCAGGGAAATAACATTTTGTTCGAGCTATAAAGTCTAAATAATTCGAGATACCGAGTATTTGGGGGTTTAGTGGAAGAGAACGGATTTTTTTCGACTTACTGAGGTTTTTGACTGAACAAGATTCGAGTTATAAAGATTCCACTGTATAATACTTCAATAAATATCCAGTTCTGTGTAAAGTTCTTGAAATTCACTAAGGCGACCAATCATATTCGCTTTTAGATGTCACGCACTCACAGATGGGTTCATCACAAGTAAAGCCCTCTCGCCTTCGTGAATTGCAAGAACTTTCCCAGATTTTAAGGCAGATCTTATGTGTTGTGTTTTGTCGTAACTGTTGTTTTTTATACAAATAATAAATGTACATACTTTTTTAAATATTTGTTTTATTACTATTACCAAATCTATTAAATACATATAACACAATAATAAAAGAACTAGAAAGTGATTTCGTTGAGAAATTCTGTATTGTATGCTTTTTCATTGGGCCTAGGGAGTGACTTATTGTAGATGACACTGTGTATGCGTACTAAAAAGAACAAACAAAAAAAAATTTGATTCCAAAAATTATATCATTTTTCTGAAATGTACCTTAAGTAATTTCACGAGTAAAGTCGCGTAACTGGCGTTAGATTCGATTTAATTACGACCATGAACTGAATATTCGAGAAAAGTCAAACAGAAACTACTCTCCCTCCATTACAGAAACATTGTAATAAAAACCCAAGCGCCTTATATAATTTTCATAGCATTACAAACTCGATAAAATTTGCTAAATTATTTCTATACAGGACATAAATTCCTTGCAAAACCTACCCATATTACGTGACCCGTTCAGGGGAAGGTCTTCAAAATACCACGCATGGTCACGGGTGCTTAGATTGTCATCACGTATATAAATATACATTTATATTTTGTTATTTCCTCTGTCATCTGTGGAGATTTATGAATAGCTATTCTTTAGTTATCTCTGTAACTTTAGATTGTAAGACTACAGCTGTTAGCCCCTCAAATAAAATAAAATAATGAGTTTAGGTAAATACGTCAATAGGGATGCGGTCACATGTTACAATAAATTCTAATATTTTTACGTAAAGAAAGAATATATTTATTTCCATATGCCGACATACACAACATGAACTTAAAGAAATCATATACAAAAATTGTATGCCGCAACTTCAGAATTAAGGTTGGTACTCAGTATATTGTTGTGCCGAAAGGTAATGCGACATAGCACTGATTTTCAGTGCCCACCTCCGAAATCACACGTATATGAGACCCTTTGCAAAAATAAAAATCATTATTGTAATTACAAAATGTATTACTATGGAATGAATATAATATGAAAGAAAAATAGAATAATGTTAATATCTTTATAATAATAACAATAAACCTGCAGGGGAGCTTAGTGGCGAAGCCTTAGATGAGTAGCGACACCTCGTACCTGACTCCGGGGGCCAAGGCAAGGCCCCCGCCCCCGTGCTTGCCTTAGCCAGCCCGCACGGAATGGAGATCGCTAGAGCTAAGACTCAAGCTCCAGGGGTGGAAGTGATAAATGGCCTAACGTCGGAAGCAGCTTCGGTGAACCTGCAGCCCACCTCGCGACACAGTTTTGTTCTCATTCCCTATAATAGTCCTACACTTAACGGGGCATGTCTTTGGGTGCATTTTTATATGGTGTAGACAGGGATAATCGCCGGCCAGTGACACGCCACATTTAGATTAAATTTGTCAAGGGACCTCTACGTTATGGCCTTCCCATGGCCCCACAGAAGCCCTCCAAAAGTCCGGTTCATTTGTATGGTCCGTGCTCTGCAGAGACATACATATTATAACAATGAACTAATATAAAAAAATAATAATAATTATTATATAATCATTCTACGTGATTATGATGCGACGATGGCAAGAGACCCGATGGAATGTCTTTGGTGCCCTGGAGGATGAGTCACCCTTTAGTATGGGACGCGTCTTGCGTCGATACTCTAGCGACGTTCCATCTTTCAGCCTAGCATATCTGCCGGTACAGCTGCTGCACAAAAGGAGGCCCTAAAACACCGCAAATATTCCGCCATTGGAAATGGTTACATGTTTGCGGCCTTTTGGAGTCGAGACCCTGGGACCATGGCGGCACAAACTTTATCGAGACAGCGAAACGCCTGGTATGCGTCTCACGTGACCAAAAGACTGGTCTATACCTCGGACAAGGCATTAGCGGTGCCACACAGCGAGGTAATGTAGCCATGTAGACAACGGTCTGGCACTAGATTTTATAATTTAATTTTAATTTGTATATATAGTTTTATTTAGTTTAATTGTATCACATTAGGGAATTACACTTTGTTTGACGCTATATGAATCATTTTACTTGTACCTACTTATGACGTCATAAGTAGATATGCTCGTACAAAATCTATGAGCCTACAACGTTCTGTAAGTTTATAAAAGAACTATAGTTGATTTGACAGTCCACACCCCTATTCCAGGGATTCAAAAAATTACTTAAAACCAAGCCCGGCCCAACTACGTTCCTGTTCCATTTAAGCACTCAGGTGACCAAGGTTTGTGGACGTTTGTAAACGATTTCACGGTAATAAATCTTCATCTGTCACGTCTAGACGACGGGGTCCGTGAACTCATAATTTTAAATCTGATATGAATTACTTATTAAGGGAATTGGGCCGAATCCTGATCTTCTGTGGCATGTGAAGGACAAAACATTAGAGCCCTTGACATATGTAATACTAGGAATGAAAATTGCCTAATAAAATGATATATTGATTTGACTCAAGAGCAACTTAATAAACTTGAGCGCCTCCAAAATTTTTGTACAAGGTTCATATTTGGGTTACGTAAATATGAGCACGTCTCTAAATTAAAACCTCAAGTATTCCGTATATACTATGAGTATTCCGGCGAAAACGAATTGGCAAACCAATTCGTTTTCGCCGGAATACTCATATTCTTTCACTCCTTTACAGTGTGTTGTTTATCCCCACAACCCCGTATTATTTCAAAGAACGCTTTCAATTTATCTCTTCTTCTCACAATTTACGACCTTCTACGAAATTTCGACTTAATACTCCCAAACATCATTCATCTTTTTTTAATAATTCTTTTACTGTACAGGCCATTCGACTTTGGAATGCGCTACCTGTTACTGTTAGACAAGCTAAATCACTAACAATATTTAAGAACATGATAATAAAGCACTACCTGCAACATAGGGATGTTTGATAATTTTACATATACTTATGTATATGTATGTAATATCAATAGGTGTATTTATATATATATATATATATATATATATATATATATATATATTATTAAGTATAATTCTTACTTATATTATATAAATAACATTTTTACATAGTTATATGTTTATTAATGAATAAAATAAATGCCGTTGGAATTACTATAAAGTTTATTAGAACTGTACAAACACGTATAAAACAAATACAAATAAAACTGGATGCAACCAGTTCACACTGCACGATTCAATACAACTTGACACGCGCAAAGATCGTCGTCTATATCGCTAATCGAAAGTAGTACAAACGTCTTACTCATATCGTAGTCGTCGCTTGACTGCTCCACCCCTCCATTCGGGCATTGTTTTATACTAACTATACAGTACAAAAAATCGGCCGCGCCTGTTGCCTCGTTCAACAGATTGGTATGGCGATGAAGCGAGGTAACGTTGCAATCCTTCTGGGAAGCTTACCCATTGACTTCGATGACCTATGCTCAGTATTCTACTACTATTAAGGGATTACAATCTCTTAGTAGTAGAATACAATATAAATTAAGCTACTAATTTATAATTTAATCACTACTTTTCTAAACTATTGTATGAATGAACCTTTTATTTTAAATACAACAAGTTAGTTATTAAGATGGATAGTTAAATTGTCTTTAAGATGATGAAAGTTTCATAAAAAAAAGCGCTTGATAGTTTTTGCGTGATTCTCAGATTTTTATCAGCGTTAGACATATTTTACAAATTAATTACATTATGAAATATAAACATAATGCGGCGAGCGAAGGTGGAACGGTCTAGTTGGTTTAAGGAGTTTCAGAAAAATTTAGAAGTTTCCCGAAGAAGAAAAAACAAGTACAGATACATTTTAGAAATGGATAGATGATGAACAAAAGATTAACGAAATGAAGAACGAAATTCTAGAATAGAAAGTTCAGGATGGGAAGGACAGAGATAGATACATGTTTAAAAAGGGTACACGTACGAGTAGGGCGCACGAAACAATAATCTAAAATATTCAGTTATTAAGACAATGCTCTAATCTAACATATATTGTTTCCAATTCTTAACACTACTCGTTTAGACGTGATCTTCAGTTTAAAATCATTAAAAGTCTTTTATAGTCGCCTTAAGCGGAATGTGTCTGCATCTTATTTATGCGCTAACCCTCAATAAAGTGGATAAAGTTTCTTAGTAACACAACGATTTTTTTACATCATTAGCATTGTTGTTTCTAATAAAGGAAGTTCATCAACTCTTGCTTATTATCACATAGAGTGGAGCGATTGATGCCCTGATAACCCAAACACCAGTTCTCACAGACTCATTGATCTTTCAATTTAATAACTATAGAAAACGGCTATAGAAAAAGCTATTGTAGCTATAATTACTACAATTATAGCTACAATAGCTTTTTTACACATTGCTGTGGTACTTTAATTTCATGTATAACGGTAGGGCAGTGTCGGGCTATTGATTAATGATGCATAGGACTTTCAAAAGACGAAAGGGAATACAGCACCTGGTTATCGTATTAAATTGAACCTAAGACCTTTGATTATATTACAGGTAAGTTCGTAACCTCTTACGGCAGGCTACCTGGCCGCCGGATTTCGACTTTCGGCCACCGTAAGCGGGCGGCGCGGGTGTATAGGCGGCCCTTTGGGGTATATGGGTTCTCACTCACCCGCATATGCCGTGGAGATGAGAGCGCGAGTGTTCCGCGCGCGCTCATCTGTCCTCCCGTGGGGCGCGTTACAGACCGTCCCACGCGTATAGAGCATGACGATGCCGGTGGATGAGTCCCCCGGCAATGGAAGAGGCCTCGTGAGGGGGGCCCACGCCTGCCAGGGTTGCAGAGAGGCTAGGTCATATACCCGTAGCCTTGGTATAAGGCGAAGGACGGAACACCCAGGGGTTTTAGTGGGTATCTCTAACTGTGGGTGGTAACAGCATAGCACCAGTTCTGACTGGGCATGCTGGTGCCACCCCCGATGTGGCGAATCCCACACACAGGTCGCGAATTATCCCCCCAAGGTTCTGCCCTTGTCGCGGCTTATGGTCCTCAAGCGGATTTACCCTGGCTAAAAAAAAATAGGCTACCTGCCCGCAGGAAATTGTATTCGTTCTCCGTTCCTGCACAGATAAATACGAGTATATGTATTATGTGAAGTAAATTATTTTCATTCATTAAATAATGAACCGTAGTAAGCGAATACAAGGTAGTCTATCAATTACATAGTATTAATTGTAATGTATGATATACCCTATGGTAGCCATTTAAACGTGTAAATACCCTAACACATGACTTTGGGTTGTTTGTAGAAATTAGTATTCTTTCTACCTTCTTGCATGAATAAATTGCTGAAAAGCAGTTTTTTGTATATGGTCGCTATAACAGAATTAGTTTAAGACGAGTGTTATCATTATATCTAGACCGGAAAAAATTGGAACAAAATGTTTATTTATCAAATCATCAATAAACTTTTTGTGCCAATTCTTTCCAACCATTCAATTAATAGGACAACCAAACCAAAATAAAGATGAGCTAGCCTAAAATTATTTTGGTCTACACGTGCGATACATCAGACCAAATTTTTCACACGTTCCTATAAACAAGTCTAAATAGATTCTGCGAAAGAACATGCATTAATGTACAATCATAGTCTATATAGACAAGTCTATTTTGGATTTTTTTATATTCAATCATAACATTTTATGTAAAGCTAGGATACGCCCGCGTCTTCGTCCACGCTTGACTTGAAATTCCTGCGGGATTCCCGGGACAAAAAGTACCACAGTATTTAAAAAAGAATGTAAGCTATGTGAAAACTTTTATCCGTGCAGGAACGGAGAAAGAATACAGTTTCCTGCGTTGGGGCGGCCTGTCGTAAGAGGCGACCAAACAACCCACAGCCAGGTGGTAGGACATTTGCCCGACTGGATGGTTACCACCCCTGGTCTAAAGTATGCCGCTATAACAACCTTGAGTTGTGTTCCGGCATTAGTGACCAGGTTCCAGTCTCCCTTAAGAGAGCAGCAGCGCATCTGTAGCACCACATCGCCTATGGACATTTGTAACACCTTTGGTGTTGCAAATGTCCATAGGCGATGGTAACCGCTTTCCATCAAGTGGGCCGTCTGCCTGTCTGCTGAACTACTGCAATAAAAAATAAAAAACCTGTGCCGGAATAAGCTAATTTTTTATGAACCCGAACAACTTCTAACCGCTCCCGGGAAAACTCCCGCGGGATTCTCGGGATAAACAATATCACACATTTTATTACATATATTTTTTTATCGATCAGTGAAAAAAACACATTGGAATTCGTTTTTTTTCTATAGTCATTTAAAATAATTCCCAGAAAAAGTCCCCTGGGATTCCCGGGATATAAAGTAGCGCAAATTTTAAGTCTCAGAATTTGTTGTCGATCAGCGAAAACTGCATCGAAATCGGCTCAGTAGTTTTTACGTGAATCCCGAACAAACAGACCAGAAATCTAAAAAATGCATCATGTTGTCAGTCGTTTATATAGCCAATTCCAGTTTCTTATTAAATAGCTGTAATGTACAGACACTGCATGTTTAGAATTTTATAATAATATTGATTAAAAAGCCAAAATGTCTAACCATGCCGTCTCCGCCTGGTCCCGGACGAAGGAGAAGGCCCAAGAAACGCTGGTTAGACGTTGTGAAGGATGATATGGGTAACATTGGTCAAAATGGGAGATACTGAAGTCCGCACGAAGTGAAGAAAACGTAGGAAAACAGACCCTGGGCGTCGGAGCGAACACTCCAAAAGCAGCTGGGATTTAACGTTCGGATGATGATGAATTAAAAAGATAAAAAGACTGCAATGGGTAACAAATTTGCCCATTTGCACTTTGCATTTCTT
The DNA here is from genome assembly GCA_039645545.1 of Dendrolimus houi. Taxonomy (NCBI): domain Eukaryota; kingdom Metazoa; phylum Arthropoda; class Insecta; order Lepidoptera; family Lasiocampidae; genus Dendrolimus; species Dendrolimus houi. The sequence goes on along the minus strand of CM077134.1, from coordinate 18,099,579 downwards.
TCTTTCTGTCTACCACCACACCTCCACTTTCTTCGACGCTTAGCAGTTGTTAATCACACGTGACGCCTGCTCTTTTATGATATGCTGCTACTAGTATGAATGAGCTCTCTGTAAGTATGGATTTTTTATACCTTTCTCATCATTCATGCAAATTCAATAAACAGGCAGACGGGCCACCTGATGGAAAGCGGTTACCATTGCCTATAGACATTTGTAATAACTAAGGTGCTACCAATGTGGAACCTCTCTCTAAAGGGAGACTGAATCCTGGCCACTGATGCCGGAACGCTACTCAAGGTTGTTATGGCGTCATACTATAGACTAGGGAATACCTAATAATGTCATTTTAACATTATTTGAAACATTGTTACTTATCAACTTTAACGCGGCCTTCTCTGATAAGTTTATTCAGCATTTAGCAGTAATGTACGAAATTTAGGATCTGGATAGGTCGCCATTTATTATGTTTATAACATAGTGCTAATTCTATTTATTGTTAAATTTTATCACTAAAAGTGTAAACAAATAGAATTAGTAGGCAACCTTAAGGTATCATAGTCTTTCTAGAAGGTGACGATTTTATCTACGCAAGAACGGATAAAGAATAAGATAATACCGCTTTATCAGCTAGTATATTCGTAAAATTCCAAATTTAATTTAATAGATATAGCTGCTACCAGCGCCAGCATTTATAAACAAATGATCCTTAAGTGTTTTAAAAACAAGTAAACCATGATATCAAGCATCTCTGACAAATAGCGTCTGCTATGTAGCTGATCACAGGCAGTCGGTGCAGTTTTGGGCCTTGCTTTGCATTCTGGTGAGGTGTCCTTTTCTTGCATATCTATTATTACATCTATATAAATAAAAGTGAATGAAATTTGTTGTGTGTTGGAGTGGGTCCCCGGATGATTTAGATTCACAATTAGAATCCATAGGTGGCACTAGAATCGGGTCCTAAATTTTCATTTTTTCACGACAGGACTACGTCTGCCGGGACCGCTAGTTCTGTATATAATTCTTTAATATATTATAATGGCTGTCCATGATTGTATACCAACTCATTTTTCTTTTGTTCTCATTTACCTTGCGGTAGCCAGTATGTTTTCAATTTATTCAATACTAGCTGTGCCCGCGACTTCGTCCGCGTGAATTTTATTTCGCGGAACCCTAATTTACAATGTATCCTAAGTTCAGATAATTTAGTTTCGAGACGTTTTTGTGTATGTAGTAGTGTACTGTCAGTACATAAATAAATAAACTAATACTTTTATATATTTTTATAGACAGGTACTTAATATGAATCTAATAATATTAAACGATATTAAAATAATAAATATTAGTAATAAACATAATTTTTATTACTTTTAAAGTTTTAAAGTCCTGTAAATATACAAATACTACTCCAAACATAAAAACGTCTCGAAGCTAATTTGCCTGTTCTCCTTATAACATCAGCTATCTACCAATGAACGTCACGTCAAAATCAGTCCAGCCGTTTCAAAGATTAACCGGAACATCCAGACTGGCAGACAGAGAGACAAAAATTCTAAAAATTGCATTTTCGGAATCTCTTTGTCCGAATTATCCCCTCTGATTTTTTTCACATTTTTATTTTGACATGACAAACAGACACTTCAATTTTATTTATCTGTATAGAAAAATGTGGCATATGATATTGGTTCTCTATAACACTAAATTCTGTCCAATACTTTTCTTATTTGTCCATAATAAGTTAAAATAATAATAATAATAAAAGGCCAGCCCGCTTCCGTGCTTGCCTTCGCCAGCCGGCACGGAGTGGAGATCGCTAGAGCTAAGACTCAAGCTCCAGAAGTGGAAGTGATAAATGGCATAACATCAGAAGTAGTTTCGGTAAGCCTGCAGCCCACCTCTCTATACCCTTTAGCCACTCACTCACTCACACACATGTTGCCCCTGTCTTCTATGGCATTTTTAGGGGCCCACGCAGAGAGTGGCGAGTCACCGTCTGCCCATTTTTCCATGTTCCCCGAACATTGCGACGGTAAAACGCCATAGTCCCTACATTCCCAGACCCCTAGTACTAGTAGCAGTTCATCCCAATAGCCCGGTACTTTTTATTCTCATTTCCCATAATAGTCCTACACTGGCCGGGGCTTGCCTTGGGTGCATTATTATATGGTGTAGACAGGGATAATCGCCGGTTAGTGTCACGCCACATTTACATTAAATTTTATCAAGGAGCCTTTACGTGTTGGCCTCCCCATGGCCCCACGCAAGCGCTCCAAAAGTCAGGGCTATTTTTATGGTCCGTGGTCTCTAGAGACATACAATTATAATAATAATAATTTCACCGGGAGGGAGGCCATTAGTGGCGAAACATAAATCAAGGTTATTCTAGCGGCAGGCTCTAGACCAGAAGTGGTAGCCATTCAGGCTATGGGGTGTTTTGTCGTTACTTGTCGTTAGTATTCTTTCTCCTTTCCTGCACGGATAACTGGTAAATGACGGCGTTTTCATGGCATGAACGATAGCGTAGATATGATCACAAAGGTGATGCATTTTTTGGTGCCGCCGAATCAATTCACTAACAAACACGTCGCCATGCCAACGCTAACGAAGATTTACTGGCACATGCTAGTTAATAAATATAAAAACATCGGTTATGTGTGTTTGTTAAATATAAGTCGCTACCCAAAATAGTATACAATACATAAAGCACAATTATAAAATGGCCTACATTACGCAGCTTATGCTTCCCGCTGCGAGCTTAGTGTTATTCAGGCGACGCCGCGTGCCGGACTATGTTTGTAATGAAGTGTGTGGTGATTGTATTTGTGATAAGTTGTGATATTGGATTTTGTACAATTGTAAGCATTTTTCATTATTTAAATTTTTGGAATTTAACTTAGCTACCAGTTCCCTACAAGCAATTTTAATTTAATATATTTTTAAGTTTTCACGACTAGTACACGTTAAAAATACGTTTTAACGATTTTAAGCCGCGGCATTTTTTTATTTCAACATTTCGGTCACTTTACAGCAGCCATAGTCACTTTGATTACAATTGATTTGATTGATTGATTGACTCAATTTTAATTTATTTTATTAAAATATTAAGAAAGTAACTTTGTTTATTACACATTCAAACCTAAAACTGGAATTACATAAATATATAAATGATACTTTTTTAATTAAAGTGAAAATAAAATAATATATATTAATACGTGAAGCAAAAATACAGCAAAAACTTTGTACCCCTTTATTAAATTTCGCACAATTTTAGTTATAAATAGAAGAGTGCAGAAATCTAATATCTTTTTTAATTATGCATAAAACACATTAAATCATTAAAAAAAAACATTACACACACTACCATGTATTTGACACACACACACGCATATATACTCTTTTGTTTATTGTCAAAGTCAAATTAACAGTGTAGCCTTGGCGAAATCTATGATATAGAAGTAGAGTCTCTGGCAACAGAACCTTAATAATGCTCAAAGTTATAATTTAAATTAATTATGGTCGAATTTCGACCAATGGGCAACCACTAGTTTATGTTAATTTGATGAATTAAAATACCTTTTATCTATGCACGAACGGAGAAAGAATACTATTTCCTGCGGCCGGGCGGCCTGTCGTAAGAGGCGACTAAACAACCAGCCAGGTGGTAGGGTATTTGCTGGACTGGATGGCGACCACCCCTTGTCTAGAGTATGCCGCCATAACAACCTTGTGTTGTGTTCCGGCAGCAGTGACCAGGTTCTAGTCTCCTTTAAGAGAGCAGCAGCGCATTTGTAGCACCTTTGGTTTGCAAATGTCCATAGGCGACGGTAACCACTTTCCATCAAGTGGGCCGTCTGCCTGTCTGCTGAACTCCTGCAAAAAAAAAACCTAATTATGTTCTTGAAAGATGCTTATCAAATTTAATTACCGTTTAATTAATGTTATAAAAAAATTAAGAGATTATTTTTTTTTCTATTGATAAGTTTTAAAAACTTAATTATATAGGTTTGTTTAAATTGTTAATTCAATATCAAATACATAACAAAAAGAGGAAGACAGTTAACAATGAAATGATTAATAATTTTACAAAATATTAATAAACTATGTGATGACATGTCGGAGAGAATACAGTTTACCTGAAGATTATAATCTTTGGTAGATATACTTATTCTAAAAATAGGCAAACAAAGCCACGGTCATGATCTAGTATAGTACTATTAGTATTCATAATCAAAACTAGCTGTGCCCGCGACTCCGTCGTTATAAAAAAAAGGAGCCTAAGTTACTCCTTATAACATCAGCAATGTCAGTGAAAGTCTTGTCAAAATCGGTCCAGACGTTTCGGAGATTCGTCGGAACATCCAGACAGACTGACAAAATTTTAATAATTGAATTTTGAAATAAGTATCGTATATACTTTCATAGGCATTTAGTAAAAAGCTTTTATTTTGACATTACAAACAGACACTTCAATTAAGCTCGTCTAAATTAAGCCTAAAGGGCATTCACTCAGACCAGTCCACTTACATAAAGTTTGTTCTCTTGAGGCCAAATTGATTTATTCGTCAGCATTAAAAATAGGGAGATATTGAAGTCATATATATATCAATCCCACTGCTGGGTTTGCCCTTCTCTTTAATTAGTGAGGAATGGACGGTATACAGACCAAACTTCAAAGCGGATCAGGTGTCCCATCCAGATGGGTAAAGAAAGGAAGAAAGAAAAAACGTTAAAATGGTCTTCACATAGCGAGATACATGGCAATGAATTAAACGATGCAGGTATATATTTAAAAAAAGTCTCGCGACTGTACACCTATTTGGTGCAGTTCAACAAATGCCAGGCAACAGGTACCTGATGCTAGTTTCAACTGCAACTTAGGACGGACGGATGTTGCACTGTTATTTGTATATATAAATATATATACATACATATATACAATATACACATATATATAGGGTAGGCTTCACAATTTTTTTTCGCATTCAACACGTAGTAATTATAAACATGTACATGCATTTGGTCACAAAATGTATGTAATTTTTTTTTGTTCAAAAACAACCCTTTCCCTTGGGTTTTGTTTGACATTCCTTCACAGAATGTGATCCATATAAGCTATACTATCTACTGGGATAATAATACAATACGAGATTTTTTTTCAAAATCAGTCGATTTAATTCCAGACAAGGGTAATAATTGAGTTTTTAAAAATCTAATGATACCAATTTGGTCTTTGTCAAAATCGGCCTCGAGACTCCTTTGAGTGCTTTTCGCTCTTAGCAGTTTAGGATTTAGCCCTGAAAGCTCACTTGAACAATTTCACCTGTATAAAACAAACAAACAACTTTAGCCTTAAGAATTTATTCATATTGATAAATTTCTGATAAATATGACTCCATATACAGTCACTAATCGAACTCAATGCCGTGTAATAAACGATTTCTCGTGAAACAATACGACAATTTGCCTATATTAGTATGATTACGTAATAGCATGGAACGTATACAGAAAACACGTTCAAATGGTTACTTTAAGCTTACTTTGTACTACTTCAAAAACATAATTAAACAAAGTGGTTACATTTTAAGGTCCCTGTCGCAAAAGGTCGAAAGTAAATCGGGGTGCAAACATAACAAGTTTTCGTTGGTCATTACTAATCAATTATTTACCAAAAAATTGGCAAAAACTTCACTATATGTAGGGTTGCCAGTTAGGTTCGAAAAGAATACTGGACAAAATGTTTTTATTTTTTATTTGAAGTGAAACTTCTATATAGACTTCTATATAGGGGGGGTCTTAGGATTTTTCTGTCACGAAAAAGCGTTACGGCCGCGTGGAGGAGCGGCATAAATTTAGCCTAGATGTGGTGAGAGGCGGCATAATTTTAGAGCAGACTATGGATGCGTTTTTTGGTTCCGGATCGAATTCAGTTCTTTGGTTTGATAAAATAAAATATGTTTAAATAAAGAATGCATACATTAAAATGTACCCAACCTAACCAAATCATAATTTGCAGTAAACCTGCAAAAAATCGAAATGTGTGCTGGGACACATAGCAGAAAAGTGGAAAAACCACTTATCCGTTGCTATTCGTTTTTCCACTTGTCCGTTGAAGTTTCACTTCGGCTATGTGGCCCAGCATACATTTCGATTTTTATTAACATATAAATTTACTGAAAATTAACTTATCAGTTACTTACTAAATTTACATAGAATGCTAAATTAAGACCCAATCTACTTTTTCATATATTAAGTACTCGATGCCACTGCTTTTAATAAAATTGTATTGCCTGAGATGGCATCTTTGAATTCGGTGCAACTAGCAGTTATATTAAAAAAACTCACAATTCACTTTTTACAGTATTTGCGGCGAGACACGTGAATTCGCCAGATAATGAATGAATTTGATTTAAAACCGGACACAATCTTTTGTTAGATTTATTAAGATTTTCTTGACCGGACAAACATAAAGAAAACTGGACTGCCCGGTCGAAAACCGGACATCTGGCAACTCTAACTATTATGTCTCATATAGTAGAGTTGCTCGATGTCCGGTTTTGTTCGTATCTTGTTTCGTAATTTTTCTATAGTCTTTGTGGCATCACGTTGCATCCTCCAATTTATTGATGTATAATTTAGCACAGATAAAGTCTATGGTTAATACATGAACGGAATGCTATGTAAATACAGATAGATGATGTCGTCCTTATTGTTGCCAATAAGATTGGGCATCTCTCTGTATCAGTAAAAATGTCTAATCTCATAAACGTGTAATTATAATATTTAATATTGATTAGAATACTGATGTGCATATCACGTAAACGATAAGGTTTTTGTATGTATATATTAACTTAGACCGTATATATATATATATATATAATATAAATTAGGGTTGTGGTAGTGTAATGGGTAGCGCACGCGTCCCAAACTCCAAGGGCGCGGGTTCGATCCTGGCCGGAACGCATGCAACTTAGGCAGTTTTCTGACCTAATGTGCATATTGTTACAATTACCACGTGATAATAACGGTGATGGAAAACATCGTGATGCAACCTGCGCATCGAGATAGCCGATGTGTCAAACCTGCCAAGCAGCCTTGAACAAACGTGGCGGGAATACTGTCCGTTTCCTATAGTGGGAGGCCCGAGCCCAGAAGTGAGACATTTATGGGCTGCTATTATTATTATATTATAGGAACAAAAATAAATTAATATACTGCAAGAGTACAACAACTCATCGTCTTATTTTGTACTCCCCTCACTGCGATTGAGCCATGAGCTCTCGCCAGTGGTGCTTCACCCTATCCAACTGGGTCACCATCACCATCATAGACGCACCACTCCACTTAATCAACCCCCACAGTCATCTTAAGTTAAGAAAAAATACACACCGACGGCAAATATAGAATCAATTGCACAGAGAGGTACTTAGTTCCTCCCAATTTCTCAAGGACATTGGCGTTACAATCCATAGATAGAATCGAAGAATCGAATTTCGCATCCTTAACAGCCTTCATATCCGTGACACAGCAGACAAACTGCAAGGATTGCCTTCACTGCGGCCTCGTCTTATGGAAACCGTCTAGTTATGTGGGGAACAAAGGTCTAGCCCCATCGCTTCAGATAGGTCCCGGCAGAATGGAAAGGTCCAAGAAATGCTGGATTGACGTCATAAAGCATATCACGCGTGTCAACGGTCTCATGATAAGAAATACCGAAGACCGCGTGAAGTGTAGAAGAAAAAGTAGGATAAACAGACATCGGGCTCTAAAGCGAACGCTCTAGAAACAATCAGAGTTTAACACCAGGTTGATGGTGATTTCGAAAATGTAATTTACCTTACAAAAAGTAAAACTGAAGAAGGTTGAACCAGTGATCGAACATGCAATACAATTTCCTGCGGTTGGGCGGCCTGTCGTAAGAGGCGACAGAACAACCCACAGCCAGGTGGTAGAGTATTTGCCCATGTGGATGGCTACCACCCCTGGTCTAGAGTATGCCGCCATAACAACCTTGAGAGTTGTGTTCCGGCATTAGTGTCCAGGTTCCAATCTCTCTTTGAGAGCGGCAGAACCTTAGTTGTTACGAATGTCCATAGGCGATGGTAACCGCTTTCCATCAGGTGAGCCGTCTCCTGTTTACTGAATTTTCATGAATTATAAAAAGTTATAATAAATTCCATACTTACAGAGAGCTCATTCTACTTGCAGCAGCATATCATAAAAGAGCAGGCGTCACGTTTATCTTTTTTTTTAGGCGGGGGAAATGCATGTCGCACACTACCGGGTCCTTTACTAGAGATTAGATCAAAGCGACGAGGGGTAACTAAGAGGTAACGAGACTCGAAAACTTAATACTCTATTAAAACCACTTACCGGGTCCTTTACTAGAGATTAGACCAAAGCGACGAGAGGTAACTAAGAGGTAACGAGACTCGAAAACTCAATATTCCACTAAAACCACCCTCCTCCCATGTCCCCGCGCTGTGGAAGGAAGAGCGTGAGACTTGGAACGTAGTTACGCCCACGCTGATCCTAGCGCATCAGTGCTTGAGAATGCCCCGGGACAGGCAAACTCACTTCGTCAACAGGGGTGAAGAATTCTCTGCTCCTAGATGCTAGGGCCCCTGCAGTGGTATTACAGGGTGAGATTTTGTGCATATCTGCGCCTCCAGGACCCCGACTGACGTCGTTACTCGCGAAACGCATGCGCACCTCTCTCCCTTTCTCGTTCCGCGGCCTCTTTTTGAGACATGACAGTCTCGCAGAAATTGGCCACACCCATCCAATGATCGTCGCTATGCAGCATGGCTTGCACCAAACTGCCCAGCGAATCGATCGAACCTACGAGGGTCTCGAGTTCATATCTCTGCGGTGCCCATGCTGCGCACTCGACCAGCGTATGAGATGCAGTGGCTAATGCGCAACATTGGCGAGACTGAGGGAAGGCAGGCAGCCCGCGTTATGATTCAAATACTTATCGAAGCACCCATGACCGTTAAGTATCTGCGTCATCCTGAAGGTGAGGGTCTCGCGTTTCCGCGGGAGCCATGGCAACAGGTGCGGGTGCACCGCCTCCACCGTCTCAATGCCTGCCACAAGAGCTTTCAACTCTCTCGACCAAGTTTCGTTCATGATCGCGATTTCCCGCGTCCTGATCGCCTGAATCTCGGCCTGACAATAAACCAGGAGACGGGCGAGAGGCGCCACGTGTATTAACAACTGCTAAGCGTCGAAGAAAGTGGATAGACATTCAATCGCGTGCGAGAGGTGTGGTGGTAGACAGAAAGTTGAGTCGAGTGCATGAGTTCACTCATGCGATAAAAAAATGCAAGAATATTAGAAATTATACTTCAAATACTTCATATTGTTAGGAGTTGCAGGACTGGAATTAAAATGCCGTTGGATTTATTATAGAGTTTATTAGAACTATACAAACACGTATAACACAGGTATAAATATAACTGAATACAGCCAGTACAAACGTAATGCGCAAGATCGTAATTCCATAAAACGCGCAAAGTCCGTAACTAAATAGATTACCGAATGTGGTACACACGTCTTGCTTCGCTCGTGGTTATCACTAGACTGGCGATCTCTCCATTAAGGCATTGCTTTATCCTGCACAAACGCAATATGTCTACCTGACTGCACAGACCGAATTTCTTAGAATCACACCTGGCTGATGACTACCATAAAAGATTACAATACATAATGGGCTGTTTTCTAATCACAAATTTTAAACATAAAGTAAACAAAAGAAGTACTAATGCCGAAAAGAAATAAAATGCGCAAAACAGGTATGTAGGTGAGAATTTGTCTTTGTCGGTCGTAACAATATACTAATTTTCATATTTAAATACAGTCATAGATTCTACAATATGAATAAATTCCCCGAATTAATTTATCAACAAAACGAGTCTGTTTTTTTATATCCGTTAATGCTGATAAGTTTGTCCTAATTTTTTTTAATCTTAATATTAAAATATATTTACACCATGTGTGAGATTATATTTAAACACCACGAACGTCTAACTTTAGGCGGTTTAAGATAAACATATTTAATATCTAGGTCATCGGTACTTAGTAAAATATGTGTGTGAAGTCATAAAATTTTATAACCAAGGTCTACAGGTTTCAATAAGGGATATATGTAGATATATACTATTGCGTCATAGTGATGTCATAATAGTTGCCGTTAGTAGGTAGAAACTGAAATTTATCTTTTAATCTCTACACTAGCAAAAAGCGGTGGATTAGGGCTCGCGAAGTTTTCTGCCTAAATTATTTTTTAAGATAGTCTAAAAATATATCTTTTTATATATGAATTATTAATATGGGCTTCTGAAAATAATTCATACGACAAATTGATTTTATTAGTTTTTTTGTTCTATTCAAACAGAATTCTTCATACAAAACATTCTAATTAATAAAAATTGTTATATCTTATACTTTCTTTTGAATATGTATAAAATAATATTTTTATAATAGACACATCTAGAAATAAATTGAAATTACTATGTTGAAGCCCAAATATGAAAGTGTGATAGTTTCTCAGTAAAGTGTACTATAAAAATGCATATATTGCGCGATAGTGTCAGGTACAAGTAATTGTGTAACATATTCCTGTATAAAATTTATTAATAAAAAGTTTGAGTTAATCAATTTTTAGCGATATATGTGTTGCTGGGGAGTTTCTTGCCTCTTCTTCTCCTTAACAGCAATAACACGTTGCGAAGCGGTGTAAATAGACTAGGAAGTAAAACTAAATTTTAACATATGTATGACCATCAAAAAGTATTCTCCATTGAAACTTATTTTGAATAAAAACTTTTGAATTTGAATTTGCATGTACATTAATCATTGATGTTTAAACTCAAATTAATAAAGCAGATCTTATAAATTAAACTATACTAAAAATAAAGTTATAAGCGAATTAGTGCATATTATAATTATAATTAAGCATAACTTGCTTAATTTGGGGATATACAATGTGTGTGTTTGTCTGCCGATTTATTACTTATTGTATTATTATGTCTAGATGGACCTTTACCATCTTCCAAAAATATTGTATGTACACATTTGTTAAGACAAAAATATATTATCTTAAACACAATATTGTTACGAGTTGCAGGACTCGAATTAAAATTCCGTTGGAACTATTATAGAGTTTATTCGAACTATACAAACACTTATAACACAGGTACAAAAATAACCGAACACAACAAGTACAAACGTAATGCAGAAGGTCGTAATTCAATTAAACGCGTAAAGTCCGTCATTTATTAGATTTCCGATTGTAGTACAAACGTCTCGCTTCGCTGGTGGTTCTCGCTCGACAACTCCTCCCTCAATCGGGCCATTGCTTTATACTGCACAGATGCAATATGTCCACCCTTTTTTCCTAGAATCAGGTTGTACTTTATCCGTAACACCTGGCTAATGATTACAATACAACAATAGGCCGTATGCCAATGAGTAAACAAAAGAGGACGACCATAAAATAATTTAAATGTTATTAGTTCAAATGCCGACGGGTAATAAACGTGCTTTGTTTCAGATATGCAGGTGGATTTTATGTTTGTCGGGATCTGAGTTGTAACAATATTATAAATTATAGATTAACTTACAAATAAAACTATACTATAAATAAATCACTAACAAATTAAAAAGTTAATATAACACTATAAACTACAATCGGTCCAGCCCAACCAGACTGCTGTCGCTGGGTAGTGTGCCTAGGAGGCAGGCAACATTACCTCGTTGAATACATACACTAATCCTTTAAGCGAGGTAAGCTCCAGCCTTCGAGTCGCCTGTGACTTCGACATGCCATCTTTTAATATTTTTAAAAGTTTATCGGCACCTGCCCCCCATAAGCTAATTAAAGAATATGTACCACATCGTCGCCAGTGGGAAGCGTGTCCAGAAGGCTGGCTGCATTGCCACGCTGGATTGCAATGCTAATTCCCTGTACGAAGTATAAACCGTGCAGGAACGGAAAAAGAATACAATTTCCTGCGGCCACGCGGGCGCCCTGCCGTAAGAAGCGACAAAATAAGCCACAGCCAGCTGATAGGGTATTTGCCCGTCTGGATGGCTACCACCCCTAGTGTAGAGTATGCCGCCGTAACAACCTTGAGTCAGGTTCTCAGTCCTTCAGAGAACGCCAGCACATTAGTAGCAAGCACCTTTGGTGTTACAAATGTTCATAGAAAGAAAAAAAAATATTTCCAACAGCGACACACAATACAAAATAGTACTAAGATAACAAAATACAGTCTACTCTTGTTAATTTGAATCTCTCGATAATTTGAAAAAAAATTCAGTCCCTTGAAAAATACTCGACAAATTGAATAAAATCAATGTTAATTGGTCCCTTCGGTAATTTGAAGTTGAAGGAATATTATTTTGTTCGCAAACATGCGATAATTTGAAGTCCGGGCTTTCCTACTCTCTATAATTTGAAGCGTTTATCATGCACATACCTGTCGTTTGTTTACATACATGTACAGACCTGTCAATTTTTTACATAAATAAGATATGAGTAAGTTCGCATTCCAGTCTTTTTTCAAACTTGAATGAGTCATGTTAATGTTTGATTTGTGTTATTAAAATGAAGCCAAGAAAGAACAAATGTCTTTCCATAAGTTCCATAAATAAACGTTTGTTATTTTGAACTCTTGACAATTTGAAATTTATCTCTGGTCCCTTGAGTTTCAAATTATCGAGAGTCGACTGTATATATAAAATTATACAGATACAGAAATTGTATGCCGCAATTTGAAAATGAGGTTGGCACTCAGCATTTTGCTGTGCCGAATCGTAGTCCGACACAGCGCTGATTTTCAGTGCCCACCTCCTCAATCACATATGGCATGCGACCCGTATTAAACATATTTTTTTTTTAGGTATAGGCATAGGTGATGGTAACAGCTTCCTCTGGCCGCTGGCCGTCAATCTGTATGCTGAACTTATGCAATACAAAAACCCGCCTTCAGGTCATTTTTTTTATTTTTTTTATTGCAGGAGTTCAGCAGACAGGCAAACGGCCCACTTGATGGAAAGTGGTTACCGTCGCCTATGGACATTTGCGACACCAAAGATGCTACAAATGCGCTGCTGCTCTCTTAAAGGAGACTGGAACCTGGTCACTGATGCCGGAACACAACACAAGGTTGTTATGGCGGCATACTCTAGACCAGGGGTGGTCGCCATCCAGTCGAGCAAATGCCCTCCCACCTGGCTGTGGGTTGTTTAGTCGCCTCTTATAGGTCATAGTGGTGGTATCAAAGATTTTCCTATAAAGGACACGGATACGCTTTAAAAAGTTTAATACTGTTACGACCGACAAAGACAAATTCACACCTGCATACCTGTTTTGCGTACTTTATTAGCTGTCGGCATTTGAACTAATTGTAATTCTTTAATGATTTTCTTCTTTTGTTTACTTATTTTTTAGTAGTTGTGGAAAGCAGCCTATTGTACTCGTTTATGGTTGTTCGCAGGCATAATTAGGCAGGTGTGCGGATTATGATTTCTGGGAAATTGCGTCGATTCTTGCCAGGTGGACATATTGCATCGTGCTGTATAAAGCAATGCCCCAATGGAGAGATCGTCAGTCTAGCGATATCCACAAACGAAACAAGACGTTAGTGACGGACTTTGCGCGTGTGATTGAACCGTGCATTACGTTTGGACTGGTTTTATTCAGTTATATTTGTACCTGTGTTATACTTGTTTGTATAGTTCTAATAAATTCTATAATAATTCTAACGGCATTTTAATTCGAGTACTGCAACTCGTAACAATACATTTTCGAGCGTAGATTGCAAAAAATGAGAGTAATTTTAAGGTTTCTTTATATTGTTATTTAGTGTTAAATGGGCGTTATGAGCCAACAGTATGTCGAGTTTCATTCATATACGTTCAGTAGTTTCCGAGAGAGATGAGATCGCAGCGCCATCTTTTTCACTATTTTCGTTTATCCCACGGAAACGACGTCATTTATCGGGATAAAAAGTATCCGAAGTTACGCCCCGGGACAAAAGCTACCTCTATGTTGAGTTTAATTCATATACGTTCAGTAGTTTCCGAGAGAGATACGAGCGCAGCGCCATCTTTTTCGCTATTTTCGTTTATCCCACGGAAACGTCGTCATTTATCGGGATAAAAAGTATACTAAGTTACGCCCCGGGACATAAGCTACCTCTATGTCGAGTTTCATTTAAATCCGTTAAGTAGTTTTTTAACAGATAGACAGACAGACAAATATCCCCCTGATTTTTTTCACGTTTTTAAACGCATTGTACAAACTCGAACCATTTACAGATTCATTATACATAGTATAGATAGATTACGTTTTATTATAACTATGTAGCTCATCTGCACGCCAACGCTATCTTCGCAATCAGATCTTGTAGGAGCATCCCAGTTTATCGTGCATCTTTCTGTAATTTTTTGCACAGTAAAAAGTATTGTATTGATAATAAAACTACGTTTTTACGGTTTGAAGCGCGATAATTTATTTGATTTTTATTATTCCGACGTTTCGGCCACTTTTCAGTGGCCGTGATCACAGAAGGCAAAGATGTCAAGTGTCAATGAGTATTGTTAAAGTTTTATTTAGCCTACCGCCAACTTGTTCATTTTAGTTATTTAGTTTTAATTTTGTTTATGGTTATTATTTACTCTATGGAAGCCTAATCTAATTTACCACCGTTTCGCAACATGTTGTGGCTTGAAGAGAAGAAGCGGCGCAAGAAACTCTTCAGCAAACATGCCTAGCTCTAATAATTTTATATAATATAATATTAAAATGGGTGGAAGGAAAGATAAATGAAATTATCAATCAAGTTGGTTTGTGTTCCGGTGCACGCAGAAAGAGCTCACAGTGTCTTGAGGTCTGGCAGTTGGTTTTTGCTGGTTTTGGGTCTTGATAGTTTTGATGATCGGATCCCAAACAGGTGGTACTTGTCTTACATCTTCCCTATTGAAAGGGTATTTTTTGATTTCAATAGTATTTTACGAGTTACGAGACTCGAATTAAAATGCCGTTGGAATTACTATAGAATTTATTAGAACTATACAAACACAGGTACAAATATAATTAGACGCAACCAGTACAAACTGCACGATTCAATAACATGCGCAAAGTCTGTCACTATATAGCTTATCGAATGTACACACGTCTTGCCCGTAATCGTCGCTTGACTGCCAATCTCTCCGTTCGGGCATTCCTTTATACTCAACTTACAACATGTCTCGACCGTGTAAACAACGATTTCCAAGAATCACACCTGGCCACTGCTTACCATAAATGATTACAATACACAATAGGCGGCTTTTATAATTACAAATTTTAAACACAAAGTAAACAAAAGAAGTCCAAATGCGGACAGCTAATAAACTGTCTTTTATGGCAGGCAGGTATGCATTCACATTTGTCGTCGTGTTTCGTGGAATTTTGGCTAAGTTTTAACACTATTGTATTGTACCTTGGGAATATACCATGCTTGTTTGTCAGGCGATTTATTTATTTATTTTTTATATTTACAGGCCTACCACAAAAAACACTTTGACAATAACCTCACAACAATCAAATATTATACCAAAACAAGCAATGTCATAACTATACCAATAATGGTACACCTAGACAGACCTTTATTAAGCAAACTGCCCAAGTATAGAAAAGAAAACAAATTCATGAAGAGGGAAAAATTCAAGAAAATGACCAAGAACATTTTGAAGAACGTAGAGAAGATATTCAGTTATCCAACTTTGAATCAAAGTATACATTTAGTGTTGCTAGACGTGAAAGTTTTGAGAAGTAAATTCAGTAAAGTTGTCATGGATGAAAATGTTTCCGTGTATCTAAAGAGATATTGTGACTGGCAAGGAGAGAAGAAAATTTTGAAGCGGAGGTGGTTTTATTCGATTCTGCTGACTGGTTTGGATTTGTATTACTTAGATGGGACCAATAAGAAGATTCGGAGTAGTACAGGTAAGGTTAGATAGATAGACGCAGATGAAAACTCCGGTGCTGGGTTGGCCTGGGTGACCTCCATCCGTGAGCTAACAGCCGCAGGCGAAACCCAGGGGAGGGTTCGTCCGCAATTGAGGTTGCTGGATGTGGGAGCGGAGTTGTTCTGCGCTCCCCATTCTTTCAACGATATCGACGACTTGAGGCCTTATAGGCCGGCGCCTGCCAGGCTCATTCAGGCAGGTGATAGCCACTTCCCTCGGCCCTGGCTATAGGAAAATGGAAGGAACACGGGGAGTTGTAGTGAGTATTCCGACATTAGGCTGTCGAGTCTCCATACGCCCTCACCGCAATCCCCACAAGGTTTTCTCCTCTTAAAAAAAAGGTTAAATAGATAGATAACTCTTTATTATACGCTATATCATTGATAAATTAAATAGTACAACGGACGGCCTTACCTTAAAAGCAATCTCTTCCAGGCAACCCTTGGCAGCGATTGATAGATTTTTAATACTGACAGTGGTGCTGACGTTTATGTTTCTTACTTTTTTATTGCATGAGTTCAGCAGACAGGCAGGCGGCTCTCCTGAAAGAAAGCGGTTACCATCACCTATGGACATTTGCAACACCAAAGGTGCTACAAATGCGCTGCTGCTCTCTAAAGGGCAACAGGAACGAAGAATGGATACATGAGGGTACTTTATAGTTGCACCCGAGACTGAAAAATTGTGAGGTGGAAGATTAAGGTGGTGTGGGCATGTAATGAGAAGGGATGAAAGTCACGTGACAAAAAGAATGTTAAAGTGCAAGATTGATGGGCGCAAGAGTAAAAATAGACCAAAAAAGATATAAGTGGATTGTGTGAAGGATGATATAATAATTTGTGGTGTGACAGAAGACGTATGTCAGAATAGAGGAGTATGGAAGGGTAAGACATATTGTGCCGAACCCAAATATTTGGGAGACGGTGAAAGAAAAGAGAGACTGTCCAAATGTGTCTTATTTATCGCACTAAAAAATAACGCGTTAACGATTAGCTACATATCCTACAAGTCATGTATGTGTGTATATACTAGACAAATAAACGTGGGTTATAGGTTAATGTTCAATGTCATTAACTATGTCGCATCTCTATTAACACACTAAAACCTTGGCAACATCTGCGTAATGTCTTTATTAGCGCTTAAAGTATTACGATGCAGGTGTAGCAGGGGCATTAGAAAGACATAAACCAAATTTCATGAGAATTGGTGCCGGTAGACTACGACGTACACATCATGATTAAATAACAGAAGTCAAATAAACATGTATGTACGTATGAAGAGGTGGTAACTGTGGCCATGGCTAACGCACGCGTCCCAAACTGAAAAGGCGCGGGTTCGAATCCTGGCCGAATTCGTAACACATGCACGACTTAGGCAGTTTTCTGACCTAATGTGCAATTTTTTACAATTATCATGTGCTAACAACGGTGAAGGAAAACATCTGCATCGTGATGAAACCTGCACATCGAGATAACCGATGTGTCAAACTGCGTCGAATTAACTTTCGGCATATCAATATACTGAGTGTTAGCCTCATTTGTCCAATTGCGGCATAGAACCTTTAAAATGTTATGATTCTTTACAACCTTATATATTTTAACACTTTGATAATTAAACGTTTCTTTCTTCCTTTCTTCAAACCTTCCAAGGCGCTCTTTTCTAGCGTGGTAGGAATACTATCCGTTCTATAGTAGGAGGCCCGAGCCAGCAGTGGGACGTTTATGGACTCTTATTATTTTATGTTTTATTACATGATGAGGTTAATGAAAGAAGGTAAAGCGAAAGTTTTTGTCAGGATCGTCACAAGTGGAATTCAGTCGCTACCTACCCCCATGGGAAACAAGTGCGATAATATTGTATGAATGTATGCGAATTTATGTTTAAAAGTCACGAATACACAAATTCGTGATGCATTCCCGCTTTCAGCGGACATATATGGAAATTTAAACAGAAAGAATTTTGACACAATTAAATATTTTTGAATGCTTTATTTCAGGCCGAGGATACATGAAGGGTATGTGCAGCGTTAAAAACAGCTGCACTATGCTCAAGTGGCATCCGAAAAACCTGCCATATATACTAGCTCATGAACTTGCACACAGGTAAGCATTTTTAATTTATCAAAATTATTTATATATTATAAAATTATTTAAAATACTTAGTGCTATCTTATATATATATATATATATATATATATATATATATATATATATATATATATATATATATATATATATATATATATATATTATTAAAAATGTAAGTAATCGTACAATAATTATGTATACCACTATCACCACTACTAATGAGCAATATTCTTGCCACGAGTTGTCTGGAAGAGACCGCTGTGTAGCGATAAGACCGCCCTTTGTACACAATTAGAATAATACTAGTTCGTAAGTTTTCTGTAATAGTGTACATTAAAGTGTTATCTATCTATCTTAATTTATATTCTTATTTATATAGAACAGTGTAAACGTTAAACATATTTATGCCCAAATAAAATTGTATGTGTTATGATTCAATATTTCAGTCTCGGAATTCCCCACGACGGACCACCAAACAACGAATGCCAAGGTCAAAACTACATCATGAATGCGAAGTACAAACCATCAAATCCAGCCAAAAACTGGTCAGCATGCACAAGGAGGACGTTGCATCAATTTTTAAAGTAATTATTATCATAAGTTTAAGTTAAATCAACCCAAACCGTCTGTCAAAATGGTTGTCTTCGACGCTGTACGCGACCGACCAATATTTTCTCACGGACTTTTGATGTGACGTTTCTATATTTAAACAGATATGGAATCAAAGCAGGCACACAAAGTGGCTTATGCAAGTTGATTTCCAGAGAACTGAAAACTTATTATTTAATCTATACATACATATAATGAAACTGTAGAGGTTGAATTTCTATACAATTAAAAAAAAATGCTAAAAACCAAGTCAGGGGGATGTAAGAAGTGAAATAGAACTAATTTAGATTTTTTCAATATTTTTGTTTCTCTGTTTGTCTGCCTGTTTGTACCGGCTGATCTCCGAAACGACTGGACCGATTTAAATGAAATTTTGTATGGTGGAAGCTTATATCCTGGTCAACTTATAGGATACTTTTGATCCTGAAAAATTAAAGAGTTCCCGTGGGATAGTAAAAAAAACTTTCCACGCGAACGAAGTCGCGGGCAGAAGCTAGTATCATATAAATCAACCTTATTACTTTATTACATATATCAGAATATTTACGTGATTCTTTTTTAGTTCGATGCAGAATATTTTCCATTTGGTCCCCTAAAAATTTAACATAGTTTGGCCCAGTAGTTTTAATTTTATGAACATTTTTCATGATTTTTTTTTTCCATTCCGTTCCGTATGTACACCGATTACTCTGAGCTTTATGATCCGATTTACATGATTCTTCTTGTGTTTGATGCGGAATAGTTTCCATTTGGTCTCCTAATAATTTAACATAGTTTTATGAAAAAAGAATTCGTTCCCGTTTCTTGGGACCTATATTTTAAAACGCGCGGACTTTAAGATGTTTTAGATAATATATATTAAAAATAAGATATTATAACTAAAAATAGCTTTAGAAATAAGTTATGTTATACTTTTTAGTTTTTTAAGTCGGTTTTTTTTAATATTTTAATTTTAGAGACAAAAATTGTTAAGTCAATCACACAGGTACTTGGTGTCCCGCGATACAAGCTAATCCTAGTGCGGAACCTATATGAGCATTATTGTTGTATATTATTTTTTTAATTTTTAAGGACGCTGCATACAGCGTAAACATGCGCCGCGTTGCATTTTCAAATTAAGCATTTATTGTCGCATACATTGACAGGCCCGACGCAGCCTACGGGGCTTATAAATGTACTTAAATCAAACTATTTTATAAAATTACTAATACCTTGTGGGGGGACGCTGAACTTTAGAAAAATACAATGCATTATATGAACATTATTAGATAATTTAACAAAGTGAAGAATTTTGTGAAACGCATAATAAGGAAGCCATTTTGAGTTGAAGAGATTTTTTTATTATTAATATTTTCACATGACATAATTTTTTAGTGTTGGCAGACTTAATTCTAAAATTAGCATGTTTTATGTCTTGAACAAACATTATTTGTTTCACTTTCACCTCTAAACACATTTTTTCAATTATCAACTTTACATTTCACTTTAAACTTTACAAGTAACAAATAATACATAAACCGCGGTCGAATAATCGTTCCCAACAAACATTAATCGTTTTTATATTTTTCCGCCAAAACCAACAGATTTGCCGTAAACGATCGGTATGTCAAGTGGCGCCATCTTTAAGAAGCGAATGTTTGTACAAACAAGGTTTTCATAACAATATAACTACTTATTTTCATAACTGTCAAAGTTATCGATCGTATGCAATTATTTACATAGTTTCATATAATTTCTTAAATTGTGGCTTAATTATATGAGTTATTACTACAACTATACATATTAGCTCCCATGCATCTCCTATAAATATATATTAGCTGCCACATATTTGTAATTATGATGCCATATATTTTAGGATGCCAACACATGATACATAATCCTATTTTCATTTTTCAGAAGCAACAAGGCTTGGTGTCTTCATTCAGAAAAACGGAACATGATTTTAATATAAATAAACGACTAATTCCCTATACTATATAGTACATATGAAACACAGCATTTATCTTAATTTTAAATTTATGACAAAAATGTTTAATATTTTCTCTTAGTACAAATAAAATAATTAAGTTATCTAGATAAGTAGGTATAACGTAAATGCATTTAAAAAGAGTTAAAACCTGTTATTTATTGTATGATACTTATACATACGAATAATATTATCAGAATAATATTAAATGATAATATTGACATTAGTTTATTTTTAAGCCTGATACTATAATCATAGTTATAATGCCGTATATTAAATTTTGCGAAGAAAATTGTTGCAGGCGCTTTATTTTTTTTTTATCATTTTTAATATGACTTTTCACGATTTGTTTATGTAACCACTTTCTAATATTCATTTATATTCAAGATTTAGAATAATATTCAACTAAAAGCCACTTTTAGGTTTTATTTTATAATAAAAAAAGAAATATCACAAAATAAAAAATATGAAGCGTCGGATGAGTTTTTGATGAATTTTGAAGGTGATTTTTTCTGTGTAGTTTATTTTTTTTTTAAATACAGTATTGGTTATATACACATGAACAATATTTGTAGTATATTATCATTTTTAACTAAGAATTGTATGTTTAGTAGAAAATCTTGACTGTTTAGCAAAATATAAGTTTACGAACACTTATAAGAATTCCTTTATTTCACATAAAATGGAGTGATTCAATGTTATTGAATGTCGTTGAGTCTTTTCATTATTGTTCAACCAAATAGATTAAATTTTGTTGAATCGTGTGATGTTAACCACCAAAAATTTTAACTTTCTTGCTCTGAATACTGCAGATCGCGTTCAATATGTCTGGCCATTGTTTACCTGCTTTCTCCATTAAGATCACGTGTGTAATATTAGGCATTGTTCACACAATCTCGGGCCAAGAGAAAGGAAGAGTTATTGGGTCTGTGAGATGAATACAGAATAGAAGTGGCGAAAGTCTAAAAAGAAGGAACATTATATGACATGATGACAAAGAAAACTATGTTACTAAAACTGCGTTTTAACATTCTAAGCGTAAGGCATTTTATTTGATTTTTATTTCGACGTTTCGGCCACTGCCCAGTCGCTGTAATCAAGGAAGACAAAGACGTTAAGTGTTAAACACAACACCATTTTTGTAATTTATGTTTGTGACAGTTTATACAACAAATTATATTCTACAATATTAGCTACATTTCTTTCCATCTATCTACTATTAATTTATAAGTATGAAGTTCAGACAAGTTCTTCAATGGAAAACAGTTTGAATTTTAGGGGGGGGGGACCCGTATGCCCGTATAGGGTGGAGGAGCGAGATGGAACGCTCCTCCGTGACACCGTGACAAAGGAAGATCTTCCAGCGAGGCTATAGTTGTTCCTCGCAAGCCTAGGCCCATCTTTTTTAGTTGAAAATTTGTATATATTCTTTGTATGTTTCGGGAAACGTTTGTGATATCAATTATTGCACAGCGCTATCTATTGGCTTGTAAGTATTCACTACAGAATAAATAGTTTTGAAGTTGAATTTACGAATATCTGTCTTTCTACTCAATTTTAACTCACCCATACTAAATTATAAGTTTTAATTGGTTTAAAAACAATATCGTATTTAGAACGTCAACCAATATTGCTTAATTTTTTTTTTAAATCAATATCGACTTGTAGTTATGTTTTTATTTATATCTGGAGTGAAACAAGCAAACTGACAGCTATTCTGATGGAAAGTTTGCATATGAACATGTACAATGCTAAAAGTGCTACTAATATACTGTCAACTTCGAGGGGAAACTGAAACCTGGCCTATAATGCCGAACACACAACTCTATGTTGTTATGGCGGCACACTTTAGACCAGAGTTGGTAGTATTCCAGACGGGCAAATGCCCTAACACTTAGCTGTGAGTTGTTTTATCGCTTTTAACGCCAGGTCGCTCGGTTGCAGAAGGTAGTACTGCTACGATATATCATTATTACTCCGTTTCTGAACAAAACAACTCTTGACAAATTTCGTAATGGTTTATCTACAAAAGCAAAAATACTGCTGTTATTAATAAAATATATACCTATTTATTTTAATATGTTATAACTGGAATGTTTCCTGATCTTAGTGAGCCACACAAGAATCATAGTAAAATTTTACTTAACTAGTTTGTAGTTGAGTTGTTTTTGTATTCGCGGTAGAAGTAGAGGTAGAGTAGGGAGGTTTACACTGTAAACCAGAATTGTATCGGGTAAAGCTCCGGCACAGCAATAAGCTGAGTGCAAACCTCATTTGCTGAAAATGCGGCGTACATGTTCTCAAAACTTGTTTCTTTCTTTTTACTATGATTTATAATTAATGTAAATACGTCGCCACTTCTTCAAATAAAGTATTCTTCTTTCTATTTCGGATCTTAAACAATTCCATAAACTATTTATTATTGGCCCTATCTAATGATACTTAGCTCTACATTTCCATCCTCACCCGTTCCAACTAAAAATGTATTTGGTCTCACATTAAAACAACAACATTGGACCAAATTTTTGGATTATAGAAATGATGCCTAATTTCTATATGTAGTAGGTATGTAGATATGCTATACTATGCATTCTTATTATTATGGTATAATATTATCTA
Source organism: Dendrolimus houi (assembly GCA_039645545.1). Taxonomy (NCBI): domain Eukaryota; kingdom Metazoa; phylum Arthropoda; class Insecta; order Lepidoptera; family Lasiocampidae; genus Dendrolimus; species Dendrolimus houi. The sequence goes on along the minus strand of CM077134.1, from coordinate 18,076,281 downwards.
TAAATTTAAAAATCACGAATAATATTATTTTTTTCAAAATTTAGTATTATAACATTATTTAGTTTTAAAAAATATATTATTAAATGTATTATTATATTATTATTCTCATAAAACCTATTTATTTTCATTTGTTTATATTTTTCTTATAAATATTATATTGTAGTAAAATATTAATTTATTTTATCCCTATCTCTATTATAATTTATTATTAATTATAAATGCGAAAGTAACTCTGTCTATTTGTCTGTCCGTCTGTCCGTCTGTCTGTTTCGTTTTCACGGAAAAACTACTGGACCGATTTGGCTGAAACTCAGTATATATATTATATTTCCGATGCCGAGGATGAACTTAGGATGCTTTTTATCCCGAAAAATAGGATAGTTTCAAAACTACAATTGCGATGACAGTGTCCGACGATTTTGATGAGACAGTATAACAGAATTGGGCCCCAGGGTTGCTTTGTCCCCTTAAAATTCTTAAATAAATCTTTTGATTTGTTTTGAGAATCACTGGCCCATAATAAGAAATTCAGGCCACGTCTGACTTTCAGAATATACGAGGAAAATGCCGTATTAGTATTCCACAATAGCTATATACAAAATTGAAAGTTGTAAGTTTGTAGCGAAAGTGACTTTTATTGGAGAGATTAGTTTAGAAGCGTTTGTTCTTGCTGATTTATTACTCCAACAACTTAAACTGCAATTAGACTTAAATAAAGATTCAAAGAGAGAATAGCGGCCTTATTCATATAGAGTTAGAGTAAGTTTGAACGCTTCTTTAAGAACCTTAAAGAAGCGTTGAAAGTTACTCTAACTCGACATGAATAAGATCTTAGAGGTTCATCCTGATGTTGATTTTTTATCTTATACTAACATATAAAGCTGAAGAGTTTGTTTGTTTGATTGATTGAACGCGCTAATATCAGGAACTACTGGTCTGATTTGAAAAATTCTTTCCGTGTTAGACAGCCCATTTGTCGAGGAAGGCTATAGGCTATATATCATCACTCTAAGACCAATAGGAGCGGAGCACCAATGAAGAATGTTCCAAAATCGGGGGCGTTTTGAAAACAAATTCCACGCGGATGGCGTCGCGGAGCTAGTAATATTATAAAATTCTAAATATGCATTGTCTGTACATTGAAGCTATTTAAAAAACAACTGGAATAGACTATATGAACGATGGAGAACACGATGCGTTTTTTTTTTAGATTTGGCTGTTTGTTCGAGATGCATGTAAAAACTACTAGGCCGATTTCGATGCGGTTTTCGCTGATCGACAGCTAATTCTTAGACCTAAACTCTGCGCTACTTTTTATTCTACTCGTCGCGTGGGAATTTTTCCGGGAGTGGTTTGAAGTTGTTCACATGCATAAAAATGAGCTTATTGTGACACAGTTTCCACTAAAACGATAGCTTACATTATTTTTTTAAATGTTGTGATACTTTATATTCCGGGAATCCCGCGGGAATTTCCTGTCAATAATGGACCAAGTCGCGGGTATATACTTGTAGTAAATAAACTACTGAATGAATCAAATAAGATAAGAATTAGCTAATAGGTCATTGTTTCCAGGCCATAAAATTCCTAAAAAAGATCACTTTTTGAGTACAGGCAAATTAGATATATTATCTCTGTGGTTTGGTGCAAAGGAACCCATAAAATAACTTTTAACTACATCAACATTTAAGCTCCCTTATGCTGTTTACAAAAATTGCAAGTACTTAATTATAGCAGGGAATTATGTATACGGGACACATTTATACCCACTAAAGGCGGAAAATCATGATTCTCAAACTATAACAGGCAACATGACCCCCAAATAATGTTATTAAGCAAAAAATTTCGTTCAGAATTAGTTAGTCGGTTTTTATGGATTTGATATTTCTTACTGACTTTATTTATATTTTTTTACATTCTCTTTTATTTAGTAAAAAGTAAGATTAAATAAAATAAAAATATTTTTGCCCGGTTGCAAAGTCATTATATAATAATTCTTTATATTTTAAAATCAGATGGGTAATGTCTATATGTCGTGATTTTTTTTTATTTGTAAAATACGTAAATTATTATACGTATATAAAGAATATTTTCGAAGGTTTTACATTAATTTAAATTATAACCGCTTACTACTCTACGTACTTATATAGCCTATTTAAATAAGATCAAATCAGCACATCGTTTTTCTATTTATATAGTGCAATAAGGCAATATAATACCATTTTAAATAAGTGAAATTTTTGTAGTGCTTAAAAACTAGTAAAAACCACTAATCATTAAACGTCATTCATATAAAGTAGTTATGGTATTTGTGTGTTAGCGGTATGAACATTAAACTAGAAACTGGTCTTCTTAGCTTAGATAACATAAAGCCAGCCAAAAAAGCCAGGTAGCCATTTCTCAAAGAGGCGTTCTCATATTGCTGTTTAATTGACTGACTTCGTTCACACAGAAACATGGGCGTTGGCGCCATATACACCGCGAAAAGAAAGAAAAGTATTAATATCCTCCCAGTGTCCTTTCCTTCTCTGTCCTATCCGCCACAACACTCGCGCGAACGAGGCGCAGAAACGGAACGGAAGAAACTATATCTATGGCGCTGCGCTTCCGCATCTGTCAAAAAATGAACCAGTCTTGCTACGCGACTGCTGGAAGTACTTTAACGTGTGAAAAAATACAAATTACAAAATACGAACCAGCAAACCCAGCAAACAAGTGAGTGTTCCTTACTTCTATTATCCTATTACGCATCACCAGTGGGTCTACTTACACAGAAAAAGTTTGGAAGCCACTGTACATATAATTATGCGTGTGCGCACGGATGTGTTATTGTTTTTGGGTGAAAGTGCTCTTTTTGGTAACGAATGTTCATGAACGTTGTTTTATTTTATTGACGGACATATTAATTGTGGAAACTAGAACTACTGTCGCTTTCAGTGGCATGTTAATAGAGAAAGTAATTATTTCCAGATTATTTGAGCTAACGTCTCTTTACCATTACAAGTTAAAGGATTTATCATTTTTATAATACAATATATTATAATTTACTGGTAGAAAAATTACGCAAAACTAAACATTAGCGATTGCCATTATAAATTAAATTAATAATTATCGATGAAACGATTAATGAACGTGGGCGTATGGGGTATTGTTAGATCTTTTAGGGTTCTTTAGCCTAGTCATTAAAACAGTGAAAGTAGGTCGTATCTACGGAAATCTATATATAAGTGAAGTAACACACAAGTTTTGGAATTATAAAATTAGTCTAGTACAGATTTCTCAAACGTATGAAATTATAATATATAAGTTTCGCGTGAGATAATTTCGCAATATTGAACGCATTTCTTGCAATATCGATAAGGAATAGCTTAAACTTAACTCGGCTAACTTATTGCTAAGTAACGGTTATGTCACATGCCGGACACCTTTTATCAAGCCTATATCGAATAAAATAGGACTATTAAAATATTAATGAAACTCAAAGGTGGTATGCGAATTTTATGAAATTACGTTCGGTACCTTTTTGGATCAAAAGACTGGCTTTCGATTAATTACGTATTTAAAGGTTATCAAGATTAAGATATTTAATTCTTGTATAGCATTTGTTGGCGGGAACTTAAAGAGGACGTTGTACTGTAAGGTTTTATTTTCTAAAAATATGTAAAATTAGTTTAAAACGAACAATAGTTTATAGGAATGGTAGAGTAGTAATTTTACTATATGATATTTTGAGAAATGTGAACTGTGTAGTCAAATGTGGCCTTTCAAGTTGTTATAAGAACTCCGTTGATTTGCGTCTGTCTCAGCGCTACAATTCGGCTGAGCTATACTGAATACTTAATACATCAGAAGAAGCTGTCAAGACAAAGTTCCTTTGCCCGCCATTGTGCCAAATTGTATTACTACTTAATTCTTGTATAATAAGTATAATTTATATTGCTGATGTCCATAAAATACTACTTTTAGACTTAGGCGTTTATTAGTATAGAAGGAACAGTATAGCGCGATCACGCTGGTCTAAATGAGATTGGTTATCTCGTTGCGCATGTTTCATCTCGATGTTTTCCTTCACCGCTAGGTTGTGGTAATTGTAATAATATGTACAATTACCATCAAAATTTGCCAAAGTAGTGCATGCTTACCGGCTAAGATTTCAATCCTAGTCATTAGAATTGTTTAGAATAGTGGCATGGGATATGAACCAGCAAGCAACTAAAATGTTTTTTGACATTGGTAAACAATTATTTTGACCGCAGTGTTAATAGCAAACCCACAGACTTAATGGAAACGAAAGTAATACGAAATGGTTCAACAAACCACCGGCATAGTTTTGGTAATAGTTTTTGCTCGTTCACAATGCAATGGCATAGTGCTGTGTAAAAAACAGTGTATCGACAAAAAATTAAATTTCGAATGTTTAGTTTCTTTATATGTTTATTTCATTTATGGCTTAGCACGTTTTTTTGTATTTAGTCAATGACACGTGTAGATTTTTTTAAAGCACGTTTGTAGTGGGAAACTTGAAGACGGACCCGTTGTAATAAACTTGTACTAATAAAATTATACACACGTATATATATATGATGTGCAGTAAACTTCGGATGTGGGTCCCGCGGAAACGTTTCCTGAATAAAAATGTCCTTTGTTCATTCCTCTAAAGTAAATAATTACACCAAATGTCCATTAATAATCTGTCCATTTAATTTTACTTGTGGAAATTTTGGAAAACAGTGTCCCAGAAGATATCCCGTTTTTCGATATAATACCATCCTATGTTCGTCCCAGTAACAAATGTACCAAAAAATGTGATTATCTTTTCAATCCTAAATCCGTAAGTACTGCCCAAAAATTATACAACAGAAAATCATTTTAACTCACTATACATATTCTTACATGAATACCAAATTAAAATAGTTCAACAATTAATTAAATAACAAGTTCATTATCGATACAATCTCACCCCTACCGTGTCTACCACACTTTTGCAGTAATTCTAACTTCGTTCAGAAACAACTGCATACAACAACACAGTCGCGGTACGCGAAACCGCGCGAACTGTCGTTTACCAAACAAAAACAAACGCGGGAGAAGAATCGATTACGATAAAAAATCGATTCGGATTATTTAACTTACTTTTAATCGATACAAATTAGATGCTGGCCTGTAATAATAAAAAATCGAATTTAGAATAGTGTCATTGAAATATAGTCATTAAAGCCTAATTTTAATTTGTTATCGATATTGTTTGGTTAAATAAAATTTCTTTTAGAAACAGTCGACTGGAAAAAAAGCGCGAGTACATAATGTTTCTTTGACAAGTTGTTTAGTTTTATTAATTAAATTAGTTTATAATGAAATATATAGTATTAATTAATTTGTAAATTAAAAATGTGAATGAATTTGTTAGTTTTGTAATCATTGAGGTTATATTAGTGTTTTGTTAAAATTATGTGGTACTGGAGAAAAGTGATTTTGGCCGCAGCGCTCTCCTCAGTTTTGGATGTTAATAGCGAGCAGTTTTTTGGACCAAATGTAAGTTTTTTCTTTTAAATATAATGAGATCAATTTAGGATTTTCAATTATTCATCGATTAAGCTTTTTCGACGTCAATGTCAATGTGACATTGTCAATGATTCCTTTTTCGTGCAAAAACGTTATACACGATTTCAAGTTCACGTTTGACGCGATTATCATATATACCTACTAGACTTGTGCGCGGTTTCATCCTTCTAAATTTCGTCGCTACAATTCTGCATTCTAAGCGAATTCTTGCATTATCCGGGATAATGGACAAAAAATACTAGGAGGACGGAGTGACCGCGTCGCGTATTTAAATACGTAACTATGAAAAGCTTCTAAATCCTATACCGATAGATGGCGTCACAGGTATTCGTGTATCCCACGGAAATGACGTCATTTATGGGGATAATAATTATCCTAAGTTTTGACCCAGCATATTATATATAGCTCTGAATAGAGGTTCATTTAAATCCGTTCAGTATTCTTCAAGTAATGCTCTAAAAGACAGACAGATAAAAAATTATTGATCTGAATTTTGCTTTATATACTTTCGACTTAAATTGTATATAGAATTTGTTCAATTTTCAAAATAAATGAATTGTTATTATTATTTTCACATTTTTAAATTCATTGTACTAGACGCCCCCAACAGATCTACAAAATCTGTGTCGGAATAAGGTAATTTTTAAGAAACCCGGAAAATTTCCGCGTGGTTCCCGGGATAAAAATATCACACATTTTATTACATAACATTTGCTATCGATCAGTAAAAAATCACATTGGAATTCGAATTTTTTTATCTGACTATTTTAAATCATTCCAAGAAAAATTTCCCAGGGATTTCTTGGATAAAAAGTAGTGCAGCTTTTAATTGTAGGGATTTGCTGTCCATCAGCGAAAACTGCGTCGAAATCGGCCTAGTAGTATTTACGTGAATCAAACCGACAAACAGACAAACAGAAGAAATCTAAAAAATTGCATCGTGTTCTTCATCGTTTATATAGTTTATTTCAGTTGTTTTTTTTTTAAATAGCTTCAATGTACTGACACGGCATGTTTAGAATTTTATACTATTATAGATTATAGACAGAGAGACTGAGGTACATTAAATAATAGAGAATTGACATTCTTTACAAGTAATGCGCTAATAAATCTAGCTACTTTTCCCAAGATGTTTTTAACAGGGACGTGCTTTAGTGTGAATGGATCGGATTTGAATGTGAATAATATCTAGATGACCATTTATGCCCCTGCTTCATCTGGGATAATATTAGTGTCAGTGACGGTTACGCAGGTGTAACCAAGGATTGATGTCACATTATTAATGACGTTATACATTGACAGATTCATGTAATATACACTACTGTAGCTAACTGTTAACGCGTTGATTTTTAACGCTATGAGAAAGTCGCATTTGGTCAGTCACTAACTGCAGGGGCATTACCTTAAACAAAGATTTACTGTTGAATATTATTTCGTGGAACTGTTTGTTCATTATGAAATATTGTTTCTATTGTCAGGGCATGGCAAATAAGCTGATTGTGTTCAGGGAACCAAAGTATGATAAAACTTTGCAATTTTTACAAAGAACCAGAAAATTAATCTAAATATTTTAAAGTAAGCTGGAGTGATGTGCAGTCGACGTGGAGTACGTCCTCCTTGACCAGCCGCATGCAGAACCTCTCCTGGTGGGCCTCGAGTCCTTGCCCGAGATCAAATCAAAAATAGTCTCCTCGGTGATCTTAACACGCGTGGCCGTCTCGAGACCGCACCTGAGTCGATCAAATATGGGGCACTCGAGCATGAGGTGTTGGATCATCTCATCGCCTCCACTGTCACACACGCATGCGGGGCAATTTTCAGTTTAAATCAGTGTAAGTAGGCCGCGAATCCCTGTTTAACTTAACCAGCAACTTAATGCTAAGCCACGTTAACTTGACGTTCTTGAGTATGTGGCGTGCCACGTAAACAGAGAGGAAGAACTACTTCGTGATGCTCGCCGTTTGATCGCCCACGTATTTTCGATCCCACTGCTAGACCGACTTCATCCTAATGGACCGTTTCTGGTAGGAAACGGGACATTTGTTGTACAGAGGGGCCACATCGCGCTGCGTCGCCGCTTGCCTAGCCAATTCGTCTGCCCGCTCGCTGCCAGGATGCCGACATGAGCCCGAACCCATAACAGCCGGATGTTGCACCCTTTTCCAATCAGCTTTGCTAGCTTCTGAGGTAGAGGTAAAGCATGTCCGGATTGCAGACCAAGTCGAGCGAAGACCTGGAATCGCTCAGTACGGCCACCGAGGACATACTGCTTCACAATATCTACTTAGTTACCTGGCATATTGCGAGCAGCTCGGTCTGGAAGACCGTGCAACCGTCTCCACTTCTCCCCGCTAATGAGTGAATGCAGCGCCGACCATCCCGTCAGTCTTGCTGCCGTCGGTGTACAAGATATCCTCTGGCAACTGTAACGGATCGACTGTTGCAGGCCGCATATCACGCATAGGATCATACCTGAGATCCGGTTCAGAGGTGGGGTTGAGTGGCGTGCCAAAAGCTCACACGCTCCTCCAACTGTTTGGTGTCCTGTTCAGGTGTGGATCTCCCTCGCTTACACTCATATAGCCTTGCCGCTTCTCAGATCTTAAGATCCAATAGCAGAAGGCCAGTTAAGACAAGTGCGACATTAAGCGAGACAGTGGGATAGGTTTTGGCAATCTTCTGGACAAAGCCTCTCTGGATGGTATAGAGTTGCTTTTGCACACAGATCTTTTTCGCGGCGGAAGCCCAAACGCTGGAGGCATACATGATTATTGGCTCGATCACCGCTACGTAGATGGCTCTGATTATCTCCGGGTCCAGCTTCAATTTTATCTTGGTCGTCATAGCTTATAGATGTTAAGAGCTTTACGACAGACAACGCTTTACATGGGTGTTAAAAGTAAGCTTTTTGTCTATCGTAAGGCTCAGTTTCTGAAAATATACGATGTTATTCAATAATATTGAAAGATTTACATATATGCAGTGGCGTAGCTTGTCTTAGACGGGCCCTGTATCAAATGTGTAACAAAATGCTCGAATTGGATTAAAATAATTATATATTGATTATAAGTTATTACTCATACTTAATGCTCCTAGAAGCTAAGTTAGACGAACAATTCAAATAAAAGATGCACTTTGCTCGCCTTTTTGCGGCAAATTATTTATCAAATCATGTGCTGAAGACGATTTCAGTTTTTCTAGATTTTCTGCCTCTACAATGACAAGTCTAATAGCCGTTTCAGTTGGCCCAGTGGTTATTTTCAAAATTTTTATTAATCTATAAAAGGTAGCCTGGGAGCCCCGTATTATTGATACGGATGATACGGCGGTAGCTACGCCCCTGTATATATGTGTGGATTACTTTTAACACCTCATGCTTAAAGAATTCTTTAAACTGCGGACGTCAAACGTCTTTGCTTAGAAACGCTAAAACCCACATGAAATTTGGTGCACGTAGCATTTACATTCTTCATAAAACGTACACGGGTTTAGAATATTGACCTATGAGAGGTCAAGGCTAAAGTACTCGGACAATGAGAGGAATTCGTAGTTATGCGACATTATGACTGTAGGCTGAAACCTTGACCGGTTGTTTCCAGGTTCTCCTATACTGAATTAGTATAATATGTGATGGATATTAAACATTATCATCTTGCCTGGAATTATTTTAACGCCATATCATCGTAGCGGCATAATATATTTTCCTTTCAAATTTCAAGTTTATATTAGTTTTTAGATGTGACATTATGATATACACAGACTAATGGACGATTATTACAATAGTGCTTTGGTTCCGTTTTGGTCAATATTGCTTTGGAACCCTTAAAAGATGTCCGCAAAATTATTTGATGAGAGACATCTTTAAAAAAATAAAAACTTTACTCTTATCATCATAATAACTTTCTTGAAATCTTTCAAGCCAGTCCAATTGGACTACACTTGTTTCATCATTACACTTTTCTTAATTAGGTTTACTTCTGTATTTCTGGTCGCTGCAGTTGTTATTTTTTTTAAACCGGCAGACAAACATACATATTTTATATCTCAGATACTCAGACCATATTAAATAACGGAGAAAATTCGTTTCTGAAATTGACCATGCCAGGTATCGACCCCGGAGACTGCTTTACAGTAAGATGGGCCGGGAAAAGCTTAGCCCGCTCAACCACAGAGGCCCAAAATATCGATATAACTGAAATTAAAGATCTTATATCTAGTTGTGTACAAAGGGCACTTATCGAACTTCTTCCAGACAATATTTTCTGAATTCCTAAAAGACTTTGTTTCTGATGACTTTGTTTCAAAAAAAACAAAATCACCAAAATCGGTCTAGGTGATTAGGAGAATTCTAAAACCCGATCTCAGCGCCACCTACCGGTTCTAATTGTGAATATAAACCACCCGGGGACCCATTCAAACACACAAAACAAATACCACCAAAATCGGTCCAGCATTTTAGGTGGAGTTCACTGTCAACACACGTACAGAGGAATTATATATATATATATATATATATATATATATATGTATATATATATATTGCTAATTATATAGTCTATAGTTTGGGATAGAACTCTTTATTTAATTTTATTCTTAACTTCTTTTTTTCTATTCCTTATTATTTTTATTTGTCATAGCAGTTCAATTCATTATTATAAAGATGATAGATCTGAGCTGCATTACTTGAACATTCAGAGGAATTTATGCGACAATATGTTAGTAGGCTAGAACCTTGACCGGAGAACCTGCTTCTAGGTACTCCGTTGTCTGGAATGCAAATGTGCGCTGTGTTCGATGTTAATGCATTAAATAGTTTATATTTACTATATCAGGCGTGCTGTTTGGTTTATCACTACATTCATTGCTGTCTTCTGCTTTCTGTGTATCTTCTTTTTTAAATAAGCCAAACTATTTTGATTTATGCTTGAATATGTAAAATAGACCATTTTATATATCTTGAGATGTGATTAACGCAATACCTGGTTTTGTGTTACGGCATTTGGCTACCATTTATTATTGGATATCGCTTTCAATACATATTTTTTAAAATTCGAAACTGCATATCTGTACATTTTTTTTATTGCCGAAGCACAGCAGACAGGCTGACGGCCCAACTGTGATGGAAAGTGGTTTGGTTTGGTCTATAGACAACAGCAGCATCAGAGGTGCTGCCAATGTGCTGCCGGGTTTTGAAGGAGAAACTGAAACCTGGCCAGTAATACCGGAACACAACTCGTTATGGCGGCATACTCTAGACGAGGGGTGGTAGCCATCCAGTCGGGCAAGTGCCCTACCATCTGGCTGTGGGTGCTTTTGCCTCCTCTTACGCCAGGCCGCCCGCAAGAATTACTCGTAGTATTCTTTTCCGTTCCTACACAAAGAAGATGCTATGCTAATACGTTTAACTATAGTAGATCAGGAATAATCAGCTATGAAACGCTGATAAACACCGAAATGAAAACAAATAGGGCTTGTTTCCTTTCTCCTTAAAACAGCGATAGCAATTTGAGAAGCGCTCAATTATTTGTATTGTATTATAAATGTACAATAGGAATTAGAATTGAATTTTAACTTATAATATATTATCTTAGTTATTAGCGACTTTTATTACCCTTCTTATACTCTATCCAAAGGCTGTCTGGAAGAAATGATCATGGTTGATAAAACCGCCGATTAAGTTTGATTTTATGTTGCATTTTTGTATAATAAGGTATACTCTATTCTCAGTTTGAGTAAAAACTTTTGAATCTTTTGAATTTGTATTAACTATTGATCCCCACGTTAAAGAATTAAAACTAGAGATGCCACGAATAGAGGTCTAGCCGAATACCGAATATTCGCCCATGCACTCGGCCGAAGCGCCCAAAATTCGGTTACCGAATGTTTTAAAGTGATAACCTCTTATGGGAGGGAAAACTGCTTCGTTGTGTAACGCGTTACGGCGCCAGTCTGTCTAGCTTCCCTTTCTCTCACGCATACGGCAGCGATAGGCAGGCTCCTCCTCTCTCACTCTTACCCACGCGCTATATACATAAAATTTAAGTAATAACCTAAGCTTTTCGCAAGTTAAACAATTTAAATATTAAATAGTTCAATTTAGATTAGTTTAAGTTATCACTTCTGTCGGGCGTCCCAAGACACACACTTTTTTTTATTTGGACAAAAATACAGTATTGTGTGCAATTTAGTATTATTAATCTTATACACAAGTAGTTTCAATGAATACAACACCAACATAATTTGCCATATATTGAATAATTGAAAATATATTAGCTACTGTAAGTTAAAATAAAAGAGAGAGAGAAAAAAGATTGGTATACAATAACTAAAAGCAAGAAAAAGAAGAAGAAAGAGAGACCTCACCAGAACGCAGAGCCGGAGCCAAGATTCGACGTAAGATACGGGCCATTCGCACGTAGCAGGTTAGTATTGAAGCAATAATTTGTGAAATATTTTCTTACGTTCTCGTGAATCATAGGTATACGTAATTCAAATGTTTTAACGGCTTGTAGCGTGATTTTAAATAATTTTCATTTAATTCTTAAAATGTTAATACTGGCTGAAACGTAATATTTAAATAAATAAATTAACATCGAATTTAACACTGTTTGTTAAAACATACTTTAACTATACTTTTTTGATGGAAATACTTCGCGATTTAGTATTCGGCGTTCGGCCGAATACCGAGCAGTTACAAAAGTGGCCGAATAGGGCGAATACCTTATTTTTATTTTAATATCCTTTTTTTAAATATTTTTGTACCTATTGTATTTTTAATAATAAAGTTGTGAATGTTTTCATGTGGACAACGTCGTTGGCTTCAATATTATTACCTGATCTTATTGTAACTTTTTATTTCGTATGTTATATTGTAGCCGTTTTATATATACATATACAATAGAATACAATGCAAGAAAACTTAACTTATTTGTATTGTATTCTATCCATAGTCCCTCAAGACTATAAGTAGAATACTGAGCCTAGATCACCGTCTTCTATGGGTAAGGTGCCCAGAAGGCTGGCTACGTTTCTTCGCTGAATCGCCATACGGATCCGTTGGCCGAGGTAAACACCAGCCCTCTGATCACCTGAAGAGTAAATGAGTCGTTTCGATAAATTTTGGTACAGGCTCATGGCCTCAGGACCCCACGGTCCAAGCGTCTCGACAGCAAACGGCACAAACATATAACTCTCACTGAGAGTTGCATATTTGCACCGCTTAAGTGATTCAGCTGTTTCCGCCGCCGAACCGGCTGATCTGGACGTGTTTGGTAAATGGGATGCGGCCAACGTGTCTACGCAAGTCGCATCCCACACCAAAGGGTCGCCCCGCTGCCAGGGAATTAGAGTCATTAATATAGCTGTTTGTTGTTCCTTTAAATAAAAAATGCCGAATAGCAGCCGAATATTCGTGGCATCTCTAATTAAAACATTCAATAAAAACAATTTAATTTTTATCATGTATTCACAAAGATTCACTTTCGTATCCTTGATCATACGAAGCATGAAGTAAACCATAATCGTCTCTGCAGCAACTTCGTTGAAAATAATCGATTTATTTTAACTATCTTTTATAATCTTAATATTTTCGCAAGCGAGCTTTCGACATTACTGATGGGAATCCGTGGTATACTGCACATTGTGCAAGCCACAATATGTACTTATCTGAAAAATCTGTTCTGGCGCAAGGTTAACACTTTTCGTATAATTGTGCTCCTAATAAAACTAATACAATTGATAATAATAACAACAATGGAACATGATTTTATGTTAATTAATCAAGGCTTAATCTTAACAATGCCTTTATTTTTGAATAATGAGATCATGGAAGAAGAACTTTAGAAAATACAATAACCTAGTAAAATATATCACCCTGAACAGGCTCATGCTCATGTATCTAAAGCCGTGTGCTCACGTGCGTGCCGCAATCGTAACCGGTTGGTACTTACTGTAAGCAAGAACGTGTGTACACGGCGCGCTCACAACGCAACGAAGATCAATGCCGACGTACACATTAAAGCACGTTACTGTATCCGCTCGGTCACAGCTACGGTTCGCAGATGAGTACAAGTATGCAGCTCTAGATGTTAAGAAGATATTTTAACGAAAACACTATACTTAAATCTTATAGACCTTATATAACAATATGTATAATATTTCTGCTCTTAAGAATTATCTTTATGAATTATACATAGTTTATATATCGTTTTACGTCCATTTAATGGCTGGTAAATGGTTTATTGTAAATATTTATCCTTCAACTTTGCCTTTAACTTTAGTTGCTTTATGAATGTAATTGTATTAATATTTCAGTCTGCAATAATATAAGTAATAATTTGTGTAATTGTATGTGTGTATGTATGTATTTTATGTATATATGTTTGACTACTATATTACCGATTGTTTAGAAAGAAAACTAAAGTATCACTCTTCAAGAACCCGTCAAAAATCTTTTGCAAAGCACCTGACTAAAATTAAATAATAACTATGTCTATATACATATTGATCGAGAAAATCCAATGCTAGACCGCTGTCAGTTGGCAACGTCCCGGGAAAGATTGGCCTCATTATCTCGTTGAAAAGCAACGTTAATGCGTTGCCCGATATATAGACCAGCCTTTTGGTCAGGGCAGATACTTACCGAATCCAGGTGCTTCGAAAAGTATCTGCATCAGATTGTGGGATGTTCGTCTTCCCCTCAATGCCGCGAATACAGTGCACTACGTTTCACAGGCTGGTGGAATGCGCTGCATGTCAACCTCAGAGGTTTGAGCTCGAGGCCATCGTAGGGCCGATCGATTCGCCGAGGGGACTGTTTGAGGCCATGCTCCACAGCGACGATCACTGGTCGGCGGTTTCTTCCCTTTACGAGGCATTAATGTCCCGCAAGGAGGCCACCGAGAGAGAAAGGGAGAGAACTGTGCGACCTCCAGACGCCATCGTAAGACCGGCTGGAGACGAAGATATGCGAAAAACCTCCTCCCCTGTATTTCCATCGTAGGGGTACCACCTGCAGCTTGGGGATGCGGCGGGCCAAAACTCTACTAGTGAAGTTGGTCATTCTGCTTCTCGGGGTGACCAAAGCTTGTTGCGCGGTTAATCATGAGAGTAGCCCTGCTCTTAACCAAATGTTCTTCCACACAGGCGCGGGTATGGGACACAGGTTAGGTTTAGCGAGGTAGTTGGGAGCGTCTATACCAGAGTCCTTATACACGCTGCATGGCGCTTCTCGCCACGGTTGGTCCTCCCCCCATTATTAGGACCCAGTATGGTACGAAAGGTTGCGTCATCAGATTATTTTTGGTTACAGTAACTGCAACGGTTACGGTTACGGCCCGTAGGTGAGTACGCGGTTTGACTTTTAAAATATCGTCATAGAAATAATTTTAATTATTTTTCGAAAAATAATTAATGCGCTATTTGATTCATACGTCATAATTAGGATCGTGACTTTGTCCACGCTTGGCTTGAAATTCCTGCGGGATTCTCGGGACGTAAAGTACGGCAGTACCCGAACAACTACAAACCGTTCCCAGGGAAATTACCGTGGGATTCCCGGTATAAAAAATATCACACATTTTATTACATACAATTTTCTATCGATCAGTGGAAAGATCACATTGGAATTCGATTCTTTTTTATCGGGTCATTTTAAATCATTTTCAGAAAAATTCTCGCCCAATTCGCAGGATAAAATGTAGCACAGATTTTAAGTCTGAGAATTTGCTGTCGACAAGTGAAAACTGCATCGAAATCGGCCAAGTAGTTTTTACATGAATCCCGAACAAACAGACAAGAAATTTAAAAAAAATGCATAGTGTTCTCCATCGTTTATACTTATACAGTCTATTCCAGTTGGGTTTTTTAATATCTTCGCATTGAATAGATATATAGAACAGATACAACATGTTTAGAATTTTTTAATATTATGGAAAGGAAGAAAAACTTTTTTGGAAAAAATAGCGACGTAATTACATTCCTTATACATTATTATACACAGAGCATATTTTGAAAATTTGTTCGCCGCATTTTCAGCAAACAAGGTTTGCACTCAGCATATTGCTGTACCGGAATTATATCCGACACAACGCTGGTTTACAGTGCAAAACTTTCTTTTAGCGTAAGACCAAAACGACCCAATGTTGTTAATTAAATAATAAATAATAATAATAATAAATAAAACTAATTCTACATATATAATATATTACGGATAGAAGTATCTTAGTTGATGCGACTTTCCGATTCCCTATTCATGAAGACGAGCTGGCTTTGATTGTGGTAAACAAACATGCCAAAGTGTGCGTGTGACAAAAAGCGGGTATAATTGGACGCTCGCAACTGTTCGTTCCAAGAGACATGCACAATATCGCAATGTGCATTTATTTACACGTTCAGCCACGAATAAAACCAGCTCGGCTTCTTGTATTGCAAGAACTATATATCAAGTACAAAAGCTTTCATTACATATAGTTGAAACATATTTGCAATAGAAACTATAACTCTGTGTTAATACTGAACGATTATAAACCAAATTGCGGCCAGTCACGATTCAGTAGGTTTATAGTTATGCTATTCTAATTATTATGTCACGCGAAATATCATAGTGTTAATATTTTTTTATAAGTAATACAACTTACTATTGGAATAATTGCGGGTAATTGTGTTTACTAATTGGATATAAAAGCGAGGCTGCGTAGCGACGAAATATCATTCTCACTACGACCATAGATAATGCAGTATATATAAAATAGATGAGCCTCTCTGGAATAAAATATTAAAATGTCATTTACCCTGTCCGATAGATGGCGCTACAATCGATAATTCTATAAATTCCACTAGATAGTACTAATAAGTTATAACTGTTCTAAATTCGAATAAAGGGAAAGACAGAATAAAATTAGATTAGAAAACTTATATATAACAGTATAATTTATGCCAAAAGTAAAATATGGTTCACATAAAACTTCATGTCTAAGTGTGCGAGATTCACCAAATATGACCATAACTTGTGGTTTCATTTATGCTGTTAAGATCTCGTCAGCGCGATGTATTTATTCAACGATATTGCACAGCGCCATCTTAAATGACCCTAAGTGGACTAAATGAAAACTAATTATAATTTTTGATGTTCCTGGACCACTTGATGGCGCTAGCTTCCGTACATTATTTTCGATTTTGTAGGGGAAATCCACTGGGATGACTACGACTTAGTTCGGGGATGCACATGTCATAAGTAGAGCTTTAGGGTAGCTAATTATTGTGCGAGAATCATAACTTATAATCTATACTAATATATAAAGCTGAAGAGTTTGTTTGTTTGTTTACTTGAACGCGCTAATCTCACGAACTACTGGTCTGATTTAAAAAAATTCTTTCAGTGTTAGATAGCCCATTTATCGGGGTGATTTTTTTTTCTCAATTTCACGCGGACCAAGTCGCGGGGAGAAGCTAGTTAATTATAATTAAGCTCGATATTCTTCGTCTTGGTTTCAAATGAAACAGTTCTCAAAGTTTTACGTGTTTCGTTTATATAAATCCCGCACTAACAAATAGCTCTTGCAACATTTTTTTAATGCTGAAGTACAGCAGACAGGCTGACGGCCCAGCTGTGGTGGAAAGTGGTTAACGTCGCCTATGGACATTAGCAACAGAGGTGCTGCTGGTCTCGAAGGTTAAACTGGAATCTGGCCACTAATGCCGGAACACAATAAACGTTGTTATGGCGGCATACTCTAGACCAGGGCTGATAGCTATCCAGACGAGCAAACGGCGTACTATCTGGCTGCAGGTTGTTTTGTTGCCTCTTACGATAGGCCGCCCGGCCGCAGAAATTAGTATTCTATTCCGTTCCTGCACAGATAATGAAAATTAGTATATCCTAACGTATTATGTTATAGTAGCACGCCTGGCAGACGTCTTGCTCTAAAAAAAAAGAAAACCTGGAGTCTGCTATCTACCGGATCCAATTGTAAATCTAAACCATACGAACTTACACAAAAATTTCACCAAATCGGTCCAACCGTTTAGGAGTTCAATGACATATACGAACAGAAGAACTTTATATATAAAGTAGAGGTAGATAGCCGCTATGCTCAACCTGCAGCCCGCCGAGCTTTTTTGAGAGCACCTACATATTCTTTTTTTTACCCACCCAATGGAAAGTAGTTACCGTGCCTACAGACTTCTGCAACACCAGGGGGGAAGCCAACGTGTTTCCAGTCTTTAAGATAGAATCTTCAGTTCCTAGACCCTAACATTACGGCGATGCGATGGAACACTGGGATGATATAGTTGGTAGGTCCAAACATGCCATTGGGAATCTAACACCACCCTACAGTTATCCCTGGGTCCAGTCCAAAAGTTGTGGTAGCGTAATGGCTAGTGCATGCCTCCCAAACTCAAGGGGCGCGGGATCGAACCCTGGCCGGAAGGTATGTACTACTAGGCAGTTTCTGACCTAATGTGCAAAACATCGTGATGAAACCTGCACATCGAGATAACCGATATGTCACACCTGCCAAGCCGCCTTGGACAAGCGTGGTGGGTATACTGTCCATTCCCCAATAGCGGAAGCAGCAGTGGGACGTTTATGGGCCGTTGTTATATAGAAAGTCCATGATGGATTACACCTCGATAAAAAAGGAAGAAAGACATAAAGGGGATGAGAGAGGAAAAACGGAATAGAGGAAGCGAGAAGTGGGCCATCGATATAACCAGGGTCCCAAGACTGTAACTTTCACAAAAGAAACCATACCGGTGCGATTTAAGACCCATTCGAGTGACGATTGTCAAACATCTGTAGTCTCTAATATTTATATTAAACTAGCTATACCCGGCAGACATTGTCTTGCCTTTAAAATATAAAAATCTAGAAACCGATTGCAGCGCCATCAACCGGGATCAATTGTTAATCTAAACCATTCTCGAATCTACTAGAAAATACACAAAAAATTCACCAAAATCGGACCCACCATTAAATAGGTGTTCAGCGGCGCCACCTACCGGGTGCAATCGTGAATTTAAACCATCCCGGGATCCACTTAAACACATGCAAAAATAATTTCATCTAAATCCTGGAACCCATTTGCAGCGCCATCTACCTGGTTCAAATTTGAATATCAATCATACCGGGACCCACTTGAACACACCCAAAAATAATTCACCTAAATCAGACAAATGAAAATGAGTTTAAATGCAGTCACCGTAGCCGAAATCGGCCTCAAAAGATCATTACAAATGAATGGCTAGACTGATGTTGTGAGTTTTGACTGATGTTTTTTAATGATATTTTTTTATTGATGAATATCATATTTTAATACTTATTATCCTATTCCGGACGAAGACAATTCCAAAAACACAAAAATCATAAAATTTCGTCCAGCCGTTCTTGAGTTATAAATGGTGTAACTAACACGACTTTGTTTTATATATATAGATTAGTCTCGGTCAAATCAAGATTGAGTCAATATTGAGTCGAGATGGTTTACAGGCTACCAAAACTGTCAAAAGTTACGATTCTAATTCGATTCGATTGCTAATTTGAGTTACAGTCTCGAGGCCCTGCAGGAATGCTTGCTCTCACAGTAAACTAAGATCAAAATCCTAATAGGTTACACTCACGCTTGTGAAAACTTATTTGTTACTTTGAATTTCTATAAATAAACATTTGCATAATAATACAGAAGTAATAATAGCTAAATAATTTGACGTAAGTGCTAGAGATGTGCCGATTATGACTTTGGCCGACTAGCCGATTAGTCGGTTGTAAAGAGGCCGACTAGTCGGCCAAGCCGATCACGCTTTCGGTGATTTCCGTGACGCTTCGTTTATAGCTGATTCGCTCACAAGTGTTTTGTTTATTTCGTAATATTTCTTGATTTTTGCTTTTGTACGGATGAGGGCGGTGCTTTTGTGTAAAAATAAAAAAAAATTGTTTAAAGATAATACTGTTATTGTTCATTAAAGTGAAAGAGCTCAATTAAAATTTAATCATGTCAAAAAGAAAGTTCGTGTATGGACGATTACAAAGTATTATTAAAGTATAGATTACAAACTACAAAGTAAGAAGCCGGATAGTCGGCGCTCTTTGGCGAATAGTGCCGACTAGTCGCCGACTACGATAGTGGCCGGATAGTCGGCTTTACCAACTAGTCGGCACATCTCTAGTAAGTACCTCTTCAAGTCATTTGCACACATAAGCGATGTGTTGAACTCGAAAGTTTACAGTTTATTGTACCGAATATTAAATTAGCGGTGGTTTACGACTTTAGGTGTTCATATGAATATTTTGTCTTTATCCGCTACTTGAACTGCATAATATTTGATTTCGTGTACCGCGGTATCTTTATCATATCAGCTGAGATGAGAATGTTGAGATGGATGTGTAGTATTACAAAAATGGAAAACCTTTATATTGTTACGAGTTACGGGACTCGAATTAAAATGCCGTTAGAATTATTATAGAGTTTATTAGAACTAAACAAACACGTATAACACAGATACAAATATAACCGAACACAACAAGTCCAAAGGTAATGCAGAAGGTCGTAATACAATAAAACGCGCAAAGACAGTCACTATTAGATTCCCGACTGTAGTACACACGTCTCGCTTTGATCGTGGTTCCCAGTCGATTGCCTCCTCCGTCTATTAGACCATCGTTTTATCCTGCACAAATGCAATGTGCCCGCCCGTCCTTGTACCTTGTATCACCTTGTACTTTTAAAATCCGTAACACCTGGCTAATGATTACAATACAAAAATAGGCTCTAGAAACGAATGCCAATAAATAAGTGAATAAAAGAAGACGAACATAAAAAAATTACAATAGTTTCAATGTTATTAGTTCAAATGTCGACGGGTAATAAATGAGCTTATACAAATCTGTGCGGGCAATTTGTCTTTGTCGGCTCTTAGGTTGTAACAACATATATAAAATTTTCCGCGTCATCTAAATAGGGACTACTACGCTTATACAGTCTAATTAGTCTTAGTGCGATTATAAAGAGAGTTCCAACATATGGCCTTCAAAAAGTGTTCTCCAGTGGAACTTATTTTGAATAAAAACTTTTGAATTTGAATAATCATTGTCTTGATTATAGCTCTTAGATCTACCTTGATTGGTGTGATACCTCGTCCTCACAGAATATCGGCGTGAAACAGTTGAGCTTGAGCTCTTGTTTCATACGATGAGTGAGAATTCCCCCTTCCCTTGCTTAATTTCCCTATCTCATCCCGTCTATCTCATATTGGCGTTGGCTCCGCCCCTGATGTTGCCAACGTTCATACGCAACGGGTTATCGTAATTGTAATTTCCATTTCTAATTTTTAAAAAAAAACTTTGTTCCTACATTACACATAGTGATAAGACCGCCTATTGTCTTCTGTACTTACACTTCTTGAATTGTATTTTAATGTTGTGCAACAAAGTATATTCTATTCTATTCTATTTATAAAGGTTTCGCTTTTACCAAAACAGCTACGGAACCCTAATTAAATGTTAAGTCACGACACCCAGAAACTGCACTTAACTAATTCTCAGCCGAGAGAGCGCATTAACGAAATCACTTTACCTATATGACAATTGGTGCGTTCAGCGAATTGTCACGTACTGAACAATGGAGATATTTTATTTCAGACTATTGTTATATTTAAAATTCGTTTGAGCTTGGTTTTAGTAGTCTCGTTGGCCTTTACTATTGTAAAAATATTAGACACAAAGAGAACCCTAGTAAATAGCTCTATATTACTTACATAAAAACATAATTAGGCTATTATATATCACGAGCGAAGCAAAAGTAACTGATAGTAAAAACAGGTTAAAAACAGTTGCGCGGTTTAGGAGGAGTTAGCGGATATACGACAGACGCATAAGACTTGATCCGTGCAGGAACGGAAAAATAATACTAATTTCTACGGCCGGGCGGCCTGTCTGTATATATATATATATATATATATATATATATATATATATATATATATATATACTAGCTGATGCCCACGACCTCGTCCGCGTGGTGCGGCTTTTTAACTATCCCTCAGAAAGTTAAATTTTTCGGGATCAAAAGTATCCTATAGTCATAAAAGTTGAGAACCTCCTTCGTGGAAGTGCAGTTTATTCTGATATATATAATAAAGTAATAAGGTTGATTTATATGATACTAGCCTCTGCCCGCGACTTTGTCCGCGTGGAAAGTTTACTATCTATGGGGGGTGTAAGAAATGAAATAGAACTAATTTACATTTTTTGTTTCTCTGTTTCACTGTTTCACTGTCTGTTTGTATCGGCAAATCTCCGAAACGATTGAACTGATTTAAATGAAATTTTGTATGGTGGTAGCTTATATCCCTGGCCAACATATATGATACTTTTGATCCCGAAAAATTAAAGAGTTCCCGTGGGATACTTTAAAAAACTTTAATTACTTAAACAGCTTACTATACAACTTATGCACCTAATTAAGTATTGATATTGCCGGTATCATCATCATACAATAAAACAATTTATACGTAAAAAACAATTAGGCTATATATCATCACGCTAAGACCAATAGGAGCGGAACACCAATGAAGAATGTTATAAAATCGGAAGGGTTTTTTTAACTTACTTTTTTTTAACTATACCATGCGGACGAAGTCGCGGGCAGAAGCTAGTATACTATACAAAAATAAGACATAGCAAACTATTTAGAGAATCAGCAGCATGTTTTAGACTTGCGAGGACCAAAGAAATTTAATAATCAGCAGTTTAAAAGACAATATGGATTTAGCTTGTCTGATGTTGAGTGGCAGTGAGTTCCATAAACGGACAGCCTGTACCGTGAAAGAGTTATCAACGAAGGAAGAAATGTGTATAGGTGTCATTAAGGAGAGATTATTATTAGAGCGCAAATAACGGGAATGAGAAAGATGTAGGAACAAAACGTTCCTTTAAATACTGTTACGAGCTATAGGACTCGAATTAAAATAAATGCCGTTGGAATTACTATAGAGTTTATTAGAACTGTACAAACACGTATAAAACAAATACAAATAAAACTGAATGCAACCAGTTCACACTGCACGATTCAATGCAATTTGACATGCGCAAAGTCCGTCGTCTATATCGCTAATCGAGAGTACTAGAAACGTCTTACTCGTATCGTAGTCGTCGCTTGACTGCCCATCTCTCCGTTCGGACACTCCTTTATACTCAGCTTAGGACCGTGTAAACAATGATTTTCACGAATCACACCTGCGCCACCATCAACGCTATTCCCAGAAAACATAATTCTGCACAACTGCAGGATTTGTCTGCGAACGGCCATAAACAAGTTTAGGCTATTGTCTAAACAAAAGAACGCCGAATAGAGGAAGGGCAATAAACCAGGTTTTATGGCAGGCAGATGTGCATCCCTTGTATTTGGCCCAACTTGTAACAATACGAAGATTAAAAAGGTACGAGGATTAAAAAGGATATTGTACAAAAGACGCGGAAAGCAACTTTGTTTTATATAATACTAGCTGCGCCCGTGGTTTCACCCGCGTGGTGTGGATAATCGTTATATTTTGAATAATTCACACTATGTCTTTATAAATTATAGCCTATGTGTTATTCTGATGTACAAGCTATATTACTTTAAAGTTTCATCAAAATCCATTCAGCAGTTTTTGCATGAAAGAGTAATAAACAATCTATACATCCATTCTTACAAACTTTCGCGTTTATAATATTTATATAGAGATATATAATAACAGCTCATAAATGTTCCACTGCTGGGCTCGGGCCTCCCACTATAGGGGAACGGACAGTATACCCGCCACGCTTGTCCAAGGCGGCTTGGCAGGTTTGACATATCGGGTATCTCGATGTGCAGGTTGCATCACGATGTTTTCCTTCACCGTTATTAGCACGTAGTAATTATAACAATATGCACATTAGGTCAGAAAAATGCCTAAGTGGTGCATGCGTCCCGCTCGGGATCGAACCGACGTCCTTTGAGTTTGGGACGCGTGCCCTAGCCATTACGCTACCACGACTTATGTTAGAGATATATAGAGATAAAGAAATACTTGATATACCTAGACGGTTTTCGTTATTTCTTCTTATTCAACCAATATGTCCACTGCTGGACGTAGGCGGCCTGAAGTCTGCGCCACATATGACATATATCCCACATTCCTCATGCAACCCCTGCCGTCGTTCTTTTGTAAATCGTCGATTCACCGAATTGGAGACCATCCTACTCTACCGTCGATCCGTGTCAGATGTGACCGGCCACTACCTCTTCAACTTGCTTTTTTTGGCTACAGAAAAATGATTCAATGATTCATAGTGTTTATTTTTTATTGCGTGAGTTTAGCAGACATGGAGACGGCCTGATGGAAAGCGGTTACCATCGCCTATGGACATTTGTTGAACCAGAGGTACCAATGTGCTGTCGCTCTCTAAAAGGAGACTGGAGCCTGGCCACTAATGCCGGAACACAACTCTAGGCTGTTATGGCGGCATGTTCTAGACAAGTGGTGGTAGCCATGCAGACGGCTGTGGGTTACTTTGTCGCCGCTTACGACAAGCTGCCTGGCCGCAGGAAATTGTGTTCTTTCTCCGTTGTTATATAAAAGCACATTGTGTAAAAGCGTCTTAACACGAATCTAAGCAGTCGGTTAAGAAACGTTATTTACAATAACGTTTACATTTTTTACTACAGATCCGTTATATCCGTTAACCATCGTAATACCGTTCTGAGGGCTAAATTGCGCAATCCACAAAAAATCTCAACGATTATCAAATCTAAGGTACCCTCAAAGTGAGTCAAAGCGTCACTAATTGCGCTCCGTCGCGCACATTGTGACAAGTGTCAACGCACGAACGTAAACCTGTGACAAATTATGTCATTTGTATGACCACAGACGAGCGCTGAAACGCTGAACTTCGAAGGGTAATAAAAACACGACGGATTAATTCATTTGAGATTTATTTTGGAAAACCAATCTACTCAAATACAAATAGTTAGATAGATAAATAGATAGATAACTCTTTATTATATACCAGTACAAACATGAACTTAAAGATTAAAATTATAACTATTAATGTACAAAGGGCGGTCTTATCGCTAAAAAGCGATCTCTTCCAGACAACCCTAGGAATGAATTGAGATGATAATGGCGATGGTGGTATACGTAACATATAGTAAGAACTACTTACATTTTAATAAATAAATACATAAATATATATATATATATATATATATATATATATAGAAATTTTATATATTACATAGATATATACTTAATATACATATCTACAAAATATACAAATGTTTATAAATGAATTTAAATATCTTATTCCAACGACAGATAGTATTTTTTAATCATAGTTTTAATTAAATATCGCTAGCAATTTTGCTTGTCTGATAGTAAGAGGAAGCGCGTTCTAAAGCTGTATAAATGAATGAATGCTGAATTGTTGTAAAAAGTTGTGTTATTTTCAGGAGCGTTCAATTTAAGTTTAGTAGACGGGCGTAAATTATGAGAGCACGAAAGAAATTCAAAACATTGTTTAAGGTAATCAGGAGTACTAGGAACAAATAAAATACTATAGAGAAAAGCAAGGATGTCAGTATTCCGGCGAAATCGAATTAGCAACCACTTGTGTCTTTTTCGGAATTCAGGGACATGGTCATACTTGTTGTTAGTTTATTGTATAATATTACAGACAACTTTCAGGTTATTATTATTATCATTAAATACTGTAATACTAATATTTTATATTAACTTATTTATAATTTAGTTTATTTTTAGTATTTAATGTTTTTTTTTAATTAGTTTAGTATTTATTTAATTAATTTAACGTGTATCTTGGTCAAATACTAACATAATTATTTGTAGGATTAGGTATTCATATATAATACTAGAAACATATATTTTTCCTCATATTTATTTACACTGTCCAGAGGTAAAGAGATAGATACCCTCAATTAGGCCTTACCATAATATATTTGTTTATGCACACAATCTAACCGCACTATTATTAAACTATTATTTGAATCAATTTTCAATAATAATTACACAGCTCTATACCTATGCTTTAGGAGCTCAATTTAATACCTGCAAATTGTATTTATTCACAATAGATATCTATGTTACTGAATAATTTACGAAATGTCTGTATCAATACACTTATTTATATACAGTTTATGTACATATATATTATAAGTATAAATAGACTTATTTATTAAGACATCTAAATCATACAAAAATGTATTATAGAAAAAAATTATATTGTTTATACAACTGTGCATTTGTTTGTACCGTATTTACAGCTTTGCATAAAACCCGAATTATAAGCACATGATTGTACTATCAAAATTCTTTAAATATTAAACTAGAATATGAAATATTTTCTATTCAAAGACATCCTTAAAAACTACCCGATATGGACACAACTATTGAAATTTAATATTGAGAATGAAATAAATAAAACGCTAGACGCATTAAATGCTCGTCTGCTATAGTACTAAGAAAGGTATATTCAATTTCACGCGTCTAATTTATGGGACCAAGAAAGCCGTCGTGAGACGTTCCCGCAACACGAAAGCACTTCGAAGTAAATTAGAGCATTTATTATAGCGGTATAGTAATCTTTGAAGCATTTATTTGTGCAACTACAACTTATAATAGTTGTCTGCCACGCTTCGTGAAAGATTTTCCGGTATAAGAAATTATTATGGCCTTGTGCCCACTCTTTATATTGCCACGATAGATGTATTAAAAAAACTTATAATCCATTTACTCCTTGTAAAAAAACATATTTACTACCTTTTATTTGAATTATCTGTACTTCTTATAATGCTTGTAATATTAATTGTTCACTGTCATTTATATGCACTAATTTTCGAAGTATTAAAATGTAACTGTCTATTGTCAATGCTAACCTCTTCGTGTATAGCCAACCTTCAAGTTTACACTTACGATGAGAGCTCTTGGAGTTTTGAGACTTCAGATAGATAATCTATGCATGTTTATTGGGGGCATTTGGGGGTTATTGCGAATATATGAGGCCGACCCGGTAAGTTAGAGTTATTTGATTTTCGAATACAATCGAGGCATTATTAAATGTACATTCTGTAACGGAAACTCACATCGACAGACTTTCTTATGTTATTATAATCTTCGGCCTTATGATTTCGACTTGTTATATTTCGTAGTGTTTGTGAAAACTGTAAATTACGTGTGTGTACTTTTAATAAAGTTGCGAACACTCCAGCGACATTTTAAATTCTAATCCCACAAACATGTAACAATATTATATGTATGAGACCTGCGACTGGATATTTCTCGTCTGTAAATTACAATATGAATCATTATGCAACTGTTTACGATTACAGTTAAATTACCATAATAGTCGTAATGAAATTAATTTTTATTTTTATTTCTTTGCAACCAAAAACTTTCCCCAATATAAGCAACACAATACTGAAATTACGTTTTCTAATTACCATTTCTTCTCTATTCATATTAATCTTATATCAAAATTATGCAAGATTTCTTAAACATTATATTACCAACATAATACGTCAATGTTTTAATTTTTAGGGGTCTATAATATCAGGGGCTTATAAGGTACACATATAGTTTCTTCATTTCTGCCAGGGAGAGAGGGCCTGGAGATCAGTCATACAGGATTTTATCTTCTACTGATAAGCAGGCTCTTACCAATTCCTGTCAATAAGAACTTTGTTAGCAATTATTTCTGTTTTAGTGTCTAATTATTTCTCCCCATCCCATTTTTCTTATCCCAACTTCCCTATACTATCTTCCCTATCCCATCTTCCATATCCCATTTTCCCTATTCCATTCTCCCTATCCCAGTGGTTGGCAAACTAATTATCCAAAAGAGCCAAATATAAACAATACAAAATTGAAGATTACGTTCAAAGAGCCATTTTTATGGGAATAAGATTAAAAGGACGCTCTCGAGCTTGCCTTTGCTTAATGTCTTAGTTTAATTAACGGTCCGTTAAATAAAACTTGGTATTGTACTTATACAAAGACAATATTTATTTAGTTTTAATAATAATATTTCATTTAATGGGTAGTTTAAGTTTCAAAGTTACGTATATAATATTCCGTCTCTGCACTAAAAATTTCGTGAAAGAGGCACAGCCAGAGTTAAAGAGCCGCACTTTGTCGACCACTGATCTATCCTATCCACCTTATCCCATTCTTCCAATCCCAACTAAATGGTTTGCAACGCGTTGGCTTTGCCCCCGGTGTTGCAAACATCTATAAGCGACGGTTACCACTTGTCATTAACTGGGCCGACTGACTATTTATTTGCCAGTGTCTCAATAAAAAACATTGTGTGTGTGTGTGTGAGTGCAGTTCACACGCAGTAGAAGTAAAACAAAGTGTGACAAGGGGTGGTAGGGATTCTAAATAATATATATAAGTTTTAGAAACACGAAATTTGAAAAATTAATGAAATTCTTCAAAACATTTCCAACTCTATCTGGAGCATAAGCACGGTGTTTAAATGATTAAATATAATGTTTTATATCTCATTCTCTCGCAGGCTTAGTCTTACCATATAAAAAGTTAGTTGTGTTCATCTCTTTTTACTGTCGCTTTCCGTTTCATCGAGTTTCAAATGACAAAGATTCACTTTAAAAGAGACGTAGCAAAGACGTTCTTCGCTATTACAGGACCATCCATGTGCATGGTCCAACACGCACTTGGCCGATTATTTCACGACTTTTACTTAGAATTTTAATACAATCTCTGAACCATTATAAACGAGTGTGGTCTGCAAACAAAAGTTTTTTTATTTTTTTATCTAAATACCGGAACGTTGAGATATGAGTTCGTACATTCTCTAATTGTTAATGAGGTACTAATGAGGTTATATGACCTGTTACAGACATTTTACATGTAAAATTAGCCAATTTCACTCATTTCTAAAGATACGTTAACCTGCAAACGAAACATTACAAGAAAATCGTGTCTGAATCCTGACTGCAAGAAGAGGACTCTTGTTTGACGAGTGTTAATGTTGAAGTAAAGAGAGAAAGAAAAAAGAAAGAAAATATTTATTTCCAATTGCGACTCACACAATACAAACTAATAAGAAAATAACAATAAATGAAAGTCGCAATTTATGAAATGAGGTTGGCACTCAGTCTTCCGCTGTGCCGAAACATGTTCCGTTACAGCACTGGTTCTCAATGCCCACCTCCAAAATCTCATATGTCCTAAGACCCCAAGTATGTGGGTAACTTTGAACTATTACATTAATAAACAAAATATATATAAGAATTATACAATGATATACCCTAAAAAAACAAGTAAATAATAAAATACAAAATACCTATAACTAAATGCTAGTGAATGAATGAATGAAGTAAAGGAATGTTAAAGTGATTTGGACATGTAGAGAGAATTAATGAAAGCAGAATCACAAAACAAGTATATGACTGCAATGTGACTGGAGTCGGTGCCAGTAGAACGAGACGTACTTAGCATAATCAAATTGAAGATATTTTGAAGAAAGGTCGAATAAAAAGTAGTTTAAATAAGCGTGTAAGTATGAAAAGATTAATGAAACTTGATTAAGCGAAAAATGTTCGTCAAGATTGTAGCAGGTGGAGATCCATCGTCTCTCCCTACCCCAATGGGAAACAGGCGTGACAATATGTATGTATGTAATGTTGAAGTAATTCTGGTCTAGAGTATGCCACCATAAAAATCTTAATTTGTGGTATTAGTGGCCAGGTTCTAGTTCCGTCTTGGCGGGTGGCACCTCTGCTGTTGCTAATATCCATAGATGGCGTCAACTACTTTCCATAAGATGGGCCGTCAACATTTCTTGTCTATAAATCTATCATTATACCTGTCATTTTCTATGATAATGAAGTATGGTCTGAAGACTGACTGAAAACTTCAAGAATGTCGCCAACGTTCGTACAGCCAGGTTTTATGGAAAGCGGCCAATTAGAAAGAACAAGAACAAAGAACAAAAGAAGAACACAAATGTGAATACATTACACTAGCATAAATCAATAAATGTGCAATGTAACATGCAGTAAAAAAACGAAGCAAGTGTAGCTCTAAATCGGTCCTGGCTCAGCATGTTGCTGGTTAAGTTTCCCAGCGCTGATCTTCCGCTAGGGCCATTAAAGTGACATACACAGACACGGAAGCAAATAAAATACAAAGTGAAAGGAAAGTATTAAAAAAGAAAAAAACTGAATGTATACCACAACAATTGTAAAAAGATTAAACACATATCTTCTTATATATAAAAATCAATTGCTGTTCATTAGTCTCACTAAAACTCGAGAACGGCTGGACTAATTTGGCTCATTTTGGTTTAGAATTATTTGTGGAAGTCTATGGAAGGTTTAAAAGGTGAGTAAATATGAAAAAAATGCTTGGAATATAGTAAAAACAACAATTTCGCTTTCCCTTAGAAACTATTTCTTCCTGTCAAACATTTGATGTTCGTCCCGTCGTTTAGAAATCAATTAAATTTAAAAGTCGTTCAGAAATCAAATTAAATTTAAAAGTGATTTTTTTTTTAATTTGAATGTCAAAGATTTGATGTTCGTCCCGTCGTTCAGAAATCAACGTTTTTTATTTATTTATTCTGAGGTGGTACGAAGTTTGCCGGGTCAGCTAGTTATTTATATAATTTGAGATAGTTATATCAATAAGAGTATGGAAAGAGCAATATTAAGAAACACACACAACATATACAGGATAGGTTAGACACATCCTCCAAATGGGCGCCATTATATAGCACTGGTATCATGAACAAGATCAGTTTGGCGCATTTGGTGGGCATACAAGAATGACGTGGGGAATAAATAACTAGGGGCGCTGCTTCCGTCAGGTCCGTTCTAAGGGGCAGGTCCAAGAAATGCTGACTTATTAGGTATGCAGAAAACCGGGAGAAGTGGAGAAGACAAAACGGACTCCGGGCTTCCAGGCAGACGCTCCGAACACCACTGGGATTTGACAATAATGATGGGCAGCTCTCCCTGCTGTACTTCAACAATAAAAGAAGTAATCTCGCTGAGGGTTGCATATTTACACCGCTCGAGTGATTCTGCTATTTCCTGTTACAATATGTGAATTTATTTCCTTACGCCACTTTCTTAGTCACGCATCGTTTCTCCTGAGATGAGCGTGATAACGTGAATCAGCTTCCCGCTACGCAAATGGTAGAAAGTCACCTATCTTAGATATGTATATCTTTTCATGGCATAGACTGCAAATACTTTCACAAGCGCATAGTAACTGCATTTTTATCAAACTGTTTATTTTACAATAGGGAATATGCATGTTTTTTATTATATTTTTAATTATTATTTACATAGTTTTATCGTAGTACTGTTGTAAAAGTACAAATTAATTTTAAGTACCTAAATATTTAAAATGTTGAATGAATTTGTGCTATTTAAACACCATTATTTTCGCGGGATTTTGATGACGTCAGAGTTCATTCTTAGGGCGCGTTCTTCTTGTGGCTCACAACGCTCAAAATGTTCCTTCAGCTGTTCTACATGTTGACCACGGTGGTTATGGTCGCTGCGAAAACGTCACTAATGAGTCGTTATTTTCGATCATGCAGCGCTCACAACGACGCCCACTTCAACCCACTTCCTGGGTTGAAGTGGGCGTTGACCACAGAGCATTAATTATATCTATAATCAACCATTCAGCAACCAATGATATTTGTGTATTTCGTTGTTAATGACATCAACGCTTTGTAATCCGTTCCACTTGAGTTTTAGAGCATTGTGAGCTACAAGAGGAACGCGCTCTTTGCTGACGATCTCAAAATGACAAAATGAAAAATGACGTCACGCTTTCATTTGACCAATAGCGTTGCGTTTTTAAATATCCCGCGCATTTTTAACACTTTTTATTAATTAAAATCTTTATATTAAAGGAATTAATAAAAAGCAACGTTAGACATGTAATTCTACAGCAATAAAGACATCATATAAAAAATTGACTCGTATTTATAGAATAAAATATGTAGTGCTAAGCCCTCCGCGTATTAAAGTGTCGCTGCAAAGGGCTGAAACCGACTGATAATATTGTTACGTGCGATCGGGGAGTACGCACTTAGGATGGGAAGAAAACACCAGTTTTTTTAACTAAATGCTTTTATTAACTTACACAGTCGTACGTTATTCCTGCCCAGGGTTGCCCCCACACGCACAACTAACGACGCTGTCCCGACGATAAGATATCTCACTTAAAATACCGTCGCCGGTATTGGGTAGACCACCTCCTGCTACTGCAGTGCTCATCTCTGAATTTACCGCGTGTAGCTCGCTTTTGGATCTCCTCTTAAACTACGCTACACACCTCCTTCACTGGACTGCCTACTAAACTTTTCACTAAATTCACCACTAAACTCGTCACTGTCTTCTATTAAACTTCTCTTCCAACTCTTTCGTATCGCACCTGTCGCTTCTCTGTCTTGAACTGAACTCAACAACTATGTAGGCGCGCCTTAAGCTGCTTATATACCCGGAAGAATCTTCTAGAACCCATAATTTTCATCTTCTTTTCGTTATTCTTTTATTTGCTATCTGTCCCTTTCTAAACATCTATCTATCTCTGTCTGTTCCTTCCCGAACTTTCTGTTCTAGAATTTTCGTTCTTCGTCTATCCCCTTCTAAAATGTATCCGTCCTTGTCTTTTCCTTCCATCATCTACTACCTTTTTCTAAAAGTCTTGAGACCGGCTTATGCTGCCAGCAAATTCTACCCTCGGTCGCCACAATATGAATACTATGAATACTAATAATCATATTGGCCTAGTAAAAAGTTGAAATGAAACTTATTACGGCGGTGATCTGTAAAAACGACATACGTTTAGTTTAATATGAAAATGTACTATAGCGCCCTCAAACGCCTGAAGCAGTGAATATACCCTTCTTGAAAAAAATCCCTTTTTATGTCTGTTAATATGTCAAACGAATTAGTCTAATTATGGATAGTGCACGGGGATAACTTTTTATCCGTTCTGGAAAGGAGAAAGAATACAATTTCCTGTGGCCGGGCGGCCTGTCGTAAGTGGCAAAACAAAATAGCCCACAGCCAGGTGGTAGGGTATTTGCCCGTCTGGATGGCTAGCACCCTTGGTCCAGAATCTGCCACCAAAACAACCTTGCGTTGTGTTCCGGTATTAGTGGCCAGGTTCTAGTCTCCCTTTAGAGAGTGGTAGCACATTGGGAGCGTCAGATGGGACGTCTGCCCGTCTGTTGAACTCAAGCAATAAAAAAACACAAAAACTGACGCGCATTTGGACGTTTCCAAAGTGACCAATTGGTGTAACGTCAATCCAACGCCAGAAACGGCGTCCAGCGTCGATTGACGCTAGACGCCGCTGTCAGCATCTGTGATAGTTAGCAGCTAAGTCTTTCCATCTTTGACTAATTTAATCTACAAATATGTTTTACGTAATAAAGCGTCAAGAAGCGGAACACCATCTCTAGTAATATGGGATTTTGAAATTTTTCAGAGCCACATTTTTCACTAGCATGTGTCAGCGAAACTTCTTTTGCGTTGTCATGACGAAGTAATTGGTAGTGAATTGCAACGGCGACACCAAAAGAAAACGACCACAGCGCCATCTTTTAGGCTATATTCATCTATCCCATGGAAAGCGCAGTGATTTATTGGGATAAAATGTATCCTAAATGTTGAGCCGGGATATAATCTAGCGCTGTCATGAGTTTCATATAAATCCGTTCAAGTTTTGACGTGATGCTCGGACAGAGAGACAATGATTTTAAATGTTAAATTTTCGAAATTCTCAGGGCCGAATTTGTTCCCTTAATATTTTTGTCGTTTTTAAATTCATTGCACAAATTCTATCCCTTTACAGATTTATTATACTATTAACGGGCCCAGCAGACCTCTAAAAAAATTAAATTTACAAACCGCTTGCATCGTCACCTACCGGATCCAATTATGAATCAAACCCATCCCCGAACCCAACTGAACACTAAAACTAAAAACACTAAAAAAATCATCGAAATCGGTCCATGCGTTTAAGAGGTATTATTGTTTTCTACATTTTGTGTGTTTGTTTGGGATTGATAGCAAATCTGCGGAACTTTATATCCCGGGAATCCCACGGAAATTTTCTTGGGAGCAGTTTAAAGTGGCCCGGTTGAAAAAAGAATCTGGTTCCGATGTAATATTTGCACTGATCGATAACAATGCATATTGATGCTCTCTACGTGATGTCTAAAGTTGTAAATGTGAATTCTCTTTTAATAGCATTTCGTGCATATGTTACATCTGTTTTAAGATACGGAATTATATTATGGGGAAATTCCACAGACAGAGAAAGAATATTTAAAGCACAAAAGATGCCTGCCTTAGATCCATATTTCATTTAAAACAAACGGATACATGTAAACTATTTTTTATAGATTTTAAGATATTGACATTTCTTTGTATATTTTTGAAATTATCATATTAATCAAAAACAGCCCAACATTATTTGACAATTATAGAAGTGCCCGACATATTAATAAGAATAAAATTTGGATGCCTCCGCATTATATGATAAAAGCGTGTTTGAAAGGGCACCAAGAATATATACTAAGTTACCATGTAATATAATGCAAGAAAATAATATTAATATGTTTACACAAAAATTATACGAGTGGTTGACAAAAAAAACCTATTATAGCGCCCAAGAATATTTAAATGAGAGGTAATTAAGAAGATATTGTGTTGTGTTGTTTAAATAAAATAAAAGATGTATAAGGCACCAAATTAAATATTATACAGAGATAGGTTAAGTAAGTTTATATTGCGATGCTATGAAATGTCAGCTAAGTAATAAGTTCTCAGTTATATTGAATAAGACCTATGTAACACGTAGTTCGCAATAAAAATGATTTGATTTGATTTGACAAATTTTCGCTCATAAAAACTGTGATTACTATATATCCCGGGAATCCCACGAGAATTTTCTTAAGAGCAGTCTAAAGTGGCCCGGTTGAAAAAAAATCGGATACCGATGTAATATTTTCATTGATCGATAGCAAATTCCCGGTCATAACATCTGTGATACTATATATCCCGGGAATCCCTAGTATTTTTTTTTTGGGAGCAGTTGAAAGTGGCTCGGTTGAAAAAAGAATCTGAATCCGATGTAATATTTTTGCTGATCGATAACAAATTCTCGGTCACAAAACCTGTGATACTATATATTCCGGGAATCCTGAGGGATTTTTCCTGGGAGCGATTTCAATTTGTTTGGACACGTATGAATTAGCTTATTCCGTTCAACGTGGACGAAAATTGAGCAATTGCCAGCCCTGATGTTCTTCCATCCTCTCACTGAAAGTCTATAATTTAATTAATTGGAAGTATTGCGTCGTGTGTATGATGTCACTTTCCTAGACAGAAATTAGTGCCAGATAGAAATTGTAACAGTTTTAGAAATATTTTACTGCTTTCGAAATCGCGAGTGTAAAATCTTCACACCGGCAATGCTTCGCTAGATCATATAATTAATAACT
The DNA here is from genome assembly GCA_039645545.1 of Dendrolimus houi. Lineage (NCBI taxonomy): Eukaryota > Metazoa > Arthropoda > Insecta > Lepidoptera > Lasiocampidae > Dendrolimus > Dendrolimus houi. The sequence goes on along the minus strand of CM077134.1, from coordinate 18,041,180 downwards.
TTCTTGTTTTATTATTCCATATTTCTTCATTGTTTCCTAAAAATATACAGCATCTCTTTTATTACATGAGATATAACTGCTCGGAGAAGGGATTATATAATGCTTATTTTCTATTGCTTATGTAACGTGCTAATAAAATTTTAAATAGGTACATTTTGTTTACACTAGGTAACTTCGTCAAGTGGTACATTTCAAATTTATAATCTTTTATTCAAAGTCAGCTGTGATGAAATTTTTTCGTGATCATAGAACTATACTGTAGTATAGAACACTTACAAGCCAATAGGTGGCGCTGTGCAATAATTGATGTCACAAACGTTTCCCGAAACATACAAAGAATATATACAAATTTTCAGCAATAACAGATGGGCCTAGGTCTGCGAGGAACAACACTAGCCTCGCTGGAAGATCTTCCTTTAAGACGGAGGAGCATTCTATCTCGCTCCTTCACCCTATACGGGTCACCCCCTTCAATACTAATCAAGATAAATAATACAATAAAGGAAACTTGTACATAATTAACTTAATTGATTTATATTAGTTGACGGTTCGGTTTCTGGCATGGTAAAATTCGGAAACGATTTTTCTGTTATTTACCATGGTCTGGGTATCTGGGATCGGCCCTAGAGTGATCCATTGTATATTACCCATAACACAAGCGTAACTTGCTGAGCTTGGTGATTTAAGGCGGATTTATTTGTCTGTCGTGACGTGTTGTGATGAGCACTGACAATATGGGTAGCGTTCACATCTATATGTCGCGTTCTGATGCTTGAGTTTACACATTCGCAATGTTTTTCTATGAATCATCAGATTCTGATTCGTATTATGAAGAAGATATTCAGTTTTTGGTGCTGGCAAATCTTCTAAAAAAAGAAAAGACAAAAATACTACAGGTACTCTGATGCAGATCGTGATTGCTTCTGATGCGACACAACACAAGCCATCTATATTGCATCACGCTAATATAAATCTAAACTTAATAAACGTGTGAAACGCATACCGTTCTGACGCATCACAACACGACACGTCAGACAAACATAAATCCGCCTTTACAATGCGTGTGTGTTGTCTGCCGATTTAATATGATTTATTATTTTATTATTTCTAATGCCTTAAGACTAAGTAGAATACTAATATTTTACCGCCTGTATAACGGGGAGTGTTCCGAGGAACTCTTTGATCTGGAGCCAACGCCTCACATTTACAACCGCAGCGTTCGCCAGCGACGGGATGTTCACCCCCATTTCCTTGAGCTCCCACGCTCATCTACGCAACGGTTCTCTAGAACATTTATTCCGCGTATAACAATGATCTGGAGGGAACATGGGGTTCTTTAAGAAGGGCGTTATAAAATTTCTTAGAGGTCGGCAACGCGTTGGCGACAGCCCTGGTGTTGCAAACGTCCATAGCCAACGGTAACCACTTTCCATCAGGTGAGCCGTCTGCCTGTTTGCCTGCTTCAGGCAATAAAAAAAACTGAGCCTAGATCACCGTTTTCATTTGTTAAGGTGCAGTGGCGGCTTTCCATTGAGCACCCCCAAAATAAACCAACAAATAAATAAAGGTACTTACGTGACATTATGTTGTTATGATTTTTTTCTAACAAATTAGAATTAGAAACCGACTTAAAGAGTACCTAGAAAACAAAAAATAATTTTGAAGTCGGTGCTAAGTAAAACACCTTAATAAGGTGTTTAGAAGACTTGCTACGTAGTCGCTGGGTCTATATACTAATCCTTTGAACAAGGTAGGCACCACGCACCAGCCCGCTAATCACCTGGAGCGTAGATTAAGCATTTGGAGACCTCTCCTAATCTACACAGTTTGACAGCACGGCGGCGGCGTGATGGTGGTGGTGGTGCGGTATACACGTTAAAGGAATTTGTTCTACACGAGCTCTCAGATAAATAATCCAAAATGTTTATCGTTACATAGACCACGATTTAAATTACTTTTCTCTTATTTTAAAACTTTTTAACCATTTATAAACAAAATTGAAAAATTAGTTGTAACTAGTTGTTCTTACTATTTCGTTGGGGTGTAATTTAGGGTGCTTCCGTTTTCTACCCACTTTTTATACCCACAAGTCTAAAATAATAATAATAATTCCGTTTGCGACCCATTACAAAAATCAATTCCGGTTTCTACCCAGTAAACTAAGTACAGGTAGCAGAAGAGGTAAATTCGATTAAAAATATCTATTAAAAAAAATTATAAAGTCGAAAAGATTCTTATACATAGTTCACAAACAACTAAAACTCACTTTTAGACTTCACATTCATATGGCCCACGAAATTTTAAGACAATTATAATCCTGTTTTTGTCTTTAAAATTTTCATTTAATTTCGGAGCCTTTTTAAAATAATAGTTTCAGAGTGACATACAGACAAAAATTAAAAAACCGATCAATTATCGTTTGATATTTATTTTGGTATCACTTCAATGTTATTAGTACATAGAATTTATGAAAAATAATTGATATATTCTGCATGCACATGACAGAATCAATTTTTTTTGCTATCCGTACTTAAATAGTTTTGTATTATGACTTTTAGAATAAATAACTTTTATTAATAAAAATAAAGCTACGCAAGAATAAGCACGTGCAAGAGAAATTTCCTTTTATTGCAAGAAACATTACTTGACTGCGTCGGAACTCAATTTTTTTTTACCACTGAACCAGTGAACCATTTTAATACTTGCAGAACGTTGTTTGCATTATCAGGCGTGTTGCATTAAATCAATTTATGTTTTGCCATGTTACTTACAATAAATAAAATTAAGTTAAAATGAGATACTCGAAATTCATATACTCAAACATCAGTCTCATTCTGTTTATTTTTTGTTTCTCGCTTGTTTTGTTCTTTGGTTCTATTTATCCACGCTTGTACATTTATTGTAAATAATTAAATTTTCTTGTTTTAGCGTGGGTCCCATATAGGGCTGCCACCTTTAATTTGAAGAAAATATGGTATTTTTACGGAAGACAAAGATGTCAAGTGTCAATGAGTATTTTATAACACATAAATAATATATTGTAACAATACTTATTGACACTTAACATCGTTGTCTTCTGTGATCAAGGCTACTGAAAAGTGGCCGAAACGTCGGAATAATAAAAATCAAATGAATTACCGCGCTTGAAACCGTTAAAATTCAGTTTGATTATGTATACAGGTTGCGAAAAGTTAAGAAAACATTACATAGTATTTTTGTTTTTTAACTGTAGAAATACAGTACTTTTGGGAAAGTTAAGAGTATAAATAGTACATTTAATTATTTCATTAATTATTTTATATATTTCATTATTGAATTTTTCATGTATATTTACTATTACTTTTTGCTCTAGCCAGCTAAGTTTGATTTTTTTTTAAATAATTATAAGAATCTGAACAAAAAGCGCGACAATTGAATTAGCTATGAAAATATAGTAAAATACTATATATATATATATATATATATATATATATATATATATATATATATATATTATGGTACGGTTGGGAGTCGCATGACATGTATGATCATGGGGGTCGGCAATGAAAATCAACGTTTCAGCATAGCAAAATACTGAGTGATAATCTTAGTTCACAATTTGCGACATAGAATCTTCTTAAATATGGTTTTTATTGTCATATGTATGCTGGTTGTTTTATGTGCGTTGCATTGGGAAATGAACTTTTTCTTTCTTTCTTTATTTCGTTTTCTTTCTGACTGGGTCATGAAAAAGGCTTAGCAAAGCTAATGTTGCTGACCTCTACATTTGGTCTAGCACCGCCACTAGTAATTTATGTTATTGTAAAAATATCATTAATGTGACGCGGAGAAATGAATTTTATGCGAGTCAAGTTATCAACGAGGCGTATCGTCGCGTGCGCAGGAAATATGAGCACTACGGAATAATCGGAAATAGTGGAAGTGTATAATTAACTACCTTTCCTTATATTTTTTTGTCTTCAATGTTGCTTATTGTGAGAGCATTGGCATGTATGTCATCCCTCACAACGTCAAAGCAGCATCTGGCGGAGGCTAGATACTTGTAACCTATATAATTCGCCAGTTAAAGTCCATCTCCTGCAATAATTAAACCGAGGTTGAACCTCCCAAGAAGTGCTTCTTTGAGCGCACTGCCCCAGAGCTGCAAACCTCAGTTTCCATCACAGAACATAGAAAAACGCCACGCGTATATCTCTGCGTCCCTACCTAGGGGCCGGGATGGCGAACTTCCTCGCTATGTAGCTTTCACGCAATCGGAAAGTCTACCAAGGCCGATTACAGTTCGTAGATATACTGTATGACGAAAAAGAAGGCTGCTACAGATGCAAGATTCTGCATCTGCAATTCCTAATGGAGTCTTTCTTCATGACTTCACACTTTCAAATCAAATTAAACACTTATGTCTTTATTATTTATAGTACACTAAAAGTATAAAATAGTGGTGGTTAACCCTAAAGGGTTATTCTTCCAGCAAACCTATGGGTTTAGTAAGAAGGGGACAAACAAAAGGCAGTGTAGTCTACAATAAAATATTTTTAAGATTTAACTATGTATAAAAATATACTTAATACATATTAACGTATTAAAAAAAGCTACCTACAGATATACACACTTAAGACTAGAGTTTATGCCGGGGCTGCGCGGCTGGTCAAAACATATATACTTTTTAATACAAAAAATTAGGGATCCCTACTAAAACTTCGATAAACCCAAGCTGTAAAAAAATTAGTGTTTAAGTGGGTCCCGGGATGGTTTAGATTCACAATTAGATCTGGTAAGTGGCGCTGGAATCGGGTTCTAGTTTTTTTTTGGCAAAACAATGTCTGCCTGAACCGCTAGTATATAATATATTAAATCAATTAACTTAGGAGAAGAAATATAAAGTATTAGTAGAACTACTTTAGCTCTGAATATATTGAGTCTCCCTAGGGGATAATTTTTCCGCAAGCATCAAAACGATTCCTGAATATATTAGCATCTTTAATTAATATTCTTTTAGTGAGTTCAGGCCACTCACAAGCCTTTCACTAAAAAAACCGATCACTTCCAGGCAACGATAGGCAAGGCTTTTTTGTTGTATATTTATTTTTTGTACAGTTATATTATAATCAAAAATGAAGGATTTAGCACGAGTTTAAAAAACGTGTTTTAGACATAATGAGCTCAGGAGATTCGTTCAGATATGGATATTTAGGGTTTAAGACATGAAGTGGTTGGTAAACTATTTAAAATGATCTAATAATACCACATATTGTATTGAATTTAATACAATTAGTTTATTGCCACAACTTTAGACAACAGAGCGAAAGCAATCCGACACTGAGCAATCGGCCCACACTCATTCAATTCAAATTGTACAATTAGGTACAAAATCAGATTAATTTAATTTTTGAAAGAAATAAAGAAAGAAAAATCTTTATTTCTAATGGCGACACGCACAATACATACAGTAATATAACAAAATATTAATAATAATAATTATCGGCAGATAAACACACATATTGTATATCCCCAAATTAAGCAAGTTACGCTTGTGTTATGGGTAATACACAACGTACCACTCTGGGGCCGATACCAGACACCCAAACCGTAGTAAATAACGGAGAAAATACGTTTCCGAAATTTTACTATACCAGGAATCGAACACAGAGGGCGTTGCAGTTTTGGCCGCTCAACCACAGAGGCCGCCGCCGTATATTAAATATATACAACAATTGTTTGCCGCAATATGGAAATCAGGTGGCACTCAGCATTTACTGTGTCGAAGCGTAGTTCGAAAGAGCGTTGATTTTTGTTTAATCAATAAGTTTTTGCTCATTTCATCAAAAACTTATTTAGTGTATATAATATGTAAATCTTCAGATGTATTACCATTTTCAAAACTAAATAGAAAACACACTAACTGGAAGCTAAATTCATACAGATAAGTGTTACGTCATGTACATGGAATAATTTATTGCAGAGAAGCAAAATCGTTACCAATAATTAAAGCTATAACAAAAAAATACTACCTGTCGTTGGAATATGATATTTAAATTTATATATAAACATTTATACATTTTGTAGATATGTATATTAAGTATATATCTATTTAATATATATTTTTGCATATATATGTCATGTATGTATTTATTATTATAAAGTAAGTAGTTCCTACTGTATGTTACGTATACCACCATCGCCATTATCATGTCAAGTAATTCCTGGGGTTGTCTGGAAGAGATCGCTTTTTAGCGATAAGACCGCCCTTTGTTACATAACTAGATATAATTTTAGTTTTTAAGTTCATTTTTGTATGGCTGTATAATAAAGTGTTATCTATCTATCTATCTAAGGTTAATACTGAGTAGTATATGTACGTGCCAAAATCTTTCAATACAGAAAACAGAAAACCTTCGGAGATACATCTAAGAAAATGTTTAGGTTTTACATATTTTCATGTAGCAGTTAAGATTTCTGTATGTATAGTTTTAAGTTTAATGTTAAATTAATTAAGCAATAATTACATAGTGGTAGAACATCTCATCATATTATTATGTACTCCCCTCTCGAGCGGTCGAACCTAGCTCCCGCGGCGATTGGCTCGCCAGTGATGCGTTACCCTATCCAACGGTGTAACATGATAGATGCACCACACAACTTACTTAAGCCCCCATAATAAGTTTCGGTTGTTAGATGAAGTATCCGGTATGATATCATACCCAGGATCTTTAAACGAGGATTAAGTCAGAATTAAAACATTGTTACCGTTTATCTTATTTAATAGTTTAGGCACTCAGACCAATAATAATATTGTCATGGATTATTATTGTTTTGAGTGCCATTCGATTATGGATACTAACTAATACTACTCATTGAAATAATAAAGTTTGATTCCTACGACCAGGCGGTCTGTTATAGAGGCAGAGCTACACCCAGGTGGTAGGACATTTGCCCTTCTGGATAGACACCACCCTTGGTATAGAACATTCCGCCATGACAACTTTGAGTTCTGTTCCTGCTTCAATGGCTAGGTTCTAATCCCTCTTCATGGCCAGCAGCACATTGGTATTGCAAATGTCCATAGGTGACGGTAACTACCTTTCACTAGTTTTCTGCTATAATATATAATAATTATTTATTTATTTCAAGACAAAACAGTCCAATACATATTAGGTTGCGGAAAAAGTTTCTTCGCATTTTATATAAAAAATCAAAAGGTTTTTTTATAAAGTTTATTTACATTTGACTAAAGTATGTAGGTGCCATTTTGTTGGATAACTTTTTGCCATCTTGTAGATAGAGACGTGATCCCATTGCTATAAAAATTTGGGGCATCTGATCAAAAAACTGCGACAAGTGGTTCTGGCAGTCCTCTCGTGATGTTAACGTGACACTTCCTAAGGAATTCCGCGTAGACGGAAACAGGTGAAAATCTGAAGGTGCAAGATCAAGACTATACGGCGGATGCATTAACATCTCCCAGCCAAACTCTCGTAATTTTTTCTGAGTGGCTAAAGATGTGTGAGGTCTAGCGTTATCATGGTGAAAAACCACACCCCTTCTGTCGATTAATTCCGACCGCTTTCTCTAAACTTTTTGCTTTAATCTGATCAGTTGTTCGCAGTACAGTTCAGAATCGATGGTTCTGTCTGGCGGTAACAGCTCATAATGAATAATGCCCTTCCAATCCCACCATACACACAGCATCACCTTGTTGCGTGTTAACCCGGGTTTTGCCACAGTCTGTGAAGCCTGACCGGCCTTTGAACACGATCTTTTTCGCACGTTCTTGTCGTACGTGATCCACTTTTCATCACCAGTTATCAGCTTCTTCAAAAATGGTTCGGTTTCATTAGGTCGTAATAAAGAATCACAAATGAGTATACGGTTCATTAGGTATCTTTCGGTGAGCTCATGAGGCAGCCAAATATCGAGCATTTTGGTGTACCCAGCTTTTTTCAAATACGCCAAAACCGTTTTGTGTTCAATTCCCAGTTCTCCAGGTACATCGTAACTACTAATATGCCGATCTTGCTCCACTTTTTCAAAAATGGCATCAATTTTGCCCGTATCATAATAATAACCTATTATTAACAACACACACACAATAATGTTATTAGTAATATTTTTTTCCTTGTGTCTATTTTAGTAATTAATGACTACCACTGATTTAATCCTCTTAATGAAGGACCAAACCTGTGGGCCGTCAAATTTATCAGCTATTCCCTTCGAGACGCTGTTGCTGCTACCACGCAATCTGCTTAGTAACGAAGCTATTTTTTTAAACCATAAAGCATCAAAGCCATCCATGTGTGCTTCGGCGAACATAGACGCACTGCAGAAACGCGGTCACTCCAACAGCACCCCGAGGGAATTATTGTATTGGACTCGTAGGGCACTGTAAGGTCTTTGGGTATATTTGAACCACAGACTTGCCGAGTACAGAGAGGTACAGTAAGCCTTAAAGCTATACGCCAATAAAAAAAATAGCACTGTCTAAATTTGCTTAGCCATGAAATGTTATTTTGAACGATTTTCGTGACGACTGTACTTTGTACAACAATGAACATGTCGGCAAGTACAACTATTGAAAGTGCAAGCTTACAATACCAGTTTTAAAATAATAAATGTCGCAACGTTATTATCGATTCCGTGACTTAGAACATAGGTTTTACATATACATTGTTATATATTATCACACTTCTCCGCTACAAGAATAGACTTGATGGAAATGTCATTTGATCAATGTTCACTCTCTCACTGCTATAGTAGTCTGTGACTATAATAGAACTGTAAGCGTATTGCCAACCGAGAGCGTGCATTCTGTATGAAATAGAGCTAGTCGCAATTGTACCCAGAGGTTTATATTAGAGATTCGTCTATCTTTATATGTGACAGTATTTTTTCTTTAATATATCATGGAGCTTCAAATTCAAATTCAAAGTTTTTTATTCAAAATAAGTTCCAGTGGAGAACACTTTTTGAAGGTCATACATATAAGTTAAAATTTATTTTTTCTTCCTATTCTATGTACACCGCTTCGCAACGTGTTATTGCTGTTAAGGAGAAGAAGCGGCAAGAAACTCCCCAGCAACACGTCTAGCTAAATGTTGTTTTTCTTTAAGTTTCTTATTCTATTTATATCTCAAGTTGTCTTTTTTAATAAGTTTTATACAGACGTATGTTACAGAATTACTTTTTGAAGAATTAATGGAGTTGTAGCAAACAGTGCATACTCAATAAGTCCAAGACACAATAAAAGCAAAGAAAAATATTATTAAAGTTATAATAATAACATGACGTACTAAAATGTTATGGCTGCAATATATCTCCATAAATCCCTTACAAGCTTAGCAAGAAAAAGTTATACAAAATATAGTATAAGATGTTAGAGCGAGCTGCTATGTAAATGAATTTTTGTCATTTAAGTATTCTTCAATAGTGTAGTATCCCATTTTTAGCAAGATACTTTTTAATTTGGTTTTGAACTTAGTGAAAGGCAGATCTTACATTTCACTCGGAATCTTATTGAAGAAGCGTATACCAACCCCCAAGAAAGAGGACAGTACTTTTTGTAATCTAAAAGATGGCAATATCAGTCTATTAAGAATGCTTGGTGTTGAAATTGTGAACATCCTTATACTGCTTGTAGGCACTCAAATTATTACGAATATAAATTATATTATTAAAGATATATTGGCAGGCGACCGTCATAATATCGATTTCCTTAAAGCATTCTCTAAGAGACTCTTGAGGGCGGAGGTTGTAAATTGATCTTACGGTTCTCTTTTGTAAAACAAATATGGTCCTAAGTCAACAGCGTTGCCCCAAAGTAAAATACCATAGGACATGACACTATGAAAATAACTAAAATAAACTAGTCTAGCAGTCTCTTCGTCAGTGAACTGCCGTCATCTGGGTTAGTGTTTTTTCCGAATGTGTCTTATTTAAAGCGTTAAGAAATAACGCCGTTAACGCATAGCCACATTAGTGTATACTGTACATACGTTATGTGTCAATATTTAAAGTCAGTAAATAACGCCTTAAACTTATCACCATATCTGCGTGAAACGGCCTATATATTTAACATTTTCCCAAATGAAGCACCACCTCTACAGAATATACATTCTATAGAGGTGGTGCTTTATATATTATATCGTTATAATATATTTAAGCTTCAAAACACGAAATTTGCAGTATTAACGAAATACTTCAAAACATTTCCAACTCTATCCGTATGAGTGCTTAAATTATTAAATATAATGTATTCTATCGCATTCACTCGCAGGCTTAGTCCTATCGATTTATGTGTTTATCTCTTTTTAGTGTCGCTTTTCCTTTTCATCGAGTTTCAAATCACAACGATTCTAAAGCCATTCAAAAAGAAAGCAATATTTTGTCGTAAAAATTGTAAACCCCCTCTCCCTCTAACTTGTAAACTTTTTGGTGTAGGTTGTGAAAAAAAAAATTATGTGATAAACATTAAGATTAGTTCCATCGAAAATAGGCTTGAATAATATCCGTTGACTAGATTTTGAGATATGGCGTATTTTTGATGCAATATTTTTTAAGGTTTATGGAATTCGTCGTTGTTCGTGGAGTCAAGTCCTTAGTTTTTTTCTTTTAGGTATCAAAAATCTTATCAAATACTGTAGAACTATTTCAATTAAACTGTTATTCATCAAATCGATAATGTCACATCACTACGAAACCAGCACATCACTATGTCTCAACACTCTGTGGTTCAAAAAAATGTACAAAAAGTAGACATAACTTACAAATAATAAATTGTTTATATTCAACTAGCTGATGCCCGCGAGTTCGTCCTCGTGGTGCGGTTTTTTAACTATCCCACGGGAACTCTTTAATTTTTCGGGATCAAAAGTATCCTATATGTTGGCCAGGGATATAAGCTACCACCATACAAAATTTCATTTAAATCGATTCAGTCGTTTCGGAAATTAGCCGGTACAAACAGAGAAACAAAAAATTTGAAATAATCTAAATTAGTTCTATTTCACTTCTTACATCCCCCTGACTCGGTTATTAGCATTTTTTTTTCATTGTACAGAAATTTGACCTCTACAATTTTATTATATGTATATTATTATATGTATATAGATTAACAATCATTCAATTAAAGTAAAGAGGATTTAAGAATACGTTATAGATTCAATGCAACATCATCAACAGAAACAATGGTCCGTGAACAAATAAAAATATGTCACAGATACTTAACTCGGCAGTATTTGGGTCAAAGTATCATAATTAACACGAATTAATTGCCTAATACAACAATTTATACAATTTTCTTGTGTAACGACCCACATTTAAGGCATAATCGTACCATCTTCAATTAAGTTGTATAGTCAATGCACACGCGATATTTGACTTCGCAAGATATACATAGTTGCAATATTATCTATATTTATACCAGACTAATAGTGCCTGAGAATCTTTGCTCGCGTTGCCTTGAAAACATGTGTTAGGGAGAGAACGTTTACTATAATCATGTGGAGGGAACTTTTCCTCACGATTTTCCTCTGCGCTCTATAATACGCTTCCTCTTTTATGGCATTTGGTGGGGCCCATGGAGGAAGTGGCGATTTACTGTCTGCCCATTTTTTCATGTTACCCGAACATTGCGACGGACAGACGCTATACTCCCCATATTCCCAGACCTCTAGTACCACTTGCAGTTCACCCCAATAGCCCGGTACTTTTTGTTCTCATTTTCCACAATAGTCCTACGCTGGCCGGGGCTTGTCCTTGGGCGCACTGTTAAGGTGTAGAAAGAGACAATCGCCGGTCAGTGTCAAGCCACATTTACATCAACTTTGACAAGTGGCCTCTACGTCTTGGCCTTCCCATAGCCCCACGCAAGCCCTCCAAAAGTTCGGGCCATTTTTATGGCCCGTGGTCTTCACAGACATACAATAAAACAACGCTCTTATAGCGAAAAGCCTCTAACCTCACCTAGACAGGCTTTCAGTAGGTGGCTGCGTGGAGGGCCAGATACACGAATCGTGAGGTTCCTGTCTCTGGAGCCCTAACCACCGATACTATGGATATAGGCACCACTGTCGGCGAACTCAAAAATTTTGTATTTTAAATATGTATTTATTTTGGATGTATTTTTATAAAATAATAATTTTTCTACTATTTTATTTAACAAAAACAATTTTTTTTTGGAAATAAATAAATATTTATAATAAATAATTATTTTATGGCCTGTGGTCTTCAACGACATAAATAATAATAAATAAATTTATTACACAGAAAAATGTTACAATGATAAATAATACCAACTTTAACAAAATATTATAGCATACACATAAACTCAAAATAATCATAAAGACTATAAATTAATATTATTTACATCAAAACTAATAATTTTGAAAGGGTACTTTGTATTGCCCGAGTATTTGAAAGTGGCACTGTCTTCGTAGCTAGGTTTTTTAAATAAGCTGTGTTAAGTGCTATGACATGGGATTGTACAAGGGCGTTATAAAATTTCTTAGAGGTTGGCTAAGGCATTGGCAACGCTCCTCGTATTGCAAACGTCCCTAGGCGACGGTAACCACTTTACATAAAGCGGGTCGTCTGCCTGTTTATCTGTGTCTATTCTGGACAGAAAATACAGGTAGGCAGGCACAACTAGGAATCTTAGAGGGAGGATTCAGTTGGGCCGGGCAGCATTGCGCAAGCTTCTAAAGTCTTCTCATCGACCAACAATGCTTGAAGATTGAATGTCTGCGAGCACTGCATTCTTCCCGTCCTGATCTTCGGGGTCTAGACGTAGACACTGACGACAGGATTGGGTCAAATATTTCAAATCGCTCAGCGGGCTATGGAGCGAACTATATTGGGTGTTTCTCTTATGGATAGAATCAGAAATAAGGGTATCCGTACGAGAACCAAGGTTACCGACATAGGACATAAAATTAGCAAGTTGAAGTGGCAGTGGCCCGATTATGTTTATCATAGAACCGATGGCCGATGGAGAAGATGAGTTCTGAGAGCCTACAGAGATCGTTTTCTTAGATTCATTTGATGAACACGACAAGTACAAACATGAAGTGGAACTTTATGCTATGTCTTACAACTACCTATATATAGACACGTGTCAATTTCACTGAGCGGTTTTCTAAATTGGACCGCTTTAGAGCCTATGGAGTGGAGATCGCATCTCGGTGAGTGCAATGTCGGACGCTCTTTAGCCCTATGCATTGACGACTTGCGTAAGGTCGCCGGCCAACGCTGAATGAGGAAGGTAGGGACTGAGATGTGGGGCGCAGACTTGGGGAAGCCTACATCCAGCAGTAGACTGAGATTGCCTAACCACGAAGTGGTGACCCGGCATGAGTAAGGAATATTGCTGTCTAATTGAAGAGAACTGCCATGTACCTAGCAATCTGTATGTCGTTGAAGTTATCAACGAATGAAAATAACACTCTCACACGGCCGTTTGTTCATTATCAAGTTAATTAATATGACTTACATGTTTGAATACGGACCAGAGCGACCTCAAGGTAAGGTCGACTGATAAAATGGTCAATAATCTTTGTGAGAAATAACTGTGTAATTGTTTCATATTGTAGTTACGAACTGCTCTAGTATCTGAGATTTTAATTTCGAATCATTGTTCATTTTTTATTTGCAACGCTGGCAAATAGGTAGGCGGCCTACCTAATAATCGAGGAGACGGTAAAAATCAACCTTCATCTGTCTGATAACCAGATGAGATATATTTTTATATCAAATTATATTGATATATAAACATGCCTATGATAGCTTACCAATCGAAAAGCGTACATTGCTATTTTTAATTAAATTTATTTTAATCATTTTTTTAATAACCTTCAACTCTTCTGATAACTTAACAAATTTAGTTTCAACTGATAGTTTTTAACATGGAGAATATGCCTTGATAGGCTTCCTACTTATTCCGTTCATGGCTACCTGCCAAGCAGGTATAAACAGTTAGAGACGAAGCCAACGCATCGCCAGCCTTTAGACATGATATGAGGGATGGTATAGCAATATCATATAGGAACAATGGGACAGAGATGGGAAAGTGGGCAATCAGAACTCTCAGTCATCGTACGATGCACGATAAGCTCAAGGCTAATTGGTACACGTCGGTATTCTGTGAGAGCGTGGTATCACATTGATCGTGCCGGAAAATTATATACTGGTATTATGTTCTTTCTTTTTAAATTGAAATCAAATTAAAAAAAAAAGTTTTTATTCAAAATAAGTTCCACTGGAGAACACCTTTTGAAGGTCATACATATAAGTTAAAATTTAATTTTACTTCCTAGACTATGTACACCGCTTCGCAACGTGTTATTGCTGTTAAGGCGAAGAAGCGGCAATAAACTCCCCAGCATAGCAAAAATTTTTTTCTTTATATTTCTTATTGTATTTATATCTCAAGTTCTTTTTTATAAGTTTTATACAGAAGTATACTCCAGAAATATGTTACAGAATTACTTTTCGAAGAATTAATGGATTGCATTTAACTTTCAATTTTATTGATTTTCAGTACATGTAATCTGTACATTAAAATTCTGATATATGAAAGTGTGGACTGCTAAATAGTTTAAACTTGAGTTGATTATGTAGCAGATCACTGCTAGCGGGGAGCATGCCCAGATGGCTGGCTGCATTGCCACGCTGTATTGCAATGCTTATCTGTTACGCGAATTACGAGCCATCGCTGTGTATCTACCCACAGTCAAGTACCAAGAGGAGAGCCGGAAGCTTACACATAACTACCCTCACGCGATTAAAAAAATATGTTGTCAGACAAATCATTTTGGTAAATACACAATACTTCTTACCATATGTGTGCAAATTTTATTTGTGTAATCTATTTCTACTTACTAATTAATTCCTGAGAGAAACTTCTATCGTAAACAGTCAGACAGACACCAGCGTAAGACCGGCATTAGGCAGACAAAGATATACATTGTATATCCTTAAGCAAAGCAAGTCACGTTTGTGGTATGTATACAATGGACCAATCCTAGATACCCAGATTAATAAAAAATAATTCCGTTATTTAAGTTTATTTAAGAAATTTACCATCCCTAAAATCAAACCCAGAGCTTCTGAGTACGAGTGAGCTAGGCTAACAAATTCTTACTCCACCCAACTACAGACTTCGTCTAAGAGGAAGATATTGAGAATACAAACATGTTTATATTGGGAAATATCCTGTCTATATAAGGTACTGTTAAAAGTCATAGGCAATACCTTTGAAAACTAATGCGTGGCAATGTTACGACACTTGCAGACAGCTGGCGGAACGGTACATTGTTAATATGCATGTCTGCAACAGTTTAGTAACTATTCAAGGCAAGGATAAGATTTAAAAGCGGTCTGTATACCAAGGGATAACCTCTATATCTTAGGGTTATCACACAGGACATTAATCTCTTTAGTGATATTAGTAATATCATTAAGGAAGGAACCAACGAAGCTAGTATTGAACCATCCATGAAGTTAAAATATCAGTAAACATTATATAGGATAATGTAAGTATCGTATCTTGTAGAAACGGAGAAGGAATACTAATTTCTGCGACCGGGCAGCCTGTCGTGAGAGGCCATAAAACAACCCACAGCCTGTTGTTATGGCTTTCGCCCGTCTGGATAGCAACCAACCCTCGTCTAAAGTAAGCCTTAGCAACCTTGAGTTGTGTTCCGGCATTAGTGGCCAATTTCCGGTCCATCCTTGGATAGCGGCAGCACATTGGTAGCACGTTTGATGTCGCACATGTCCATTGGCGATGGTAGCCGCTTTCCATTTGACGGGAATGGGAATTAAAATAAAATGTAAAACTGAGTACTGTTGAAACAGACCGACTGCTAGACGGGGTTAGTATATATAATATTATAATAACAACCCATAAATGTCCCACTGCTGAGCTCGGGCCTCCCATTATAGGGGAACGGACAGTATAGCCGCCACGCTTGTCCAAGGCGGCTTGGCAAGTTTGGCAGATCAGCTATCTCGATGTACAGGTTGCATCACGATGTTTTCCTTCACCGTCGTTAGCACGTGGTGATTGTAGCAATATGCACATCAGGTCTGAAAACTGTCTAAGTGGTGCATGCGTTCCAGCCAGGATCGAACCCGCGTCCTTTGAGTCTGGGCCGCGTGCGCTAGCCATTACGCTACCACGACTTTTTACGTTAGTATATAAACTTACGAAAATTACGAAAGCGTTAAGATTGCAGATTTTTCTTTGACAGTTGCAGCAGTGACAGAAATAGAGAGGAAGAAGATTTTTTATCTATTTTATTTTCCAAGGGGTTTTGTCACTCAGTGACAATGCCACCCCCGTAGAGACATACATCAAATAGTGCAAATAAAACAAAATCCCTCTTTTAAATAATTGGTTAGCACACAGCACAAGTCTTTTGCTTGCTAAGATAGGGGAGATACTAAGACAGTGTTACCGGCACCTATGTTGTAGCTTATATTTATTGTTCGTACGCTTGCACTCTGGGCACACTTTATCAGGACGTGTAAAACATCATCTGGTACACCGCAGTTTGAACAATTTGGTGACATAATCAGTCCCAATAAGCTTGAACGAATTTAAGGGAATATGCCCTGAACGCATCCTTAACAAGGCTGTAATATATAAGAAGGTAGGTAGGTAGGTACAAGCGTAAAGGTAGTCCAAAAGAAGAGATGGAGGAATTGTGTAATGAATGACATGATGATTTGTGCTGTGACAGAGGTCATATGCCAGAATAGAGGAGTATGGAAATAGAAGACTATATTGTGCCTACGGCAAATAATTAAGAAGGAGTGACTGAAAGGACAGCAGAGATTGAAAATTTTACTGTCCAGTCACCATCTATTAGACAGTTCTTTCTTTCTCTTCTTAAGCTTGTTAGATTTATTATAAACTAACTATACCCGTGACTTCGTCCACGGGGAATTATTTTCGCGTACTCCTAATTTTAAAAATAGCCTAAGTTACTCTTTTAATTAATTATTATTTTATTAGATTAATTGGAACATACCGACGGACAAAAATTTAACAATTGATTTTTGACGAGACCGTATATACTTTCATATGCAATTAGTAAAAAGCTTTTATTTGGACTTTACAAACAGACACTTCAATTTTATTTATCCAGATATACGATACTTAGAACTATCCGGTGACGTGCCCATACAAAATGTACCTAAAACGTAAATACCCGTACCATAATTCTAAGCGAGATAACAGATAAGAATCAAGAACTGGAAATGGTTGAATATGTTTCATAAAACGTTTAATATGTCGACTGTGATACACTTTTTGCTTGCTGACCTAATGCAATTTGGCTAACCAGTTTCATTGTTATGTAAAGATTAAAGATAAGACTTGCTACTGGATAATTTTCGGTCTTGCACCATAATATCATGACGATCTTGGTTTTATTCTAATGACGCTTGTCCAGCAATTATCATACAGAATAAATGTAAACAATAATTGTAGAACATTATTTTTTATAGAGAAAAATTGTGTTTGTGTTGAGAATCGTTATTGTTTATTGAAATGTGTCTTTTAAAGCTGCCATGTGTTGGTGTAAGTCAAATATATGAGTGCGCATGCGTCTCGCGGGCGCCGACGTCAGTCGGGGGCCCGGAGGCGCAGGTATGCGCATGACCTCCCTCCCTGAAATACCGCTGCAGGGGCCCTCTAGCATCTAGGGAGCAGAGGAGTCTTCACCCCTGTTGACGAAGTGAGTTTGCTCTGATTCCCGGGGCACTCTCAAGCACTTTTGCGCTAGGATCGGCGTGGGCGTAACTCCGTTCTAAGTCTCATGCCTTTCCTACCATAAGCGCGGGGCACATGTGAGGAGGGTGGTTTTAGTGGGATATTAGCCCTTGGGCATTTGTCCATTGGTCCGAGTCTACACACAAGCCGGTCGGTTACTGTTTGGATTGCCCTCAGTGCCTCCATGATCGCCACCGTCTAATCCCTAGCAAAGGACCCGGTATGTGCGAAATGCATTTCCCCCGCCTGAAAAAAAACAGTCAAATATATGGAATAAGGGAGAGAGGTGCGCATGCGTCTCGCGGGTACCAACGTCAGTCGGGGTCCCGGAGGCGCAGATATGCGCAAAATCTCCCCCGTAATACCGCTGCAGGGAGCAGAGGATTCTTCACCCCTGTTGACGAAGTGAGTTTGCCTGTCCCGGGGCATTCTCAAGCACTGATGTGCTAGGATCAGCGTGGGCGTAACTACGTTCTAAGTCTCACGCTCTTCCTACCATAAGCGCGGGGTACATGGGTGACCTCTCCTCATTGAGGGAGGTACCTTGCTGAATCCCCACACACGCCGGCAATCGACTCTGTTATCTGTGCTGTCTTCAGTGGATAACTCTCATAGCTTTGGTCTAATCCCAGTAAAGGACCCGGTAGTGTACGAAATGTATTGCCCCCTGCCTAGAAAAAAAAAGCCAAATATATGGTGTAGTTTATACTCAAATTAACTAAGATTTTTCAATCATCAGATAAAATTTATCTATCGAATAATTTATAACCTGTCTGAATTTAAAAGTGAAACAATTCAAAACTCTAATGTTTAATTTGTTCATTTAATATTTTGTCCTATAACTTTTATCCCGTGATTAAACAATTGGCTCTAAGACACTTTTGAGATGTCTTACAAAATGTTCGAGCCTCATACATTTTGCACGAGCGTACAAATTTATGACATCATAACGTACAAGAACAAACAGCAATTAAAAATTTTGATATGATATTTGAAAAGTAAGATATTATTTTAACGCCTGCTCTTTTATATGTGAATAGTAAATAATAACTGTATGTATATCTTACAAAGTACGGTTCATCGTTTATAATTCCCTTGTAAAGTCTCACCTTGAATATCTAATAGAAATATGGGGATCAGCTGCTAAAAAAACTTAAAACTATTACAGATTACATAAAATAAAGTTGTCAAAACGTTATACCATTTAGATTTTACTCCAACTAAACATTTATACTCTAAAATTAACCTATTAAGTATTTCTCAAATGAAGGGTACAGACAAAGAACAGGGATTGTCACAAAATTTATATTTGCTATATTCTATTGAAAGCAAATCTTTGTCTATGGCAGGTTATATACCCAATCACTAACTTTTATATAAAATTATTTACCCATAAGCGAACTTAAATATAAAGACTTGATGTGTCTGATGCCATCTTGTACCAGAGAAGCACAGGTGTTTTACGAACCATTAGAATATGATTCCAAAACTAAAGATGCTGATGACTGAATTTGATATTCCTTGTTTTCTGTTCTTCCAAGAGTTTTATTTAATTTTTCTTAAATTTTAATAACTAAAAAGTCCATCATAACTACACAGTTATATTAATTAAATAAACATTTGATTAGTTTTAAGTAAAACTTACAGCATACGCCGATCTCAATAAAAAAATTTACTTCTAAACTTTTAATTGCGTTTTTCTCAAAATCTATTTATTAAAACACTCCCTGTTCTTTGACTGTACCCTTCATATACACATATAATAACCGCATACTAATAAAAAAGATGAGTAATAAAATATACACTCCAAACTATCCTTCACTGCTAAAACATATAAATATGATATCCGGAAGAAAAAACAGTTTTAATTAAGTCTACCACGAACAAATTACGGGAAAAGAACAACATGTTTGAAGGTGTGCTGTTATTTAATAAATTACCAAACGAGTTAAAAAAAAGTAAAAATATAAACTTTTTAAAATTAAACTAAAAGAAACCATTTATTAAAATAAATATAAAATAATAAACCGCAACATTTAACGAAGACTGCATATCACCTCATTATTGTTAAGATTTATATTGTACTAGCTTCTGCCCGCGACTTCGTCCGCGTGGAAAGTTTTTTTAACTATCCCACGGGAACTGTTTAATTTTTCGGGATTAAAAGTATCCTATATCTTGACCAGGGATGTAAGCTTCCACCATACAAAATTTCATTTAAATCAGTCAAGTCGTTTCGGAGATTAGCCGGTACAAATAGACAGACAAACAAAGAAACAAAAAATTTGAAAAAAATCTAAATTAGTTCTATTTCACTTCTTACATCCCTTGACTCGGTTTTTAGCGTTTTTTTTTTTCATTGTATGGAAATTCGAACTCTACAGTTTTGTTATGTGTATAGGATTAGTTAATAATTATTTTTAATCTCATTGTAAGTGAACTACATGTTCTTTCTTATAGGAAATAAAGTTCTTTAAACCTAAACCCAATTAAAAAGTACTCATAATTAAAAAGTAGTTTTAACGTTTTTAACCGCAGTATTTGACTTTATATTTATTTTTATTTCGACGTTTCGTCCACTTTTCAATAGCCGAGATCACGGAAAAGATAGATGAAAACTGATGAATACCTCTTTTTTGTTGCATGAGTTCAGCAGACAGACAGACGGCCCATCAAATGGAAAGCGGGTACCATCGCCTATGGACATTTGTAACACCAAAGGTGCTACCCATGCGCTGCCGCTCTCTAAAGGGAGACTGGAATCTGGCCACTAATGGCAAAACACAGCTCAAGGTTGTTATGGCGGAAGGGGTGGTAGCCACCCAGAAGAGCAAATTCTCTACCACCTGGCTGTAGGTTTGTCGTCGTTGACAGGCCGCCCAGCCGCAGGAAATTATACTTGAGGAGATTGCTCCGTATAGGGTAGAGGAGCGAGATGGAATGCTCCTCCGTCACAAAGGAATATCTCCCAGCGAGGCTATTGTTGTTCCTCGTAGGCCTAGGCCCAGCAATTGTTGTTGGAAATTTGTACATATTCTTTGTAAGTTTCGGGAATCGTTTGCGACCTCAATTATTGCACTGCGTCATCTATTGGCTTGTAAGTATTCTACTACATACTCTTTCTCCGTTCCTGCATGGATAATAACGGAAAACATCTTTGGATTCCATGATCACGGCTACTGAAGAGAGGCCGAAACATTGAAATAAAAATAGAATACCACGCTTAAAAACGTTACAACGTAGATTCAATTATATATAGAATAGAATAGAATAGAATATACTTTATTGTACAAAAATGCTACATAAAATCAAGAACATTAATATAAAAGTACAATCGGCGGTCTTATCGCCCATGGCGATTTCTTCCAGAAACCTTTGGATGGAGTATAGGAAGGACAACAAAAGTCGGTAGTTGCTAAACCAGCACTCGTACAATAATTTACTTTATTAATGAATAAATAGTAATATATATGATAATATATATACAATATACATAGATAAATACACATATTATATTATATACACACAAAAGTAAAAAATAACACTATAACTTGAGGTAGTAATCTTTAACTAATCTGTTAAAAGAAGGTAATGATCGTGTCTGCTTGATAAATAATGTTAAAATTTATTGTAACACGTTTTCATCCCTATTATGTTCTGCGCATGACAAAGTACAAACTTCACGCACGCAATCAAGTTTGGCGCGTATTATACCAAGTTAATTGACCCAGTTAAGTCTGTTGGAATGTTAATACCTAAATTTCGTTACCCAAATGTCTCAATTTATCAAATATGAACCCCGATTGCCTGACGGAAACACTACTGTGCACTGTCAAAACTTAACTGCTTGGCCATGAAAAGTAAATGTATGACATAACAATGATTGATGATATAACATAACAAAAACTTACGAGCATATTAACTTTGACGCGTGGTTTCAGTTACTTTTAATTTTATCGACCTTTAGACGATATAGTTAGAATAGAATATACTTTATTGCGCAGAATGTTACGAAATAAATTCATACATACAATCGTGATATAATGGGCAGCCTTATTGCTGGGAGCGATTTCTTCCAAACAACCTTTGGATGGACAGAAACTCGATATGGATGGAGATAGGTATGCAATAGATAAAATATACTAATATATACGTAACTATAAAGGAAAATATAAATTGTAATAGAAATTAAAAAATACTACCTGTCGTTGGAACATGATATTTAAATTCATCTATAAACATTTATATATTTTGTAGATATGTATATTAAGTATATATCGTCTGGTCGGTACAACAGGAGATCGGCAGACTGGAGCTTACCTCGCTCAAAGGATTATCCTCTGTATCCAGCGAGGTAATGCTGCCAGCTTTCTAGGTACAATGCCCAGCGACAGTGGTCTGGTGGGACTGAACGGGTTTTAATATAGGTTTTTATTTAATTCTAGTTTTTTACTATTGTATATATATTCTTAAGTTAGGTTTATTTATTGTGATTGAAAATATATTATACATAGTCGTAATTAGAATGTCAAGTACAAATATAGTTAAACGTAAATGAAAAAAAGAAGTATAGATAGATAGATAGAAAATACTTTATTGTTCTCCACATACACATAAAGTAAATCTTTTACAGTCATTTCGTGTCAAGGCAGGAACAAAGGGCGGCCTTATCGCTTTAGAGCGATCTCTTCCAGACAACCCGGGCTGTGGATTGTGTGAAAGGAACCAAGAGTGTATGACGGTGTTGTGCAAAAAAAGTACATGTAATTAATAGGATACATATCTATGTATCCTATTAATTACGTGTACTTTTTTTATAATATCTATTATACAATACATATAATTAAGAAAAATAAAAAGAAAATAAAATGCTTTCCGCACTGAAATCCGATCGAACAAACACTAGTACACTATCACGTGTACACCGAACTAACAATTTATCGCTTTTTCCGGTAAAGAAGCGCAGAAAATTGTATGAAAATAGTGTGAGCAAAGCATTCGTGATCGCTACGCAAGGAAGCTGATCAGGAACTGACCATTGGCAAGCTACACTATTCCCGGTGACATAGGCTATATTATATTGCCAAAAAAAATTACGGATTAAAACTCCAATAATGTAACTCAAGGTGTAAAAAAATACCTAAAATTGCGTTCGCTACGAAAACTATTGATGATAGAATAAAATGATGTACTACGACTTTGCAGAACACATTATCATTCACAAAAAGTGTCGGGACAGCATATGTCTAACTATTATAGTTATGCCACAATAAGTGTTCTTTTATTTTAAAAATTTAATTGAAATGCCACCGCTAGAAAAGGCTCTTTATTTGTATATTGGTATTCATCCTTATCAAAATAAATTACTTCATATTCAAGACTGCTTCAATAACTTTGTATAACTTTTTGAATTATTCAATTCGGACATTCCATTCGAAAGATATCACGCGACATTAAAAATGTAAGTATTAGAAAAAAGTTGCGTAGTCGCCGCGCACCCTGCTCGGCTAGCTAGGCTTATGCGATGTAGGCGTCACTGGAGTACGGGCCGTACGGGAGGGGAAATATTTTTAATTCTCTTAGTATGTAATTAAACTCAACAAAAAAGTTCTTTTTAGATACCGCTAGTACCAAATAAAGAGATTTTTTTCTTTCATACAAATCCTGTATAAACAGAGTGAGACAACAAGAATAAATAAATTTCGTTTTAAATTCGAGTACGAGCCTGTGCTATATGGGGAATGTACCAAATCAATAGCGACACTGAGGCACGAATAGGACAAATATATAAATAATACCTAAACCCTCAAAAAATAAGCAACAAATTATCTTGTTAGTATAAACAAATTATCTGAATCAAAAATATTTCTTACACAAACTCAACATTCTGTCTAAGAATTCTACGTATAGATTAATTTTTAAAATTAAATAATGCCTGGAAAATATGTGATATATTTTTGAGGCCATTGAACTTGTCATGTACGATAATAATTATTAACAGGGCAATAAGGTCTGAGGGTGTGGTTAAATATACTGGTATTTTGTCGATTTTCGCAATAGTAATTGCTCGGTGCACCCAACTACTTAAAGTACGTTTGGTTAATTTATTACTTTGCTCCCATATTTTAGGCTACGTACACAATAATCAAAGGTTTATACAGTACCTACTAAGGCTACTAAGGCACACGGCGTATTTTAAACGCGCAGTCGACGCGCAGATGACGCGCGTATACGTGCTTCGAACGAACCTTGTAACTCTAAGCACGCGCGGTGATCGTGAAGCACGCGTCTACTGCGCAGATACAGCGATACAGACGCGTTGTAGTCGCTCGTAGCTTCTATGTTTTGCCCCTCCTCTACCCCTCCTGCGCCCCTTCGTACGCGCTTCAAACGAGTAGCAAACGCGCTTCACACGCGCGTTTGTATCGCGTTTTTCGCGTGTTAATATCTATACAAACGCAAAAATCGGCATCTACGGCCCAGATGACTCACGCGTCGTCTGCGCGTTTTAAATACGCCGTGTGCTAGGAGCCTAACACATACCCGCTACTCTGTGCGTATTTTATAAGCTTTTATTTAACTTAGAAAGTTAGTTAGTTAGTTTGTTTAAGGTCAAATCTTGCAAGCTAATTTTTCAGTTCCTTTAGACTAATTGTTTCCCAATTTTGCATGGTGTCCAGTCTTGAGCACAATACAAGCAAAAGAAAAACAGCATAAGATTTTTAAAAATGTTGCACATACACATTCACACAAGGCAGAAGTGAAACTTCAGAAAAGTAGCCTACCAGAGAATGAGATAATATAGAGTATCAGGAGTATTAGGATAATAATAATAAGGTTTATTATTTTTATAATATTTTTATGAAGCTCAAAAATTATTTTATATTTTAATGCTTATATTACGTATTTAAGATTTATTATAACACATATTAATCAGATTCCATGTTTTCACTTTGAACAAATGACACGAAAAGCTTATGATAACTAAAATATGAAACAAATGCTCTAGTTTCAATTTCATTTATGAACCTCAAAATATATGCAATTTTATGAGCATGATGTTTAAATTATTAAATATTAAAATATATCATTTTAGTGTCGCTTTTTTTTCGTTTCATCGAGTTTCAAATCACAGCGATTCTAAAGAAGTTTCACTTCAAAAGTTTCTTATTGCAGTAAAGACGCTACTGTAACGCTGGAAGAAGGTATTCTTTCTAACCGAAAGATTGAATATAAATTTTTATATCTGAAACTTGAGCGCTTATAGGTTGCCTATACCTATAAATTATCATCTCCCTTTTCACCCCCTTAAAAATTGTTTTATGAAACAAAAGGTAACTTATGTAATTCCCCAGGATACAAAATATATCATATCCAAATCACATTAAAATGGCTCCGGCCGTTTAATTGTGAAAATGTAACAAACAAACAAAGTTAGTTTCGCATTTATAAATTAGTATAGATATTTTATTACATAATTTAAACAAATTAAAGAATATGTTGTAATAATAAAACATTAACTTTTAACATAGATAGATAGATATTATAGACACAATTTACATAAAAAATAAATTAGTCATATTAATTATGATTACACTTATTACATATATCATTTAAATGGGTAATGATTACAGTTACTACAAATATTGTTTACTTAATTTTGATGACCAGATTATTGCTGGAAGGGCAGTCCGACCTTGCAGCAATAGCAAAAACTAACTAACTAACAAAAACAAAATCCACCTGCATATCTGAAACAAAGCACATTTATTACCCGTCGGCATTTGAATTCTTTTATGGTCATCTTCTTTTGTTTACTTATTGGCATACGGCCTATTGTTTTATTGTAATCATTAGCCAGGTGTTACGGATTTTAAGTACAAGCTGATTCTATGAAATTCGGTCCACGCTACCGGGCGGACATATTGCATTTGTGCAGTATAAAACAATGGCCCGATTGAGGAAGAGTTAGTAGAACGATAACCACGAGCGAAGCGAGACGTGTGTACTACAATCGGGAATCTAAAAAGTGACGGACTTTACGTGTTTTATTGAATTACGACCTTCTGCATTACGTTTGGACTTGTTGTATTCGGTTATATTTGTACCTGTGTTATACGGGCTTGTATAGTTCTAATAAACTGTATAGTAATTCTAACGGCATTTTAATTCGAGTCTCGCGACTCGTAACATTATCATAGATTATAAACAGAAAAATTTAAATGTCAGAATTACAAATTTTAAATTATACAATGTCGTTATTCGTGTCCTAAATATTTTTTATTAATATATGGGGGTTAGAAAATGAGAACTAGTGGCAAAAGAGATCAAACTAGGTTTTAGTAATCAGAAGGTTGCTTGTCGGAAGGTGTTCTTGAGGTGCGAGAGAAATTAAACCAGGTTTTGATATCATATTGATTATTCATTATATGATGATATTGATATCACCACAAATATATCGATATATCTTTATTTATAAAAATGCATAAGTGATTTTTTTTTTAAGTTTTTGAGTTTATTCGTTCCAAAATTACCAAAATATAAATCTTACCTCGTTATAATATTAAGTATGTAGTTTTTAATAAAAATAACTGTAAAGGAACGTGACAAAAACATTTAGTACAATTTTAGGACAAAATAGATACTACTATACGCCTTTTTTTTATCCTGGAATAGAGGGGAAAGCACACGCAACAGTGGGCAATGTATGCGCTGATTTGTTGAATAATCTTTAAATAAGATGTATGTAATTAAAACTACGTTTTAATGGTTTTAAGCGCGGCTTTTTATTTGATTTTTATTTTGACGTTACGCCTAATTTTCAGTAACCGTGATCATAGAAGACAAAAATGTCGAGTATCAATGAGTAATGTTTAAGTAACAACTTTATCAATAAAGTAATAAGGGAGTGGCGAGTCACCCTCTACCCATTTTATCCATGTTCGCCGAACATTGCGACGGACAGACGCCATAGTCCCCATAGACCCCAGACCCCGAGTTCCACTAACAATTCATCCAAATAGCCCGGTACCTTTTGTTCCCATTCCCTACAATAGTCCTTTTTTTTTTCAGGCGGGGAAATGCATTTCCTACATACCGGGTCCTTTGCTAGGGATTAGACCGTTATCGATCATGGAGGCATTCCACTGAGGGCAATCCAAACAGTAATCGACCGGCTTGTGTGGAGACTCGAACCATCCTACCTACCAACTCAATACTCCACTAAAACCACCCTCATCCCATGTGCCCCGTGCTGTGGTAGGAAGAGCGTGAGACTTAGAACGTAGTTACGCCCACGCTGTTCCTAGCGCATCAGGGCTTGAGAATGCCCCGGAAAGCACTGCAAACTCACTTCGACAATAGGGTGAAGACTCCTCTGCTCCCTAGATGCTAGATGGCTCCTGCAGCGGTATTTCAAGGAGGGAGATCATGCGCATATCTGCGCCTCCGGGACCCCGACTGACGTCGGTGCCCGCGAGACGCATGCGCACTTGTACCTCTCTCCCTATCTCGTTCCGCGGCCTCCCTTTGAGACATAACAGTGTCGCAGAAATTGGCCGCACCTCCCTACAATAGTCCTACACTGACCCACTGACCGGGGCTTGTTTTTGGGTGCATTTCTATATGGTGTAGACAGGGATAATCGCCGGTCAGTGTCACGCCACATTTACATCAGTCAAGACGCCTCTACGTATTTTTTTAAAATCCCTTCCACCGGACGGCCAAGGTTATCCGGCTTTCTTTACCTTTAGGTTTTTTTATTTATATATATGTTGGAGGAAGCTATGAGTCGGGTTGATTGTTATTTACGTGTATAATACACAACATTATTTGTTTACATTTTAATTACTTTTAAAATTCTTAATTTAATTTAATTTGATTTGTTAAATCTTTTTATAACTTAAAAATCGTCCTAACCTAATAAAAATTATGAATATTGTAATTTAGTAAGCGACCAATCAGAGCAGAGGACGTGCCTCCAGCGGGGTCGAGGCGCCATCTGTACTTAAGAGTTGCGGACGAGTTTTTGTGACACATTGGACCGATAGCAATGGATCGAGTTGGATCGTTGAGAATTTAAAAGGAAAGGATTAAAGTCAGATTGGTGTCCTAAACCCGCTGCTCGGTCTTGACTGTGATAAAATATTGTTTAAATCTAAATTAAATTGTATAAACCGTGACCATTGTATTTTTCGCTCGCGTTTTACCCTGATGACGCCCACTAAACCCGCAACCAGTAATGTCGATGTCACGAGAATAATGCTTCTCCGACATATATTTATTTTTATATACTCTTTCTCTTTTTTCTTTTCATTTGTATGCTTTTTTTTCCTTTCTTACATGGGTTCTAATATGCATCCTTCTTTCTTAAACCTAGATATACTACTTTTTTTTATATTTTTACTAATGGCTACAATTTTATTTTCTACCTTCTATTTTTATGCTAAGTCTCAATACTTGCTTATATATCCTAATAATAATACATGTTTACTATATGTACTTAAATATAAGCTGAAATGTACACTTATCTATCTATTTTTATACTATTTTTATTACATTTTTCGACTCTACGTATTGGCCTGCCTATAGCCCCACGCTAGCCCTCCAAAAGTCCGGACTAATTTTAGGGCCAGAGGTCTTCAAGGACTTACAATAAAGTAATAAATTTGATAATAATAGCCTACCCCAACATGTTCGATTTAATTATTTAATTTTTTTCATGGTTATTATTTCATCAATGGGAGCCTAATCTAATTTATCGCCAGTTCGCAACATGTTGTGTCATACTAAGATGTATGTATTTCACCTCATGCAATGGACTTGATTCATATTAAGGCAGTTTTTGTTGGCATAATTATATCTTCGTAGATTCTCTGTGACAGAATGTGAAGTAATCACCAAGTATAGGCCTCTGGGAAAGTTGTGTGTGAAAGAAAATGTTGCAAGATTCATCCTACATCTTGCACAGTGGGAAAATGAGAGCAAATTGGGTAACTGGTAACTGAACTGCAGTTTAATTGTAAAACTATCTATCTATGTCTATCTTCTGGCGTCCCTCAGCTAGGCTTGAGCCTCCCAAAATTTCGCTTGGCTGGTTTAACACATTGATTACGTCGATGAGTAGTTTCATCGTGATGTTTTCTTTCACCGTCAGCGATAAATGTCACAGTATGCACATCAGCTATGTACTTTTAAAACTTGGCAACTGACATTGTTTTTTAAATGAAACTTTTGGCATTTTGACATTTATTGCCCCTACTAGGTTTTTGTCGATGTATTATGCTAGAGCCAAAGCATGTGAAAGCTGTACCTAACAAAACATAGTATAGTATCGTTCCTTAAACTTAATAAATGGTTTTGATATGGTTTATCGTTGATTTCTTGATAATTTTTTGTAATATTTTGTAAAATTTCTTAGGAAGCACTTACTAGGTTTTGAAATTGAAAACTGGATTAGAGCTATATATTTTTCCGGCTAGGATTCGAACCTACGTCATTTGAGATGCAAGATTTTTCTCTAACAAATATAACTATCGGCAGACAAACATAGACATTGTATATCTCCAAGTTAAGCAAGTCATGCTTGTCTAATGGGTAATATACAACAGACCACTTGGGGCTGATCCCAGACACACAGATAGATAGATATATATATTAAAAAACATTTATTATTAATCACAATCAAATATACCTGTGTCACTCAGGAATAATGTAGCTTTCCACCAGTGAAAGAATTTTCGAAATCGGTTCAGTAGATCCAGAGATTACCCACTACAACGTCACAAACTCACAAACTTTACCTCTTTATTTTTTTTATATAAGCCTATTTAGCCGATTAGGGTGTGCGGCGACCACGCAACTTTTTTCTAATACTTACACTTTTAAACTCGTAATATCTATCTTTCGAATGGAATGTCCGAATTGAGTAATTCAAAAAGTTATATAAAGGTATTGAAGCAGTCTTGATTATGAAGTAATTTATTTTGATAAGGATGAATACCAAGATACAAATAAAGAGCCTTATCTAGCGGCGGCATTTCAATTAAATTTTTAAAATAAAAGAACACTTATTTTGTCACATCTATAATAGTTAGACATTATGCTCTCGCGACATTTTTTGTAAATAATGATGTGTTCTGCAAAGTTGTACATTATTTTATTTTATCATCAATAGTTTTCTCAGCGCACGTGATTTTAGGTAATTTTATTACACCTTGAGTTACATTATTGGAGTTTTAGTAAGGATCCCTATTTTTTTTGAAAATAGAATATTATCTATATCAGCCGGGGATAGTGTAGCTTGCCAACAGTGAAAGAATTTTTTAAATCAGTTCAGTAGTTTCGGAGATTACCCCCTACAACTTCACAAACTCACAAACTTTACCTTTTTATAATATTATTATTATATTAGTATAGTATAGATAACGGAAACTTCGTTTAAGAATCCAGTACAGAAGAAACAATCCGTGCAGGAACAGAGAAATAATACAATTTCCTGCGGCCGGGCGGCCTGTCGTAATAGGAATGCCAGGAATCGAGCCTAGAGCCTCCGTGTTGTAGTGAGGTCGGTTGGCAAAAGCTAAACCCCGCTCAACCACAGAGATCGTCTTCCGTTTAATAATGTACTACTTATAAAATAAGAAATAGTATAGAAATAGAAAAAAAATCTTAGCAAACGCTTACTTGGTTTTGTAAATGAAAACTGCTTTAGAGGTGTATGCTTTTTAGCTAAGATTCGAACCCACGTCATTTGAATAGCAGGATTGTGACGCGAGTACGTTAACCAGTAGGCTACCACGGTTTGTTAACAATACTAGCTTTAAATGCCGTAATAATCCGTATAATAATAACTATAGACTAACAAGTATTCAGGTCAGACCTGGCCCAGCGCACGTAATAATGCATTGACTAAATTCAACTTGCCTTTCTCAAACCACCTGTAAATAACCTAGATAATAAAGTAAACTAGTTCTGAAATTAGGAAATAACCAGCTTAAGCTATGAGAAAAACTGAACGGCCTTTTGGCTACTACTGAATTTTAATGGGCATTTTATTTTTTAGGTAGGCTGCTTTCTGAGTTGTCGGCGCAGCAGCGGTGCGGAATTGGTATCTCGGTATTCGCGATACCGAAAGCTTGCCGAGCGCCTATATAACTGTGCTCAAAGTCAATAAAAAAAAATGGTAATGGGAGTCAAAATCCATTCGATTGACAGATGGTCAAATAACATCTAAAATTCATATTGAATCAGTGGTTTACAGACTACCAAATCTGTCAAAAGTTACCATTCGATTGCCAATTTGCGTTACAGACTCGGCGCCTGGTAAGCATTTCCTGATTCACTCGATATCGGTGCGGGAATGGCACATATCGAGTAAATCAGGAAATACTCGTATATGCGCTTGGTAAGCTTTCGGTACATTATATACAGAGCATATCGATTCAGCATCACTGTTGTAGTGACATAGCAGAGTATGGCTTCATATTTTTGGCTTTAAAAGTTCGGCCTTTCTCTCACATATATTTTTTTGATTCGCATACTTAGCTACCGGTATTCTACGATCCTACTACTATTCTGGCGATACCCGCCGCATCGGCCGCCTGCGCGTCGCGTCTTCTGAATCTCGGCAAAATGGCGGCGAAACAGCAACAAGATACTCATAAGATTATTTAGACATTCGGTAAAATGATAAAAAAATTCTGTCATCTTCTTGTAGTTCTCTTGTAGCGACAATTTGTGTTTCTGGGAATGTAAGGATGAATCCAGTATTTTCTTTTGTTTTTATTTCCTCTTCTGTTTCTATAACAATATTACAAAGAGGAAAGATTTGTATTTTTGTATGTTTGGCACCCTAACGTTCCACCTGACGCAGGTCCTCTCGGGGCACGGATGCTTCGGGAGGTACCTGTATCGTATAGGGCGGGAGCAGACGTCAGAATGCCATCATGGCGTTGGTGGCGAAGAAGGTACGTTGCTGCACACCCTCCAGGTGTGTCCTGCCTGGGACGAACAGCGCTGTGATCTTATCGCGGCCATTGGACCCGATCTGTCGCTCCCGACCGTGGTCAAGGCCATGGTCTGAAGCACCGACGCGTGGGACGCGGCTGTCTCCTTCTGCGAGACCTTAATGTCAGTGAAGGAGGCGGCGGAGCGGGAGAGGGAGCAGATCAGCACACTCCCCTCCCGCCAGAGCCGGCGGCGGCGAGGGAGGGTCGTAAATAACGACCTCCAGCCACCATAGGCTACGGCCGTGCGGGCGACCTTTGTGGGAATTGGGTCCCTCGCACATAAAGGCCGGAGAGAACGGACGCAAACCGACCTGTGCGCCGCCTCTCACCTCGTGGTGAGACCCGAGGTAGTTGGAGAAGCTCAGCTCTCCAGCTTACAATGGAGGGGCCAGCCGGTGAACGGGCCGACCACCGTCCGTCCGGGCTAGAGGTAAATGCATGAGCTATCCCACTGCCCGGACATAGGACGCAACGAGGATCAGACAGGGGTTTTAGTGGGTATGCTCAACCGCGGTGTGGCAATAACATTCTTGTCCCGCAAGAACAGTGCTAGTGCCATCCCGACGAGGCGGATCCCACACGCCTCACCGCGCTTCCCCGGCGGCGGTTTGTTCTCAAACGGATTTACCCTGGAAAAAAAAACGAACATGTATATTCTATTGTCACGCGACTTAAGTATCGTCACTTGCGAGTCTCTTATACTATATTTTGTAATATATATATAGTCGCTACTTTTACCCATACTTGATTATGCCGACGCCAGCTATCTAGATTTAACTCAAGGACATCTTAATAAACTTGAATGCCTCCAAAACTTTACTATGAGGTTCATATTTGGGTTACGAAAGTTTGACCACGTTTCTGAATTTCGTAAAAAAACTCAAGTGGTTGCCAATTCGTTTTCGCCGGGATACTCACATTCTTTCATTACTTTATAGTATTTTATTCATCCCTACTACTCCACAGTACCTTAAAGAACGCCCTTCCAGTCAACATAGACTTATTACTCCTATTCATAATATAACGTTTTTCAATAACGCTTTCACGGTCAAGGCTGTCCAACTTTGGAATACATTGCCTGTTGCTGTCAGACAAGCAAAATCTTTAATAACATTTACAGAACATGGTCAGGAAATTCTATTTGCAATATAATGATATGTAATTTTATATAATTAGTATTATATTGCATATAACTATATATTTATTATGTTTAGATAGTTGCATTTTATCACTGTATCTTGAATATATATATAACTTATGTGTATACTTGTATATATAGTATAGTTATATATTTATTATTAAAATGTAAGTAATCGTACAATAATTATGTAAGTATACCACCGTCGCCACTCCTGATCAGCAATATTCCTGCCACGGGTTGTCTGGAAGAGATCGCTTTTTAGCGATAAGACCGCCATTTATACACAATTAGAATAATACTAGTTCGTAAGTTTTCTGTAATGGTGTACAATAAAGTGTTATCTATCTATCTATAAAATTTTAGTACGTCTTGTCATTATTATAACTGTAATAATATTTTTCTTTCCTTTTATTGTGTGTCTTACTGAGTATGCACTGTTTGCTATTAACTTATATGTACTGAACTTCAAAAAGTGTCCTCTAGTGGAACTTATTTTGAATAAAAACTTTTGGATTTGAATTTGAGTATTGTAATGTATGAAGGACCTTATAGTCTGTGTGTGATATTTGTATAGAACGTATAAAGTAATTACATGACGTAATTCTTTTATTCTAAATTATGCACAAAATTTCACCTAATTGCGTGTCAGATGATGCACACTATTATTGCCATTTGCCAACAGGATCTTGTATACTTAGACCAACTTTCTTAGAAAATATCTATTAAGCTTGGTTTTGCTCAGTATTTAGTTAATACCAATTTTTGAAGCGAATGTCTTTATTAAAACACTGATATTATTACAACCTGAACGCTGACAAAAGACAAATTCACACCTGCATACCTGTAGACATTTTATTATCTTTTCGGCATTTGGACTTCTTCTGTTTACTTTGTGTTTAAAATTTGTGATTAGAAAAACAGCCCATTGTGTATTGTAACCTTTATGGTAGTCAATAGCCAGGTGTGATTCTAGGATTTTCATTCCACGCGGCCGAGCAGACATATTGTATTTGTACAGTGTAAAGCAATGCTCAAATTGAGAGATGAGGCAGTCGAGCGATTACCACAAGCGTAGCAAGGCTTGTGTACATTCGGTAATCTAGATAGTGAGACGGAATTTGCGCGTGTTATTGAATCATGCTTTACGTTTGGACTGGTTGTGTTCAGTTATATTTGTACTTGTGTTATACGTTTTTGTATAGTTCTAATAAACTCTATAATAATTCCAACGGCATTTTAATTCGAGTCCTGCAACTCGTAACAATATGATTTTTAAATTACTTTCTAATTATGTCTCCCAGTAACATATATGGTGCCACTCTAATTATTATATTTATTGCGATTATATTACATCAATATAAAACGATATGCAATATTTCATTTATTTATATAATAGATATATTTTCATCTAGATTCAGACATTTTTGAGAAAAATGGTTGTATGTTATAAATAGACGAACGGATCTTACGAATTTGCAAGAGCTCCGTTTTTGTCATATTGGATACCTAATCATAAAAAATTCATATTACAAACAAAACTTCGCTAATATATGAACGAATATCAACCCAAATGATTGAAATCAAAAAAGATCAAGATATTACCCGGTGGTAGGATAGTTACTCGCCTGGATGGCTACCACCCTGGTCTAGAATATGTACGTCGCCATAACAACTTTGAGTTGTGTTCCGGCATTAGTGGCCAGATTCCAGTCTCCTTTTAGAGAGCGGTAGCACATTGGTAGCACTTTTGGTGTCACAAATGTCCTTAGGCGATGGTAATCTATTACATTATTATTATCATACGTACTAGAATATTATTGTATATTATATTATATATATTATCCTTAGTATAATCTTAGCTGCTCGCCAACAAATTATTGTGAATAAGATCCTTGTCCATCCAAAGTTTGCCTGGAAGAGATTGCTTTAAGCAATAAGGCCGCCCATTGTACTACTACCTTCTAATTTTAAGATATGTAAATGTGTAAATGTTTTTAAGTTGGTGTACAATAAAGAGTATTGTTGTTGTTGTTGTTGTAACCGCTTTCCATCAAGTGGGCTGTCTGCCTGTCTGCTGAACTAATGCAACAAAAAAGGATCAAAATGGAATCAAAGAATCAAGATGAATGGTTACTCTAGCCTTTGAACCAGTACGACAATATACACATAGGTATTGTTCAAAAATAGACCTTAAAAAACCAAACAATCTTCATCTTAATTTAAGACTTCCCTGCTGCAATGATGATTAATGGCGGATGATCCAAATATCCGATAAGCATCAACCTTCACCTTGGTTTTTAAGGCTGCAAAGCTAATAATGGTAAATTAAAAATATACGATATGGCAGACATGCATTTAAGATGAATATGAAAATAAGATAAATCTGATAAGTAATTGTTTATATAATATTTTCTTAAGTTTTCGCGACTTGTATACATAATAAAACTACGTTTTAACAGTTTTAAGCGCAGTAATTTATTAGATTTTTGTTATTCCGATGTTTCGGCCACTTCTCAGTGGCCGTGATCACGGTAGACAAGTCAGGTGTCAAAGAGTATTGTTAAAGTTTTATTTAGCCTACTGCCAACAAATCCTTGCAAAAGAGAATCTTTTCATGCCTAGAATGATGCGTGAGGCTAGTGAAATCAAAAAACACTCAAATTTCAATAGAGAAGATGGTTGGCAAGTACCACATGTTTGAGATCCGATCATCAAGACTATCAAGACCCAAACCCACTAAAAACCAACTGCCAGACTCAGGACACTGTGAGCTCGTTCTGTGTGCACCGGAACACAAACCAACTTGACTGATAATTTCTTTTATTTTTCCTTCCTAAATCTAAATATTATTGTTACGAGTTACGAGGACTCGAATTAAAATGCCGTTGAAATTATTATAGAGTTTATTAGAACCATACAAACACTTAGGACACAGGTACAAATATAACCGAACACAACAAATCCAAACGTAATACAGAAGGTCGTAATTCGATAAAACGCGCAAAGTCCGTCACTATTCTTCGATTGTACACACGTCTCGCTTTGATCGTGATACTCGCTCGACTGGCATCTCTCTCCATCAGGCCATCGTTTTATACTGCACAAATGAAAATATGCCCATATAACGTAATTTCCTAGAAATCGTGATCCGCACATCTGGCTAATTATTCCTGCAAGCTGCCATAAACGAGTAGAAAGGCTGTTCTTCACAATAACCAATAAATAAGTGAACAAAAGAAGACGAACATAAAATAATTACAATTAGTTCAAGTGCCGACGAGTAATAAAATGTGTTTTTACAGATATGCAGGTGGATTTTGGTTTTGTCGGAACTTAAGTTGTAACATTATATAATATATAAAATTATTAGAGCTAGGCATGTTTGCTGAAGAGTTTCTTAGGCCGCTTCTTCTCTTCAAGCCAAAACATATTGCGAAGCGGTGGTAAATTAGATGAGGCTCCCGTAGAGTTAATAATAACCATAAAAAAATTAAAACTAAATAATTAAAATGAACAAGTTGGCGGTAGGCTAAATAAAACTTTAACAATACTCGTTGACACTTGACATCTTTGTCTTTCGTGATCACGGCCACTGAAAAGTAGCTGAAACGTCGGAATAATAATAATCAAATAAATTACCGTGCTTAAAACCGTTAAAACGTAGTTTTAATTATTTATAGTTAGGGCCCGAGTCTGTAACTCAAATTGGCAATGGAATTGAATCGGAATTAAATGAAATACAACCATTTCATGATATGGTCGGCCACATCATGAAGGGATCAATTCTAAGATCTGGCCACGACATATACACAAAAACAAGTCGCTACAGTCGCGGTATTCAATAGCAAAAACGTAATCATAGCAATGAAAACAAAAATTTACTAGCACTGTTAGTCATAAATTATAATTTTGTTGATTTGTATAAGATATATTCATACTTCCACAACTTATGGCCCATTCCTATATCTTAGTATATCGGTTAAAATTTGACATAAGCTATAAAGCTTATGTCAAATTATGACATTACTTGGCTATCAATTATTTGTCTTATAGACTGATGTCAAATTTAACCGATAGTAAGGCAAGTGAATGAATATTAATTTATAGGAACCGGCCATTAATAGAGTTTGAGATGAAACGCAAGGTCTAAACCGACAGGTTTAGTTAACAACGTCAAATCACTACAGTTGACGACAAAAGTGATACCAAATTATAGTTATTTTGTTGTCAACGGTCTGGAAATATTAAATTATTCTTCAAAATTAAAAAAATAATAATCATAATATACCGACATTGTTATTTGTTACTAACTGTTATTGCATTCTTTCATTTCTCTATATAAAAAAAATGTGTGTGTGTGTGCAGTTCACACATAGTAGAAGTGAAACAATATGTGACAAAGGGTGGGAGGGATTCTGAATTTCATGATGTCACATTTCATATATACATTCTATTCTATTCCGGTACTTTGGCTGGAGTAGCCCCGGTACATTCGTGTTCGGCTGATTGATACGACATCAGGAATAGCAGTACGTAATGGTCCCAGTCTCTCTGATGGTCATCGACTACTTTAGCCAGGTGATTCTCCACAGTCTGGTTGAACCTCTCAACCATTTCATCTGATTGTGGATGCATTGGAGTCGTCCTAGTCTTGTTTATTCCTAGAAGCTTGCAAAGCTCTTGAAATAAGATAGATTCGAAATTCCGCCCTTGGTCTGAATGAATTTCTAACGGGACACCATATTGACAGATCACCTCTTGAACTAGCTTCTTAGCCACTGTTTTAGCTTCTTGGTTAGGCGTAGCGAATACTTAGTGAAGTAGTCTTGAACTAGGAACTACAATGATGTACTTATATTTAAGTTTTAAACCACAAAATTTATAAATATATTGTATTCTATTTCATTCTTTCGCAAGCTTAGTGCTATAGATTTATGAGTTTATCTCCTTTTAGTGTCGCTTTTTCGTTTCATCGAGTTCCAATCATAACGATTCTAAAGAAGGTTCACTTCAAAATGTCCTGTAGTCATCTTTAGTATTCGTCTGTAATCTTTATCGGATGTATAGTCATAGCAAATTTCACTATAAACGAACCAACATACATCACTGTCATATTTTCCTATCTATAACTCTGTAGAAATATTTGTGTCATTTCATCTTTCTTTATCTATATTAAGAAAGATCAAATGAAACACCAAAGATAAAACACCTAATAATACTTACGGTCTTATTTATATCGAGTTAAATTAAGTTTGAAGGCTTCTTTAAGAATCATAAACAAGCCTTCAAACTCACTCTAACACGATATGAATAAGGCCATTAATATATTATGTCCTCTAGTAGCGCATAAGGAAAACTTTGGCGAAAAGTTAGCAATTATGAGAGATATGTTTTACAATAAATTCTAAAACAATATTCTTAGAAATTAAAGGTTGGTAAAATACCACATTATTGTCATACTTTTTATAAACATTTGTACCAAGAACGAAAATAGTTGGGCCAAAATAGAAATGATTGAAGAAAGCTCCACCAATAAATAAGATAATAATAACTTTAACCCGCAGGGAGGCTTTGTGGACCCGCAGAGGGCTTTGTGGCGAAGTCTTAGGTGAGTAGCGACACTTCGGATCTGACTCCGGGGGCCAAAGCAAGGCCCCCATCGCCGTGTTTGCTTTAACCAGCTGGAGTTGAGATCGCTTGAGCTAGGACTCAAGCTCCAGTGGTGGAAGTGATAAATGGCATAACGTCAGAAGTAGCTTCGGTGAACCTGCAGCCCACCTCTCTACACCCTTTAGACACACCCATATTGCCCCTGTCTTCTAAGGCATTTTTGGGGCCCATTCAGGGAGTGACGAGTCACCGTCTGCCCATTTTTCCATGTTCCCCGAACATTGCGACGGGCAGACGCCATAGTACCATTAGCAGTTCACCCCAATAGCCCGGTACTTTTTGTTCTCATTTCCTACAATAGTCCTACACTGGCCGGGGCTTGTCGTTGGGTGCATTATTATATAGTGTAGACAGGGATAATCACCAGTCAGTGTTACCCCACATTTAGATTAAATTTGTCAAGGGACCTCTACGTGTTGGCCTTCCCATGGCCCCACGCAAGCCCTCCAAAAGTCCGGGCCATTTTTATTGCTCGTGGTCTCTAGAGTTTAGGTATTGTTTAAATAATAGTAAATACCTTATTTGACTCGTTAAAGTTGTGACGTCATAAGTTGCTACGTTCTTACAAAATCTAGGAGGTTCCAGTTGATTTGACTGTGAACCACCCTGTGTTCCTTATATCGCAATACATAAAGATGAAAATCGAATGTCACTTCCTCATCTGAAATCTAATAGAAATCTTAAATATCAAAGACGTTCGTGTTCAGGGACAACAATTAACATAAAACCCGGAAAAAATCCTAATTATTTAATTCATGTTTAAACAATCTCGTGTTGGCGTCTGTACGTTCTTTTGTTTGCAACGTTGTCTTAAAGCATCAAGATCTTACATTTTTCGTCTCGCATCGTTTTGTACGGCATCAGATCTTAATTGCAGTTATGAATAACAAAGGCGTTAAGCTTATAGTATTTCTAAGAATCAAGTTTCGAATGACGGTCTGTATACCTTTACTAATAAACAAAACTTTAAAATCTGTTAGTTTTATCTTGATAATAACCAATTTTTAAGTAATTTCACATAGATAATGTCTTTACAGATCAAAACAGCATTTTTATAATCGGCAGGCACATTTTATAGTTAGTAATAATCTTAATGACACCTGTACACATTTCTTCCTTCGTTGATAACTCCTTCACAGAACAGGCTGTCCGTTTATGGAACTCACTGCCACTCAACATCTGACAAGCTAAGTTAGTATTCTCTTTTAAAATCATGGTTTTTAATTATTGTTGGTCCTCTCAGGTATAATAGTGCTGCTTATTCTGTATGTATTATGATATGTTTATATAGTATATAATAGAGATTTTTATTTACTGATTTCATATATTTTTAATGTTTTATATTATTTATTGTCTACACCGCCCCTGTCATGTTTTAATATTTTCCTTAGTTTCGGGGGTTGCCAGAAAGAGATCGCTTTAAGCAATAAGGCTGCCCTTTGTTCAACATTTATTGTATCTAGTTTTTAAGAACGTAGTTTAATTTTGGTGAAAAATAAAGTGTTTTCATTCATTCATTTAATTTCCAAATCAAGCAAGTTACGCTCGTATTATACAACGAACAGCTCTGAAGCTGATCTCTGAGAACATAGTAAATTCCTAGTTTATCCTAAGATGTTGTCTATCTACCCTGTTTTTTTTACGATCAATTATTTTTTTTACGATCGCTTCGCTCACTCGGCTCGTGAGCTAATATTAATATAGCTCGTCCCAACCTACGATTGATCATAACGACGCATCACGTACTACTCTTAACGTCGTAGTTGTAAGAAGAATATGCAATGCTTCTAAGCTCAGCCAAATTCTTCAAATGTTGAAGACCTTGTCAAACCGTGATTCCTCTCTTTGACCTATTGGCTACAAAGGCTTTGATTAAGCGTGACTATTCGTGAATGGGTGTCGTGTCAGGCTTTGCCGTAGTTCAAGGTGAACTGTCTAAGCTGACGGTATGTTATGTTAAAATGTTATTACGATTGTATAATAAAGAGCTCAAAACCAGTAATGTACTTTAAACACGGATGCAATGTAAGACATACCAAGTTTTTATAACAAAGATAGATGGGCAATTTTCATAGCACCTACATATGAAATAGCGAAAAATATTGTGACAAACATGAGTATTCGAGTTTCTTAGTAGTACCTATAGTATTTTTTTTATTGCATGAGTTCAGGAGACAAGCAGACGGCTCACCTGATGGAAAGCGGTTACCATCGCCTATGGATATTTGCAACACCAAAGGTGCTACAAATGCGCTGCTACTTTCTTAAGGGAGATTGGAACCTGGCTACTAATGCCAGGTTTTTATGTGCTATTATATGCTAAGGTTGTTATGGAGGCATACTCTAGACCAGGGGTGGTAGTCATCCAGACGGGAAAATACCCTATCACCTGGCTGTGGCTTTTTCTGTCGCCTCTTACGACAGGCCGCCCGGCCGCAGAAAAATATATTCTCTCCTTTCCCCCCCGTTCCTGCACGGATGAAATTTTTGTCGTCTAACGAGGTCTAGAATCCAATAGTAATGAAATAAGGCTTTATATTTCGACTGTTAGAGTTATACATAGATGCAGATTGAAGGATATAAAGAGAGACATAAATGTAGCATGGTTAAAATGAAGTCAAGTAATCGGTGTTAATATGTGAGAAGCTAATGTCACTCAAAATAAAACGACACCTACGTAAATCTTAAGGTTCGAATGTTGAGCCACTAAATTGGTAGTCCAAAACTTCTTCATTAG
Source organism: Dendrolimus houi (assembly GCA_039645545.1). Classification (NCBI taxonomy): domain Eukaryota; kingdom Metazoa; phylum Arthropoda; class Insecta; order Lepidoptera; family Lasiocampidae; genus Dendrolimus; species Dendrolimus houi. Next base: position 17,999,853 of record CM077134.1, on the reverse strand, counting down.
ACGAGAGAAGCACGTTGAGATGGTGGATATATGGTGTTAGGTAGGAAATGAGTAAATTTAAAATGGAGTTCATAACGGGACCTTTGAAAGTTACAACTATGATAGAAGGTTTAAAAACATTGAAGTAGTATCGGTATATTATGAGGAGGAATGGAAATCATGTGATAAAATTAATGAAGAAACGTTGTACAGACAGTCTATACGAGAACTTAAGGAATTTATAAGAGAACTAAAGGGAGAAGTTGAAAAGTTCTTCCTAAAATATTCGTCTTGTTATAATAATAATTATTATTATTTATTTATTACAGACACAAAGATCCATAATCAAAACAAATTTTATACATTGTTATTATTAAATGAAATTAAACCTTAAAAATAAAATTAATAAATTTCCATCAGTCAGTCAGTCAGTCGGTCAGTCCTTTACTGAAGCATTTAATTTATATTTTACATTAGATTAATTATTCTATGCAGCAATCTGCAACCAGTCCCAATACATTTTTGTTTGGTGTAAACTGCTAGCAATGGTCGCAATTATACTGTTTCTACACCTTTCAACCCTGGTCAAGAAATTTGCAATGCGACTTCTCCGAATAGCACAAAACGTGTTCAATCTAGCTTCAAGAAACATACTCGAGGCACTACAGTATCTTTTAAAACCTATTAGCTGGCGAAACATGTTATTATATTGAACACGTATATCATCCAGAGAACGCCCTGTGCATTCCGTCCAGAGCTGGCAGGTTTAGAACGTCTGGCAAAACGTCCTGAACAGATATATTTTAATGTCATTACTAGCTTTGAAAAATCTTCTGGCCAACATGTTGCCACACACTGAGAGGCTTCTTCTTTATCTTTCTATGTCGTTGTTATCCTTTCTATCAGAAGAAAGAATATGCCTCAGGTATTTGAACGTGCTGACAATTTTTAGTTTTTTGTTATAAGTCAACCAATGTGTAAGAGAATGTACTTTATTGAACACCACATCATATAAATAATTTTATAATCAAGCATGTAAAGCAAAGATTGCATAGCGAATGGTATTTATTGTTCCTAATAGCAATCTTTTCTGCTCGTATTTTAACAATATTAGATTTCGGCAAAGTAACTCTCGGAACAGCTGATTTTAATCATTTTTCTTGATTGCATTTTCAACGATTGCGTATAAAATAAGAGCTAAAATAAGATTAAGCTAGAAGATACGAAATTGAAAGTAATAAATCACGGGATTACGAGAGTTTATGTAACAACGATCCATCCGTAACTGATTATTTCATTGTGTTAGAAAATCTGCAAGTTACAGCTATTATAGTAGGGCCAGTATAAAGATTTTTGCTTACAACGGACTATCCACTTGTGCTCCTTTATCATCTTATATCTTACTAGCGATTTCGGCAGTCGTTGTCTTGCCCTGAAAAATAAAAATCTAGAACCAGATTTCAACGCCACCAAGAATTTTTGAAATCGGTCCAGTAGTTTTGAGTTTCAAGCTTTATGGGTCCAATATGTTTTAATATTAAAATAATAAAAATGGGATAATTTCAAGAGCTTGAAATGAGATACTAATTGGCTAAATGCATACATCTTTATAATATATATATATATATATATATATATATATATATACGTCTCTCTGTGTGTGTATAAACATACACATAAAAATATCAAACATCACCAAATTGCAGGTAGTGCTTTTTCGTTATGTTCTTAAAAGTATTGTTAGTAACTTAGCTTGTCTAACAGTAACATGCAACGCATTTCAGTGTCACGTAAATATAAACATTCAAATATAAACATTTTTTTTAAACAAGAAACAATAATAGGAAATTCAGCATGAAGCAGCCCTGAATGAACAATGATACACTTTCGCGCTCCGGTTTAACGGGTCGGAAAGTAATGAAAATCCATTTCGTAGATAAGAAAGTAACGGGAATTCGCAACACCCGTACCTTATGTAATTTATTTATTCATTAATTGAATCTCAGTAGATATTTGTTATTGTATAATTTAATATCAATTTATTTCCGCATTTATTGTACTTCCAGAATCGACAACATACATACAAACAAAAATTAATTTAACTCAAAAATATGTAAATACAATTTAAGACACACTAATAAAATTATTATTCGAGCACCTAGAACAGAAAAATACGGGAAAAGAAACATTTTATGCGAAGGAGTCAATATTTACAATAAATTACTAAATAAAGTAAAGGAGTGTATAAATATAAACTCCTATAAAAGGAAATTGAAAAATTATATTTTGAAAAACTTAATATTTGAAAAATTTCTTATTTACAGAAAACCTCTTTATTGTGTTTCTCTGTTCACCTATTTATTATGATTATTTTTTATCTATGTAACTCGCTCTTAGATTATAGGAATTATGTTAGAATATAAATTTTTGTATTTCATATAAGTGAACTGTAATGTTCTTTTGAGAAGAAAGTCCTTAAAGCCCATTTTTATTATTCCGTCGTTTCGGCCCCCTTTTCAGCAGCCGTGATCACGGAAGATGATGTCAAGTGTCAATGAGTAGATTGTTTGTTTTATTTAGCCTACCGTCAACTTGTTCATTTTAACTATTTAGTTTTAATTTTGTTTATAGTTAATTAGATTACGCTCCCATAAAGTAAATAATAACCATAAACAAAATTAATACTAAATAATTAAAATGAACAAGTTGGCGGTAGGCTAAATAAAACTTTAACAAGGCTGCTGAAATGCGTCGGAATAATAAAAATCAAATAAATTACCGCGCTTAAAACCGTTAAAACGTAATTTTATTATGTATACTATAGTCGCGAAAACTTAGAATACTAGTTAACATAATTTTCTATTTTGACATCAAACAGGTAATTATGCACTTTTATTTTGGCAGTTTGGACCTTTAACTCCCTGAAAGAGTTATCTTCGATGGTAATTTTTTTTAATGCATTATTTTTGCCATTAATGCAACTTCTTATTAAAAATCACACATGTCACTCGCCTTACATACGTCCAACATAAATAACACAAAAATTTCTCTATAAATCTCAATACAGAAAAAGCTGTGAAATCATAAAATATACGACAGAAATCGAAACAGAGTATAATTTATCTTATAGTAGTAATATATAAAGCTGAAGAGTTTGTTTGTTTGATTGATTGAACGCCCTAGTCTCAGGAACTACTGGTCTGATTTGAAAAATTCTTTCAGTGTTAGATAGACCATTTATCGAGGAAGGCTATATAGCCTATATATCATCACGATAAGACCAATAGGAGCGGATCACCAATTAAGAATATTTCAAAACCGGGGTTCTTTTTACTTACTTTTTTTAACTATTCCACGTGGACGAATTCGCGGGCAGAAGCTAGTTTAATATATTATCAAAACACATGAGTTCAGCAGACAGACAGACGGCCCACTTGATGGAAAGCGGTTATCATCGCGTTTTGCAACGACCAAAGGTGCTACAAATGCGCTGCTGCTCTCTCAAAGAAGACTGAAACCTGGTTACTAATGCCGGAACACAACTCAAGGTTGTTATGGCGGCATACTCTAGACCACGGGTGGTAGCCATCGAGACGGGCAAATGCCCTGGCCTGCCCTATCACCTGGCTGTGGTTTGTTTTGTCGCCTCTTACGACAGGCCGCCCCAACGCAGGAAATTGTATTCTTCTTCGTTCCTGCACGGATAAAACGGATTTTTGTACTGTTATTGCGATGAATCCTCAATTTAGTAGTGGGAGCTACTTTATTTCTCATAAAATTGACCAGTCTGCGCAGAATGTGACTATGCCAAGTCAGTATATGAGGCTTGTATGCTGTATGTCTGCAATGTCACGACAATTCCCAGCCATTTAGTGGAAAAATAATATCGGTATTAATCTGTATAAGAACAGTTACTCCATCTAATCAACGGATAAAATCGCTATAAAAACTCTATGATGCAAGACATAAGCAGTTAGCGTTTGTTCAATTTATTTTTGTATTTTTTAGAATTTGATAAACCACGTTTCTTTCATTTCCCAATTTTTAATCTCACTTTTCTTTCACCATATCCCAACTATTTGGTGTCAGCACAATACGTCTTTTCCTTCCATACTCCTCTATTCTGACATACATCTTCTGTCACGCCACAAATCATCATATCATCCTTCACACAATCCATCCATCATCTTGTAGTTTAACATTCTTTTTGTCAAGTGACTTTCGTCCCTCCTCATTATATGCCCATACCACTTTAATCTTCTTGCTCTCAATTTTTCAGTCACAGGTGCAACTTTCAATTTTTAATATTGTGATATAATAATATAGTGTATTTTTCTAGGGATACAACGTATAATAATGGTTCAAAAATACACTAAGCATTGTAAAACTCCATGATTAAATTATTAATGTTCATTCTCATATGGAAAACATAAATTGTGCAGGTTATAAGGGTTAAAAATAAAACGAGAAGTCTATAGTTAGGTATAAAAATAAAAGTGCGGTAAATTACAATATATTAGTACAATACATTGTTGAAATGTATCTGTTTAGTCACTCTATAGTTTACAGATTAGATTCACCTCATGAACAACCCTACTATGGTAAAATACATAGAGCAGTGATTAAAGTTTTGAGCCATTAAAAGCGATACAATTATCTTGTCGTCAGCCACCCGTTATTCAATGCTGAATATAGGTATCCCCAACTGCACCATGTATCCCGATTCTCCACTGTTCTCATCCAACCTCACCGGCGATCTTGCGTAGATTGTCGGTCCATCGGACTGTAGGGCTTCGACTTTTCGTTTAAGAATCGTATTAGCTAACTTTAATAGCGCAATTGAATTGTAGGCTACAGTTCACATTTCTCACAAAAAAATATTACTATTAAAAAACTGTCAATCCTACAACTATTGTACATTTTAAAGTAATTTTACACATTTTTAGAAAATAAAATTACACAGCGCCCCTTTCAGTTCCCGCCAAATACTCTTGGAAATGAAAATTCATTCGAGTCGAAGCCTCGTATATCGCCACAAAGCCCACAAAGGCGAGCAAAGGAGTGTAGTACATTGCATTGTAGCCACAACAGAAGACAGCCTCTTCTGTTGTGCCTACAATGCGCATACATGTAGAATTATCGACACTTCGGTACCTACTGAAAACCTCTGTAATTTTGAAAATAACTAATTTAATAGAATTCAAATGTTAGCCTTGGCCAAAATAAGGAGCACGAGCCCATAATAAGGGGGCGTTCGTCTTATAGCTCAAAATTATGACGTCATTAGTAACGTTTTTGCCACTACCATAACGACCATGGCCACCATGTGGAACGGCTAAGGAGCATTTAGAGAGCTGTGGGAATCCAGGGGAACTAGAAATCTATATAAATGTACTCAAACAAAAATTTTATGAACAGCATATATTTCGGAAATTATGTCAAAATCCAATAAAAATTGTAAACTATTTCCTAGCAAAATTTTTCAGTCACCATTTGCTAATAACTTGTCCCTCCTATTTCCGATTACTCGTAACTGCGCGTGCGAAAAGCATCTATTGTCCAAATATGTCGAGGCTGTGTCTCGTAAATAACACTCAATGACAAACAAAACAATAGTTTTGATGGATGCAATAAACACGTGGACAAGGTCAATGTATTTTTACGATTAGCTAAAGCTTCCTGTTACAAAGCTTTTTAACTTCCTTAAGGGAGCATCTTATACCTTTCATTTTAATACATCTTTAAAACAAAGCTGGCTTGATGTCGCGAATGGTGACATGCGTGCCTATGGTTTCACAATAAGGGGAATAAGAGAGTACGCAAAGTGAATAAGAAAAAGTAGGAGAGCGAATCTCACGCTTCGCAACGGATACCCCGAGTGCAACTGGGATCTAACGCTAGTATGATGATGACATCATTAAAGACATGGGAAACAATTCTTGAAGTATGATAGATCAATGAGAACTGTCTATGCCATCTTCGTCACATATAGAAGAAGTTACAATGGTACGATTTGTTAAAGAAATCCAGAAGATCCTAGTATCAGAGTCAATGAACATACTACAATGTTAACAGTTCGGTGTCCATAGATAACTGAACGCTTCAGATCATACGTTAAACTATGTGTTCCGGCAAGCACAAGCACTATAATAACTCAAACCTTACGGGAAATGTATCTTGTTGTTTAGTTTCCCATTACGGGACTTATATATTCTGAGTTATAGTGTATAGGTTCCCTCTTACAAGTCTGGCGTCCCATGCGGACGACGTACAATTTTTTTAATATTTCTGAGATAAAGATATTCTGCGACCATTTCGCTAACTTAAAGTATTGTTATATCCTCATTTAATTAAACACTTTCCTTGTTCCAGAAACATTCGAAACAACTTTTGGAGCATTTAACAGAGTCAGAAAAAATATTTCTGTTTGGTGCCAATCCTAATGGTAAGTTGATATCAAAAATAAGACGAAACCAAGAGTTAGAAAGCAGCAACCTAGATGTTTGAATTTTTTTATTAAAGTGTAATATGAAAATGTAAGCAAACTATTTTGATAGCTTTATTAATAAGTAGTCGTTGATACCTACAAACAATACTTTATCGATTACATACGTATGATGAGATCGTAATGTTATATATTACAACCAATATTCTTCGGTCGAACCTGTATCAAAATTTGAGCAAGTGCTTGGTGACTTAAAACATCCTTCGTTCAAAACTGAATACCTATATTTTTCTAACTTTCAGATGCAAACTTCGAAATAGTACATCTCAAAAATCCAAGACGAAGAAAGCGATCATTGCTATATGATGATCAAGATCTCGTCGGGCTCAAAAATATCTAAACGTTAAGCTTGCACCAAGACATTCTTTCTTAGATCCTCATTTTGTTCTAATGAGGAGATGGTTTAACAACACAGAAGCTGTGTTAGACCATCATAATGATGAAGAGTTAGATTCATGTTACTTTAGGAGCGAAAATGCTGCTCTGTATGCCTGTGATGATATAGTAAGTGTTTGATATATTAAATTACTTTTATCTTGAATCACATTAAGAAATGATGTATGATTATTACATATGTACTACATATGCACATTATTGGGAACAGTGTTAGCCGTATGATAATATTTTCTGCAGCAATATAAAATTTAAGGAATCTATTATCTATGAAAATCTACTATCTAAAACAATTATCACATAATAATATTTAAAATTCTTCATGCTTTGCATGTTATAAAAGCTGCTCATAAAAAAATATTAGTGGGAAAGCGTACAGAAACTGTGAAAATGATACTAAAGAAACATCATAGCATATTTGAGATTATCTTTGTAATGCTTTCTAGAATAGTTATAGATTTTTAATGACTTTAAAAGCCGTAATAATAAATTTCTATTTCAGCGAGGCGTCGTTAAATCAAATGAGAGCTACTACTTAATACACCCATTACCGGAAAGATTTCACTTGGATGGTGTGAAAGCACATGTCATTGTAAAGCAATCTTTAAACAATATAAATAATGACGAAGCAGCTACTTGTGTAGAAAGAGATAAACTAAATATGATTGATACAACTGAACCAGCTAAAACATGGACAAAACATAGAAGAAAAAGAGATATACAAACAGAAAGGATACCATTTAGTAATAATTTATATGATTTCAAATTTAGTCTAGCACATAGAAATAAGACTATAGACTCATTCCTTGAAAAAATTGCTCCAAATATGAACAGGGAAAAGAGAGCTATATTGCCAGCAATTTTTGTCGAAACTGCTGTTTTTGTTGATAGAGATTTATACAAGCACATGATAATCAACTTCCCAAAAGAAACTGAGAGGGAATTAGTTAGATTTGTCTTAGCTATGATCAATGCAGTGCAACTGTTGTATCACGATTCGTCTTTGGGTAGACCGGTGAATTTTATACTGAAAAGACTGGAAATACTTCATGAAGACCCGGTAAATTTGAAAAGGCCGCACGATATAGACAGATTTTTAAGTAATTTTTGTACGTGGCAAAGGTTGGAAAATCCACATGGAGATACTGATCCTTTGCATTGGGACCACGCGTTGATTCTAACGGGATTGGATCTGTATGTTGTAAATAAGAATGGAAAAGTAAGCAGTCAAGTTGTTGGTAAGTCTCTCACTGTACTTTGAAATAAAATAACTAACGTTTGAAAACACAGTAAAATAATCTGGAATCTTTAAACACGTGCGCACATTTATAACTAAATAATAAACTAATTCACCAAACTAAATAAGTCTATATAGTTTTAATACAAGAAGATATAAATAATAGTAGTAGACTATTAAAAGTAACATATAATTTGATAAATACATAGTATACACACTATCATATCTGTTTTTAACTGAGATTGGAAATTTTTCATCTGTTATATTTAAGAAATTACTAAAAAATAATTCTATATAGGCAGTCTATTAAGACATTACGTTAAGCCGATGTTAGACGATTCATTTCTGTCCTTCAATTTACATAAATCAAGCAATGAATAATTACATAAACACGAATTTCAATCTCATAGAATACCCTCATATCTTTTCAGTTCTATGCCTTACAACGATATTGATTAAATTCGGTTGTTACGTCTAATATTAGCATTACTTAATCCATCTCTAATGTTTTATCTATGCCTGATTTTCTAGGTTTGGCCCCCGTAGCTGGTATGTGTACAGTGACAAGCAGTTGTACTGTGAATGAGGGACGGCATTTCGAAAGCGTTTACGTCGTTGCACATGAAATTGGACATAAGTGAGTACTGACAATAAAATGTCTGTGAGACTACATTTCAAGTAGATTCACTAAAACATCGTTGCGATTAATTTCGAAAATGAATCTCATATAGAAATATATTTGTTACAGCCTAGGCATGCGTCATGATGGTCCTCTGGCAGACAACGGCTGCGATCCCAGCGCGTATATCATGAGCCCTACCCTCGGCAGTGGAAAAATCACATGGTCACAGTGCAGCAAGAACTATTTGCAGAAGTTTCTGGAGTTAGTAATTTTCAAATTCAAATTTAAATACTTGCATAAAAATGGTTAAAAGGTGTTACAATAATTATATTTAAGTACGCATGTTTTTGCCAGATTGGCGTGCAGATTTAGCTCGTACAATTCATTACAATATTACATTATTTATACAATTAATTAGAATATTATATGTCACAATTTCAATTAAAAATAAATAGCGTCCACAGTCCCATACTCAGATAATTATAACAGTCAATATAAATAATTTTGTAATTGGTAATATCATTATCATTGTTAGTTTGAATTATAATTTATCATTTATGTATTTATTTATAGTGTAATAGCATTTATTAGCAAGCAACTTTTTTAGATAAAATTTAAAAGAATTTGTATTTAATGATTTTATATTTTGTGGAATCTTATTGTAAATTTTTGGTATCATGCATACGACGCTTTTTTGCAATAGAGTTGTTTTGCAAGGATGCGTGCAAAGCCTATCTTTATCTCGTCTGTTACGTGGTTCACCACCTGACATACATGGGAATAAATCCTTATTATATCTAACAAACATGGCTACTTCGAGGATGTATAATGACGGTACTGTTAGCAGTTTATGTTTTATAAATAACGGCTTGCAGCTTTGAATAGTTTGTAGACGGAACATCGAACGAATGCAGCGTTTTTGCATAAGGAATATCATATTTGCGTCAGTTGAATCACCCCAAAAAATTATCCCATATCTCAAAATTGATTTGACAAGACCAAAGTAAGCGGTTAGTAAAGCTTTTATGTCAACAGTTGGTGATAATTTATATAAAGCATATGATGATTTACTAATTTTCTTACTTAATTTACCTATATGAACTTTCCAATTTAATTTATTGTCTATTTCCAGGCCTAAAAATTTAGCTGAGTCTACCTCTTGCACGATTTTATTATCATACGATATATTAATTTTGACTGAGTTTTGGGGTCTTTGACTAAAATTCATAATTTTCGTTTTATTTATATTGATTTTTAAATTATTATTTGTCAACCATGTTATCACCGATGATAAAGAATTATTTATGTCAAGTTCATGTGTATTATTATTATTAGATGGTATTGATAATGTGCTGTCATCAGCAAATAATGTCATAAATTGTGTTGTGCATCTTGGCAAGTCATTTACATACAGAATAAATAATGGAGGGCCTAGTACACTCCCCTGGGGTACCCCGTAGGTAATAATTCGCTTCTTGGAAGTATACATAACTACGCGTTTCGTTTTGGTATTTAATTTTGAAATTTGTGTTATTTGCTGCCTGTCACTTAAATACGATTTAAGTGACTAAGTAAGTATTACGAGTAGTCAATCAAAGTTACTTTATATACTCAACAACCACGCTTATTCGCTGAGCAGTAGTTTATATAACGAAGTCAGTAAAGATCCACAAAATTCACTCAACAATGATGAAATAAAAAGTAAAAACTTATAAATTTTATTACTTAACTATGAAACAACTAGAACTCAAGTCAAATTTCATCAGTTGTCATTAGAGGGATTATGTCTATATTGATATTATTGGTTTGTAATCTTGTTGTTTATAGAGGCTTAATAAAGACTGTTACACTTGCTTAGTAAATTTTCGTATCAATTATGTGAAATTTAGGGTCCACTTGATAGTATTTGTAGATGCTAAAAATATTTTATAACCTATTTAACTTGTTATTTTCTTTCAGTACGATTCAGTCCCGCTGCCTGTTGGATCACGGGAATTCGGCAGGCCAGTTAGACCACAGCGCCGAAGGTATTCTTCCGGGAGAAAGATTCGATGCTAATCAACAATGTGAGTAGTAATTCATACATGTACTTAAGTGAACTACTTTGTATAGATAGACATTTGGGGATATTATTAGAGAAGTTTTGAATTATTTTTTAACTTATTTATTGAAGTGATAACTTCTTATGGGAGGGTAAACCGCTTCGTTGCGTAACGTGTTACGGCGCCAGTCTGTCTGGGTTCCTTTTCTCTCTCACGCATACGGCAGCGGTAGGCAGTTTCCTCCTCTCTCACTCTAACCCACAGCGCTAGCCGTATTTCGGACAGAATATTAAATAGTTCAACTTAGATTAGTTTAAGTTATCACTCCTGTCGGGCGTCCTGAGACGCACTCGTTTTTATTAAAAATCAATACAATGCTAAGCAATGACTTCTTGTTTTACTGTCAATATGTAATGTGAGTGAATTTGGTTTGATAACGGTTCTATTTTAACCATAGTTACAGAACCCTAGAAGCAACAGATCTAAGAGTTAACCAAAAACCATTCCGTTGTGTTGCATCCGGCATCAGTGGCCAGATCCCAGTCCCCCTTCGAGAACAGAAGTACATTGGTAGCAACGTTTGTGTTGCAAATGTCCACAGGCGACGGTAACCACTTTCCATCAAGTAGTCTAACATCCTGTCTGCTGTACTTTAACAATAAAAAAATAAAAGTATCAGAGACCTAGAGTTATCCATAATATTATAAAATTCTTGCCGTGTCTGTACATTGAAGCTATTAAAAAAATCTGGAATAGAGTATGTAAACGATGGAGAACACGATCCATTTTATTTTAGATTTTATGTCTGTTTGTTCGGGATTCACGTAAAAACTACTGGGCCGATTTCGATGCGGTTTTTGCTGATCGACAGCAAATTCTTAGGCTTAATATCTGCGCTACTTTTTATGTCGACAATCCCACGGAATAATTTTCTGGGAATGATTTAAAAAAAAGAATTCCAATGTGATTTTTTACTGATCGATAGCAAATTTTATGTCATAAAATGCATAACATTTTTATCACGGGAATCCCGCGGTTATTTTCCCGGGAGCGGTTTGTAATTGTTTGGGTGCAAAAAAATTAGCTTATTCCGACACAGTTTTACTAAAACTATTACTGCGGTATCTTATATCCCGGGAATCCCGCGGTAATTTCAAGTCAAGCGGGGACGAAGTCGTGGGCATATCCTAGTATAAAGTTTCAAAATAACTTACCGTAAGAGTGATTTTCTGTCATAACAACGTTATTTTCGTAAAGGTATATTGGTAGACCGTAAAAACTAGTATCCCCAGATATTTTCCTCAATTTGCAGGTATGCTGAAATATGGGAAGGGCAGTCGCCATTCGGCTGCGCAAAACCTGGAGGATGTCTGCAGAGATCTACATTGTCAGAGGGAGCGGTACACTTGGACCTCACATCCAGCCCTTGAGGGCACGAAATGTGGTGAAGATATGGTAAGTACACGCCATACCTGTTCGGAAAGCTTTTTTGACAGTGGGGGGAAATTATGACATAATTGTCGTACAAATAAACGAGCAGATAACCCTATAAAAATATATTCTTAACTGCGGAACGGATAGAGACGACGGATGAAAAGATATGGTTAAATTTTGTTCTTTGTTATTTAATGTTGATAATATCAGTCGGTGGCCTGTTTTAATAGCATTATATGAAAAGACTATAAGCTTGTGTTTTTTATTTCCTCGTAGGTGGTATAGAGCACTATGTATAATGTATTTGAGCTCAAACTATATGCTCGTTGGTAAATGTATTTATTTCAAAATGGAATCTTACAGATTACTTATTAAAAGTCATGAGTGGTTTCGCGTCCAACGCAATTTTAGTTTCTGTTAAAGGAAACGCAGCTGCGCAACGAATTCCCCAGCAATATACATAATTATCTTAACTCCCCAGCAAGACAACTTTTTACCCCCAGTGTGTACGGCTATAAAAATAGTCAGTTTCAATATTTCCAGTATTGTCGTGGCGGGGAGTGTGTGGAACGCGAAGGACTTACAACGGTCCGTCGAGGCTCGTGGGGCAAATGGTCAGAGTGGTCTGAGTGCGCTTCTGCTTGCCTAGTTGACGACACACACGCACCGGCAGCAGCTGGAGTCTCATTTGCCACGAGGAAGTGCAATAGACCAAGGTACTATTCAAAACTAGAGCTTTTCTCGTAAAATAAACTATGTAACTTTAAATAGGTTAACTTAAGTTCTTGTAAAAATGTTCCAGTACCTACACATTTTAATTTCGTATTTTCCATAATATATATTTTGAATCATATTTTAAGACAATTACTTATAAGTAGAATAGAAAAAGTATAATAAATTACTATGCTTATATAAGGGCTTGGTCATCATCTCCATGGGTAATGTGTCTAGAAGGCATGCCAGCTGACAACTTCGTAACTTCAGTTCTAATCACCAGAACTTTGATTATATTGTGTATACTAGACAAGCCACAAGACCGGCGTAAAATGGTTAGCTTTGGCTTGTTTACGATTATGTTTCGTGGTGGTGAATGAGAGTTCCCATGGCTCACTTTCGCTTCCCTCCTTTACTTTACTTTACATTTTGACGCCGTATGTCAGGATCTCGGTAACCAAAGACACAAGACATATGATGGCTCTGAAGGTGGTGAGACATAGAGCCCCTCCTACATATTGAGGGTCATTGACCCTCTAACGTAAACAGTCACACGCGCGTGCGAAACCTCCCCGCAGCGGCATCTCTCGACCGCTATTTGAACGAGAAGTCCCCCCGAATCTTATGGTTTATGACCGCTGTTAGGGCGAAAGGAACTGGTGATAGTCCCTTCTTCGGCACCCTGATCTATGTCGGCGGGTCGAGGCCACAAGTGCTGCATCCTCCCGTTCCCTTTCCGCCGCCTCCTTTTGCGACATCACCACATCGCACTTTCTCTTCCCTCCTATCCTACCTCCCATCCCATTTCCATACATCGAATATTTTCCTATCTAATGCTCTCTTCCCTTATCCTATCCCAAGTCGATGGTAATCACATTCCATTAGGTGGTCTGTTTGCCTATTTATACATTTCAGCCAAAAAAAAAACCGGCGTGATATTATGTATTTAAAAAATAATTCTAGGCATGACACAAGTACAAACTACTGTCCCGGCCCCGACAAGAAGTACCAGTCGTGTCACGCCCAACAATGCGACAACGTGCCCAGGATGAGTGTAAGGGAATTCGCCGATGAGATCTGTTTGAGAGCGAGGGATGTGGACCCAGATCTGATAGGAACCGGCCTGCAGAGGATCGACACTGATGGTAAGTTTTGTCAGGTTCTTACATATAAACACATCCTTTTATTTGCCTTACCAGTGGTTGAAATATGACTTGAAAGTCCCATACCACCAATTTTCTAGCAATGAATCCGGCTATATGGGACCATATCGGTTACTCCTTACAATACAGATGGAAAGTGGCTACCGTCGCATATGAACGTTTGCATAAACAGAGATGCTACCAATATATAGTAGGCCTTGAAGAAAGTTTATTACACTTCTTCAAATAACTCATATCATACTGCTCTAGGAATAACCTTGATAGGTTGGAAGCCATTCCAAATTACTGAAGAAAAATCTTTGGTAGACCCTTTGCGTACAAGAGCGTTACAGCTTGTTCCCACTTGTCGGGTGTCGGGCGCCATATTTTAATCGGGTGTTGGCGCCTCTATGCACATTTGTCAATTATCGGACCCGATCAAAGTTGGAGCCGCGATATTATGTATATTACTATGGAGCGGGGAGAGGGTTGCCGGGCCCGCCATCGACCAGTGCCCATGCAGAAACGAGAAAGAATACCATTTCGACTTGAGTTCACTTTAACCATACTACATTTATTTATCTCTTTATTGATGACGACATGTGATGGTTGCCGACAACTATTTCATCCGTGCAGGAACGGAGAAAGAATATATTTTCCTGCGGCTGGGCGGCCTGTCGTAAGAGGCGACAAAACAACTCACAGCCAGATGGTAGGGTATTTGCCCGTCTCGATAGCTACCAACCCTGGTCTATAGTATGTTGCCATAACAACCTTGAGTTGTAGTGGCCGGGTTCCAGACTCTCTTAAGAGAGCAGCGGCGCATTTGTAGCACATTTGGTGTTGCAAATGTCCATAGGGGAGGGTAACCGTTTTCCATCAGGTGGGCCGTCTGCCTGTCTGCTGAGTTTATGCAATAAAAAATTTAAAAAAATGTGTGAGGAGCGCCATACTTACTCATAAGTGAGCGAGTTTTTACTGACGTAAATGGCTGGCAAAACACCCAACATTTCTTGTAGTTGTTGCCAACAAAAAAACCGTCTCGGGTAATTGTCAACAACTTCATATAAAATATGCTAACATCCGACAAATGTGATCGGATGATTAGAGTTATAGCTAGTAAGTGAGTTATAGTTTGTTGCCACCCGACGCCCGACAAGCACCGCCTTCCACAGGTGAACATCGCATTGTCAACCAGTGAATCTCGCGAGGTCAACGAGTGAAGTTCACGTGATCTAGAATTTGCAGATTGGTTAACTACTACTAGCAACTGAGTAATAACGCTACATTCTTCGCTTTTAACTCTGTGGGTACCATGTCAAAAAACGTTTGAACCTTATAGTTGTGTTCGGCGAAACAACGTGTACGAACTTCGAGGACGTATATAAGTTTTGCACGTATTAAATATATCTTTGTTTTGTTCTTGTTAGACGTGAGCAGCGCATGTGCAGTGTGGTGCGATACTCGGGGCGGGGGGTACAAGTCCAGGGGATGGAGTCTCCCCGATGGCACTGCTTGCTCCACAATGGCTCCTATGTTTTGCATCTCGGGGACATGCCAGGTAACATCAGTTTTTCTTTGTTTCGTGTCGATAAACCGGTGTTGCCCATTTCAAAAATCTAGTAACTGATACTTTTACCTTTTTTCATATCGATATTTAAAAAAAATACTTTGCGGAGTAGATTTGTCACATTTTTTTAATATAGGATGTAATTTATAGAAATTCACGTGTGATTCAAGCAACGATTCGGAGTTCACATTAAAACCAGCCGACTGCGAGTGGGAAGCGCTGCAACTTCAGTCCGCTACGCCTCATCCAGTAACGTGAGTAATTGTTAAGAAATAAAATTAACATTCCTTTGCTAGTTTGCTTTAATGTGCCAGTACGAGACCCTAATAATATTGTAACCGTCATGTTTATCTGTTTGTCTTTGTGTGCCAAAACCCCAGTCATTTTTCTCGGATACTAGTTTTAGCGCTTTTTACGTCGATAATGTTTTACATGTATTAATTGTGGTACTTGGCGTATTTTACGTAATTAGTGTCGTTTTATGTGTATTTGTTGTAGCACATAACGTATTTTACGTAGATAGTGTAGACGTGTAAACTGTATTTCTAGTAGAAAATCGTCAAGCCCCTGGCGTCGGGCCGTTGGTGGTCAGTGGCGGCCAACCAGCGGCTGCCACTATCATTGCGTGACGCCGGGCGTCGGCGTCAGGCTCGTGAGGGCTGCTTCTAGGCCCGTCACTAGCATACAGCTATGCACACCAGACACCACTAGACATGAATTGGTAAGTTGTCATGCAACAAAAGTAATCAAAGGGTAAGTATAAAATATTATGTGTGTATTTGTGTGCAATAAAGTAGGTACATACTATCCTATTATTTATGTGTGCGCCTGTGTGTGTTTTTTGTGTACAATGAAGTAGACTTGGGTGCCTTGTGAATTAGAGATTTAAAAAATTAGCTACATCCCAAATTAAAACTTATCTCTCATCCGCTCAGCTAGTAAATATAGCTCAACGGCTCATTCGGCTCACCGACTCAATCAGCTCGTTCGCTCAATCAGTTCAGTTGCCAACACAGAGCGCAACGTTGTCAATACGTACAGTGCAAATAGATCTTTGTGTCTATAAAAGTAAAGTTGAGAATACTTAGCATATATTTATATATTATATACTTTTTTGTTGATATAAAACAATAAAAAGATTGCAAGTGGGAATATGAATTAAATATTTACCTTACGCGCCAAAACACGGCTCGGTCTAGTCCTTTCGGGTCTTGAAAGAGCGAGAGGCGTCGTTACGATTTCTGCTCTGTATTTCTATTGAGATAAAGGAGTGATACAGTTCTTTAGAGCGAAAGAGTTATATCTCTTTTCTTTTTAGTGAGGCGTTTTGTACAATTCTACAATATCCCAACTTTTATGCGTGTCTGTGTCTTTGTGTCCAATAAAGTACATTCTACCCTATATTTATTCCCAGGGATGTACCGAAAGGAAATCTCCATACCAATATGCAACGATGGTCTGTTCGAAATATAAAGAAAGAGTTACAAGGTTATCAGGGCTTGGGATGCAGATCTCACCAGCTTTGGGTAAGACTACTATCAACACTCACTTTTGTGTATTTATTACTTCCTCATTCATAGCAAAGGGAATTAATCGATTATCGTAAAATAAGGAAGACCGTTCTCTAAAACCGAGTTTCTATATTTACTAGTACTAACCATTTATTTACCCGACTATAATATTGCCATGACTTACGTGGGAGTTTTTGGCAATAACTGAAGGGTGACGTTGTGCTGTGCAGTTTTAGTTTCTAGAAATGAAATAATATTACTTTAAAATGAACAATATTTGTAACGTATTGTAAGTTTTTAAAGTAATAATTATATGTTTTTATGAGAAATGTGAACTGTGTAGTCAAATGAGGCCTTTTGACTTGTGACAAGTACTTCGTTGATTGACGTCACTCAAAGACATATAATTTGGCTGAGCTGAAGACTTAATACATCAAACAATGTTGTAGGTACCAAGTCCCATTGTCCACCATTTTAGCGATAATGGAATAAGTAATCATCTTTATTTCTTTTAAAGTTATAAGTACGATCTAATAATATTTTGTTTACACAAGTAGCAATATGAACTAAAATTTAACCGTTCGTCTTATAACACGGTGGCTCCAGCTCTCTTAGGCTCTTGAGAGCTAGAGTGTGAGGTATCGTTCCGAATTCTATTCTCTATCTTTACTAAGCTAAATGAGTGAAGTGATTCAGTTCACAGTTCTTCAGAGCGAAAAAGGTACATCTATCTATTATTTTTACTCTTTTTAACTCACTAAAAAGAGTAAAAATACTAGATAGATGTACCTCTACTAACGGCTCACTGAGTATTTCAACACTTAGTGAGCCGTTTTGCCCAGTCCCGCGGCAAAAAATTGAACGAATTAAAAAAACCTAGCTCAGCCACGTTGTTATGTTGTTTTTATCAACCGTTTGAATGTAAATGTTACATTATTATTCTATTAAGTAATAAGTACTATTAAATCTGAAATCATTCTAAAATTATTTTAGCTTTCTAGCATTCCATTGCATAACCGTAGTGCCCCGTCTGTGATCTGTGGGACTTTCGTAATACAGACGTACAGTCTTCAGGCTAATGTCGATATTTCGTTTTGTAGTATGATTAATTCAATTAATTTTAAGAACCTCATGCCCTTACAACATGCAACGTACATTGATGGCAATTCAAGAATACTTGGATAAGCGTGGTATGTATATTTTTACCCACGTTGCCAAATAAGATTTGAAATGCAATACTTTTGTAATAAATAGCACAGACAAATCATAGTTAGCTCCATTTTCGAACAACGCCATCTATTAAATAAATTATAAAACAGCGCCTTTTTATATCCAGCGGAAATCCGCTTGAGGACAAACCACTGCGGGGGAAGCCCGGTGGAGCATGTGGGATTCGCCGCGTCGGGGTGCCACTAGCGTCCCCGCAGGAATGCTATTTCCACGGAGTTTTTGGCGGGAACTGAAAGGAGATGTTGTGCTGTGCAGTTTTATTTTCTAAAAATGTCTAAAATTACTCTAAAATGAACAATGGTTGTAGGATATTGAGTTTTTGAGTATTAATTATGTGTTTTGTGAGAAATGTGAACTGTATAGTTAAATGTGGCCTTTTGAGTTGTCACAAGAACTCCGTTTCAGGGCACCAGCTGATAACCTAGATTTCAGCTGTGCTACACATAGACTTAAGTAAATGAAGAAACTACATTGTAATCCAAGATCTGGTTTAAAGGCCTAGCTGCCAAGCAATAAACCTAAATAAAAATCGTCGCTATTTCCACGTCGCGGTTGGAGATACCCACTAAAACCCCTACCCGTTACTCGTTACGTCCCTATCTGTACAGGAACGGAGAAAGAATACAATTTTAAGTGGCCAGGCGTCCTGTCGTACGACAACAACCCGCAGCCAAGACTTGTGGTAGGGTATTTGCCCATCTGGATGGCTACCACCCGTTCTCTAGAATATGCCGCGATTATTATATCATACTCAAGGTTGTTACATTGAGTTGTGTTCCGGCATTAGTGGCCAGGTTCCATTCCCCCTTTAGAGACCGGCAGCACATTGGTAGCTCCTTTGGTGTTGCCAATGTCTATAGGCGATAGTAATCGCTTTCCATCAAATGGACCGTCAGCCTGTCTTCGGAACTCATGCAATTAATAAAAAATGTACGTCCGGGACGGTAAATAAAAAATAGCACAGTGCTATACAGGGTGGAATTTTTTAATGCCACCTGGAGGTAAAGTACTCTAAATAATAGAGATAGCAAATTTTACTCCAAAGAAACATTTCTTCATTTTTGAAAAGAAATAAAACCGCATTCAAAGATTTTCGAAAATTTCTCTTGCTTAAATTACACCGTGTAATTTTATTGCATCGATCGTTAGGGTCAATCACAAGGATGAAATCTCTCTAACATACTTGGTAAATTTAATGAAAGGAAAACCATGAAATCTGTACTTATAAAGTCAATGCGTCAAGCTAAAGCACATGTAGCTTTCCAATGATGAAAGAATTTTCAAAATCGGTTCAGTAGTTTAAGTACTTCCTACAAATAAACTCACAAACTTTACTTCCTTATATAATATTAGTATAGATTGTTTTAGCATTTATTATTATGTTATCTACCCAATTGCAAGAGGCGTAGTCATAAATAATTGCAAATGTATGTAATTCCAGAGGATCCAGACAGGCCTTGCCGTATAGCGTGCCAAGACGAGAGGGTATCGCACCGGTTCTACTTGGTGAACGGCCAGGAGGGATGGTTCCCGCTTGGGACCTCCTGCGGGAAGAGGAACACTTCCTATTGCGTCAGCGGAAAATGTTTGGTAAGTCTGCATAGAAATGACCTTGTGTATTACTTCCAGCATTTAAAGAGTTCAAAGTGAAGAATATATTCTTTTACTTTCCATCAGGTGGGCAGTCTGCCTCTTGCCAGTTTTTGGAAAAATATATCGATTTTTTTGATATATTGTAGGACGCGACTACACAATTTTTTTTAAATAAAAGAAGCTTGTTTATATAATTTACAACCCTAAACGTGACATAAAACAATAGGGACTAGAATTTATGGAATATTTCAATAAATTCTAATATTTATAATATAAGAGAACCTGCGTTAAAATAACATCTTACCATCTAAATTGTAAAATATCATGACATAAATAATTTTAATTACTTTTCAAACAATACAAAATGCGCGTCAACTCAGACGCACGACTGCATTTTACTCCTTGAGCACCAGTGTCTTCGAATATTAGTGAGGGATATTACTTTAGATTGTATTTCATTGCATTAAAATTCGAAATTGTATAATAAAAAACTTAACGCAATTGAGTTGTTATTAGTTGTTAACACTTGTATTATTTCACTTCTCACAAAATGTTCAAATCCTTATAATTATGAAAAAGTCCCACTGCTGATTTTTAACGAGTAAACTGCAATAAATGCGCTATTTGACTCCTTTTACTTGTGTAAAATGATGATACAATGATGATGATACTATGAGGCTACAATACTCTGTAAAGGCCCATTCACGATCTTACATTGCAGTCCGCCGCGTAATGCAGGACTGTGAAAGTTACTGCAGCCTGCATTGCGTCCTGCAACACCGAACAGAATGCCTCTTGAGTTGCCTCACTGCACTGCACGATCGTGTACGGGCCCCCTTGGTTTATAGTCAGTGTCTCAGTTGGTTTGGCTGTCCGCTCCCGTAATACAGGAATTCGGTCCGGACAACACGCCGCTGTCCGAGATGGTGTTCACGCTCCCGCTGCTGCCGCGGAACGCGACCGGCGGCGACGCGCGGCGCGGCTCGCGGCACCGACGCAGCCTCAGCCACGACAGGATCACGGTCAAAGCGACGCTCGACCATAGACACCTGCAGGACATCATCGCCGCGCTCAATTTTACACGTATGTTTAAACTATGATTAATTACGAGTATTTTTCACCCCCAATCAAGAGACCTTCACCCATCTGATAACCAGATGAGACATATTTTCTATCAAATTATATTGATTTGGAAACACGCCTATGATAGCTTGTGTTGGCAATACCAACAAATTTGACTTTGTCACATAAAAAATTTCCCTTTCCTCACTAATTTTGAGCTTGCCAGTCGAAAAATTCTGGCTTCAGATTCGTGTTCAGAGGGAAAAAATACGCCAGAAAATCTTAGTCTAACACCTTCCTTAGTACATACCGCTTTTTTGTGGACTTGTGTAATTCATCAATTTATTATAATACAATTTTCCATTAACACCCAGACCAAAGTAAGTGGTAAGTATTTTTTATTTACTTTCGTATCTGCGTTAAACATTTCCATACACTATTATAGTTTAACCTTTTTGGTCGGAAGTTTTCGGCACGAATTGAAAGGGATCGTTGTATCTACTAAAATTTTATTTAAAAAAATGTGTAAAATTATTCCAAAATTAACAATCATTAATTTATTTATTTAAGCACAAAACAGACTACAATAATTGAAAATTAAATAATAACAATGTAATATTCAGCGCCAGATTATAATCCGAACTACATGCTAATTAGACGAATGGCAAAATGGATATTCTATAGAAGGTTATTCATAGTTCATTTTACAAATATATAACAAAAGTGAGTGAAAAATCAACAATAGATATTAATACCGATTGTGTGAGAGAATTTTTTTGCGTTTATTCATAAACTTAAATTGACTAGAATTAAAAATATCAATGCTCGCCTTTAATTTGTAATCATTGTAGGATAATGATAGTTTTTGAGTAGTAATTGTGGGTTTTTGTGAGAAATGTGAACTGTAGTCAAATGTGGCATTTTGAGTTGTCACAAGAACTCCATTGAACGACACCAGCTGATAACTTACAGTTCAGCTGTGCTACACATAGGCTTAAGAAAATGAAGAAACCACATTATATACTCTAAGATCTGGCTTAAAGGCCTAGCTGCCAAGCCATAAACCTAAATAAATAATAAGATTAAATTAAGCCTGATTTACATTAGTTGAGTGACTACTTAAAATGGAAAATAGATCATTTTGTTCAAAAACAACCCCTTCCCTTGGTTTGCTGTTTGACATTCCTTCACAGAAATTGGTCCTTATAAGCTACAACTATGATTTGGTGTAATAATAACAGATTGTGATATTTTTTTTTAATTAGTGCCTTCGATTCCTGACTTTGTTTCATCAGAATCGGTCTCGAGGCTCCTTTCAGTAGTTTTTCGCTACTTCGCACAGTTTAGGATATGGCCCTGAAGACCCATTTGAAAAATTTACCTCCTGTTTACGTTTTTTTTATTGAATTTGTTCAGCAGACAGGCTGACCTCCCAACTGTGATGGAAAATGGTTACCGTTGCCTATAGACATTTGCAACACCAAAGACGTTACAAATGCGTTGCTGCTCTCTTCAGGAAGGCTAGAACCTGGCCGCTAATGCCGAAACACAACTCAAGGTTATTATGGCGGCATACTCTAGAAGGGGTAGTAGCCATCCAGACGGGCAAAAACCCTACCACCTGGCTGTGCGTATTGGAGTTTCAAGCTGGCACGATTCTTGGTTCGCCGTCAGGTGGCACCGCCTGTCTCAATCCAGCGTGTCGATATGCGGAATGAGAAAAAGAGAGGAATATAAGGCGCCTAACCAATATGTTTCTAATTTCAGACAACGTGAACGAGCACATAGCATACTACGACGCGATCCCGGAGCACATCGAGTTGGACTTCACGAATCCAATCCACATCTCGCCGGAAGACACGCTTTTGAGGAAAGTGCCACGACCCACTTGGGACTGAAGGAGTTTTACAACTTCCAACAAAGTCTATGAATAAGTGGGGCATTTTTATAAGAGAGTAAGATACGACCGCGACTTCGTCCACGCTTGACTTGAAGTTCCCGGGACACAAACTACCGCATCATTTAAAAAAGAGTGTAACCTATGGTTTTAGTGAAAACTATGTACGGAATAAACTAATTTTTATGCACCCGAACAACTACAAACCTCTCTCGGGAAAATTCCCGCGGGATTACCAGGATAAAAAGTAGCGCAGACTTTAAGTCTAAGAATTTGCTATCGATCATCGAAAACTACATCGAAATCGGCCCAATAGTTTTTAAGTGAATAACAAACTTCCACTCCCGAACAAACAGGTAAACAGACAAGAAATTAAAAAAAAATGCATCGTGTTCTCCATCGTTTATACAGTCTATTCCAAGTGTTTTATTTTTAATAGCTTTAATGTACCGACACGGCATATCCAGAACTTTATAATGTTATAGATAAATAACTATAATACGGTTTTATACATCTAGTAATTCCTCCGGATGTACCTGCGTAGTACACCATTTTAGTAGCGCGCGACAGTGTACGAATCGTGTAAGGGGGTAATAAATTACGTCCACGGGGCGGGGAGGGGGTCGACGTAGTCTGACTCTATGTGATAAGGTGTGAGGGGTCCTAAATTTCTTCAATTTCTTTGATGTAAAATTGAAAAAGGGTTTTTAAATAAAAGCCTTTGAGATCCTGGACATCATGTAGCAGCAGAGTGCTAGCCAAGACAAGTAAAACGAGCCCAAAGACGACGTGTCTATCTTGTTTAATACAGGAGTTCCTATGGCCACCTTCCGACTCCATCATCAGACCAGCTCCATGGTACCATATTATTGCATTATCACGCGATATACATATGCGCGAAAAATTTCAGCTCAATCGGAAACCGGAAAGTCGGTCAAATTTAACTTGCAAGATTCCACCCGAACTTACATACATACATCCATTGCAAGTGAAATAAAAGCTTGTAAAATAGGTGATGTCAAACTAGGGGGGAGGAGTCTCACGAATGTGACCAGCTGTGACAAGGACGGGCGAGGGGTCAAAAATCATGAAATTGGTGACGTAATTTGTGGATGGCCCCTAAGCGGAACAGAGCAACACTGCCATTTCTACTTGCCAATAAAGTTCAGTATACATAGATTATTTATATGACAAACGGTCTGCACTTTTCTGCGCAAACAAACACTCCCGATCGGAATTTAAGTTGTATAAAACTGTACATTGTTAACAATCTGGTTCCAAAATCTTCATAGCCAGACCCGTACAAGCTTTAAAAAATCTATAATATTATAAAATTCTAAACATGCCGTGTCCGTACATTGATGCTATGTAAAAAAAAAAACTGGAATAGACTGTATAAACGACGGAAAACACGATGCATTTTTTTTAGATTTCTTGTCTGTTTGTTGGTTTGTGTTTGTTCGGGATTCATATAAAAACTACTGGGCCGATTTCGATGTGGTTTTCACTGATCGACAGCATTTTATCGACAGACATTTTATCCTGGGAATCCCGAGGGAATTTTTTTGGAAATGATTTAAAATGACCAGATTTAAAAAAACAGATTCCAGCATGAATTTTTCACTGATCGATAGCATTGTGCAATTGTGACTTGCAACAACTCAGAAGGGTTTATGGTAGTAAAAGAAGAACAACTGATCAAAATACTTTATAATCAGAGAACCTTACGGTTTTAACATATTACATACACTGACTATTCAAACTCGACAAGCATTTTTAGAACACCTCGACATCCCTCCAATTTTACAGTATATGAAACTTAGCATATTGGCACAACCGATAGCAGATTTAAGTTATTCATAAACTATCTCTATAAAAGGGTTATGCATGACAAGAATAATACATTATTGTTTGGATATTTCAGATAACATTTTATATAAGATATTGTATAAAATATTATACTTAAAGTTTTACATGCAATAAAATAAGTCGAACACAGTATAAATCTATCACGTCTGCCAACACGAAAATAAAATGTAGTGAATACCGTCTATATACAATTGAGAGGTTTGAATTATAATCTGTACACAATTATCACATTATACAAAGGATAAATATTGTAACAAAATTATTATAAATTATACTCTATACAAAACAGGCGCTAATTACCGAATAAATAAAAATATAACATTATGCTTCAACTTAAGGAAATGGCCGATTGTATCGTTCAGAAATAAGAGGGTACATAACAAAATCAATTATATTAACTTTAAAAAGAAACAGGACAAGAACAACTATGCTACTTAATAACTGTAACAATTGCTTCTTTCGACCCAGTTTTCACTAAAACAATAGCTTACATTCCTTTTTGAATGCGGTACTTTGTGTCCTGGGAATATCATGGAAAATTCAAGTCGAGCGTGGACGAAGTCGCGGGCATATCCAAGTGAAACTATCAGGAATGAACGAAACAATACGAATACGTGAGGTTACGTTATTATGAACCTTCAAATGATGGGCTATGCACGTGGCCCTGTTTAGTCATGTCCACTGACTAAAAATGATGTGATCATTTTTTTGTATTTATTATAGTATTTTTTACACTTTTGTTATTTAAGTAGTTAGGTTTTATATAATAAATATTTTTACTTTTTTTTTCAACTGTTTTCATTTTTCGCCTCATTGATGGTGGTGAAAATGGTAGGGAAAATCAATGAATATTAAGGGCGCGTTCCTTTAGTATCGCACAACGCCCAAAACGCTCCGTCAGTCGTTCCACATGGCGACCACGGACGTTATGGTCGTGGCGAAAACACCACTAATGACGTCATTATTTTCGATCACACAGCGCTCACAACGACCCATGTCAAGAGGTGAGTCGAAGTGAGCGTTGACTACAGAGCATTAATTCTCTCTATCTCTTGACATTGAAAAAGGCGCGATTTTGAAATCAACCAATGGCATTTGTGTATTTCGTAGTTTGACATCAACGCCCGCAAACAAGTGGAAAGGGAAAAATCGCGATCGTGAACATGATCGTTGTAAGACTCTTGTGGAACGTAACTTAAGATATAACCGGCCATAAATAGGCATAATGATACATTATTAGTATCGATAATAGCAACAATGCATTGAAATAATTACCTCAATTTAACTCATTCTGTGGCTAACTCCTTGATTGGGCTGTTTTCATGGCCGACAGCAATTTAACTGGATCAGTTAAAAACCACTGCCACAATTTCCTCAATTGCTGCTTGTCGCCATTCTGAAAATTCAATCATATTGTTACAACTTAGGCTCCGACAAAGACAAATTCGTACAAATCTGTAAAAGCACATTTTGTTACCTGTCGGCATTTGAACTAACTGTAATCCTTTTATTATCGTCTTCTTTTGTTCACTTATTATTGGCATACGTTTCTAAGTTATTGTGGAGAACAGCCTATTGTTCTATTGTACTTGTTTACAGCCGCTTGCAGGCTGCATCATTCATTAACCAGGTGTTGCGGATTACAATTATAAGATAATTCTAGGAAATTGTGTCGACAATACGGGCGGGCACATTTGCATTTGTGAAGTATAAAACGACGGCCTAATTGAGAGGGGAGTCAGTTGAGCTACAACTACGATACAGGCGTGACGTGTGTACATTCGGGAATGTAATAGTGACGAACTTTGCGCGTTTTATTAAATTACGACCTTCTGCATTACGTTTGGATTTGTTGTGTTCGGTTATATTTGTACTTGTGTTATATTTCTTTGTATAGTTCTAATAAACTCTATAATAATTCTTAATAAAACCTGAACAACTTCGAACCACTCCCGGGAAAGTTCCCACGGGATTCCCGGAATAAAAAGTAGCGCAGATTTTAAGTCTAAAAATTGGCTGTCGACCAGCGAAAACCGCATCGAAATCGGCCTATTACTTTTTATTTGAACCCTGAATAAACAGATACACAGACAAGAAATCTAAAAAAAATTCATCATGTTTTCCATTGTTTATATATAATCCAGTTGGTTTTTTTTTTAAATAGCTTCAATGTACAGACATAGCATGTTTAGAAATTTATAATATTACTTAGAAGATATTACCTTGACAGTTTTGTATGTGGCTGTGGCTTCGACGACCTTCTTCTCGACAGCTGTCATCTCGTGCCGTAGAGCATGGAAGAGGGATGACACAGTCCTGTCTATAGTGTTAGGTTGCTTTGTGCAACCATCCCAAATATATGAAACCAAAGGCTCCCTCGATGCATTTCTGTAAGGAAAATAAGTTTCTCATACAATAAAAACAACACTGGACTGAGAAATCCAAAGAGTTTTTAGCGGAAAATTTTGGTTAAAATCTATCTATACTTCTATATTAATATTTTTTTTAATAACTCTACGGACTCGAGTTCCATACCCTTTTACAACTTAATTTCTAAGAAAGTTTTTAAAATTTGTACATGCTTATTGGTTATTTTTATTATTGTGTGTGACATTTATTGAATATATGTTTGTGTTGTGGTGTACCTTACGAATAACTTATTATAATAATTTATTCTAATTTTAATACTAAACTTATACTAATGTAGAGTGTAGCTGTTACATGCTGGTGTTGTGAGGAAGTGCATGTGCAGTGTGTGCCTTATGTCAATATATACCTATATATATTATCCTAACTAGTGCAAAGTGTGTTGCTTTTTCCTTTCTGTGTCTGGGTTATTAATTTTTAGGCTCTTTGTGTAGCTTGGTTTGTTTGTGAAGTGTGCATGTAATGCAATGCGGTGATAGTGCGCGTTGGTGTGAGTATGTCTGTAAGTTTTGTTGTTAGTTGTGTGTTTGTGACAATGTGTTGACTGGGAATTGTAGTTGAAAAATACTAATATTATATAGTCTTCTACATTTTTATTTTTTCAGGGTAGGACAATGTCTGCCGAGACCGCTAGTAATATTATAAAGTTCTAAGCATGCCGTGTGTATTGAAGCTATTTAAAAAAAACATCTGGAATAGACTGTATAAACGACGGAGAACACTGCAATTTTATTTATTATTAGATTTCTTGTATGTTTATTCGTGATGCGCGTGAAAACTACTGAGCCGATTTCGATGCGGTTTACATTGATCGACCACAAATTCGTCGAATTAAAATCTGTGCTACTTTTTATACTTGGAATTCCATGGAAATTTCCCCAGGAATTGTATAAATTAGTTAGATTACTATTAAATAATATTTTGCGTGTGCGTGCGGGCGTGTGCGTGTTGGTGGGTGCGTTTATTGTTTTGTGTACGTGCGTGTATTACTTTTTAACAATTTAACATTGATAACTAGCCCTTTAAGTCTTAGTTAATTTTATTTTGTTTGTATATTCAATACTTTGATAATAATATATAGACTTACAACTCATTTAACGCTTCCACTCTCTTCATATAATGTTCTTGAATACTCCAATTCAACTCTGCAATCTCATTTTGCACATTATTGTACAGTTTAACCAATAAATGTTCATCAGTTGAATCCCTTCCTAATATATTTAACAGTGAATGTGTTAAAATATCCGAAGATGACAGACTTTGTTCACTTGACAACTGTTGATTGCATATTATGTTCATTGAATCCTGAAATTAAAATTATTAACATTCATTTTCAAAGTTTTGGTAGGTCGATCCTCACTCCCTCCCGATTTACACTATACCCATTTTGATGCTACTGCTCCATTTGGGATAATGTTATAGTTATTTGTCGTTTCATGTAACAATAGGTTTAACCTGTCTGCTGTATTCCAGGAATAAAAAAATTACAGCTTAAGACATCATACTCATAGTCTACAATCAACATTTTTTGAAATACAATTTTTATTATATCTTTATTTAATAAACGATGCCATAAGCTACCACCATACAAAATTTCATCATTTAAATCGGTCTAGTCGTTTCGGATATTAACCGGTACAAACAGACAAACAGAGAAACATAAAATTAAAAAAAAAAACTAAATTAGTTCTATTTCACTTCTTACATCCCCCTGACTCGGTTTTTAGCATTTTTTTTTCATTGTACAGAAATTCGACCTCTACAGTTTTATTATATGTATAGATTATTCTGTACATGTTTGTGTATGTCAGTCAACTCCTTACAAACTGGTGGATCGATTTCGATGATATATTTATCTGTGTTTGAGTGGGTCCCGAGATGGTTTAGATTAACAATTGGACCCGGTAAGTGGATTTATTTTTCAGGACAGGACAACTTTTGCTAAGCTCGTTAGTTTAATACAAATAATATGACTTGTAAGTATAGCGGTGTGAATTAGCTGATTTGTCATTACTATGTAGAATTGCTAGCTTTCTAGCTCTTTCTGCTGACTTTTTAAGCTTGTGTATAAAGACCAGCTTAAGTTGCTAGGTTTCTAGGTCTAAAACTACATTTGACAAAATTCAGTACATAAGTACTGAAACTACAACTTTCGAGACAATTTAAAAATTTGTATAAAATCCTTCTTAAAACAAAATAAATAAATAATTATAATACACTCACAATTCTGCTACTTATGGCATCATTCTCTTCTATAACATACTGACGTAACTCTGTAGCGAAGAGCAGGAACTTCTCAAGAGCGGAGAGCTCGTGTCGCAATGCACCATATAATACTTGGTCAAGTACTAAGGCCTGCTGAGTGGTATCCAGAAGATGCGAGAGGTTTGTATGCACTTCCCTATTGAACCAAAGTAATACTTTTCAATGGTATTTATTGTATAATATCTATCTGACCAAGCCAAGTAGACGAATGCCAGATGTGCAGTCGACTGTATCAAATCAACATAATTACCATTTTAATTTGTTCATCTAATTTTATTTTTCGGTATAATAATAATAGCGACCATAAACGTTCCAATACTGGGCTCGAGCCTACCACTATAGAGGAACGAACGGTATACGTACGTTCTCCTTCACTTAGCACATGGTGATTATAACAATATACACATTAAGTCAGAAAACTACCTAAGTGGTGCATGCTTTTCGGCTAGGATTGGAACCCGCGTCGTTTGAGTTTCGGACTCGTGCGCTAACCATTAAGCTACCACCACTTTTTCTTATTTTTTGGTACTAATACTAATTTATGGGCCGACAACTGGTTTTTATATATTTTTGTAGTGGAACACTTACAAGCGTATAGACGGCGCTGTAGAATGCCGCATTCCACGCGTTCGTCTAGT
The DNA here is from genome assembly GCA_039645545.1 of Dendrolimus houi. Lineage (NCBI taxonomy): Eukaryota > Metazoa > Arthropoda > Insecta > Lepidoptera > Lasiocampidae > Dendrolimus > Dendrolimus houi. The sequence continues at coordinate 17,969,723 of CM077134.1, read as the reverse complement.
TAGCTTGGTCGAGTGGAAAATATAATAATCCACAAATATCCCACTGCTGAGTTCAGGCCTCCTATTTATACGGATAGTATACCCGGAACGCTTTTCCAAAGGGGATTGGAGAGTTTGACGAATTGGTCGCCTCAATGTGTTTCTCAAATTGTTAAAATTACCACATTCACCATTAGAATGTGGTAATTGTTACACTTATCAAGACACATTAGGTTAAAAAACTGCCTAAGTGATGCATGTTTTCCGACCAGAATTCGAACCCGCGCCTTTGATCTTGGATCGCGAGTGCGCTTACCACTAAGCCGCCATTTGTATTTATGTTTTAATCAAATAACTCACTCTCTAACTGCCAACGCAGACTTAGCAGCTAACTCCTCAACCAGCGCGGTTCGTCCCTCCACATACTGTTTGATGGAATTCTGCATCTGAGACTCAACAATAGCTTCCTCTTGCTCCAAGAGTTGGACAGAATTCTGCGCTTCCACTATTAATGAGCTGGTACATCAAATCAATTGTCTATCAATGTAATATATACTTACTACTTTTCACGATTTTCACGATAACGACGTAATTAAAAGCGAGCACATAAAGAATTTCAATTTATGACTAATTTAAGGACGAAGAATTAAGTCTTCTAAATTTGCATTAAATTAAGCACCTCTCTTTATTAACTCTGAAATTGGCAAAATCAATGCCAAAGAGGTTAGAGTCATAATAAAAGAGCCAATTAATATTTGAAAAAAAAATAACAAAACACAAAACCGACTTCGAGATGTTGTAGAAAATATTAATTTTTTGCTTTTCAGCCACTTTGCAAGTCTATTAATTTATTTCTTGAAAAAAAATAATCAATACAAACAAACAAAAAGTACTTAAAATTTAGGGCTCATAACATGGTTTTTGTATATAAAGTTAAAATGCAAACAAACGCGCTAACTAAATTTGTGTAAATATGCAATAAATATATACATAATAACAGAAACATATGCATACAGAGATATCTAAATAAAATACACATAATGTTGCGGACAGAATCACCCCCTATAAAACCATCTAAAATATCACCAATATATAAAAATATCAAAAATCACCTAAAATAAATATATACGAAGCACGTTTTACGTGCCTATTCGAGGATGGCTCCCGATTTCCCTGGGATCCTCTCACCAGATCCTGACTCGGTGACAATGGGACCACCTCCAGAGTATGCACTTTCGAGTAAAAATTATATTGAAAACCCTTCCACAATTGACTGAGAAATCGCATAAGAAACATACACTTGAATTGAAACCTCCCCCTTTTTTTGAAGTTGTTTATAATAAGATGATTGAAAGTTTTAATTAATATTTTCTGTGTTCACAGATTTCATTATGAGTTATGTTTCTTACTGAGCAATTGGGTCATTCCTTGATATGCTTTTTCCAAGCTCATCATCATCGAAACATTAAATCTTAGTTGTATTCAGGACGGTTCGCCTCGAACCCTGAGGTCCGCTTTCCTACTCTATCTTGTCCACTTCTTCAACATTCTTTATTTTGAGACCATTGCTTCCTTTCATGACGTCAAGGCAGCATTTCTTAGGCCAACCCCTTCCACCGGTACCTAGCGGAAGTGGCATGGCTAGCTAGACACTTGTTTTCCATATAACTAGCCAGTCTTCATAAAACGTGTATTCTTCTTCCATATTAATAGCTAGTAAAAACACTAGAAAATAACTCACTTTATTTGGCTTGAATGTGGAGTAGTGTAATTGTTGACAAAGGCCAACTTGGCTTGTTCCCCATTTAATTCCGCATTCAACTCAATGTAAGATAATATTACATCTGACAACCTGAAAACACAAATTAAGAACTTTTATGCCCGGTTTCTGAGATTACCAGTTTTCAGTTCAATAAAAATTCAATGCAATTTTATTAGTTATTGAACGGATAGCGCTAACGAACAGATAAACTACACTTAAAAGTACCTCAGGAACCAGGCATTAATAAAACAACTTTGTAATGTTTATTATTCATTCTTTGATCTAATGTGTATATTGCTATATCTAAATCAAATTGAAGTTTTTATTCAAAACTAGCTTCTGCCCGCGACTTCGTCCGCGTGGAAAGATTTTTTAACTATCCCATGGGAACTCTTTAATTTTTCGGGATCAAAAGTATCCTATATGTTGACCAGGGATATAAGCTACCACCATACAAAATTTCATTTAAATCAGTCCAGTCGTTTTGAAGATTAGCCGGTATAAATAAACAGTCTAAATTAGGTCTAGTCGTTTTGATGTTTTTTTCATTGTAAAGAAATTCGACCTCATAAAGTTTTATTATATGTATAGATAAGTTCCACTACTACAGAGCACTTTGAAAGTATAAACAGACAGATAAACAGCAGAAGAAACAGCAAGAGGCCTAAAAAATTAAATTTAAACTCTAATAAATTTAATACAGTTCTTATTTCAAAGAATTGATGGAAGAAGCAAACTTCATACTCAGCTGGCAGGTCCTATCAAGTATCCCTTTGGTTGAGAGAGCACAGCTGAATGGACATGTTAATATTCAATTACATTGAATGATGTTACATTATGGATCCATAAATTCATCCGATAGTAGCAGCTTTCCATCAGGTGGAGAAAGAATACAATTTCTGCCTATGTCAAGCGAAAAACTCCCACAGCTAGGTGGTAGGGTATTTGCCCATCTGGATACCACCCCTGCTATATGCCGCTTAAGCAACTTTGATCCGGCATTAATTTTAATGTTTAGTTGTTTATAAGGCATTCATTCTTAGTCCACATTAATTTATATTAGAGTTTCAGATCCAGGATGCTAAAGATATCCGTTTATAAGGCATTGGAATCATAGGTAATTTATATGATTTGTGTCTCAGATCTAGGATAGAAGAGTCTAAGGATCATTGGAATCATAGGTCCCAAATCATCAACACCTGTGAACAAGAGTCAACAAATCATGATAGAAACATAATAGAACATAAGAAAGAGAAAGAGCCTCAATATCTCTCTCACAGGATATCAGCATAAAACGATTAGCCTCGAGCTAATTGTGTTTCGTGCAATGAGTGATAGGTCCAATGGCTTACCCCCTTCTTCTTTATTCTTCCTGCTTTTTTATATAGTAATCAATGAGTTCTCTTCTTCTATTATTTTTAACTTTTTCACTTATCTTTTCACTAATATCAGATATCAGAAAATTCATAATAGTAAAAGATCTACTAGCAAAAATTAAAAAACTTAAATAAATAAATAAATCGGTAGACAAACACACACACTGTATATCCCCAAATTAAGCAAGTTACGCTTGTGTTATGGGTAATATACAACAGACCATTCTGGGGCCAATCTCAGAAACCCAGACCATAGTAAATAATGGAGAAAATATGTTTCCGAAATTTACTATACCAGGAATTGAACCCGGAGCCTCTGCATTGCAGTGCGGTAAGCCGGCAATGCTTTAGCCTGTTCAACCACAGAGGCCGTCATGGTCATAAATGGAGATGGATTATAAACATGACAAGAAAAAGCACAATAAACTTTTAAGCGCAGTAATTTATTTGATTTATATAATCAGTTAAAACATAGTTTTATATGTATATATGTCCACCATACATGTTATGGTATATATGTACCACTCCCTTATGTTATGTCTGCAAGCAGTGGAACGAATTCCCTACAGCAATTTTCCCCGACCCCTATAATACAAGGTTCTTCAAAAAGGACATAAACAAATACTTAATTCTAACAACATATTATGGGTGTGGTATATATACGAGACACTTATTTTTAATTTGAAAAAGTGAATTTTGGGTGGTTGTTACAAAAATAACCACAAAGGTTAAGAATAGAATGGAAGCTCCGCTTCGCTCCCGCCTTGGCGTTCTAACCTATAGTAGAAAAGTTCAGATCTGTTCATAATAAATAAAAGGTGTCTAAAATAAACAACTATACCCCACCCAAGAGATCGACCCCTTGGAGTTGCAGCAGCAGTAAACTTATTGCAAACATAAAAAAATTCTTCCATGTCACACTACAATATTTTGAATCTTCTTAATAAAACAATTGCAACATAGCCACTTACCGAGTCTCAACAACTTGAGCATCTTTCAGCACCCTTTTGTAATCTACCACATTTTCAGTCCCTTTGGGAAAATATTTACTTGTATAAAGATTACAGTGTGATTGGAATAGACCTTGAGACTGCTTATATTTCTCAAAAGGTCCAAATATGAAGAACTTTTCGGTAGCCTCCTGAAAATAAATTACAAACATTATTTAAGAAATCGTGTATCAATCCAATCCATTGTATTATATCGAAAGTCGTATGCTATGTTAAAGGGAGTGTAGTCAATAAAAACTTGTATGAGTAACTAGTGATGAGTAGTACATGTGTGAGGCAGTACATTTATCCCATACAAAATAGGTTTGTACTGATACAGCTCACAATTTAAATTTATACTACTTCAAAATTTTTGTCCTGTTACTCACGCATCAAATGTAAGAGGAAGGACAGAACGAGGACAGCAGTACAATAACACCTCCACCTATGGATATTCACATGACAAAGAGGGACAACATGACATGTACGACTGCTAGTAAAATGAGCTGACTGAGGCCGATCACAGAAAAAGTTTTGTACGGGACAAATAAGGGAATGACCCTCACCGCCTCACTGGCCTCAACGCTTCAAATGTACTGCCACCCTACAAACCATACAAATCTCCTCGCCTCATTTGAAGTGGTACATTTGTTCAGTACAAAATGTCATATTAATCTTACACTCATTTTAAAATCATGTCCTACCCAACTATGAGTAACCCACAATTGGTATGTAATAATATGGCAAATTTCTGAAACAATTTTTTTTCATTATTCACTTTGGTCTAGGTGTATGGGATCAAATGGGAGGTTTCAAACCTGCCAAGCCACCTTGGACAAGTGTGTTGGGTATACTGTCTGTTCCCCCTGCTATAATGGGAGGCCTGAGCCCAGCAGTGGGACATTTATGGGCTGATATTATAAGATAATTGATAAATACACTACACATACACCATCTTCACAACATACAGACTTGAAACAGCAACAACAACACCTATAACTTGCCTATAAATTATAAAGAATCATAAGAAAAATGTATATGTACATTAGAAAGTTAGAAATATAAAAGTTCACGAGTCTATTTATTTAGAAAAAATAAATTATTATGTACCTTATCATCATAATGTCCAGTATAAACATCCATAGTCTTGGCAATCACATCAACAACATTGTCTGTCATTGTTTCCACCTCCTCAGCAAGCTTATGGCACTCTTCAGCAGTGGTCTTCTCCTCATCAGCATACTGCTGACAAGCTCCCTTCAGCTTGGTTATTTCCAGATTGAGAAGCTCATTTGTTGATCTATAAAAGAATTCAATTGTGATTCCATTCTATTCTTGTTGCTGCCGACTCCAATTCCTTTGGCATATTTTATTGTGATTAAAAAGTTTATATTATTCGGAAATTGATGACGCATGTCAATCAAGAACATTAATTATTTGGGTTTTAATTCATTGTTGTTATATAAATATGATAATAGAATATCATTGGTGTCCTGTTAGTTGCAACTGCATGAATTCTTGAAAAAGAACTCTTATAAAATACATTTATTAAAAGAAACAAAAGAGGAAAATATTAAATTAAAAATCTTAAACATGTTGTGAGATTTTCTTGCCAGCTCTTTTCCTTAAGACAGCATTAATGTGTTACAAAAAGATATTCATAGAATAGAAAGAATATTTATTTAACCTGCAAAAGTTTTTATTACTGTTACGAGTTGCAGGACTCGAATTAAAATGCCATTGGAATTATTATAGAATTTATTAGAACTATACAAACACATATAACACAGGTACAAATATAACTGAATACAACCAGGCAACTAATTGCTTTCTGCTACACAAATGCAATATGTCTACCTGGCCGCAAGGGTTGAATTTCTTAGAATCACGCCTGGCTAATGACTGCCATAAAAGATTACAATACACAATGGGCTGTTTTCTAATTACAAATTTTAAACACAAAGTAAACAAAAGAAGTCCAAATGCAGAAAGGTAATAAAGTGTGCTTTTATGGCATGCAGGTGTTAATCTACTTTTGTCGGCGTAACATTACAAATTGTTTCTCCACTATCAAAATTCTAATGTAAATAATTTATATTAACTTCCAAAAACTTTATTAGCAGTAGTAGGCAATTATATACAAGTTTCATGTTTACTAAAAATGGCTACAGCAGTATAAAGTCATACAATTACATATTAATAAAAATCACTTACTCATTCTGTTGTAGCAAAACTTTCAATGCCTTATCCTGCTTTTCTAAAACATGCAACTTCTCTTTCAGCATACAGATATCCATATTAACATCCTCTATACTGTTTTGATCTCCTGGTAGACATATTCCAGGATATTCATTCTGGATACTCACTATTATTGTATCCAATTCCTCCGGGGTTGGTGTACCTTGTCTTTGTTCAATCTCTGAGTACCTGGAAATTTTAAAGTTTTCTTAAAATTATGCTAGGGTGGTGAATTCACATTTTTTCGATAATAATTATTTATCAACTAATGATACACAGTGAAAGCAAATTTAGACTGCCTGTAGTGTAATGTTTTCATGCCTATATTATTGGAAAGAGGTCCAAAGTTTGATTCTTGGGGTAGTTAATTTCTTAACTTTCTATGGTATACTTTGGTCTAAAAGCTTGTGATCAGCCCTAGACTTGCCTGTTGTATATTAAAACACTTATAATACTTTTCTATATATTACAAAAAAAGCAAAAAATTGATTTGTACAATAACATATCAATCATTAGGTGCGGTATAGTTATAGGGCACATTTATTTATTATTTGAGATTTGAAGTGAATTTTAGGTTGTTATAAAAAAAAAAATAACCACAAAGGCTTAGCCTGTATTAAAGGCCTTAGCCTTCTAATCTATATTACAAAAGATCTGATCTGTTCATAACAAATAAATGCACCCTATACTATACCCCACTCCAATAATTTCAATAGGAATTGAATCACAGTGTGGTACAAGGAAGGACACTGGTACAAGGTTGTACAGGTATAAGGAAGGACACATATACATTGTAGTGCGCATGCGTCTCGCGGGCGCCGACGTCAGTCGGGAGCCCGGAGGCGCAGGTATGCGCATGACCTCCCTCCCTGAAATACCGCTGCAGGGGCCCTCTAGCATCTAGGGAGCAGAGGAGTCTTCACCCCTGTTGAGGAAGTGAGTTTGCCTCTCCCGGGGCATTCTCAAGCACTTGTGGGGTAGGATCGGTGTGGGCGTAACTACATTCTGTATCTCACGCCTTTCCTACCATAAGCACGGGGCACATGGGAGGAGGGTGGTTTTAGTGGGGTATTGATTAGTCGAATCTCCACACAAGCCGGTTGATTATTGTTTGGATTGCCTCAGTGGAAAGCCTCCATGATCAACAACGGTCTAATCCCTAGCAAAGGATTTGGTATGTGCGAAATGCATTTCCCCCGCATGAAAAAAAAATATATATATACATTGTAATTCATCCATTTTTATGTACATAGTTATAGGCTAGTACCCATGACTTGGTTCATAATTTCCAATGTGAAAGAAGCTGTTCATTAAAAAGAACATAGTTTCACAATACACTAGCAATATAAATCCATAATTAAGAGGTGGCATTGCAAATTTGTTATTCAATCTCTTCATGCTCATTATCTTCAAAAAATCTATGAACTTTATTCCAATTTTGCATACTTTTAACACAACTAACAAGTTGTGTACAAGCTAGTGAAATCTACTTCTTCTCCCAGATGTTTGGAGGTACAAATATTAACTGACGCCTTAAAAGCTTTATGCCTAGCTTTATTATGCTTGTGCGCATTTATGTTGCGCCTCAAAGCAAACTTCTAACAAGGCGTGGAGGTCAGAGCATGTAAGATTTGAACTTAAATATAATTACTAAATATACTGAGAACACTTGCCTGTGCATTTCTCTTGGCGTCAACACATTATTACAGTCAAAATTGTTGTACATCCATTCTAAAACTCCAGCGAAGTTTGGATCATTCAACATCCACTCAAATGTTTTATTATATGTATCAACACCCAAACTTTGTAGAAATGGGATAAACTCATTATCGGTAAGTTTTTTATGGACATTCATTTTAATGGCATTAACATGAATGTTTTAAATTAATATGAAATTAATATTATTATAGTTAGTTAAGCTTCGGCGGTTTCAAAGAACGTTTTCAACAATTTAAATTTTAAAAAGTAAATACTTTAATGTTGCTAGTATGAAATAAACTGTGGTACTTTGCAACGAAGTCTCATTTCAATTATGAAATAAATAGTACAATAATAAACATATAAAAAAGTTGTACCTTGCAGTAATGGCACAAGTATGATTTATTTTTTTCTTGTATCAGGTGAACGAGGAAAGGAAAAAAGGACAAAAATAAATTATCTATTGGTAGGCCTTTGGGTCAAAACCACTAGACTTAAAACAAGAAACTTTTACAATATCAATTTTTTTCAACTAACTTCAAAAATATCAAATTTAAAATTAAACTTAAAAACCAATTTAATAACCTTAATAAACAAAAAATCCTTTAAAATTAATAGAAACATTTATTTTATTATTATATAAATAAAACATTCGAAACAATCATAATATTCCTTATTAACCCAAAGGTCTATTAAAAGGTCTTAAATTTTGAATTATGATAATTTTCACTATATCTCAGATCCATATATAGTTTTTAGGTAAACAGCATATATAATATATAAGCACCTATTTTTAATAAGTATATCAACCCAAATCGTAAATATTTCATAAATAAAATAAGATTAATTTTTACACTCACGATCTTGTTCGATGCTAAGTTAAGAAAAATAAATTTTTTTGTTTTTGTTGGCACTACTGCTTGGTCAGACACAAATAAAAACTTTTAACATTACTGTGTTTGGATACACAACTTTAAAGAAAGGCTTGCTTGAAGTTTGGGTACTTAATATAGTACCTTGGGCGTTTATTTAAGGAGATTGGTCTTGGTGCTGGGCTTTATTCACTATTTCATTAATGTACTTTTTTAAGAGCCGGGGGCGCTAGGATAGGTACCGCAGTTGAATTATTATTTTAGGCTACAATTGTCATTTAACGAAGTTCTTCTGAAAACTCGAATGGCCACATTTGACTATACAGTTCACATTTCTCACAAAAACACATAACCACTACTCAAAGACTATCACTACCTGCAATTATTGTTCATTTTAGAGTATTTTTACGCGTTTTTAGAAAGTAAAACTGCACAGCACAACGTCTCCTTTCAGTTCCCGCTAAAAATTAGTATTCTAATAAGTAATGGTTGCAATATAAAAATGCATTTACGGTTACGTTTACGAATACTGATATGAAAAAAGAAATAAATGATAAAATATGCAATATACGTTATCTTTTAAGCGAAAATTATTTTAAGGTTTGTAACCAAAAAAAAAAAAAAAATGATTATAACCAATCATAGGTTTTTTTTTTGGACTCTCCTTTAATCAATATACAAAAAAATATTTATCAGATAGACAAATAAGAACAAAAATGTAAAAAAAGCAAAGCGAGGTCTGGGTTGACATTTAATACTTTTCGCTGAGCAACAGATGAAACGGCTTATAGAATGTCGCGGCGGGCGATGTTCGTGGTAATACCACATACTTCTCAGTAGCGAATAGCAACAGCGACTAAAGTAGATATATTAAGACATGACTGTATCTAAAGTGGTCCTTCATTGTCACGAGAGTATTTCATATTTAGGCCCATTAGACAACAATTTTAATTACGTCGGAAATCGTCATATGCTGTAAACATCTGTCCTCTGTGGTTGAGCGGACTAAGCCTTTGCCGGCTTACCTCACTGCAACGCAGAGGCTCCGGGTTCGATTCCTGGTATTGTAAATTTCGGAAACGTATTTTCTCCGTTATTTACTATGGTCTGGGTGTCTGGGATCGGCCCCAGAATGGTCCGTTGTATATTACCCATAACACAAGCGTAACTTGCTTAATTTGGTGATATACAGTGTGTGTGTCTGTCTGCCGATTTATTATTATTATTATATTGAACCAACGAAGGCTAGCGAACGACGGACGCGGCCGTCTTTGCGGCCGGGCGAGTCATGGGCTGTTAGTTTATCTCTAAATCGTTCCTACATTTATTCTAGTCGCGACACCATTTTACACTTAAATCGCCCACCCGCATTGTAGGCGGGTGTGAAGACTCGTAGGTGCTTCATTTTCAGGGCCGACCTTAACCATTTAGGTGCCCCGAATGAGTTGTACATTTGGCACCCTTATACTTTATTAATATTACGAACCTTGTGACGATGTCTGGATCCATATTTGTCACTATCCCACGCAAAAACTACTGAACGGATTTTAATGAACATCAGAAATAAAGATAGCGCTAGCGGCGCCCTGTGGGTCTCCTTTTATTTATTTTTTAGAAGGGGAAATCCATTCACTTACGCACCCCGGTGGAAACTGAGACTTCGGCGGGTTAGTGTGGGATTCGCCGGACGGATGGGCCGAAATACCCATTAAAACCTTTTGTTGTCCGCCTGACGCCGGGCCACGGGATGTGCATGGGCCTCCCTTCCATAAAGCCGGCACAGAGGGCTTACTCTCAAACGTCTTTCGCCGTGCGTTTTCGTTTTAGAATTTAACTTTTTTTGCTTGTTTTTTTATATTTAAGTGCATTTTCCATTGTATGTTCCATTCATTTTTGTCTTAGCCATATGTTTTTGTGTGTATCGTGGCCGATCCGAGTGAAGGTACATCGAAATACTTACAACAATAAAAATCTCGAAAACAGACGTATTTGGACAATTGAAATTTTCTTTGTGTCCAGTAATCATCGAAATGATCCTAACACGTCATACCATACGTAAATATTAAATCATTTCATCGCTTTTGACACGAAGTATTAAGGAAGAGAGCTGTAATGGCCCAATTTGGGGACTATTAGCCAATTCTGGACCCCTCTATTCACCCTCGCTCTTGACTTGAACGGCAGCAAGTTCAAGGCCAAGAGGATTACAGTACACGGGCGAGGAATGTCAAATTTAAATGTCAAGTTTGACTGATAGGAGTTGTATTAGCGTGTTCTTTCATTGAAGTTGTAAAATTAACTTAGGATAATAGAGCTATCTGTGGCTCTATTATCCTAAGATCCTAAATCGTTTGGACAGGCATCATACATCCAGACATCTACTCAGGGCCATCTGTAACCGGGGTTGCAAGGGGTGCGTGGATCCTGGGCGCAGGAGCCTAGAGATTTCAATAAAAAAGTCATGATGGACATCATGATTTTTCAAAGATTTGACTAACGACACATAAATATACTACAGCTGCGTATAGGGCCATATATACTATAATTGTATTCATAAGTAAGTTGAATCAACGACATAAAAAAAAGATCGAACGCAGCTGTCATTTTAGTCCAGATAATTAAAAATCAGAGTAGTATAATATTAGAAGATCTATCTACTATAGTATTATTTTTTATATGCTAATGTTTCACACACAGTTTCCTCGGAACACAATAGAAACAGTCAATCATGCCAGAACAGAGAAAGATCACTCATTCCTGTAGCAGGGTAGCCTGTCGTAAGTGGCGTAGGGCATTCGTCCATCTGGATTGCTACCACCCCTAGTCTAGGGCAAGCCACCGTAACAACCTTAATTTGAGGCATTAGGCTTACGGGATTAGTGGTTCCAGTTTCTACTTCAATTATATGCTACATATTAGTAGCACCTCTGGTGTTGCAAATGTCCATAGGCGACGGTATCCCCTTTCCATCATGAGCGCTGTCAGCCAGTCTGCTGTTCAAGAGCAATAAAAATCTTTGGAACCCACTACGTACCTGAAGCGCGAACAAAGCCGTATAGAAACGTCTAGAAATATATGTCGAGTATAGAGTGCAAATAATATGAAACTACAGTTAGAAATTCGCAAACGTGGGCGTTCGATTGAAGCAAAAAGCTTTCATAACTAAAGCCCACTCAAAGGCTATTCAATAACTATTCAACAACGCCGAGCTTCTCTAGCACGTCTAGTTTGTTTCCATTGTCATACACGATACGATAATCGCCACGTCAAAATTACGACTTGTTGAGCGAGGTTTATTTATGTAACAGTATTTTATAATGACGTACTTATATGAAAAGGTTAAGGAAAAAGCGTACCTAAGGTGTATTGCAAGTATCGAATCAAGATGAGAGTATCAATCGTTCGCTCTCACTTCATTGATTAATTTTTTTTACTGGTTTATGACATGAATACTTTTGTTAAAGTAACAAGTGAGTTTAATTTTTTAGTTTCCCAGTAGATTCAGCCTGCGTCTGTAACTGAACTTTATAAAGAGAGATCTATTAATTAACGATACTTAATATATATATAAAATATATAGCATATGTTTGCTGACCTTCGTTGATGCGATATATACGCGGCATCAGAATGAAATACGCAATGTATATATATTCCAGGGTAAACTAATTTAATTTTAATAAATTAGTTTACCCTGGAATACACATTGCGGATTTCATTCTGATGTCGCGTGCATATCGCATCAACAAAGGTCAGCAAACATATGCTAGAAATGCAGTAACATTAGAGAAATCCGTGTTTGATCACTCGACGAAATGGACACCTTGAACCAACGAAGGCTAGCGAAGCCCTTTCGTCGGCGTTCGTTGGCTGTGTATGTACTCGGCATTAGACTACGTACAGATACTAGAGTATACAATAGTATGGTAGATATATGTAGATATAGTATACCAGTAATATTGTTTTGTTACGAGAACATCGTAAAGCGAAGTTCACCAGTAAGACCTAATTTACATTTGCATTAAGTAAGTAACGAATTAACTTGCGAAACTCGTAAATAAACCATTAACGTCGTTTGGACAGTTTGCCGGTGATCGAATATAGTCCCGGAAACTATTCAACCATCTCACTCATGTGGGACAGTAAGCACGATAAAGTAAGTAATCCATTTTTAATTATAATTTTATTTCAGGAAAACATTTCCCATAGTCATAATACATATTATACACAATTACATTAATAATCACAATTATTAAGTTGGAGATTCTAAGAATAATAAATAAATAAAAACTTACACATATATACATATTCACATTCACACTTATTGACATATATACCACAAGTTATAATTTCATTACACTATTATGCACAACGCAGCTGTGCCTAATGTAGGTACAGTCTACCCTGTCAGCAATAATATTATATAATAGTATCTTGTGATAATGGAAACAAACAAAAGCTTCGCCTATATATGAACGAGAAATCAAGTACCATCGAGACAGCACTGTTGCATTGTCAGCATTGTCACAAAGAAAAACAATACTGTACATCCAGCCTTATTTCTATTACCACTGACTATTCGTTTTTCGTATTTATACATGCTCCTTATTGTTAAATCTCAAAGTTGACTATTGAATAGCATTTACATAACCTGTGGGAAGCGATAAGTTTGTTTTCAAGTCCTAGGCGTTTGTATGGAACTCTTCAACTTGCTTGGTCTTTATGAAAGCCTGGTACTTTCTATCGATGAATAGGTGTTTAATTTTGGATAATAATTTCAACATAATTTGTGCTTCTGGGTTATTAAGTAAGTATGGGTTGTTAAGTAAGTAGATTTTAACTCGCACACTACAATGAGTTTTTCAAGTGGACATGAATATAAAAGGTGTGCCCCACTGTTTCACCCGTGTTTTGCATTGCGAAAATAAAGTGACATTTAAAAAGCTTTTACTTTTTGTTTATAGTTCCCGGTGCGAATTTTGAGCGGTCGGCGGAACAGTAGGGATCGTTTTGCGCATGGATCGTAGCCAATGTAATGAGATTTATCGACATATCGTCAATATTATGTTTTTGTCTTTTTATTCGAAAGGGACAATACTTTATACTTTGTAAAAGGATTGAAATATCACCGTGTCTAAGAAAAAGTGACCGCTCAAGAATCGTACCGGGGACTTTTTTTTGTTAACGCAGGGGGAATGTCTTTTCTTGCGACACCCACATGGGCGGGCGCCTGGAGACGAGGGACGACCAAAAGCAGCGCCTAATGCCACCTGCTTCGTGTGTGTGGGACTCTTGTGCCAAACGGCCAACCGATTCACCTCCGGTGAAAGAGGAAGTCGAACAAACTACCCACTAAACCTACCTGCGTCCCTGGTGAGAGAGTGCACTGAATCAGAACGACACAAAGTTTACGCCTATTGGCAGTCGACTGTGCCGTTCTGGTGCTCCAAATTGGTACTAAGCCCCGGGAAGCAGGATCGTACCACTTTGTAGAGTAGACGTGATTCCACCGATACCCCCGTAAACGGTGGCCCTCTACGACATCGTACCGGGGACTATACCCATCAGAACGAAATAAACCATATTTATCCGTGCAGGAACGAAACACTTACTAGTTCCGGGAGCAACATGTCGTAAGAGGCGTCAAAAAAAAACCACACTCAGGTTTTAGAGAATTTATCTGTCTAGATGGCTACCACCCCTGGCCTAGAGTATGCCGCCATAACCTTGAGTTGTGTTCCGAAATCAAAGAAAGAAAGGAAAATATTTATTCCTAATAACACACAACACTAACATAACAAAGTATAGATAAAATTATACAGAAATTGTATGCCGCAATTTGGAAATGAGGTTGGCACTCAGCATTTTGCTGTGCCAAAACGTAGTCCGACACAGCGGTGATTTTAAGTGCTCACTTCCTAATTCACATATAGCATGCGACCCTACTAAACATTAAAAAAAACAAATGATTATAAAAAAACGCATAAGTACCAAAGATTAAAATATAAAGCACAAGAAACAGAAAAATATAGGTTGTAATAATAAAAATTACCTATCTTAAGAGCCCTAAGAGAGAGAAAAAGTAATACATAATCACACTAAATATTTACAATCTAAATAAACCTAATACCGATTTATATAAAGACTGTTTACCTTGCTTTATGCCAATCAATTTTATCTTATTGCATATCCTCTTGGGGTGGTACTGCAAAGACCAATCTGATACAACTTGAAAGAGCCTTATTCTAAAAGTTAGCTATAATAAACCTCACTTATTTTCAACTGATGCTCTGCATAAAGAAACTAAGGTTTTAACTGTCAGGAAGCTCTTTCTCTTAGAGATTATAGTTAGGAAACATTCCCTCGTGGCACTAAATAAAGACCATTATAAGGAGGACATACGTAGAAGCTAGATGGTTTGCCAGCAGCCATCGGTAAAAACATCGTTTGCACAACATTTTGTTTTTAATTTTTGAGCAGTACTTTATACAATAAAATTAACAAAACTTTAAAAACACATTCCATGCGCAAAACAAATTGTAGGAAAGTTTTAACGTCTTGGTTACTGACACTCAGTTATGAAGAGACTGAAAATTTAACTAGACAGCATATATTATAACATAATAAATAATCAGCATTTATAACATACCCTTATTTAGTACATATACACAATCACACACAAACACTAAACACATACTCATACTCAAACACACAGATACTTAAACACATCCTCATAAGCGCGCGCGTGCACTCAAACATGCCTTCGCTTATTCATCTAAGCATAAAAATGCACACTTTATATTTTTATATTTACATTTTTCATTAGTTCGATCTCTTATGAAAACTATGTACTGTACGAGAGGCGGAGGCCAGAGGTTTCCATAGGACGGAGTTTTCTCAGTTTGGACTCCTGTCTCCCTCTGTTCCATTTTATTAAATTTTTGTGTATCGTATAAGTAAAACTTATTTGCAACATAACATTGTTTAACTAAAACTTGTATTTTTGGGAGAAAATAAAGATTATTATTATTATATTAATCCGTGACCAAGTCTAGTCCCCACCTCACAGTCGGTAGCATAATTATTGGTAGTAAATATTCTAAATGTCTATAGACGAAGGTCACTTTACTTTAGACAGGCCGTTTGCCTGTTTACCAGCTACGCAAAAATCATACACTAGTGCGTGAGTGCTACATAACAATGATTGGAACAGTTAAAATGGTACAGAGAGTATTACGAAAGACGCCTGACCTATCCTATACAAACAAACTGACACCCATATAAACAGGGTTAACGACGTAAATAGACGTCTAGTAGTATTGATGGACGTACAACAGAAGCTATTGGGTACCTTTATTACACAGTCCAAACATTAAGCGCCTGATTCATGTCAAATCACAAGTAAATTGGGAGTCAAATCAGAAAAATACATCAGTACAGTCTCTCTCGATAACTTGATACTTAAGGAACCTGAGAAAATTTTCATATTACCAAGAGTTCAAAATAACAGGAGTTTATAGTAAGAGGGAGGGAGGAAACAAAATCAAGTAAATAGGAGTTTGATCAAAATTCGAGATTTATTATTTTAAGCATTTGTACAATTTTTCACAAATGTTCCTTTTGAAAAGAAGTCCGTAATTTTCTGTTGAATGAGCGACTTCAGTCTATCATTGTCCAATTAAATTTCGGTAGTGATGAGAGCTGAGAGTCATCACTTGTTTCAGTTCAGAGAGCGTAGAAGCGTAGGGTAGAGCTTCAAATTATAGCGAGTAGGGAAGCCTTTATATTGTTACGAGTTGCAGGACTCGAATTAAAATGCCGTTGGACTTATTATAGAATTTATTAGAACTATACAAACACATATAACACAGATACAAATATAACTGAATACAATCAGTCTAAACGTAATGCACGATTCAATAACATGCGCAAATTCCGTCACTAAATAAATTATCGAATGTACACAAGTCTTGCTTTGCTTGTGGTTATCGCTCGACTGACGATCTCTCCATTGGGGCATTGTGTTTTTTACTGCACAAATGCAATATGTCTACCTGACCGCACGGACCGAATTTCTTAGAATCACACCTGGCTAATGACTACCATAAAATATTACAATACAGAATGGGCTGTTTTTCTAATCACAAATTTTAAACACAAAGTAAACAAAAGAAGTGCAAATGCCGAAAAGTAATAAAATGCGCAAAACAGGTATGCAGGTGTGAATTTGTCTTTGTCGGTCGTAACACTATTATTACTTCAAATTACAATTTCAAACAGGAACAAATTACAAATAATCGTGAGATTCAAATTTACTAGTGTCAAATTATTGACAGTCGACTGTCTATAAAGTTTCTTTCATTATTATATGATAGATACCTAAAAAATGTATGCACTACTAGCTGTTACCCACAGCTTCGCTCGTTTAGATAAAAAATTGTCAAAGTTTGAGTAAAAACGTCAGGAGAAGTAGAAAATAAGTATAATACTTTATTTTAGGAGGACCGTTAGCCTACTGTGGTACTCTAGCAATTAAAAAAAAATAAGTAAGTACACCACGTTCTTATAATCATCAAGTATACCATGTTTTTCTTTTAAATAAATTACCTCACTGCCTAAAAAGTACGTTCATCTTTTTCGATTTCATGACATCAATGAAAAGTAATAAAACGAATTTCAGTCTTCCACGAAGAAGTAGTATTAATTTTAAAATTACTACCTAAAAAACCATATTTCTCTATACGATACACTATAAATACATTATTCTAAATAAACGTAAACTCTAGCTTACAAGTTATTAATTATATATTTCATCGAACCCCATTAAAATCAGTATTAACTTTAGACTAATAAGTTTATTTATATTATAATAGAGTGGAAATATCGTAAATCAGTTGACTTGGGTTCAGTATGCGTTGAAACCCCGTCGACGGTAGTTCAGGAATGTATTTGGAAAAATATTAGTATTTTCTTTTATTGAGCGATTATCAATCCTAGTATATATTTTTCTAAGATATTATTTTAGTTTAACTTGCTTAGTTTTAGAATTACTTAGAATATTATAATATGTTGGTGTGTGTTGTCAGTGCCGTATTTAGGGGTGGACTTAAGATTTTAGGGCCCTGAGATACCGCTCGAGCCGCTGGCACTTAAAGGGCGCAGGGTGCGCCAGCTCAATTTCTTATGTATAAGCTACTAGAGTTTACCCCACGGCTGCGCCGCGGGTCAACCGCTAGTGCGTGCTTCTTGTTTAAAGAGGTTACATCACAGGTTACAATTTTTATGTTAGTGCTATTTGCCCCGAAAGATTCACTTCACAATGGTCATAGATACTTTTCAGCTGTGGATGGGATAGTTTGCGATATAGTAAACTATCCCATCCCCGGATGAAAAGTATCTATGACCACTTTCTATGTATTAAAACTACATATGTACACCAAAAGACCAAATCGACCATATCGACCAATTCGACGAAATCGTTCAGTTCGACCAAATCGACAAATTCGACCAATTCGACGAAATCGACCAATTCTACAAAATCGACCAGTTTGATCAAATCGACGGATTCGACCAATTCGACAAAATCGACCAATTCGACGAAATCGACCAGTTCGACCAATTCGACGAAATCGACCAGTTCGACCAATTCGACAAAATCGACCAGTTTGATCAAATCGACGGATTCGACCAAATCGACAAATTCGACGAGTTCGACCAGATCGACCAATTCGACGAGTTCGACCAGATCGACCAATTCGACGAAATCGACCAGTTCGACCATATCGATAAAATACTATAATTAAATAAATAAATCGACCAATTCGACGAAATCGACCAAAAAACCTATCCTACTTTCTGGGATAACGTTTACATAAATTTATCCCAAAACTTATCCCATTATCCGGGATAAAAAGTATTCCTTGTCGACCCTCGGTATTAAATATACCGATTTTCAGTCATATCGGTCCAGTAGTTTTTCCGTAAAAGCATAACAAACAAACAGACAAATATATTTTTATCCCGGAAACTATCCCATTTTTCGGGATAAAAGTATCCTATGATCATTCCCGACATCTAAAAAAATAATTATATATACCGAGTTTCAGCTAAATCGGTCCTGTGGTTTTTCTGTGAAGACGAAACAGATAGACGGACAGACAGACAGACAGACAGACAGAGTTACTTTCGCATTTATAATATTAATAGGGATATTACTTTGAAGTTTCATCAAAGACCGTTCAGTAGGTTTGCGTGGTCCCCCAAAATGTGACAAATATACATCCTTACAAAATTCGTTCGTAATATAAGTAGGATATAAAACAGCGCCAAATGCATGACTCGCCCTGGGCGACTAGATGGTTAAGGTAGGCCTTGTGTACTGTCTCCAAAAAACGCCTGCGACATATTAAAATATTTTTTTATGGTCTGAAGCGGGTTAACAAGCTTACACGAGCAAATTTTACAAGGGTATGGCCATATACAGGGAATATAATAACCAATCACTATCGATAAAATAACGTCTTGCAAACGGTATAATTAAGAGTAAGTATGGGTATTGGATTTCCTTAAAGATGAGTTCTTTGAGCATATGTAAGTAACATATTGCGGACTCACTGTTCGTACCTTATTCCGGCCCTGCGCTTAAAATGTTTTCAAACAAGTCAATCTATTTTAGTACAAAATGAAAGATGTTTTGAAAAAACTTTAGTGATCTATATTTAGAGTTCTAAGTAAGAAATGGTTTCAATGTGTTGTCATAATTGTATATTTACTTAGAATTGTCTGTTTCATGAAAGGGACTTTGAACTTGAAATGGTACTTAGAAGGTCAAGTGTTTCATTTTTCCTTAGGAAGATTTCTACTTGAGAAAAAAGGCTGTAGATTTTTTTTATCACATACGTGTCTATAATATTCGAGGTTTGCTCTCGAATTCTCCGGGATCCATTTATCAGATCCTGACTTGGTGATAATGGAACTACCTCAGGAGAATACTTTATCGAATAAAAAATAAATTTTGAAAATCGGTCCACAATTGACAAAGAAATCGTGTAACAAACATACACAAAAAACGTACAGTGGAATTCAGAACCTCCTCCTTTTTCAAATCGGTTAAAAAGTCAGAAGTCACGGCATACAACTAGCAACTATTATAACCACTATCCACGCATTAAGCGAAGTATGATGTAGTGATGTACAAACGTCAGGCATATCGCTTTTATATTGTGATTAATACGATCTCTCCCCTCGATGGCAGGTGAAGTCGGAAGACACATTAAGATATGACAAAAAGTGCATTAGCAAATTGTTGGGGGATTCCTAACAATGAGTTATGTATAGTCACACCTGTAATGGGGGAGATAATTCCCATCTTTCCAAAATAATGTAATAATAGCCAGGTATTTACCCGTCTGAATGGATACCACCACCGGTCTAGAACATGTCGTCATAACAACCTTGGCATTAGTGCTCAGGTTCTAGTCTCTCTTTAGAGAGAAGCAGTTCATTGGTAGCACCACTGGTATTAAAAATTGTCCAGAGGCGATATTAACCGCTTTCCATCACACGGGTCGTCTGCGTGTCTGCTGATCTAATCCAATAAAAAATATATTTGCTATACAGGAGGACCTAAATTCTGCGTCTATTAGCAGTGGATACATATTTGTGGCCTGCGGTGTCGAAACTCTAGGGTAGGTAAGTTTTATCGAGCTGTATCATCTCGTTTGATAGCAGTCTCACGGGACCAAAAGGCTGCCTTCCAGCGCGGAAATGTGGCCAGCGTTTTGAATACTTCCCAACCGATAGCGATTTGGGACTTATATATTATTGTTAATATTTTTGAAGTGATAACTTCTTCTGGAAGGGTTAAACCGCTTCGTTACGTGACGCGTTATGGCGCCAGTCTGTCTGGCTTCTCTTTCTCTCACGCATACGGCGGCGTTAGGCAGGCTCCTCCTCTCTCACTCTAACCCACGCGCTATATACATAAAATTTAAGTAATAACCTAAGCTTTTCTCAAGTTAAACAATACCAATATTAAATAGTTCAACTTAGATTAGTTTAAGTTATCAACTCTGTCGGGCATACCGAGACAAATATGTTTTTTTCGATTAAGAAATAGAACATATATAAAAAAACTTCCTTTCTACGGGAATTTACTTATGAGATAGATATGACTGTTCACTTTTATTAGTGTAACAACACATCTGCGGCGTTGAAAGTTCGGCGAGTGAAGGATTGGCGCTTCGTCGAACGTAGGGTAACTTCGTTTGATGTGTCATATGCGAACGTATTTAGCCGAACTTTCAACTTTCAGCACCGGCAGGTGTGTCGTTAAAGTTCCGCTGTTTGAAAAATCATTTCGTGGAAAAGTTTGATGATTATTTCTATAAAACTTAGTTTAAATTACGAAATACTTATAAGATTAAACCCTGTGTGATCGTACTCCTGGCCCTCGCCTCCCTGTCACCATAATAACCACTACCAACATTATAGTAAAAAAAGAAGTGTGTATATGAAAGTGCATACAGTATATTCAAATAGGAATTGGGAGCTTTTAGAGTTACTTTTTTTCTCAGTGATTTCTATAGTAATATTGTCCTTCTACGTATGTTATATATATATATATATATATATATATATATATATATATATATATATATATATATATATACACACATATATATATGTGTATATTTTATGGGTGGTGTAATGGAATAAATAGTACTTTCCCATAACTTCCAACTGCTGGACTCGGAAGTCCCCATTTTTTGGGAATTCGAACAGTTTTACCTTTTTCAAAATATATATCTTTTGTATATTCTTTGTTTGATGTTGTTCTAATTATAAATAATATTAAATATTCCTTAGTTATTTTTTCTTCTGTGAAGGTGAAGTTACTGCCTGGCACTAACGGAAGACCAGCATTGGTTATTATCCATCAGCATTTTCTGAATTAGGGCCTGTGTACAGTTAATTAACCTTTGGCTTTTATTAAACTGCTTATGTATAATTTCCATTTTAAATAACTCTCAATAAACATTACTTTCATTCTTTCTTTCTTACCTGTCACGCTTGTCCAAGGCGGATTGGCGGGTGTAATGCAACAGTTATTTTCATGTTCACGTCTCATTACGATGTTTTGCTTTACTATCAGCATATGGTTGTTGAAACAATACGTATATTAGTTCAGAAAGTGAATCAGTGAATATGCTTTATTGTACTTTAAAAGATACAGTTCACAGAAATTAAATTTTGCAATACAATATGCGGTCTTATCGCTGTTAGCGATTTCTTCCAGACAACCTTTGGATAGACAAAAAAAATGATAAGAACAGAGTTATGTTGCATTATTCTCACTACAGAATCAGTATCTTATAAATATATACATAAAATGATATAATATACATACATTAATAAAAATTATACTAATACGATATGTAAATAAAATATTACACTTACATAAATAAATATATAACTAGACAAAGCTGACAATAACTGTTGCTGCATCCTTAAATTGAGATATTTGAGCTATAACAATCCTCCACAAGTCTATTGAAAATAGGCAGTGACTTGGCTAGCTTGACATTAACAGGCTTCGCGTTCCGAAGACGAACTGCTTGGACTGTAAAGGATTTGCCATAAAAGCTAGATGTATGCAGAGGAGTTTTAAGTAACAAATTTTCCGAGGATCTGAGAGACTTTTAAGTTACCGGAATAAAGGTAATGAAATTGTTCCTTGAAGTCTGAGGGTTAAATAATGTATTTATTATACAGAAGAGACAGTATATGAGCATTCCGGCGAAGACGTATTGGAAACCACTTGAGTTTGGCGTGGAATTCTGAAACGTGATTATATTTACGCAAACCAAATATGAATCGTATGCAAAAATTTTGAAATCGCTCAAGTTTACACAGTTGGCTTTCAATTTTGCAATACAATATGCGGTCTTATCGCTGTTAGCGATTTCTTCCAGACAACCTTTGGATGGACAAAAAAATTGATAAGAACAGAGTTATGTTGCATTATTCTCACTACAGAATCAGTATCTTATAAATATATACATAAAATGATATAATATACATACATTAATAAAAATTATTCATTAAATATATTATATATTATTTATAAATATTATCAGGTGTTAGGGCATTTGCCCGACTGGATGGCTACCACCCCTGGTCTAGAGTATGCCGCCATAACAACCTTGAGTTGTGTTCCGGCATTAGTGACCAGGTTCCAGTCTCCCTTAAGAGAGCAGCAGCGCATTTGTAGCACCTTTGGTGTTGCTAATGTCCATAGGCGATGGTAACCGCTTTGTATCAAGTGGGCCGTCTGCCTGTCTGCTGAACTCATGCAATAAAAAAATACACTTACATAAATAAATATGAAACTAAGTAGTGCATGCTTTTCGGCCAGGATTCGAAGCCATGTCTCTGTGTGTTTGAGACTCGAGAACATTACCTACCCTCCAAGCCACCACAAGTTTTTCACATAGTATTATTATAAGTGTAATTAAAGAACATTACATAAATAAAATAATCATTAATTTAATATAACACTTGTTGTTTATCTAGGTTTATAGGTAATCAGGCCAGAATTGGACATTTTGACAATATAAAATGATACTCTAAAGGTGCTGATATACTGTTGCGTATAAACGCAACATTGTAACAATGTTCTAGAATTCAAGTCTCCAATAAGTTTAGTGATTGTTTAATCTCAGACAAATAAAATATGTTCGTCTAAATGGCGTTACAATTAAGTTGCAAATTATTTTAAAAATATATATTGTTTATGGGAACTTTGATGTTTCGCTGGAAGAATTCTAATAAAACATAAATGTGGTAAAAATTAACAATAGTTGTAGAATATTAGTTGATTTGATTGTAAGTACGAAATGTAGTTTTTTTTTAAACTATTTTAAAAAAACTGCCTACAGCCAGGCGGCAGGGAATTTGCTCGTCTGCATGACTGCCAGCGCCGGCCTAGAGTATGTCGCCATAACGACCATGAGTTGTGTTACGGCATTAGTGGCCAAGTTCCAGTCTCCCTTTAGAGAGCGGCGACACATTCGTAGCTCCTACATATGTTGCAAATGTTCATAGGCAATGGTAATCGCCTTCCATCGGACGGGCCGTCTGCCTGTCTGCTGATCTCATGCAATAAAAAAAATGATTTAGGATGTTTATATATTGCTACACATTAATGTAGTCAATTTAAGTGTTGTTAGTCAGATGTTGCAAGTCATGATGTTCTTTAACGACTTTTTCATTGAAATCAATCGGCTTGCGCCCCTCAGGCTCCTGCACAGAGATGTCAAGCAACCCTGATTAAAGACTGCCCTGAATCTAGCTAGTTTCGAACATGCTTAAAAAAGAAGAAACTACTTATATCGTGGTGAATTTCGTATGCATTAATCTGTTCAATGAATCTGGACCTTAAGAAACCAATTGCACTATGCACTATTCGACTTTTAGATAAAATTTGACGGCTTCTCAAAGTGAACGGGCGTGTGTCCGATTTAGATAAACCCGCGACATTTACAACTTTGAACCTAGTTTATGACAGATAACACAAATTTTAGGGAAATTTAGGGACTATATTAAATTTGCTTTTCGTCAGCTACTTCGCTCTGACTGTAAGATTTGTGGTTTTAGTCCCATATAAGCATCGCCCGAGCGTTCAATGCCAGTTTCGCTGGGAGCGTTCGCTTCTAAACCTGGGGTTCGCGTTCCTACTTTTACTTCTTCACTTAGGCCGCTCTTCAGCATCCCTTACTTTAAGACATTCTTCACGACGTTAAGCCAGCAATTCCCGGGCCTACCAATTCTATGGGCACCTGGCGGAAGCGGCATGATTCGACATTTGATCCCCACATAACTAGCCGGCATCCGTAAGGTTAGGTAGAAGGTAAGCTGAATGATCGAAATGCTTTGATACATAGTTGCCACACTGATAGCTGCTATCCTATCATCAGAGGTACAAGATACCCTATACCAAGTATCTGAATACAAAATACAAGATACTATTAAAATAAGTATTTGAGATACCAGATACAAGATGCTTTTGCAAATGGTATTTGAAATACCAGATACAAAATACCTATCTTCTAAATACTTTTTGAAGATAAAAGATACTTTTTGAAAGAAATCCCAATTTTATCGAATTGAAGTTTATTATGTGAATTATGAATAGATCACGCAAATGTGACAAAATGTTATAGTTTTAAGATCGTACAGCAGCAGCAGTTACGGTTGCTGATGTCGGTAAAGTGCGATGCGGCAATGCCGAGGGTGGGCCCTCACAGGTCCAACCGCCAGGTGTGCTGGTGGGGTGACGAAATAGCATAATTACGCAGAGAGGGAATCTTAGAGCATCGCTAATACACCAGATTTAGCAGAAGATGTCACCGCGCCGACGACACAGTTTTGTGGAGATGAGGCTATACGAGGGGTACTGAGGCGGCCAAATAGGCGGCATGGGAGTAACAGCTGGTCAGCCTATATTAAGACCCCTGAGAACGCCCATACCACATGATGGGGAACAAACTTCGTCCCTCCCCTACAGATCCAGCAATTGACTATTGACAACCCTAGCAAATGTCTCTATTAATTTTGAAGATTTCACATATTCACTTAGAAAGTGTTCAATGGAGATAATTTCTACATTTTCATGGTTACACTAAGAAGCTCCTGCACTCCTAAAAGATCTTGTATAGAATTTTAATAAGAGTTCCATCTGGTTCCACATGGAGATGTCTTTTGATAAGTTGATTTAAATTTAAAAGGTGCGTTCAGTTTATCTACATTAGAAGATGGCGTAGTAAATGTAAAAAAATGCGTACGTAATTATGACTAAAAGTATTTTAGCAAACAAAGTATCTACAAAATACTAAGATACTTAACAAATGGTATCTAAATACAAGATATAAAATACATTTCCAAAAAGTATCTAGATACAAGATACAAAATAAATATCTTGTATCTGTATTTCAAATACTTGTATCTTAGATAAGTCACATCTCTGCCTATCATACCTCTTACTGTAACTCTCTTTCACTTAGAGTCTATGTTTACTTCATTGGCAACTTATTGCCATATTTTTTTAATATATCTATAATTTTATGTAAGCTGTGGGAGCGATTCCACAATGGCACGTTTTTATATACAGAGGCTATTATCAATTTCTCCATTGCATCCCAGTGATTCAAACAAATGACCGACGCTTTCGTTCGCGTAGATAACCGCTTGGCTTTTTTAAATATAGAGTATTATCTATGGCTAGATTATTATCGATGTGCTAAGCGTCCCACTTAGCGAGCGATGGGGCCGCGCGCATTACATGCAATCTGTTGGTTCACTAGGATAAGTCATTTAAGCGATCAAATAACCTCTTGCCGCTAAGCGTGCCACTTAGCGAGCGATGGGGCCGCGCGCATTACATGCAATCTGTTGGTTCACTAGGATAAGTCATTTAAGCGATCAAATAACCTCTTGCCGCTAAGCGTGCCACTTAGCGAGCGATGGGGCCGCGCGCATTACATGCAATCTGTTAGTTCACTAGGATAAGTCATTTAAGTGATCAAATAACCTCTTGCCGCTAAGCGTGCCACTTGCGGAAAGGCTGAACGAAGTCTGAAACGTGGCTATAGCAGTGTGGGTGCTGCTCTTGGAGTTTGTCTTCTGTCACGATCACACAGTATAAGATAGTTATGTAGATATTTTTTTTTTAATGTCTACACTATGCACATAAAAAATATATTTATACAGATTTGTCGTTAAGTAAATTTTGTTAATTTATATCTTCAATAAAAAAAATCTTTTATATATGAATGTGGCTTAGAAGAGGAAATGCTTCATCACATCTTTTTTGAATGTCCTACAACCCTTACTCCCCTGCATTCAATTTTTCCCACAGACTTCCAGTCCTGTTAATGTGGACTTTCTCTTCACGCTAGTAAATAGCAAAAATATATATATTTTATGTGAATAAAAAAATAACTTTTATTTATATTGTAGTTAGGCTAATATTATATGTTTTGTGTTGTCCACAGGCTTTCAGAAAAAACTGGAAAGTTACCGATCAAAATTTGTACTGTCTCATTCCTCCCTGTATTTAATCTTAGCTTCTGCTCGCGAATACGTCCGCGTGGAATAGTTAAAAAAAACCCCGATTTTGAAACATTCGTCATTGGTGCTCCACTCCTATTGGTATTAGCGTGATGATACATAGCCTATAGCCTTCCTCGATAAATGGGCTATCTAACACTGAAAGAATTTTTCAAATCAGATTAGTAGTTCCTGAGATTAGCGCGTTCAAGCAAACAAACACACAAACTCTTCAGCTTTATATATTAGTATAAGATTATAAGTCGTGCGCAGAATGTTTGCCGATGATCAGCCCTCCCGCTTCCTACGACTGGGACCGGGGCTTGTATAATTAGTACTAAGAACTAGACGACCGCGGGTCGAGGTTGTAGGAAGCGGGAGGGGTTATCATCGGCAAACCTTCTGCGCACGACTTATACTTATATATGCACCTGACATTTTTATCATCGTCTTGCCATCACTGTGACATTGGCAAAATCAATGCTAAAAGCGTTGGAGCCATAACCCTAAACAAGGAAGAAGAAAAATATTCTAACGTAATTATTTTTACTAGTGGTCGCCCATTGGTCGAAATTCGACCATAATTAATTTAAATAATAAGTTTGAATATTATTAAGGTTCTGTTGTCAAAGACTTTACTTCTATAATCACTGATTTCGCCAAGGCTACACTGTTAGTTTGACTTGAACAATAAACCAAAGAGTATATAAGCGTGTGTGTGTCAAATACATGGTAGTGTGTGTAATGTTTTTTTTGTTGATTCAATGTATTTTGTATGCATAATTTAAAAATAAAATAGCTTTCTGCACTCCTTCTATATATTAACTATAAGTGTGCGAAATTTCATAATCCTCCGTCCGCGCAAAAAAAGAACAAAAAGGGGTACAAAGTGTTTGCTGTGTTTCTGCTTCACGTATTAATAATAAAATTAAAATAAAAAAAACTTCGTTTAAAAAACCTAAACTAAAAAGTATAAAATAACTTATTCCTAAAGCTATTTTTAATTATAATATCTTATTTTTAATATATATTATCTAAAACATCTTCAAGTCAAAATCGGTTCAGCAACAAAAAATTTATGACATATTTATCGACGAATTGAGGACCAGCTCCTTTTTTTGAAGTCGGGTACAAATGTGGTAGCGCGCAAGCAATATAGCCATCTCCAAGGCAGCTCCTTCGTCATTATAATATTAATAGATATGAATATATAATATTATAAAATTCTAAAAGTGTAGTCTTTTGTTTCTTACATTTTTTGTGTTCGTCTATTTGTTCGGGATTCACGCAAAAACTACTGGGCCGATTACGATGCGGTTTTCGCTGATCGATTGTAAACGCCTGGACTTAAAATGTGCGGTACAGTATTAGATAGACAGATAAAGCTTTATTGTACACCAATACAAAAATATACTTACAGGTTAAAACTATGTCTAATTGTGCACAAAGGGCGGTCTTATCGCTTAAAAGCGATCTCTTCCAGACAAGCCCAGAAATGAATTGAGATGATA
The DNA here is from genome assembly GCA_039645545.1 of Dendrolimus houi. Lineage (NCBI taxonomy): Eukaryota > Metazoa > Arthropoda > Insecta > Lepidoptera > Lasiocampidae > Dendrolimus > Dendrolimus houi. Next base: position 17,941,193 of record CM077134.1, on the reverse strand, counting down.
ATGGTGATGGTGGTATATGTAACATATAGTACAGCTACTTACATTTTAATAATAAGTACGTAATGATATATGCAGAAGTTTCATATATTAAATAGAAGCGAGGAAACGTAGCCAGCCTTCTGGGCACCTTACCCATAGAAGACGGTGATCTGGGCTCAGTATTCTACTTATAGTATTGAGGGACTATGAGTAGAATATAATACGAATAAGTTAAGTTTTCTTGCATTGTATTGTCTTTAAATAGATATATACTTTATATACATATCTACAAAAATACAAATGTTTATGTCCCAAGAGTCCTACAAGAATTTTCTTGGGAGAGATTTAAAGAGGCCAGGCCGAGAAATTTTATCCCGACACAAAATTATCACTGATCGATAAAATCTTTAGTAGAACAATTGTAGTTGTTTATGCCTTTAGTTTACTTATTCCGAGTTTTTACGGGTATTTTCGGGATTCATGTAGTTTCATCAGAAAAAATCCATTACCCTACAGAAAATAACCTTTGATTTTATATTTAGCAAAATAGTTGTAATCGTTATTAACTGTTCAACGTGGAAAAAGACGCGGGCAAAAGCTATATGTACATACAATTATAATTTATAACAAGATGTTTTTTATCTACACTTGACCCAAAGTAGTCAGCACCCTTATATAGGTCGTTGTTTGATTGATTTGTCCCCAATAAAGGGCTATTACCCAAATAAGGATGTGAGTAGCAAGCTCGGTTCCCGAGAGAAGGGCCCTAGTGCCTACTTGATCCATTTCAAACTAATCATCGTCTATTTAACCGAATTTAAAATAGGTAGTTTGCGTATTTCGTCACTAACAGGTATCCAACTATCAATTCACAGCCCTATTTTGTAACGATATTAATTTAATGGAAGAAGTAACAGCAAAATTGTTATCAGCTTCTACTTTTTAAACGTACAAGCCGATGGATAAAATAAATGATTAAATTAATAGTGTTGATAAGTTAGGCCACCATGGCTTGTTATGTGCGAGGGGCGCCGGCAGGATGTCACGGCATGCTACACTTAATGACAGTATCCGTGGGTCTCTTGCAACCGCCAGGACACCAGCTGCTCTTGAACCAAATGGGCTATGCAGTGACGATGACAAGAGATCAGACGGAATGTCGTTGGTGCCATGGAAGATGGGACGCCCCTAGTATGGGATGGGTGTGCATTGGAGCTTTTCAATCTTATCCCGCCGTCTCCTTTCCATCATCGAACAACCAGACGCACTGGTATGCGGCACTGCTATATGGTGGACATACCACCTATACGAACAAAGCGCTTTGAGTCCACCTTCATTACGCGCACCGCCAAGGAGTGGAACTCACTGCCGGAGTCTGTTCTTTCCGAAACCTACAACCTGGGTGTCTTCAACTCTCGTGTGAATAGGTACCTTCTAGATAAGCGTGCTCGATCTTAGACCATATCTCCGCTCAAATCGAGCGAGATAATGGTCAAACGGGAACCTATAGGTGATAAAAAAAAGTTGTGTCGATATTTTGGCGGCATCCCATCTTCCAGACACAGCCGTGACAGCCGGAGCTGCTGCTCCATACCAGGAGGCCCTGAAACGCCGCAAATATCTGTCCATTGGTAGTGGTAGTGGACGTGATGAATGAAATTAATAAATAAATAAACAAATGTAGGTGACGTAAGTCTGGAAAGGTTGTAATTCCTACAGTTTTCATATGTTCTTTACGTTTTGATTTTTGATGTTATATTCTTTAAAAACATTTTTTGATCACATCAGTATAAAATTTCAAATATCTAAGACTTTATGATTTGAACTAAAAATATTTTAGTACGTATAAGTAATGTATTACTTAAGATACTTTTGGGTTAAGTTTTTTCGACTGAGGATAAGTCATTTCCTAGTGTTCTTGTTTAACGACTCAAAGAAAAGTCTAAAGGCACTTCCACATCCCTGCGAGAACGCGAGAAACGAGTATGTGTAATGGATTCTCCTGTTCTTACGATGTTTTCAGGAGAATGTGGAGCGCTTATAACAAAAAATGAAAAAACGGTTATGTTTTATATTAATAATTTATTAACATACTTTACTAAAGTCACTTCTTACTAAAATGGCATCAATACACCTTCATCAAAAATTACAAACAACATTCCTTTATATTCCTCAAAACTAATAATGCCTGATATGTGTTGCAATATCTTTTTCATTGTTTTGTATTTCATTATATCGGTTACAATTCAACCGTCAACCATTGCAGAAGTGGCAACAATTGTACCAATCCTCAACGCAAACACTTCGGTTTTATACATATTGAGTTAGAGTAAGTTTATAGGCTTCTTTAAGAACCTTAAAGAAGCCCACAGATTCTTGAGTTCGTTGAACACACTCGCATGAATAAGACCGTTAAAATAGAAAAGATAGCACCAACATATTTTTAGTATTTTCTTTAAATTTTCATCATATTATTACTATTCTAAAAATACTTAATAAAACTACGTTTTAACGGCTTTAAGCGCGGTAATTTATTTGATTTTTATTATTCCGACGTTTCGGCCACTTTTCAGTAGCCGTGATCACGGAAGACAAAGATGTCAAGTGTCAATGAGTATTGTTAAAGTTTTATTTAGCCTACCGCCAACTTGTTCATTTTAATTATTTAGTTTTAATTTTGTTTATGGTTATTATTTACTCTATGGGAGCCTAATGTAATTTAAAACGTAGTTTTATGATGTATACAAGTCGCGAAAACTTAAGAAAATATTATCTAAAAATGCTCTTTGATAACTAACTTACAGTATTAATACAAACATCACAGAATACTAACATTATTGAATGTATAGTTTCTTCCAGGAAAAAATAATTCATTACTGTTTTAAATGTCCAGAAAAACAATGTTACAATGTTGTAACATGGTTATACTCGTGATCGATCTGGGATAGTCGTATAATTATTGACTGTGACCAAATACGTCTTATTTACAGTTTTAAAAATAACGCCGTTAAGGAACGGCTACATTGATGCATATACATTCGTTATGTCAATATTTAACGTCAGTCACAATTAATGACAATATCACATCTTAAATTACGCATTAAACTCATCGCTACATCTGGGTGAAACGGTTAATAACTATAACATTATCCCAGATGGAGCAGTAGCATTATAAAAATGGCACTACAGTCCACATCAAAGATAACTACCTATAAACGAAATTGTAATATTCTCTTACTTAGCAACAAACGTTTACTCAAATAGACAGATTTACTGTCTGAAAACATTGTTACTGCGGAGTCTTCTGAAGCTAATTTAGACATTTAAATTAATTATTCTACATCAACTTAGAGTAATTATTTCCATGTAATTTTTGCTACATATTATTGTTACAACTTAGCCAAAATTACACGAAGCACGCCGACAAAGGTGAATGCACACCTGCCTGCCATAAAGCGCAGTTTATTACTTGCCCGCATTTGGACTTCTTTTGTTTACTTTGTGTTTAAAATTCTTAATTAGAAAAGTCGCCTATTGTGTATTGTAATTGTTTATGATAGGCAGTGGCCAGGTGTGATTCTTGGAAATCATTGTTTACACGATCGTGACATATTGTAAACCGAGTATAAAGGAATGCCCGAACGGAGAGATCGGCAGTCAAGCGACGATTACGATAGGAGCAAGACGTGTACATTCGATAAGCTATATAGTGACGGACTTTGCGCGTGTTATTAAATTGGGCATTACGTTTGTACTGGTTGTGTCCAGTTATATTTGTACCTGTGTTATACGTGTCTGTATGTTTCTAATAAATTCTATAGTAATTCCAACGGCATTTTTAATTCGAGTCCAGCACTCTTAACATCATTATTCATTATGCCATCATTTAGATATAACTATTGGGTACTGCGGTCATCATCTTGGCACTAAGCAGTGACAATTATGGCACATAACTGAATTATGACCAACTATATAAATCTTTATTGGATTAATTCATCACTCAACCAATTCCTAACTTCAATGCAATATTTTAACACTAATCTCGTACATCATAAAATTAATTTTATATATCTTTGTATATCATCAGTAACTCTACAATATTGTAAACTATATCAATTTTTTATTCCTTATAATCGATTTATTAAAACGAAATTCTATGTTACTATGTACACGTAATAATACTCTTGTCATTTTTAGCAGCCCAAAATTTCTTTATCTATACCGGTACCTATTTAGAGAAAAAATCTTCAGATATTATAAGAGTACGCATAGTCATTGGCGTATCTAGGGTTATTTTCAGGGGGGGCTAGCCAATTGTACCCTACGTTAGTACGTTGTGTATTCAGAACTAAGCGGGATGTACTATATAATAGTATATAATAAAAATCTAAGTATGTAGAGATTTTTGGCTGTAAATAATTATTTGATTTCAATGATTTTAGGTGTCCAGTCTAGAATTTCGAATCGGTAACCCAACATTCTGAGGTGGATAAGGTCCACCCGGCCCCCTTTCTAAATACGCCTATATGCATAAATACATTATTTTCCTATGTTTCGTATTATTTATTGTCTTCACCGCATAGTTGACTTAATATTTTCCTTACCTGGAAGAGATCGCTTTAAGCGATAAGGCCCCTTTGTTCAACATTTACTGTATCTAGTATATAGAATTTCAGTTTTAATTTTTTACATGAATGAAATCATCTAGATTGTAATTCTTTACATATAGTTGTAGAAAATTTCTGCATCCAATTACAATAATGGACTTGTCTGATGGCACACTCTCTCGTGGTAATAATTCTATCTCAGGGCCTAAAGAGGTCATCGTCGCAGATTCATAATTTATGATGAACATGACAAATATCAACATAACTATAAAAACTATATCTATAAAACTTGGTATCATAAGAAAGATAATATAATATAATTACAAAAATAACCGGCTTTCTTGCAAAAAACTGTTCATGGAATATTATTGCCATACTTTTGTTACATGCCATCAAAGATAAACGCACAGCTGCCTGGCGTAAGCGCAGTTTATTGTCTTCCCGGAATTAGGAATTCTTTTATGTTTTGAATTTGTAATTAAGAAAATATGCTATAGTTTTTCTACTTGTTTTATGACCATCATTAGCGTCGAACTAAACCTTATTGTTATTGTTTTCAACTTTGTTGGCCGTTCGCAGGTGTGCAAATTACTATTTCTAGATAACTCAATGCGCGCAGCCAATTTTTTTTGTACTGTATAGTTAGTATAAAACAATGCACGAATGGTGGGCAGTCAAGCTACGATTACGATACGAGTAAAACGTTTGTAGTACTCTCGATTAGCGATATAGACGACAGACTTTGCGCCTGTTGAATTGCAATGAATCGTGCAGTGTGAACTGGTTGCATCCAGTTTTATTTGTATTTGTTTTATACGTGTTTGTACAGTTCCAATAAATTCTATAGTAGTTCCAACGGCGTTTTTGATTCCAATCCTGTAGCTCGTAACACTTTGAAGACTTCACGAATAGCCATCATAAGCGTGTTTACAAATCAATATAATTTGATAAAAAACATCTCATCTGCTTATCAGATGGGAGAAAGTCGATCTTCAGCGTCTCTTAGACTATATTGATGACATAAACATAAGCATATGCAATTTACAGATAATATTGTTTTATTTGGACGGATGTAAATTGTTACATTAACCTAACCTATCATGTTTATTGTCTTTGTTTTCATATAAATAACTTCATAAATAACATAGTCATGCGGTTCAATTATTTTGTATCATCCAACCAATGTATGAATAAATAACTAAACATTAATAATTTGACCAGCAAACAATGTGCTAAAATTCATTCAAAAGATACTTAAACTTCAATACCGTCGACGATTGATATTGTCGATGAGCAATAAGGCGTATTGCTCATCGACAGATTAAATACTATAGTATTAAATAACAATCCTAAAGTAGCCTAAAACTATCTTCTTTCGTCGAACAGCAATGTTCCTATCGTGTGTTGGCTTGCATCCGATTTAACAACAATGGATTGGACGGATGATGTTGATTTTAGCTTCTTCCGGATCAGCATTGCCTGTAATGGAAAGAAGTATGAGAATAACGATTGTCATCTGTGGTGTGTGCAGCGATTCTTAAAGTGAGTTAGTTCCTAGGAATTATATATATCATCGAATCTTTTTATTATTTTTGACTGTTAAATAAATGATAATTAATTAACGTCAAAAATGGAAATTTCCTATATTCGAAACATTAATATTAAGTGAACCCAGAGTTGCGAAACGGATGTCACTAACATATCCAAGATTAAATTTGACAGCATTCAATGACTGGCGAAAAATCTTCGTAGGAGACAAATTGAGCTACTTTCGCAATTTTATAATATTACTGTAGATTGTACAGTCTCCATTATTTTCTATTTGCATTGTGCAATACTCTATTAAGACGTTTGCACCAATTTGACGAACGACAACGTCGGATGCTCCAATCTAAATGAGTACATTCGCACAATTGAACGCGCTGTTTTCGATATCGTTGATATGGAAACACTCACAATGTAAAAGTTTAGCGCTAAAGGGGTTAATACTTACGGCATATATAAAAGTGACGATTCCAATCCCTATCCCGGCAAGCACGTCCCACCAGTGGTGGCGGTAGTCAGTGATTCTGGTCAGCGAACAGACCGCAGCGTAAGATATGCAGAGCAGCTGAAGAACCGGCACTAATACCACTGTACGGTGGGTCCAGTCGAATGCACGTCGTTGGAGGTACCACTGAAAATAAAGATATTACAATTAAAGCTAGTAATTTAAACTTTATCCTTCCAGGAACGGAGAAAGAATACAACGTCCTGCGGCCGGGCGGCCTGTCGTAAGAGACGACAAAACAAATCAAGTCAGGTTGATGATGCATGGTTACCACCTCTGGTCTAGAGTATGCCTCCATAATAACCTTTACTTGTGTTCCGGCATTAGTGGCTAAGTTCCAGTCTCCCTTTAGAGAGCGCCTGCACATTGGTAGCACCTTTGGTGTTACAAATGTCCATAGGCGATAGTAACCGGCTTCCATCAGGTGGGCCGTCTGCCTGTTTGTTGAACTCATGCAATAAAAAATAAAAGTCCCTCAGCGAGATATGGTGCCAGTTATGTTGAGTGTTTTAACCAAGATAATCGACATGGCCCGAAAAACAAAGTATGTGGTATAGACACGCTGGAATCATTATCTTAGGGCCGGTTCGATCGCTATGATACTACCAAACTTCACACAGAATATCGTCGTCAAATTGAGCTATGAGCTAATCGTATTTTGTACGATGAGTGGGAGTTCCTATGGCCCGTTTCTCCTTCCCGCTATCCCATCCCTATTTAATCCATTCTACTTGTCTTATCCTCCTCTCCCAGTGCCGGCTTTACCTATAGTGCAGGGTGTGCAGCGCACACGGGCGTAGGGACCCAAAGAATATGCGTCGCTCGCGGCGTCAGCACTCTCAAAAAACCCTGTCTTATAGCCAACGCTGGGCGTGGCAACAAAACAAGACGCGCCACGTGCGCCTCCTTTACTCTCTAAAATAACTTTAACGTGAAATCAGACTAATAACAGATAATTAAAAATTATATTGGCGTATTGTCGCATTATTCTTTTAATCCCTTCCTTCTTAACAAATACTTTTTACTCCTGTACCTTCAGAACAAGAACTCCCATAGATAGAAGTAAGGAAAAAAATGCTTCCTTACTATATTTTTGTTTCACTTATCAGTATAGGCCAACTTAGGAGTGAATGAAATAATATATTGTATATCCCTCTCTACTCCACACATCAAATTGTGTCATAAGTCAAAATAAAACAACAGTATTTATGTTGTTGTTATTTCAGCACAATTTCTATGTTAATTCTTATTCTGAACGTGTACCTATTGTTTCCCGAGATCATTTAAAATTGCAACATTTGTACCCAAATTTCCGTTCACTGGTGAAAATATAATTACTGTAAGTATTCCATTTTGACTGTGAAAGAGGGCGTCAAGCTATAGATTGCATACGGGTGCTACATTGGCTAGAGCCGCCTCTGTCCTATCCCATCCCTTCCTAAAGGCTGGTACCGGTAAGAGGCTGCTCGAGGGTTTCATGGAATTCGCGACTCAAGTAGTTCGAAAGATGGTTAAGAAAAATAAGTCAACAAATAAAGCTTTAGACATTATATGTACAATTAGTGTTAGATATATTAGATTATAAATAAAATGTGAAACTCAGCAAATAGAAACAGGCATAAATACTAAGAACTAAATAAAAAGATCAGAGTAGAACTGTATAATATATATAAATAGAATATATACATTAAAGTTGTAGTAGGAAGTAGGAAATGTAGGAATAAGAGTAGAATGTATAATCAAAATAGATATAAATATAATATTGTAAACTAGTAAGTAAGAAAATGTAATAGAAACTAAGTTTGAAAAGAAAAGAAAGAAAAACAAAAACAAAAAAAATGACTCCCCATTTATTTTCCCAACAATGGCATTGAAAGAAAGAAAAAATATAAAAGACAAGAAAAAGAAACACTCTGTCTTAGCCCATGAAGAAGATATTGGCGATTTAAAAAAAAAAGGCTGACACTTTGTTTATTTCGCACCTGTCGTTGTAGACGTCTGTCGGCGACGGTGACCACTTTCCAGTACGTAAACCTTCTGCCTGTTTACCAGCTTCGGAATTAAACAATGCATGATGCGACAGCTTAAACAATCCATCAGGTGCTTAAAACAAATATCTTGTCATCTATAATTCTATATAATACTTACAGCTAGAAACAGTCCGCAATAAACAGACATGGACGCGTGGCCTGATGGAAAACTGCGATACGAATCCATTTGGTACCAGGACGAGTACTTCGTTGATGTACATTCATATTTACTAACAAATTCGGACCTGAAAGGATAACATAAGTTATTAAATTATAATTTTTTTTTGTTATAAGAGTGTTCAAGTATAACAAGCGTCCAGTAAATTCTATAGAATGTGATCAAATCAAAACTAGTAAGGAAAGGGTAGAAATTGCACCCCTTTAGAGATAATATTGATTTATTTTAATTTACACCATCTTGGCTACGTTCCATTAGAAACTCACAACGACTACGTTCACGACCGCGATTTTCCCGTTCCACTTGCTTGCCGGCGTTACAATCGTAAACCCATGTGGAACGGTTATTTGACCCACCTCTTGACGTGAGTCGTTGTGCGCATTGTGTAATCGAACATGATGACGTCATTTCTGACGTTTTCGCCACGACCACAACGACCGCGGTCGCCTTGTGGAACAGCTAACGGAGTATTTTGGGCGTTGTGAGCTACTAATGGAACGCGCTGCTTATAGTAAGAAAAAAAAATGTGACAAACTCAAATATTGTTGGTGTTGGCGACATACTGGGGAGCGGCGGTGAAATTAAGCACCATACCGAATAATCAAATCAAATTTAAAAAATAAAATAAAAAAGAAACATGATCGGGACATAGGTCGACCAAAACTAGCGCAGAAATTGCACCACGAGAGATATTTAATTTAGGGGCCGATTTTTAAATCATCAGTTTTTTTTTCTTTCTAAAAATGGGCTTTGCCGCTTAGTTGCCATGTCACCCCGTAAAGAACACAAATCCTAAATACATTTCTAATCTAATCTCTAATTAATATAAACTAAAATTAAAATCATATAATTTACAAAACATCTTGGCATCTCTTGATAACGGATATGCCAGATATGCCACTTCAAAAGTGAAGCAATTCAACTGTTTCATTTATGCAACTGTAATTTTTAATTATCCCTTGTGTTTTATTCTATAAAATAACTTTTATTTGATGATGGAAAAATCGACTCTTAGTAAGAGAAATGTTTATGTGATAAAGTCAAAGTATATTATTTGTTGGTGTTGCCAACATGATGTTAACATCAAAAAGTTCCTAAATCCTGCTACACATGTTATTTCACCCTCGCTTTTAAAAGTTTTACTAATTAAACCATATTTTAAAACAAAAGTATTTTTTCTTAAAAGTACATCTTTTTAACTCTACAACCTACATTTTATCCAGAATTTTACACTTAATAGTTCGGCTCCAGCCTTCCATTTATAAGGGAACTGGTCGTACGAGTAGCTACGCTTGTCCAAGGCGGTTTGTAGATTTGACCCAGCGGTTATCTCGTTCTTCAACGCCAGCATGTGAAAATTGTAATAACATGCACATTGAGTCAGAAAACTGCTTAAGTGGTGCGTGCTTTCCAGCAACGATTCGAACCCATGCCCTTCGAGTTTCGGACGCGAATGCACTAACGAATAAGCTACCATAGGTGAATTAAATAAAAAATTAAATAGGGGAAACTATACATTTGTTGGCAACCCCTGATTATTGGCACTCTATTACTTTATTTAATGCATTGAGAAATCTTACTATTCTTGTATAATGCAGTCATACAATGATAAAAACATCATTGTATGGCTATAAAATAAAAACATTAAGATTTCTTAATATCTTGAAGAAGCTGACTGGGTGCCAATAATTAGGTGAGGTGCCAACAATGGCATAGCTTATCCACCCGAGTTAGGTTTAGAAACTTACCCAGTACAAGTTTTTGCAGCATCGGGATCGCATAAATCGAAGAAGGTCGGCCTAGGTGTTCCAATGAGGCCTTTCATCACTTCAACTATACTCAGATTCATTAACAGTCCATAGAGATACGTCCTATACAGGCATGCTGTATTTCTCAAAGACTTAAATGCCCTTTGTTTCAGCGTATAGTCTGCATTAGCAAATATCAGCTCCGTTGGGAACATCTGTGTGAGAAAATATTATATTAGAAAAATAATAGAAATTTTAGGAAAAACACATTTTGCTTGAAATGGCTAATTGTAGCAGAATTGTTATTGCTTTTTGCATAAAAAATCTGAACTGTTTTGTGGAATGTTGTAAAAGAACCTGTCTTAGTTAAATTTTGTACTGACTGTATTAATTCAAATGATAGAATGTTAAAAATGACAATCAACTAAAAAAAATGCTCAAGTTTCAAGCAAGTGCTCAAGCTCAAGTCAATCCTACATGACTGATGTCATCACATTCACGTGTAGCTTTTTTACGTTTTATCATTTAAAAGTTTTTTATTATTATTATATATCGTTATAATAGATAGATAGATAACACTTTATTGTACACCAATTACAAGAATGAACTTAAAGACTAAAATGATATCTAGTTATGTACAAAGGGCGGTCTAATCGCTAAAAAGCGATCTCTTCCAGACAACCCCAGGTATGAATTGAGATGATAATAGCGATGGTGGTATAAGTAACATATAGTACGAACTACTTACTTTTTAATAATAAATAAAAATACTTAATATACATAACATTCAAGTGCATATCTACAAAATATTTAAACGTTTATAGATATATTTTTTTCTGACTTATTAACGTTCTTATATGTTCATGTAAGTGTGGAATTGAAATAAATATTAAAATGCTTTTTAACTTGACGTATATTTTTCTAAAATATGCGTCAGGTCAAAAGTTAGAAAATATGTTGCATCCTCATGTCAAATAAGTTTAAGGAGCTTTTCAAATTTTCACTACACGATTGTCAATCTTATTTCTTGGTATTATCCGTCAATTATTAATTAAATATACACGCTGTTACTACTACTTGTCGCTAGATGGCACATATATCGAACATAGAAGAAAATCTACTGCTTTCTTACAACGAATATTATTTACTTTGCTATCTATCAACTTAGGCGATGTTATTGATCAAATTTTAAATATATTCAAAGTTAATGAATCATGCGTTGACTACAACATTAATCGTAAGCACTTACGATAAGAAATGGCATGAACCCCAGCGTGCTGATGAGGATTTCCGTGGTTACAGTATCGCCATCGTAAGGGAAGGAAATCGCAGGGTCGTTGCAGTAGAATCCAAACTTGTGGGCTGGTATAATATTGAGCTCGAACAGAACGATGAGAGCCAGAACTGGTGAACAAAGAAACAAGATCATGTATTATCAAATAATTATATTTAAATACCTACATATACATAAAAATGACAAATTAATAATTACATTCTACTGCCTGAATAGGTACTGATAGGTCTAAATAAATTAGCTAAGTCCCTATCGGATTACACACATGATGGATCTCATAGAGACGATTATCATTTGGCGCAACCTAAAAAAGTATCTAGAAATACACCAAATTCTTTTAAAACTACTGAATAAATGTTGATCAAACAAATAGGTTGAAAGTAGATGTATCATCTAGATTTATTTAAAATTTTTTGCTTCATAGTTCAAAAGATGGAGAAGCAGGAGGCTCTTTCCTACTTTTTAGTAGCGACATATTCGAATATGTCGCTACTAAAAAGTCATCGAGAAACTTCAATATTATTTTGAAAGAGCTGCGTAAAAATATTCTAAAATATCAAATCTAAGATAATAATTCGTCAATTTCATATATCAATCATGCTTTTAGTTTTCAGTTTCGCAATTTTAGTAACACCATTGTATTTAAGAAAATATAAAAGGGTCGTGATATAGACAGACGGGCGTGACGCTTTATGAAGGTTATTTTGTTGAGGTGGTGGATGGTTACATATTTGCTCTTCAATTTGTGATGGGTGCACATAACATGCGGTTTCCAAGAGATGTTAACAGGCGTTCGCTTAATATCGTCGCGATATAATTTAGCCGCACCTTCAAGATACAGACGCAAAAACGGAACCCTCCACGCAATTCGCGTAATTCATCCGCCAAAATAAACATTTGACATTGACTTTGAACCTGCTTGGCAGGACGCGACCCACCAATTTGCGATATTTGACAATTGGCAAACGTAATGTGAATTGACGACTTACGTTTATTGAAATATTAGGGTGACGATCTCTTCCTTGTTTTTACCGCCTTGGTACTCGTGTGCTGTTATTATGACTGTATTTCAATAGACATCACAAATTGATCTGAGTTTCGAGGTCTGTGTGTCATTGGCAATAGTTGAAATTAGTTAAGCTAAGTTTTAACAGCGATTAAATTATTTTTTAATGGCTATCTTTTCAGGAGTATTTGAACGTGGGTATTTTAAATTTAATTAGGAAATTTTGGCAGTTTCATAAAGACAAAATTGACACGAATACATTTAACAAGGAAGGGAAATGTAATAGTAATTATTATAGTAATAAAATGATCAAAAGCGAAATGAAATATGCAAATTATGACCACTGTGGTTAAGTGGTCTACGCGCCAAACAATTCGACTAACCAGAAAAATTCTGATAAATTAAATGTCGGAAACGAATTTCTTGGTATTTAATATGCCCTAGGTGTTACTGTGTTTGGTCTCAGTAGTGTCCGTTGAACGTTCATTACCCACGATATAACTTTAACTTGCTTAGTTTAAGTATAGTGTGTAGTATTTGTTGGTGCATCTTTTATAAAAAACATAATACTCGTTAATGAAATATTATAATGCAATCACTAGATAAAGAAGTTACCTAACAAAATTCTATTGAAGTATGGGAGATCTATTCTTATGGGAGAGTTAACCACTTCGTAACATAATGCGTTATGGCTTCAGTCTGTCTGGCTTCCCTTTCTCTCACGTATACGGCAGCGGTAGGTACGCCTTTCTCACTCTAACCTACGCGCTATACATATAAAATTTGAGTAATATAAACAATATCAATATTAAATAGTTCATCTTAGATTAGTTTAAGATCACTTCTGTCGGGCGTCCCGAGACGCACACGTGTTTTTTTTTACAATGTACAATTGCAACAAATTACTACTTAATCTAAGCTCGTTACTCACGTACCTAATACTTCATTATAATCTAGCATTCACAAGTATAAGCGTAGTGTAATCTAAATAAATATGCATAGCATAAATAGCATTTCTAATAACATTAGGAAGTGATTGTTGCTAAAGCTTTCACGGGCCCAATACTTTTACTTTTAAGTCTAACCAATGCCCTACACAAATCAAATTTTATTTATTTTTTTAAAATATGATTATAAATTTGGTTTTTACATGCTGCAATGTACACATGCTTTGGTCACATGAGAGCATACAAATATTAAACTCGATTATTAAAACACATGAAACTTACTGATACTAATAAAAATGAAAATAAGAAAGAATTGTATTATTCAATAATATCAAAGCATCGAAGAATATATATAATTGAGGAATTCATCCACCGAGTAAATCATACATTGATTTGAAGAATGGTTTTGAATCTAGAACTAGGACCTACCTGATTATTTTTTAGCTTTTAGTACATTATTTACATGATTATTATATTATTCTTTTCTTAATAATTCTTTCTTAAGAATAACCTTTTTTGTAAGATGATAAAATGTAGCTCAGTTGATTTCACTGTCAACGACCCTATTGCCAATTTACAAAACTGGTCTGAATAGCATTATTTAAGTCAATCAGCATTTGTAGATGCTATAGGCAATTTAAAAACATTAAATTTCAAACGTTGTGATGTAACCTCCAGGCCTAATACTAATAAAAAATAAGAGTCTGTTTTCTCTATAATTTAAATATCTCGGGCTCAGAACCCACTCATTCGTTACAATGTAGTATTCACAAGTAGCAGTCTGTTTAGTATTATATAAGCCAATCAGCGTGTGTAGATGCCGGATAAGTCGGATAAAAGTCTGACGTCTAGATGAGGTAATAGTAGGCATCCTGTCGACACCACGTTAAATTACACGTGGATCCCTTTGATAGCAGGAATCATATTGCGGTGTATTCTAGAATGGAAATATACTTCAATTAAAGTATAATAATAAGAAGCTTTACTCTGAAATTCCATTCGTTGTTCGTTTTCATCTAAACTTTCAGCGGAATTCGATGAACGCGAAAAACGAAATTCTCAATGTTAGTTTGTTATACTTGTGTTAAGAGACAAGACAAGGGACAACTTTAGAGTAATTTTTTCTTCTCATCTGACGAACATAATTTCTTTCCTTAGAACTATTTTTCTATTATTTTTATTTTTATTTTTTACTTTTCTTTAATTTATTTGTGTCTCATTTATGCTATCTACAACTGGTCGAACTTTAAGTTTGTAATATCCCGAACAGAATATTACCCCAAAATGAAACAAATCTGGCGCCATACAATGATAATAGTTCCTTAATAAAAACATAACTTTGAAAACTTTCTCAATCCTACATGAACAGGTGGCTCCATAGGTTTCGATACTCTCGGGGTACCACTAAAAATCGTTTATTGAAATTTTCTTTAAAATCCTTAGACACTGGGTTGCCTGGAAGAGATCATTGTTCTAATGCAAATGTATCCATATCAATTGTCTAGAATTAAGTTTATGGTGAACAATAAAGAGTTTTCATTCATTCCTTCATGCTCTCGCTTTTTAACGTTTTATTAATGAAAAACATATCGTACAGACAAAATCATTCAGTAAAATTGAAATAAAAATTATTAATAAAGACTTACAATAATTAATCTTTGACTCGTTTTGGCTAAAAATAAAAATGTAAAGAAAGAATGACCCGTGGCGCACTGTAGCATTTAGAAGCTTCAGAGTTACGTTTTTACTGAACGATTGTAATTCCTAGTATTTATTTCTTAGGCCACGATTTTGATTACAACAATAATTTACTGAATGTTGAGTTACTACTACTGAACGCTAGATGACGACACGTGTATCATCGCGCTACATGCACATTACAATAACTCGATTTTAGCTTTTTATCAGTGTTTATAATAAATTTAATGTAACTTTTGTGTTTTCTAAGTATTCATTAAATCGATTTTTTTAACTAAAATATGAATAAGGGAACGTACCCATAGTATATGATCCGTTCAAGGGGAAAGGTCTTCAAAATACCACGCTTCGTCACAAGGTCGGGGGTGGGGCTTAGGGTTCATGTAGTCAATATCGATTAGAGAAATCATGCGCTTTTTCGAGCCTATTCAAATATGGTGCGTAGCGTTTAGCGCTTTTTAAACGACTTATAGCCAAAATTTTATTTTTTATCTTTCTGTTTGCAAAAAATATTTAAAAGTATATTTATGAATTACTGCGTGACAAAAGGTAGGGAGGTAAAAATTTGTAAATAAAAAATAGGTCACGTAATATGGGTATGTTTCCTAATACCAAATACTTACTAGCTGCGTCGTTATGATTACAGGATATATACCTACTATATTATACTTAATATCTGCCCACTGTATAATGATTTACAAAAACTTTGACCAACTTATAATTACGAAACGATTACAACACCCGTATCGATAATAAGCGTGAAATCGGTAATCTGTTAACGGGTATCGATTATATATACCATTCGTGAAATCGATTATCCAAGAATGGGCGTAAATTAAAAAATAAAGAGGCAACAAAATTCCTATCTTAGTCTCCAGCAGCCATTTTTTTACGTTTTCGTAGCTCGTTTGCATCTTGCGTGGATCGATGGAAAGCAACGTCGCATTTGCATATCGTCAAGCATTCGTCATCTTTATAATAATATACTCGTCTTTGTTACAAAATCGCCATTTTTGTTCATATTCTTGTCTTTATAATAATATATCGGCACGGAAAAGACGTATATAATAATATAGATGAAGCTAATACAATATAATATGTCTGTGTCGTCGCCTTGTAGCGTGCATGATGATAGTATGACGATTGCGTGGACACATCTAAGAAGCATGAACATGTAGCTTGCCTGCATTCGTCAAATGACGCCTCAGTGGACAATAGGCCTTAGACTAAAGTCCCACGTTAATAATAATTACGATACGAAAAAGTTATTGGTAGCTCGAAAAAGCATATTTAACGACATTTGAAACTTTCAACAAAGATTCACAATTATTCGCTAAAACAATCAATATCTCTATATTATTATTCCTTTAAGGTGGGGCTTCATCTGAATTAGTATTAAAGATTTATGACGTTTCAAGCATATATGGCGATGGATTTAACGCGTTATTCGAGATACGACATTGTTAATGACGTCAAATATTGACAGTTTTTTTATATTGAATAGTAATAGTTCGCGTTTGACCGACATTGCGCTGATGTCAGGTGGAAATGCAGTCTAAGGTGGAGCACGTTTACCTAGAGGATACCTGTTCACGGGAGGCTTGAAGGCACCTAGATTGTATTATTTAGGAAAAACAGACGACTCCACTCTTTAGTTGTCCGTATGATAAAAGTGGAAGCATAGCGTTTCGTCTGCTTTGTTGGTATTTCCACCATTATATCGGTGGCGTGAGCTCATACGTCTGCTTTTCCGATGGTAAAATGGTGAGGAAGGAATTAATTCGTGCAATATCGTGGCACACTCGCAGATAACGTATGAATCTTCTCCGTGCAGGAACAGAAAGAGAATACTAATTCCTGCGGCCGGGCGTCCTGTCGTAAGAGGCGACAATACAACCCACAGCCAGGTGGTAGGGCATTTTCGCGACTGGATGGCTACCATCCCTGGTCTAGAGTATGCCGCCATAAGAACTTTGAGTCGTGTTCCGGCATCAGTGGCCAGGTTCCAGTTTCTCCTTCAGGGCCGGCAGCATATTGGCATCACCTCCGGTATTGCTAATGTCTATAGGCAACGGTAACCACTTTCCATCACAGTTGGGAGGTCAGCCTGTCTGCTGTGCTTCAACAAAAAAAAAATACACTAATGTGGCTATACGTTAACGATATTAAGTTTTAACGCTTTAAATAAGACGCATTAGGCTACAGTGTGATTTTTTAACATGCAGGTGAAGCCCCAGCATTTCAGTGCTGGCTGTCAAACTTTGGAATGCCGTTGACTCTTATTATCAGAGAATTCAAAAGATTGCCTACATTTACGAACTCACTCAACAAATAGTACTTTTCCTTAAACAATCATACTTATTTATTACACTGTTAACTAATAATAATAATAACTATTTATTTGTCGAAGCAATGTTACAATAGTAGACTTTTGATTTTAATTTTTTTATTTATTTAACAACTCTACGGACTCGAGTTCCGTACCCTTTTACAACTTAATTTCTAAGAAAGTTTTTAAAATGTATACACGCTTATTGATTATTTTTGTTATTGTGTGTGACATTTATTGAATGTATGTTTGTGTTGTAGTGTGTACCTTACGAATAACTTATTATTATTTATTCTAATTTTAATACTAAACTTATACTAATGTAGAGTGTAGCTGTTACATGCTGGTGTTGTGAGGAAGTGCATGTGCAGTGTGTGCCTTATGTCTATACCTATATATATTATCCTAACTAGTGCCATGTGTGTTGTTTTTTCCTTTCTGTGCCTGGGTTATTAATTTTTAAGCTCTTTGTGTCTTTTGGTTTGTTTGTGAAGTGTGCGTGTAATGCAATGCGGTGGTAGTGCGCCTTGGTGTGAGTGTGTAAGTTTTGTTGTTAGTTGTGTGTTTGTGACTTTGTGTGGTGTTATAATTTATTGTTTAATTGTCGTGATAATGTATTGATTGGGAATTGTTGTTGAAAAATTTTCAGTTGGTGTTAGTGATGATGGATGGTTTAGGAGGGGGATTATTGGCCCTCCATTAGACGTTGAACCACCGTCTTGTCTCCCATACGTATCGCCATTTTTAATGTAATAATAATTTTTAATGCACTAGTAGACGTTATTTAATCAATAAAAGCTTACAAATATGTTTGTATGTATTTAATTTATAAAGTATTTTAGGTATGAGTATTTAAGTTATGTCCTATATAATACTTACTCTGCATCACCTACATTGTTAGATTAGTTTAAATTATTTTCTTTAAGTTAGGTTACCAGCAAGAGATTGCTTAAGTGACAAGGCCTGTTGTTTTTTCGGTTAAAAACAATGGGCGACCTTATCTCTTGAAGATGTTGTAGACAGTATTTATTTTTTACTTATTATATGAAGTCGGTTATGTTTTTATTTTAAAAAAGTATTTTCTACTATTTAATCGCTTGAATAGCTTTAGAAATAATATTTTAATAGCCTGTAGTAATTGTATTATTGACAAGCGTAAAAAAGTTTCCCTTTCGTCAAGTGTAGGCGCTCGGCGCTCTTCAACGAAGGTTGCTCTCGATTTCCCTGGAATCCACTTATCAGTTTCTGACTTGGGACCACCTCAGGAGTATACTTATTCGAATAAAGAAAAAAAAATGAAAATCGGTTCACAATTGACGGGGAAATTGAGTAAAAACACACAAAAAAGTCAAATTGAGAACCTCCTCCTTTTGGAAGACGGTTAATAAAAAAAGACACGTGGCGGCATCTAGTCTGTAAGTTTTAAATGTTTTTCAGTAACATTTTGCACTGGGCGATTATATTGCACCACTGCCTATGTATAAAAATATAGGTCCAAGAAACGGGAAAGGAAAAAATTTCATGAAAAAATGTTCATAAAATGAAAACTACTAGGCCAAACTATATTAATTTTTTAGGGGACCAAATGGCAACTATTCCGCATCAAACTAAAGAAGAATCACGTAAATCGGATCATGAATCTCAGCGTAATCGGTATACGCACATAAAAAAAAATACCAATAAAGTTGAGACCCTCCTCCTTTTTGAAATCAAAAACATCAAAACAACAACAGCACAATAATATTTTAATCGGTTAATAATTAATTCAATAAAGACATGACTGTTTTTTTAATATGTGAAGTTATTTTGTAATTTGATTGTTGTTTATTATATTATTGTCCTGTTGAAAATAATAAATTAACAGTCATGTTATTGTTAAAGCGGGGATGTCCCTTTAGAAGTATAATCCCGAAGTACGTTAGCACTTGCTGGCTGGCGTGAAGCGATGTTTTCGACGGAAAATCGTAAAGCGTATTATTATAATGTTTTATTTACTAGAAACTATTACTTTATTTACTATTACAAAAAAAAATTAATGAGTGGTAAGAAGACCAGACCACACCTGAACCGGTGTTGTCTGAAGGTCGCGCAAGACGCAATCAAAAGAAGTAAATCAAGATAATCGCCAGGCTTGGCATTAATTAGAATATTATAAATATTAGATTATATGATATACTATTTCCAATATTCTATATTAGATGATATATATTAGAAAAAGACAAAATAGAAAAAATATAGTCAAGATGGCGAAGTCCGTCAGTGGGACAACTTCATACACCTCTAATTATTTCCGTGACAGTCAGTGAAGCTAAGAAGCCGTTGAATTCTGTCTTCGAATTGTTGTTGGCGTTAAATTCAATTTAAAAAAAGTTTAAAAACGAGCGGTGTATGAACTTACCCAATGACGAACTTCGTCACTTTGACTATATATATAAGTGCGGGTGTTTGTGTGTGTGTGATGTTGAATATAGTCCCTGACTACGTTACGGGAAATGCAGGGCTCAATAGGTCCTACTATAAAGAAAAAAAATAAAAATAAAACCTCTTAACCCATTCGATTAGTCAAGATTTGAACTCATGTCTTGGTCCGTTAGCCGCTAAGCGATCCCTAATAATTTAGAAAGTCAATAACCACGTCTAATGAATAAGACTTAAGTTCTAGTCCTGAATCTCTATTAAACAATTCGCTCAGTGTAATTATTTTTAAAAATCAGTCAAACAAACTCATATATTGTATATCCCCAAATTGAGCAAATGACGCTTATATTATGGGTAATATACAACGGACTACTCTGGGGCCGATCCCAGATACACAGATCATAGTAAATAAAGGAGAAAATTCGTTTCCGAAATTTACCAAGCCAGAAATCGAACCCGAAACCTCTGTGTTGCCGGCAAAGTCTTAGCCAGCTCAACCACAGAGGCCGTCGTAAAAAAATTATATTACTTGACAATTATTTATCACTGTTTTTAAGAACTTTGCAAAATGAAGTAATTTTTATGTTTTACATCGCACCAACTTCAAGATGTTGTAAAAATATTTATTTTTTGGCTTTTTACTTACTCTTGAAGTGGATGTCCTTATTCTAGTTTTTTTTAGAAATTAAAACTGCACAAAATAATCCTCCTTTTCCAAAAAAACCCTTATTTTATTAACCTGTGTTAGAAGCTAAGTCACTGCGATTGCTCGTATTCAAACCCACATGCGCCGAGACGCCACGTGCGTCACATAAAACCTCTTTTAGTTATTTTATTTTACTTTTTTTTAACAAACGTTTTTGCTGCAAGGGTGACAAAACTTACAGCGTTCTATTTTTAAATCATTTTAATGATGCTTTTTATAGTTTTTGTATCTGTGGAAGGGTTAAGAATGTTTCTATAGTCCTGTAACTGACTTAGGCTGGTGTACATAGACATTTAACCGACGTATAAAGTAAAATAATATGTATATATATATTATTAACGAAATATAATTACGACAAATCTGTATTCTTTAAGGGCCTGTGTGGTTAAGTGGGCGAAGCCTTAGCGTGCTTAACGCACTCGACACAGAGTTTCCGAGCTCGATTCTTGGCATGGTAAATTACATAAATACTCTCTATTATTTACTATCGTCTGGCTGTCTGGTATCGGCCCCAGAGTGATCAGTTGTATATAACCCATAACACAAGCAAGACGAAGTGTGACATTCTGTGACAAGGGGTGAAAGGGTCCTAAATTTTGTGACCTCATATTTAAAAATCTAAATATATTTAAATAATTACGGAACTGCTGTTTTAAGTTAATAATTTCTTGATGTAAAATTGCAAAATATGTGATCTCACATTAGGGAGGGAGGAGTCTCACGATTGTGACCAGCTGTGAGAAGGACGGGAGAGGGATCAAATAATCATGAAATTCGTGTGACGTTATTTGTGGGCGGTCCCTAAATACCTTAGTATGGTATCTTTAAGGTACGTGTGCTCTATCCTAGACCATATCTCCATTCAACTAACTACAAGAATAAAAATTACAAGATATATATGAAAAATAATTTTATAACCTTACCGATAAGCAGTAGTGGGATATCAACTCCGATAGTCCACCAAAGGTTTTTTCTGTTAACACAACCCCCAATTTGCGCCTGTGATTCTACATCTCTTTTCTGTAACAAAAAATAATAAATAAGCTAATGCTGGTATTGGACGAATCCACCAAATTGAATCAATTGAATATATCTATCTATCTTGATCTTACTGAAAGCCAACTGTGTAAACTTGAGCGATTTCAAAATTTTTGCATACGATTCATATTTGGTTTGCATAAATATAATCACGTTTCAGAATTCCACGCCAAACTCAAGTGGTTTCCAATACGTCTTCGCCGAAATACTCATATGCTGTCTCTTCTGTATAATAAATACATTACTTAACCCTCAGACTTCAAGGAACAATTTCATTACCTTTATTCCGGTAACTTAAAAGTCTCTCAGATCCTCGGAAAATTTGTTACTTAAAACTCCTCTGCATACAACTAGCTTTTATGGCAAATCCTTTACAGTCCAAGCAGTTCGTCTTCGGAACGCGAAGCCTGTTAATATCAAGCTAGCCAAGTCACTGCCTATTTTCAATGGACTTGTGGAGGATTATTATAGCTCAAATATCTCAATTTAAGGATGCAGCAACAGTTATTGTCAGCTTTTTCTAGTTATATATTTATTTATGTAAGTGTATTTTGTAATATTTTATTTACATATCGTATTAGTATAATTTTTATTAATGTATTATATTATATCATTTATGTATTTATTTATGAGATACTGATTTGTTAGTGAGACTAATGCAACATACCACTGTTCTTATCAAATTTCTTGTCCATCCAAAGGTTGTCTGGAAGAAATCGCTAACAGCGATAAGACCGCCTATTGTATTGTAAAATTTTATTTCTGTTAACTGTATCTTTTAAAGTAAAATAAAGCATACTCATTCACTAAAAATCTAGAACCCGATTCTAGCACCACCTACCGGTTCCAATTGTGGATCTAAACCACCCGGGGTGAGTCCCCGGGTGGTTTAAATACAACCATACAAACATACAAAAATAAAATCATCAAAATCGGTCCGGGAGATTAGAAAGATTCTAGAACCCGATCCCAGCGCCACCTACTGGTTCCAAACGTGAAAAAAAGGGTGGAACTTAAATTATGTATAAGTAAAGTATGGCACTATCTATTTGATGCTTATGTAACTTAGTTGACAGCAGGTCTCATACTTACCGACCTCTCGGGTTAAAACAAATATATTTAAAACAAATAATTTTGATCAATATATGTATTAGGATATACCCGCGACTTCGTCCACGCTTCATTTGAAATTCCCGAGACACAAAGTACCGCAGCTATCGTTTTAGTGAAAACTGTGTCGGAATAAGCAAATTTTTATGCACCCGGACAACTACAAACCGCTCCTGGGAAAATTCCCGCGGGATTCCCGGGATAAAAGTAGCGCAGATTGTAAGTCTAAGAATTAGATGTCGATCAGCGAACACCGTATCGAAATCGGCCCAGTAGTTTTTACATGAATCCCGAACAAACAGACAGATTTTTAATAGCTTTAATGTACAGACACGGCATCTTTAGAATTTTATAATATTATAGATAATAAAATAAATACGTTGAAATTACTACGACGAGACAACTTCAAATCTTTTATAAAAATAACTTTAAAATGAAGTAATATTGTAAATTGAAATTCTACTGAGCGAAACACATTTCTAAAAGGTGGTAATAAATTACGTCTACATAAAACTTTCACTGTGTAACGAAAGGGCGTACCCGTCTGAGTGTACCAGTAAGGTCGCCGCGACCTTGGTCCATACGACCTTTAACATTGACCTTTGCACTCAAGGACCGTTGACCTTAACTTAGTCTGCTTAACCGTTCACAGCGTCACTGATTTATCTGTACTTTCCATTCCTACGGTACGGGGCGTTTCAGACCTTGTACTAAATGCTACTTGTATTTAGTTTGCTATTCATTTATCATTATCAAACTGCATTATATTTTATGTTATTGCTATATGTGTTGTATTGTCCACCGTGACTTGTTCACTTTCTGGTTCCAGGCGGAAGAACAGCGGTAGTCCTTGCGGGCTAGCATTATGCTGAGACTGGGTCAAATTTAGGAGTTACTCGTTTCTATTGTCTTTCCATTTATTTTATCTTTGTTTTTGTCGTGAATAAAATATTATTTCTTTTTTCTTTCTAAAAGTACCATCATGGCGGCACGAGGCCCCGTAACGTTTTAAATAAATAATCAGCAAGCAAGGTTTTATAAACCCTAGATAAGCTTATGATATGGGTAATATACAACGGACTACTCTGAAGCTGATCCCAGACATCTAGACCATAATAAATAACAGAAAATTCATTACCAAAATTTACCATGCCAGGAATCAAAAACGGAGCCTGTGTGTTGCGGTGAGGTACGCCAGCAAGGTCATAACTTGCTCAACCATAGAGTTTAAAATTGAAATCTTTTTGTGTCTTATACAATACTATAAAAAGGTTTTGGATTTTGGTTTTGTGTTGTATGGTACTTACTAGGTCAAGGTAATTCTGATTTCATAGCACATTTTTGAAATACCTATATATACATTTTTTCTAATCTTCACTGAATTACAGTTACGCCCTTCGCACCGTAGAGAAGTCTGTTTTTCTTGGCCGCATTGCCAGCGAGGTACCTTCTGGGCGACTTAAGCCCCGTTTCGCAGTAAACGTGTTAAGCTTGTCTCGCTGTCATTATAAGTTATAAGCGGTTTAATCCTCAGAACTTTGGTGACGTAAATTTGCAAATGTAAATGATATTTACTTTTAATCTTGTTAAAATTACGGTTATTTTACATAAGAGGATTAGTTAAAGGAGGGATTTAAATTTTTGTTTTAATAATATTTTAGTGAAGCGAAGTTGTTTAACTAATTCTAAATAAACTGTGCGGTCTATATGATATTAAATAAACTAAAACAAATTATCTATACATATAATAAAATTGTAGAAGTCGAATTTATGTATAATGAAAAAAAATGCTAAAAATCGAGTAAGGGGGATGTAAGAAGTGAAATAGAACTAATTTAGATTTTTTTTAATTTTTTTGTTTCTCTGTTTTCCAGTCTGTTTGTATCATCAGCATCAGCTAGTATAATATAAATATAAAAGCTATGACAATTCAGTTTAAAAACAGGACGCAGTAATAGAGTTGCTAGTTAAATCAATTATTAATATTGTTACGAGTGCGGGACTCGAATTAAAAAGGCCGTTAGAATTACTATAGGATTTATTAGAACTATACAAACATGTATAACATAGGTACAAATATAACCGGACGCAATAAGTCCAAATGTAATGCACAATTAAATAATAGGCGCAAAGTCCGTCACTATATCGCTTATCGAATGTACACGTCTTGCTTTGATCGTGGTTCTCGCTAGACTGCCTCCCCCTCCGTTCGGGCGTTCCTTTTATTCTATACAAATATAATATGCCTCGACGCAAAACAATAACTTCTTAGAATTAGTTCGAAACACCTGCTTAATTATGCCTGAGAACGGCCATAAACGAGTACAATAGGCTGGTCTTCACAACAATCATTAAATAAGTAAACAAAAGAGTACGATCATAAAAGCGCTTCTATGTAATTATCTCAAACACCGAGCGGGTAATAAATGTGCTTTGTTTTCAATTCTGCAGGTGGCCCAATTTTAACAATATGTAGTGAAAATAGGTTAAATGAAATTCAAGTAATGATAAGAATCATATTTTGTAATAATAAAAGTATTTAAATAAAATTATACGAGTTGAGAGTTCGACATCCACGACCGGTGAGGCCGCCTGTAACGTAAGAATTGTAAAAGTGGCGTGTGAATTCTAAAATACGTGACCTTATCAGGGCGCTTTAAAAACACAGGACGCTGCTTAAAAACTATCCAGCACATCCCAGGACATTGCGAAAATCGGACATGCGTTGAAAAAAGGAAAAAGGACGGTTGGCAACTCAAACGTTTAATTATTATTTATGATGTCTGTATAGTAGCTCGGAAAACAATAGTTTTAGTTATTAATCAGAGGGAGAACTAGAAAAAGAAGACTGAGAATGATAATAATCTAGTAACCATCGTATCAAAAATATAGTTGGCAATACCAACATTAAACTGAAAACCAAATGATTTTTGTTTTGTTTTGTCGGTTGTTCTCACAGACTACATTACTATAATAGGAGAGTTGTTATTTTCGTAGTTTTGTAATACATGACAGTTTTCACTAGGCTCAGTTTTTAATTTTTTAAAAATCAAAAAATCAGCACGATTGACCGGGCAATCCGCACTCTAGTACCCACCCTCCAGAAAGGTCACATATATATTAAAGCGTTCATTGTCATTCACTCGATATCGCGTGATGTGACTCTTCACTAAACGCTCCTAACGTCGCTAACAAAATTCTATGTTATACTAGTTAAGCTGTCAAAGCGAAACTGATGTTCAAATTAAACTTTGAATCATTTCTTTCATAAACGAAATCAGTAAAAAGTCCGAAAGTCTTAATAAGTTATCATAAATAAATAATATTGTTACATGCCGTCAAAGATAAGCCGCACAGCTGCCTATTGTAAGCGCAGGTTATTGTCCTCCCGGATTAGGGAATTCTTTGTTTCGAATTTGCAATTAAGAAAAACATGCTATTTATTATTCTTCTACTTGTTTTATAACCATCATTAGCGTCGAATCCTTATTGTTATTGTTTTCGACTTTGTTAGCCGTTCGCTGGTGTGCAAATTAGTATTTCTTAGAAACTCAGTGTGCGCGGCCCATTTCTTTGTACTATGTAGTTAGTATAAGACGATCCCCGAATGGAGGGGCGGGCAGTCAAGCGACGACTACGAAGCGAGTAAGACGTTTTCTAGTACTCTCAATTAGCGATATAAACGACAG
Organism: Dendrolimus houi; assembly: GCA_039645545.1. NCBI lineage: Eukaryota > Metazoa > Arthropoda > Insecta > Lepidoptera > Lasiocampidae > Dendrolimus > Dendrolimus houi. Next base: position 17,914,366 of record CM077134.1, on the reverse strand, counting down.
ACTTTGCGCGGTCGAATTGTATTGAATCGTGCAATGTGAACTGGTTGCATCCAGTTTTATTTGTATTTGTTTTTATACGTGTTTGTACAGTTCTAATAAATTCTATAGTAGTTCCAACGGCATTTTTAATTCGAGTCCTGTAGCTCGTAACAATATCATAAAGGATATCATCTTTAATCCCTATTTATCTATAAGAATAAAAAAACTATTCTTTATTAAGGAACGCTTTGTGCGTTATCAAGTCGTTAATTGATTGCTTATGAAGATATATTATATTTAATCGGTCATATAGATGGTATCTATACATGTAATAAATTGTAAAGGTCAAATTTCTGTACAATGAAAAATATGCTAAAAACCGAGTCAGGTGGATGTAAGAAGTGAAATAGAACTAATTTAGAATTTTTTCAAATTTTTTAGTACTCTGTTTGTACCGGCTAATCTCCGAAACGACTGAACCGATTTAAATGAAATTTTTTACGGTGGTAGCTTATATCCCTGGCCAACATATAGGGTACTTTAGATTCCGAAAAATTAAAGAGTTCCCGTGGGATAGTTAAAAAACCGCACCACGCGGACGCAGTCTGTTCATGTAGTATTTAGATCCTTTCCTAAGTTATGTTTTTAGCCAGGTATTTAGTGGTCCAATTCTGCTATTTCAATCCCTAATATCTTGTATCTTGGCGTTGCGAAGATATTTAAAGTATGAATCCATTCCGATATTGTCAACAATTCATATTCTACTCAATCTACAAAATCTCGATATCGTCGCGGCGGAAGAACAGTAAAAAAAAGGATTGATATTACCATTAGGAGTAATGGAGTTAACCCAAAATGCATATCGAACTACCAAAAATATATAATCATTTATTTCAAGTTTTCGCTAAATAAACCTATATATTAATACGTGAAGCTAAAACATATATATATATATATATATATGATTGGGTTCACGGCCGCGATTTATCCCGTTCCACTTGCTTGTCGGCGTTACAATCGTAAACCCAAGTGGAACGGCTAACTGAGCATTTTGGGCGTTGTGAGCGACTAATGGAACGCCCCGTATATTAAGTCAAACGACCATAAAAACCTGTAAAGTGTTTGTACATACTCCCGCCCAAGACTAAATTGACCTTTGGTCTTTAAAGAAATCTATGTATAACACACTCTCAACCAATTGTTTACAACAATTGTAACACCAAAGTTGCCACCAATGTGCTGCCGCTCTCTAAAGAAAGACCTGGCCACTAATGCCGGAATACAACTTAAGGTTGTTATGGCGGCATACTCTAGAGCACGGATGGTAGTCATACAGGCGGGCAAATACCCTACCACCCGGATTTTAAGGTTTATTTTTATTTTGTTCACATTTATTATAATTGTAACGGGTTTAAATATTTTGAATGAATTAATCGTGTAGTGCAATAGTTTTCATATGATTAATTGTTGAAATATATTCAGATAAATGGATTGTGATAATCAATACTTATTTTATCTGTGACCTTATTTTTAAGCTTTCTCGTCCGAATTTAGAGCTGATGTTTTCGACTTTGTAATAAAAAAATATAACACTTTTTTAAGCCATATCTCAACTCAATACGTTGTCCCAAAAGTCCCGTCTCTCCTTAAAAAAAATTAACAAACTCAGATTCGTGTAAACCCGTCTGTGTACTGTGTACACTCATCTTATGTTGTTATTACGTAAAGTGTATTTGGTCCGAGTTTCCTCTGATCGTGTGAACACGGCTTTAAGAAATTGCGTCATTAAATATTATAAGAGCTACTCATATTCCTTATTTATGAAAAGCACGTATCCATAATCTATTTGTCATCAAAGAATTTAAATGATCTTATGACTAGTTGTTTTTATTTGGGTTCCATAGATATTTTAGCTACAATGAAACCCTTATACAAATTAGTAATATCTGACCGTTTACATAATGTAGAAATAGATGTGTTATGTAGGTAGTATTTTCTTTTTGAAGTAAAGATTAAATGCCGTTATAAAATGCTGTTAGTGAGGAACCACAGGATCAGTTCAGTGACATACACACAAACAGATTTTTTTATGTAAAGATATCACAGCCTGTAAATGTCCCAGCCCTGGCCACTGACCCCCAATTTTAAGGAAGTGGAAAGTACACCCACCACCCTTTTCAAGGTGGATTACTGTTTTTTACAATGTGATTCAAAATAAATTAATTGCGATATTAAAAAACAATTACCCGATATCCATTCAATGTTCCATAATATGTGTTTTGATTCATTTTACAAAAATAAAATAAAAAAACACTTTAAAACACTACTTCACGTTTGATAAATATGTTGTTTTATAATCAGGTACTTATAATGACTAAATGCGTAAAAGCTATGACTAGAAAATATACATTTCAATCTTATCTGTCTATCTCTTGATATCAGGCTGTGAAAGCCAGCCAAGTTTTGACAAAGAATTATTCACCAAAATAGGTCAATCTCTTGTGAGAAAGCGGTTAACAGTTGGTTTAATATATAAATATATTTAAATAACTATATTAAACTAGGTGTGAGTCGCTAATTTATCTACATTTATTTTATTTATACATTTTTTAAATATATTTATATTTATTTTATAGCGCAACTAAAAAACATGTAAATATAATTAAGGAATATTAATTATATTTTATTCTACCTATAATTTATACGTAGAATAAAATATACATAGGTATTCATATTCTTTACTAATTAATGAACAAATATTTTTAGTATATTGCAATATGATTCAATACAAAACTTTTTATTGTACACCAATATAATAAAAGTTCACACACTTTATTTTATTAAATACTATAAGATATTATTAGTTTTTAATTTCGAAATTGAGACAATAATGCATATAAAAGATACACGACATGTATTTTTATAAATTACTAAATATAATTACAACATCATTATAACTAATTAAATTAGTATTAATATTATATATGTATTTATTTCTTTAAATTTTTTAACAAATATACTAAAAAAATATTTTATATATAAATCAAAAATGTTTTTTTAAATATTAATTATAATTACAACATCAGTCATAACAAAACTTGGCTCATGTTGAAAATTTCAACGTATCTTTTCTGATACCTGACTTGAAAAGTTTTGTCAGAAGTGCGTGAATTAGGAGAATATCCTTGATTACTCATTCGTGCAATTTAAGTGATATTGATAAAGAACATACATATTATCTTTTCTTTGTTTTTCTTTATCATGTTGTAGACATTTTAATGACACAGTCCATGACGATACTTGTTTATCAACACTCGAGGGAGTGTTAAATTGTACAAATGATGAAACAAAACGCACCCAGGCCGGATACAAACTGTTGGAAGTAAAAAATAATACCGACCTAATCAATCTAAGTATGTTCATACTTAGATTGATTAGGTCGGTATTATTTTTTACTTTAAGGAAATGAACACGAGAAAGGAAATATATACAATTTTCTGACCAGTCTACCTCTTTTATTTAATCTACTAGAACCAAAAGACTAGTAAAAGAACGAGTTTAATAGCAAATGTAGCGAAAAAAGGCTCGCTCACTTATTACTATAACATACAATCATTATTGTGGTAGCTTTTTGACCTATAACAAAATTAAATGTGATTGCACATTCTGGACCAAAATTTGCTGTATTAGCCATATACGACCATATGCACAATTCGAAAATTAAAGTTTTAAGGTTCACAATACAGTGGTTGCTATAGCCGAAATCGGTTATCTCGAGTTTTGTATCAAAAAATAAAATTCAAAAGTTTTTATTCAAAATAAGTTCCACTGGAGAAAACTTTTTGAAGGTCATACATATAATTTAACATTTAATTTTACTTCCTATTCTATGTATACCGCTTCCCAACGTGTTATTGATAAGCGGCAAGAAACTACCCAGCAACACGTCTAGCTAAAAGTTCAAGTTCTTTTATTTATAAGTTATATACAGAAATATGTTACAGAATTTCTTTTTGAAGAATTAATGGAGTTGTAGCAAACAGTGCTCAGTAAGACAAAGACAGTAAGAGGAAAGAAGAATATTATTATTGTTATAATAACGACGAGACGTACTATTCACTAACTATTCACTCGCCTTAGACATAAACTCAATTTTCTACCAATGATAAAACTGGACCCGACATTGAGCAGATTTATAATTACCTCTTTAACTAAACATTTAGTGACAGAAGCCATTCTCTTCAACCCTTCTATGCTCGTCCTCACAGTGGAATTTCGAACCATTTCACAAATATCAAATCACAAAAAAGTTTAACACTTTCACTGCAACGTGTTTATAATCGAATAATACAATAACTCTGTTATAAAATAAATGATATATCATTCTAACTTTTAAATTTCGAATAATTATTTTACAAAATATACAATTAAAAACGCTTTATTGCTCGCAATTTGCACCAAGTTTACCGGATTTGCGTACGTGCTTTACATTTTATACTGTACTCTGACTAACTAATAGGAAAATTGTTAGCTCGATTCTAATACGTCAATTGTGCGTATAACCCACTTTATTCAATTTATTAGTAAATAAACGTATTATTATAAGAAAAAGTTATAGTTTATTCATTGAGCGGGGACATTTTGCGTACTTTTGCTATGATTGACCTATTTAATTTGTCATTAGTCATTGATTTCGAGGGCACTTTTACTTCCTATTTAAGCGAATGGGTTAAACCAAACATATTGGCTGTTAAAATGAAAACAAAATAAGGTAGTATTTGATATAATGACTTAAAATAGTATTTCCTTAGGGTTTCAAGACTCTTCTATTTCAACCTTTTCTAATAATTTCATGAATTGTAGTATGACTCTTGTTCGCGCCGCTTATTTTAAAATCCTATCCTATCAAATTATTTCCACAACTACCCGCTTTTCCTAATCGCGTTATCCAATCACCTTTTCCCAGCCGCCATCTTCCGTTCCATACGACTATCCTTGTCGTGCTTACCGCAGTACTAATACTGCTCGTCTTTACGAGTCAGTCTGCTGTCGACCCTCGTACGACAACCCGCACATCTTTTTCCGCCACAACTTGCATATAAGTGCAGTTATACCGCGCCGTGTGTGTACCAATAATAATCGAAGGCCGCAAGAAGGAGACAAGCCAGAAGATTTGCTGCAAGGCTCACGACTTGGTGATCAGCACGCATAGTTAGTGCAGCCCAGAGGCACGCAGGTTAGTCTCCCTTCTTTCCATACCAGCAATCCTACCACCGCCATTTTGGATACGCGTTCAGTACCTAATACTGGGCTGCCGCGTTAACATTTTTTTTGGTCCATTCGAACCAGGATCATTTTTTGGTTCCTTTTGAACCGTAATCATCCCCTTTGGTTCCCCTTTTAAGCCTCATTTTCTACCGCTTTATTTCGTCACCGTAATATTTTACGTATCTTTTCACCGTTATCAACGTCTTTATTTCGCATTAAACATACATATTTCGTATTCCGCTTCCCTTGATTGCGTTAAATAAGTGGATTTTTAAATTAAATTCATTTTAAATTTAAACAGTGATATTTAAAGTAACGTATCGTTCATTCATTCGATCATCTGACCGGCCGCGCACCGCTCTCGTTTCGCATAGTCGTGTTGCAGGCATTAAATTCGGCGTTTCTTAAAGTTTCTAATCTTTTAAATTTAAATACTCAAAAATGACTTCTAAGCGAAAAGAAGTATTCGAAGATGTGCAGTCCCTTGATAAATTTCAAATACAACGATTGACGTTAACTGCAAGACGTGACGTCATATTTTCCCGCATGCAAGAACTTTATAACCGCTCGTTAAATGTCGCAGATGATGATTCCGAGAGAGAATTATTTCTATACGGAATGGTATCTATTGAACGTCTACATTCAGATTTTACCGACATAGTAGATCAATTAAATGTTGTGGAGTTGACCTTGGATCCTAAATATAAGGTCAATTACCAAAGTCTCAATTCTTTTGAAGACATGTACTGCCGCTGTAAATTTATCCATGATAAGTTTCAATCGGTTTCACACCAACCAGAAAACATGATTTCGAACACTAATTCTCAACGTAAGTCTATACGTTTACCCGAACTCGAGCTTATGGGGTTTGATGGCAACCCTATTAAATGGCTAATATTTTACGAGTCCTTTAAAAGGACAATACATGAAAATCCCGATCTCACTGATCATGAACGCGTACAATATTTGATAAATAAGCTGACGGGCCGGGCACTTTCAGTTTGTACCGGAATCGTACCAAACGGCGACAACTACAACATGATATGGCAAACATTGGTCGACAAATACGATGATAAGCGCAGTTTGGCCGCCGCATACTTGGATCAAATGTTTGAATTTAAAAGTTTTAACACCGCCTCTAGTAAAAATCTTGACATGTTTCTAGATAAATTTTGTACCGCAGTATCGAGTTTAAAGTCTTTAAAATTAAATGACTTATCTGACTTTATTATTTTGCAATTAGCGTTGAAGAAAATAGATTTAATACCGCAAGATCGTTTGAGATGCATAATAGGGGAGAATCGATGCCTACCTACAATGACCTTATTAAATTTATCCGCGAACAAAGTAAGGTATTGGAACGCACGATGCCATCTACTCAGTCCCGTAGTAGTGACACATATAAAACCAATATTCCTAAATCGACGCATTCTTTTGTGACGTCATATACGACGCATTGCCCGCTTTGCAAACAATCTAATCATTTTGATTTATATCGTTGTCCCGCGTTTGAAAAACTTTCTATTGATGAAAGATTTAATTTTATAAAAATTCAGAGGGTGTACTAATTGTTTAAGCGTAAGCCACAACAATAATTTCTGTAACTCCAAATTTAAATGTCGATATTGTGAATGTAAACATCATTCAATGCTCTGCCGTAAACCGCCGTCGCCTCAAGATGACCGCCCGCGCCGCCGGGATCGCTCGCCACCGAGCGCCCGCGCTGTTACCACTTCGCCATCGCGTGCTCATGCGCTGGCGCATCCACCATTTGCGCATGCTCCTACAGCTTCGCCGCCGCACCTTACCGCTCCCGCGCGCCTCCCTCGCCCCTCTATAAGAGTGGATGAGACCCGCGCTTGTTTGTCCGCGCAACAAAATGTATCGCTATGCAATACACGACCAATATCTATAACACAAAATAATACAACTTGTTTACTCGGCACGGTACAAGTATACGCGATGGACTCTAATAATAAACGGCATGTATTACGCGCGTTAGTAGACTCCGCGTCTCAAAGTAACTTTATAACCGCAAAATGTTGCAATAAACTAAATTTAAATTATAATAAACTTTATAATGATGTTGTAAAGGGTATTGGGTCTACGAAAAATCGAATTATAGGGCAAACTTCACGACATTATTTTCGCGAATAAATAATAAATTTATTTCATTAGACGCACTTATAATTGACCGCATTACAGACAACCTCCCTTCTGTTGAAGTCGATACTTCGCATCTTTCGTACATCGACGGTTTACCGATGGCCGATGACAACTTTTCATCGCCTGCGGAAATAGACCTTCTCATTGGGGCACCTTTGTTTGCTGACATCTTACTGTCAGACCGCTTCTCAGGTCCACCTGGTACACCAACCGCTTTTGAAACTATTTTTGGTTACGTCATCATTGGGAACACCCCGTCGCTGCCGCTCAGCATGACCCGTGTCATACTGGGAGCAATATCGCTTCTTTTAACAGTTTTGCCCGATTAGATCAATTTAATCGCGTTTGTTTCGGTTTACTCGATTCGTCAGTAATACGTCAATTGTGCGTATAACCCACTTTATTCAATTTTATTAGTAAATAAACGTATTATTATAAGAAAAAGTTATAGTTTATTCATTGAGCGGGGACATTTGTGTGCGTACTTTTGCTATGATTGACCTATTTAATTCCCCACCAGTAACGCGCCTTATTTGTGCCAAATCAAAAGTGGCGCCGCTAAAAACTATATCCATTGCTCGCTTAGAATTATGCGCATGCTTAATTATGGCTAAGTTAGTTCGTCGAGTAATTAACACTTACGTCATTAGTCATTGATTTCGAGGTTTCCTCATGGCACGGAATTTTTTGACTTCAAAATAATGAACGCTATTTAATGCCGAATGTTTCAAAGGTTAAACCAAACATATTGGCTTACTGTTAAATTCCTGAAAACAAAATAAGGTAGTGATTTGATATAATGACTTAAAACAATAACGAACTTTGTTGGTGCCAAAACGCATTGTCAGAAGTTTACACGCTCGTAAGTTCCGATGAATTCGTCTCTCAAGACTTCTTCTCCTCACTTCGGATTTCATTTACCTTTGTCTAATAACCTTTCATCGAATTGTCATTAATTCCCGCCCGCTAACATTATTGTATGACTTTTAACTCCCGCGCATTTTTAATGTCTGAAACATTTGCTCCTCTAACGTCGATAACGGCATATGTCTTTGCTCTTTCACACCTCAATAGTCCTCATTGTTACGGACAATATTCCCCGCTTTCATGGCCCTTTGGACAAATCATCATCATCCTTCTTTCACTATACCTATCATCTATGTCCTCTTATACTCATCATGCTATGTTTACCTTTGCTATTGCCATACATTTAGTTACGTGATTTTAATCCTTCTTCGTGACTTGCCTATAGCACTTTAATCTTTTCCCTCTCAATTTTATTAATTCTTGTTACTAAAAGAATATTATATTTATTTTACGACTGACTGTTGTCTTTGTCAGAATCTTAGAAACATATAATTATGACACTCTTAGTGCTAGTATAAATAATGATCTAAAAAAATCGGTGCTAGAAATAAGTCTGTTAGTTACCCTTCTTGTTGTTAAAGTGTTAAAATTATTTTGTTTGTGAAATTTTGTAAATTAGATTAGAATATACTTTATTGTACAAAATTGCTACATAAAATCAAGAACATTAATATACAAGCACAATCGGCGGTCTTATCGCCCATGGAGATTTCTTCCAGACAACCTTTGGATGGAGTATAGGAAGGACAACAAAAGTCGGTAGTTGCTGAACCAGCACTCGTACAATAATTTAGTTTATTAATGAATAAATAGTAATATATATACAATATACATAAATAAATACACATATTATATTATATACACACAAAAGTAAACAATAACAATATAGCTTGAGGTAGTAATCTTTAACTAATCTGTTAAAAGAAGGTAAATTATAAAATAAATAAAAAAATAAACGCTAGCTTGTTTGAAAATTTAATTCTACAAAAATTAAATGTTGCAAATAAATTAGAATGCAACACATAATTACCGTCAACAATTACGTAAGTCTAGACACGGGTCGCGACAAATCAAAATAATAAATAACAGTTCCATAGCGCGTGTAATTTGTTTATAATTAATTATATTACTATGATATTTGTGTTTGTGTACAAGAATATTTGTTTTATTTAATTTCAAAGGTTCCGTAGATAAGTTCTAGCGGTCTGTCTAACTCATAGGTTAGTGTTGCGGACAACGAGCACCCCCTGACCCGCTTGCTGGAGCACACCTACTCTCCGCGCCCCGCATGCCGCAGACGCCTATAGCTCGCACAATTAGCAGCTAGGCGTCGGACGTTACGCATGACATAGGAGCGGCCTTGGAGGCAAAATTAATATAATTCTCATTGACGACTTACCACTCTCTCTCCTGACTCTTCTGACTAGTTCTTATATGCTAATTTATTTAAATCGTTTAATAATAATCATACACTCCAATTTATATCGAGTTTCATTTAAAAAAAAGAAGCGACTGCCAATAGTAAGTATTATAAAGTATTGGGTTTATATGCTTGAAATTTTGAACAGAGGCTATATTCTAAATGCCACTATACAGACGTAAAGTGAAATCGGGATAAAAATCAGAGATGGGCGCTACAGATAGTCTACAGAAAATACGCACATTAGGTAAGAAAACTGCCAAAGTGATGCAAGCTTTTTGGCAAGGGATTTGAACCTGCGTCAGATACACTCGAGTGCTTTAAGCACTAAGCTAGTCTGAGTTATATAACATACTAGGTGACCAGTGCCCAATTCGCTGAGCGTCATTAAAAAAATGAAAAATATTATTTATCACAATGAAAATATATCACTCAGGAATAATGTAGCTTCCTACTGGTGAAATAATTTTCTAAATCGGTTCAGTAGTTCAAGAGATTACTTCCTACAAACAAACTCACAATCTCAGATTTTTAGTTGTATACCGTTAGTCAAGTTTAAAAAATCAGGACGCTCGTTTTCAAGTTTTCCTTTATAGGAAATCGAACCCGGCACCTGTACAAGTTAATCGTGAAACTATTACATTTCTGTTTTTGGAAACAGAAAATTAGCTTAGCTTAAAATATTGATTAGGGGGGTATTATAAGTTACGATTTGCCTATAATTTCATTTAGTGTTATGTAATGATGAGATCAAGGTAAATGCTGCCATTGAGGAGCTTTAGTCATAATAAGACCTACCGATTCCTTAATATTGTGTTTTTCGGTATACATCGACTAGATTTTTTTTATTACATGAGTTCAGCAGACAGACAGACGACCTGATCGAACTATGAACATTAGCAACATAAAATGTGTCGCTGCTCTCTAAAGGGAGACTGGAATCTAGCCACTAATGCCGAAACACAACTCAAGGTTGTTATGGCGGCATACTAAAGACAAGGGGTAGTAGCCATCTGAATGAGCAAATACCCTACCACCTAGCTATGGGTTGTTTTTCCACCTCTTACGACAAGCCGTCCGGCCGCAGGAAATTGTATTCTTTCTCCGTTCCTGTACGGATACAAAGGGTAGGGAGTTTCAAAATTCTACAATAGTAATCCCGAATTAATTTATATTTATTAACTTTAGATAGCTATGTTACGAACATCAAAATTTAATTAGGTGTTTTATATAATAGGTTGGGGAAAAAGTCTTTTCGCATATAGTATGTATGAACTTGTAATAAGATCTCTTTGGCTATACCATTTGTATCTGGCTGGTTTTGGTATCATTAAAAAGTTTTAATTTTAAAAAAGACAATTCCAAATTCAAATTAGGAAAATGTGGGATTTTCATTTGTTTTTCTTATTGTTAAAATGAGTGAATCTAATGAAGAAATTCGATACATTTTAAAATTTTACTACAAAAAAGGTAAAAATGTAACACAAGCCGCGAAAAAATTTGTGATGTTTATGGACCTAATGCAGTATTTGTGAGAGTAGCGCAAATTTGGTTTAAGCGTTTTCAAAAATCAAAAATGCACGTCACTCTGGTCGCCCTGTTACGGACAAAATTAAGGCCATTTTTGAAATAGTGGAGCAAGATCGGCATATTAGTAGTTACGATGTAGCTGGAGAACTGGGAATTGACCACAAAACGGTTTTGCCGCATTTGAAAAAAGGTGGATACACAAAAAAGCTCGATATTTGGGTGCCTCATGAGCTCACTGAGAGAAACCTATTGAACCGTGTACTCATTTGTGATTCTTTATTACGACGTAATGGAACCGAACCATTTTTGAAGAAGCTGATATCTGGTGATGAAAAGTGGATCACGTACGACAAGAACGTGCGAAAAAGATCGTGGTCAAAGGTCGGTCAGGCTTCACAGACTGTGGCAAAACCCGGGTTAACTCGCAACAAGGTGATGCTGTGTGTATGGTGGGATTGGAAGGGCATTATTCATTATGAGCTGTTACCGCCAGGCAGGACCATCGATTCTGAACTGTACTGCGAACAACTGATGAGATTAAAGCAAAAAGTTGAGAGAAAGCGACCGGAATTAATCAACAGAGGGGGTGTGGTTTTTCACCATGATAACGCTAGACCTCACACATCTTTAGCCACTCAGCAAAAATTACGAGAGTTTGGCTGGGAGGTGTTAATGCATCCACCGTATAGTCCTGACCTTGCACCTTCAGATTTTCACCTGTTTCGGTCTCTGCAGAATTTCTTAGGCAGTGTCAGGTTAACATCACGAGAGGACTGCCAAAACCACTTGTCACAGTTTTTTGATCAGAAGCCCTAAAATTTTTATAGCAATGGGATCACGTCCCTACCTACAAGATGGCAAAAAGTTATCCAACAAAATCGCACCTACATACTTTAGTCAAATGTAAATAAACTTTATAAAAAAAACCTTTTGAATTTTCATATAAAATGCGAAGATACTTTTCCCCAACCTAATATATAAACCTTCAATACTTAAGTTTCTTCTTAAATGCACTGCAAATACAAAGAAACTAATCAATATAGTGCGGAGAACTGCACAGCAAAACATAAAGAAAAGTCGCAGCTAACCTGATTTGAAGTACCTAATACGTAATGAATGACATGTGCGCAACCTGACAACGTATTTGTTTTGATAATTCACCTATTCCAAGTAAACTACGTCTTTTATCGGGATAAAACATATCCTAAGTGCTGATTCGGGTTATAAGCCAACCGTATGTCAAGTTTCATTCACATACGTTCATTAGTTTCCAAAAAAGATGCGATCGACGCGCCATATTTTTCGTAATTTTCGTCTGTGGGATAATATGTATCCTAAGTTACGCCCAGGGATATGAGCTTGTTCTGTGTCGAGTTTCATTTAAATTCGTTCAGTAGTTTTCACGTGATGCTCTAACAGACAGACAAAATTCTAAAAATTTCATTTTCGGAATCTCCTGGTCCGATTTATCCCCTCTGATTGTTTTCACGTTTTTAAACGCATTGTACAAATTCGATCCATTTACAGATTTATTATAATATAGATTTGGACTAACACAACAGATAACAAACAATAGTTCATTAACATATAGTAAATGATTAGGTCTAGATTGGAATCCAAGCGTGCTGACACTTCAATGTTAAATTTATATTTTCGTAAACAAAATTATGTAAATAATGTCAGTAATAATAATTTAATCAATATCAAATCAGATACAAAAAAAGCTCGGGCCTCCCTGGGGAACGGAGAGTATACCCACCATGCTTGTCCAAGGCGGCTTGGCAGGTTTGACACATCGTTTATCTCATATCGTATATCATCCGTGCAGGAACGGAAAAAGAATACAATTTCCTGCGGCCAGGCGGCCTGTCGTAAGAGGCGACTAAACAACCCACAGCCAGGGTGGTAGGGTATTTGTTCTACTGGATGGCGACCACCCCTGGTCTAGAGTATGCCGCCATAACAACCTTGTGTTGTGTTCCGGCATCAGTGACCAGGTTCCAGTCTCCTTTAAGAGAGCAGCAGCGCATTTGTAGCACCTTTGGTGTTGCAAATGTCCATAGGCGACGGTAACCACTTTCCATCAAGTGGGCCGTCCGCCAGTCTGTTGAACTACTGCAATAAAAAAATAAAAAAATCTCAGTGTGCAGGTTTCATCACGATGTTTTCCTTCACCGTTAGCATATGGTAATTATAAAAATATGCACATTGGTCAGAAAACTGACTAAGTGGTGCATGCGTTCCGGCCAGGATTCGAACCCGCACCCTTTGAGTTTGGGACGCGTGCGGTAGACATTACGCTACCACGACTTATAAAATGCTTATGTATAAAATTATAAAAGAGTAGTCTTTTGTTTCTTAATTTTTTTCTGTTTGTCTGTTTGTTCTGGATTCCCGTAAAAACTACTGGGCCGATATCGATGCGGTTTTCACTAATCGATAGTAAATTCCCGGACTTAAGACCTCCGCTACTTTATATCCCGAGAATCCTACTGGAATTTTCTTGGGAGAGGTTCAATATCGGCAGATCGAAAAAATATTGATTCCGATGCGAAATTTTCTTTACCTTTAGTAAAACAATTGTAGTTGTATGTCTTTAGTAACATTACTTATCCCGAGCTTTTGCGGGAATTTCCGGAATTCATGTATTTTCATACAAAAAAATCGATTACAATGTTGAAAATAACCTTTGATTTTATATTTAGCAAAATAACTGTAATCATTGTTACGTGTACAATGTGGACAAAGTCACGGGCAAATGCAAGTATAATATATTTAAAAAATCTTTATATTATGCACAAGTAATGATTCATGTATAATAAAATATATGTAGTATGAGAATTAGTGTGGTTTACGTAAATTCACACGATGATGCGAATGGTTAAATTATAAACGGAATAATAAATCCCATCGGGCATGCAAGGTGCGAGGTTATCGTTGTATCTGACAAGGGATGGCGGTATACAGAATATGACGCGTTTTATTGTCAATTTTAATAATTATTTATTTTTCTCTATAAAGATGAAATTTTAAATAGAGAATTATTGCAGTATCCCTCATTAAGGAATACTTTCCTTTTTCTTAAAGTAGCAATATGATCAAAATTTAATTTACAAAATAGAGATTCTCCTTTAATAGAACGAATTACTTTTGTTAATGACTGTATATTAAATATTTTAATTGTAATTACTACCTACTTTTGTTCGATATCTAATCATTTATTTAATTTATAATACTTATAAGACGATATTGGTGTCTGGAAGAGATCGCTTTTTAGCAATAAGACCGCCCTTTGTGCATGATTACAATAGATATAGTTTTAGTATGCAAGTTCATTTTTGTAATGGTGTATAACAAAGTGTTATCTATCTATCTATAAGACACATACCTAAGAATTTAAAAATACACATAATTAAGAATCGATTGCAATACAATTATTTCATAATGATCAAGGTTATCAGGACCATAAAATTACTAATGTTACAGGATATACAGGGGTGGAATTTTTTAATGCCACCTGGAGGGAAAGTACTCTAAATAATAGAAATAGCAAATTTTAGTCCAAAGAAACATTTCTTTATTTTTGAAAAACAATAAAACTGTATTCAAAGATTTTTGAAAATTCTCTTGCTTCACCCGGGAATCGAGCCGACTAAAATCTGTAAAAATTACACCGTGTAATTTTATTGCATCGATCGTTAGGGTCAAACACAAGGATGAAATCTCTCTAACATACTTGGTAAATTTAATGAAAGGAAAACCATGAAATCTGTTCTTATAAATTCAATGGGTCAAGCTAAAGCACTTTTACTCAAAGAACCGTCTGTTTCTGTTTACTTGTGTTAGTAATTAATAATTTATCATTGACGTTATTTATCAATTAAAATGACATGAAAACTTATGCGAGTGTAAACGAGTTAAGAGACGACGTTCAGAATACGATTTATAATATTCACCACAACACGTTATTAAAGGTTACTAGAAATGAATTTGTTAAAAGAATACATTTGTGTATCCATGAAAATGGAGCCCATTTCGAGCAAATAATTAGTTAGTTTACCATTTTTTGTGAATAATTAAAATAATTGAAGATTTCATGGTTTTCTTTTCATTAAATTTACTAAGTATGTTAGAGAGATTTCATCCTTGTGATTGACCCTATCGATAGATGCAATAAAATTACAGGGTGTATTTTTTACAGATTTTAGTCAGTTCGCTTTCCGGGTGAAGCAAGAGAATTTTCGAAAATCTTTGATTGCAGTTATATTTCTTTTCAAAAATAAAGAAATGTTTCTTTGGAGTAAAATTTGCTATCTCTATTATTTAGAGCACTTTCCCTCCAGGTGGCATTAAAAAATTCCATTCTGTATATCATCAATAGAACGACAATAGATATTGATGTTCTCTACCATGACTTGAATCTCCTGTTATTTTTTAATACATTTTTAGACTAAAAATAAGAAACCAAATTACAATGATTTTTTTCAAACCAAACTAGAAGGTTAAAAACCACTATGAAGTACCAGTGAATATTTTATTCCACAGCGATGGAAAGTCCACTAATTCGTTATATTTAATTAACCATTAATAAGTTTTGAATAACCCCAAACATACTAGTGTTTTATATGTACTGTGTATATTTATCATTATTTATGTTATATGCACCACTACCTTGTACTATCTTGTATATTTTCTTCTTTTCTTTGTCTATGTTTTTAATAAGTAGTTTTCAAATTTTTTGACGATGACTGAAAAATTTTTTTTTTTTTTGTTACTTGCCTCTTCGATTACACGAAAGAAATTCAAAAATTCTGAGAAACGCTCATAGAATAAAAAGTTACCTATCTATACCTTGTTATTTCTTAAAAGATAATTTTTTGGATAAAATTTTATTTAAATCGTGTCTTTAGATGATTACTACTGTTACGAGTTAACGGGACTCTAATTAAAATACCATTACAATTGTTATACAGTTTATTAAAACTACACTAACACGTATAACACAGGTACAAATATAATCGAACACAACAAACCCAAACGTAATGCAGAAGGTCGTAATTCAATAAAACGCGCAAAGTCCGTCACTATTAGATTCCCGAATGTACTCACGTCCGGCCGTATCGTAGTTGTAGCTCAACTGAGCTCTCTCTCAATCAGGCCGTCGTTTTATACTTCACAAATGCAAATGTATCCCCCACCCGGCAACGTCGACACAATCTCCTAAAATTAGCTTATCATCATAATCCGCAACACCTGGCTAATGATGCAACTTGCAAGCAGCCGTAAACGAGTACAATAGAACAATAGGCTGTTCTCCACAATAACTAGAAACGTGTGCCAATAAATAAGTCAACAAAGAAGACGATCATAAAAGGATTACAATTAGTTCAAATACCGACAGGTAATAAAATGTGCTTTTACAGATCTGTGTGTGGAATTTGTCTTTGTCAGGGCCTAAGTTGTAACAATATATATTAAACCATTTTTCTATAAAATGTTTTCTACTGTAATATCTAACTTTAGAACCTTAAGTTGTCCAAGATATTTAAACATCATTATATAGTGTAATTCATTGCAAAAATCCGGTTTGTAATGTACTAAATGATCTTCTAAGGAACAACAGTGTATATCTATAAAACGTTACTTTATTTCGGGGCCGACTTTTCAATCACCAAATAAACTTTATTCAGAGGATAAATGAGCAGTTGACAAAAAAAATACAGTAAAACCGTCCAATTGTTTCACTTTTACATTCGGCTAAGTTATCATTTATTATATGGGTAAATTTTATCTGGTTATTGAAACAAAAGAAAAAAAAATTACACGACGAATTGACAACTTCCTCGTTTTTTAAAGTCAGTTAAAAATCTGTTCTTAGTGGCATTACACCGTCCTGAAGTAAGCAAGTATATAATTTAAGATGGCTCGTATGGTATTCGAAACGCCATGCATTCGTGCAAACCAACCATAACTCAATAAATATAAATAATTGAATAAACTTTATAACGCTTCTCGTTATATAATTAACACATGATGCTGCAATTAATTATATAAATATAAAAATTATGTTAATACTTCAATATTATATTAAAAACATTATTTACTTTTATTCGCTCTAAATCACATTGAAATTTTTATGTTAATATGATAAATTATGTATTTATTTTTGTTAAGAATAAATTTAATACTAACTGTGCCCACTTGTTTGTTCGCGACTAGGTATTTATATTCATATCTTGTAGCCTGCAAGGTATTGAAAATAAAAATACAAACAAACAATAACAACATAAAAGATAATAAAACTACGTTTTAACGGTTTTAAGCGCGGTAATTTATTTGATTTTATTATTCCGACATTTCGGCCACATTTCAGTGGCCGTGATCATGGAAGACAAAGATGTCAAGTGTCAATGAGTATTCACACCGTCCAGGCCGGCCCAAAGACTTGTAATGAAGATAATGATTCCAGCAGGAGTCTATCACGGGGCGACAAAACAACCCACAGCCAGATGTTCGAGTATTTGCCCGTCTGGATAGCTACCACCCCTTGTCTAGAATATGCCCCGTAACAAGCTTGAGTTGTGTTCCGGCATTAGTGGCCAAGTTCCAGTCTCCCTCTCTTAAGATAGCGGCAACACATTGGTAGCAACTTTGATGTTACAAATGTCCATAGGCGACGGTAACCGTCTTCCATCAGTTGTGCCGTCTGCATGTTTGCTGAACTCATGCAATAATATATATATATATATATATATATATATATATATATATATATATATATATATATATATATATATATAATTAGAATAGAATAGATAACACTTTATTGTTCACCACATACACATAAAACAAACAATTTACAGTAGTCACATTAAACAGTAAAAGTAGGAGCAATGGGCGGCCTTATCGCTTTATCGCATTAGAGCGATCTCTTCCAGATAACCCGGGCTACGGATTTTATGAATAGGAGATTCGCAAGTGTATGACGGTGGTGTGCAAATTAAATATATATAGAATATATAAATAGGTTATATAAATATCACACAATACCTATACCTATACCTAAAATGAATAAAAATAAAATATAGAATAAACAGTAACACATATTAATATTATATATATACTAATATATACATCATTAATATGTGTAAGCAACAGCAATAGCTATACAATATTAACAATAGTATTAATACATAATATATTTCTATTATATATACTAATATACATAATATTAATATACAAATACACTAATAAATAAACATACATGTAATTAGGTATTAAATATTTATTATAAAGTGAGATAATGTTCTCGCACCAGTTTTTTAAAAATGGGGAGTGACTTTGCCTGTCTTATGTTTTCGGGCAATGAATTACACAGTCGGACAGCAGCATTATTGCATGAGTTCAGCAAACATGCAGACGGCACAACTGATATATATATACTATATATATACTAGCTGACCCGGCGAACTTCGTACCGCCAAATTTTCTGAATTCCTAAAAGACTTTGTTTCATGACACAAATACAAAATCACCAAATTCGGTCCAGATGATTAGGAGGATTCTAGAACCCGATCTCAGCGCCACCTGCCGGTTCTAATTGCAAATCTAAAACATCAGGTAAGCCACTCAAACACACAAAAACAAAATCGCCAAAATCGCTCCAGGTGATTAGGAGGATTCTAGAAGCCGATCTCAGCGCCACCTATCGGTTCCATTTGTGAATCTAAACCACCCGGGGACCCATTCAAACACACAAAATCGTCAAAATCGGTCCAGCCGCTTAGGAGGAATTCACTGTCAACACACTTACAGAAGAATTATATATATAAAGATATATTTGTATATATATATATATAAGATATATAAATTAAATATATATATATATATATATATATATATATATATATATATATATATATATATGGTTTCATTTATTTCAAAATCACAGACAGACATTCAACTTATATTAATATAAATAAGCTGATTTATGTAATGTTTACTTTTCTAATTTGGTTATATATTAAACTCATTAATTAAATATAACAGACAAAAAAAAATTTAATAAATTTTGTATTGTATTAATTAATGATATATTTTAACATGAGTTATTTATAGATGAAACTTAATTAATAGTTAATTTTATGTATTAAACATTTTCTAATTTGTTTCTCATTTGGGTAATATATAGTCTATACTTAATAAAATAAACATACTAATAATAAGAAGAACAATACTCTTTATTGTACACCAACATAAGAAAAGTAATACACTTTATTGTCTTAACTATAAGGTAGTGCAATGAGCGGCCTTATTGCTTAAAGCAATCTTTTCCAGGCAACCTTTGGATGGACAAAATTTTGTTAAATTAGATTTTAGTTTATAATTCATATTCTAATTCTTTAAATGATTTTCTAATGAGATGTTTTATTTATTTTTATTGCATGAGTTCAACAAACAGGCACACGACCCACCTGATGGAAAGCTGATACTGTCGCCTATGGACATTTGTAACACCAAAGGTGCTACCAATGTGCTGCCGCTCTCTAAACGGAGACTGGAACCTCGTCACTAATGCCGGGAAACAATCCATGGCATTATGGCGGCATACTCTAGGATAGGTTTGGCAGCCATCTAGTCGGCCAAATACCCTACCACCAGGCTGGGGGTTGTTTTACCGCCTCTTGCGACAGGCCGCCCGGCCGCAGCCAATTGCATTCTTTCTCCGTTCCTGCACGGATTTGTATAATTTATTTGGAAAATTAACATAAAATATAATAACTCAATGAAAATGACTACTACTAAAATATACTTCTACTCGTTAACTAAGAGTTTCTTTTAAAGGACTACCTAAGTGGAATACGCTGTCTCGCTCGCACATTAGTACCTTTTTCAAGGTATAAATTGACTTACGATAAATTATAATTATTAATAACCCGCAGGGGGGCTTTGTGGCGATGCCTTAGGTGAGTAGCGACACGACTCCGGGGGCCAAGGCAAGGCTCCCACCTCCGTGCTTGCCTTCGCCAGCCGACACGAAGTGGAGATCGCTAGAGCTAAGATTCAAGCTCCAGGAGTGGAAGTGATAAATGGCATCACGTCAGAAGTAGCTTCGGTGAGCCTGCAGCCCACCTCTTTACATCCCTTAGCCACTCACACCCATGTTGCCCCTGTCTTCCATGGCATTTTTTTGGGCCCATGCAGGGAGTGGCCTATCACCGACTGCCCATTTTTCCATGTTCCCCGAACATTGCGACGGGCAGATGCCATAGTCCCCATATTCCCAGACCTCTGGTACCACTAGCAGTTCACCCCAATAGCCCGGTACTTTCTGATCTCATTTCCCACAATAGTCCTACACTGGACGGGGCTTGTTCTTCGGTGCATTATTGTATGGTGTTGTAGACAGCAATAATCGCCGGTCAGTGTAATGCCACATTTACATTAAATTTGTCAAAGGGCCTCTACGTGCTGGCCTTCCAATGGCCCCACGCAAGCCCCCCAAATGTCCGGGCCATTTTCATGGCCCGTGATCTCTAGAGACATAACATTAAAATTACGAACATTTCACAGAATTTTCAGTTTGAATCATATACACATCACTATTCCTATCAATTAATTCTTTAGAAAAAAATAGATTCTATTTTTATAAACGAAACCTTGTTTGACACAAAGTTGTTTTTTTGTGATATACGCTGTTTATTAAAAGCTTATATAAAATTGAACAAATAACACTGGACCACATAAAATAAACCTGTATTTTGACCAGAACCCTATTCTTATGTATTTCGATACGCTGAATCCGAATCTGGAATCGGAATCTGCCAGTTTGATACATAAACCCTACCTACCGAGTCCAATTGTGAATCTAAACCATCCCGAGACCCACTTGAATACACACAAAAAGTTCATTGAAATCGATCCATCCGTTTAGGATGAGTTCAGTAACATACACACGAACAGAATAATTTTATATATAATATGTATATGTTTTCAACATTTCCATTATGAAGGGAAAACAATGACACCATTATTAACATAAAAATATATATTACATAAATAGAGAGACTTAACTTCGTGGAAAGTTCGTATTTATCAAATACAATACACTCACTACGTTATTCTTTCTTATCAACATTAAATAATATTTATATTATGAAATTATCGTTGTTGTTAAGAATATACCATTTATGAGCTTGAAACAAAGTTTTTAGATTGTTTATTGCAACGTTGTGTGACAAAACACAATAAGCCCCTTATTCCTTTTAAAATTATCATTGACTAGAGTTTAACCCGCGGCGTAGCCGCGAGTCAACCACTAGTGCCTGCCTCTTGTTTAAAGAGCATGCGTTAATACACGTTACATTGTACTAAATGTTTATGTGAGTACTATTTGCACCCGGAAGATTAATTACATTTTATATCGCAAACTATACCATCTCCCGGCATTAAAACTACATTTAAACAAAATTACAGCAAAACCGATCCATTATTCCTAGTAGTTTTCCGTGAACGCTTAACAGAAAGACATATCGAATTAGTATCGCATATTTTATAGACGAAAATTTTGTACATCTATAAACTTGAGTAATGAGTGATCTCATCCAAACTTTCATCCTCTATTTCAAACCTTCCTAGTTTTATTTATCTATCCCCCGTCTATTTAAATTAAAATAATGATAAAAAGGACAAAACGGACAAAAGGGACAAAACGGACAAATAGGACAAAAAGGACAAAGGGAACAAAAAGGACAAAAAGGCCAAAAATGCCAAAAAGGCCAAAAAGGACAAAGATGACCCGAATAACGAAAATGGCAAATCATAAAAACCTATGCTACTTTTTGGGATAACCTTTACATAAATCTATACCAAAATCTATCCCATTATCCGGGATAAAAAGTATCCCTTGTCCACCCTCGGCATTAAAATTACATGTATACCGATTTACAGCCGAATCGGTCTAGCACATTTACCGTAAAAGCATAATAAACAAACAGACAAATATATTTTTATCCCGGAAACTATCTCTTTTTCGGGATAAAAAGTATCCTGTTCATTCTCGGCATCGAAAATATGTATATACTGAGTTTCAGCCAAATCGGTCCAGTAGTTTTTCCGTGAAAACGGAGCAGACAGACAGACAGAGTTACTTTCGCATTTGTAATATTAATAGGGTTATTACATTTAAAAAAATCATTGAATGATAGTTTTAGATAGATAGATCGATAACACTTTCTTGCTCACCAAATATACAATTACAAAAATGCACGATTACAATATTATCATGATAGAAATAATAGGCGGCCTTATCGCTTAAAGAAATCTCTTCCAGGCAACCTAATAATTTAACCTAATCTGACGATGTAGGTGGTGCAGATTATTAGGACGAACTTAAACAGACATACTTAAACTACATATTTTATAAATTAAATACACATACTTAAATTACTTTATAATTTAAATAGATACAAACATATTTAGAAGATATATATTAATTAGTCTGTAGTATAAGAATTGGGCATAATTATTTAAGAAAATAGTGTTTGCGAAGTGCGTTCTTAAATGTAGGCAATTTTTTGGCCTTTGACAGAAAGAGGCAGCGCATTCCAAAGTTTGACAGCCTGCACTGTAAAAGAGTTGTCATAAAAGGATGAATGAATGAAAAACACTGTTCAGATGTAGTGAATTTACGATACGTATGAGTGCCCAAATTATGGGAAGTAGAAAGGCGAAGGAATTCAAAACGTTCCTTGAGGTAAACGGGACTACTAGGAATAAATAATATGTCATAAAGTAGTGTGAGAATGTGAGTATTCCGGCAAAGGCGAATAGGGAGAGGGATAGAGGATACTTTATTATTGTAATAATTAAAGTAATGTGCTTATAATTATTATAATAATCGACAAACAAACACACATATTGTACATACATCCCCAAGCTAAGCAAACTATGCTTTTGTTATGGGTAATATACAATGGACCACTGTCCGGCCGATCCCAGACTATAGTAAATAACGGGAAGTTCGTTTATATAATTTTCCATTAATTCTTCAAAAAGTAATTCTGTAACATACTTCTGTATAAAACTTATTAAAAAAAACAACTTGAGATATAAATAGAATAAGAAACTTAAAGAAAAACATTATTTAGCTAGACGTGTTGCTGGGTAGTTTCAGGCCGCTTCTTCTCCTTAACAGCAATAAACACTTTGTGAAGCGGTGTACA
Source organism: Dendrolimus houi (assembly GCA_039645545.1). NCBI lineage: Eukaryota > Metazoa > Arthropoda > Insecta > Lepidoptera > Lasiocampidae > Dendrolimus > Dendrolimus houi. The sequence continues at coordinate 17,890,912 of CM077134.1, read as the reverse complement.
TAGACTAGGAAGTAAAATTAAATTTTAACTTATATGTATTGACCTTCAAAAAGTGTTCTCCAGTGGAACTTATTTTGAATAAAAACTTTTGATTTTGAATTTGAATTTGAACATGCCAGAAATCGAATCCGGAATCTCTGCATTCCAGTCGCTAGGCTGGCAAAGGCTTTGGCCCGCGGAACTATAAAAGCCGTTTTATATTATTGTGATAATCATATATTATTAAATATTTAGATAAGTACTTAATAACGACGCAGTAAAATAAAAAAAGAATAGTAATAAATTTTTTATTTATATTCATTCATGCTCATTTCAATAATTTATATTAATTAAAATTCATAAATGATCATTAAGTGCACATTCTTCGATCTATTAATTACTTCTATGATGGCTGATTCCTATCTTATATTCATTCGCTTGCCTTCGGTTGAATTTTGACATAACTTGTATGGAGCTTATGTCGAATTTTAACCGATAGTAATGCAAATGAACGCTCGGCACGATATAGAAACCTGTCGTGAGTGTGATTGTTAGGTTTTTATGAAACTAGTACAAGGAATGACGACGTGCATAAATGAGTAATAATCTAGCTGGACCAGGAATATTACTAATTAGCGCATAGACACATTTAGGTGTCCTACACTACGACTGCGACAGAGTATGATTAATTGAAAAATTGTGTCAATTGGCAAGAATTTTAGAATACTAACGAACTAATGCTAGAAGTAGAAGAAGTACAAGCTCACACCTGGATGATAATTCAGCGGAAAAGTTCTTCTCACTTCGCCAATTCAAAGACTCAAAGTTTTAAATTTGATTTTATATATTCTCTTTTATTTAGCTTTACTAAAAAAATGTTAATAAGACTATTTAACAACATTTTTTATCAAAAATTAAAATCAGATTTTACACATTAATCTTTTTCTATTTTTATTTAGCTTCACATAAAAAAATAAGACAAGACTGTTTTGTTCACATTTTTCTACATCTTTGTTCAACAAGCGCCATCTGTTGTCGAGTAGCTGAAACTAATATTAGAAAATCAACATTTCTATACATTGACAAATAAACATAAAATGAGGATTCCTTCTATTCTTATCTACATTTTTAAATTAATTATGTAAACTCCATACACGCAATGTCAATGGTTTGCCAATAGTAAAGCAAAGTTATGCAAACTAATAGATGTTTTTTATCATCAATACTCGTATATATAACTATTTAATTAAGTTATAATTAATTTTGATAATAATATATGTAAGTAGGTGTATCACATAAAAACATAATTAAAAATGTATATATTAAAAAAAAAGCCTGAATGGATTTATTTACCTGTTTACACATATTTTATGGATTTTCTTAGAAGTAATATAATTCTGGAAATTTTAAGTATAGAAACATCTATTTTAGTGCATACGAGAATTTAATTATAACATTTGTATAACGTAAATAGTGTCCATATGGAAATTGTTTGTCTGGAAATTTTAAGTATAGAAACCAGTACTTTAGTGCATATGAGAATTTAATTATAACATTTGTATAACGTAAATAGCGTCAATCTGTAAAATGCTTGATTCACAAAATAGTTCCATAAGAAATTGACAGTGTGTTATGCACGTCATCATTGTTTTTTATAAAGCCGCGTGCTCACCTGCGAGCCGTAACCGTAATCCTTGCAGCTAGTGTAACCAAAAATGATAGGGTGTGTGTAGTTTTAGCGTAATCTTTTATTCTATTTAAAATCTCATTTACTCTTTTGGGCTGATCAGACAAATATAAGGCACCATCCAGGTAGAAAAATAATATAGTACGAAATGTACTAAATATATTTTCATCGCTAACTAAATTGTCGCGCTTTTTGTTTATAATATACATATATATAAATACATATGGAAAATTCAATAACGAAATGAATAAAATACAAAATAAATGTGTAGGTATTTTTCCCGTAAATTTGCCAAGAGTACTGTATTTATACAGCTTACAAACAAAAATAATACGTTTTCTTAGAAAAAAGATGGCAACCCTAGACGGAAACGAACCACGAAAGGTGTTTAAAAGAGAGTAAGGCCTATATATCCACTCGGTTACAGTTAAGGCTTGCAGATTGTGTACGAGGCTTTAGAGTTTAGACGATCATTTTGGCATACACGAATTTTGCAATCAACTACACTATTTAATGATATTTAAATGTTTCAGTCAACTTAAGAAACATCTGAAGTTAGATACTAAAATAGAAAATGTTTTAAATTAAAGTAATGGTTAACCATCTAAAGACACAATTTGAATAACTTTATTTGTATATAAAAATTATCTTGTAAGAGAAAACAGACTATATATGGGCTATGTTCCTTTAAAAAGTGACTCTTTGCGAGTCGAATTCCTGTCGGGAGGTTTCAATTATATCGCACAATGTGGATACGAAACCTAATTATACTCGACTTTTGTTTTTTTTTGAAGTGAAACTTCTTTACAATCGTTGTGATTTGAAACTCCATTAAACGAAAGACCAACACTAAAAAGAAATAAACACATAAAACTATGGACTAAACCCGCAAGAGAATGAGATAGAATACATTATATTTAATAATTTAAAAACTATGCGATAGAGCTGGAAATGTTTTGAAGTTTTTCGTTAATACCTCCCATTTCGTGTTTTAAAGCTTAAATGTATTATAACGATATAATATGTGAAATGTGACATCTCGACATTTAGAATCCCTCCCACCCCTTATCACACTTTGTTTCACGCCTACTGCCATATGAACTACACACACACACAATATTTTTAACAACTTGTGAAAAATTAATTTCATGATGTTTTCTACCAAGGCCTTTAAGAAACGTTACGTGTTTTAGTAATCTGTTTAGGTATTTTAGAACTATGGGAAAACCACGGAAAGGGAGCTAGTTCTAAAGCTTATACACGTATGACATTAAGGAAAATTATATATATTTTTCATGAAAAGGTTTGGGTAATTTCAACAGCTTAGATTTGATATGTATTCAACTAGAGGTTATTGCTGTCGGCTTTTTCAATAAATTGGGTAAATGATACATTTTATAATAAATTCTAGATCATTATTCATAAAAAATAATGAACATTAGAATACCTTGCAACCATCTTATTTATATAAATAAAATACTGTATTTTTTTTACTAGTAATTAATGTGCTGATACACTAGTTGATTGGCTACATTATTATATTTAAATTATCGATTAATCTTTAATGTCTCGTATCAAATAACGCATTAAAAAACCTTGTCTACATTTGCGTAATGTCTTTGTTTGCACGTTAGTTTAAAGTATTACGTTGCACGTGTAGTAGACGCATCATGGATAATGACACTTCTGAGTCTATCACACCCAACGTAGCTCGTTAGATAATACATTACTTAAAATAAAAAATGTGCAAAATTGAGGACGTACTTCATTGAAGTTATTTAAAAAAACATTACGTGTCAACCGTCACAATTTCAATTAAGTCCTAAACAGGCCAATTTTGTGTGAGATCAGATTTCCGTTTCCAAGAACCACTTTGTTATGATAATAGCTTGCGAAAACGTATAACCGCAACAGTATGATTCATCAGTGAAAATCAACATTTGCATTTTTGTCTGTACGTTTTATTTGCTTGTCTTACCTTTATGTCAAAGTTGAATTCTCCCGCGACATCGTCTACGTTGGACAAGTAATATATATATTAAAGTTGTTTTGCAATGTTTAATACTGTTACGAATTTGTGGGATGTAAATTCAAAATGCCGTTGGAGTTATCAAAAAGTTTATTAGAAGTGCACACACGCAATTCACAGTTCTTACAAGTACAACCAAATACAACAAATCCAAGCCGAAAAGCAGAAAATCGTAATCACATTAATTGCGCCAAGTCCGTCGTTATAAGATACAGATCGCATTTGAAAGACGATTGACTGACCTGTCCATTTGCAAATTAGACATGGCCTCCTAGCAACATACCCACCATTCTTTTGAATTCTTTATTTATAAGCTTTATGGCTTCCATGAATTTGCGTTAAATACAAACAGAAGAAAGAAGGTTTTATGACGTCTTACGGCGGCGTGAACAAAGAGATTAGCGCGAACAACAGATCACTCAAATTCAAAGGGGCAATAAAGCACCTGCCAGGAGCAGTTTGCATCAATATCAAAGTACCTAAAAAGCTAATTTGTTTTGTGACCTAACAACTTGAAACCTCTCCTTGGAAAAATCCCACAGGATACCGTGATATATAAAGTATCACGGATTTAATGACAGAGAATTTGCTATCGATCAGTGAGAATATCGCATCAGAATTAGAACTTTTTGTCAACTTAGTCACTTTAATACCGCTCCCAAGGAAATTCCCGCGGGATTCCTGGTATATAAAGAACTGCAAATAAATCCGCAAATTTACTGCCGATCAGCGAAACCCGCATTGAAATCGGCTCAGTAGTTTTTTACGTGGATCCCGAACAAACAAACACAAATTATCTAAAAAATAACAGACTACAATTTTATAATATTACTAGGATATCAACTACGTCTTACGTACTACGCTTGACTTGAAATTCCCGCGGGATTCCCGAGACACAAAGTATAGCAGCATTTAAAAAAGAATGTAAGCTATCGTATTAGTGAAAACTGTGTCGGAATAAGCTAATTTTTATGCACCCGAACAACTGCAAATCGCTCCCGGGAAAATTCCCGTGGCTTCCCAGATCGATCCGCGAAAATCGCATCTAAGTCGGCCCAGTAGTTTTTACTTGAATCCCGAACAAACAGATAAACCGACAAATTGTCAAATAACAAGAAATCTAAAAAAGGCATCGTGTTCTCCATCCTTATATAGTCTATTCTAGTGGGGTTTTTTTTCATATAGCTTCAATGTAGAGACACGATAAACCTTCCTACTAATATTATAAACGCGAAAGTTTGTAAGAAAGTATGGATGTATGTTTGTTACTCTTTCACGCAAAAACTACTGAATGGATTTTGATGAAACTTTACAATAATATAGCTTACACATCAAACTCACACAAAATATAACGATTTTCCATCACCACGCTGGTGAAACCGCGGGGCGCAGCTAGTTTTATAATATTGTAGAAGAATACTGCAATGAGTTTATGGTTTAACCTAGTAGTGCCGGCAAATCTGTTCGCGCTGCTACAATGACGTATATAATAAATATATTTTGTAAGTGAATTCGAATGGCAAGACCAAAACATGCGATCGCAACGACACCTATTTGACTATCTCACGCGAAACGACGTCGGCATAAAAAAATGTGTCACAAAGTGTTGACCCGGGACCCAATTCTGCCATTTAAATATGTTGTCGTTTTGAAGAAGTCAAAGTAAGATTCCATTGCGATAGTGTCAAAAATTCGTATTTATTTATTTTATTAATGATGGAAAGCGGTTCTATTCTACTACCCGTGCGCAGAAGGTTTGCCGATAGCCTCCTGCGTCGATAGTCAGTAGGGTTGACAAAAAAGGTTATATAAATATTTGTTGCAATAAATTTATTATTGTATATACTTTACATAAGTATATACAGTGATAGTAAATAATACAATACAATAATAGTAAGTAGTCATCGGCAAACCTTCTGTGCGCGGCCTTTATTCTATTATTCTACTAAAGCCGCAATATCTGCTAGATATTGTCGCGTCGGAATACAGGTAGAAAAAAATAGTATTACTATTAGCATTTATTTCAATTGATGTTAGCCGCAAAGTATATTAAAAACTACCAATACTTTAGGTGTAAGCTTTAAAGAACTTTATTTCCCATAAGAATATGTAGTTCACTTACAATGAGATTAAAAATAATTAATAACTAATACAATATAATTCTTAACACTACTTATTACTTTAAACATTTATTTCTCGAGGTCTCGCTTATATAAATATGTATATAAGATGGTGGCGTACCACAGGCACGCCATTTGAATTGACAGAATACCGGAATCAAGCAAACTTACGATTGAGAGGATAGTGTCCGGCGATTTTGACGATATAGCAGAATTGGGCCCAAGTAGTTATATTATGTAAACATACTTCTCAAACCATATTAATCAAACCTTGAAAGCTTTGATAAGTTCTATTTTAATAACAGGCTTTAGGGTGGCCAGTATAGGGTGGAGGAGCGAGATGGAATGCTCCTCCGTCTCAAAGGAAGATCTCTCAGCGAGGCTATTGTTGTTCCTTGCAAGCCTAGGCTCGACTATTATTGTTGGAAATATGTATATATTCTTTATACGTTTCGGGAATCGTTTGCGATCTCAATTATTGTACAGCACCATCTATTGGCTTGTAAGTTTTCCACTACAAGGTTAAGTTCAGTTTTTGGAGAAACAATCTAAAAATCCCTTAGTAAGTAAAACCATTAAGCAACAGAATTATCTTAGTTAGGTACATATAAAACGTATTAAATTTAGCTATCTGACTCATTGTAATTATGATGTTGTGGTTAAATGTATATAAGTATTCATTGCACACATTACTTTATATTTACTTTAGAGTACAACAGTATCTTTCTACTTGGGAGTTATATTTCTGACAATCTTATTTATAGCCGGTTCCTATATCTTACTACTAGCTTTTAAACGCGACTTCGCTCGCATTATTATTATCCCACGAAAACCGCATTTTTTCCGGAATAAAAAGTAGCCTATGTGCTATTCCAGACTATAATCTACCTTTGTGCCAAATTTCATCCCGATCCGTTCAGCCGTCTGGCGTGATTAAATAACAAAGACCCATCCAAAACTTTTTCATTTATTACTTTTGTATACATTAAAATTGGTCTTATGACAGTTTGTAGAAGCGAATTTTGGTCTTCCTGCTTAGAAGTTTAACACAACAGACTTTTTGATTTGTTTATTAATCAACCTCTGTCGTTGTATAGTATTGTTACATGCCATCAAAGATAAGCCGCACAGCCTATTGTAAGCGCAGCTTATTATCCTCCCGAATTAGGGAATCCCTTGTGTTTTGAATTTGTAACATGCTATTGTTTTTCTACTTGTTTTATAACCATCATTAGCGTCGAACTAATCCCTATTGTTATTGTTCTCTACTTTGTGGTCGTTCGCAGGTGTGCAAATTAATATTTCTTAGAAAGTCAGTGTGCGCCTGCAACTTCTTTGTACTGTGTAGTTAGTATAAGACGATGCCCGAATGGAGGGGCGGGCAGTCAAGCGACGTCTACGAAACGAGTAAGACGTTCTCTAGTACTCTCGATCAGCGATATAGACGACGGACTTTGCGCGTTCGAATAGTATTGAATCGTGCAGTGTGAACTGGTTGCATCCAGTTTTATTTGTATTTGTTTTATACGTGTTTGTACAGTTCTAATAAATTCTATAGTAGTTCCAACGGCATTTTTAATTCGAGTCCTGTAGCTCGTAACAGTATATAGGTTAGTATAGATCATCGTTTCTCATCCTGGTTCGCGACCCTTGTGGGGGTCGCGTTTATTGTTAATGCCGCCATTACGGCAGTAGACTGCGACCCCCCGGCCACAGACTACCGTCTGTCAGGGCTAGCAGTGGGGCTAAGACATATACCTGTAGCCCTTTTTTTGGCTGGGGGGATAATTCGCGACCCATGTGTGGGATTCGCCAGATCGGGGGTGGCACTAGCGCGCCCAGTCAAAACTGGTGCCACGCTATGGCCACTCCCCAGTTAGGGATACCCACTAAAACCCCCGGGTGTTCCGTCCTGCGCCTTATGCCAGGGCTACGGGTAATTGGGATTCCCGGCTCCGCGTGCCCTGGCAGGCGTGGGCCTTCCTCACGAGGCCTCTTCCATTGCCGGGGGATTAAACCCCCGGCGTCGTCCATGTCTAGTCCGGGCGTGGGGCGGTCTGTAACGCGCCCCAAGGGAGGAGAAATGAGCGCGCGCGGAACACTCGCGCTCTCATCTCGACGGCATGTGCGGGTGAGTGAGATGTACCCGTAGCCCTAGCATAAGTTGAAGGACGGAACACCCAGGGGTTTTACTGGGTATCCATAACTGTGGAGTGGAAATAGCATCTTTAGTTCTGTCTAGAAGTGCTAGTGCCACCCCGACCTGGCGAATCCACACACGGACCCCGCCTTTCCCCCTAGAACTTGCGCTTGCGCAGTCTATGGTCGTCAATCGAATTTCCCCTGGCTAAAAAAGGGGGTCGCAATCTGTTGAAAAATAAGATCTAGATACAAATCGAACTATAAATAAATTATTAATTAAATATAATTATAATTTTGTAGTGAAGGGGTCGTAAGACTTTTTACTCAACTATATGGCTTTTTCGAGGTTGAGACATAAAAATCGTTGAGAAACAATGGCATAGATCAATTCATTTGTCTGACTATTGATAGAAATTTGACATTACTTATATGAAGCTTATGTCAAATTTTAGCTAATAGCGAAGTAAATGAACGGTTAGGCAAATATAGGAAACGGCTATTAATTTACACGATTTTTTAATACATAGTTGTGTGGGGTACTGTTAATAGCAACTAAAGGTGTGTAGATACTATAAGTAGAATACTGAGCCTAAGTCACTGTCTTCTAGCGGTAAGGTGCCCAGAAAAGTGGCTACGTTTCCTCCCGGGATCGACTGATCCGTTGTCTGAGATAGGTACAAGCCCTCTGATCACCTGAAGAGTTGATGAGTCCTATTTATAGGTCTCTGCAAAAGCTCATGGCCTCAGAACTCCATGGTACAAGGCTCAGACCATTTTTTTTGACTGATTTGTTCTAATAATAACCTATTTATGTAGGATTTAGCAGCTTGTTACAGTTAGGTTTTTTACTGGATGATATTCATTCTCGGTATTTCCTTTTATATGGAAGGTGAAATACAAAACGAACATGTTGACGCGGCTCTACCTGAGAACTCGTTTACCCCAACTGTTGTAGCATCACTGTAAATGGCAACTTGCAGTTCAGTTGTTTACTTGATTCATTGATTGAATAAACGCTTAGCTATAACGACTTCATTGCTTACTAAATTATTTCTTAATGGGTATGTAAACATGATTCTACTTTTATACCTTCTGTCTCTGCTCTTTAGTTCTTTGTATATATTGAGATGTGTGCTAGCTTACAACAGACAGATGGACAACGCACGTGATGTAAATGGTTACCGTCTAGAGTTGGGTAGGACATGATTATAAAATAAGTTTGTAAAAGTAACATGACGTTTTGTACTGAACCAATACAATGTATCACTTCAAATGAGGTGAGGAGATTTATACGGTTTGTACCGCGGCAGTACATTGAAGTGATGAGACCGGCGAGGCGATGAGCATCATTCCCTCATTTGTCCCGTCCAAAACTTTAAATTAAATAATTGGCTTATAACACTTGACTATGATGGGACAGAACAATTGTTAAAAATAAATATACAAGATAATTATGTACATCTTGAAATCTCATATATTTCATTGACATTGTTATATTTTTATATAAAGAAATTCACAACCTCACAAGTCACACATAAACACGCACACACACACGCGCGCACACGTACGCACGAACACACACACACACACGAACACATCATTTTAAAAGTTGAATGTAACTGCAAACAATAATTTCACGGTCAGAATTTCACCAATTAAGAAGGAGGTCCCCAAGATACAGGTCGACCTAGTTTGGGGACCAAACAGCTTCAAAAATTGTGAATTATGCAATGCGATTTTTTTTTAAACTTATAATTGGGACATGTTAGTTACGAATCGCATGTAATCGGCTTCGGTTACCTAATTTTACTAGCAGTCATACTATGACATTTCAAGTTGTCCCGCTTTGTCATGTGAGTATTCGTTGAGGCGTTATTCTACTATTATAGCACAAGCCTCGTTCTTTCCTTCCTATTACGTTTGAGGAGTGGGTAGTAGCGCGACAACAATTTTGAAGTCTTACATTTTCAAATTCTGGGCCGTAACAGTACAAATGTACTTTATAAGGGACAAATGTACTGGCTCACATGTGTACTATACTCATCACGACGCTTGTGATCATTTGCAATTCCAGGGCTGCTGGAAATGTTCTGTCGGCTTTGAAAGAGACATTGGAAACTGACTTTTTATGGCGGCATATTCGAGACCATGTATGGTACCCGTCCAGATGGATAAATGCCCTATCAGTTGTCTAAAGATTGTTTATACAAAAAAGTTTGATTTACCCATGTACTAATTATATACCGAATTCATTGGTTTTTTAATTTGACATAAAGCAAATTTAAATTGCGTTAAATCTAGTGTCGGTTGGCCTTAAATAAACTTCTCATTGTCTTTACTATTCAAGAGTCTTGAACAAAATAAAATTAAATGGTGTAGGTTACTTACTGATAGTCATGACCCTGCCACCGCTTCCAAAACAATTTTAGTTACTGATAAAACAGAAGAAGCGGGGCAACGAACTCCCCAGCATCATGTTTTAAATTAAGTATTATGATATGCCCGCGACTTCAACCACGTTTAACGTAGAAAGTTCCCGCGGGATTCCCGGGACACAAAGTATCGAAGCAGTTAAATAAGAATATAAGCTATCGTTTTATATGTATGTCGGAATGAGCTAATTATTACGCACTCGAAAAACTACAAACTGGCCCCGGTAAATTCCTGCGGGATACCGGGGACACATTTTATTATGTAAAATATGCTATTGATCAGTGAAAAAATCATATTTGATTTCAATTATTTTAAATAATTCCCAGAAAAATAAAAGAAAAAAGAATTTCCAGGATAAAAATTTGCTGTCGATTAGCGAAAACCGCATCGAAATCGGCCTAGTAGTTTTTACGTGAATCCCGAACAAACAGACAAACCGATAAACAGACAAGAAATTTTAAAAACCTGCGTCGTTTGGGTATATAGTCTATTCCAGTTGTTTTTTTTATTTCCTCCCAATGTACAGAGACGATATTTTTAGAATTTTATAATCGTTACGAGTTACGGGACTCGAATTAAAATGCCGTTGGAATTACTATAGAATTTATTAGAACTATACAAACACGTATAACGCAGGTACAAATATAACTGAACACAACCAGTGCAAACGTAATTTACGATTCAATAACACGCGCAAAGTCAGTAACTAACGTCTTGCCTCGCTTGTGACTATCGCTAGACTGCTCCTCTCTGCATTGGGGCATTGCTTTATATTGCACAATTGCAATATGTCTCTTGGCCGTGCAGTCTGAATTTCTAAGAGTCACACCTGGCTAATGACCGCCATAAAAGATTACAATACACAATGGGACGTTTTTCTAATTACAAATTTTAAACACAAAGTAAACAAGAGACGCCAGCTGGTACTAAATGTGCTTTGTTTGCAGGTGGCCCAAATTGTAACCATATTATAGATTAAATAATTTTGTGTAATTTCTGCAAGAGCTTGGTAAATGGTAGCGATCGGATTATTCCCATCAGCAGGTCGGTCGTCTAGAAAATATCGTATAATAATAGCGAAATGAAACAGAAAGGAAAATGAATTTATTTGTATTATTTGGTGCTGGGAACAAACAGTGTACCGCCACCCTTGTCTGAGGCAGATTCTTCTTCGTCATTCTTTGCCGTTAGCACCTAGTAATTGTAACAATATGCATGTTAGCCAAAAAAACTGCCTAAGTGTACATTCTTACGAGTCAAGATTCGAACCTGCACCTTTTGAATTTGGAACGCGAGTGCTTTAATCACTTCGTCGTCAGCCATTCGCAGTTCACTGCTGGACATAGGCCTCCCCAAGTCGGCGCCACTTATCCCTGTCCTCTGACTTTCTCGTCCAGCGCCTGCCGGCGACCTTGCACAGATTTTACGTTTACCGAGACGCGGTCTCCACTCCAAGACTCCAGCTCAGGACTCACTTCAACTTGCTAATTTGGCGAGCTATATCGGTTACCTTGGTTATCTTACGGATATCCTCATTTCTAATTTTATCCATAAGAGAAACACCCAACATTGCTCGCTCCGTAGCTCGTTGAACGACTTGGAACTTATGGACCAATCCTGCCGTCAGTGTCCATGTCTCGGCCCCGTAGGTCAGGACGGAGAGGACGCACTGCTCTAAAATGTTTGTCTTCAAGCAATAACTTTGAGTTATTCTGCAATGCTTGGTTGTAGTTAATCACTTAACTACAATCAATTCATGGCCATAAAAAACTAGCCCACTTTCTTATTTGTTATCTAATTCGCACCGTACAGGAAACGATTACAGTGGTCCCTTTTGAAAACAACTTTCATAAAACAATCAAAACTTACCGGTTCATTCAAGGTGGTGGACGAAGCCATTGGCACGGTGAACACTTCTGTGCTCTCCGTAGGACTCATTTTATTCACACAATCCAATGCTCCCATTGTATTTGTTATCAATAATACAATGTTGATAAGTGTTGTTAAACAGGTGACAAGATAACAAGATAACTTATCAAATGAAAATCGCAAGTATTATAGATACTTTAAATTTTTTTATTTATTTTTGAAAATTGTTTGTCATTATGTACATTTATATTTATTCATCACTAGTAACACAGTTCTTTGTAACAATTATAACATACACTTTATGTAAGTTATTAAAAGACTTCCTATTATGTTAAAACAAGTTATTTCATATTTTATAAACAAATTACGTTATATTATTTTTATTAAGCAATATTTATTTGGATTACTAGGAATCGTGCTCTACTTTACATGTTATTAATATGAAAATTAATTTTACACTTAAACACATTTTAATATTAAGGACGGCACACTTAAGTGCTACTACTTGTAGATGTGTGAGCGGACTGACAGCAACTCACGCGCATGTAGATTATATGCGAGGAAATACTCACTGGATACGCTATGTTTTTTATGTCTGCTGTCGTAAGTGTTACGTTAGACTTGATCAAGAAATTATAATGTAATATAGTTGACATATGTGATTGCTTTTCCAGCATTTATGATGTAATAGATGCGATCCGATAGGTGAATGGAATAGAGCTAAGGGGAAGTGGGCATTTGAAACTCTGAATCATAATAAAATAATAAAAAACATAATCAGCTCACGGCTAACCGTTTGACGTCGATAATCTGTGAGAGCGTGGTATTACACTGATCAAGCCAGCCCTAAGTGCAATAACCAAGATAATGATTCTAGCATGGGTTTACCATGTCAGTGAGTTTCATTTCATACCTACATATGCAGCTAAGAAAAATACCAGTTTGATTTAAAATAGTCTTTAGCGTAATTGTTCTTTTGTTGAAGAAGATTTTAAGCTATTTATTTTTTTTGAGCACCTAAAGTATAGAAACCAGTAATTTTAAATCAAGTAACCTATATGGTAGACAGCTGACTGTTTTAAACCAAAAATAACAATTGACCCGAAAGCAGCGGCGGTGGCGCTGGTGAGTCAGTGGTTTGAGGTTATGTATATATGATAGTGTAAAACTTATATTCTATCAGATTAATGCTATCATAAGTATGATATTAGAACAGCATTAGACTTTAACTGCAAAGATTTTTTATAGCAGTAGTTCAGCAGACAGGCAGAAGGCCCACTTGATGGAAGGTGGTTACTGTCGCCTATGGACATTTGAAACACCAAAGGTGCTACAAATGCACTGCTGCTCTTTTAAGGAAACTGGAACATGTCACTAATGCAGGAACACAACTCAAGGTTGTTATGGCGGCATACTCTAGACCAGGGGTGGTAGCCATCCAGTTGGGCAAATACACTACCAACACGCTGTGGGTTGTTTTGTCGCCTCTCACGAGAGGCCGCCCGGCCGCGGGAATTAGTATTATTTATCCGTTCCAGCACGGTTTCGAAGAATATGCTCATATTGAAACTCTATCATTGGTCGAGGTATAAAATAGACATTTTATTATACATTATTAGCCAATCGGCTTCAACCTCCATAGCTTTTCGGCTTTTTAGAAAAGCTTGATCCCAGCCCTGAGGCACAATAAGAGTCGCAAACTATACAACTACCTAAGTGAAACAATAAATTTACTTTTGTAACAATATTTATGGTAACAAATCGTATTAAGTCTTTCGCGTGGTTTTACGCAATGTATTTAAAACACATTTTTCTATAATATATCAAATTTAACCAATTTTTTAGACGGTTACTATTATACACGACCTATGGAACTGCCTCATCTAGCATGTTTTACATCAAAGTTCGATAATCGTGTGTTGAAGTGATTCACGTGTGTAAGTGAACTATCAATGTCAATGGAAATCGTGTAGGTTTCAAATTTCAATGTAGGCTGTGTTTATAATTGGCATCAGCCAACCGTGATGCTCGCTTCAAAGCCTCGAGCATGGACACAGGGTACCAGGTCTGTCCGTTTTCTATCGGATACACTTTGGAGAGTGTGCTATGGAACTACACGACTTGATTACCCCATCCCCTTTCTATCATCGGACAAACAGACGCAACGGTTCGCGTCATCTTTACATGGTGGACATACCAAAATGCTGGCCGCATTGTCGTTGGATGTAAACGCCGATGCGCTTATGGTATATATATATTTATTGAGCATCAATCGTATGATTCATTGGAAGTCGGTTTGTAGGTCACTGGGCAGATAGGCTGATGTTAATATATTTAGTTCCGGGTAACAAGAAACGTGATTTATCTTCACTATTCTGCATCTAGGGGTCATCGATGTTTACTTCCGTATTAAGAAGTGAAAGAAAAATAAGTTTAAGAAAACAGGCATTAGCTAAACAATAAAAAAGCAAGCATTACAGAATATGTGACCCTTGGAGCGGGGTGTATATTTGAGCCGTTTGAAGTGGAGACTTTGGATCAATTGGGTCCGTGGTGGCCAAGTTCCCACAAAGTATTCAAAAATATAAAAAAGGCTGATCAAGACGGCATCAGCCTACAGGTGACCGGAAGGCTGGAGCTTACCTCTCTCAAAGATTTAGTCTTTGTATTCAGCAAGGTAACGCTACCTGTTAATACAAATGTCAACTTAGTAACAAAAAATCAACATACGAGCCAGATTTTTTATCCATATAAAATGTTTAAATTTTCGATATCCTTATATAAATCTAAAGGATGAAGATGAAAGTATTTGGCTATTTGTTACAATCTAATCAAATATTACACTATCTATTACAATGATTCATATCCTTATGGATAACATCTATACTTTACCATCATACTTGTGAATGCTGTTGTCTATGAATTTGATTGAAAAATAAAACACTTTATTTTGAACATTTGGAGCCTTGTGTAGTAGATATATATATATATATATATATATATATATATATATATATATATATATATATATATATATATATATATATATATAGGATATGCCCATGACTTCGTCCACGCTTGACTAGAAATTCCTTCGGGATTCCCGTGGCACAAAGTATCGCAGCAATTAGTAAAAACTGTGTCGGCATAAGCTAATTTTTACACAGACGAAAAATTACAAACCACTCCCGGGAAAATTCTCGCGAGATTACCAGGATATAGTGTAATAGTGCAGAGTTTAAGTCTAAGAATTAGTTATCGATTAGCAAAAACCACATCGAAATCGGCCCAATAGTTTTTACGTGAATCCCGAACAAACAGACAATAAATCTAAAAAAAATTGCATCGTGTTTTCCATGGTTTATATAGTCTATTCTAGTTGTATGTTTTAAATAGCTTCAATGTACAGACACGACATGCTTAGAATTTAATAATATCATAGACTAAATAAAATAAATGCCCATATTTGAAAAGCCACCAATTGAACTTCTCTCCTTATACTCCGACCTTGTTACGCAACACGGCTTCATCTGCGATAATGTTAAAGATTTAGACGGTGGCTAAATGCGTCTTATTTAAGCGTTAGAAAACAATGCCCTTATCGAATAGTCACATTACTATATGTACATACATTAATTATCTATATTTAACCGTAAGACATAATATAATATCACGCCTGTTTCCCATGGGGGTAAGCAGAGACTATGGATCTCCATTTGTGACGATCCTGACAAACTACTTTCGCTTTATCTACTTTCATTAAGCTCTTCATATATGCACGTTTATTTGAGATGCTTTTTACCTGACCTCTCTTTAACACTTCTGATATTTGGTCATGGTGTGTTCGTCTCGGTCTACCGGCAGCAACTCTATCATTCACAATACTGTCATACGCCTGTTTTGTGATTCTACTTTTATCCATTCTCTCTACATGTCCAAACCACCTTAACATTCCTTTTTCAACTCTTGTTATTACATGTTCTTTCAACCCACAACTTTCTCTTATCACACTGTTCCTTATATTCAAGCTAACCACACAAATACTTCTCAAAGCTCTCACTTCAACTGCGTTTATCCTATTTTCTATATACTATCTATATTTAACGTCCTTAACAATGTCGCATCTCAAATAACGCGTTAAATCCATCGCCATAGCTGCGTGAAACGGCCTATATCGCAGATGAAGCCGCACCATAAACAAAACATGACAGTGGGCAGAGGCTTTGTTAAGCAATGTTTAAAAATATAAGAAAATAGATAAAAATCTAATAAAGTAGTTGTGGTTTAAGACAGACGTTACTAAAGTATTTGCATATTATAAAACGTACATAAATGCCGTAACTTGGACGGCGCCTCGCATGACTCATGTATTAGTATTTACTTTCGAGTTTCGCAGCACTGACTCATCGCATACCTTTGCCTACAAGTATTGTATATAAAAAATATATGTTCAAATTCAAAAACAAATGTTTTTATTCAAAATAAGTTCTACTTGAGAAAACTTTTTGAATGTCATACATATAAGTTAAAATTTTATTTACTTCCTAGTCTATGTACACCGCTTCGCAACGTGTTATTGCTGTTAAGGAGAATAAGCGGCAAGAAACTCCCCAGCAACACGTATAGCTAAAATTGATTAACTCAAACTTTTTTAATAATGTTACGGCCGACAAAGAATAATTCACGTCTGCAGTTTATTACCTTTCGGCATTTGGACTTCTTTTATTTACTTTGTGTTTAAAATTTGTAATTAGAAAAACGGCCTATTGTGTATTGTAATATGTTATGGTAGTCTTTAGCCAGGTGTGATTCTTGGAAATCATTGTTTACGCGGCCGAGTATTGTGTCGAGATATATTGTATAGTTTAGTATAAAACAATGCCCGAACGGAGGGTGAGGCAGTCTAGCAATGGTCACAAGCGAGACAAGACGTGACGGACTTTGCGCGTGTTATTGAATCGTGTATTACGTTTGTACTGGTTGTGTCCAGTTATATTTGTACCTGTGTTATAGGTGTTTGTATAGTTCTAATAAATTGTATAGTAATTCCAACGGCATTTTAATTGGTGTCCCGTAACTCGTAACAATAAATTTTGTACAGAAATATGTATGTTACACAATTACTTTTCGAAGAATTAATGGAGTTGTAGCAAACAGTGCATACTCAGTAAGACGAAGTAAAAGGAAAGAAAAATATTCCTATAGTTATAATAATGGCATGACGTACTAAATTTTTATAGTGCAACATAATGAAATGAAAGCTTGTGATTGTTTGTAGTTTCTATTTAATATAATTTGTACAGATGGACAGAGCAGTTCACTTGTGGAATGGAGGTCGGCCATCTTAGGGAGGAAGCTACCACAGCAATAGATGTTATAGATCTGTCAAGTTTATGGATTTGTTGCGTATACACTAATCAATTTGGTTGATTCATCTAGTAATTATAATTACTTCTCAGAGCTCTCATTTTTGTGCTGTTCGGTTATAATTATTTACTTAAAATTGGAGGGGGTAATTTTTTTGACAATGTTAATCACATTTCAACCGTACTCACATAGGCTACGTTCCTTTAGAGACTCACAACGACCGCGATTTTTCCCGTTCCACTTGCTTGTCGGCGTTACAATCGTAAACCCAAGTGGAACGGTTATTCGACCCACCTCTTGACATGGGTCGTTGTGAGCGTTGTGTGATCGAAAATGATGACGTCATTAGTGACCTTTTTGCCACGACCACAACGACCGCGGTCGCCTTGTGGAACGACAACAGAGCATTTTGGGCGTTGTGAGCTACTAATGGAACGTGCTCATAGTATTCCTCAATTATAATAAAATACGTCAAAGCGTACGTACTGATGCTAGTTATTACGTAAAGGTTTTCAGACTGTCGCTATGTCGCGCCCGGTGTGGTTACAATTTTATGACTAAACAGGAAAAACCATAAAATGAACTACTACACTTTGATCCACTATATACTCTTTACTACACCATAATTAAACAGAGATATGATAATAAATTTCATGACTCACGTGAGGAGAGACGATAGTAGAGTTGACTAATAATAAAAATGGCCAAGTGTGTGTCGGTCCACACCGTAGGCAAGGATTCCATTGAAGTCCTTTAAGTCGACTGTTTTGTATTTTTATGGAGGGTAGAGGGTAAGAAGCATCGTCTTATATGGAGGAGTAGTTGGAAAAGTATCCAGCAGTATGCTGAAAATAATACCTACCACAATAGCGCTGGCGTACAAAAAACTGCTATAAAATGAATAAAATACATAGTCTAAAATAATCCATATAGGTAAATAACATTGACGTGTCTGTTTGTAATGACAAAATAACAGCTTTTTACTAAATACATATGAAAGTATATAGGGTTCTAATATCAAAAAAGCATTTTAAAAAATTGTCTAACTCTCTGGATATTCCGGCTAATCTCTGAAACGACTGGACCGATTTTGACGGGACTTGCACCGGCAGATAACTGATGTTATAAAGAGTAACTTAGCTACCTTTTTTTCTTTTTTTTGGGTTCTGCGAAAAGAATTCCACGTAGATCAAGTCGCGAGCACATTTATTTATAAAATATACATAAGCTGCGAGAAAATGCGTAGAGTAATTTAATTATTGTGAATTGTTAATAATAAAACACAAAACGGAAATCTTTTGGTCGTTATTTATATTTCTATCTTAAGGCCGCGGCCATACATTGGGTTCAACTTTGCGTCCAAGCTTGCCTTCAATTTAAAATGGCTGTTGAACCAAACTATTACACCACATTGGCTCCAATACCAATTTTGTACCCAAACACTGGAATTTGACAAACGCATTGGACCTGTCCCAATTGCGGACGCAGAGCTGAAGACTACAAACGATAACTTATTTGCGCTAGCGATGGTTTAGGTACCTTAATGATCGCTGAACATAAAATAATACAAAGTTTTTATAGCTTCGGATGAACACCTTTTTTGTAAAAATGTTTTATCTGTTGCTCTTGAAAATAATAAATTAAATTTAAATTGTTTCACACACTGACATGACATCTAACACGTGACGCTGTTTTTTTATATATATAAGTTTTATCTATGACACTGCTTATTGACAAAAATATTTCTAATAATGAATCCGCCGCTACCAGAAATCAAATCTTATGAAGAAAGAGCTGTTGATATTGTAGTATATGTCATTAATAGAGCCAAAGAAGAATTGGGTGTAAGACTTACTTTGAAAGAGCTAGCAGGTAAGTTATACATGAAACTGAGTTGTGAATCAACTTACTATAGTGTCAAGTATCAACGAATAAGTAGTAGTAACATTTAGATAGATAGAAAATTCTTTATTGTTCACTATATACACATATAGTAAATTTACAGCTATGTCATGTAAAGGCAGGAAAAAAAGGGGGTCTTATCGCTTTAGAGTGAGCTTTTCTAGACAACCCGGGCTGTGGATTGTGTGAAAGGAATCGAAAGGGTATGACGGTGGTGCGCAAGTTAAATGAATAAGTATCTTCTAGGTAAGCGTGATCCATCCTAGACTGCGTCATAACATCATCTAAGACAGTGGTCAAATGCAAACCTATACATTTCTAAAAAATATATATATTGCTAGAAATATTACAATTTTCTCGTTTCATCTATCAAGTAACGTCCCGCTCCTATATCTTACCAAACGTTCATTTACCTTTGTTTTTAATATTTGACTACAATGCAAATGGCACTGATTTTGCCAATGTCAAAGTATGAAAAGGCAGGTGGAAACGAAATAATAAAATATAAATCTAAAATTTCTAAAAACACAACATTGCCAAAATCAATGCATAAAAGGCATTGCAGCCATCGTTAAAAAAAAAAAACATTTTCTAACAATTTATATATGTTTTCTGCAAACCTAAAGTTGAATATATACATATAATATTAGGTTGGGGAAAAACTTTCTTCGCATTTTATATAAAAATTCAAAAGGTTTTTTTATAAAGTTTATTTACATTTGACTAAAGTATGTAGGTACTATTTTGTTGGATAACTTTTTGCCATCTTGTAGGTGGGGACGTCATCCCATTGCTATAAAAATTTTGGGGCTTCTGATCAAAAAAATGCGACAAGTGGTTTTGGCAGTCCTCTCGTAATGTTAACCTGACACTGCCTAAGGAATTCTGCAGAGACCAAAACAGGTGAAAATCTGAAGGTGCAAGGTCAGGACTATACGGTGGATGCATTAACATCTCCCAGCCAAATTTTTGCTGAGTGGCTAAAGATGTGTGAGGTCTAGCGTTATTATGGTGAAAAACCACACCCCTTCTGTTGATTAATTCCGGCCGCTTTCTCTCAACTTTTTGCTGTAATCTCATCGGTTGTTCGTAGTACAGTTCAGAATCGATGGCCTTGCCTGGCGGTAAGAGCTCATAATAATGCCCTTCCAATCCCACCATACACACAGCATCACCTTGTTGCGAGTTAACCCGGATTTCGCCACCGTCTGTGAAGCCTGACCGGCCTTTGACGACGATCTTTTTCGCACGTTCTTGTCACGTGTTATCAGCTTCTTCAAAATGGTTCGGTTTCATTACGTCGTAATAAAGAATCACAAACGAGTACACGGTTCATTAGGTTTCTTTCAGTGAGCTCATGAGGCACCCAAATATCGAGCTTTTTTGTGTACCCAGCTTTTTTCAAATGCACCAAAACCATTTTGGGGTCAATTCCCAGTTCTCCAGCTACATCGTAACTACTAATATGCCGATCTTGCTCCACTTTTTCAAAAATAGCATTGTGGGGCGCTATAGCCCACGGGTAATATGCTGGTTCAGTAATTGTGGACTGTATGGGAGAGATATGACCTAGGTCCTTGCACTAGAAAAGCAGAAGCTCCACCAACCTTGAGATCCGCCCTTTTCTGGCTCGGTTTAGGTTGCACTCGGGAACAGCGCACGGCACTATGTTTCACTTGAGAGCTACCACTGCACACAGATTAGGTCTTTGAAAGTTATTGATTGGCACGGCCAGAAATTATAATTATTTAAATTTTATAAAACAGGTGAGCGCACGGCGCGATGTTGTTATCAAAGCGTTGACAGTAGTCCAAAAATGGCTGACCTTACTCCGCTGTGCATTGGCCGTCACCTCACACAGAAAGAGGGTAGATAGCAAAATTCATGGAGTTATCTTGTAGTTATTTTTTTTTTTTTTTATTTTTTTTTTATTATACTTATTACGTTTACAATAAAAAAAAGTAATAATATTGTCAACAATCGATGTAATCGTTTTCAATTCTAGTCAATGCCCATTCGAATGGTCACCAAGTCCATCTTCATAAGAATTATAACTCCTTTATTCAAGTCACGTGAAGATGAAAACAATTTTATTCTCTGATGAAAAGTGTGAGGGTAATCATGCAACCAACGTTTTAGGATCGTAACTTATGCATAAATTGCCAACGTGGCAATCCATACAAAAATGTTTCTCGTGTCACACTTAAATGAATATAGCACTTTAGCCAGAAAAAACTAGTAATTGAGTAATACTGCTTCTTCCGTTTGGGAGTGACGGTGGGTGGGCTATTGTTGACAGTGTACGACACTGTATTTAAAAAAGTGGCGGCAGTAGATATGTGAACGTCACGGTTTTCCGCTTGAATTGGTCCACTTTCATAAAAGGCGGGTCGGCTAAAACAAGATTTTTATAAATCTTAATTATATCTCTGTGGGTAGATCTCCGGTGATCTTGGGGAGCACGACAGCGTCAAAATTAAAAATTGGGTCATTACTATAACGCGACTTCATAGTGAATGACGTTTCATTAAGACGTCGTAATAAACTTCTGTCCTGGAGCGTCCGCCGGCGCTGTCCGTTGCAGCGCGGATGAAGCGGCATACGATGCGCTTGATTCGTCGCGACGCGGTCTTACAACCGGTTTGCTATCATCAACATGCAATAAGGAGTGGTGCGCTCGCTGACATCACGGAATTTTTCAATAAATATTTTAATTTAGAGGAAGATGCGATAATTTACAGAATCTGAATTATTAGAAAATGAGATCGAATGGTCGAGAACTTTGATATGATTGTGAATAAATGATATTAAATCGTTAATGGAAGGGACTGAGGTTTGATCTAAACCTTGTTCAAATAACTTCCTAGATTGTGGGTCTAGGGCCCGTAGTGCTATGTGGCACATGGTTCATTACCAACATACGGTTGTCGTGGTATTTGTCTTCTTCCACACAAGTTCAGCCGATGAGCTCTTAACGATATTTAACGCACTACCTTTAGTACACGAAAGCACCTATGTTTGGAATATGCAAATATCGTAAAGTTTTCAATTTCAAATGTGAACAATTCTAATTTTGGAAGACGGGGACGAGATTCTATTACGTTAGAAGGTGTTTCTTTTCCTTCAAATGCACATGACTTCGAATCATGGAAACCATTTTTCTAATATTTTGGGGTCAATTTCCGATGCAGTTTTCTCCAGCCTTTTGATTCATCAATAAAGTATTACTACATGATTACGTATGCAGTATTATAATAGGTTAGTAATAATTTCGATCTTATAAATATAATTTAATATTTGTATTAATTAAATATTAAAATAGATAATTTGTCTCCACTATATCAAAAATAGCTATCAATATTGTCCTCGTAACAGTAATTGTGGACTGGCGACCTAGGTCCTTGCACTAGAAAAGCAGAAGCTCCACCAACCTTGAGATCCGCATCTTGTTTCACTTGAGTATCAAAATTATAATTATTTAAATTTTATAAAACAGGTGAGCGCATTTCCGGATTACTCCGCTGTGCAAACGGCCGTCACCTCACACAGAAAGAGGGTAAACTAGGCAAGGACCGAACAAGCATCAATATTGTCCGTAACAGGGCGACCAGAGCGACGTTCTTTGGTATCAAAATTTCCGGATTGAAAACGCTTAAACCAAATTTGCTACTCTCACAGATACTGCATTAGGTCCATAAACATCACAAATTTTTTCGCGGCTTGTGTTGCATTTTTACCTTTTTTGTAGTAAAATTTTAAAATGTATCGAATTTCTTCATTAGATTCAGTCATTTTAACAATAAGAAAAACAAATGAAAATCACACATTTTCCTAATTTGAATTTGAAATTGTCTTCGAGATTCAAATGGTATAGCCAAAGAGATCTTATTACAAGTTCATAAATACTATATGCGAAAAGACTTTTTCCCCAACCTATTACAATATATAGTATTTATAATACAGTACATTATATAATAATTACTGTATGTATAAATGTATTTACAAACTATTTATCAGTCGAAAAACATTATTAAATATCCCTATTAATATTATAAATGCGAAAGTAACTTGTCTATCTGTCTGTTCCGTTGTCACGGAAAAAGTACTGGACCTATTTGGCTGAAACTCAGTAATTATATTTTTTTTCGATGCCGAGGATGAACGTAGGATACTGTTTATCCCGAAAAATGGGATAGTTTTCTGTATAAAAATATATTTGTCTCTTTGCATGCTTTTATGAAAAAAGTACTAGACCGATTTGGCTGAAATTTGGTATATATGTAATTCTAATTTCGAGGATGGACAAGGGAACTTTATATCCCGGATAATGGGATAGATTTATGTAAAGGCTATCCCAGAAAGTAGGATAGGTTTTTTGTGATTTGCCATTTTGGTTATTTTAGTCTTTTTGGTCATTTTGATCATTTTTGTCATTTATGTAATTTACAGATAGATAGACGGGGTGGAATTTTGTATGGGAGACCAATCATTTCTCAAGTTTAGAGATATAATCATATATAATATCATCTATAAAAAAATGGATTAGTAACTCGATCTGTCTGTCTGTTAAGCCTTCACTGAAAAACTACTAGGAGTACTGGATCGGTTCTGCTGTAATTTTGTTTAAATGTTTTAATACCGAATAAATTTATATTTATACAAATTTTAATACCGAAAATGGACATAATTTTCATCCCTGTAATCAATAAAATAAATCTTCCGGGGGCAAATAGCACTAACATAAAAATTTAATACAATGTAACCTGAATTAACGCCTGCTGCTTAAACAAGGGGGGTCAAACCCTAGTTGCATATATTTATATTATACAAACTACAAAGCTATAGAACAGATTACCTTACAATTTTTTTTATTCAGATCTAAAAAATTACATAAACCATACAGAGAACTTGGAAGGATATCATACAAAGGATTAATGATTTTAGAACAGTAAAAAAAGATATGCTCAACAGAAACTTTACCTTAACCGCACTCACAGAGGGAGTTATCACGAATTCTGATTTTAATTATAAAAACAGGAGAGCAGTTATAAATTAATCGGAGGTGGATTATAATCGGAGTAACATTTTTTGGGAAGTTGGGGAAGTTCATTTACTTTACTCATCGTCATCATCATCGTCCGAGCGTTGAATCGTGGTTGCGTTT
Source organism: Dendrolimus houi (assembly GCA_039645545.1). Classification (NCBI taxonomy): domain Eukaryota; kingdom Metazoa; phylum Arthropoda; class Insecta; order Lepidoptera; family Lasiocampidae; genus Dendrolimus; species Dendrolimus houi. The sequence continues at coordinate 17,866,220 of CM077134.1, read as the reverse complement.
GAAGCGTTCGCTCCGACGCCCAGGGTCCGCTTTCCTACTTTTTCTTCTCCACTTCGCACCGTCTTCAGCATCCCTCGTTTTGGGACCATTGGTACGCATGTCATCCTTGACAACGCCAAGCCAGCATTTGTTGGGCCTTCCCCTACGACCAGGAGCCGGCGGAGGCGGCATAGCTGGAAATTTGTTCCCCACGTAATTAGCCGTACTAGCGTAAGCGACGGTTGGTCTGCGATGCCACGGACATGAAGACTGCCGCGGATGTGGGAGTTCCTAACACGATCTTTCCGCGTGACGTCACACAGGCTCATTTACCTTACTATCGGTTAAAATTTGACATAAGCTATAATATATATACAAGTAATGTCAAAATTAAACTGGTGGTAAGGCAAGTAAATGTTATAAGAAATGGCCATTACCGAATTTTAAGGAGTCTTACAATTGAGAATGTTCATAGGATACTTATTGTAATGTAACCTGTGAGAATACCTGCTCTATAAATAAACTAAGATTATTTACTAAGGTTTGATTCCTACGAAAAATTTTAGTACTTAATATTCGTGCGTTTCCGTTAAGTTTTTATTTGATTCAGGAATTAAAAAAATACATACGAAGTTGCCGGTTGTTTATGATGAAAAATTATTAGTTTGCTTTATTCGCAGATAGTCGGAATGCACTTACTATCAAAACGAAAATCGCCCTGACAAGTCTCCATGAACCTCTAGCAGTAACAAGTGAGAGGTTCATAGCACGCACCATAGAAAAGGAATGGAAATTAACTGAAACCTTCGCTTATATTCTGAGATATTTGGGGGGATCTCAAGACGAATGCTCGCAATATTATTATTTTGAAGTAAGCAACAATAATAAGTACTTGAGTTGTTCCAGGATTAGTAGACGGCTTCCAGTCGCCCTTATGAGGCCGGCATTACATTGCATTAAATTTACATTACGTTACATTATATTACATTACGTTACATTATATTACATTACGTTACATTATACTACATTAAATTTACATTATATTACATTAAATTTACATTACGTTACATTATATTACATTAAATTTACATTACATTACATTAAGTTACATTACGTTACATTAAATTTACATTACATTACATTAAATTTACATTACGTTACATTATATTACATTACGTTACATTATACTACATTAAATTTACATTATATTACATTAAATTTACATTACATTACATTAAATTTACATTACGTTACATTAAATTTACATTACGTTACATTAAATTTACATTACGTTACATTAAATTTACATTACGTTACATTAAATTTACATTACATTACATTAAATTTACATTACGTTACATTATATTGCATTACGTTACATTATACTACATTAAATTTACATTACATTACATTAAATTTACATTACGTTACATTAAATTTACATTACGTTACATTAAATTTACATTACATTACATTAAATTTACATTACATTACATTAAATTTACATTACGTTACATTAAATTTACATTACGTTACATTATATTACATTACGTTACATTAAATTTACATTACGTTACATTAAATTTACATTACATTACATTAAATTTACATTACGTTACATTATATTACATTACGTTACATTATACTACATTAAATTTACATTATATTACATTAAATTTACATTACATTACATTAAATTTACATTACGTTACATTAAATTTACATTACGTTACATTAAATTTACATTACGTTACATTAAATTTACATTACGTTACATTAAATTTACATTACATTACATTAAATTTACATTACGTTACATTATATTACATTACGTTACATTATACTACATTAAATTTACATTACATTACATTAAATTTACATTACGTTACATTAAATTTACATTACGTTACATTAAATTTACATTACATTACATTAAATTTACATTACGTTACATTAAATTTACATTACGTTACATTACCTTACATTATATTACATTAAATTTACACTACATTACATTAAATTTACATTAAGTTACATTAAATTTACATTACGTTACATTAAATTTACATTACATTACATTAAATTTACATTACGTTACATTAAATTTATATTACGTTACATTATATTTACATTACGTTACATTACGTTACATTAAATTTACATTACATTACATTAAATTTACATTACATTACATTAAATCTACATTTACATTACATTGTTGTTGCAAATTTCCATAGCACTTTCTATCATGTGGACCGTAATCCTATCTGATGGACTCTAGAAATAAAAAATAAAAAATTACTATTCATTTTTTTAAATACTTGCATAGCTTAACACTATATCTATACATCTATATAATACAAATAAATAAATATATAGGTACCTGTACCAAAAATCCATTTTTATCATTGTTGTCTATCTGTCTGTTTGTTCCGGCTAATCTCTGAAACGGCTAGATCGATATTGAAGGGACTTTCACTGCCTGATAGCTGATGTCATAAGAAGTAACTTAGGCTACTTTTAAAATTAGGGTTCTGCGAAAAATAATTGCACGCGGACGAAGTCGCGACTAACAGCTAGTTCTATATATGCAAACACGGCATGGATAAATGTCTTACGAACTATGTAGTAATAAGGTTAGAGTGCTAAAGATTTATAAGGTCTTGAGTTTATTCGTCAGGGATGGAGTAGTGTCAGCAAATATGTCAACTCCACACTGTCGTCCATTGAATGAATCAATGCCATATCACCTCTATTAGGCACTGGTATATCCGTATGACGTCAATAGTACAACGTGCCTTTCTACCCGTAGAACGTCGCGCCAGTGTCTTGCTTATACATTTTGGCAGTCATGTTTCGGCTGATGATGTGCCTACATTCATCTGTACTTTATATACTAAATATTATATGCAACTACCCTCCCACATATTAGGAGCGATCCACAAATTACGTCACACGAATTTCATGATTTTCTTACTGAGTCACAGTTGCTCACATTCGTAAGACTCCTGCCTCCCTGATGTGACGTCACATATTTTGCAATTACACATCAAGAAATATCATATAAAATTAAAACAGCAGTTCAACAGCAATAGTGTTTTTTATTCTATTCTATTCTAATTCTTTCACCAGGCAGTCTTCAGTCAGCCAACAGTATCTTACCCTATACCTCAGGCTACTGTATCGGTGTTCTTTAGGGTTGAAGACAGGCACATAGAGCCACCAGAGGTCAGGGGTGTTCCTATGGTAAAGTTGCATACTATTCATATTCTCCATTTATTTAAAAAAATATATTATACTTAATGAATGAATGAATATGTTTTATTGTACTTTAAAAGATACAGTTTACAGAAATAGAATTTTACAATACAATAGGCGGTCTTATCGCTGTTAGCGATTTCTTCCAGACAACCTTTGGATGGACAAGAAATTTGATAAGAACAGAGCTATGTTGCATTATTCTCACTACCGAATCAGTATCTTATAAATATATACATACATTAATAAAAATTATACTCGTACAATATATGTAAGTAAAATATTATAAAATAAACATAAAACTAGAAAAAGCTGACAATAACTGCTGCTGCATCCTTAAATTGAGCTATTTGAGCTATAATAATCCTCCACAAGCCTATTGAAAATAGGCAGTGATTTGGCTAGCTTGATATTAACAGGCTTCGCGTTCCGAAGACGAACTGCTTGGACTGTAAAGGATTTGCAATAAAAGCTAGTTGTATGCAGAGGAGTTTTAAGTAACAAATTTTCCGAGGATCTGAGAGACTTTTTTCTTAAGTTTTCGCGACTTGTACACATAATAAAACTACGTTTTAACGGTTTTAAGCGCAGTAATTTATTTGATTTTTGTTATTCCGACGTTTCGGCCTCTTTTCAGTGACCGTGATCACGGAAGACAAAGATGTCAAGTGTCAACGAATATTCTTAAAGTTTTATTTAGCCTACATCCTCCTTGTTCATTTTAATTATTTTGTTTATGGATATGGTTATTACATCAGATTCGATAACCCACAAATCCTCGCAAAAGAGAATCGTTGCATACTTAGAACGATGCGTGAGGCTATTGAAATAAAAAAAACACCCAAATTTCAATAGAGAAGATGGTTGGCAAGTACCACCTGTTTGGGATCCGATCATCAAAACTATCAAGACGCAAACCCAGCAAAAACCAACTGCCAGACCTCAGAACACTGTGAGCTCTTTCTGCGTGCTCCGGGACACAAACCAACTTGACTGATAATTTCTTTTATTTTCCTTCCACCCATTTTAATATTATATAAAATTATTAGAGCTAGTCATGTTTGCTGAAGATTTTCTTGCGCCGCTTCTTCTCTTCAAGCCATAACATGTTGCGAAGCGGTGGTAAATTAGATTAGGCTCCCATAGGGAAAATAATAACCATAAACAAAATTAAAACTAAATAATTAAAATGGACAAGTTGGTGGTAGGCTAAATCAAACTTTAACAATACTCGTTGACACTTCACATCTTTGTCTTCCGTGATCACTGCCACTGAAAAGTGGCCGAAACGTCGGAATAACATAAATCAAATAAATTGCCGCGCTTAAAACCGTTAAAACGTAGTTTTATTAACAATACTAAGGATTAACAATTGGCCAATAAAAAATGTAAGTCGTAATTCTGATATTAGACGGATCAACAAAATTGAATCAATTTGGTTGAAAAGCGCAGAACTGGAAGAACACGACGGTATTCAATGATATTGAATGATTCAAAACTCCTCTGTCTGTAGTCGACAGCCTCTGTGTTTGAGCGGGCTAAGCCTTTGACGGCTTACCTCACTGCAACGCAGAGGCTCCGGTTCGAATCATTATCAAACCTGCCAAGCTGCCTTGGACAAGCGTGGTGGGTATACTATCGGTTCCCCAACAGTGGGAGACCCGAGCCCAGCAATGGGACCTTTATGGGCTGTTATTATTACTATACTATATATCTTTATAAGGTATATAGCCTATGAATAAATGTGAAATTAAGCCCTTGAGCTGAGAAGTAAATCCGTACAGTAGTTTTTGCGTGAGAGTGTAACAAATATGCATCCATTCATATAAACTTTCTCATTTATTGTATTAATAGGTGATTTTATATTGTTTTATTTTCAGATGTTCTTCAGGATCGAAGGACAACATAGAGATCACGATATACGCTTCATCCGTCTTACAGAGGACTGGATCTTGGCGATGTTAAAAATGAAGACTAAATTTTTCAAGAGGATCGAAAGCATAAGACTTTTTTAAAAGTACATTAAATGATGATGAAATTAAAATGCAAATTTGGGATTTTCTTTCTATCTGTTAGAGCAGTTATACTCAAACCGCGGCCTGCGTGCCGCATGTGACGAGCTTTTGTTAGTGGCCCGTCTGATATACTAATAGTTGTACAATTACATTGGTAACTCTGGTGTTACAAAAGTCCATAGATGACGGTAACCACTCTCCATTAGGTAGGTTGCAAGCCTCTTTTATACTCTAGCAATAAAAAACACCTAAATAAATTCATGTTGTGGCCCACGGCACCTTGTTCAATACATCTATGTGGCCTTTATAAGAAAAAAAATTCTCGCAGACGCGGCGCTTCGGTCCTCCGGTTCGGCTTCTCCTCTGCTGATGGAAGGGTACTACACCTTGCCATCGGGGTGTACATAGTTTGCACACGAGGGCGTCACGGTGCAGTATCCCTGATCTAGATCTCGTGGCGTCACATCAAGTGTATCTACGAATAGAGGTGCAGATTAAGTTTAGTGGGTAGTTTGGTCGGATGCCGCCCTCCGGGGCGGCGTCTGGTTCTGCCGAGAATCGCACACTCACTCGCATCTGGCCTTCCTCTGTACATTCCCCAGGTGTTAATAATAAGTTTTTATTCCGATGAGCACGCTTCCATGGGATGAATGAATGCAATGGGATAGACGAACATAATCAAAATGATGGCGCTGTGGTCACTTTTGCTCATTTATCTATATATATATATATATATATATATATATATATATATATATATATATATATATATATATATATATATATATATATATATATATATATACACATACAATAAAACTGTAGAGATCGAATTTCTGTACAATGAAAAAAATGCTAAAAACCGAATCAGGGGATGTAAGAAGTGAAATAGAACTAATTTAGATTTTTTTCAAATTTTTTGTTTCTGTTTGTCTGTCTGTTTGTTTGTACCGAATCTCTGAAACTTAAATTGGTGCTAGCTTATATCCCTGGTTAACATATACAATAATTTTGATCCCGAAAAGAGTTCCCGTGGGATAGTAAAAAAACCGCACCACGCGGACGAAGTCGCGGGCTCAGCTAGTACTAATATATAATCTTATACTAATGTATAAAGCTGAAGAGTTTGTTTGTTTGAACGCGTTAATCTCAGGAACAACTGGTCTGATTTGAAAAAAATTTCAATTTTAAATAGCCCATATATCGAGGAAGGTTATATATCATCACGCTAAGACCAATAGGAGCAGAGCATTAATGAAGAATGTTTCAAAATCGGGGGGCTTTTTTAATTAATTTTTTTTTACTATTCCACGCGACGAAGTCGCGGGCAGAAGCTAGTCATATGTAAAAACTTGAATTTAGTTTTTATGTACGTAAAATAAACCTGCTGCCTAGTATTATAATAACGTTCGTTATAGCCGGTTTATAGCCACGTCAGCACAGGGGCCGGTCCCAATGAACAAGCGATATACTGCGGTTTGGAACATTATTATTCAGACCACCATTCGTAAACCAGGCTATTTAGGTAAAATACATATCGAGTATTTACCCAGTAGTCATTGCATTGTTTTACATGCATATACGTTTTGTTATGTAAATTGTTGTTACGTGACAACCACAAAGAAATTTGGAAGTTTTCTCTCTACGCTGCGACATAGGTCTATTTTTTTAATGCATGAGTTCAGCATAGAGTTAGTCGACCCACCTGAGTGGAAAGCGGTTACCTTCGCCTATCGACATTTGTAACATCAAAGGTACTACCAATATGTTACCGCTCTCTAAAGGGAGGCTGGAACCTGGCCACCAAGGGGCTATCCACGAATTTCATGATTATTTGATCCCTCCACCGTCCTTGTCACAGCTGGACACATTCGTGAGACTCCCCCCTCCATAGTGTGACATCACATATTTAGTAATTTTACATCAAGAAATTATTAAATTAAAACAGCAGTTCCGTAATTAGTTTTATTTCCATTTAAATATTTTTTTAATAATTATGTTTATATGCACATACAAATAGAGCTGAAAATATTTTGAAGTTTTTCGTTAATAGTTCAAATTTGCACATCATAAATGCGCGAGCAGTACTTAATCATTATTTTTATGCGATGTTATTTTAAAACTGCGATATCTCCTAAGATATTCATTGAAATCGAATCATGTAAATGGCTATTTGTTTTAAATTAAATACTTGTGATGAATAACGTATTTATTTGGATAAGGATTAATATCATGTTTATAAAAACACCTTCGCAAATAATGCATTATTTTAGAACAAATTTGGTTAGCATAAAAAAGGTTATAGTGAGCCAACCTTAAAAGATAGACATATGCTGTCGCGGACTTTTTTTTAGAACTTTTAAAAGGGAACAATTCTGTCACACATGATTTTTGGAAACTTTAACCGTTTACATAGCGCACGCAGCGGAAGCTCTCAAAACGAAAAATCCCCGGATTTTGAAACATTCTTCATTGTTACTCCGTCCTATTGGTCTTAACGTGATGATATATAAGCCTATAGCCTTCCTCGATAAATGGGTTATCTAACACTGGAAGAATTTTTCAAATCAGACCATTAGTTCTGGAGATTAACGCGTTCGAGCAAACAAAGAAACAAACTCTTCAGATTTATATATTAGTATAGATAGATTTTGAAAGGTGACGTCACGAAATTAAGGACCCCTCCCACCCCTTGTCATACAATTTCACACTTCGTCGATCCCTTCTCCCTTAACGTGTAATGTAGTTTATGGATGACCCCTAATGCCGGGACACAATTCAAGGTTATTATGGCGGCATACTCTAGACCAGGGGTGGCAGCCATCCAGACATACTAATACCCTACCACCTAGTTTTAAACACATATAACGCATTATAAAGTTCCTTCGAGGTTGTCATTGTCTCTGGTATTTCAGACGTTTACAGACGGTGGTGACCAGTGAACCGTTTGCATGTTTTGCCAGCTTTTAGCAATAAAACAATATATGATTCAGACAATATTTCATATTATAATCAAAAAAACACAGCAATTGATTTTTATGTTGTATAAAAGAAATGTATTTGACATCAAAATCAAAATGTGAAACATTCGTAATTTTGTTACTGAGATTTGTATAATACAAATTTGTCGTAAGTATATTCTGTCATTATTTATATCTTGGTCTATATATATATATATAAACTATCTAAAAAATTATGTATATACATTTATATATTTTGTAGATATGTATTTGTATGCATGTATATTTAGAATATTATATCTATTTAATATATAAAATTTCTGCATATATATATATACATGTAATATTATAAAATTCTAAACATGTCGTGTCTGTACATTGAAGCTATTTAATAATTTAATAAAATATAATGTAAGTAACTGTATATCGCATAATACGTTTTGCCAGGTGGTAGGGCATTTGCCCGACTGGATGGCTACCACCCCTGGTCTAAAGTATGTCGCCATAACAACCTTAAGTTGTGTTTCGGCATTAGTGACCAGGTTCCAGGTTCTTCCTTAAGAGAGCACCAGCGTATTTGTACCATCTTTGGTGTTGCAAATGTCCATAGAAGATGGTAACCGCTTTCCATCAAGTGGGCCGTCTGCTTGTCTGCTGAACTCCTACAATAAAAAATAAAAAAATATATATACCACTTTCGACAAATTGAATCTGTTTTATTTCTGCCACGGGTTGTCTAGAAGAGATAGCTTCTTAGCGATAATACCGCCCATTGTGTAAATTTAGAATATTTATAGGCTATAAGTTTTTCTGTGTTTTCTGTAATGGCTGTAATGGGTACAATAAAGTGTTATCTCACTCTCTCTCTCTCTCTATTTAAAAATACACCTAGATTTTTTCTGGGAACGATTTAAAACAGCCAAATTGAAAAAGAAATCGAATTCCAGTGCAATTTCACACTGATCGATAGCAAATTTTATGTAATAAAATGTGTGATATTTTTTTATCCCGGGAATCCCGCGAGAGGTTTGTAGTTGTTCGGGTGCATAAAATCAGCTTATTCCGACACAGTATTCACTGAAACGATAGCTTACATTCTATTTTAAATGCTGCGATACTTTTTGTCCCGGGAATTTCAAGTCAAGCGTGGACAAAGTCGCGGGCATATCCTGTTTGTTTATAAGATATCGATTTTTAGCGATAAGACCATCCTTTGTACACTAGATATGAAGAGATATCTATCTATCTATCATCAAAAATGTAATAATGTGTGAGCGAGACAACCTTTTAAAAGTACAAAATAGGTTTATATTATCAGAATCATATACATGTTTCCCACGCTGCTGTTGTTGGCAAAATTTATTCAACCATAACGGTGACTCATGTTGTACAGCATTCAGGAAAAACGCTATTAAAATGGAGCTTGTTTTAGATGAAGATTTTTCGGAAATGATTTTGAATTTTGCAGTATCTGCCTATGAGTCATCATCTTTTTTTTTCAGGCTTGGGAAATGCATTTCGCACATACCGGGTCCTTTGCTAGGGATTAGACCGTTGTTGATCATGGAGGCTTTCCACTGAGGCAATCCAAACAATAATCAACCGGCTTGTGTGGAGACTCGAACCCATGAACGTTCATGGGCTAATACCCCACTAAAACCACCCTCCTCCCATGTACCCCGCGCTTATGAGTAGGAAAGGCACGAGATACAGAACGTAATTACGCCCACACGGTCCTAGCGCACAAGTGCTTGAGAGTGTCCCGGGAGAGGCAAACTTACTTCGTCAACAGGGGTGAAGACTCCTCTGCTCCCTAGATGCTAGGGCGCAGCAGCGGTATTTCAGTGAGTCATCATCTAGATCAGGTATGGGCAACCTTTGACATGTTGAGGGCCAAACTTTAGCGTTCAAACACGTTCGCGGGCCGCGTTTAAAAGTACTTAGTGCATTTTAAAGTAGTAATAATATTTTTAAATAAACTAGTTTACAATAATTGAGAAGCAATAAATCTTTTGATGTGTCGCCCGTGAGGCGGCAAACCTTAAAGAATTTGATCGAGCAAGCCGAGTGGCGGCGATTATCAAAGAGTGAGGCGGCCAACATCAAAGGATTTGATGTTTGCCGCCTCACTGTCACTTCCGTCAGTATAAGTACCTAATGTAATATTTTTTTAATTGGGTTTTCTCAAAATGTCTCGCGGGCCCATATATGATCTAGATGATGGTCCTTCAGACTGGATAAATAGATTTATAATATAATAAATCTGTTCGGGCTGTCGAGCTTGTTCAATATGTTTAAAGTTGAGAAAAATCATGGAGGCTAATTGGGTCCAGTTTTCGGAAATACAATTTTTAGAATTTTTATATGTCTACTTGTTAGAACACCATGTGAAAACTACTGAACGGATTTTAATAAAACTTGACAAAGAGAGACTGATAGAAGAATATAGTGCTAAAAATAATAATCACCGTTTTATTGGTTGCAATTTAGCGCGAAGGCGTAGGTAAGAAATAAAATTACATTCGGATTTATCATATTTTAGGTTGGAATGTGGCGTATACCAGGTGTCAGATGGTAGGGCATTTGCCCGACTGGATGGCTACCACCCCTGGTCTAAAGTATGTCGCCATACCAACCTCCAGTTGTGTTCCGGCATTAGTGACTAGGTTCCAGACTCCCTTAAGAGAGCAGCAGCGCATTTGTAGCAACTTTGGTATTGCAAATGTCCATAGGCGATGGTAACCGCTTTCCATCAAGTGGGCCGTCTACCTATCTGCTGAACTCCTGCAATAATTTTTTTTTTTAAATATATTTAATTATCATCTCTCTCTTTTCTTTCACCTTCTCCGAACTACTTGGGGACGGCACAATATGTCTTTTTCTTCCATTCTCCTCTATTCTGACATACGTCCGCTGTCACACCACAAATCATCATATCATCCTTCACACAATCCATCTATTTCTTTTTTGGTCTACCTTTACATTTATATCCATCAATCTTGCAGTTTAACATTCTGTTTGTCACGTGTCTTTCATTCCTCCTCATTACATATCCATACCACCTCAGTCTTCTTCCTATGAATTTTTTTTTCAGTATCTTCTATTTATAATATATATAATATAAAAATTCATTGTCACAATGTTTGACCGCGATGAATTCCAAAACTTCTCAACGAATTTTGATTATTTAATTTTGTTCGATTTGTTTCAGAATAGGACGTGGATAGGTTTCATTTTTTTTTTCTTTATTTAGAAAGGGCTTTGCCGCTTAGCGGCCATGTCACCCCGTAAATAATACAAATCCTAAATACATTTCTATTATTATCTCTAATTAATATAAACTAAAAATAAAATCACATAATTTACAAAACATCTTGGCATCTCTTGATAAAGGATATGCCAGAATCCTATTGCATTCTCCTATTTTAATTTATAATCACAAAATAAATCTGCTATCAACTAAGTTACATAACCATCAAATAGATTGCGCCATACTTTACAGTCCCACTCTTTCTTTGATTAATATGAACCTTAATCAATATAAATCTAAAAAATTAATCGTAGAAATGTGTGTACGCGCATAACTTGAGAACAACTTTACCGATTTTGATGATATTTTTGTTTGTATTTGAGTGGGGTCCCGGATGGTTTAGATTTACAATTGGAACCGGTAGGAGGCACTAGAATAGGTTCCTAGATTTTTATTTTTTCAGGGCATGACAACGTCTGCCGGGACTGCTAGTATTAAATACAGATAACACCATTTAAATGGTAGATAAACGTTAGATAATTCTAATACACTTTTAATGAAGCTAGGCGTTAATATCTAATAACTATTGATTTGATGACTCATATTATGGACGTCGGCTTCGGGGTTTTCCTTGAATCGAGCGTGTTGCAAAGTGGCCTTCGTTTTATGCTTTATGCGGGCTAATTGCAAGTTATACATAAAAACTGCATTTAATTGCTACCTACTTATACACAAGTCGTGGTAGCGTAATGGCTAGCGCACGCGTTTCACACTCAAAGGGCGCGGTATCGATCCTAGCCGGAACGCATGCACCGCTTAATCAGTTTTCTGACCTAATGTGCATATTGTTATAATTACCACGTGCTAACAACGGTGAAGGAAAACATCGTGATGATAAAATTACATTTTGTACTGAACCAGTACAATGTACCACTTCAAATGAGGCGAGGACATTTGTATGGTTTGTACCGCGGCAGTACATTTAAGACGATTAGGTCGGTGAAGCGGTGAGCGTCATTCACTCATTTTTCCCGTACAAAACATCTAATGCGGAAATGTTCGTTAAGAATCGAATGGGATCGGTCTCGGTCACACATTGTACTAGCAGTCGTACATGTCATGTTGTCCCTCTTTGTCATGTGAATATCCGTAGAGGTGTTATTGTACTGTTGTCCTCGTTCCGTCCTGCCTCTTAAATTTGACGCGTGAGTAGTTGCGGGACAAAATTTTTGAAGTAGTACAAATGTAAATTTTAAGCCGTATCAGTACAAACCTATTTTGTACGGGACAAATGTACTGCCTCACACGTTTACTACTCATCACTAGTGTCAAACCTGCCAAGCCGCCTTGGACAAGCGTGGCGGGACTGCTGTCCGTTTTCCCTATAATGAGAGGCCCGAGCCCAACAGTGAGACATTTATGGGCTGATATTATTTATATACACTTTATACACGTATACTTTTTTAAATATTAGAATTAGATAAAAAAAACCCAACTGTAACGATGAAATACGTAGTTATTATTTATTTACAAACAAAGGCCTGTATAAGACGTTTCAAATTCCCAACTTGAATTGTCCATACAAATTTTAATCCCTTATGTCATTCACCCTTCTAAGATTTTTCTTGAATTGATTGATTAATTCATTGATATTGAAATATTTCTAATCTGTTCAACTTTATAATGTGAAAAGGCAAAGGTTCCAAATAATCTACACAGGGACCACACTCCTAGTAAAATGTCTGTTTCGAACACGGACAGACAAACTGCTGGATAGGACAAAATTATAACTAACTGACTAATTGCTGCGGCTCAACGACTCAAAATGAGTCCCGGCCTCCGAAATGAGAATACTCCACTCCTGCCTGTTCAGTGCTGTCTCCTGCCAGTCCAAGCTCGCGCAGATCAGCCTCCACTACGTTACTCCAGCGATATCTGGGCCGACCAACTGGTCGCCGTCTCGTTAGTCTGCCCAGATAAGCTCTTTTCACCGCTCGATCCTCCCCCATTCTATATAAGTGGCAAAGCCAGCGCGAGCGATGTGCCTTGCTCTCGTCTATTATATTGGGCTCATCCACCAGTTCTTCGATTTCGGCATTTTGCCATCGCTTCCCCGTGTCGGACCCAGGACCTTTCTTTCAGCCACCAACAGCTCGTTCTCCTCCTTAAGTGTTAGGGTCCAAGCCTCACATCCGTACATCAATATTGAGTTACAACAAAATTATAAGGTTTATTATTATTCATATTGAAAAGGTGGCCTTAGTCAGACAACCTAGCTGGAGCTAAAGGTAAGTGGCTAACCGTTTCACGCCGATTTTCTATGAGAACGTGGTATTACACCTATCAAATCGGTCCTAATTGTTAAAATCAAGATGACTCCAGCATAGATCTACCACAATAATTTAAACATTTCAAACATAATACTTAAATGTCAGATATTTCCACAGGTAGGTACTACATAATATTTTCATAAGTTTTCGCGACTTGTATAGATAATAATACTAATTGCAATTTAAAACAGGTGCCTACAAGCTCGATTGTGAGAGTGGATTATCATGCATTGGGCAAACAAAGAGGAGCATAAAAACACGGGTAAAAGAACAAACACATTGCGGACATGAAACACATAAGGTCTACAAAGTCTGCGATCAGTGAACACACGCAGGATAAACCCAACCACTATATCAAATTTGATAAGCCACAAATCCTCGCGAAAGAGAATCGTTTCATACCCAGAATGATGCGTGAGGCTATTGAAATAAAAAACACCCAAATTTCAATAGAGAAGATGGTTGGCAAGTACCACCTGTTTGGGATCCGATCATCAAAACTATCAAGACCCAAACCCAACAAAAACCAACTGCCAGACCTCAAGACACTGTGAGCTCTTTCTGCGTGCAGCGGAACACAAACCAACTTGATTAATATTTGTTTTATTTTTCCTTCTACCCATTTTAATATTATATAAAATTATGAGAGCTGGGCATGTTTGCTGAAGAGTTTCTTGCGCCGCTTCTTCTCTTCAAGCCATAACATGTTGCGAAGCGGTGGTAAATTAGATTAGGCTCCCATAGAGTAAATAATAACCATAACCAAAATTAAAAACTAAACAATTAAAATGAACAATTTGGCGGTAGGCTAAATAAAACTTTAACAATACTCATTGACACGACATCTTTGTCTTCCGTGATCACGGCTACTGAAAAGTGGCCGAAACGTCGGAATAATAAAATTCAAATAAATTACTGCGCTTAAAACCGTTAAAACGTAGTTTTATTAGGTAGGTACTATAAATAAAACTAGTCTAATGTATTACTAAACATTTTTGCGAAAGAAGATAATTTATAAATCAAGATATAATAATGATTTATGTTAAGCTTGTCTGAATGTTTCTCAGAAAAGAACCTAATTTGAATTCTTGTGGGTTTTGCGGTCTTTCTTAGTACCTGTTATAATTATGTTTCCAGACCTTTAGTTTTAAATTCAATATGTAGTCCCCTTTCCATTTTAATAGCCACATAGCAGTGATCACATAATCAAAAGTTAAAAATATTATTTAAGAGGTTGCTTATATGGAATTGGGATTGCAAATGTGTTATCGACCTTTAAGTGACTTCTTGGCATTTATTTTACATTCAGCCCATTCATTCGATATGAGCTCAAATCGATTAAACTAGTTATCGATTCATGGTATTATGAATCATTCGATTCAGTGTTACACGGCTAGAGACTTTTGTCCTTGTTTGCGCAACTGGTAATACTTTCACTCGTGCGTTCAATGGACGATTTGTGATGCAAATTTCGTTGAGTGTTGCCTGAATAAAAATTAAAATGATGTATTTATTTCAAAATTGATTTCTTACAGCTCACTTATTGAAAGAGTGAATCTAAAACCGCTTCCAAAGCAAGTTTATCCATACTCCCCAACAACATAATAATTATTTACTTTATAATAATTATTATGCCTGGTTTTTATGTATTTTCATCGCCGTCCTCGTCAGCCAATCACAGTACACTGCTGGACGTAGGCCTCCCCAAGTCGACGCCACACATCACGATCCTCCGACTCCGCCTATGTATTTTGTATGCTGAATATTTTATTATTTGTATGTATAGTAAACTTGCATTATTTATTTATATTTTTGAAATAATTAGAGGATTGTATCCCAGAAAATGCAACTTCACAAACGTGATACAGATCTGAAGTTTATGCGGGCAAAGTTGCGTGGGTATCCCAATATTTCATAAGCACATATATGCATACACATTTTTACTAACTAGTTTCTTTATAAAGTTTTATCTGTCATAAGAGTCACATAACACAACGAGAGAATCAAAAATCACAAAAGTTTTAAGAAACTTAAAAAGTCTCATAAATTCTTAGACACTAATGATTCTGTAAGTAATTTTAGTTGAATATTCTAGAAAATTAGTTTAGTTACAGCTAACGGAATTATATCTGACACAACGCTGATTTTCAGTGCAAACCATCCTTTTGGCGTAAGGCCAAAACGACCCAATTTTGTTAAATAACAAATAATAATATTAAATACTAATAATAATTAATAAAACTAATTCTACTTATGCAATATTTAATTAGTAAAACAAATAAATAAATTTTAATAAAAACAACAATAAAATACTTTGTTACTACAAAATTAAAATAAATACTCGTGTAACAACTTGTATCGAGTCATCTATTCGAATAAAATTCGATAGAGTGCTTGCCGAGTATTAGCAAATTCTGTGTGCCACGTCACTGACATGAGGCAACATATGACATTTTACTTCATAACCTATAAATATTTGATGTGTTATTTTACTGTAAAGATGTGAAGTGTTTAATATATTTTATTTTCCCACTCTATATATTACATAGGCCGTGCGCAAGACTGACTCGCGTCACAGGTAAGTTGTCCGACGGTGATATGTGTTTACTGCATACGGGTTTTTTGTTTATTGAAAATAAAATAGGTTGTTGTTTTTGTTTATGGCTTGGCAGCTAGGCCTTTAAGCCAGATCTTAGATTTTAATGTAGTTTATTTATTTTCTTAAGCCTATGTGTAGCACAGCTGAACTGTAGGTTATCAGCTGGTGCCATTCAACGGAGTTCTTGTGACAACTCAAAAGGCCACATTTGACTACACAGTTCACATTTCTCACAAAACACATAATTACTACTCAAAAACTATCAATATCCTACAACTATTGTTCATTTTAGAGTAATTTTACACATTTTTAGAAAATAAAACTGCACAACACTACGTCTCCTTTCAGTTCTCGCCAAAAACTCCAATAAAATAGGAATAGGAAAGTGTTACCACAGTAAAGACGTTGAGATCCCTACGTGGGAATGAATATTACTCGACAAGTTTTGCGTGATTAGTCAAAAAGCACATTAACTGTCTAATGCCAAAACACACAAATATATTATGCATTATATAGAATACAAAACGGAAACTTCCATAAGGTTTAAATTATTTCGAGCTGTTTTCTACACACCACATGCTTGCAAATCGAAAATTACCCGTAATTACTGTTATTACAACCCGCTTGGCAACATTTTTTATACCTGAATTCGTGATCTTTTGCACGCAAAATTACATATTGTACGATAAATTGTCGTTAAAGGAATTTGATATTTGAAGTGATTTCATATAAGGTTCATTTTGGGATGAAAACTTTGGCCTTGTAAGAAGTAATGTTTTTTTGCATATTTTTTACGATGGTAATATTGAATATTAAGTTAGTGAGCCTATCCCCCTTATTCATAAAGGTAAATGGGCTTCATCTTGGATAATGTTAAAGATTTAGGCCGTTGCACGCAGATATGGCGGTGTATTTAATGCGTTATTTTAAATGCGACTCTGTCAATGACGTTAAATATTGAAAGATAAGTATGTAGAAACACTAATGTGTCTCTGCTTTAACGGCGTTATATTTTAACGCTTTAAATAAGACGCATTCGGCCACAGCCTTAAATGTTTAACACTAACACAGAAGAAGCCGGAGCATAATAGTCGAGGTTTATTAATGCATTTCTGAGTCAAAATAATTGGAATTAAATATATATTTTTTTTTTTTGCATGAGATCAGTAGACAGGCAGACCGCCCACCCTACGAAAACTGGTTACCATTGCCTATGGACATTTGCTACAAATGCGCTGCTGCTCTCTTAAGGGAGACTGGAACCTGGTCACTAATGCCGGAACAGAACTCAAGGTTGTTATGGCGGCATACTCTAGATCAGGGGTGGTCGCCATCCAGTCGGTCAAATGCCCTACCACCTGGCTGTGTGTTTTTTTTGTCGGCACTTACGACAGGCCGCCTGGCCGCAGGAATTTGTATCCTTTCTCCGTTCCTGCACGGATAAAAGGTGTAACTGGAAGGACACAACAGTATTAAAATTTAATGTTTATATGGATTACCTAACTACCTACCTAAATTTATCTATGTAAAATTAATACGTGTATTTATATGTATAATTCTTACTTATATAATATTTTACATACTTATATATTTATTATTGAATAAAATATAATGTAAGTAATTGCATACCGTATAATATGTATGTATACCACCTTCGACAAATTAAATCTGTTTTATTCCTGCCACGGGTTGTCTGGAAGAGTTCGCTTCTTAGCGATAAGACCGCCCAATGTGCACATTTAGAATATTTTAGGCTATAAGTTTTTCTGTGTTTTCTGTTATCGTATACAATAAAGTGTTACCTCTCTCTCTAAAATATCGACGTCTCAACTGTTGAGTTACGTGAACTTATTAGCTACCGCCATGTTACGTGTACTACTGTAGAGCGATCGTAAAAGTCCGGCGTTCCAGAGGAACGACTTTTATTCGTAAAATAAAGGTAAACAATAACAAATATTTTTTATAAAATAAAAAAAACACTTTCAGTTGAATTTTTCATAATATTTCACACGAAATATTGCAAAAAAAGTGGCAAATTTCGAGATTTTACCATTGTCGAACAGTGGTTCAAACAACATGTATGAGGGTAGCTAAAAAGTTCATGTCTCAACAGTCTAGACGCCGACTTTTTAGGTAATTAATTCATCCACATTGAAAGATAGAAATATTGTATTAACGTACCGTGTTGGCTTGTGAATAACTTTTATAAAAATTCAATGTTTATATAAGAATACGATCGCTTAAATGTTAAAAAGCAATTAAGTGGAGCTGTTGTTTCGCAAACTTTATTACTATACAAGGTTAACTGGATTCCAATGTCATAAAAGATTTTAAATAACTACTGCTAACAAAACGTTAATAATCATAAAACAGCAATAAAAATTAATAGGCCCATTTCACAAAATTTCTTGGTAACTTATTTTTTTAAAATAATATTCGGCAGACGAACACACATATTGTATATCCTCAAATTAAGCAAGTTGCTTGTGTTATATGTGATACACAACTGACTACTCTGAGGGCGATCCCTGGCACCCAGACCATAGTAAATAACGGAGAAAATTCGTTTCCGAAATTTACCAGTGAGGTAGGCCGTCAAAATTATCTTTTGTGTGATCTTTAGGCTATACTTATGGAATCTTCTTCTTCTTAATTTTGAAAATAGATCTGTACGATCTAGTGCTAAGTATCCGTGAATATGTAGTGGAACACTTACAAGCCAATAGATGGCGCTGTGCAATAATTGAGGTCGTAAAAACGATTCCCGAAACGTATATACAAATTTCGAACAATGACAAATGGGCCTAAATCTGCGAGGCATAACAATGGCCTCGCTGGAAGATCCTCCTTTGAGACGGCGGAGCATTCCATCTCTCTCCTCCACCCTAGTCAGGACATCTCTAAAAATAGTTCAAGTTATACCTCTAAAGCCTAAGCCAAACTGAAGGATGATTTACATTGTGCCAGCTACTTACTTGGGGAGAGTTCTGACTTCAAAATATTTAATCGGGTATATTTAAGTGGGCACTGATTGGTAGCGCTGTACTGACTTCAAAACAATTTATATGATGCCAGTATGAAGTCAGCACTGACTTTCTTCGAATTCGAAGTCAGTAGTTGGATCAATATAAATCAGCTTCGAAGGTTTTTACGGACGACACATGAGTGAGTTCTTAAGGCAGCTCCAAAGGTATCTACTTATCAGTAAACATTGGAAACTTTCAACACAAAATTGCTACTGCAAGAAGGGAGAAAGAATACTGATTTCTACGGACTGTCGTAAAAGGTGACGAAACAACCCATAGCCGTATGGTAGGGTATTGTCCCATCTGGATAAAAATCTTTAGTTCTGTTCCATTAATGGCCAATTCCCAATCCCTTCTATGCACATTTTATGGCACCTTTGGTGCTCCAAATATCCATCGCCGACAGTAACCACTTTCCATCAAGTGGGTTCGTTAGCATATATTTTGTACGCCAGCAATAAAAATAAAAACCCACTGACTTCCATCTGCCGTAGACGTATGACTGCGGGTAACAACCCTTAGAGGTGACATTAGCCGTCACCTACACCAAGACCGCGGAAACGAGCGACATAGAACTTCCGTGCACGACTCTATCAGCTGGTAACTCAGAACGCTAGAAGCTCTGACTTCCTCGAAGAAGAAGAAGAGGCTCACGCTCTGCTGTAGGTGGGCCTACATCAACTAGGACGATGTTATTGGAAACGTCTTTATTTCAGCCTATAGTAAAAAGAGAAAGAGGGATATCTTACTAATTGTGACCGTTTAGCTGAAGACCTCGCGCGTTTTCACAAACAGTAAGATGTAATGTATTTCACTAACAGCCAACCTGGAAACACTACACCATTGTAAGTCCTCAAACAGTAAGATATGCGTAAACGTATTTCATCACCTCGAATCCTTAAGTCAATATAAACTTATTCACCTCAAAGATGCTTTTATCGTCTTTTATCTCGTGCTTAGATAACAATAGCTACCTGAATGATTCAGACACCAACAACCAGCAACCGTACAACCGTACATAATGAAACCTGTCATTCAAGCGCGACTAGTATGCGCGCGCGCACGGAAACCGCGTTCCATTTTCAAATAATTTACGCCATTTGTAAATATTTTGATGTTTTGAGTGATAAGTGACGTTTTAGTACGTTACATTCCAAATTCAATTTTTTATTTATTAGTGATATATTAAATGACATATTTAAAAGTGACACTGACATATTTAGTGTTCTGAAATAAATATTTTGTGAACATTGCGTGTTATGCATTTACTTAAAAGATAACAAATACATTTAATAAATACATAAGATAATGTCTTTTAAAATAACTGAAGTTTTTATTTAAGTGATTTCATCAGCAAATTATATAGCATGTGTTGATTTAGTTGTGTGATATTGTTGCGTCCTTTAAGAAGTGCAAAACACCCGGATTGCTTTTCAACTGATTATTACTCATAATTAATAAAACGAGGCGTTTGAAAGTGTTAATATATCAATTAAAGTGCCCGAGTGATATTATAATAATATAATTATATTTATATTTTACACAAATCAAGGTTTTTTTAATAGTTGAACGTTAAATGAAAGTTAAAATTTATTTAATTGCAGAGAAATAAAATAATAGTTTATATTTATGCATCAAATTCAAAATCATTTTATTCTTGTGTGTAATCTGAGTATAATTCCTAGTTGTGTCTGAGTGTAATCATCGGAATATTTCTAATTGTGGTACAATTTGTGAATATTCAAAATGGTGCGCACGTTCAAAGTAGTGGGATGCTTTCGGCTTCCAAAACGTGGGGGGAAGGTCCTCCCGGCGCCAAGTGGTGATGGTATTTTCACCATAGATATGTCGTCGACGTCTACTTTAGACGTAAATGTAAGTAAATGTACTTTGGTTTAAGGCTTAAGGCTCCTGTTGCTGCGAAAGATCGAAAGTGGGGTGCAAACAAACAGCATTTTGTTGGTATTTACTGATCAATAACTTACCAAAAAAAATTATCATATATCGTCACAATATAAGACGTGATGCGGTTTTTTGTCGTTATTGAAATATATTTTGGCTATATACTAGTATGGTTATACAAGAATATACATATTATGCACATAATAATATATTCACAGTAAACACAGGTGCACAGGAGTAGGAAGTATTAGGTTTTAACTACCTATATATATGTTATGACCTTCAAGAATGTTCTCTAATGGAATTTATAAGAATAAAAACTTTTTCATTGGAATTAAATATATTTTGCGTTCGATTTCTGTTGCGTACACGTTGAGCTAATGAACGATCCGCTTTTCATTGTCTCAACGTGTATGTTTCGTCGAACTTTCGAATGTATGGTCTCTTTTGATTTTACCGCCATGCGGTAAATTGGAAAATGTCGGCCTTCGTTGGATCAATGTATACGTGACCTTAGTGAAATACGTTTTGAACAGCGTCATAGAAGTTTTGGCGGGAACTTGAAGAATTTTGCTGTGCAGTTTTATTCTATAAATATTAGTTAACAATGAACAATAATTAATTGTAAGATATTGATTGCTCTTAAGCAAGAATTTGTGTTTAAAATCTTAAATATTTTGTGAAATATTCCCGTGTCTTACATATTTGTCGCCCCGCTTTTAAAAACTTTATAGGCGCTCCACATTCTCGCAAGAACACCGTGAGAAACGATAATATGGAGCAGGTTCTCATGTTTTTTACTCGTGTTCTCTTAATAAATGTTATCACGTTGTTGTATATACAGAAATCTTAAGTGCTACGTGAAAATATGTAAAACCTATACATTTTCGTAGATGCATCTCCGAAGGTTTTCTGTTTTCTGTATTGACACGTACATGGACTACCCAGTATTAACGTTGCTAATTATGTAGCAATAAATTATTTCATGTACGTGACGTAACAGACAAAAATAGGATTTAAAATACTATAACTACTACGAAAATCACAGAAAGGACATAATGTTTAATAATGAATATCTTATAATACAATTATATAATTATAATACAAGAGTTGAAAAAGGAATGTTAAGATGGTTTGGGCATGTAGAGAAAATGAATGAAATCAGAATCACAAAACAAGTATATGACAGCAATGTGACTGGTAGAGTCGGTGCCAGTAGACCGAGACGTACTCACCATGATCAAATTGAAGATATTTTGAAGAAAGGTCAGATAAAAAGTAGATCAAATAAGTGTGTATGTATAAAAAGATTCATGAAAGTTGATGAAGCGAAAAGTGTTTGTCAGGATCGTAGCAGGTGGAGCTCCATCGTCTCTGCCTACCCCAATGGGAAACAGGCGTGACAACATGTATGTATGTATAACGTATAATTACCATGTTGTTCTCATTCCTTAATATAGGTACACGAACACTTACGTGCCGATTATCAGTACTCAATATAATTGTGTTTGCGTAAAAAGCGAGACACGCTAGCCTTGGAGCGGGAATTGAACCGAAAACCTTTGCAGTAACCGCTTGGCCATCAAACTGCGGAATTTAACAATATTATAAACGGAGGGAATCAATCAATCTACGATATGTCGTTCTTGACATTGATTTACAATGTCCAGCTGTTATAGGGCGTTCAGTATACACTTATATTGCTGTCAGATAACTGTAATTTAATAGATTTCATACGTCATCGTAACATCAATCCTAACTTATGTATTGTTACGAGTTGCGGGACTCGAATTAAAATGTCGTTGGAATTATTATAGAGTTTATTAGAACTATACAAACACGTATAAGACAGGTACAAATATAACCGGACACAACAAATCCAAACGTAATGCAGAAGGTCCCAATTCAATAAAACGCGCAAAATCCGTCACTATTAGATTGCCAAATGTACACACGTCACGTCCGTATAGTAGTCGTAGCTCAACTGAACCCTCTCTCAATTAGGCCGTCGTTTTATACTTCACAAATGCAAAATGTGCCCCCCGGCAAGATCAACACAGTTTCCTCGAATTAGCTTGTAATCGTAATCCGTAACACCTGGCTAATGATGCTAATGAGCGAGTAAAATAGAAAATAGACTGTTCTCCGCAATAACTTAGAAACGTATGCCAATAAATAAGTGAACAAAAGTAGACGATCATAAAAGTATTACAATTAGTTCAAATGCCGACAGGTAATAAAATGTGCTTTTACAGACTGTACGTGGAATTTATTTTTCTCGGAGCCTAAGTTGTAACAGTATATTACTTACTAGGATATGCCCGCGACTTCGTCCACGCTTGACTCGAAATTCCCGGACACAAAGTACTATAGCATTTAAAAAAGAATGCAAGCTATAGTTTTAGCGAAAACTGTGTCGGAATAAGATATTTTTTATGCATCCGAACAACCACAAACCGCTCCCGGGAAAATTCCCGGGACAAAAAGTATCACTTATATAATCACATTTTGCTATAGATCAGTGAAAAAATCATATTGGAATTAGTTTTTTTAAATCTGGCCATTTTAAATAATTCCCAGAAAAATTCCCCCGAGATCCCAGGATAAAAAGTAGTGAAGATTTTAAGTCTAAGAATTTGCTGTCGATCAGCGAAAACCGCATCGAAATCGGCCCAGTAGTTTACGTGAATCTCCAACAAAGAGACAAGTAGATAAGAAATCTAAAAAATATTAAACACAATAAGATATTTGTTTTATAAATTCCAAGTTTTTTTTTATTCAAAATAAGTTCCACTGGAGAACATTTTTTGAAGGTCATATATTATATATAAGTTAAAATTTAATTTTTCTTCCTATTCTGTGTGCACCGCTTCGCAACGTGTTATTGCTGTTAAGGAGAAGAAGCGACAAGAAACTCCCCAGCAACACGTCTAGCTAAATATTGTTTTTCTTTAAGTTTCTTATTCTATTTATATCTCAAGTTGTCTTTTTTTAATAAGTTTTATACAGAAGTATGTTACAGAATTACTTTTTGAAGAATTAATGGAGTTGTAGCAAACAGTGCATACTCAATAAGACCAAGACAGAATAAAAGGAAAGAAAAATATTATTAAAGTTATAATAATGACATGACGTACTAAAATGTTATGCTGCAATATATCTCCATAAATCCCTTACAAGCTTGGCAAGATAACGTTATACAAAATATAGTATAAGATGTTAGAGCGAGCTGCTATGTAAATGAATTTTTGTCATTTAAGTATTCTTCAATAGTGTAGTATCCCTTTTTTAGCTAGATACTTTTTAATTTGGTTTTGAATTTAGTGAAAGGCAGATCTATCATTTCACTCGGAATCTTATTGAAGAAGCGTATTCCAACCCCCAAGAAAGAGGACAGTACTTTTTGTAATCTAAAAGATGACAATATCAGTCTAATATTACAATGCCTGGTGTTGAAATTGTGAACATCTTTATACTGCTTGTAGGTAGGTACTCAAATTATTACGAATATAAATTATATTATTAAAGATATAAGATATTGGCAGGCGACCGTCATAATATCTATTTCCTTGAAGCATTCTCTAAGAGACTCCCGAGGGCCGAGGTTGTAAATTGATAAAGCTAATCTTACAATCTGAAATACAATTAAATGTATATAAGGCGTAAAAGTCAGAAATAAATAATAACAATGCCTACATCTTTAACAATGACAATCAATATAACAAATGGTTCTAAGAACTTTCTTAACTCTGTTTAGAGTCATAGTAGGGGAGCCCAAGATGCTAAATGTGGAGTTACTCGAGCGTCGTGGGGACCTTTTGGATTATGAAGATTAGATGCTAAAAAGAAAAAAGATTATATGATGTATGCCCTTTCACTGGTGGCGGGAACACGTACAGGTTTTTTAAAAAAGAATCGCACAGCAATACTCAAGCGCGTCAGATATTCAAAAGGGATGTTAAGTAAACCCTAAAGGAACTCCTATTCAAAAGACTGACGATTTGGACGCGACCAAAAGTCATGACTGATTTTTAAAAGTACAAAAAAAAACGTAACATTGAAATACTCAAGCGCGTCAGATTAATATACAGACGGTTCAGCTTGATGTCCTTGTCGTGCTGACCCATAATCTGACAATTATGTGGAGAAATTTTCTTAATCTGACTGTTTGAAAAAAAATTGAGTAATAAAAATACCCCCACCCTATATGAAAGGTTAATATATGGTGGCGGTACATAATAGGGTGCAAGGTTTCTCCCCTTATGTTATTCTGCCACGCTCGAGTAAATCCCAAAATCCCCGCTTGGCCTCCACTACCATCATCGTTGTACGTCACAATTTTATAGTTTTATAAGGTGGTTACTATTTTGTGTATAATAAAAAAAGAATAATAAACACAGAGCAAGTTCTACTCAATAATTTAATGATTTCAAACAACATAATGTTTGTCTGCTTGTTCAAAACCAATTTCGTAAATTTGTTTGAACATTTTTTGAATGATTCCTCAGCTCAGTTCACATTTTTTATAGCAGTGAAAAAAATATATGTCAGTCTTGATCATATTTATTAGCAAAACATCTTAACTGTAACGCATTTTCGATATTTTTCACAATAGAAAGAAATATATTTTAAGACACATGCATTTCTTTCTTTATTACTTTACTTGAAGTGCATATTGTTGGATGGCTAAACTATTTCTATATATTTGGTTCACTTCTCAGATTTGTGATTACTACTTGTGCATTGAAGGTTTGCCGATAGCCTCATGATGTCACGCGTCGATGGTCAGTAGGGTTGACAAAAAAGGTTACGTAAATCGTTGTTGCAAAAATTTATTATTTTAATTTATTATTTATATACTTTACATAAGTGTATACAATAATAGTAAGCAGTCATCGGCAAACCTGCGTGCGGCTTATAACTCACCTAAGGTTATGAGCGGAACGGCTTTATGAACATTTAGAATGAACTATCTATGTTTTTTAATTTTGTCCATATTTTTAGTATTTAAACTTATATTGTTTTGAAATCTGTACAATCTTATAAAAGTAATAGAATGTTGAATTAAAGCAATTGATAGATTACGTATAATACAATATATGTACAATCAATCAAAGTGGCGGTGCACCACCCATAAGGCTAAAATCGCCAGGCAAAAACTTTCGCTAACAGCGCAATGACACGCGTACAAGTAAACCATCAGTTTAAAGGCGGGGTTTTATTGTTACATGTTTTGGTTTTACAAGGAAGCAATAAAATCGAAGTACGTAAACAATGCGAGAGCAGAATACGAAAGAAAAAGGACGTCATCATTCGGCAAAGTGCATGTTGCATCTAAACACGAGTAATTGTTTCTTTTAGTTTAAACATTTCAGAAACATTCTGATTGGTGTATATGAAATTTGAAAGTGTTTGCGTGGATGTCTAAACTTTATGAACCGTTCAAAGCAAAATGTTAGAGAACTGATCAAGGAGGAACTTGGTTGACCGTACAATACCCGTAGATTCCATAAGTTTGGAAAGCTTCAAGCTTTTAGTGTATTCAGGCGTACTTTCTCCGTTACACCACAAACCTTCACATGACATCCTTCACACAATCAGTACTAGGGCTATGTATACAATGTTACAATTAATAATGTTTTAATTAAGTAATATATGGTAATATAAATCAATCTACTTGTCATTTTGATAAAGTGTTGTGTAACAGCAGCTGTTCTGACATGTCTTAACGCGGCACTATAATTAATAACTTAATGATATAATGAATTTCATTAAAAGTACGAGATAAGATTTCCGAGAAACTTAAAATGCTTTGTTTGGTCTTATATATGTTATTTTATATTATGTTAACTTATTAAGATACAAACTGATTAAGTACGGAGGAGGATGGAGGACGCGTACCTCATCTGCAGACGGCAGAGAGGCTGTCGAAGTGAAAGACCATTATAGGAACTTGTGGAGATCGGGGGACCTCGGGTAGTCCTCCTCGAGGTATCCTAGGACAGACTTGCGTAGATCCGTCACTGTGAGTTCCTTTAGCTCAAGTTCCCGTGACACCTCGTAAAGCGCGGATTAAGGGTGCTGGGTTTATTTATTGCGAGGCTGGCAACATGCAGATAGTTCCGCTAATAAAATAGTAATAATAAACAATAAAATGATTTATTTGATTCAAAAATAAATAACAAACTTAGAATTACCACATGAAAGAAATGCCAATTTGCGTATTAAAAACTAAATCCTTATTTGTGATTCTACTAACTCCAAAACTAGTATTAAGTGTATCTTTGGAGCTACAAAAAGTGATAATCGTCGCATATAGACATTTGCAACACTAGAGACTAATCCATCGCATTACCAGCTTTTAGGAGGGAATAGAGGGGATTGGATGAAGGGCATAAGTTTGAGGAGAGGGTAGGGAAGATAGTATAGGGAGAGAGCGGGGTGGGGTATAGATATGTGCGCGTTTTATTATTACAAATTTAATGATGAAATGTCTTTAGGAATATATTTATGACTTATTTATAACAACTAAAACTGTTTATGAGTCTACACTCAGGTGTGTGTGCGTGTGTTCTACAGCACATACACACACACATCTTTTATTTATTATTAACAGATCCGAACTTTTTTACTATAGGTTAGAAGGCTCAAGCGGCAGCGAAGCGAAATGGAACTTCCGTCTTAGCCTTCGAGATTATTTTTTTAATACCACCCATAATACACTTTATATCTCAAATAATAAATAAAATTGTCATCCTCCCCTCCCGTTCTCCCCTATTATTACGTATAGTAAAACGGGCACATATAGGGGATAGGGAATATGGAATAAGGGAGAGGGGAATGGCCCATCGGAACTGGTTTAAGTATAATGGGTAACTTGCCAGTCAGTTTCTTGCGACTACTTCCTTCTTGAAGATAGTTTGAAGAACCGGCCGTTGGGAGTCCCACATGCCCTCCAGCAAACTCGCCGGGTCTATCTAGTGCGCCAATGCATTCCCCAGCGACATACAAAAAAGGATAAAATTAATGATCTCTCTTCATCATGAATGACATGGCATGTCATGAATTTTCACTACTGAATGGATATCTCCTCAAGCATGCGCAACATCTCGATCATCTGCTTCTTCTTCCAGCCTCTACCGGCAACTTTGCGCAGGTTGTATTTAAAGTAATTGACAGAACTCCATATAAGTAATCGCGATGTGTGACTTTCCTCTTTTACTCTGTATCACTTATTTTTTTATTGCATGAGTCCAGCAAACAGGCAGACGGCCCACTTGATGGAAAGCGGTTACCATCACCTATGGACATTTGCAACACCAAACGCGCTACAAATGCGCTGCTGCTCTCTTAAGGGAGACTGGAACCTGGTCACTAATGCCGGAACACAACTCAAGGTTGTTATGGCGGCATATCTAGACCAGGGGTGGTAGCCATCCAGTCGGGCAAATGCCCTACCTGGCTGTGGGTTGTTTAGTCGCCTCTTACGACAGGCCATCCAGCCGCAGGAAATTGTATTCTTTCTCCGTTCCTGCATGGATAAAATCACTATCACTAGTGGTTTCCTTCACTATCAGCTCGCTGTCACAAATCAGGCTCTGGCTAAGGGTTTTGTTGGATTGGATGTGGCCCTTGGGACCCCGACTGCAAGGACACGTGGAGTTGGTTGAGCTTCCGTTTTCCTGCAACCCTGTCGCAAGGCGAAGGAAGCAACACCGAGGGGTTTTAGTGGGTAGCCCTAACTCGGGTGGCAATAGTACTTCATCGGGGGTATTAGTGCCACCCTAAGATGGCGAATCTCATACGCCCCCGCCACGACCTCTCGCGGCGATTATTCCTTGAATTTCCCCGCATTAACAAAAAAGGAGTTAAATCGAAGTAGTCAGTACGAGACGTGTTTTAGTAGAATTTGCATAGGGCTACGCAGTAACTGATTTTATAAGAGAAATAGTTTATTTTGTAGCCATCTGTTGCTTACTAAGCGCAACCAAGATTGGCGAGGGGTATACCAAAACGTAATTTTTTAAGTAATTCACTAAGTTATTTTTCACATTAACAAGATCCACGCTGAGCAATATCAACGCTTCGTACTAAACGATGAGGTTGACTATGGAAAATGTTTACTTAGAACTTAGGTACATACTTGCATAAGATTAATGTCTGCTATAAAATGTATATATGCATTTTTTGCTATTGCATGAGTTCAGCAGACAGGCAGCCCACCTGATGGAAGGCGTTTACCATTGCCTATGGGCATTTGTAACACTAAATATGCTGCCGTTCTCTAAAACGAGATTGGAACCTGGCGACTAATTTATTTATTTATTTAGTCAACACAACAGATAACAATCAATGAATTAATTTACATATAAAATTTGTAAATTATTAGTTCTATATTGGAATCCAAGAGTGCTGACATATTAATGTTTAAATCATATTTTCGTAAACAAAATTATATCGGTAATAATAATTCAATACTAATTGAAAGAAAGAAAGAAAGAAAATATTTATTATCTAGAATGAATGCACATTAAACTAAAAAATGTTACACTAAAAGGACTTTTATACAGAAAACACAAACGTATATATATATATATAAACTATTTTAAAAAATGTACACAACATTCACGGCAATGAGACTGGCAACTCAGCATTATAATCTAAGCTTATCTTAGGCTGGTGTGCATAGACATATAATCGAAGGTTAAAATAAAATAATAGCTGTTTAGCCATATAGTTTTAGCGATTGTTTTATTTTAACCATCGGTTAAATGTCTAAGCACACCAGCCTTAATAGTATAAGGGGAATTTATTTTTATAACCCGACACCGATAAGCTGCCTACTCAGTGGAATGTATCGAAGGTCATGCGATGCGCTCCGAGTGACAGTTGTCTTCGATAACCCACACCTGAGACGGGTTACTCGTATTAATATTTATGTACAAGTAAGCGAATAAATAATTCATAATTTTTTTATTGCACGAGTTCAGGAGACAGTAGGCTTGCTAGACCGCCGGGAAGTCCGGGATTGCCCCGGAATTTTGCCTCTTGTCCCGTGTCCAGTAATTAGCGCTTATTGTCCCGGATTCTGAAAACTTACTATTTTTTAACAAAATGTACCAAAACAATTTCTGTTATTGTTCTTATTATCTTATTATTATTGTTTCTTTTTCTTCAGTTTATTACTATTTAATTTGTAATTTAGTATTTATTATCTACCAAAGTTTAAATTTCCTAATTTAAGCTAAGTGCTCAATTCTATGATAGTTTAACGTGTTGATTTACTACCACAGTGCTTCATCTTAGAATTATAACTGGCGTTAATTACCTACTAAGTACAGAGTACATACCTATCTAATAAAAGTATGTATTTGAAAATAAACAGCATTTTTCTTTTCAAATTCAAATATGAATCCTTTGAAAATAAAAAATATATGATATTTTCTACTATAGCCATTGTACACATTGACCCGACATTGTTTTTCTAGAATTGTCCCGGATTTGATAAGTTACTATCTGGCAACCCTAGGAGACAGGCAGACGGCCCACAATGGTAAGTAGTTACCATCGCCTATGGACACTTGCAACACCAAAGGTGTTACAAATGCGCTGCTGCTCTCTAGAAGAGGCCTGGAACCTGGCCACTAATGCCGAAATACAACTCAAGGTTGTTATGGTGGCATACTCTTGATCAGGGGTGCTAGCCATCCAGTCGGGCAAATAGCCTACCAACTAGCTGTGGGTGGTTTTGTCGCCTCTTACGACAGGCCGCCTGGTCGCAGGAAATTGTACTCTTTCTCCGTTCTTGCGCGGATAATGACGACTTTATAGACCGCGCCAATTATTTAACAACCCAATCCACGACATATATGCATACTGCCTAATCGCAAGTCAACTAAAGCTTTGCATAGGTCTGTCTTTGACAGTATTCTCAAACATCACTCATTCACAGAAAAGTAGAATAATATTATTGTTTATTTACCGCAACGGCTAAATATAGTAGTACGTTATCATTCAATAAATAACCAGACACGCGTCTGAGAAATTGGCATTATTTAAAGGCAGAGTAGACTACGTACTTTATATGGTGAGGAGACGTGAGGATCGGAGAACCCTTCAATCGGGTGACACGTGTGGTTTGTGGTTAATTGATGCAATTTCTTTGAATTTGGCCCACTTTACAATAAATACTATTTAATTGATTGACTAACATATTTGTTTACTACAGTTCATTATTCAATGAATGAAAATAATTTAATTCAATAATTATATTATGGGATCACTAAACAGATATGTAATATCTTAAAAAGCAATTTAATTTTCTATTTTATGTTATTTGACTTTACAAACTAGATTTTTTTACCATTATCCCACTTAGTTTAACAGGACCTCCCGCAGAGGTGTCGCCTGAGTTCCCCGATAAAATGAATTTGTTTGAAATCAGCGCCAGAGTTGTCTATATTTGTCACTCACAATACAGATATATACTAGCTGTGCCCGCGGCGTCGTCGGCGTGAATTTTTTTTTCAAAATATCCCCGATTTTGATACATTCTTCATTGGTGCTCCGCTCCTATTGGTCTTAGCGTGATGATATATAGCCTATAGCCTTCCTCGATAAATGGGCTATCTAATACGGACTTTTTTTCAAATCTGACCAGTAGTTCCTGAGATTAGCGCGTTCAATCAAACAAACAAACTCTTCAGCTTTGTATATTAGTATAAGATAGATATATTCAAAACAGTAAAAGCAGTAGGTGTCTGATAAATTTTTATCAAAATGATGAACGAATGACGAACTATTTGTAATAACGACTGCAAACCTATTCGATCCAGCACTTGTCTATGCCTCTCTACACTCTAGAAGTCTAGACTGTTGTTTTGACAAACCTGCCCCCTTAGACACGTGGCATTAGCGCTAATTGAGTAGAATAAAAAATATATTTATTTATTTAATTTGTTTGGGAAACATACAATAATTAATATTCTTAAATATAAAACACTTTCCTCTAAAAAATTATTTATATAAAAAACTAAAAATTGGCTCAAATAGTTAATTACAAAAAAAAGTATGGGAATATATATAACGACATATCGTTACTCTAAGTATTATGTTATTCCCGTACATTTTAATTCGATTATTTTAATTTTAATAGCACTCGTCTAGGGGGACTAAGCTGTAAGCGACAAAGAGGGAGCCTGAATGGAGGTACAGCCATAAACAGCCTTGTTACTTAATGTAGCCTACCGCCATTTTTATGAAATATAAAATGCCTTATACATAATAATAAGCATTTAGTTACTGTTCAGAATTTTGCAATATTTCTCAGTGATTTGGGATCAACCTCACCTATTTGCGAAAACGAAGTGTTAACTTAAAACATGCAATTTTACCGGATATTACTTAGAAACAAAAACCACTACAATATTTCCTTTCCTTATGTATAAAGTATGAGTCGTTGTTTGTCACAAAAAAATCTAGGCATAAGATGATTTTAACGACTTCATAACAATGACTATTGCAGTGATTTTGGTTATAGTATATGTTCACTTGTAAGTCATTGGAGGTTTTAAACGAAAGTGAAGGTAGGCAGTGTTTTATTTTCAAAAAACTTATAAATAGTTATAAAAAACTGAACTAGGTGTTTAGGTAAATTTGACTTTTTTTTATTACGTGAGTCAGCAGACAGGCAGACGGCCCTTTTTTAACTTTTCGGGTTACCATTACAACTTTGTTCTTAGGCGTTAGTCTAAGATAGGGGTACAACCTTTTTTTAAAGAAAATATATAATTTTTATTTTTAATATAATATATATAATATCAGCTCATAAATGTCCCACTGATGGGCTCGAGCCTCCCATTACAGGGGGAAAGGACAGTATACCCGCCACGCTTGTCCAAGATGACTTGGCAGGTTTGACACATCGGTTATTTCGATGTGCAGGTTGCATCACGATGTTTCCCTTCACCGTTGTTAGCACGGGGTAATTGTAACAATATGCACATTAGATCAGAAAACTGACTAAGTGGTGCATGCGTTTCGGCCAGGATCGAAACGCGCCTTTTGAGTTTGGGACGCGTACGCTGGCCATTACGCTACCACGACTCTGACTTTTGTTTTTAAGCTGTAAAAATATAGTAGATACTTTTGGGAAAATTTGAGGCAAAAAAATACACTTTTATTTATTATTTATTATATATCTTATTTATTTAATTATTAAATTTTCCATGTCTATTTATTACTACTTTTCGCTTTGGCCAGCAAAGGTCTATTATTTTTAAAATAATCATAAGAATCTGAATAAAAAGCGCGATAATTGAATTTAGCGATGAAAATATAGTACTTTATTATTTTTCTATGGTATATAGTACAACTGGCTAAAATATAGTACGATACTATATATTATAGTACGGTTGGTAACCCTAGTCTTAAGACCTACAGTTAAGTGAAAGGGTTTATAGTTTCAGGTGAATGGGCGTAGCCTATATGATTTGAATCATAAGTTCACATGGCCTTGAGTGCAAATATAGCCTAGTATGTTATATATTGTAGATTAAGCAGTAACTGAAATTTTTATAAACAGTTGATAAAAGCTAGACACACCAAGAGTGCGAAGCGATCATTACAAAAACGTCGAATGAATGTTCGTCGAATTCAACAAAGTACGTCGTCTATTGTATCGTGTACAAAGATGCAAATCTAGTTTTGATAAACGTTTGACATTTATATTGTGAGAAGATACATAGAGGGTCCCCGTTTGTTTTGAATCACGACAGACGTCGATAGCATTGCGGAAATGGTTATTGTCTTTGGAATATGGTAGATCACAGTTACAATTGATATATTTTTCATTACCTTCCAAAACGACGCGACCTTCTAGATTTTAAACGTGTGTAAAAATTTATGCCGTCATAATTTTGTACTAGTGATATAAGTCAAATAGCGCATTAAGTATTGTTTAATCAGTGATTAAAACTATTTCTATCATATTTTAAAAGCGAGATGATAATAATGTTATTTTATTGCATATCTATAATGATAGCAGCCCATAAATGTCCCACTGCTGGGCACGGGCCTCCTACTACAGGGGAACGGACAGTATACCCGCCACGCTTGTCCGAGGCGGCTTGGCAGGTTTGACACATCGGTTATCTCGATGTGCAGGTTGCATCACGATGTTTTCCTTCACCGTTATTAGCACGTAGTAATTGTAACAATATGCACATTAGATCAGAAAGCTGCCTAAGTGGTGCATGCGTTCCGGCCAGGATCGAACCCGCGCCCTTTGAGTTTGGGACGCGTGCGCTTAGCCCTTACGCTACCACGGCTTGCATTGCATATCTATAATATTATAAAATTTTAAACATGCTGTGTCTGCACATTGAAACTATTAAAAGAAACTGAACAGAGTATAATATAAACGACGGAGAACACGATGCAATTTTTTAGATTTCTTTTTTGTTTGTTCGGGATTCACGGAAAAACTACTCGGCCGATTTTGATGCGGTTTTCAGTGATCGACAGCTAAGTTTAGGAATTAAAATCTGCGCTACGTTTTACCCGGAAATCCCTCGGAAATTTTCTCGTGAGCGGTTTGAAGTTGTTCGGATACATAAAAGTTAACTTATTCCGACACAGTTTTCACTGAAACAATAGCTTATATTCTTTTTTAAATGCTGCGGTATTTAGTGCCCTGGGAATCCCGGGGGAATTTCAAACGTGGATGAAGTCGCGTTCATATCATAGTTATTTAATATGTTTACTAGCAATAGCAGCGAAATTTTTTAGTGTTCACAAAATGTCGATGGTCGAAGTATTGGTTAGTGAATTGCAGGAGTGGGACCATGTAGCGCCATCTCTATGGTTATATTCATCTATCCCACGGGAACGACGTCATTTATCGGGATAAAAGTATCCTAATTATAATGTTGTCGTAATTTATTATGTTGAAAAGTAAGCGTTGGTTGAGCCGGATATAAAGTAGCCGTGTTAAGTGTCATCTAGATCCATTAAGTCTTTATCGTGTGTTGCTCTAACAAACAGACAGACTTAAAACTCAAATTGTCGGAATCTGCTGGACCGAATTCGCCCTCTGATTTTTTCAATTTTTTTATTCACTGTACAATCTCGAACCCTCTACAGATTTATTATATTATATATAATGATATAATTTATTGTAACATGTGTCCACATCCCTATTATTTATATTTGCCTTAGATTAATAATACCTAGAGACATATTTCCTACAAAATTACATTCAAAGTTGAAGCACAAAACCAATCGATGTGTGCAGGAGCGCTATGTAATTATTTTCGCCGACACGCACACAAAGGCACAAATAATGTTGCAAGTAAATACAGTCTTTCTAAAAAGTAGAGAGTTGGAATTATTGGAGCTTGTCACACTGAGACTTTGTCTTGCATACTGTAGAGACACACATACACCCATACGATTATGTAAGTACAACACTTACGTAAATGTATCGAGTGTGTGCATCTTTCCCGTTTCCCGTTCATTTTATTATATAGAGTCAGTTCAGTCCGCGCCGGCACTCTGCAGTGCCCATTGGTGTACCGATTTAAAGATTAAAATATTACGAGAGTACACCCGTCTTTAACTTATCTCCACCACGGTACAGGACCCAAATAGGCGGCACATATCCCTGCCCCACACGTACTGAACAACCACAATGCCGTGGACAGGCCACCAGACGCATCAGATGGCCACCCAAAGTGCGCGATGGCCATCGGACGCCAAGACTGGCCCACCATGCCGCTGAAGGAGCCAACGCAAAGCCCGCGAAGGCCCCCGGAAGCCGCTGAAAGGCCATGCGAGCTGCCGATCATTACGGCGGCTCCAAAACCCCAACTACCGTAAGATAGTTATCCTGCGACCGAATGCCGAAGTAAAGAGCCCAGGCTCGACACTCCTTACCGCTTTGCCACCCCAACCTTACAGGGGTCGGTGAAGTCGCAGAACTCGACACGTACTGATGGGACCGACGCGTCGACAAGCGAACTGACACATTTAGGTCCTACTTAAAAGTGCTTCACTTTACTGAAGGGATCCACTCGTACTGTTATAATATATAGTATCTTACTATATTTGAGCCAATTGTGCTATATATTATAGAAAAATAATATAGTACGAAATATACTATATTTTAATCGGTAATTCAATTGTCATCCCTTTTGTTCAGATTCTTATAATTATTTTAAAAATAATAGATATTTGCTAACCAAAGCAAAAAATAAATACACATGGAAAATTTTATAATTATAATATATATTATATGTCATTGTAGACCACGGTTCATAAAAATGGCCCAGATTTTCAGAAGGCTTGCGTGAGGCCATGGCAAGGCCAACACGTAGAGGTCCTTTAGACAAATGTAATGTAAATGTGGCGTGACATTGACGACGATTATTCCTATCTACGCCATATCAAAAGGCACCCAAGGACAAGCCCCGGTCAGTGTAGGACTATTGTAGGAAATGAGAACAAAAGATACCGGGCTATTGGGGTGAACTGCTAGTGCAGTTACAGATCGGGGACTATGGAGACTATGGCGTCTACCGGCGCAATGTTCAAGGAACATGGAAAACAACGGGCAGACGGTGACTCGACACTCACTGCATGGGTCCCTAAAAATGACAAGATTGGTGAGGGACTAAGGGTGTTGAGAAGTTGGCTGCACGTTCACCGAAGCTCAACATTCCTGGTTCGCGGTTTCCTCCTTCTGCGAATCCATCATGTCACAGAAGGAGGCCGCTGAAAGAGCGAGGGAGGAGGATGCGTACGCGGACCCCGTTCGCAGGAGGCGGACCGGCGGTCGCAGGCGCCGCTACGCACATCTTCTCCTCCCATAGTTACCGTC
Organism: Dendrolimus houi; assembly: GCA_039645545.1. Taxonomy (NCBI): domain Eukaryota; kingdom Metazoa; phylum Arthropoda; class Insecta; order Lepidoptera; family Lasiocampidae; genus Dendrolimus; species Dendrolimus houi. Next base: position 17,829,024 of record CM077134.1, on the reverse strand, counting down.
ACAGGGGGCCGCTGTCACGGGGCTGACAGTGGACTTCACCCCCTGCTGTACGAAGTGGGTCACCCTGCTCCCCGGGGTGGCCCAGTTACAGAGCGTAGGGGTGTCATAGTGCAGTTACTCTGTACGAAATCCCGTGACGCCCCGTAAACGCGCTATAAATGGGGCGCAGGTTTAGGTTTAGTGGGTAGTTTGGCGGCCGCTTTTCGCGACAGCTTCGTTGCAGAAGGGAGCGTGGAGAACCGGTCGCTGAGAGTCCCTCCCACACACCCTCGATGCAGGCCTTATGCCAACATTTTGGCCCTTCCCCCGAAGGGCCCGAGGATGGTGTACAAAGACATTCCCCCTGCGTTATCAAAAAAAACAGGTTCACCGAAGCTACTTCCGAATAATTTATGTTATTATTAATAATTATAATAAGTCAATATAGATAACTGCACAGTTCTGTTAACCAATAAAAATTGGTATAATAAGAAAGATAAATTAATTTAAAAAATAACCGTACAGGCTTGCCTGCAAAAAACCGTTCTTGGAATATCATTACCATGCTTTGAAGACTTCATAAATAGCCATGAACACTTTTCGATTGTCAAGCTATCATGGATGTGTTTACAAAACAATACAATTTGATAAAAAATATGTCTCATCTGGTCTTCAAATGGGTGAAGGTCGATCCTTAGCGTCTCTTAGACTATATAGGCATAAGTCGACGTAACAAGCTGAGTACAATACACCCAGCAGTTACGCTTTCAAAAATTCGTTCATTGTACGTAGAATAAGTCCGCTAGGCGACCGTGAAGCAACATTTAAGTGTGATGACACAATTCACAAATCTCAAGTAGGATAACGATCTTGTATTGGAAAACCATAGCGCAATGCTATTCGACAGTGCTGCCATCTAGTTCTTGAAATATAAATAATAAAAAAATAAATGTTTATTGTTTTTCTCCTAAATTTCCCAAAAATTCTATATTTTTACATCTTAAAAATAAACAATAATTTATTTTCTTCAAAAAAATGTGGCAACGGTACTCTATTGGCACCTACTCGGGTTCTAAGTGTATTAATTCTTATGATACTTGCCACTTTTTTATTCTATGATTTCTTATAGTATATTTTGCAATCCAAACAACCGGCCATTGTGTTCACCCGCCATATTGCTAAACATTAAAACTCAACAGTATACTTACCTGCTTTTTCTATTTACAACGCAGTTTGCTGTCTCCAAAATGCTTATTGTAACGCAATAAAGTTCAGTTTAGCAAGTTCAATAGCTAAAAGAGCTTTTTTCTAATCTCAAGTTAGTTATTTGCAGGCAATTTAGATCATAACAGCATCGATAAAGAGTTCATTTCACTTTGTATTATGTACTTAAAGGAAATTCCTAAGATGACTAAACAACATTTAAGACCATGAAGTCTATGAGAACTATTCTTTGTAAGTTGTATTAAGAAAATGGTCACGTAACTGGATGTTGTATGTTCATTGTTCGAATATTAGAGATGTGTGGCGTTTGTTATAAAAAAGAAAGTAGGATATAGCTGCTCGTAAGATAATAAGGCTGCGCGCGACTGGTGCCGTATTTAATAGAGATGCTACGAATATTCGGTTGCTATTCGGCCATGTTTTTAACTATTCGGTATTCGGCCGAACACCGAACACATAACCATGAAAAAAAAATCCGCACGTATTGCTCAAAATTGTATATATGTCCATCAAAATTAATAATTAAACTACGTTTTAACCATATTCAATGCGATTTTGATTAATTTTTATTTTAATATTACGTTTCAGCCAGTTTTTAAAATAACAGATTTAAAAAAAAATTAAAATCGCGCTTAAAACCGTTAAAATATGATTTTAATTATGTATTCCTAACATTCACGATAACTTAGAAAATACTTCACAAATTATTGCTTCAATACTAAATTATTACGCGTGAATTGTACGTATCTTACGCCGAACAATCGGTAGCCGAATATTCGGCGCTTCGGTCGAGAACGTGGCCGAATATTGGGTATTCGGCATCTCTAGTATTTAATGTTGGAAGCCTACTAATGTTGTTTCCGTGGTTTGATTAAAATTAATTTATCATTATACATTGATAATTAGCTAGCCAGTATAATTAATGCACTAGTTTAGTTGTATTAGCTTATAATATAATACAGCAGCGTGCAGAGTTAAGGCTCCTATTGCCGCAAAAGGTCGAAAGTGGTGTGCAAACGAAACATTTACTGATCTATAATTTAACAAAAAAAAAAACATAAATCTTTCCGATATCGGACGTAACGCGGTTTTGTCGTAGTTATTCTATAGTTTATTTAAAATTAAGATTAAAATTCACCAACTTATTGACATGAAACCATATTACTCTTTTAATTTTTATTAAAACAGGATAAAAAATATAGCCACATCTTTATAAAAGAGAGATAAAATAAAATAGTATTTAATTTTATACTAATATATATATTAGGTTGGGTAAAAAGTTTCTTCGCATTTTATATAAAAATTCAAATGGTTTTTTTATAAAGTTTATTTACATTTGACTAAAGTATGTAGGTGTCATTTTGTTGGATAACTTTTTGCCATCTTGTAGGTAGGGACGTGATCCCATTGCTATAAAAATTATGGGGCTTCTGATCAAAAAACTGCGACAAGTGGTTTTGGCAGCCCTCTCGTAATGTTAACCTGACACTGCCTAAGGAATTCTGCAAAGACCGAAACAGGTGAAAATCTGAAGGTGCAAGGTCAGGACTATACGGCGGATGCATTAACACCTCCTAGCCAAACTCTCGTAATTTTTGCTGAGTGGCTAAAGATGTGTGAGGTCTAGCGTTATCATGGTGAAAAACCACACCCCTTCTGTTGATTAATTCCGGCCGCTTTCTCTTAACTTTTTGCTTTAATCTCATCAGTTGTTCGCAGTACAGTTCAGAATCAATGGTCCTGCCTAGCGGTAACAGCTCATAATGAATAATTCCCTTTCAATCCCACCATACACACAGCATCACCTTGTTGCGAGTTAACCTGGGTTTCGCCACAGCCTGTGAAGCCTGACCGGCCTTTGACCACGATCTTTTTCGGACGTTCTTGTCGTACGTGATCCACTTTTCATCACCAGTTATCAGCTGCTTCAAAAATGGTTCGGTTTCATTACGTCGTAATAAAAATCACAAATGAGTACACGGTTCATTAGGTTTCTTTCGGTGAGCTCATGAGGCACCCAAGTATCGAGCTTTTTTGTGTACCCAGCTTTTTTCAAATGCGCCAAAACCATTTTGTGGTCAATTCCCAGTTCTCCAGCTACATCGTAACTACTAATATGCCGATTTTGCTCCACTTTTTCAAAAATGGCATCAATTTTGTCCGTAACAGGGCCACCAGAGCGACGTCCATCTTTGATATCACAATTTCCGGATTGTAAACGCTTAAACCAAATTTGCGCTACTCTCACAGATACTGCATTAGGTCCATAAACATCACAAATTTTTTTCGCGGCTTGTGTTGCATTTTTACCTTTTTTGTAGTAAAATTTTAAAATGTATCGAATTTCTTCATTAGATTCACTCATTTTAACAATAAGAAAAACAAATGAAAATCACACATTTTCCTAATTTGAATTTGGAATAGTCTTCTTTAAAATTAAAACCTTTTAATGATACCAAAACCAGCCAGATGCAAATGGTATAGCCAAAGAGATCTTATTACAAGTTAATACATACTATATGCGAAAAGACTTTTTCCCCAACCTATTATAAAGCTCAAGAGTTTGTTTGTTTGTTTCATTGAACGCGCTAATCTCAAGAACTACGGGTCTAATTTGAAAAATTATTTCAGTGTTAGATAGCCCATTTATCGAGGAAGGTTATAGGCTGTATGTCATCACGCTAAGACCAATACGAGCGGAGCACTAATGAAGAATGTTTCAAAATCGGGGGTTTTTGAAAACAAATTCCACTAGGACCACGTCGCTTTTTAAAGACTACTTACTATAGTAGTTTAAATATTCAAATCTACCACAAGATACTGTAATTGATGTTAGAGATAAATTTGGATTTATTATTTTAGAAAACGTCTTATAATATTGCAGACATGCGAAGTCGGTCTTTCATAACGTGAACATTATATCATTTCACTTTGGTGAAGGTTGCTGCTAAAGCGTAAAGCCTTCGTGTTACACTACTTTATTTTATTCAGAATAAAACATTAACACATATGAAAAACTAATTCCCGTTATCGCCCGAAAAATCAGTAACAAGAAATCCTCATGGACGTCGGCGTTGCTACAAGCCTTAACGTGCGCGCGCACGCTCTAACTGGCTGGTAATATTGTTATTTTATTGGTTTATATGCTTTCACAAGCTTTGTACAGTTAGCCAAATTTTTATGATACTGGCCGGTAATATAAGAGGAGTTTGAAAAAATTATCTTTATTGAGTTATTGGTGGAAACTTGAAGGATGTTTTGCTATGCATATACACGGCTTCGCAACGAGAAGTGGTAAAAAACTCCCCAGCAACTTTGAATGAATGAATGAAAACACTTATATTTTTACCATTTTATTTATAAATACTTCTACTTCATATTTATCTACCCCAGCCTCTTATTTATCATCATATCATACATAATAGTTTAATTGTCTGTATTTCTGCTAACTCCTCCTAAACCGCGCAACAAATTTATAGGTGATTTTTACCATGACTTAGATAATTAGTTACTGAATAGGTATATATAATTAAGTTCATATGTAAGTAATTTATCTTTTGCTTCAGGAGTTTTCCCTAAAGTTTTCAAGAAGGCGGTTATTTATCCTATTCACAAGGGTGGTACTAGAGATAGTGTTAACAATTATAGACCTATTGCAATTCTATCAACTTTTTCGAAAATTATGGAAAAAATCCTAAACAGCAGACTCATGGAGTTCCTGAGTTTTAACAACATTCTTGCCCAAAACCAATATGGCTTTCGAAAGGGTTGTTCAACTGAAGATGCTGTCTTGAAACTCTGTGATTCTGTTGTTAAAGAACTAAATTTGAAACGCAAATCAATTGGAATATTTTTGGATTTATCCAAAGCTTTTGACACTGTCTCTGTTGCTATACTCGTGAATAAACTTAACTTAATTGGCGTTAGAGGATTAGTTCTGGAAATCTTCAAAAGTTATTTAAGCTCTAGGTCTCAGTATGTCAAAATTGGTGATTATGTTAGCCAAGATTTACAAATTAATTTTGGCGTACCACAAGGCAGTGTCCTTGGACCCACACTATTTTTAATATATGTAAACAACCTCTGTCTATTAAATATACCTAACTGCAAAATTTTAAGTTATGCGGACGACACGGCTTTATTAATTAGTGGCAGCTCTTGGGATGAAGTTGCTAAGAATGCCGAGACTGCTATGCATACTGTCATGCTGTGGCTTTCAAATAACTTACTCACATTAAATATTGATAAAACTAAATTTGTACCTTTTTCCCCTAACATCTCTTTATTGCCTCCTGTGTCCTTAACAATTCTTGCTCATAATTGTAAGCTTGATCGGTCTGTTATTTGTACGTGTGCCCCATTAAGCCGTGTAGATTATATAAGGTACCTAGGTATTTTAATTGATAACACTTTGACTTGGAAACCTCAAATACAAGTGTTAATTTCTCGTGTGCGTAAATTGATTTATGTTTTCAAATCACTTAGGAATGTTGTTGGTATGCAAATTTTAAAAACAGTCTATTATACTCTGGGACAATCTATTTTATCCTATTGCATTACAGCCTGGGGTGGAGCGGCTAAATCAACTCTCTTAAGACTTGAAAGAGCTCAACGAGCAGTTCTTAAAGTGATTTTGTTTAAGCCAATACGATTTCCGACTTCCGATCTATACACTCTTTGCAAGGTTCTTTCTGTAAGGAAACTATTTATTATGCAGTTAGTACTTCATAAGCACCGTATTTTACCTTTGGTCCTATTATATACAATAAAAGAAGATACGATTTAGTTTGTACACTTGTACCATGCCGACTTCGATTAGCTGACCGACATGCTTACTTTCTTAGTCCCAAAATTTACAACAGAGTTAATAAGTTACTAAATATATACTCTCTTACTCATCGCGAATGTAAATCAAAGTTATTCAACTGGCTAATAGAACTCTCTTATGACGACACCGAGAAATTACTAAACTGACTGCACTAGTTTACTAAGACACACACACTCACTCGTTCACTTGTACACACATCACACACATACACACTACACACATATACACATACATACATATACACAGCCATTCACACATCTATACATTTAAAATATAAACACGGAAAATTTCCAAATGTATAAACTTCAATATAATTTTCTTTTTATAATGTATAACAAATGAATTGTCTGGAAGTGGGCGCTAACAACTGCAACACAGTATTATACTACAGCAGTTGTTTGCGACACCAAATTGTTTCTGTATACTATGTTAATGTTTTCGAATAAATTCTTTAATTCTTTAATTAAAGTAAAATAGAGCCACTCGTTACGTTATAACCCGTGACGTAGCCGCGAAGCAAACAATGATTTTTTAGGTCGTTTTATTATACAATATTTATATTAATTACACTATAAAAAAGAAACCTAAAATTAAATACTAGAACTGAATAAAAAAAAAGAGGGTATAATTATAGATAAAATATTGGTCACAAACTGTCACTTACCGGGAACGTTTCCAAAAGGCTGGCGGCGTTGCCATGTTGAATAGCAATGCTTAACCTTTGAGCAAAACAGACGCCAACTTTTTGGTCGCGTGTTTTTTTAAAAATACAGATTGTATATTATACAATTACTTTTCGAAGTATTAATGAGCCTGTCGCCAACAGTGCACGATAAGAAAAAAAAATCATGCTAAGCTACAGCAAAAGCGTGACCAGGTCTAATAGGTACTTATATTTTACAAGAATAAAACTGCACGGCTAAATGTCACCCAATAAGTTTCCGCGTAAAAGCTATAATATATACCTATACCTACGAATTACTGGAGTGGTAACTTATGATTACAGCTAATCGCTAAATTTTATGTCTGGAAAAAGAGTTATTACTTCGAAGGCGCCTTACCCTCGGCCTTCGCTCGCTCAGGCCATTGGCCTTGCTTACGTCGATTAGTGGTTTATTATGTGACATGTTTGATTGATCATAACATGAAATTCTATGCTTGTAAACGTGCAAATGGAGTAATATTTGAAAGAAAATCACTTTGTTTTAAACAAAGCACAGTATTTTCCCCCTGTGTAATGAAATTAAATATGAAAATTAACCAATCTATTTGTTTTATAAGCAAACTCATGAAATAAACTATATAAATGAAAATTAATCTAGAAAATCTAATACCAGACCACTGTCAGTTGGGAACGTTGCCAAAAGAATGGTCCCATTACCTCGTTGAAAGGCAATGCGAATGCGACAGTTACACACGATGCTAGTAGCAACCAATTTGTCTCAGAAGCTATCCGAGTAGCTATCCGATTGGCTATCCGAGAGGCTATCCGAGTGACTATCCGAGTGGCTATCCGAGTGCCTATTCGATTAGGTATCCGAGTGCCTATCCGTGTATAGGCCCGAGCGTACTCTGGTCGTGTCAACGCGGTATAATAGAAAAAAATCACATTACGCATTCATGAGTAACATGGCCACGACAAGATAATGGTATTTCAACGTGGAGTTGACCAACCCATTTAATCCATGAATGGCAGGAAACATGTCGCCTTTTAATTAGCATTTAGCTTATTTAATGTATTATATTTGGTTTTGTATGTATTGTAGAATTGTTACTATTGGCGTAATATGCTTTGTTTTATAAATACAATGTATTTTAAATATTTCTATGAATCAAATCGACGGATAAAAGCTAACTGTTTCAAGAGACCTTTGTAAGAGAGTACTTATTAATACGGAACTGAACGCGCATCCAAAATGGCGATGGTATGGTTACTGGTATGGATAGAAGGGAGACCAACCTGCGTGTCTCTGGGCTGTATTGACTATACGTGCTAATCACCAAGTCGTGAGTCTTGCGCCAAATCTTCTGGCTTGTCTCCATCTTGCGCCCTTCGATAATATATATACACAAGCGGCGCGGTATAACTGCCCTTGTAGGCAATTTGTGGCGGAAAGATATGCGGGTTGTCGCACAAGGCCAGTGTGTGCGGAATCCGAAGGTAAAATGAAATCCACACACACAAAGCCACTGAAGATAACAGTATGATTTTGCTGCCTTTAGTTGCTGTGTAAATGTTTTTCGAATAACAATAAATAAATACAATAATCAGATAGACTCACCGAAACCCTCGTCGAATAAGAATATCCGCCATAGCTTCAGAAGTAGATATCATACATGCACGGAAATTGAAACCACCTTAATCAATCACTCAATCAACGTCCATTACTTTTCAGGGCGGCCGCCATTTAGTTGGTTTCAACAAGTCACTGTACTTGCCAAAAATCTTATTATTTCTCATAGGTCTGTCTTTTTTAATATCGCAAAAAAGTCCGAGGAAAAAATGACGACATCTTCCCAGTAGCAACCAAAAATTGAGGAGACAGAGATATATATATACATACATACTATTATTACGAGCTCTACAGGACTCGAATTAAAAATGCCGTTGGAACTACTATAGAATTTATTAGAACTGTACAAACACGTATAAAACAAATACAAATAAAACTGGATGCAACCAGTTCACACTGCACGATTCAATACAATTCGACACGCGCAAAGTCCGTCGTCTATATCGCTAATCGAGAGTACTAGAAAACGTCATACTCGTTTCGTATTCGTCGCTTGACTGCCCACCCCTCTATTCGAGCATTGTCTTATACTAACTACACAGTACAAAAAAATTGGCTGCGCGCACTAAGTTTCCTAGAAATAGGAATTTGCACACCTGCGAACGGAAAACAATTACAATAAGGATTAGTTCGACGCTAATGATGGTCATAAAACCAGTAGAAAGACAATAGCATGTTGTTCTTAATTACAATTCAAAACACAAAAGAATTCCTAAATCCGGGAAGACAATAAACTGCGCTTAGACAGGCAGCTGTGCGTTTATCTTTGACGGCATGTAACACTATTACACAAAAAGAGAAGGAATATTTATGTATCAAGAATGAGTATCGAGGGTTGAACAAGAGATGGCGGCACCATGACTTAGAAACTATGGTTCTACAATAAATAATAAACAAGGGTCAACCGCAGACTGACTCGTAAAGACGTGCAGTATCAGTACAGCGGTAAGTACGACAAAGATAATCTTAATGAAACAGAAGATGGTGGTTGGGAAAAGGTGATTGGACAACGCGGTTAGTAAAAGCGGGTAGTTACAGAAATAATTTGACAAGGCAGGATTTTAAACTAAGTGGCGCGAACAATAGACTTTTTTCATCCTAATTTGACCAGATTGGAAGCGGTTACCGTCATGGACATTTGCAATACCAAAGGTGCTACCAAGTACTGAAACCGGTTCTCTGATGCCAGAATAAAATTAAGCTTATTATGGCAGCATACCCTAGCCGAGAAATAGTAGCCATCTAGACTGGCAAATACCCTAAAAAAGTGGCAAAGTTATTAATGGACATAGATTGTAGCTAAGACAAGTATAAATATTTAACAAGATCTAGCCTCTTCTAACGACTTTGCCTTACCAGTTAACGAAGTAATCAACAAGGTTATGAAGCAATTTACATTTCGTCCACTTATTAAAATACGGTGCTAGAAACGATCAAGACATCTTATATTATAACAGGAAGATTAACATCTGCGTGAAACCGGTTCTGACATTTTCTAATGCTGGATGCATACGTATTGCTATGCGATGGGCATTTTTTTAAATCACTGTCAATGTGGAGTTATGGCCGCCAGTGTGGCGCACAAAACACGGCGTTTCATACGCTAGTCGAGTACGCCGCATGGGCACCCCAGAGGTTTGAACTCGAGACAATATTAGGTCCGATCGATTCGCTGGGCAGTCTGGTGCAAGCCATGCTGCACAGCGATGATCATTGGGTGGGTGCGGCCAATTTCTGCGAGACTGTCATGTCGCAAAAGGAGGCCGCGGAACGAGATAAGGAGAGAGGTACAAGTGCGCATGCGTCTCGCTGGCGCCAACGTCAGTCAGGGGCCCGGAGGTGCAGATATGGGCATGATCTCCCTCCCTGAAATACTGCTGCAGGGGCCCTCTAGCATCTAGGGAGCAGAGGAGTTTTCACTCCTGTTGACGAAGTGGTTTTGCTCTGGTACCCGGGGCATTCTCAGGCATTTTTGTGCTAGGATCGGCGTGGGCGTAACTACGTTCTAAGTCTCATGCCTTTCCTACCATAAGCCCTTGGGCATTTGTCCATTGGTTCGAGTCTCCACACAAGCCGGTCGGTTACTGTTTGGATTGCCCTCAGTGGAATGCCTCCATGACCGACCACCGTCTAATCCCTAGCAAAGGACCCGGTATGTGGGAAATGCATTTCCCCCGCCTGGAAAAATAACCATAATTAATGTAATATCTATTATCTTACGTCTCTTTTTGTATCTTGTCCTAAATATTTTTTCTTTCTTTACTGTTGAAGCTTATACACACTCGCGGGAAGCCAACCCAAAGAAAAAATGATAATCGGTAAAAATAAAATATCTCATCAACGTGTGACATCTCGAATATTTGAAAACACTTTTTATTCGATTGAATGTTTGAAAATTTTGAAAAATGCGCTTGTAAATAGTTAGATTCGACTCACCGGTAGCTCGTTGAGTGACGTCTATACAAGCGTTTAATAGCAAACCCTACACTTTTTAAATGGATTATCATCTTAATATTTGGTTAGATGAGTTTGAATGTCTTTTAAGCCTGACTTACTTTTGCTTTTAAGTAATTACTTAATATGCGAATAAATCCGTCTCATTAATTAGACAAACTTCTACTTAATCGACGACTTAAAAACTTAATTCGCTACTTTTGTAACATAACTAATGCAAATGTAAATCAAGCTTTAAACTAAATTTTCTTGCTTATATCATAGATATATAGATAGATAGAATTGTGAAAAATGCATAAACCCTATATAACTGTTATAATTATAGCGACATAACTTAAGCTTGTCTCGTGTTTTGACATTTGATGTGCACAAACATTTAACGGAAAGTTAAAAAAAATTGCAAAACAATATGGCTAAACAGCGATTATTTTATTTTATCCGTCGTTTAAATGTCTCTGCACACCAGCCTAAGGGCCAATTTTTCAATCACCAAGTAAAAGTTATTCATAAAATACAACATGGGAAAATTAAAAATGACAGTTGCATGAATAGTAACAGTTGAATTGTTGCATATTTGAATCTAGTCAGGTTATAATTTATTAAAATTTGACTGGTAACTTTTATCTGATGATTGAAATCGGCCGTAAGACTCTTTGAAACCTGAACCACTATATCGTTTTGACAGCTCTGCTGCAGAATTAATTATAGATAGTTAAAAGTAGCTCAAGCGATTTCTGTACTGGTCTTTACTGGATGTTTACCTTAAAACAAGGAAAATGATATATAGTCTATGACAATCTATGTCAGAACTTGCCCACCATTATAAACACATTTAAATATTTTTCCATTTTTGTAAAAAATAGACTATTTACTCTAATGGAGCGGCTTCATCTGGGATAAAGTTAAAGGTAGGTAGGTAGGATAGGTATCGTTTCACGCAGATGTGGCGATGGGTGTAATGCGCAATTTGAGATGCGACATTGCTAATGACGTTAAATATTGAAGAGTAACGTATGTATATTTAATGTGACGTTATTTCTTAACGCTTTAAATAAGACGCATTCGGCCACAGTCTAAATCTTTAACAGTAACGCAGATAGAGCCCAGCATAAATGATGTCTGTTTATTATGTTATCTAAGATTTCTGTTATCTATGGTGAAATGATAATGTTGTGTGATTACAGTCCACACGAGATGAAAAGAAAAAGTTCAATATATACCTACGTCACACAGTACATTAATATAATAGGAGAACCTACATATTTCGAGTAAAACGTGCGTGATTTTAATTAAAGTAATTCCATAAAAACGTCTATTGTGTAAACAATGTCTGATTTAAAATCATTTTTGTATTAAACTGCAAAGACGTCGTAATTATAACAAAAAAAAGACACCAACTCTTTGGATATTCATAATGTTCTAAGAAATATAATTTGCATCTATTATCCATTCTAACCTTCAAATAACTCCAACTAAGATGCCAAAGTAAAATTTATAATAACTACATAACTAGCTGGACTAAAAATACATTTATAGATAAAAATATTAGAGATGTGCTGATTATGACTTTGGCCGACTAGCCGATTAGTTGTTTGTAGAGAGGCCGACTAATCGGCCCACTAGTCGGCCAAGCCGATCATGTTTTCGGGGATTTCCGTGACGCTTCGTTTATAGCTGATTCGCGCACAAGGCGCAACCGCCACATGCGAGCATGTCGGAGCTGTTTTGTTTATTTTGCATTACTTCTTGATTTTTGCTTTTGTCAGGGCGGTGTTTTTGTGTAAAAATAAAATGTTTTAGTTAAAAATAATACTGTTATTGTTCATTAAAGTGAAAGAACTCAATTAAAATTTAATCATGTCAAAAAGTCTCGTGTATGGATTGAATCTATACACGAGATTTTCTTTTTGATATGATGTGATTACAAAGTATCAGTAAAGTATAGATTATAAACTACAAAGTAAGAAGCCGGATAGTCGGCGCTCTTTGCCGAATAGTGCCGACTAGTCGCCGACTACGATAGTGGCCGGATAGTCGGCTTTACCGACTAGTCGCCGACTAATCGGCACATCTCTAAAAAATATAAATATAAATATTATAGCCGCACAGTAAATAAAATCGGTCATATGCGTATTTTTCGCTGTATTTATACATAGTTTCGACCATACAAGAAAGACATCTTGAAAGTTCAGTGTGTATTTTATTATCTGAGTTTGTAATTGCCCACTCAAAAGTGTAATAGTTGTAGGAAGTTAATTGTTTTTAAGTAAGAATTTTGTGTTTTTATTGAAAATCTTAACTATTTTAGTGAAACATGACCTTTCGAGTTACTACTAGATCTCGGTTGTTTCTCACCACTCAAGTCCTATATACAAGTTGATTTACCTAATACAGATTTACTCTGTGTTAAGAAAGAAGTCCCGCAGACACGCAACGGTCGTGCAACGGAATGCTAGAAATATAATATTTTTTAGAATGATTCCGATTTAGTAGTAATAGTAAATAGAATAATAATTAATATAATGTACGTTTTCTTTAAAACACTTAATAAAAACATCATAACAACGTGGTTGGGCTCATCTGTTATAATTAGTTCCATATTTTCGCCACAGGACTTGTTTCGTGAGACGCACTCTAATAGGTTACTTGACAGATAGACAATTTTTTTCAATATGTTTACACAGAAAACTCGTTATTCTTGTCGCAAAGAGTCGTGTAAAATACATAAAAGTTATGACACATAGTGATAGATTACAAATCAAGTGAGATATCTTTTATCATTTTACAAAAGTTTGATGCCGCCTAGATCTTGTATTAGCGTAGCAAGTTATGACGTCATGTCTCGACGGCTCAAACGGGATGTTAATTATTGTTTGAAAATTAATTAAGTTTATTTTTATCGTGTTATTTTGAAAGCATGATGATATTAAAGTAGTTTAATGTCCACCATTGTGGTGGATTAAATAATAACATGATGTGGAATTCGTAACTAGGGGCCATCCAAAAATTACGTCACATGAATTTCATGATTTTTGACCCCTCCCCCGTCCTTGTCACAGCTAGTCACATTCGTGAGACTCCTCCCTCCCTAGTATGATATCATATATCTTTTAATTTTACATCAAGAAATTATTAAATTAAAACAGCAGTTCCGTAATACGCTTAAATATATTAGATTTTGAAATGTGACGTCACGAAATTTAAGACTCCTCCCACATCTTGTTACACATAGTCGACCCCCTCCCCGCCGCTTAACGTGTGACGTAATTTCGGAACGGCCCCCTAAGATACACGTGCGAAACCACGGGCCAAACGTTGATAGGTATCTTATAAAACAGACAGTAAAAGTTATTATCTCTTTCTAGGCTTTCACGCTTCATAAAATACCGCCAACCCGTCATTAAACTTTTAAAAGTTGACTATAAATCCCATTGTTAAGACCATTAGGGAAACGGCCCTTTAATGGGAGCCGAAACTTTTTCGCGGGCGAAGTTTACGCGGGCCAATGAACTCTGTTGCGATGTCATTTATTTGTTTTGTTCGGCAATTACTGATTCAAAGAAAAGGATTTTGAGTTCAAAGCAGCCATTTTCAACCTTTTTTTTATAGAGGTTACATATAGCGCGTTCCACTAGTAGCTCACAATACCCATAATGCTTCGTTAGCCGTTCCTAAGGCGACCACGGTCGTTGTGGTCGTGGCGAAAACGTCACTAATGACGCCATCATTTTTGATCACACAACGCTCACAACGACCCATGTCAAGAGGTGGGTCGAATAACCTTTCCACTTGGGTTTTCAATTGTAACGCTGGCAAGCGAGTGGAACGGGAAAAATAGCGGTTGTGAACGTGGTCATTGTGAGCTACTTATGGAACACGCACGTATTAAAGAAGGTGTCGTGGACCGCAGCATTATTGGAGGTGTGTGGCGTTCTTCGAGCCCAACTATAAATTTTTGGTACTGACAACACTAAGACGGCCATTTTAGTCATTTTTAATTTAATAGCTGCGCACATGGGTCTTGATAAAACAAATGTTATTGTGGAATTCGTAACATAAAAAGTACTTGTAAACTATTTAGAATACATTATAATCAGTGATAAATCTTGTGTTTAATGATTTCCAATAATCACCTCATCATATAACAAGTAAAGGAGCCCTCGGCAACCATAAGGCCGTATCGACGTCTTATGAGGCTCCAAATGTGCTTTTTGTTTTACACGGTTTATAAAGCCGTAAACTGGCAGTATGCTATGAAGTATCCTAGACCGGTCACAAAAGTTCGACGGGTTGCAGATTGTGTATAGCGAATTTAGACGAATAAATTTAGATTAAAAAGAAACATTTAAAATATAATCCTAAAAAACTAACAACATCAAAAACTCTTCAAACGTCTAAAACTCGTTTTAATTGGCTCTAATCAGTTCATTAAAATTCATGAATAGACTAAAACTAATTCAAGGCAAATATGTAGTTTATTTGATCAACTAGCAAAAAAACTGATGCAGATAAACTCCAATTAAAATTGTCAACCATCAATCTGTTTTATAAATTATGTCGTGAGGCCAGTGGACGAAAACTTATCTAAATTTAAATCTAATATCAATTAATATATCTACCTACCTATTAGATGCGATACTAAAATGTACCTTTTAATAAGCACTTTGATATTATGTTGTGCCATCTAGCGACAAGTAGCATAAACCAAATGTTATGCCATTCACCGCTATCTACTTACACTGCTATCTGTTATCGAATAGGAAATACCAAATTTAAAAAGAAAAATATTACACGTGTTAATCTAGTTAAATTATTATAGTGGTTTTTGGAGATTTAATTTGAAATTTAATAGTATAATTATCATCACATCAATTATTATTATTTTTTCGACACTGTTCCAGTGCATAATTGTCATCCATTCCTCAGGACATAAAGCCATCTTTTGAGTCTACCCCTATCACCGCGACCTGGCGGATGTAGCATGACAATTAATTTCCCACGCAACTCGCCCTAAAATTAATGAACCTATAGTTATTAATTTTATTGTGGATGTAACTGTCGACGAGTTTCTCTCTAACATTTAATTTATTAAGGTAAAACCCTAGGTCGTCGCGATAATCCTATTATAGTTCTACCCATTGAAATCCATCTTTGACTACCTTTACGAAGACGCAAAACTTCACATATTTGCTATTTAACTTAAATATTGATGTATAGTAACTAGAGTCTAGTTACTTTATACATCAATTTTTCCGTGTATGAAACAATTAATCAGTAAAAAGTCTTAGATCACTTTGTAAACTGTCTAACGAAGCACATCTGTATTTATTACACCGAAACCTATTACATATTTACAACGACGATGTTAAAACAAAATAAACAAACATACGTCGTAAAAACGCCGGTTCAGTTCAAGCGCACTCGGCTCTCCCTTCATTTTTTTAATTCAATGTGCTCGGATCACAAGTTCAGAAAGTCAGTCGAATGCATAGCGCGCTTCGCGAACGTACGTCGCTTGCTTCCCGCGTTTTCGACGAACGAGCGTATTCACGATATTATACGAAGTGACTTTTAATTTTCAAAATAAATATTAACGAACGAAATAAATATTTCTGTAGTAGATTTCGAATAAATTAATTAGTTTAGTTTTTAAACGTTGTCAAATTGGTGATTTTTCATATTAACAATAATAATCTTGTTTGTAAAAAATGGCAATAAGAGTCCAGTGCTCGAAGTAAGGATTGAGTTTTTTGGTAAGTAATAGACGATATTAATATTTTTTAACAATTAAAAATTTAGTTACGTTTTATTAATATTGGTAATTATTACGTATCCTTTTTTATTTGTTAAGTGATAGCATTTGCGATATAAATTATATCCTCAGATTTTAGTTTTTATTTTATTTATCATATGTCAAAATTAGCAAAAGATTTTTTTCGGATAATTTAATTTTTGTATAACATTAATTATTATGGGGTATATAAATAATTTAAGATAGGAATTAAATAAAACTACAACAAATTTTAGACTAAAAACGTCTCAAAAATATTATCATAAGATTGAAAATAATAATAAAACAAATAGTAAAACTAAAAATTAGTCTCAAGCAACTATTGCTCATCGGAAACCCAAAAGGTTGGAACCGTACCACGTAGCTTAAAAAATAGCTTTCTGTAGAAAGAAAAATCATCCAAGCTAATTCTTTTTAAATATATATTTGTAATAATGTGAGAAAAAATTGGTTGAATATTTGTTAATACCTAGCAAATTTGTTACAAAATATTTAAGTAATTTTGAATGAGATCCGAAATTGTTAAATATTTTACAAACAATATAGGTATAGTTATGTATTTAAACTATAATTCACAGAAAAGGATTCAATATTACCTGTTAAAAAATAATAACAGATTGATTCACACATATTAATAGCGAGATATTAGGTATATTTAATTACGAAATTAGGTAACTAAGTAATGATGCGGATTGCGATTACAATAAGTTATCGATGACGATATCTTAATGCAAGTAATAATTTGTAGATTGTAATCCTGTTTCTTGTTTTCTAATTCTTAGTTGCATAGATTTTGTGATGAATGTTATTTGCTTTGTGCACCAATAAATTATTAAAAATGAAATTGATCAGTAAAATTCGTAAAGCAGGAATTACACGGTACTTACTATCCATTCAGTTGCCCTACCATTAGCTGAATTTTGACACTTGTATAGAGTATGGAGAGTAGAGGTAAGGAGTTAAAGCTGAAAAAGTGACCATATATAAACAGTAAATAATAGTTTAAAAATTCTCCGAGATGGCGCTAGCGTAGGCGATTGGTGTGATATGAATGTAGCAGTTGTTAACGGATTGAAGTATGCCGAGTTAGAAAATGTAATAATACTTTTAGTGACTAGAGTAGTTGGTGATAGTACGCTTTTAAAAATGTCAACTATTTACGTAGTACAAAATAATTTATTAAATATTAAATGACCTAAAAGAATTATTGTTATGAAAAAACGTGAAGACTGGTTTAATTTCTTGAACTTTGAATTAGTGATTTTTTTAGTATTTAATTTTATAAAACTAAAATACTTTATAATACAACTCTAATAACTTTCTTTAAATTTCTTACCTGTAACCTCCGTAGTAGGTATGGAGCTTATATCAAATTTCAATCAATAGTAAGGTAAATTAACGATCGGTAAGATATAGGAACCGGCCATTTCTGAACAAGCATGGCAGAGCCCATACGATTGCACTAAATTGAATCACTAACTGCCTTTAAACCATCCAATTTTAACACGATAGCTCACCTAGCGCTCTGCAAATAAGATAATGTAATGCCCGTTTGATCTTACATGGATGTTATCCGTGTAGGAATGGTAAAAAAATACAATATCCTGCTGCCGTCGCGAGGCGACAATACAAGACACAGCCAGGTATTTGCCCGTCTGGATGGCTACCACCCCGTGTCTGGAGTAGTCTTAACAAACCTTGAGTTGTGTCCAGACTCCAGCCTCCCTTTAGAGAGCGGCAGCACATTGGTAGCACTTTTGGTATTACAAATGTTTCATAGGATAGTACCACCTTTCATATATTTTTTAGGTAGGCCGTCTGTTCATTTGCCTACTTCAGGCAAAAATACATAGATTATACAAGTGAAATAGATCTTTTAATTCTCTCTCTTTTCTTTCAACTTCTCCCAATTATTTGGGGCGGCACAATATGTCTTTTCCTTCCACACTCCTCTATTATGACATACGGCCTCTGTCACACCACAAATCCTCATAATCCATCCATCTATTTTTTGGTCTATATTTACATTTGTACCCACCAATCTTGCTGTTTTGATGGATTGGTGTTGACTGCAAGAGATCGCTTTTTGGCAATAAGACCACCCTTTGAATTTCGCCCTTTCTTCGAATAAAGTTTTTCTTTCTTTCTTTTCTTTCTCTTTCTTTCTTTGTGCATAATTAGACGTACCTAGTTTTAGTCTGTAAGTTTATTTTTGTATTGGTGTACAATAAAGAGTTCTCGATTGATTAATTTTGTCTTTCATTGTATAAAGTGCAAAGGATATTCAATCTTTCTTTTTACTAAATGCGTATGAAAGTATATACGATAATTATACCAAAATACAAATTTTTAAATTTCTTGTCTTTCTGTTTGTTCCGGCCAATCTCAGAAACGGCTAGATCTATTTTAACGGGACTTTTAGTGGCAGGTGCTGATATTTTTTTTTTTATTAACTACTCTACGGACTCGAGTTCCGTACCCTTTTTTACAACTTAATTTCTATGAAAGTTTTTAGGTTCATACACGCTTATTGTTTATTTTGTTATTGTATGTGACATTAATTTAGTGATTTTTATGTTGTAGTGTACCTTAAGAATAACTTATAATATTATTTTTTTCTATACTGAACTTATACTAATGTAGAGTGTATCTGTTACATGCTGGTGTTGTGAGGAAGTGCATGTGTAGTGTGTGCCTTATGTCTATACGTATATATATCTTAACTAGTGCCATTTGTGTTGCTTTTCCTTTCTGTGCCTAGGTTATTAATTTTTAGGCTCTTTGTATGTCTTGGTTTCTTTGTAAAGTGTGCGTGTAATGCAATGCGGTGGTAGTGCGCGTTGGTGTATGTGTGAGTTTGCTGATATTTATAAGGACTAACGTAGGCTACTTTTTTAGGGTTCCACAGCGACGAAGTCGCGGTCACAGCTGGTAGTAAATATTTTAAGACTCGTATTTTACAAGAAACTATATCGTCATCGTAAAATTTCACTTTAGAATTATTTCTACCCTTACTTGAACGCAGCGCTCTAATTCCTTATCAAGTTATGCCGCATGCGCCTTGACCTCTGACAACGTGCGAACGTAAATTTTTATAGCGATAACCGAGAAGCGAGGAGTTCCGTGATGTTATTTAAACAACTACAAAGTTGGATTGTTTTTGTAATACAAATCTTCTCATGGAAAGCATTTTTTTGCTTGAGTACAGGACATAGACTGACGGCTGGCCTGGTGATCAATTCTGTTATTTCAATATCTTTGCTCTTTGCGTTGTGAAGATCGTTGAAATAGAAGAAAGTCGTGGTAGCGTAATGGCCAGCGCATGCGTCCCAAACTCAAAGGGCGCGGGTTCGATTCTGGCCGGAATGCATGCACCGCTTAGGCAGTATTCTGACCTAATGTGCATATTGTTACAATTACCACGTGCTAATAACGGTGAAGGAAAACATCGTGATGCAACCTGCACATCGAGATAACCGATGTGTCAAACCTGCCAAGCCGCCTTGGACAAGCGTGGTGGGTATACTGTCCGTTCCCATATAGTGACAAGCGTGGTTCATGGGTATACTAGTCCGTTCCGCAGCAGAATAACAGTAGAAAAAAATGGTATTACCATTAGCAAAAATAACGTTAGCCAAAATGAATATTTAAAAGCTACTAAAAATTTACAACATTTTGTCGCGAGCTCGCGCTTATAAATGTTAACTAAAATAGAGTGGCGTGCCACGGGCACACTATTGGTATTAACAGAATATCGAATCCAGGGAAACCTACGATTGAGACGATAGTATCTGACGAATTTGACGAGATTGTAATAGCAGAATTGGGCCGTTGGTGGCAAGTGATTATCGTCGCCTATGGACATTTGCAAGACTAAAGGTTCTATAGCTATTAATGCTAGAACACAACTCAAGGTTGTTATGGCGGTATACTTTAGAGTAGAGGTGGTGGCTGTCCAGATGGACAAATGCTATGTAGCTGTGGGTTATTTTGTCGCCTACAATGACAGGCCTCTTAGTCGCAGGAATTAGTATTCCTTCTCCGTTCCTGCACGGATGTAGAATAAGAAAAGTGTAGGGTGCCTTCCATCTCAGTAGTAATGACATGCGTAAGGATACTAACAGTAGCTGCTGTCGAAAGCGGCAGATCGGAATATGTGGCACAGACTTGGGGATACCTACATCTAGTAGTGAACATCAGTTAGCTGAAGATGAAGATATAAAAAAAATTAACAGGCAAACACATTGTATATCCCCAAATTAAGCAAGTTACGCTTGTGTTATGAGTAATATACTGTGGGGCCGATCCCAGACACCCAAACCATAGTAAATAATGGAGAATATTCGATTCCGACATTTACCATATCAGGAATCGAACCCGGAGCCTCTGTGTTGCAGTGAGGGTATCCGTCAAAGGCTTAACCAGCTCAAACACAGAGGCCGTTGATATGATGATAATTATATGATGCCATAAATTTTGTTGTGTTGTTGTTGTTAGTAGTTCAAGAATTTTCCACCTCATAGTTTGAAAGTTAGAGGAGGGAGCTAATATTTCTCCACCTATTGGCTTCATATAAAATAATTAGGAAATATTATTATGATTTTTCAAGGTCTGAGTAACGATATACCCAATATGACACTGAAGAAATTCTTTTGAATCCCTAGTTACAAATGTATATGGTGGCCAACTCTAATCTTTTTATAATTATTTTACTACATAACTTTGTAGCGCTATACAAATTCCACCTTCCTGCGAAATTACGTTCATTTAGAACCATTAGTTTGTGAGAAAAATGACTCTGACACGGACAGACAGGCAGTCGTACAAGGCGATTACCAAAGAAAATGTACTGAGAGATTCATGTCAACACGTAGGCTTATTTCGTCCATGTTGGCTCAACGCTGTGAATAAAAAACCTATACCATGCGAAGTCAAGTTTTACAGAAAAAAAAATCTTCTTTAACAAGTGTGGGAAGTTTAGAGATAATGTTTTATGTAGTATTACATGGGAATTGTATTATAATCGATTAATAAAATTGATTCGATTTGAAAAAGATATTTGTCTAAGTTCCATGAACTTTTGAGAACGTCACACATTGCAGATTCTCATGGTAATCATTTACGATCATGTGATGAATAGTAGAAAAATGGCTGCGTTGCCTTGACGATGTATTTGCTAGCGAATTGCGACGGTAGCGCCAAAAAACCTGTCAAGTGGAAACTACGTCATTTATCGAGATAAAAAGTATATTAAGTGTTGATCCGGTATATAAGCTATCTCTTTGTTGAGTTTCATTTAAATCCGTTCTGTAGTTTTCAGACAAACAAAAATTCTAAGAGTTGCATTTTCGGATTCTACTGGCCCGAATTAGCCAACCTGATATTTTTTAAATATATTTTAACGCATTGTACAAACTCAAAATCTTCAACAGATTTATTATATTATAGACTATAGAATTATAGATAATAACACAGACCAAAGACACTTGAGACCAGACAAAGAGTGTTGGAGCAGATACTCTTTTTAGAATAAAAATGTGTGTGTGCAGTTCACACGCAGTAGAAGTGAAACAAATTGTGACAAGGGGTGGGAGGGATTCAAAATTTCGTGACGATACATTTCATATATCATATCGTTATAATATATTTAAGCTTTAAGACCAAAATTTGAAGTATTAACGAAAAACTTCAAAACATTTCCAACTCTAGTGTATTCTATCTCCTCTCTCTCGCAGGTTTAGTCCTCTAGATTTATGTGTTTATCTCTTTTTAGTGTCGTTTTTTCGTTTAATCGAGTTTCAAATCACGACTATTACAAAGAAGTTTCAGTTTAAAATGTCTTGTTAAAAAGAAGTCCCACAGACGCGGCGTTGCAATTGCCGTACTTAATCCTACCGGAGTAATTATACGCTAATCCGTAAATCGATGTTTATAATTGCTGAATAATAAATTATAAATCCTTAATTAAAGCTGTTTTATTTCCTGGCTCCTTTACGAACAAACACAAACAAAATTGTATCAAATAGCGGAGCTGCCACTTTTAGTTCTTTTATTTTCCATAAGACTACTATTGTGGCGCGGACTCTAGAAAGTTATTTACGCGGTTTTTATATTATCAATTTTTCTATTATTTTTCTATATACAGCCGATTTTACATCGATTAACCGATCATCATTTTTCAAATAGATATATGGTAAGAATTCTTTTTTCAAATAATGCATTACATTAAGATGGCGCCTGGCGATGCAATCGTACATCAAGTCATCGTTCTTAATTCGTTACAACTATCCATGTATAATCTTAATTTCCGCCGAAAACTAGAACACATTGGACCAATGAATTTATTCTTGTATACTTTAAAGTGTTTATAATTATTTTTATTCATATTTTAGATGAGTTATTGATTATGTAATATCCCGTCGACACCGATACGGTGTTGGTTTATTCGTAATAGTTAATTTCCGTGGTTCTATTTTGAGGAACGTGTAGGTATTTTGGAATGTTTGGTTTACAAGCCAAAGTTGATATTTAGAAGTAGCGCTTACATGGTTCGTTAAGTATTAATAGACGCCTAGACGCATTAACTAAACTGAGTTTCTGTCTTATTGTGCTATTTGGAATGAAATTCTGATGATTTATTTTTGATTGGGTTTTTGTTTTGATAGTAATGGTATATTGGAAAACAAGGAAAAGCAAAAGTAGAAAAGCGGACCCTGGGTGTCGAATCTAACGCTCCGAATGTAACACAGATTTAACGCTCGGTTACTACTGAGTAATGGCACTCGGATGATAAATAAATTTTGTCACTTGTTAACTTCCTACCTCCCAGGTTTTGTAACACTTCTTGACCAAAACGCCCAAAGTCCTTTAAAAAGGTATCTTGGATGAAGTCCCAAGACTTAGAACTTTATAAATTGTGCCATACAGTAATCGCATAAATATGATTTATTCTTGTATCAGGTGAATGATGACAAGGAAAAAATAACAAAAATAGATTACCTTTTAGTGGGCCTTTGAGTCAAAAGCATTAGACTTAAAACAGCAAACTTCTTACATCAATTTTTTCAACTACCTTCAAAATATCACAAATGACATTTTAACTTGAAAGCCAATTTACTAACTTTAATAAACAAACAATCCCTTTAAGATTAATAGAAACATTAATTTTATTATTATTTAATTAAAAACATTCGAAACAATCATGAGTCCTGATTAACCCAAAGGTCTATTAAAAGGTATTAAATTTTGAATTAAATGAAAAATCATTGGAAAACACCGTCATGATTTTTTAAGATATGAATAACTATTAAAATTCACACGACTATTGGCTGGTTCCTTTATCTTACAGACGGTTCACTTGCCTTACTATCGGTTAAAATTTGACATAAGCTCCATACAAGTAATGTCAAAATTCTACCGATCGACGATGAGGCAAGTGAATGAATAGTAAGACATAGGAACCGGCCCTAAGTGCACATTGCAAAAGACCCTCAGATAATATGGCAGCTGCCTTTAATCTTTATTTTATGCTATTTTACTACAGCATTTAATAGCGGCATATAAATTACATATTTCCATGACATTTCATCCATATAGACCCAGAAGTTTCGGAGAAAAATTTCTGTGACATACAAAGACGGACAGACGGACGAACGGATATGACATTTCATTTTTGCCAAAATTGCTACGAAACTCAAAAAATGACTCACAGACCAATGGGTCTTACTCACTACGTAGAATTATTTAAAAACAACACAATATCAGAGTTAAAATACTAATTATGTAAAATACTTTGTGTAAAAAAATAAAACACAATTAACATTTACTTCGGATTAACATGAAGCATGTTTATGTTTACAAATTGCTATTAAATACAAATTTTATGCGTCAAATGAATGCAATCACGAACGCTTTTAACGAGATACGTAATAAACGCCGATGGTTTGATTCCTCTTTGCGTGTGGTCGTTTGTGTAGTCTGTGACATGTTTTTTAAATACCGCTATGTATACTAGGCGCCACGAAAAAGTCCCGCAAAGGCGGCGCTGCGATCGCTGTGCATAATAATGCCAGAGTTTATTATCTGCTGATTCGTGAATCTATGTAGGAAATTACAGAATATGAAATACCAGACATTCAATAATTGAAAACCAATTTATTTCCTGGCTGCTTTATGAACAAAATCCCAACAAAAGAGCTGTCACTGTTTTAGTTCTTTTATTTTCTGTAGATTTGTTTTACGGCGCTATGTGTAAGTAAAAGATATTTTACCGGTAACTTTACTATATAAACATTGTTTCAGAATTTATTGTAAAATACGTCACCTACCAATTGGCTGAAATATCATTGTTATTTGTGAATAATCGACAATGGCCCACAAATCCACACGTCAGGATCCATAAACTATATAAAGCAAAACTTAAATATTTATTTTCACTGATCTTCAAAAATAACGATCGTATATCGAAAGGGAATCCATTATCATAGGTAGGTTAAACTGCGTCGAGAAAATTTATTTCGTTGCCTATTATAGTACGTAGGTACTATTTTTATACTCAAGTGTATAAATTATATGGAATAAAATTATTTTTATTATTGAGGTTTTATTGACTACACGTGACGCGAACGTGAAAATATTTACGTGAATAAAATTAATTAAGTAAAATATCGTATACTATAGCTATTGGCCGGTTCCTATGTCTTACTATTCATTCATTTTATTTACCATCGGTTTGATTTTGACATTACTTGTATGGAGCTTTGTCGAATTTTAACCAATAGTAAGGCGAATAAACGATTAGTAAGTTGGCAGGATTAAGGAACGGGTTCTATATCATCATATATGCCAACGAGGTAACATTGCCAGCCTTTAAGCTGACTAGGCATCTTATATATAGGTGACGATGGACTAGACCTTGTAAAAAAATACTAGCCTAATAAAAAAGGCCCCTAATCTCTACTTTTGTACTTTAACAGTCATATTAATAGGAAGTTAGAGTAAGGTTGACCGCTTCTTTAAGAACCATAAAAAATGTTCAAATTCTGTATGAAAAAGACCGATAGTCTACACGACACACGACAAGACGACACGTTCTTCTCTTGATCTTTATGATACAGAAAAAACATGCTTACATTTTTCACCTAATGTTTTATTATTGAAACATATTTTTCTAGATATCAGTCACATATTGAAAGTTTGTTTATCATATTTTTGTTCAGTAATTACTTACATTGATATACGGTTTAGCAAATAATTACTCAGACAGAATTAAGTACGGCGATTGCAGCGCCGCGTCTGTGGGACTTCTTTTGTGGGGCGGACTCTATTATCATTGTCTTGCTCCCTTTGCGGGGGTGAATTTTCTAAGTTCCTTAAGTCTCTTTATCTCGTTCTTAAGTTAACTAATATTGTATACGTTTAAAAGTTCAAATTCATTTAGCAAGTTTGATCATAATGTACTTTTATTACATGCATAGTGTAAATTAGTTATAGTTATATATTATATAAAATAGCTAATTATAACTTTCACTTCCTGTTTGTAGCAAACAGATGACAATCTCTTAATTGCTTCACTTGATCCGATAATGTTAATGAACATAAATTTTGTATATAATTATATAACTTACACCTGCATAGACTCGTACATATTGAAGAAATATTAAAAATAACTACAATAGATTTATTGAACTTATTAAAGTTTTATAATTGAAAATATTTTTAAATGATTAAATTATTTTTTTAGATTACTTATTAAATTATTTCATTTTTAATTATTAAGTCTAAGCATATTGTATTCTATGTGTAGATCAATAATCATACCTCGAATATCATTTGACATAATTAGGTATCATTTGATAGGCATTGAAGAATGATAACGATTATTATTTTTCAATACCTAGCAAATGATACCCACCTCACATATAGATGTGAGGTAGGTAGGTATCATTTGCTAGGTAGGTGAAAATAATAGTGCACATAGGTGTACTATTATATAATATGCACTATTATATTATATATTAAATAATAGTGCACATATGCGCGCTCTTCTCATAATCTCGCTTTAAAAACACCTGCACACGTTTCTACTTTCTACACCAAATCCTTCGCTGTGCAGGCTCTCCGGCTGTGGAATTCATTGCCCGAAAACATAAGACAGGCAAAGTCACTCTGCATTTTTTAAAAACTGGTGCGAGAACATTATCTCACTTTATAATAAATATTTAATACCTAATTACATGTACGTTTATTTATTAGTGTATTTGTATATTAATATTGTGTATATTAGTATATATAATATTAATATATTATGTATTAATACTATTATTAATAATGTATAGGTATTGTGTGATATTTATATAACCTATTTATATATTATATATTTAATATCATACACTTGCGAATCTCCTATTCATAAAATCCGTAGACCATAAGCACTCGCTCTAAGCGATAAGGCCGCCCATTGCTCCTACTTTTACTGTTTAATGTGACTACTGTAAATTGTTTATTTTATGTGTATGTGGTGAACAATAAAGTGTTTTCTATTGTATTCTATTCTATGTGCACTATTATTTTTACCTGTTAGTTACCATATTGATTATTTCACAACATCGCGATACCATTCTTATACCGGATCTAAGAAGACACTTTCCTTAAAAATTTCATATATATTATCTCTATATCTATAATAATATTATAAAGAGGTAAAGTTTGTTTGTAAGAATTAATTTCTTTAACTACTGAATCGATTTTGAAAATTCTTTCACCACTAGAAAGATACATTATTCTTGAGTGACATAAGCTATATTTAGTTGTGATTATATAATATAATAATAATAGCAGCCCATAAATGTTCCACTGCTGGGTTCGGGCCTCCCACTATAGGGGAATGGACAGTATACCCGCCACGCTTGTCCAAGGCGGCTTGGCAGGTTTGACACATCGATTATCTCGATGTGCAGGTTGCATCACGATGTTTTCCTTCACCGTTATTAGCACGTGGTAATTGTAACAATATGCCCATTAGGTCAGAATACTGCCTTAGTGGTGCTTGCGTTCTGGCCAAGATCGAACCCGCGCCCTTTGAGTTTGGGACGCGTGCGCTAGCCATTACGCTACCACGACTTACTGGTTGTGATTATGCAATAATATTTCTTAATACGTCCAGCGAAGTGGGCACGGGTTAGATGGCCTAAATAAAATGTTTGTCACTTATGACCAACCAGGCAGATGGAACGTGACATCAAACTCCAACGCCATAATTGAAAAGGTTTTTCAGCTTTACCTGTTTCTTAGTATTGTTAGTTCCTTAAGAATATTTTCCGAAAGTCTTGTAAATTCCAAAATGCCTTGGAAGTATAGACGATGACTTGGACCTGAGTTTAATGACTGACTAACTGTGAGATTTCTTAACCAACATCCTTAATATGTGGTTTCAATATGAAAAAACCCCTTGGAATTCATTAGTCATCTCTGAAAGCATTTTTAGTATCCTTGCTCAATAAAGAAATGAGGTTTCAATCTTTTTGTCTTGGATATCGATTGCAAAATTAAGTGAATGTACGTTTTCGAGAATTGTTTAAGAATTACACTGATTAAGTTTCTTTTTGAATACGTGGATTCATTTCACAAGATCCGTTTATGGAACTCACTGCCACTCAACATCAGACAAGCTAAATCCATATCGTCTTTTAAACTAATGGTTACTAAATATCTTGGGTTCTCGCTAGTCTAAAACATGCTGTTGATTCTATAGGATGATAAATCCTATTTTTGTATAGTATATAAGGTATATTATTATTTATTTTCACTTCTTCTTGGAATGTTTCATATTTATTGTCTTCACCGCCACTGTTGTCCTAATATTTCCTTAGGTTAGAGGGTTGCCTGGAAGAGATCGCTTTAAGCGATAAGGCCGCCCTTTGTTCAACATTTACTGTACCTAGTTTAAATTTTTGGTGAACAATAAGGCGTTTTCATTCATTCAAGATCTGTATGTGATTTTTTTAAAGCGTCTTTAAGGCACGGGAGTAATCTAATCTATGTAATAGAGACACTCCAACGGCCTTTTTTTATTGCCGAAGCACAGCAGACAGACTTACGGCCCAACTGTGATAAAAAGCGGTTACCGTCGCCTATGGACATTAGCAATACCAGGGGTGCTGCCAGCCTTGAAGGAGAAACTGGAACCTGGCCACTGATGCTGGTACACAATTCAAAGTTGATGGCGACATAATCTAGACCAAGGGTGGTAGCCATCCAGTCGGGCAAATGCTCCACCACTTGGCTGTGGGTTGTTTTGTCGCCTCTTATAACAGGCCACCCGGAATTTGCATTCTTTGCTTTGATAGTCATTCTATATTTTTTTTGTAATTTGCCTTAAGTCTAGTATTACTAAGAGGGTAACATCATTCAACATTTTGTATAGTTTACTCATGTGGGGAAATTCGACTGATGTTGCCAGAGTAATTAGGTATCAAAAGAAAAGTATGCGAGCAATTAGTAGCGCAGACTATCTGACTCTAGAGCCATGTAGGCTACTTTTTAAAAAGCTCCAGCTGCTAACTCTACCATGTCTTTATATTAAACAACGAGCAATATCTGTAAAAGAAAATTCTGAGATGTTCCTTGGACATCACGAACTAAGGACACGGCAGCTTAGGGTGAAGACAGATAGTAAATTATTGTTCCCCGGTTACAAATATTGACTACGATAATTAATTTACTAGGTTAGTAAAGATCTTCAACAATTCCCGAAAATATTAAATATCTGTCCAAAAATCTATCCAAAAGAAGTTACACAAATTGCTTTTGTATAAATATTTTTACTCCTTTGTGGAATTTTGAGATAATTTTTGTATAATTGACATAAAAGTTTTTTTTATCCTAACCTTACAGATTGGTGGTATTGTAATTAGTATTTTTTAGTAATCTTAGTTAAAATTTATGCACCTCATGGACAACCCACACCTTAATTATAGCCTTATGTCTTGTAATTTATAGTATTTTATTCATCCCTACTACTCCACAGTACCTTAAAGAACGCTTCGAATTTATTTCTTGCTCTCACAATTTACGCCCTTCCAGTCAACATAGACTTATTACTCCTATTCATAATACAACGTTTTTCAATAACTCTTTCACGGTCAAGGCTGTTCAACTTTGGAATACATTGCCTGTTGCTTTCAGACAAGCAAAATCTTTAATAACATTTAAGAACATGGTCAGTAAATTCTATTTGCAATATAATGATATGTAATTTTATATAATTACTATTATATTGCATATAACTGTATATTTATTATGTTTAAATAGTTGCATTTTATCACTATATCTTCAATATGTATATTACTTATGTGTATATTTGTATATATAATATAGTTATATATTTATTATTAGAATAGGAATAGTTAGAATAGGAAGAAAAATTAAATTTTAATTTATATATTTATATGACCTTCAAAAAGTGTTCTCCAGTGGAACTTATTTTCAATAAAGAACTTTGAATTTGAATTAAAATGTAAGTAATCGTACAATAATTATGTATACCACCATCGCCATTCATAATCAGCAATATTCTTGCCATGGGTTGTCTGGAAGAGATCGCTTTTTAGCGATAAGACCGCCCTTTGTACACAATTAGAATAATACTAGTTCATAAGTTTTCTGTAATGGTGTACAATAAAGTGTTATCTATCTATCTATTATGTTATAAGCATAAAATGAATTTGAATAAAAAATAGGTAAGTGTTTGGCAATCCACGCACAATCGTGGGTTTGTTATTGGCGACAAACATCGACTATTTACTATTTTACCATTGAGTCCTATATAAAATCTTCAAAATACAACATTTATAAGAGTTCCGTTTTTAATATCTACCAACCTATAAGCAATTACGAAGAAACGATTAAAATTTCATTAAACAAATACTTGCTTCAAATACCTCTGAACATGACACTGTTTCCAGATTTCCAAAAATAAGACTAATTTTCTTAACAATCACGGATCCAAAGCTTTGTCTTCAAATTCCTTTGTGTCTGACTGACCTAATAATGATATCAGTTGAAAGGGAATTTAAAATAAAACATCACAAGAATCCAATTTGTGTCTGTTACCAAAACCCATTGTGCATGTTTTATGTCCTTTCCAAACTAAACAAATTCACGGAAGCTAAACTTTATTGGTTGGTTGTGACGAAATTTTCTCTTTTATATAGTTAACTGGGTAACGATTTTCCGTTTCTGGTAAGTCTGGTCGACCATTACAAGGTGTTTTAAAGGCTTTTGGGTAATTTTAGTGATTATTACTTAATAGTTTATTTATACATTATATGTATACTATAGACAGGAAAATTGCATGTGGTAGCTCCCGGATACCAATTAAAACTACGTAGACTGGATCTCAAGTCTGTATTATAATAGCGTCAAAATATTGGATTATTTGCGTCATAATGGCACTACAATCCAAATTCAAAACAATTTATTCAATATTAATTCCACTTCTGAACACTTTTTGAAGGTCATAGATGTAAGTCAAAATTTAAATCTACTTCTATTCTATGTACACCGCTTTGCAACGAGTTATCGCTTTTTAAAGGAGAACAAGTGGCAAGAAACATCCCAGCAATACATCCGGCTAGATTTTTTCCATCATAATTATTTGTAATAAAACTACGTTTTAACGGTTTTAAGCGCGGTAATTCATTTGATTTTTTTATCGATCACAATTGGGGCCGTGATCACGGCCACTGAAAAGTGACCGAAACGTCGGAATAACAAAAATCAAATAAATTACCGCTCTTTAAACCGTTAAAACGTAGTTTTGTTAAGTATACAAGTCGTGAAAACTTAAGAAAATATTATAATTATTTATATTACATGAGGCTATTTTTTAAAAATACATATAGAAGTTGTATTACAACTACTTCTCAAAGAATGATTGGAGTTGTAACAAACAAAAAATAAATAATAATAATGATGCATGATGCTTAATTGCTCAAATCTCCTCTCCTGAGCACATCATTGTTCTCAACTACGTTTTTGTATGAAACTCATGCTATCATTCATGTTTAGGCTATAATATCACAATAATGCTAATTATTGTCATCAACAAGGCATTTGAAACGAAATATATAGGAATAAAAAAATCTGCTTGTGGCCAATGATGCGTATGGGACATTTATCCTTATTCGCGATATTCAAAGCAACCATTAACGTGTTATTATGACGTCAGTAATCGACAATTTTGACACTATTGCAATAGCAAACAATCAATAAATTAATCAGAAATAGCTTTGATTCTGGAACAAGTATTGTACTTTAATGGAACTAATATTACACCAAGCGATAAAATTTAAACACAAATTGAGATAAAAGCGGAGTACCTCCAATCGAACAGGACTCGATATCTCAAATAAGTATAATCGTTGTTACTGTACAGAATCAATAATAATAATTTTATTAAACGTTTCACATCCATCATCATCGGCCTGTGCGCCACCATTCCCCCTTCACAGTTTAAACAAGTGCCAGAAGGAGACAGGGGTGTATTTGGATATATTTCCTTGTGATATTTTTTCAAATATTCTTATATGAATATAGTAATAACCAAATAAAATAATAAAATGCGTTTGAATGGTTTCTGTATGAAGCCAGTGTCAAGTATTCGTGAATAATTAAAGTATTAAAATTATCTTTCAAAATCAGACGATGAAAGCCTGGTTCATAAAAACCTCCCCTCCCAATAGGATTGTAAGCCTGAGTATAAACGTAAGTCTTTTTACCAAAAGATTTTAATAATGATCACATCACATCAAATCAGCACTCTTCAAGTGATACCGTATTTGTACTGCCTACAATATCTGCCACGAGCACGTCAAGAAGTTTCACACTTGTTAATTATTTATTGTAATTTCATTATTTATTTATTTCTTTTCTTTTCTTCTTAAGTTATTATGTACACAATGACTATTTATAATGCATGCTGTGTTCGCGTCAAGAAGGCCATTTAGCAACCATATTCTGTCTTCTAGATTTGTTTAAAAGTACGTAAGCTGAGTTGGCCAGTTTGCGAACCAAACTATAAAAAAAAACATCAAAATAATCAAAAACTTTCATCTACTTATTATTAGAGATTTTGGTGTAATCTATTCTTATTCCGCTAATTTGTTTTGGTTAGTGATTTTGATGAAATACTTTAGAAACCCAATAAGAAGTGTTGTGTCGCTTTTTTTCATTGGAACACAAGATTCCTTTTGAATTACTCTACCTTTAAAGAAGGTCGAAAAGGATATAGACAGTACAGAAGTCGGATGTCGCTAAAAACACAAATGGTCTTGGCTTCCGTTGTATTATTATGCGTCGCGAAAGTAAGCAGGGTTTGTTAAATTTGCTAAGAATTCTTGTAAGTATATAATTTTGGCGGGAACTTAAATTAAAGAGAAATATTTCTCAGTGTATTTTTATTTTTGAAACCTTGTAATTTTTATTTCAAAATAAACAAATGACAATAGTTAAATATTCAATAATTAATTATTTAATGAGATTGCGATAAAAAATCCTTAGTAGCAAGCGTCACCATTTTCTAGCAAAAGAACTTTAAAAAAACTCCTGTTTTCGTTTGATAGTTATTTTCTTGAAGATTATACCTATACTAGAATGAATATGCCTAGGAAAAAAACCGGGAGGCAAATAATAATAACGTAAAAGAATTTTTAGGACGTGTTTCTTGGGAGTTTCTTGCCGCTATAATTCGTTGCAAAGTGGTGTATACAAATTAGGACACAGACTTAATTTTTATAGAAGAAGTCGTGATAGCGTAATGGCTAGCACACGCGTCCGAAACTCAAAGGGCGCGGGTTCGATCCTGGCCGGAACGCATGCACCACTTAGTCAGTTTTCTGGTCTGATGTGCATATTGTTACATTTACCACGTGCTAACAACAGTGAAGGAAAACATCGTGATGCAACCTGCATATCGAGATTACGATGTGTCAAACCTGCCAAGCCATCTTGGACAAGCGTGACGGGTATACTCGCCGTCCCCCCTATAATGGGAGGCCCGAGCTCAGCAGTGGGACATTTATGGGCTAATATTATATGTACGAGTACCTATGATCTTCAAAAAATGTTCTCCAATGGAACTTAGTTATAAAAAAAAATGAGTTTTGAATAAAATACTAATTTATCAATCTTTGAAATTGACGACTGGAAATTCTTAAACTATACAAATTCACTTAAAAAATGATATAAGTATAGAAGTATTGAGCTTTATAAAATATCCAGGGTTATCTCACAGCTTTTTCTCACAGAATTTTAAATCGTATAAACTCACATAGAAAATACACATTTCCTATGTTCAAGCCTAGACCACTTGTAGTAAAATAAAAATTCATGAAAAAATAACAATAATATAAGTAAATCCATTAACTTAACTACGATATGAACTTTTAAAATGGGTTAAGTCAATTTTTATTTTTACGCAATTGTAGGGTTAAATCTTACAAGGACTACCTAACAACTAGGTACAATTAATAAAACAAAACAAGGTACTAAGGGAAATTAAACAAAACAAAGCACAAAGGGATTTTAGAAAATACAATAAATTTATTTGTAATCTACGAAAGTTTTGTATTAACGGTAAAATATATAATGTTTTGCTGTTAATTAATATTTACTCTTAGTCGAGTCAAAGTGGGGCTTTTAAGTTTAAACGGGTTACCCGAATAGAAAGTGTTTGTTTAGGTCACAGCCCCAATATTGTGTAGGTCAAGCAAGTTTTTGAGACAAATAATGTGCATGTTCATTAAGGGTAAATAAAGTATAATGCCTAAAAACTAGGTAAAATTAATAAAACAAAACAAGATACTAAGGGAAATTAAACAAAACAAAGCCCAAAGGGATTTTAGAGAATACAATAAATTTATTTAAAATCTACGAAAGCTTTGTATTAACAGTAAAATAAATATTGTTTTGTTGTTAATTAATATTTACTCTTAGTCGAGTCAAAGTGGAACTTTTGAGTTTAAACGGGTTACCCGAATAGAAAGTGTTTGTTTAGGTCCCAACCCTAATATTGTGTAGGTCGAGCAGGTTTTTTAGACAAATAATGTACATGTTCATTAAGGGTAAATAAAGTACAATGACCTTTATAATGAGACTAGTAAACACGTTTGGTTTTGTACAAGCAGATAATGTCTTCTACAGTAAGGCATTGTTAATCCGGACCCCCGCTTATTCGGTGTTCGCGGTAATGTGGCGGGCGGTGGCCTTAAACACTTCTTTAAAATGGGCGGAAAATAACGAATTTTTCAGCCACGAAGTTATGTTTCTGAGTTGATTTAGAGACCGAGCCTTTGTAATGTAGTGCGACAATTATAAGCAGATTTTTTCAAGCAGGAATAAACAACTTTTGCAGACCACAATTCGGACGCCTCAATAATCCGCAAAGGGCCTTATTTTTGCCTGTCGGGATTATCGAGACCTTACTGTATTATATACAGTCACAATGTAAGAATAAAACTAAAATGGTTATTGACAACATCTTACTATTTTAGTGTGTTTACTTTATGGTTAATTTTATTAATTCGCTATATGGCGAAGATCTGTGGAAACCTATTGATTTAGTTTGGTTAAATACGAACAGTAATATAAATATTTTGTTTGTAAGGCTATAAATATTTTTAACAATAATACATTCGGGCATTAAAAATGTCATTTTATCATAAGTAATTCATTTCGTCAGCTTGGTTAATGTATTATTATAATTATATCGGTAACATGGTGTTTGTCTCCTTGTAGCGTGATAGAAAGGAGAGAGTAGAATTAGGGTTCGAACTCATTTCATAATAAATCCTAATACAATTTACTTATTAATATAATATTATATGTGAGTTAAAAAACAAATACTCCCCCTCGCTATCATCTCTATTTGTGATATTATAATAAATACAATTGTTATTACTGTTTAGAGAATAAATAATAAATTGACTCCTTAGACTCTTTACAATAAAACTAAATTACTTAATAAAATTAATTTATAATGAGATACTAATATAATTAACTTAGGGCCGATTTTTCAATCGTCAGATAAAAGCTTATTCATCGATTAAAATACAACACGAATAAATTAAAAATTACAGTTGTGTGAATGAAACAGTTCAGCTGTTTCACTTTTACATTCACTCAGGTTATAATTTATTCTATGGATAACTTTTATCTGATGATTGAAAAATCTGGCCTTAAAAACGTATATAAAATAAGAAAGAAACCTAAGCTGAAGGTTTGTAACATGATAAAAAGTATCACAGCTCATTGAGTGTCAACTTTCATTTAATTAATCATGACACACACTATGCAATGGAAGTTCTTCTATTACTATAGACAAACAAACAAAAGGAATCAATGTATACATTATGTGTGTATGGTTTGTATGCATAATTTTATACTATAAGATTTGAATGCCTGAAATGCGGCCCTGTTCTAACTAAAATCTTCATGAATATTATATACTATAGTTTAAGTTGAATCAGCTGTTGCCTGCGCCTATAGGCGCATCATTTAATAGAGTATTTTATCATCGATGTAGTATCCTGCATTTGGAATGATGACTTTATTCGAATCGTGACTTTTACTTATAATAAGTAGTTAGTTTTAGGCGAGTCTGTATTGGTTGTTCTATGAATGTGAACTTTTAGCTAAATAAATTGCACGTAGTATTGCAGGATGACAGGTTTGAGATCATTATTTACGAAAAGATGTCTAGATGGGTCAAGGAAGCCTTTTTTACGAAAATATTTTTTTTTTAAAGTGAAACTTCTTTATAATCGTTATGATTTAAAACTCGATGAAACGAAAAAAAGCCACACTAAAAGAGATATTTGATAATTTAAACACTTTGCTCATAAAGATAGAGTTATTCTGAAATAATAATGGAAATATTTTGAAGTTTTGAATTTCTTAAATTAAATTGAAACTAGAGAATTTGTTTCCTATTTTAGTTATCATAAGCCTCTCGTGTCATTTGTTCAAAGTGAAAATAATATAATATATCTTAAATATGTAATATTTTACATTAAAATACAAAATATTTTTTGGTAAAAATATTATAAAAATAATAAACTCTATAATTATCCTAATACTCCTCATACTCATTCTCTCGTAGGGCACTTTTTCGTCGACGACGACGTCTGACGTTTCTTCACTTCTGCCATGTGTAAATTGCACACACACACTTTTTTTAAATTAAATCGCCCCCTCCTCTTTTGTGTTTCAAAGCAGAGGTTTTTTTTCTACTTTTACATCATTTACATATTTTACTACATAAAGTACGACCTAATTTACTACCTACTTAATTACAAAGACCAATTACACTATGACTAGTATAATACTAAACTTAGATCTAACCTATGACTACGGTTTTATACTTTATAGCTGACCCATGCCAAATGCGCTGGGCGTCAATTAAAAAATAATTAATCAAAATCAAATATAGCCTATGTCTTTTAGGAATAATGTAGCTATCTACTGATGAAATAATTTTCAAAATCGGTTCAGTAGTTCAAGGGATTACTTCGTACAAACAAACAAACTGACAAACTATCGCTTTGTAATATTCAATAACTAATGCTTGCTAGTGTATATAGGATTATATACAAACAGCATTTTACTGACTTTTGTTCCTGTTATTGACCTTCTCAATTATGATCATCGCGTAACTTAAAAAGTTTGCGGATGTTGTCAAATGATGTTGTCCTGTATGATGTGCACTAGTAGACAAGTTGTGCCTCTTACACATGAAGAGGGGGTAGTGAAACAAAAAAATCATATAACGCATTAAACCTTGACTACATCTGCGCGTCATAGTAACATTATCCCAGGTGTAGCAGGGGTAGAGTATAAGGCGTTATTTGAAATGCGACGTTGTTAATGCCGTTAAACATTAACAGACGCCTCATGTTTATATAGTCCCCGGCACGATTTGTTAGCGGTCGTGTTTTCCTACGAACAGTGAAATTTCAATCCTTTTTGGAAGTATGAGGTATTGTCTCTTCCGTACAATAATATTGTCGATATGTCGATAAATATCGTTACATTGGCTACGATCAATGCGCAAAGCGATACCTACTGTTCCGCCGACCGCTCAAGATTCGTGCCGGGTACTATATAATGATGTAGCTAAATCGTTAACGCGTTATTTTGCGACGCTATAAGTAAGTCGTATTTTGTCACAGCCATTAGCACTAATGCAGGGCGTTGGATGATAAAAAGAATATCAGGCAGTTGATTTGACTTTCATCTTTATTCAGTCGGCGAGCTGTGCTTACTTCGTTAGCATTACTAACATAAGGTAGATATGTAATTTCTTTTAAATGTTCCTAATATATAAATTACTCTAAAATACTACTCAAGAGAAAGCTATTTAAATCTAATGTATACTCACAAGCTTTTTTAATCTTAAAAGCTCATTTTATTAATGTTATTGGCCATTGACTATTTGAGAGAATTCTTCACACTTGGCTCAGTCAGTGCAACAAACTTATTGGCGCCAGGGTGAAACAATATAAATATTACGTGTATTCAAAACCTTATTGTTTACATTATAAGGTACATTATTGATCAACGTAACAGCAAAGTTAAGTTTGCTTTCATTCATAGTTCTGGCAACGTAACCATTCAGTATAAAAGAGTCTTATGTGTATTAAAATAAAGTTGACAATAGTATGAATGCGTAGTAAAAAGGTTTGTCAAGATATAACTTAAGGTTGCGGTTTATATTTACCTTATTTTGTTTATGATAAAGTTAAAAATAGAATACTGTGCATGCAGAAATAGATTTGCTTCCGTTCTTTACCGCATTTGAATACTTTTACGGCTTAATAAGGTTTTATTCTCATAAAAATTAAGTTGAGAATTGCTTGTTTGAATGTATAAATAATGCAGTCAACTAATTGCAGTGAGTAACGACTGTATAATAAAGTCGGTGCATTGTGCGTTGCTATGGCAACGTATGTTACATATTTGGGGTTCCATATTGTTTTTTATAAGGACAGTACTATTAAAGACGTCCATTAGGCTTGTTTGTCACATTGAAAGTAAGTTTGTTAGCTAGTCATAGATATTATTTTAAGTACAATCCTATGAACAATGTGAACGAGAAAATTTATGAGAATGGATGTTTGTTAGTCCATTACGCAAAAACAACTAAACTTTTTCAAAGTAAACAATCGTATTAGTGATACTCTAGTATTTATATTTAGACAGACTGGCAAAAATTCTATGTTACATTTTCGAAATCTACTGGTTCAAATTAGCCCTCCTGATTTTTTCCCCTTTTTAAATGCATTGTCCAAACTCAACACCCCCTATTATAGTAAGTGTTAAACAATTTTTTAAATATTAATTTCTTAGCGGACTGTAAATAATATAATAATAAAAAACTGCACATGCAAAACATATGACGATTTTAATTGAAAGAAAAAAAAATTACGTAATAGAAACAAAATAACATGTATGTTCTAAATTCAAACATTAAATATATTTGGTGGCCAGTACTATGTATAGCAGTATGGCGCATCAAGTAAATAAAACCATTATTTGGAGATTCCATTTTGTCACAATTTGTAGACTAGGTATTTTCATTAATTAATATGTTTCTTTACGGAACCCTAAGAAAAAAAAGGTAATGTTAGACTCGTATTTTTAGTGTTATTCATAGTGCAAAGCTATAAACTATTGAAGTTATAAGGAAGTGTTTTATGTGCTTATACTGTTAAGGTAAGGTTCCACTGCGCCGTCATGATCTCGGCCAAGATAGTGGCGTAACTATATGAGGCCCGTAGCAAATTGGAGCCCTTCCTTAATTTAAAGATGCATACAGCGTTGGAGTTTCTTTTTAATAAATTCCTACGTAAATAAAATCTGGGTAATTCCTTTTCTGTGCATTTCAAATTAATTTTCTAGT
Source organism: Dendrolimus houi (assembly GCA_039645545.1). Classification (NCBI taxonomy): domain Eukaryota; kingdom Metazoa; phylum Arthropoda; class Insecta; order Lepidoptera; family Lasiocampidae; genus Dendrolimus; species Dendrolimus houi. The sequence goes on along the minus strand of CM077134.1, from coordinate 17,789,497 downwards.
AACTTAATAATTTATAGAACCTATTGGCTCAAGTCAAGAATAATGTATGTTTCTACCAATGTGCTAAAAATTTAATACTTCTTTCTTTGCTTGATTTTATACTTTAACAAATAGCTTAAATGATTTTAAAAGCAATTATTTTATTTAATTCGTTATTCGTGTCCTCTTGTACTCGCTGTCCTCTCGAGCTAAGAGTCTCTCTAGCCAGGGGTCCCTTTGGTCGGGGGTCCTTCTAGCCAGTTATCCATCTGGCATAAGGGTTATGGCATCTTGCCTTTTTAAGGCCTTTAGATTAATGTATTAAATAGGAAGCAGCCCATGGACACATTACATCCATCATTCCTCGCTGCTGGCCTCATGTTTTTTATTGCAAAGCTGGCAAATAAATGGCCCAGCTAATGGAAAGTGGCTACCGTCACCCAAAGACGGTAGAAATAGCAGTGGCGAAGACAAGGTGTTGCCAGCTTTTTTTTGTTAACGCTGGGGGAGTGCTTTTACGCATATCCTCGGGCCCCGGGGAAGGTCACCGAGGTATGTGGGACTCCCGACGACCGACGCTACACACAAGCTTCTGATAATAGAAGGAGTAGCAAGCCCCGACCGCCAGAGTACAGAGTAGCGTCCCTCCGCATCATAATAAGGCGTCACGGAACCGTAAACATAAATATGACGCCTCGGTGCAAACCGACAAAGAGGGGTGTCAATGGGACCAGAATAACCCACGGCACTGAGTGTGGCTCGCAGGGAAGGTCCTCCGACACCCCCAGTCCCACTATTTTTCAGGAGGAGATGGTCCAAGCGGCGAATGTGTTGCTAGCCTATAGGATAGGATAAAGGTTATGGAATAAGAGCCATAGGATAAACGGAATGGGATAGAGGGATCAGATAGGAGGATTGTTATAAGTGGATAGGATAGGAAAGATGAGATAGGAGGAGGGAGAATTGCGCCATGGGAACTCTCATGCGAAACACAGCTTAAGGCTTTTTTTTATTGCTGAAGCACAGCAGACAGGATGATGCCCCAACTGTGATTGAAAGTGGTCACCGTCACCCATGGACATTAGCAATATCAGAGGTGCTGCCAATATGATGTTAGCCTCGAAGGAGAAACTGGAACATGGTCACGGATGTGGGAACACAACTAAAAGTTTTTATAGTGACCTACTCTAGACTAGTGGTAATCAGACGGGCAAATGCTCTACCACCGGGCTGTGTCTACCACTTCACGCCAACTTTCTGTAGGAATGTGGTATCACACCAAACTAGCCGGCCCAGCGAGCAAGATAATGATTGCTGCATAGCTCTACCACGTCAAAATTGCCATCAACAGTAATCCCCCTTCAACTCGCAACGGGAAACGTCACTACCTATCATATTAATATTCCTTAGGGTACCAACTCAAACGGGCTGGCAAGTAATTAATGCGAGCAACGACCATGCGCCCGCGCAGCGGATGACGTGTGGCGTAATGCGCTCAAATGTAGGTAATATTTGATTTATGTCTTATATCCTAGGAAGCAGGTTTTACGTGGGAATGTTTAATATAAGATGAAAGCCTTTGAAACTAGCTTGGAATTTGATTTAAAGGCTAACATTTGAATAATTTTGCGATGATTTATATTTAAACTAGATCTATATTAAGCACACGTCAGCCATATATGCTAATCTAGTTACATCAGAACCCATACGTTTTATATTATTACGATCTACACACCGACAAAAGTAGATTCACATCTGTATACCATAAAAGCACACTTTATTACCTTTCCGCATTTGGACTTCTTATGTTTACTTTGTGCTTAAAATTTGTAATTAGAAAACAGCCCGTTGTGTATCGTAATCTTTTATGGCAGTCATTAGCCAGGTGTGTCGAACTGATTCTAATAAATTCGGTCTACGCGGTCGGGCAGCCATATTGTATCTGGGCAGTCTAGCGATAGCCACAAGCGAAGCAAGGCGTTAGTGACGGACTTTGCGAGTGTGATTGAATCGTGCATTACGTTTGGACTGGTTGTGTACAGTTATATTTGTATCTGTGTTATACGTGCTTGTATAGTTCCAATAAATTCTATAAATAATTCCAACAGCATTTTAATTCGAGTTCTGCAACTCGTAACAATATTATAGCAGCTAGTTGCTTAGAGTTACATTACATCCACGCGATGTGATGCCTGTGCTCCGTTGTAGGTATACGACGCTGATCTAGCGATCCCAGATTTTCGTTGCATGGTGAAGGCGTATGACGACGTGTTCATAGCACAGTTCGACATCTCAGGCTGGCATTATTTGATCGACATGTCAAATTCTATTGACGACAAGAAGTATGTGCTTAAAAATTAAATTAAATCTTACTTTTAACATGCGAAAATGCTCGAAAACTCGAGCTTCATCTGATTCTAAAATTTATGCTCTAAATAAACCCACAGTTTTTAGACATAGATCTAACACCAATATTTAACGGTGTAGAGTAACCCGGATAGGGTAGAGGAGCGAGATAGCATGCTCTTCCGTCTTAAAGGAAAATCTTCCAGTGAGGGTAGTGTTGTTCTTCGCAGGCCTAGGTCCATGTGTTATTGTTGAAAATTTGTATGTTTCTTTGTATGTTTCGGGAAACATTTGCAACCTCAATTATTGCACAGCGCCATCTATTGGCTTGTAAGTGTTCCACTACAATGGCTTTGCTTAAATTATGTTCTATATTAAAAATAAAAAATATATTCTGTCATTGACTTACGTAGGCTATACATGTTTCCTTACAACACTGGACCGGTGTTGCCAAGTTTACCGACCTCCCAATAAATAAATCATAGTTTCCCAAGTTTGTATATCACCCACATTAAGCCGCCTACGGGTAGCATACGTCAAGTTGCAACTGCATTGACCGCATTAATTACGGATTGTGAGCACTGGTGGTTCCCGTATCTGGTTGTTACATAATATCTTTATATTCAGCAATGTAGATTAGTGCATAATTATTCAAATTCATGTTTTAGTGTTGTATAAAGTCAGTCAAGTGTATATCAGTCTCGCAAGTTGAAGGGTTCCGTAGAGACAATGAACGTCGACTATTTCCGTTATTAAATAAATGCATTTATTAAAAGTACGCAAAATATTCGAATAATTTAGTTGAGAACGAATGTTAATTTCTCGAAATAATTTGGTTGAGAGAAATAACTAGTTACATTTAATTTTGTAATTATAAATAAATCGCCAGACAAACACGCCCATTGTATATGCCCAAGCTGAGCAAGTTAAGTTTGTGTTATGGATAATATAACAACAGACCAACCTGGGAACGATTCCAGACACCAAGAGCATAAAAAATAATAGAAAGTTTGTTTGGAAAATTTACCATGTCAGAAATCGTACCCAGAACCTCTGTGCTTCAGTGAGCTTGGTCGGCAAAGGCTTAGCCCACTCAACCACAGAGGCCGTCAAATTTTAATATTTATTAACTTCATAGTGCGGGAGTGACAATGGAACTATAACTTTTATTACTTTGAAAGCGAATTTTTAGGTGTTTCTCCATCTACCTACATAGGTACCATACTCCATAGGTCTTATGTCACATTCTCAATTATTTTTAAACAATGCTGCTTAAAATGTCACCTTTTTCTCGTCAATTAACAAATTGTTCTATCATAGCGCCTTTATAAGTTTCCATAGTGACGTAGTATGACGTCATTTCGACGTCGCTAATTTACCACGAAGACGACGTATTTGTTAGAAAATTGCAATAGCAGTGCCAGAAAATGCGATCCCAGTGCAATATTTTTGGTTCTATTCGATTATCATGTCAATGTCAATGACGTCATTTACCACAATTATGGCTACGTTCCATTAGAGACACACAACGACCATGTTCACAAGCGCGATTTTCCCGTTGCACTTGCTTGCCGGCGTCACTCGTAAACCCAAATGGAACGGTTATTCGACCCACCTCTTGACCCTGACTGGTGTGGGTTCGCCCATAAGGGAGACCTGCGCGGGTCTCCAACGCGCCCCTACTCAGTGGCTTGGACGCGGGTGACCGCCTAATGTCTCCGCGAGCCGACACCCGCTGCCGCACTCTTACGGCGGCTGGTGGTCATGAGCCGTTCTGCGCAGAGTCCTATTGTTACGGCGGGAGAGGAGCACGGCTGCTCACTCCCTCCCCCGCTTCGCCGTCTCCTTTGCGGACATGACAGTCTCGCAAAAGGAGTCAATAGCTACCCAGCCGGGTTGGCCCCCAATCATGGTCTGAACCACAACGGTGAGCGACAAGTCTGTTGCAAACGTCTATAGGCGAAGGTAACCACTTTCCAGGAGCTAGGCCGTGTGCCTTATTGCCTGATTCGCAACAAAAAAGAAATAACACTTCAAATAGACGGACGGTAAAGCACCAGCGTTCGTACGGGAATAGACAGTTCAATGCAAAATGCATCATACTCATAAATCAGCTACGGTTGAAACACCAAATATATATTTAATAGATGAATGACTATATTTAAAAGGAGAAAGGTTCTTCGTTCTAATGACCTAGACTTTGAAAATAGTATTTATAGCTTGTTAGTCTAATGCCCCTGCTACACCTGGTATAATGTTAGTGTTAGCAACAGTGTCACGCAGATATAGCCAAGGCTTTCGTGCGTTATTTGAGATGCGGCATTGTTAACGATAATAAATCTACGATTTAACGGTTTTAAGCGCGGTAATTTATTTGATTTTTATTATTCTGACGTCTCAGCCACTTTTCAGTAGCCGTGATCACGGAAGACAAAGATGTCAAGTGTGAATGAGAATTGTTAGTCTTATTAATAATTTAAACAATATTATAAATTAGATTAGGCTCCAATAGAGTAAATAATAACCATAAACAAAAAATTAAAACTAAATAATTAAAATGAACAAGTTGGCGGTAGGCTAAATAAGACTTTAACAATACTCGTTGACACTTGACATCGTTGACAATATATATATATATATATATATATATATATATATATATATATATATATATATATATATATATATATATATATATATATATATATATATATATATTAGTGTATTAATTATTAACGGCGTTATTTTCTAAAGTAATAAGTAAGCCATATTTCCTCACAGTTATTAACACAACGCTAACGCAGTTAGACTATCGACACAAGGCGGTGGTACGTTACTAATGCCGTAGGCCGCGTACGGCTAGACGCAATCAATAAATGCTTATTATGAAAATGCTCTATAATACTGTTCTCTCTAGACGCCTTACGCGGCACGTATACGCTGTTTGCGGCGTCCATATGAGGTACATCGCGTCTGTACTCATTCTGGAACATTCTAGCGTAAAGACCTTGCGATTTTGACGTCAATTAATCTGTCAAACAAATCTGATGCGCATTTAGATGTTTCCATATTGACCATCGGTATAACGTCAATCTGACGCCGAAAGCAGCGTTTAGTGTCGATTGACGTAAACGCCGCGTTCAGCATTCGTGACAGACAAAGCTTTACCTAAAGTTCACTAATAAATTACTCGTAGCTTATAAATTAAATAAACCATCTCACATGGCAAGATTAATTATTGTCTCTCTTCATGTTAATATTAATTTTACATATTTATGTCACTATATTCAACTAGTTAAACTTCAAGATAAAAATGGGTACAAATGTAAAGGTAGACCAAGATGAATGGATTGTGTGAAGGATGATATGATGATATGTGGTGTGACAGAAGATGTATGTCAGAGTAGAGGAGTGTGGAAGGAAAAGACATATTGTGCCGACCCCAAATAATTGGCATATGGTGACAAAAAAACATGTCAAAAACATATTTTTTATATCTTATAATTTAACCATTCAAATTTTATGTCATATCAAACCATTCTTCCAAGCTATTATGGGTACAATAAAATAGAAATCTCTCACAAGTTTTTAAATAACTATATAAAAATATTGCTATTCAAGATAAGGGGAAATGCACAATAAATATATTAACACATGTCTGTTTTTATGTCATGCACTAAAATTTTCTATTAGCAGGCTGTTTACACTGCGTACTCGATAACCTTTTGTTTAGATACATATATTAAGAACAGTTTTTGTTCTGTCCAAGTGCCTGGCAAACCATGAACTATTAAAGGTTCCGAAGAGGTTTTGTCATGTTCACTGCTTGCATTATTTGGCTACGCAATTCTAAAATAAGTTTACAGCCAAAAATACCCCATATTTGAAAAGCTACTCGAGGGAGAGTTATTAATCTAACCAATTTTCGTTTTGAGTCAAATCTTCAGAATTTTTCACGGCATAGTTCAAAAGTTAAACGACTTTGTTGGAATATGTATCCATTTTATTGACTTAAATGAAAAAAGTCATTAAAAAAATCGTAATAATACTTCCAGTTCTGACTAACAATATCCTGCACAAAGAAATTCACTGAAAAAAGAAAATCACTTCTTAGCCACAGAGGAATACAATAACGTGACTTCGCCAAGTGGTAGGGTATTAGCCCGTCTGGATGGCTACCATCCCTGATCTAGAGTATGCTGCTATAAAAACCTTGCGTTGCGTTCCGGCATTAGCGGCCAGGTTCCAGGCTCCGTTTAGAGAGCGGCAGCACATTGGTAGCACCTTTGATGTTGCAAACGTCCATAGGCGATGGTAACCGCTTTCCATCAGGTGATGAAGTCTTGCTGGAATAGTTTTATTTATTACTTATAGCTCTTAGGGTCTATCGATCGATGTGATACAACGCTCTTAAAGAATATCACCATGAAACGGTTAGCTTTGACCTAATCCAGTTATGTACGATGAGTGAAGGTTCCGATGGCCCACTCCCTCCTCCCCGTATCCCAATCCCATATTCCATCCTCTCTACCCCCTTCCTCGTCTCTGATCCCTAGATAGAGATCTCATCCCTCTATCCAATTCTGAAGCCTGACAACGCGTTGGCTTAGCCCTTTGTATTATAAATATCTACAGGCGATGGTAACCACTTTCCATGAGCGGACCGGTATACTTGTATGCCAAAATCACAATAAAAAACCTATTAAGTATTACTTAACCCAACCCTACAAAACTTCATTATATTTCTATGAATCTTTCACAATAACGTGCAATTTGTACGTAACGTAATAAGCCTCTAAGATCTAACAGACAACGATTGAAGGGATAACAAAAACCAGTCTCGTAAGCTATTGAATATCATTAGGCAGAAACGTTTAGCTCAAATGTGACAAAACTGCCGTGTTATGTCCAAAATGTGCTGACCATGTTATTGTATACCCTTCCAAGGGTTCCGTAGCCATTTACTCAAAAATTAAAACCTTATTTTTAATTTATATATAATAATAAAACTAGGTTTTATATATATATATATATTTTATATATATATATATATATATATATATATATATATATATATATATATATATATATATATATATATATATATATATATATATATATATATATATATATATAATAAATTACCACGCTTAAATGTTGCAAAATATTGTTATTTTTATGGTTTACTTGGCACCGACTTCAAGATGTAGAAAATTTTATATTATTTTGTCTCTTAATGAACTAAATAAATTCTTAGGCAAAGATCTTTATTGTTATTTTAGACGTTTTAGTTTTTGAAGTCGGTTTTTTAAACGAAGTTTTTTTTAAATTGTTACTTTTTTGTGTCTGTGTTCTGTGCTATGGGTAGGCCTACTAAAGCTGCCGCGCGCCTTAAAAGATATAGGTCCCAAGAAACAGGCACGGAAAATTTTCATAAAAAATGTTAATAAAATTAAAACTACTGGACCAAATTATATTACGTTTTTAGGGGACCAAATGGCAACTATTCCGTGTCAAATTAAAAAAGAATCACGTAAATCGGATCATAAATCTCAGCGTAATCGGTGTACATGCATAGAAAAAAAAACAATCAAATTGAGAACCTCCTCCTTTTTGAAGTCGGTTAAAAATAGAAAATTTAAACTAACAATCTAAATACACAATTTAAAAATTTACACTTATCGTAAGATTAAACAAAGCATACACTATATTATGAAATTGTCGTCTTCTGTCTATGTGCATACATATATGTATGCACATAGACAGAAGACGACAATTTCATTTGATATATCAAAGCAATTTTTTTCCAAAAGCTGAATAGAATAAAACCGCAGAGCTAAAAAAATGTTATCTAATAAAATTGTTTTGAACAATATCGGTTAAGTACCTACTTTTTAAGATATGGAATAATTTTGATAACTTTTTTTGTTAAAAGACAAAACAGTGCAAGTTCATTGCCTATATGGAACCCTTCACCATATTTTGGTCGACATCCACTTGGCCGATTTTTATTTTTACTTCCAATAAGCTAATCATATGTATTACCAATTTTCTATTAAAACGTGTTTGATCGGCCTTATGTGACAATACCATTTAATGGATAGGTAAACCAACTTGGAGAACGGAGCGTTGACCTGACCATAAACGAATGTCTTCCGTCTATCAATTGTTTAGATTACACACATATTATCATGCCTGTTTCCTGTAGGGGTGAACAGAGACGATGGATCTCCTCTTGCTACAATCATACATCTTTTGCTTCATCTACTTTCTTATCTCTTCAAACACACAGGCTTATCAGTGCTTTTTACCTGATCATTGTTCAGAACATCTGCTATTTCATTGTGGTAAGAATCATCGTGGTTTATCAGCACCAACTTAATCCACTCTGTTGCCATACACTTGTTTTGTCACTCTCCTTGCATTTATTTTATTTCTTGTTCAGATTATATTAGCAAAAGACATATGAAAATTTAAAGTTGTTAAGGTAGGCCTCCATGGCTTGTCATGTGCGAGGAGCGCCGGCAGAATGTCACGGCATGCTACACTTAATGAGATTATCCGTCAACCTCTTGTCGCCGCCGGGGCAGCTGTTCTTGAACCAAATGGGCTGTGCCGCGACTATGGTAAGAGACCAGATGGAATGTCTTTGGTGCCATGGAAGATGGGACACCCCCTAGTAAGGGACGCACTTTGTGTTGATACTTTGGCGGCATACCATCTTCCAGACATAGCCGTGACAGCCGTGGCTGCTGCCGCACACCAGGACACCCTAAAATGTTGCAAATATGTGTCCATTGGTAGTGGGTACGTATTTGTGGCTTTCGGGGTCGAGACCCTAGGGCCGTGGGGGCCTGGAGCTCATCACCTCTATCGAGGTCTCTCAACGCGTCTAATTGAAGTCTCGCGTGACCAAAACGCTGCCTTGCGTGTAGAGCAACGCATCAGCATGGCCATCCAACGCGGAAATGCGGCCAGCATTTTGCGCACGCTCCCCACCGACAGCGATTTGGAGTCAATTTTAAGAAATTATGTTATCAAAAAGTGATATTTACAGTAATAATTCAGAAAATTTCTATTAATGCGCCAAGAATATATTCCTTCTATTTGACAATGACTCTGTCTGTAGAGGTTGTAAATGCAGGTACAGATAGAGACAGTTATAAAAGAAAATAATCGACAAAAAAACATACACACACTGTATTCCTTATCCCTAGGTAAAAAATACAATTGTAATGGATACAAGACCGATGCCGATTAGAACTACATCTAGACCAGAGAATGTACTAGAAAGGTAGTTTCTAAGATTTGTTCTGCTGATCCTGACTTACAACATATACCTATTAAACATATACCCCCTTTATTTATAATAGTTATACGAGATTTATCAGATCATTAGAATGAAGATAAAAGAAGTGTTTTTTTTTATATAATTGCATTATGAAAAAGACTTCTTTATAACTTATTTTTAACGATCCGATAAAAGTCATGATAATGACAGTTATGCATATAGAGAGGTTATTAAAATACGATGATTTAGAGACACAAATACAAGAACCATTACAGTGGTTAAACGAAACTTAACTAAAGATGCCGACTCTCTTTTTTCTTTTACATCATCATAATTGAGAGAAAAGGTTCGAAATTTAGTGTATTATAATTTCTTTTAGTCAGTTTCTTAGATGTTTTATTAATGTTGTGAAAATCTTCATGCATTGATCGTATAAGAAACACCACGAGCGTTCTAAGATGGTGGATTAAACGTTTTAGTCCTCTAGAGAAATAGTAGTGGCTGGTAAACAAAGTGTAGATGAAATACTAAATGCTTATATGTTAAGCAAAAAATATGTTAATGATGATGAACTCAATGACTGAATGTGTCCAAAGTTGACAAATGAACTCTAAACTAAACCGCAATAACTACTGTACAAACAAATCTAAACATTGTAATCAGTGAGCATATATGAATACCAGACTAATAGTCAGGTCATTAACTTAACACGGTTACGTCAGATAAAAAACAACCTATTGAGTTGTTGCGCCAAAAAAGTGATCCAAAAAAAGCATACAATAGTGATTGAACGATTTGCAATCTGCAATCAATTCACAAAAGGATCTGCGTGACAGTTATTCATGTTTTATTCAGTATAAGACTCGATTTAGCAACAAATTTTCTTGGTGTATGTGAATTATTAATGAAACTATAACTTCATAACGAAGCCTTATCTCTGGGTTCTATTTCTAAAACTATATATATTCTTGGGAGAGTGTTTCGCTCTTTCAGATGGATTTTTTTGTATGGCACGAGTTCAGCAGACAGGAAGACGGCCCACTTGATGGAAAGAGGTTACCATCGCCTATGAACATTTCCAACACCAAAGGTGCTACAAATGCACTGTTGCTCTCTTAAGGGAGACTGGAACCTGGTCACTAATGCCGGAATACAACTCAAGGTTGTTATGGCGGCATACTCTAGACCAGGGGTATGCACTATTATGCAGCTAATTTGAATAGTTTTAGGAGCTATATGGAAATTTTTAGTATAGTCAAGAAAGTGCTTCACCAGTTTTAACAACAATTCCTTAACAAAATCCTCTAAGGCCGTAATTTGAAATTGAAGTATAATGAATCTTTTGTTATTGTGACATTTTACAAGCGCAAATAGACCTTGTCCTATGAGGTGCAAATGATATTCGATCGATTCGATGATGAAGGACTGTCTTGACTGACTATCAATTACTTATTGAAAACCGGATAATTCAGCGCGATATCTGATAAATATTTTTCTTCATCAATCAGATACTTTGTAGTCTTTTACTCTAACACAAATGTATTAATTCGTTTGAAAATACTTTACCTCTAGGGTGCCTGAAACAGATCACTCAAAAGTGATAAAGTTATTGTTCCTGTTTTTACCATTATTGTAAATCAATAATTTGTTTTATGACTGACTTATGTATGTGGTGATAAATAAAGAATCTTCTGTCTTCTGTTACATGAGGTTGTAGATTTATTAAGCCTAGAGATTTTAATCATTTGTTGGAGCATAATTATGGATGCTGTCACTGTGTATATTTGTCACTTTGATAGATTTTTCTTTTAATTTATCCCTATTTGGCACAACTTTGATTTGTGTTACGGCATTAATGGCAAGTTCCAGTTCTTTCTTCGATGCCGGCAGCACATTGGTAGCATTGGTTTTGCCAATATAGTAATTATTCTGTATCAGGTGGGCCATTAGCCTGTCTATTTTTAGTGGAATTAACAAATAGTAGTACTGAAAACCAAAGCAATGTTGTATGTGAATAATCATGCAGATATCGATGATGACTCCCATACCCTTTCTTGTTCCTAGACAATCCTGAAAATACAAGACATTTAATCCTATATAATTAACATTGCCTAATTCACTAAAATGCAATGGCTGGCCTGTAATTGGTGCGGCCTTGGGGGTCTGAGTTATGATTATGACAGCTGGTACGACTATTAGCCGAGTAATTGTCGCGAGCGGCGCCTGCGCAGCTATATTAAGAAATTACGATTAATACGGCATTTCCTGGGGAAATAGTGATTAGGGGTTATTTTTAGAGTATTTCATTCATAATATGACAATTTCTTATTTTATTACAGGCAAGTCCGACTCTTTTGCCGCCGTATAATCAAAATGCCGCCCTCACCGAAGCTTAAAAAAACTAAAAGAAGTCTTCTGTCTAGCTTTCTTCTCCGAGAACCTTATCTATTCTCGTTGTGTACTTGTTGATTTCACTACTCATATATTTTCTAGATTCAAGTGAACGAATTGAAATATATTTTTGGGTGTTGATGTGTTCGTTTTTTTTTTTTTTGAGCTTCATTAGTTTGAAGACGGTGCCCCGTATAGGGTGGAATAGCGAGCTGGAATGCTCCTCCGTCTGAAAGGAAGATCTTCCAGCGAGGCTATTGTTGTTCCTCACGGGCCTAAGCTCATCTATTATTGTTGGAAATTTATATATATTCTTTGTATATTTCAGGAATCGTTTGCGACCTCAATTATTGAACAGCGCCATCTATTGGCTTGGAAGTGTTCCACTACAGGTTCAAGCGTTTTTGCAGATATTTTTGCAGGAATTTCTGCCGCCTCTAAATTTTGTCTTGTTGTTGCCTCTAAATTTTGTTTCACGCTGATATTATATAAGAACGTTGTATGACACCGGTCGAGTCAACCCTAACAGCTGTAATTCATTTATTTAATAAAATTAAAACTTACAGATTAATAAATATCAGTTACGGTAAAAAAAGTAATATATAAAAAAATGCTGATAACAAGCCTCCACCTATTTATTGGTAACAAACAACACATACATACACGACTGCTAATGATATTGTAGTTATTAAGTCAAATTAAATATAAATTTGTCGCAATACAAAAAATTATATAATAATAATAAATGTAAATATATACAGTTAGATAAATATGTTTATGTTGGTATATTATAAGACATTCAAAATATCCTACTGTTACTTATACAAATAGCAATGTAACAGAGTAGGAAAGATTATTCAATTTTAAATAAAATAAAAATAAACGTGTCTGTAGTATTTTTTGTCTAAATCTTTATATATTAATCCACAAGACATTAGTCATATTAAAATAAATACTTTATAAAAATAAATAAATAAAAACTAACAAGTTACACAATGACACTTCCACGAATTCTAGATCCTTGTTGCTTTTGGTTCGAAGGAACTTCTAACTTTCGTGTATAAAAATAAATCAAAACTACCTATCATTTTAGTATTTGTGCTTTCTATCTCGTTACAAATTACAATTTATTTTTTAATAACTTATAAATGTTCTCATAGTTTAAGTGAATTGTAAAAATTCTTTTATGAGAAATAAAGTTCTTTAACCCGAAGTTTCTGTATTTGCAAAAAATTCTTGAGCAAGTATTCGCTTGACCAAACATGCAGTAGTGAAATTAATTATAGTAAATTAATCAAGATAATGATTCCAGTACGGCTCTACCGGGTACAAATCACCCACCGTTTTCTCAAAGATATGGTGGATTTTAACCGTGTTTTACGCCCTACTTAATATTATGGGTGCCTATTTAACTTTTCAATGTGCTACTTTGTAGAGTGCTACATTTATTATTTTAAATAGATTACTGGTATTTAAATAAGCGTAAATCAATTTTATTTATTTTTCTCGTTCTTTTAATTTTACATTCGTAGAAATGTTACTATCTAAGTCATGACTTCGCAGGCCTAAATTTGAATCCGTCAGTGTTGTTGTATGTTTTTGAATTATGGCCATTTCTGAAACTTGTAATAATTGATAGCCTATAAATGGTTACATAAAATCACAATGTTTCTTACTGTTGTTACTTAATGTTGTACTAAATATAGTTAACTAATATTTCAAATATGTTTCGTTGTTTTATTTTCGATATGTGGTTCATTGTTCCACATAAACCTTTAATTCGATTACTTTGGAAAACCTATAACAGTTTAATCTTAAGTAAGAACAGCTCAGCCGTGTTCAACAAGAGGCTTTATATAATACCTGTTGGCAGTTGTAGTTGAACAGTATTATTGTGCTTGGGTTCATTGTTGATTATGTAACTTAAATCCTTCGATGTTAGCATACTGAGAATTAGCTCAGTTACATATGATGGGAATTTTATAAAAATAAATTGGATTTTTTATGCTGAGATACTTTATATCATCATACAAAACGCAGCAGCTGCCTAGATTTTGTATGAGCATACCAAGTTATGACGTCATTTTATTAATAAATCAAATAGTATAATTTTTATTGTGACATTTTAAAATTACTATGTTAACAAAGTATTTTAACGCATGCTCTTTTACATCAATAAATATATATTATAAAATTCTAAACGTGCCGTGTTTGTACATTAAAGCTATTTAAGAAAAACAGCTGGAATAGCCTATATAAACGATGGAGAACATGATGCAATTTTTTTAGATATCTTGTCCATTTGTTCGGTATTCCGGTAAAAACTACTACGCCGATTTTGATGCGGTTTTCGCTGATCGACAGCTAATTCTTAGACTTAAACTCTTTGCTACTTTTTATCCTGGTAATCCCGCGACAAAAATTCTGGGATTGACTTAAAATGGCCAGATAAAAAAAATGCAAAAATATAATAAAATGTGTGATTTTTTTATCCCGTGAATCCCGAGGGAATTTCAAGTGAAGCGTAGACGAAATCGCGGGCATATCCTAGTGTTATAGAAATTTGCTATTAAGGCCATTAATAGCTAGATAATTTTATTACACAGCAATATCAACAATAACAAAATCCATATTTACAATATTTTCTATCTAAGCAATACAATAAGCGGCCATATCGCTTGAGATTATCTCCTCCAGCAACCTAAATATATAGTTTATCCATAACTCTAATAAATAAATTTATCTAATATTCCTAATTTAATATTAATTTCATAACGGTAGTCTTTATTAGCGTGCATTAAATATGCATGATATTGTTATTTAAATATTAACGACAGTATGCTAAGCAAGATGGATGTAAAGCAATGATTCTTAACCTTTAAGTCATGAGGGACCATTTTACCAAATTTCTGTCTTCCCAGGATCCACTCAGTCGGTTATGTATATGTATAGATTATATCTATTTGACTCTATCTAATAAAGCACGTATAATTTTAGAACTAGCATGTAGTTATTTATTATTTTAAAAATCTAAAAATACAAGTTAGGTACGGATTTTAAATTTAATTAGATTTTTGTGATTGCATTCTCTTTGCGCGGTTTGCGTTGTGATGACTCGACACAACACGTCACGTCACTTGTTTATTACGATGGCTTCGCGGACCACTTGGAATGCCTCCAGGGACCACCAGTGGTCCGCGGAGCACCGGTTAAGAACCACTGGTGTAAAGCAACTTCCAAATCTCAAGAAACTTATTAGAATGGAATTTAAATACATTATTCATTGTTCATAATTCTAAAATATTTACAATAATATTGATTGTGGTAAATTTACCGTTATTTTTAAATTTGATTTATTGCTGACAGCTGTGATACTGAGGTTGCTTTGTCTTCGCAAGAAGACAAAGCAAAGCTGGTAGCCGCATAAGGCTACCTATTGTATAAGAAATTGATTAACTCCAACACCGTTTGAAATATCACCAAGAAAGCTGGCGAATGTTTTATACTATGCGTTTTACTTTAATTCGCCGATATATAGCGTTACAGCGCATCAGTCATCAGTACTATTCAACTGATCTTATTAAAATTGGTAAAGTAGGTACATAAATATATAGATCTGTTTGATATTACTGGAAATGAGGCATTATTTAACTACATATATACTATTGTGTGAATTCTATTTGTTTGCCCCTTTGCCCCCTGTTTGTCTTAGTTAATTTTTTTTCTATTTTTACCTTTTCACAATTAATAAAATTTGACAAGGTAAAAAGAATATCCTATAGAATGTCACTATGTACCAAATTTGTACCAAAAATAATCTCAAGGCACTTCCCACACATGGCGATAAAATATTTTTGGGTAACCCATGATTTCTCGAGTTACGGACATGAACATTTATATTTAGGCCTTTGATATCAAGTAAATAATACGTGTTCCAACGTTACAGATGGGTTTGTATTTCATTCGGACACTAAAGAAATAAAAGTGAACTAATGCCGGATCTATATATCTTACTCTCTTTATCTTTTTGTCAATTGACTTATATCCCTCCTGGTTACTATCTAAACTACCTTAGTCCTTTTCCTCTCAATTTCTCATTCACCGATGCAACATTCAAAGATCCCTTTATATACTCATTTCTCACCTTATCCAGTCTTGTATCACCATACATCCATCTCACAAGCTCGCCGAGATATATGTATAAAATAATAAAGTAAACAAATGTACAAAGTAAATTCAATGTTTACTAGATCAATAACAATAACAGCATTTATTGCACGTATCGGACAACATCAAAGCGCGGCGGATCGTTTACAGAGGTCGAGGAGGTGAGTGATTGAACCTACCGCTTGGACTGTTTCAAACAAATGGAAGTTTAAACTGCTTATACTCGAGCCTGAGGGGGTAGCGATCTGATTATTGATTGGTTCTTATCTTATTAACCGTTCATGTGTTACTACTGGTTAAAATTTGACGTAAACTTTATACTAGAGTTGCGTCGGACACGTACGAGCCGGTACATTTGTCCCGTACAAAATCCATTTGTACTGATACGGTACAAAATCTAAAAAAGTAATGCTTCAAATATTTTGTCGCGCTACTACTCAGCTACTACTCGCGCCTCAAATGTAAGAGAAAGGACGGAACGAGCACAACAGGACAATAACGCCTCTACGGATATTCTCACGACAAAGAAGGACAACATGACATATACGATTGCAAGTAAAATGAGGTTACCGAGGCTGATCACATCCGATTGTTAACGAACATTTCGGAATTAGAAGTTTTGTATGGGAGAAATGAAGGAATGACGCTCACCGCCTCACCGGCCTCATCGCTTCTAATGTACTGCCGCGGTACAAACCATACAAATTTCCTCGCCTGATTTGAACCAGTACATTGTACTGGTACAGTACAAACTCATTTTAAAATCATGTCCTACCCAACTCTACTTCATACAACTACACATGGACGATTCTCGGGTTACTTTCAGAGTACCGTGCGTGGGGTAAATTGAAAATACTTACTAATAATTCCGTATATTTAAATCTCCACTGATAGAAACCTTAGGTAAAATACACAAAATAATACATTGTAAAGACTATCACGTTGCATCATTGAACACTGACATCTAGTGGGCGATCAAACAAAACAATTTCTGCAACCAATGTTAAACGCTCCACGCGTTTAACAACACACACATACAATATACTATTTATTAAAATAAACTTTAAATTAGTACTATATTGCGTATAGCTATATGTTTATTATCATTAAATAGTTGCATTTTATGACTATATCTTGTATATGTATAACTTATGTGTATATTTGTACAGATAGTATAGTTATATATTTATTATTTAATATAAGTAATCGTACAATTATTATATGTACCACCATCGCCACTCCTAATAAGCAACTTGACATGATTGTCTGGAGAGATCGGTTTTTAGGTATAAGACCGCTCTTTGTACACAATTAGAATAATACCAGTTCGTAAGTTTTCTGTAATGGTGTACATTAAAGTGTTATATATCTATCTGTTTATCATTTTTTTCTTTCATTTCTTTATACGAGTAATATCAGTTTTCTACCAGTGCTAGAGCAAAATAATGTATATTAAGATATACACGGTATACCTATGCCTACGTATGTAAGGCTAGATTTTTTTTGTTATAGTACACTAGATAAGCCACCTGATGGAAAGTTGTAAGCTTCTATGCAAACAATAAACAAATACAATACCAATGCTAGTAGCATCGAAGCAATTGGTAGCACCTTTGGTAGGGGGTACTGGAACCTCCGGAGAGGAGGGACGCGCCCCGATCCGCGCGCCCCTCTCACCTCGGGGTGAGGTAGAGGAGCCGGAGAGATCCAGATCTCCGGCTATTAAATGGTGAGGCCAGCCCGCAAAGGGGCCGACCGTCGTCCGTCCGGGCTGATGGTGAATGCGCGAGCGAGCCCACAGCCCGGACAAAGGACGCTCGGGATCGGACAAAAAAAGGGGGTACTGGAACCTGGCTGCTAATTCCGGAATACATATCAAGTTTGTTATGGAGGTATGTAATAAACCAGGGGTTTGTAACCATCCAGATGAGGAAATGCCCTACCACCTGGTTTTGGATGGTACTGCTGCCTTTTATCACAGACCGTTCGGCCGTAGGCTTTAGTATTCTTTCTCCATTCCTGCACGGACTGCTTTATTCTACTTGATGACAAGTGTTGGTATCCTGGCCGGAAAGCTTGCATTGGTTAGACAGTCTGATCTGATGTCTATGTTGTGGTAATTATCACATTCTAGCGGTGAAGGAAAGAATCGCGATGAAACCCGCACATCGAAATAACTGATAAAACCCTCCAATCCGCCTTGGACAAGCGAGACGGTTATACTGTCCACTACTCTAAATACGAAGATGTTGGAGTCCAGTAGTGGGACATTCAGGGGTTTATATTATTAGAAAGCAAACAAACACATAGTTTTGTTGATGTGACGATGAATGTAAAGTAATTTATCGTCCTTCAGAATATATTTCAGGAAACCTTTTCATCTGCAAGCCAAAACTAAAACAAAAAACTAAGAAAAGTTGGTTTATTATGCTAAAAATAATAATATCTTGATACTGTTAGGATTAGAACAATGAAATTGTAAATTTTTATTTTTCTAAATTGATCTAAACGGGCAGATAAAACAGTATAAAAAGTTTCACCTTTTCACCCACACTGCAACAATGTATCGTTACTGAACTTCCGTTATTTAATAGGAACCTAAACAATAAAATTATTATAACCCAGAAACTGGAGTCGCGTGTACTGCAAATGTCGTTCGCTGCGTTAAAGAGAAAACTGCGATAGGTCTTCCTTCCACTTCAAACACTTGGCTATACTATTCTTTGCTATATATACGAGTATGGAGATGAAATTATACTATCGTGGTTCAATAAATAAATCTTTGATCGTCTTTACTAGCTACATCTTCCAAAATTACATTTTACATATACTACTAGCATCGTCTAGTATTATTTCATAACTCAAACTCATGAACCCACGCTATCATTCCATCGTCTGTCTTTTCATTCCATCGTCTATTACTGATATTTTCTTTCATTCATCATCTATTCTGCTCACTCACACACTTTACACACCGTTCGAACATACACTCAACTACTTTATAATATAATCTTAGTACTTATATGTACTATGTATACTTATCATTATTTATATACTGCACCACCATCAGTTTTAGAAATTTATCAATCCCTACCAAGGGTTGCATGCAAGAGATCGCTGTTTAGCGATAAGGCCGCCCACTCTACTATCTCTTATATTTTTCTACTTTTATTTATCTATGCTTTGGTATACAATAAAGAGTTATATACATATCTATACCTAATAATTCAAGGGTTCAAAAACATCATACTCCTACATCTATATACGTATCTGGCGCACTGGACTTGAAATTGGTTTTCGCTTGACATTTTCCTACTACTTTTACTTTTAGAAAAATGTCACAAAATTCTTTTAAGTTCGGAAGCACGTTGATATCTCCGCTTCATTTAACCACTTTCCATTAAGTAGGCCGACAGCCTGTTATGCTCCAGCTTTATACAAAACTTAAAGCCGCTCTTTAAATCGGTAACCAAAATTGATTGTTTAGCAAAAATAATAGTTGAAAGCTTGGACACACAGCTGAATGGACAAACACATGGATATGACAAATTTTTTAATCCGTAAAAATGGTAACCCAAATTAAAAAAATGTTGTGTTTCTTAGAATTTTTCTGGTTTGTTATCTTGTCGACATCTTGAGATCGCTGATAGTGGACAACAAGTCTAATGTAACATGGGAAAGTTCAATTTCATTGTAAAATAGTGAAATTACAATAAAAATAACACAATGAGGAATGAATCAAATTTCTCGGCTTGCATGTAAAAAATGCCCTGATTTACCTTATGGCTTCATACATTCATATAGGCTCTTGAAAGGTGATGTTTTGCTGTGCAGTTTTTTTAATGTACAATATATTGTACATTAAAAAAAACTGCAATCAAAATACCACAACTATTGTTTACTTTTAAGCTATAGCTTAAAAGTAAACAATAGTTGTGGGATATTGATTGTTTTTACACAAAAATGTTGTCTTTCTGTTGAAAATGTCAAATGTTTAATGAAATTTTTCGAGTTGTCACAAGCGCTCCCTTATTTGACGTCTATCGAAAACCTACAAAATTGGCTGAGGGTTTTTTAACACGAATTCGGCTTTCACTTGGTGCATATTTGCTTCAAGATTATTTTTAGTTTCATGAATATTCATACTTGACAATGGGGCCACTAGCTACATACAGAAAAAAGAAAATCTTTTTTTAAAATATAATAGTTAAAAACACCAAAAACATATTACACTAGAGTTTACGCCGCGTGTCAACTCCTAGGCAGTATCTTTATTTTACTTACACAAAAACTTGATTCGGTTTTTTACACATAATAATAACAAAGAAGCTAAGTCCATATAGTCTAAACAACTGCCCAGCAAAATATACAGATGAGTCGAAGCCAACCTGATTTGAGAAGTAACACAATGAATGACTTGTTTCCTATGACAACGTAGGTATTTGTTAGTGAATTGAAAAACGCCATCTATTTATCTAATTTATCTATTTTATGGAAACGACATCATTTATCGGGATAAAAAGTATCTTAAGTGTTGATTCGGTATAAACCAGCTCTGTGTCGAGTTTTATTCATATACGTTCAGTAGTTTTTAAAAAGGATGCGATCGCAGCGCCATCTTTTTCAATATTGTTATACGCCATTTATTAGGATAAAAAGTATCCTAAGTTACGCCCCGGGATATGAGCTAGCTCTGTATTGAGTTCCATTTAAATTCATTCAGTAGTTTTCACGTGATGCTCTAACAGACAGACAGAAAGTCTGACAGACAGGCAAAATTACTAAAAAATTCATTTTTGGAATCTCCTGGTCCGAATTAGCCCCCCTGATTTCTTTCACATTTTTAAACCCATTGTACAAACTGGAACCATTTACAGATTTATTATAGTATAGATTCCGTTTTCAAATACTTTAAAAAAGGTCCGTCGACGAATTGTCTAATGTTTCCACATACAAAAAAAGAACTTGTAATTTTTTTTAAATGTAATGTATGCATGTGTGTATAGTTCGAAACACGAAATAGTAGTTGCATGCCATTTTCAACTACTTTAAAAAAATCGGCCAACGAATTACCTAGTGTTTCCATACATAAAAAAGAACTTCTGATTTTTTTAAATATAATAGTTCGAATACCAAAAAGTTATTACATTCCTTTTTCGTATAGTCTAAAAAATATCGGTCAACGAATTATCTAATATTTTGATAACAGTAAGTCACAACAAGAGACGCCACTTGATGTGGGCGTACGATGTTATCATTTTAATAATATCATAAAAAGCACACTCGAACGACAAAAGATGGTAAACTTGTTTTGTACAATATTTGGTTAACGGTGTGGCTAATCAACCGTTATAAATTTTATAATATTATCTTATTGAATAGGCTTTTTCAGATCGGGAGTGCAGTTCTATAAATAAGTGGACGCGCGCGAGTCGGACTCGTGCATTTTCGTTATGCACAATCATACGTAATAAATGGCTATAAAGTCTTCTATTAAAATGATGTCGGAATGTTCGTTCACTGGCGTCATAATAGCTGCATAATCGTTGCTTTTGTGAAGAAATCATAAATTATGGTGTCATCATCAGCCCAGTAAGCAAACATTCTGATACTATTGTTATACAGGGCCATTTCTGATGTTATGATTGTCCCTCTCTCTTCCCCCCTCTTCCCTACAGTAATTAAGTAAGTAATAACCCTTTCGGCCTCTTGAACGAATGAGTTACATAAAATGTAGAGTTTTTGGCGAGAACTGAAGGGAGATGTTGTGCTGTGCTGTTTTATTTTCTATAAATGTGTAAAATTAGTCTAAAATGAACAATAGTTGTAGGATATTGAGAGTTTTTGAGCAGTAATTATTGTTTTGTGAGAAATGTGAACTATATTTAGTCAAATGTGGCCTTTTGAGTTGTCACAAGAACTCCGTTGAATGGCACCAGCTGATAACCTACAGCTGTGCTACACATAGGCTTAAGAAAATGAAGAAACTACATTATAATCTAAGATCTGGCTTAAAGGCCTAACTGCCAAGCCACAAACCGATATAAATAATAATATTAAAATGTAAATTGAGCTCAAAACGGAGTACAATTATAAAGTTACGTTATAAAAACTAGTGTATCAAATTGACCTCTTAATTACTCGTGTAATGTAAACCGTTCGGAATTGACCATCAATTAAAAAGCTATAATACAATGCCGGTCACATGGCTTCACATGGTATCGTGAATGCGATATAGAATAGCGTACTATAAAGAATATTTATTCCTAACCCGTCGCGGCGGTGTTATATAGAATTACAATTAGCCAGGAATAGGGTGGCCAGGTAACGCGGTAAGAGATATTTTTAACGTTTTATTAAAAACTGAAAATCAGTGCATAAAAAAGTTTACCAGTGTCATTGTACTAGTCAGGTTATAATTTATTCCACTGATAACTTTTACCTGATAATTAAAAAATCGGCCCTTAGGCAAATAGATACAAGGCGTACGCCCAACTGCATCTATATAGAAGTCCTACTCCCCGGTTTTAACCCCACTGTGGGTATTTGATTAACGCCAAACTACAGTTTTATGCCAAGCATACCTGAAACTCATTTTATTAAGCATGTACACGCAATTCTTGCTTCAAAACAATATCCTTGAAACTTAATAAAAATTTAAACAAATTAAAAAGATCCCTTAAATAACTTTTTGGTATATTTCTCCTTTACCTTTCATTTCATTCTTATTCCAGTATATTCTATATACAGACTCAATTTAGATTACGGTGTTTAGATAAAATACAGAAGTGACTTAAACAAGGAACAAATGTGTTCTCCAATAATTTTCATTTGCTGTTTTATATAATTTTAAATAGGTGCTAAATAAAATGTAAAGTCGTTAAAATTATACATTAACGAGAATTAAGAACCTCTTCTGTTTTAAGTCGGTTAATTTTTTTAGCACGGTACCTATTCTTATAGCAGCCAGTTATTGTAGTTTTACGTTTAAACATTTATTTTTTGCTTATGTAGCTGTATTTGAAAATTTAAAAAAAGAACAATATCACTGTCTGTCTCAATGTCTATTTAGTTGTCAAATTCTCAGACATCTTTTATTCGCGAATCCGTCATGAAAAGGCATCACGGATCATTGTACCCATTGTTAAAATTTGCCAAAGTCATGGTCACACTTGTGCGATTCGCATTTTGACAGATATGGTAGTATCGCGTCTGACAGAAGCTGTCAGTCTATATTCGGCACGCTGACAAACTGTCATTGGCTTGAACGATGACTCGATGCGCCCGCGACGTTGATTACGCAATTTAGATATAAATAAATTCAATCTAAAGCTGCGTACTCACCTGCAAACCGTAATCGTAACCGTTGCAGTTACTTTAACCAAAATCCATAATGTGGACGTGGCTCGTGAGCGCTCTGCGAGGGGCACTCGGCGTGCTCGTAACGAGCCGACAGTAAACTTGTTGTTGCAACTGTAACCGTTGTACGTTACTGTAACCAAACTATACCAAAACTACAGTGTGAGTAGGCCGCAGCAGTCGCCCTTTGAAGGTAAAATGCAACGTATTAAAAGGCGCACCCTGTATCTATCTGGTTACAATAACAACTCGCTAATGAGTACGCGGCCAAAGGCGTGTCGTTAATCATCGCGAAAGAAAATTATTTTCGGCGTACACATTACACAGCATGTTACTGTATCCGCTCGGTTGTAGTTACAGCTTGCAGATGAGTACGCGGCTTAAAGTTAGATTTATGGTCGTGTGGATTAACTGTTTATTTTGACCAAATTAGTGAGTGCATATGAAGATATTAACGAAGGTGTTTGACCTTTACTTTGATGAGTAATAAATGTTATTGTGAAATTTTCTTTTAGAAATGCCGACGCGTTTAAGAAAGTTCTCGACACGTTTGTTGAGTGGAAAACGTTTAGATAAATTAATTATTCAGACGTTTGAATGGAAACCCAGTTTCTAAATCTTGCTATCTATTCTTTCACCTTAAGCTGAAAACAAAATACTGAGTGGCAACCTAATTTCGCAAATTGCGACAGACAATTTAATTTTGTTTTTTTATTATTAATAATTGTTGTAAAGTGTCGCATTGTGAGAAATAAACATTTTTATGTCTTTCTCTATTATATATTTCTGTCTTCCAGTCAACATAGACTTATTACTCCTATTCATAATACGTTTTTCAATAATTCTTTTACGGTTAAGGCTGTCCAACTTTGGAATACATTGCCTGTTGCTGCCAGACAAGCAAAATCTCTAAGAATATTTAAGAACATGGTCAGGAAATACTATCTGCAATATATGATATGTAATTATATATAATTAGTATTATATTGCATATAGCTACATGTTTATTATGTTTAAATAGTTGCATTTTAACACTATATCTTGTATATGTATGTATATATTATGTGTATATTTGTATATATAGTATAGTTATATATTTATTATTAAAATGTAAGTAATCATAAAATAATTATGTATACCACCATCGCCACTCCTAATCAGCAATATTCCTGCCACGGGTTGTCTGGAAGAGATCGCTTTTTAGCGATAAGACCGCCCTTTGTACACAATTAGAATAATACTGGTTTGTAAGTAAGTAGTAAGACACCGATACATACTACGGAGATTTACGCAAGATCATTCTAAATAAATAAATTAAAATTAAAATAAAAATTCTCTGTTCAGGCTTTGCATCTCTGGAATGTTCTGCCGGCACATGTCCGATCTGCTAAATCTACTATCCATGTCTTTCTTCTTTGTATGTCTATGTACGTATAGACATACTGTTAGACAAACTAAATCACTAACAATATTTAAGAACATGACAAAAAAGCACTACCTGAAACATGTGATATTTGATATTTTTAGGTATATTTATGCATGTAATATCAGTAGTGTATTTATATATGTCTATTAAGTATAATTTTACTTATATAATATTTTACATACTTATATGTTTATAAATGAATAAAATATATGTAAGTAACTGTTTATCCTCTAATATTTTTGTATACCACCTTTGACCAATATAGTCTGTTTTATTCCTGTCACGGGTTGTCTGGAATAGATCGCTTCTTAGCGATAAGACCGCCCAATGTGCACATTTAGAATATTTTTAGGCTATAAGGTTTTCTGTAATGGTGTACAATAAAGCGTTATCTATCTATCTATATTTTTATAACTATAATATATGTATAATAATTATTTTATTATTATAATAATATCTATTTCAACTGCACGCCAACGCTGTCTATGCAATTAGATCTTGTCCATCCAAAGGTTGTCTGCAAGAGATTGCTTTTAGCAATAAGGCCGCCCATTGTACTGCCTTTTAGTAAGTAAGTTTATTGTGCATTTTTTCTATGTAATGTTGGTGTACAATAAAGACTATTGTATTGTATTGTAACAGCTTTTCATCACAGTTAGGCCGTCAGTCTGTCTGCTGTGATTTAGCAACAATATTTTTTTAAATATTAATTTATTAAATATATCGCCATTCTCTTATTTTTGCACAGCACGCCTCTTTTATAGCATTATCCAATTAGTGCATTAGAAATTGATAACATGAATAAATTAAGTTCCAAGACGCTATCAGTATCCAATAACACGACAGTTAATTAGCATTGAAATTGCATAGGCATGTAATTAAAATAATTAACAGTACATCATTTAGTAATGGATAAATTATGAAGCAGATTTTGCATAATAACCTTGTTGGTATTAAGGACTGCGGTTAGACTGTAAGTTTGCATATTAATACTGCACTCGGTAACGTATTTTGTAATATTTTAGTATTATGATAATATTGAGAAACTTGTATTAATATTATATCGTTGGTCTCAAAGTATTATGTTGCAGTTAGGTTAAGAAAATTTATTTAAAATAAGCGGTCTCGACAGACCTTGTCCTGCCTTGAAAAAACAAAAATCTAGGACCCAATTCTAGTGTCTCCTACCGGTTCCAATTATGAATCTAAATCATCCGGGGACCCACTGAAACATACACAATAAAATTTCATCAAAATCGGTCAACTCGTTCTCAAGTTGTGCGCGTATACATTATACGATTATATATCATTCTACACTTCATTTTTATTTATATTGAAGAAGGTGGTTTAGTCTAGTGTTCTATTTACTCATTAAAGGCTACAAGGAGGATTTGGTTCATATTTCAATATTAGCCAGTAAGCGAAAAGGTCGGTAAATTAGCAATATACTACTGACGCCATATTAATATTATGTAAAATACTGACTTAAGAATATACCTAAATAATATTGGTATGATCTATATATATACAGATAATAAAATTGAAATGTCTGTTTGTAATGTCAAAATAAAAATGAATAAAACCGGACCAGGAGATGCCGAAGCAATTTTAGAATTTTTGTCTGTCTGTCTGAATGTTGAGGCTAATCTCTGAAACGGCTGCACCGCTTTTGACGGGACTGTCGCTGGCAGATAGCTGATGTTATAAGGAGTAACTTCGGCTACTTTTCCAGAGTTTCGCGAAAATATTCCACGCGGACGAAATCGCGGGCACAACTAGTCAGCAATATATTACTGACGCCGCATTAATATATACGTAAAATACTGATTTACGAATATACCAAAATAATACTGGTATGATCTAATTAGTAATATTTAAGAAGAATATCAGGACAGCAATGTTGATTAAAAGGTATCTTGCTAAAAAAGGGTTACTACGCTATTGAAGAATACTTAAATGACAACAATTCATTTACATAGCAGCTCCCTCTAACATCTTATACTATATTTTGTATAACGTTATCTTGCCAAGCTTGTAACGGATTTATGGAGATATATTGCAGCATAACATTTTAGTACGTCATGTCATTATTATAACTTTAATAATATTTTTCTTTCCTCTTATTGTGTCTTGGTCTTATTGAGTATGCACTGTTTGCTACAACTCCATTGATTCTTCAAAAAGTAATTCTGTAACATACTTCTGTATAAAACTTATATAAAAAAGGCAACTTGAGATATAAATAGAATAAGAAACTTAAAGAAAAACAATATTTAGCTAGGCGTGTTGCTGGGGTGTTTCTTGCCGCTTCTTCTCCTTAACAGCAATAACACGTTGCGAAGCGGTGTACATAGAATAGGAAGAAAAATTAAATTTAAACTTATATATATGACCTTCAAAAAGTGTTCTCTAGTGGAACTTATTTTGAATAAAAAAACTTTGAATTTGAATTTGATGTGTTTTTTAAGCTTGGTGTCTACCCCGACCATACCCAGGGTCTTTGTCTACTCTCTTCTATTATAATAATAACTATAATAACAGTCCATAAATGTCCCACTGCTGGGCTCGAGCCTCCCATTATAGGGGAACGGACAGTATACCCGCCACGCTTCTCCAGGGCGGCTTGGCAGGCTTAACACGCCGGTTATGGTTGGCAGGCTTAACATGCAGGTTGCATCACGATATTTTCCTTCGCCGTTGTTAGCACGTGGTAATTGTAACAATATGCACATTAGGTCAGAAAACTGCCTAAGTAAGTGGTGTATGCGTTCCGACCAGTATCGAATCCACGCCCTTTAAGTGCGGGACGTGTGCGCTAGCCATTACGCTATCACGACTTTCTCTCTCTCTCTCTCTCTCTCTCTTGTATATACAATATAACAATGTATTGTTATATTGTCTCTTATACGTGTTATTTTCTGATATCATCATTTAGTACTCTTTGAAATAGAGTTGCTACCTTTTTTAAGGTGGAAAAATATAGTACTTTTGGGAAATTTAACTGAAAGAAAGAGTTTATATTTTTCATTTTTATTTCATTATTGCATTTTCTATGTGTATTTATTAGTACTTTTTGCTTTGGCCAGCAAAGAATTATTATATTTAAAATAATCATAATTATCTGAACAAAAAGCGCGACAATTGAATTAGCGATGCAAATGTAGTTTACTTGTCGTACTATATATTTTTCTGTAATATATAGTACAATTGGATAAAGTACAGTACCATAGTATAAATCATAATACGGTTGGCAACCCTACTTTGGAACTAGTGTTCTTTCCCGTTATTTACGTATTTACATTTTAGACTCATTTGTAGATACATTTTTCTTTAACGTGTTACCTAATGGTTTATTCCAATTTGTTCGCTAGATGTCACTATTATCGGTTCATCATTAATAATGTATAGGAATGTCTGTGGAAACTTAGTTGGTTTTGATTAAGTATATGTTTATACGGGAAGAAACTTTAAAGATTTTAAATTTATGAATAACTTTGTCTAAAAATAATTTAGATAGATGGGTAATAAATATTAATTATTATAATTATTAATAAATAATTTATTTGAATAATATTTCGTTAGTTATAAATTTTCGGAAGCTTTTTCTAAACAAAAAAAAAACAAGTACAGTGCCTTGCAACGCCCTCTGACCAATAATAAGAATATAGGAATTTAGGGATTTTTAGAGTTACATTTTTTACTTGGTAATATTCATCTTATCCGTCCAGGAACGGAGAAAGTATACAGTTTCCTGCGGCCGAGTGACCTGTCGTAAGAGGCGACAAAACAACCCATAGCCAGGTGGTAGAGTATTTGCCCTTCTGTATGGCTGCCCCTGGTCTAGAGTATGTCGCCATAGCAACCTTGAGTTTTGTTCCGGCATTTGTGGCCAGGTCTTCCTTTAGAGAGCGGCAACAGATTAGTGTCACTTTTAATGTTACAAATGTTCATAGGCGATGGTAACGGCTTTCCATCTATTCGTCATCATTCGTATATTGGACTCATGCAATAAAAAAAGTAATTCTTAGTCCTTCTATCCTAGTAACTACTTTACAACTCCACCGTACATACATTCACGTATCTATTATTACAAGCTTGCATTTAGGTCGTCTGTCATCAAATCGTAGTAAGTACTAAACAGTTGTTTTCGATGGATACATTAGCATAGGTATTCGGCCCACGTTGGTGCAAATATTTGGACCAATCATTTGCATAACAGACACCCTTCGGTCATGATTTGCATGCTATCAAACATTACATGGTAGGCATCGCAACATCGTATTCCGATGTGAGTAAAATAAGATCTGTAAACCTTATTATTAATATTAATATTTTTCGAATATATTGTGCAATAAAACTAATGAAACAATACACAATAACAGCTTAGAAGTGAGTACATATAGCGGTATTATAGCTGACAGCGATCTCTTCTAGACAACCTTTGAATGGAGGGAGGAGAAATATGGCACAAAATCTAGGTCAGGGCTCAATTACACAATATTCTAAAAGTATTTAAATAGATATTAATATTATTAGGTATTTTTCTTATACTACATTGAGTATCTAGTCCTATTTTCTGTATATAATTAAATTTTATCCACGAAGCCATTATTTTACCTTTCATTCAGAAAAAAATATTGTTCGCGAGGGAGGGGCGATTATAGCTAAAGAGATGGCTCTGCAGTCACATTGCAATTCACTAACAAATAAACCGGCACGTCGACGAAAACTACTTTGACGCTTCAATTTTAATGTGCTCTCATCGTTAGTTCCACCTTCGCTAGATGGCGTTACGGGTATTTGGAATTAAAAATTAAGTTTGTCATTTCTAAGAATTATACCGTGTACACTTTGTGAAACACATATTCTTTTTTATAACGCTGTCTCCGGGCCCGGGACGAGATTGAGGAAAGGTTTGTAGCACAACGGGGGCGTCGAGCGCTAGCTACGCCCCCGCACAGACGAAGACTCCGGCGCCGGGTTGGCCTGGATGAACTCTGGCGTCGTGAGCAAACAGCCGCGTTCGAAACCCAGGGGAGGGTCCGTCCCACTTAAGACCGCTGAATGTGGTAGCGAAGCTGTTCCGCGCTCCCCTTTCTGTCGCAGCGGAGTGCTTTACCCTCTGCAGTGACAATGAATGAGGCCTTTTTGGCCGGTGCCTGCCGAGGCTCTCGCGCAGCAGGCGATAACCTCTTCCTGCGGCCCAGGCTATAGGCGACTGGAAGGCACACGGGGAGTTTTAAACAGACCGACGAGTCTCCACACGCCCTCACCGTGATCCTCATATGGTGAGATGGCCGTAAGTGGATTTCTCCTCGTCAAAAAAAAGGTCGTGTAGGACGCGAGCGAAGCCGCAGGCAAAGACTAGTAGGTAATAAATGAACAAAAAAGTTCAATTAAACGGTAAATAAGTAAATACTTATGTTTGCTGTAAACAAAATGAAAAAACTTAAATATATATAAAAAATATTATCTCCTGTCACTTGTAGTTGGTACTTAAGGAAGTGTCAATGAGCCCTACGGAAGCTAAGAATAAGTAAACTGAAACAGTTACTTTTATTACTATAAAGCTGCATCTACACTGGTAAAGCGACGGCGACGCGATAGCAATTTCATAAAAAGGAAGTCGTAATTGGTTTCGTTACAATTGCATAACTAAATGTAACTAATTTCATGAAATTAAAATGGAGCTAATTAGGACAAACTATTTTCAAAAGTTGAAAGTTCTAATTAAGTTGATGCACTCGTAAGTTTCATCGCTCAGTCGTGGTAGCGTAATGCCTAGCGCACTTATCCCAAACTCAAACAAAGGGCGCCGGTTGAAATCCTGACCGGAACACATGTACCACTAAGGCAGTTTTCTGATCTAATGTGCATATTGTTACAATTACCACGTGCTTCCAACGGTGCAGGAAAACGTCGTGATGAAACCTGCACATCGAGATAACCAAGGTGTCAAACCTGCCAAGCCTTGAACAAGCGTGGCGGGTATACTGTCCGTTCTCCTATCGTGGGAGGCCTGAGCCCAGCAGTGCGACATTTATGGTCTATTATTATTATTACTCGTAAGTTTCACAATATTTTTAAATAATAAGACTTTGATTGAAAGTATTCATTGAGATTTTCTATTCGTATTTTTCGTTTATAATAATAATAGTAATTGGCAGACAAACACACATAATGCATATCCCCAAATTAAGCAAGTTACGCTTGTGTTATGGGTAATATACTATGGCCGGCAAAGGCTTAGCCTACTCAACCACGGAGGCCGCCATAAAAACATGAACGGACTGGTGACGATGACGCCAACTGTAACAAACTTCTCAAAGTTTGTTACAAGTTACATTTTATACTGAGCGATTGTCCTTCTTTAGTATTCTTATTCTATGATACTACGTAGGTACGTTTTAATCGCCAAAAAAATACATCGTGGAAAATTAACTTATCGAGATTACCAATGTGTTGATCCAGCTCATCTACTTTGAACTAACGTGACGAATAAATCTCCGGTCCTGATCCAGCAGAGGAACGTTTATAAGATAATGATATAAATTTTGTCACGGACTCATTATCGTCTGTTAAGAAATTAAACGCATCTTTGAGAATAACTTTATTAATGTTTTCAGGTATTATGTTACAACTTAAAATTAAATTTAGCAATAGAAAATATTTAAAAACACATAAATTGAACGCCTGTATGTCCATTGTAGATATCGGTCATCGCTGAAAAGGGAAGTATCAGTGTTTAGTGTTGCAAAACTAAACAACGTCATTGCATCACCATCGCCTTAGCAGTGTGGTCCAGGCCTTAAGGTGTAACAATTCCAACATGCAGGTTAACTTTTGTTAGTTAATAGCTTCACACTAATCTATGTTAATGTGAAAGTGTTCATGTTAAAGTTAACTATTTTAGAACTAAAACTAGGTTTATGATACTCTGTGACAAAACAGTTTTTACAGCATAACTTTTACAAGCCCCTAAATTATATTTTTAATATATATTACGTAGAAGATACATCAATAGAATCACAAAACAAGTTTTTGATTGTAGTGTGTAGAGTTGGTGGCGGTAGACAGCGTCGTATTCACCATGTTTAAATAGTAGACGTGTTAAAGAAAGGTCAGGCAAAAAGAACCAGAAACGTACATGTATGAAGAGATTAATAAAAATAAATGAAGCAAAAGGGAAATAGGCTTGATAGTATGTATGCTTGTAGGACATAAAAACTACTATTAATAAAACTTGAAACGCTTTTATCATATTGGTCAATTTTTAAGTTTCTCTAACGTCGAAGAAAAATTCAAAAATTGTTTCGCAATCGTTTATGCTCGACTATAATGTTTTTTTAATACCTACATGCTTCCAATCCATGTCGTCACTCTCTCTTTTGACTATTTCAAATCATTTGGAGTGGACATAGCCTGTCCCTTTCATACTCCTCTGTCCTGGAACTCATCTTTTGTCAGACCACAAATATTAACATCCCTCAGCATCCTGGCTCTCAGACCTGTATAGAACAGAAGTAATAGAGAGTGGACAGTGGACATATGAACGTTTGAAACAACAGGACCGTCGTTGAAGCGCGGCCAACCATGTGAATATTTTATAACTTTCTTCCTAAAGGACCTCTCTTCTTAGTGCTGATAATGTATAAATCATTTAAACTGTTTGTTTAATTACTGTTTTTCCTTGATTGCAGAGAGCACCAGAGGAGGCTCCCGCAGCCCCGGTTGAGATGCAAGCCAGACACGGGCTGCTGTGGCATTTGCTTTTAGACCTACCCATATTACTCCTTGGTAAGTCCGATTACTACAATATTAGTAGTTTTTACTGGATGCTAACAATTTTTACTACACATATATATGAGAGTGTCTATAAAATGATACGCAATTTTTAACCGACTTCAATAAAAGTTTGAGGTTCTCAATTCATTGTCTAAGTATACTTTTTATATACATGTTCAGCTATAATTATTTTGTTTCTGGACTGATGTTCTTCATTTTTTTGTGTTGGATTCAGTATGTATAGTTATTTTATCCGTGCAGAAACGGAGAAAGTATACAATCTCCTGCGGCCGCGCGGCCTGTCGTAAGATGTGAAAAAACAACCCACAGCCAGGTGGTAGAGCATTTGTCCATCTGGATGGCTAACACCTCTAGTCTAAAATATGCCGCCATAACAACCTTGAATTGTGTTCCGGCATCAGTGGCCAGGTACCACCCTCCCTCTAGAGAGCGGCAGCACATTGGTAACACCTTTGGTGTAACAAATGTTCATAGACACTGGTAACCGCTTACCATCAGGTGGGCCAGTCTGCTGAACTCAAACAATGAAAACAAAAGCTTCAAGGTTGTCGCACATAAATTTAATTGCGATCCTGAACTTCTCAAATATAGCATATAATTCTTCAAAATGTAATATAAAATGTGTAGCGATTGAGGTTTTGTTGATTGATTGTTGGAAGTATTAACGAAAAACTTCAAAATATTTCTAACCCTATCTGTATGAAAATAGTTTTTAAATGATTAAATATAATGTATTCTATCTCATCCTCTCGCAGGATTAGTCCTATAGAATTATGTGTTTATCTCTTTTTAGTGACGTTTTTTCGTTTCATCAACTTTCAAATCATAACGATTCTAAAGAAATTTCACTTCAATAATATCCATTAGTGTAGTATACGCTATTTTGAAAATAGGTGTTGTAATTGCCCTCATTACTATGGGCCCATCCACAAATTACGTCACACGAAAGTCATAAAATTTTGACCCCCCCATCCCTTGTCACAAAATGTCACACTTCGTCGACCCTTCCCTCCTCCTTAACGTGTGACGTAATTTATGGATAGCCCCTATATTTTCTTCGAAGGCCTCCGACGATCTCCGATGGCCTCCAATGAACTCTGATGGCCTTCCTCATTAGTTTTTTCGATATTTAAAGCTTTATCCAAGACAGTTCAAGAAACACGTGTCCGAAATTACACGCGCCTATATCCGCGTAGTATGTCTAAGTATGCAATAAAATATTAATTAAATGCTCCGACGAGCGATAACTACAGTACACAATTAAAACTAATGACGCATTACGTTTTGTCGAAATTAAACATGCAATTGTTACGATTAAATTGGGCTTAAAAACGGGCAAAGTTCGTTATACTGACGTTGTTTGGGAAGTATGTTTGTGTAACGGTTTCGTGTTACACAAGGATGTGCCAGTTGTAGGGGTTTCGTTTCAGTGGCTTTGGCATGTGGCTGATTAAAAACGGTTATTGTACGAGGAAAGGGTGACCGACTGACCGTTTTTTATGTTAAAAAAATGTCTATTTGTGCAGTTCACAGGCAGTAGAAGTGAAACAAAGTATGACAAGGGGTGAAAGGAATTCTAAATATCGTTACGTCACATTTCATATAATCTATCGTTATATTATATTTAAGTTTTTAAAAGACGAAATTTGAAGTATTAACGAAAAACTTCAAAACATTTCCAACTCTATCTGTATGATCATAGTGTTACGAGCTACAGGACTCAAATTAAAAATGCCGTTGGAACTACTATAGAATTTATTAGAACTGTACAAACACGTATAAAACAAATACAAATAAAACTGGATGCAATCAGTTCACACTGCACAATTCAATGCAATTCGACACGCGCAAAGTCCGTCGTCTATATCGCTAATCGAGAGTACTACCAACGTCTTACTCGTCTCGTAGTTGTCGCTTGACTACCCGCCCCTCCATTCGGACATTGTCTTATACTAACTACACAGTACAAAAAAATTGGCCACGCGCACTGAGTTTCCGAGAAATAGTAATTTGCACACCTGGTTATCTGCTCCTGCGAACGGTCAACAAGTCGAAAACAATAACAATAGGGATTAGTTCGACGCTAATGATGGTTATAAAACAAGTAGGAAAACAATAGCATGTTTTTCTTAATTACAAATTCTAAACATAAAAGAATTCCTAAATCCGGGAAGACAATAAACTGCGCTTACGACAGGCAGCTGTGCGTTTATCCTTGACGGCATGTAACAATATTATAAAATTCTAAACATGCCGTATGTACATATACGGCATGTAACGAATAAAAGTCTAACCTAATTCAACTAAACTAACTTTACTACCATGTAAGTAAATTTG
Organism: Dendrolimus houi; assembly: GCA_039645545.1. Classification (NCBI taxonomy): domain Eukaryota; kingdom Metazoa; phylum Arthropoda; class Insecta; order Lepidoptera; family Lasiocampidae; genus Dendrolimus; species Dendrolimus houi. The sequence continues at coordinate 17,754,395 of CM077134.1, read as the reverse complement.
AGAAAAATATTCATGATAATATGACAGTAAACAGATCACATTACCTGGCCAATGTAAACATCATTGTTTCACTCCATAGTCGTGTAACAGTTTTGAGAATATCATTCGATATGTCTTACTTGTCAGATTGTTTGAATTTTACATAATTGTTATTAAACTTCTATACTATTAACAAGATTATTTGGAATGCAAATAAAATTCGATATCACTCACTTTAGAAAACGATTAGGTTAAATATAGACCAAAAAAGAAATGGTAAAGTAGATTGTGTGAAGGATGACATGATGATTTCTGGTTTGACAGCTGATATATTCTAGAATAGAGGATCATGGAAGGAAAACACATATTGTGCAGACCCGAAATAATTGGGTTAAGGTGAAAGCAAAGACAGATCTCTCACGTTACTATTGATTCCATAATAATTTGTCTATGTTAAAAAAATACTAAAGGAGTTGAGAAGAACAAATGAAACAGTGTGGCTTACTTGCCTGTTTTAGTGATTATTTTTATCCACAGGCTATTAGAAAGTACTCTTTAAAATTTAAATAAACTTGACTGTATTCCCTCACTGTGATATTAGCAATGCTAACACTGTTGAAGTCATGACTCTTCAACACTTGACGAAAATTTTCTTACCCCGCAGATCGACATGTTGTGGATGCAGGCTTAGTCGGTTGTCTATTATAAATATCGCAAGCTGCGTTTGGAGTGACGCTGTACGCTACTTACGATTGTTAATTATGAAAACGCACTGTGCCGCACATACGTAGTGCGCAGCGTCTTTATGTCTACTATCAAAGCTGATTTACATTAATCCAGCTACTGCCTTCAAATTCGAAGAAAACCAGTGCTGGCTTCATAATGACATCTTATAAATTGATTTAAAGTCAGTTCAGCGACACCAAATGTGACTGACTTCAATATTTCCAATTGAATATTTTGAAATCAGTCCGCTCCCCGAATAAGTAGCTGATTAATTTAAATCAGCCTTAATAACCAAGAGAATTATATCGTCTCTTTTATTCTAATACAAATTCTATGTAGTTAGAGGAGAAAGCATCAGTTTCAACGTTCATTTCAATTATTTGTATTTGACCACAAATTTGTAGGACTTCCCAATGAGCCGTGTGTGACAGTTGGGCAACAAATTTGTGGTGGTTCCGTCTTAAACGTTAATTCTCAAGCATTCTGGCGTGTAGACGTCGCGGTTTTGACGTCGATTAATCTGTCAAAAAAATCTATCTAATTAGAAAGAGTAGGAAAAACTGAAATTCATTTTGACGTTTCCAAAATGACCATCGTTAGAATATCTGTGGCAGACCTTAGAAAAACCGGGTTCATGATCAACCTATCATTTCGCTTGGGCTTAATTAAATCTGACAAACCAATGTCACTCCTCTGTGGTTTATATTACATAACTTAAGTAGCTTCAGTGGTAGGGTCATCGTGACTTGTTCACGTCAGTTATGTCAACAATGTCAGGTGTCATGTGTCATTGCCGTGACCACCCAGATAGCTGGAAACCGATAGTCACGCAATCGTGACATTCTATAATGAACATAAAAGTTTTATAGAACAAATAGCTGCTTTTAAAAACCTTTAAAAGTTTTACGACGCCTTTGAACTATTTTAAAAGGTATAAAAAAATTAAGATTCTCTTTCATAAGCGACATTTCTTAATCAAATTGACACCAGGGGCGAAGCCAACGCGTTGCCAACCTTTAGCATGGAATCGTGGGGATGAATTTGAAGAGTCTAAAACCTTAATCTCAAACATCTCTCGTTGTTCGTTTTCGTCTGATCAGCTCGAAATAGTCAATTAAATTTTAGATAAAAGAAAGAAACAACAAAGATTTCTTTAAAATTGCATAACACAAAAATAAATTGAAAAATGTACTTAAATATTTAAAAAAATCTCAAACGAAAGCAAACAACGAAAGATATGGGTGAAACACAAAAAGTTTTGGATATCCACAGGAGAACTCTACAAATGTTGGAACAATATGTTTATATGTTTTGATGCGCAAACATGGTTTGGGGAAAAAACTGATAGATACCAAGGTCTTTCAGATACTTGAAGGAAACACCGGATTTTTCAATTCAATATTTTTTCATATATTACAAATTTTAAAGCAACATAAAATTAAACAATAAATAAGTAAGTATATACGAATTATTTTATACCAATGACTTAAAAATAAATGAGATAATATCTATTACAATAAAGTACATATAACCGAATACAATGCAAGAAAACTTATTCGTATTATATTCTACTCATAGTCCCTCAATACTATAAGTAGAATACTGAGCCTAGATCACCGTCTTCTATAGGTAAGGTGCCCAGAAGGCTGGCTACGCTTCCTCGCTGGATCGCCATACTGATCCGTTGGCCGAGGTAAGCACCAGCCCTCTGAAGCACCTGAAGAGTCAATGAGTCGTTTCGATAAATTTTGGTAGAGGCTCATGGCCTCAGGACTATAAGCAATATTATAATATATTAGATATTTTTTTCATTATTACAGATTATTTTACAAAACGAAATATAGAGCACATTTTTCTGGCGTCCCAAACATAAACGACAAAATTTAAATATATTTCTAATTTTTCTCTATCTCACCAGCAATGGTGAAATAAAGCTTGTATACGAGTTTAACATGGATTGCTATATCTAGATCTAGGCTCAGTATTCTACTTATAGTATTGAGGGACTATGAGTAGAATATAATACGAATAAGTTTTCTTGCATTGTATTCGATTATATGTAATAGATTATAATACAATGTATTATAAAAAAAATATATGATCAAATAATGTACATGTGGAATTTATGTAACTTATTTACTAAAAATTTATCTTCCGTTTTTCTGTTTGACCCATGTTTGAGAGTAAGCCCTCAGGCATGAGAGATGGGACAGACGGGATGAGTTAGGGATATGGAATAGGGGATTGGATAATGAAGCTGGACAAGGGGAGAAAGAGAAATGGGAACTCTTACTCATTCTACAAAATTTTATATTAGCTAAAGGCTAACCGTTTCATGGCGATATTCTGTCAAAATTTGTAAAATTTATATTATTAAAAAAACTTCTTGAATATGTTCAAATAATTAAGGTATTTTTATCAGCAAACATGCTAGCAAACTACGCTTTATAAATATACAAATCAATAAATAATTATTCTTTATCAAATTATTTGTTTTTATAAGCTAATCATGTTTAAGTTGAAACAGTGGGTATGTATTGATAATTATGTAACGGATACACTGTTTATGCTCGTGTTAGAGTTAAAAGATCAAGGGGAATTCATTATTGCTATAGTTAGGTAGATTAATAATGTTGAAACTATGTATGAGATTTCAAACTGAATACAAAATCAAGGCGTGATGCTGTGCTTGTTGTAGTTTCTTAACACTAATAACAAACGATAGCAGATAGATAAGAAAATATGAAGGGTACAGGTAAAGAACAGGGAATGTCTAAATGAATAGGTTTTGAGAAAAACAAATTAAATGTTTAATTAATTAATATAACTTTGTAGTTATGATGGACTTTTTAGTTATTAAAAATATTAAAATTTAACAAAATCTAAATAAAACAATCTTGGAAGAACAGAAAACAAGGAATCCAAGACAACATAAACATAAACAAGGAATGTATAATTTAGTTATCAGCATCTTTAATTTTGGAATCATATTCTAATCATTTGTAAAATACTTGTGCTTTTCTGGTACAAAATTTTCTATTTCAAAATTGCTTTCAATAGAGTATAGAAAAATAAATTTTGTGACATTCACTGTTCTTTGCCTGTACCCTTCATATAAGGTCATATCCAGCTCCGAATCTTGAATTTTTCGACGGGGATTAAAAATGCAGCCCCTGTTTGTCTATATTTTTACCTTAATCATCATCATCCTTTCAGTCATCAGACGGCCACTGATGGTCAGACGAGCGTGTGTGGTTTTTAACCTATGCCTACGCGCCCCACGAAAAGTGATTTATGCGTTTTGTCTGCGAATTGTCCCCCCCCCCCGAGCCTGCGGCGGTCCTGATCATATCGAAGTATAATAGATACTTTTTTGGTCCGTTCATCAGATCTATCAGTCCAATGAAGACCTTTTGTATATTCCTAAATGATTAAGCTGTTTTCCACTACCAATGTTATTTCCTAATCCCCTCCACGATTCCTTGACTCTACTGATACAATATATGGATCTTAACATTCCCTGACTCATTTCACTGTCGCTCAATCACATATGCTTATTCTTACATCACCTATAGGAACTTGCAGTTAAACAGACAACACATCACACCTAAACACTTGAAGGGCTCACTCTAACACAAAGACTTATAATAAGTATACTAGTATTTTTTTTCTCTTAATTAACCAAATATCAAGGCCAACGGGTTGATCCTGGTGACCTGTACTCCAGGTTTCTTTTTAACCTAATTCAGGCACCAGCCTCTTTCTGTTATTACTAGTTTTAAGTTTCACTGTGTACTTAAAGAGGAAATAAATAATTATTTTATGTTAATTATGTTATCTATATCAACTAAATATCACAAACTTTATCGAGACATAGCCAAACATCTGGTAGATGTCTCACGTGACCAAAAGACTGGTCTACACATTGGGCAACGCATTAGCGTTGCCATTCTGCGAGGTAATGTGGCTAGTCTTTTGGGCACGTTTCCAAGCGGACAGCGGTCTGGCCCTAGATTTTATAGTTTAATTTGTAGAATAGTTTCATTTATATATCATTTCGTTTATTTTTAATATTTAGTTGTGTTTTTTTATCAACTAAATTAAATTATATCCAGATTGAATAGTGTGAAAAGTGAAACATTTGAACTACCATTATACTTGCAAATGTAATTTTTAATTTGTATTTAAAGAATTAAATTAGATTCTAAGTCATTTTAAATAGTAGTTTAATTAGTACTAGACAACCCTTATGTATGTAGGTATTTCAGGTGCCCGAACAGAATCGGGGGTTAACTGGTGAAATATAAAAATTACTGATGTCTAGCTATGAAAAAATCAGCCATTAGTAATTTCTTAATACTAAGGGCTGATGTAGGCAACTTTATATATCATTATACACCTTCACGACTCGCTCTGCACTGTCTTTCTTAAAATCGATAGTGTCTTTATTTGTTTATTCAACAACTTTCTTCATTATTTCTACTATTTCACCTCGTCTGATATATATCAGCTTTTACGATTTTGGCTGAATAAAAATTGCTTACTTAGTTGCTACTTGGCCAATACAAGTATCTCCACCATAAACTGTCAATAGTATTTATTTGATACATAATATCACAGTGCTGCTTATTGAGATGGATGTATAGTGTTACAAGACTGATCTATGAAAGTGACACTGAGATGAAGAAGACTAGGGTGGTATGAGCATATAATGGAGAGTAATATAAATTATCTGACAAAAATAATGTTAAATTAGAAGCTCGATGGATATAACTATAAGGTAGACACAAAAAAACATCGCTGACGCTGGCTTGGCCACCTACATAGAATGGGGGAGGATCGCGCGGTGAAAAGAGCCTATCTGGGCAGACCAACGGGACGACCAGTTGGTCGGCCCAGATATCGCTGGAGTGACGTAGTGGAGGCTGATCTACGCGAGCTTCAAGCCTATGACTGCCAAGAGACAGCGTTGAACAGAAAGGAGTGGGGTATTGTCGTTTCGAAGGCCAGGACTCATTTTGGCTCGTTGAGCCGCAGCAGTTAGTTAGACCAAAAATACAGGTGAATAAATAGTGTGAAGGATGACATCATTTGTATTGTGACGGAAAACGTATGCAAGATATGAAACGAAAAGACATACATTCTGTCAAAAAAGTATCGGGAATGGATGATTTGTTTATGGTTCCAAATTCAATTTTTTTTTGTTAGATTAGCACAACTGTTTTTCATTTTGGCGCGGAGTTTGAGTTGAATCGGTCATGTAGATTAAATACAGTGCTGTTTTTATATAGATCATATTTAGTGTGTCTTGCGAATTTCATAATGGACAAAAACATCGAACCGCGCCAAAGTCGATCAAAAGTCAAAGTCATGTTGACTGTTTTCTTTGACTGTCGCGGTGTTGTGCACTCGGAAATCTCACCGGAAGGTCAAACGGTAAATAAAGTATATTATTTAAGTGTTATACGGCTTTTAAGAGAGCAAATTTGACGAAAAAGGTCAGATTTGTGGAAAGAAAATTCTTGGATTTTGCACTACGATTATGCGCCTTCGCACAAGGCCATCATTGTGAACGAATTTTCGACCAAAAACTCAATAAATACCATCGAACAACCCCTTATTCACCAGATATGGCTCCAGCCGACTTCTTTCTTTTTCCCAAACTCAAATTACCACTTCGTGGCACCCGTTTTCATTCGGTAGAAGACATAAAGGAGAATTCGCGACGAGAACTAAAAAAATTCTGATGATTGGGTTACTCGTTGGCGTAAGTGTATCGTGTCTGAAAGAGCATACTTTGAAGGTGATTTAATAAATTTGAATGAATAACTAACGTTTTGTGTATTATTAATCTTTTCCCGGTACTTTTTTGACAGAGTAGTATTAGGCTGACTCCAAGTGACTGAGATAAGGTGAAAGAAAAGAGTGAAGGCCATTTATATGTTGATATTGAGACATAAGACAAAGTACTAAGTTGTGTAACATATCAGACTCTAAATTCAGTTGTTCATTGAAACTACCGAGTGATGTTCTATCGTTAACTGCTTAATATGGCGACGGCCTACGCTGACAATTTTACGAGATCGACCGAAGTTGTAAATTTTTTATGTGTATTACTTATGTGGATATCTTAATTGGTGATAGTAAGGTCACAAAAACAAGACATCGGCTGATGTGCGAGGTAGTTTGATAGTGAAAGATGGTAAATACTGGTGACTGTAAGTGACGAAGTCATAAAAAAATAAAATCTTGGACAGTGCACATTTGCAATACCGAAGCTGCTACCAATGTTCTGACGGCCTCGAAGGGGGTAAGAGGGAAGGGAAAAGGGAAAAGGGCCTGGAATCTGGCTACTAATGCCAGAGCACAATTCAAGTTTGTTATGGCGACATGTTCTAGACGAGAGGTGGTAGCTATCCTGACTAACAAGTGCCCTACCACTTCTGAAAGGCTGAAGCTCTTACAGGCCGCCCGGCCTCACGAATTAGTTAGCTATTAATTAATTAATTAATTAATCACCTAGCTATTCTTTCTCCGTTTCTGCACAAATAGGTATTGTACTCTACTACTGTTAAATATAGGCGCTATATTTAGTGGACTACATAAGTATATCGAAGCAACCAAATAACATCAAATTTATCTCAGTAGTTTATCAGTTCAACCGATTGTGTCGACAATGTCAGTATTCCTCTTCAACGTTGTTAGATAAGGCATCCTTTTTACTTTTATAGCTTCGGTACATTGAAAATAAACGACCTTTGAACTGTTATCTTGATTTGAGTATTGTATTGGAGCGATTCAAGATTTTATCTACCCGTTAGTGATGGTTAACGATTTAAAACTAAAAATCGTTAAGTGCGTGAGCTACGCACAGTGAAGGGTTCCGTAAAAGCGAAGAAGATCCAATATTTTTGTCATTAGAGTGCGAAATAAAATAACTACATTTAAAAAAAATTTAACAAAACATTTTTTTTTCCACAAATGATATTCACTTAAAAATTAAAATGTACAAATAATATGTATAACCTATAGCTTAAAAAACACAAATAATAAATATGCCCCAAATCACCGCCATCTGGGAACGTTCCCAAAATGCTGGCCACATTACCACGTCGGATGGCAACGCTTATGCGTTGCCCAAAATACAGGTTAGCCTTTTGGTCGCGTGAGACTTCTATCAACCATATTGATAGGTCTCGATAAAGGCGGCAAACTTCTGAACCCCATGGCCTCAGAGCTCCGACACCAAAAGTCACAAACTTGTATCCGCTGCCAACGGATGGATATTTACGGCATGTTAGGTTTTTTTTTATAATGAGCTCAGCAGATAAGCAAGCGGTTACCATCGCTTAAGGACATTTGTAACACCAAAGGTGCTACAAATATGCTGCTGTCCTCTAAAGGGAGACTGGAACCTGGCCACTGATGCCGGAACACAACTCAAGGTTGTTATGGCGGCATACTAAACCAGGGGTGATAGCCGTCCAGACGGGAAAATACCACCTGGCTGTAGGTTATTTTGTCGCCTCTTACGACAGGCCACCTGGCCGCAGGAAATTGTATTCTTTCTCCGTTCCTGCACGGATAAGGTTCTCTTGCCGTGCGGAACTCAGCCGTCTGTAAGATTGCAGTCATTGTCAACGCATGTGACGTCCCATACTAGTGGCCCTTCCATCTTCCAGGGCACCAAATACATTCGGTCCGGTCTTTTGCCAGACGTAAATTAACTGGTATTTTTAAAGTTAAGTGGGTCATAAATTGGAAGGCTTAATTAGCACTTTTTTGTTGCCAACAACTGGCAAACAGGCAAACGGCCCATTTGATGGAAAGTAATCGCCGCCACCTATGGGGGGCGCTGCCAACGCGTTGTCGGGCTCGAAGAAATTTTATAACGCCCTTCTTAAATGACCCCACGTCACGGGCAGAGGTAAAATCTTGGCTGGAAGTTCCCTCCTTGTAGTTCTTTTACGCGAAATAAACGTTATAGAGAACCGTTGCGCAGTTGAGCGTGATAGTTCAAAGAACTGAGGATGAACAGTCCGCTGATGGTGAGCGGTGCGGTGGTGAAAATATGGCATTGACGCCAGATCAATACAGTTCCTCGGAACTCCCTCATTGTATTGTATTGACACTTGTATTGACGGTGGAATACGCAGAGAGATGCAAATTCTCTCCGTCTGCTAAGCGATTCTAAACCATCTGTATGGGATCGTCGACTATATGAACCGCGCGATGCTGGATGAACTCTTAAAAATATATTTTTGAATAACAAGACATCGACTGAAAATTGAGATATGCTGTAAAAATCGATTCAGAAACAAAAGGCTGTAATACCGCAAAAAATCACATTTTTGCTTGATTTCAAGGTTTATTCTGCTATATCTTCAGAACCCAAAGTCCGATAGCAATAAAATTTATACGGGCCCATTTCAAGCTTTACTGATCCGAACATAAAAAATCATCAACATCAGTTCAGAATAAAAAATATTATGGCTGAATACATAATGTAGAAAAAAAACGGTTAAATTACGAATTGAGGATCTCCTCCTTTTTTTAAGTTGGTTAAGACATAAGAACCTCCAACTGTGATTGCAGAGTTGGTTACCGAGTTACGTTTTTCACAATTGTCATTCCAAAATATTCTTCTTTCATGCCTATACATAGCTTAGAACTAGTTTGTTTCTTTATCTGACTCTTTCATCTATCAATCAGCCTCCTTTGTAAAATAACAATAACAACAAAAGGTCGCATTTACGATCTCATTTGATTCATTAGTATAAGTTGCTCAATCGATACGTGGTTCTATAACACGAGGATAATGTTAAGAGTTCCGCCATAAATCACTCTAATTTATTTTGATGTCGGTTGAGACCTTTTGGAATTGATTGAGTTTTTGGGGCAATGTTTTGTTGGCCTTTGTTATAGTTGAGTGGTCTAATGTTTTGCCCGCTTAGCTCAATGAACGCAGAGGTCCTGGGATCGATTCCTGGCATGGTAAATTTCGTTAACGTGCTGGAATCCATTGCCTTATAGTTGCTCGAATTGAATTAAAAATTACCCATAATACAAGCGTAATTTGCATACTTGGGAATACACAATGCGTTTATTTGTCTGGCGATTAATTTAATTATTCATTTACCCCTCTGTTCATATATAACTAACTATACAACGTTTATAGGCTCTTAAAAATTATTATTCATAATCTCATTAAGTATACGACTAACTTCTATTACTTATCACTAGGTGTGCCCGCGACTTCGTCCGCGTGGATTTATTTCGCGGAATCATAAAAAAGTAGCCTAAGTTACTCCTTATAACATCAGTTATCTGCCAGTGAAAGTCCGGTCATTTTCGGAATCTCCTGGTTCGAATTATCCCCCCTGATTTTTTCACATTTTTACTTTGACATCACAAACAAACACTTCAATTTATATTTGTCTGTATAGATATTTATATTGTTACAACTTAGGTTCCGACAGAAACAAAATCCACCTGCATATCTGTAAAAACACATTTTATTACCTGTCGGCATTTGAACTAATTGTAATTCTTTTATGATCGACTTTTTTGTTTACTTATTTATTGGCATACGTTTCTAGAGAACAGCCCATTGTTTTATTGTACTCGTTTATGGCCGCTTGCGGCCGAGTCATTAGCCAGGTGTTTCAGATTACGTTGACTACGATACGGGCACATTTGTGTTCGTGAGGTATAAAACGACGGCTTGATAGGGAGAGGGGGAGCCAAGCGAGAACCACGATCAAGGCGTGACGTGTGTACAATCAGGAATCTAGTAGTGACGGACTTTGCGCGTTTTATTGAATTACGACCTTGTGCATTACGTTTGGATTTGTTGTGTTCGGTTATATTTGTAACTGTGTTATACGTGTTTGTATTAGAACTATAATAAACTCTATAATAATTCCTACGGAATTTTAATTCGAGTCTCGCAACTCGTAACAATATAAAAGATTATTTTCAATATTTAAGGCTTATCAATAAGTTAAGTAAACAACAATTCTTTATCTGTTTTGTAATATTCTTCTAATGATCCTTACAAAGAACAAAGAACTTTCTTAATAGATAATAAGGATAATGCCCTGAAGAATGCTGTACAATGCCCTACCTACAGTGAAGAAGATATTTGAATTTTAAAAAAAATTCGAGTGTATGTTCATTTGTATAAGGTTTCCGTAAACAGGACGCGTTTACTGGTTTCGGTATTTAGCCACGGAATCAGTCTCTGGGTGGTCTTCTACCTCTTGGACAGTAGCCTCCTTTCAGGGCCAAATTTAATTTTAAAAATAACCACAAGCTGCCATAAAATGTAACGTTTAATATATATCAAAACGAAGAGAATTATATCGTCTCTTTTATTTTAATACAAATTCTATATAGTTAGAGGGATAAAGCATCAGTTTCAACGTTCATTTCAATTATCTGTATTTGACCACAAATTTGTGGGACTTCCCAATGAGCTGTGTGTGACAGTTCGGCAACAAATTTGTGGTGGTTCCGTCTTAAAGGTTAGAAACGGCGAGGAGGTAGGGGCGTCGAGGAAAAGCTCTTTGCCCCAGCTTCTACCTCTAGCGGCGGTGTTTGGACCCGTTGAAGCCTTTCCACATAACGATGGTTTCCTAGCAGCTCGCGTTAGCCAGTCTGCGGCGTCGGGTAGCCTTCGGTGGTTTTGAGTTGGCTTCGCCTGCGGCTTAGTTAACTATTCGTTTGCATTTAGTGACTATCTCGGGCTTTGGGTGGCTTGTGGTGGCCTGTCAGCGGCTTTGTGCTGATCAAGTGAGTGTATGAGATTACGGGGAGTCAACAGCCAGGTCTCATGGAATCATTAAAATCGTAAATAATCAAAAAGAGTAGCATAGTTGGAATATCAAATTGTACACATCCCAGTCTACGCTAAGCTTACATCCATGCAGGAACGGATAAATATATAATTTCCTGTGAACGGGAACACGCCATAATTGGAGTCAGAAGAGAATCATACATACCATCACAGCAAACCACAGTAGTAACCCACAGTGATATAATACATAACAGTGGTAATACACATAATAGTGGTGACCTCAGATACAATCTCGCTCAAGTTGTGTTCCGGCATTAGTGGCCAGGTTCAGGCTCCATTTAGAGATGGCAGCACATTGGTAGCAGCTTTGGTGTTACACATGTCCATAGGCGATAGGTGGGCCGTCTTTCTGTCTGCTGAACTCATGCAATAAAAAAAGCCTTTGAACACTGCAAGAACTACATATACCATGACCAACCGTTTATTTTACTCAAGATTGTTATGGCGGCATATTCTAGAGCAGCTATACTCAACCCGCGGCCAGCGGGCCGCGTGTGGCCCCCTGAGCTTTGTCAATGGCCCGTGTACCAAGCTAATTGTACAATTACATTGGTAACACCTTTGATATTGCAAAAGTTTATAGATGACGGTAACCACTTTCCATTAGGTGGGTCGCAAGTCTCTTTTATACTCTATTAATAAAATAAACCTAAATAAATTTATGTTGTGGCCTGCAGCACCTTATCTAATACATCTATGTGGCCCATATAAGAAAAAGGCTGAGTATCGCTGCTCTAGAGTCTATTCAGACGGGCAAATACACCATACTTCTTTCTCCGTTCCTTCACAGATAAGTAAAATCCAAGTCCCTCATAGGGTCTAAGTCCCATGTGAACGAAATGGCGGACAACACATAAATGATATCTACATAGTTATTAATCGATTTCTATAAAAATGCCTCGAGCAAATACTATTAAAGATTTTACAGTTTACAATATTACTAAAACAAGGAAATGTTCCAATGCAACAACGCCCACGGCACTTTCATACAGCCATTTAAATGCATATAAATCATACACGTCTATATGTATGAGTAAAAGTTAATCAGCATACGTGTTTCTAGCTAAATCTTATTAGATTTTTCACATATAATTAAAATATGATTTATTCTAATAAGATTCCGTAATCGAATTAAAAATATACATAATTCATTGGAATGTGAAGAAATTTTTTTAAATGAAAAATATATACTTGCTTTTTTCGGCGGCTTCTCTCCTGTTTAAGTAAATTATGTAGACAGAGATTTTCAGCTAGATTTTTTTATTTTACACTTTTAAAATACGTATTTGATATTTGATAGTAATGAAACTTATTTGAAACTATCCTGACTGAAGCTTTAGTGAATCCAATGCAAAAGGAATCATCAAAATCGGTTCATAAACAAAAAAGTTGTATCTGAACACACTTTAAAAAAATACACGATAAATTGCGAACCACCTCCTTTCAAGTCGATTAAAAATAACGTCAGTTGCGAGGTTTTGAAATTACACAGCTGATTACTGATATACAAATAAATAACACCTACATTTCCATAAATAAAATCCATTAATTAAACTCAATATCAAGCGGTACAGAACAATTAACAAATAAGCCAAAAACTTTAAAAAATAATACAACAATTAATTCCCTTCAAACATGTAAAACTCATGTGCAATGACCCCATACATCACTAATTACTACATAATTAATAACCAAACTTTATTTTGCGTTTATGTTTACCTAAAATGAATCTTAATATAATGAAAATAAAGTCCTTAGCATACATTTTCCAGGGGTAATCCAAAACCAAAATACATCTTGCCTATACACGTATATAAAATAAACCTTATTGCTTTTCGATAAGGTCTTAAAGATATGTCTTGAAATGCAAGTTAGATTTGTTTAGGGCTTAAAATCGGGTCAGTTGGTGCATCGTGCTAATTTAATAAAAAACCAACAAAGTTTGTCTACGTACTTATCTTTTACAACACATGTGTGAAACTTTTTATCCACGTAGAAACGGAGAAAGAATACTAACTTCTGCGGCCAGGCGGCCATCGTAAGAGGCGACAAAACAACCCATAGCCAGGTGGTAGGGCATTTGCCCGTCTGGATGACTACCATCTCCTGGTCTAGAGCATGCTGCCATAACAACCTACAGCTGTGTTCCGGCATCATTATTTTAAGTTCAGTTCAATCACCAAATCACCTCTAAATTATTAGCCTAAAATCAATTTACTTCTTTAATTTTTTATCAAAGCCAGATACAGGAATATCTACAACCGAAAATTTCTTAAGGAAGTTGACGTTGCTACAAGTTTTAAAGGTAAATTTAAAAACTTACGCAGCTCTGTGTCATCTTGTACGATTGAAAACATGTACTTCAGTTTACTAGGCGTCGGTGTGCGCCAGAGTTTAGTTTTAAAATCCGATCTAATCTCGCTCATTCCCAGGGCGGCTGAGATCCAACGTTCCCGTAACTCCCTCAGAAGCCATCCATAATAACGCTTCTCAATCGACGAGAGGACGGTCATTACTGCAATGGATAACTACCAATTTCCTATTGAGTAAAAACACACGGGAAGTGATCTCGAAATTACTCGCTGTGTTTCTGTATCTTTCTAGTACTGTACCTCGTATTTATATGTTTGATGGAGACATGTTGTACGTTATAGCAAATTGCTGGAAATAATAATTACTGTTATTATTAATTATATTATTTAAATAGCATGGCAAAGAAAACGCGTTTTAAGTACTACAAATTTGAAGTTCTTGTAAAATCATATAGCTCGTCTTTGCAAATGAAGGTATTTTCAACGTCCATATAATTACAATTTTATATAATACCCTAAACAGTTTCAAAATCAAACCACACTTCTTTTTGTCGTAACTTTAGGAAGTTTTATTTTTTACATTACTGTAAATGCTTTAATTTTGTTATATATTTGACAAATGCTTGTTATGAACCTATGAATTTTTCAGTAGCCAGCTTCAAACTTTTGCATATAAACTATTGTTTTATATATAAGTATGTATGTATCCGTAAATATCTAAAAGATTTTCCAAAAGTGTTAGTCTCTTTCTTCAAGTTCTTGGATTAATACAATTATTGAAGATGAAAAACATGACTCATTGATAGAAAGACTTATTACTATTTTCTAGGTTTTCACACCCTGAATTAATTAAATCTACGTTCTTCCAATTTTTTTGTGTTTTTATTTTATAATAATAATTATTTAATTTATTTATTTAAAGACAACACAGTCCAATACGAATATACACAAAAATACAAACAATAATGTTATTAGTAACTAGTTTTTTTTCCTTATGTCGATGTTAGTAATTAATGACTAACACTGATTTAGTTCTGTTAATGAAGGACCAAATTAGTGGGTTGTCAAATTTATCAGCTATTCCCTTCAGGATGCTGTTGCTGCAACTACGCAATCTCTTCAGTATCGACGACGACATTTTAGCGCTACGATATCTTCCAAGCAATCATTGATTATTGCTGGAGTCCACCTTCATAACCAATTTACATCACTTTGGAAATATTATGAACATCCTAAGCCTTTTAATACGTTAAGATTGTATTACAGCTACGACATTAAGTTTTAGTTATTGCGCATTTCACGTGTAGAATTTTTGTAGAAAAGCCGCAGCCTGAACGCTCATAATTTCATCCCGTACATCCTCGAATGCAATTTTATACAGCGTGCACTCAACCACAATTGCAGTCGCAGTCTTATTGGCCTACTTCGAAGACCTATATTGGATTATATAAAAGAGTTAGAGACCCTACTTCAAGTGATTGAGATTGAAGGGTCCTATTTTCATGTTGTGCATCAATATTTGCAAAAGGTATTTTTAGATATTACTATTTCTTATTTAAAGTGTAAAAATAGTCAACAGGTTTGTCTAAACTAAATTCTTATAAGGAAACTTTATAGGTTTCTACCATTTACGGTTAATTAATACGTACATTGGCTTATAAGTCTCGTGGTTTAATACTAGGTAGTGTTTTTAGAAATTTATTACAAAAATAATTTATCAGCAGGTATTTAGGACATAACTAGAAAAGGCACTGGTACAATTAAGTGTTCGATTTAACCTAAGTAATATGAAATAAATTAATTTTTGTTTGTAATACAAGAGATAATAAAATACGGCTGAATGCGTGTCTGTCTAGGCATCATAAAGGGTCCCGTGGAGGTGACGATTATTCCAATGTTTTTGTCGTATGGTGACGGTATTTGACGGCCTCTGTAGTTGAGCGCGCTAAGCCTTTGCCGGCTTTCATCATTGCAACGCAGAGGCTCCGGGTTCGATTCCTGTTATAGTAAATTGCGGAAACATATTTACTCCGTTATTTACTATAGTCTGGGTGTCTGGGATCGGCCCCAGAGTGGTCCGTTGTATATTACCCATAACACAAGCGTAACTTGCCTAATTTGGGGATATACAGCGTCTGTGTTTGTCTGCTGATTTATTATTTATTTATATTATTATTATTTCAAAAAAAGTATTTAAGGCTGGGCGCAAACCACCACCACAGCCACCGGTGGTCAGCGATAAGCACACACGTGTGGCCGGTGGTGGCCACGCGCCAGTGCTACTTTTGTTCGCGTGGTGGCTATAGTCGGTGGCCCGTTTGCGCCCAGCCTAAGCAAAAATATCGCATATCTTACCTACTCAACGGATCTGAAATTCTTAGGATTTTTCATAATTTATCAAAGACACCATATGTCCACATACACTAAATTTCATAAATTAATTATATGTAATAGTGGGGGAGGCCAAGCGGGGATTTTAGGAATTACTCGAGCGTGGCAGAATAACATAAAGGGAGAAACCTTGCACCCTATTATGTACCCCCACCATATATGAACCCTTCATATAGGGTCTTGCGTTTAGGGCAGCCAGTCAGATTCCTCCACATAATTGTCAGATTGTCGGGTCAGCACGACAAGGACATCAAGCTGAACCGTCTGTATATTAATCTGACGCGCTCGAGTATTTCAATTTTACGTTTATTTTTGCATTTTCAAAAATCGGCCATGTTTTTGGTCGCTTCCAAATCGTCAATCTTTAGGAGTCTTAAGAGTCTTCAATAGCAGTTCCTTTAGGGTTCACTTAACATCCCTTTTGAATATCTGACGAGCTCGAATAATTTTTTTTCCCCATTTTCAACCCCTTCACACAGCCACCCCACCATGCAAACCGGCAGATTAATATTTCTCCATTATTACAAACACATGGGGCGCATACGTTATTAATATCTGACGCGCTTAAATGTTTCTGTGTGACTCTTTTTTTACATTTTTGAAAACCTGTACACGCTCCCCCCACCAGTGAAATGGTGGCTCCTCCCACCCATCATATAACCTTTTTTCTTTTTAGCATCTAATCTTCACATTTATTCAAAATACAGTCCACGCTCATAGATTTAAATTCATTTCTTAAACATTAGTTATTTTCATTTTAATCGATCGGTATCCTATTATATTTTGACCGACGTCAAAAAAAAGAAGATGTTCTGAATTCATCGTGTAAATATTTGTTTTCAACATTCTGTATGTTCAGCCATATCTTTTTGTTTTATTCATTCATTACTAGCTGATGCCCGCGACTTCGTCTGCGTGGTGCGGTTTTTTAACTATCCCATGGGAACTCTTTAATTTTTCCGATCAAAAGTATCCTATATGCTGACCAGGAATATAAGCTACCACCATACAAAAGTTCATTTAAATCGGTCTAGTCGTTTCGGAGATTAGCCGGTACAAACAGACAGACAAACAGAGAAACATAAAATTTAAAAAAATCTAAATTAGTTCTATTTCACTTCTTACATCCCCCTGACTCGGATTATTGCATTTTTTTCATTGTACAGAAATTCGACCTCTACAGTTTTATTATATGTATAGATATATGTTATAAATCAGA
Organism: Dendrolimus houi; assembly: GCA_039645545.1. Classification (NCBI taxonomy): domain Eukaryota; kingdom Metazoa; phylum Arthropoda; class Insecta; order Lepidoptera; family Lasiocampidae; genus Dendrolimus; species Dendrolimus houi. Next base: position 17,736,910 of record CM077134.1, on the reverse strand, counting down.
TAGTTTGTCACGATAGATGGATCTTTGTTACATTTCATATAAAAACTCCTGAACGGATTTTAATGAGCCTTACAATAATGTAGTTTATATATATAGAGCAAAACAGGATAATTATAATTTGCACAGATATTGTTTAAATTATCCAAAATGTAATACATATATCTCAAGTAGAAAGGTTGGTGCTATAAGGTATATTGCGTCCGGCGTCGTGCAATGTGAGGGGTGCGAGGCGAATATCATGCCTCATCGCCGGATGCGCGTCTCGAAGGCGGTTAGACACGTTAAGGCAGATATCGCTGACGGCCGTGTCCATATTGCGAATTTTAAAGACAAGCACAGACGAACTCGCGGCTGGCAGTATTACCATAAGAGGCAATTTATTCCAACGCGGGTGAAGATCAGGTCAGGTCAGGGGTCAATGGACCGCTCTCACAGACACGCGGAATGACATTGGCCTAATACGTCCGACACATGAGAAAAAAATAACGCAACTTGTATTAGCTGCATATCTTTGAGATTATAAGTTTAATAAGCGGCGGTGAGGTGAAAGGAAATTACAAGTTATTATTGAAGTTTCACACTAGTGGCATATTATTATCTTCTTTTTGGCTTCCGTAGTAGTCGCGGAATGAAAATGTTCGTCACCTTAAAGTCGACCTTTGCTTGCACGAGTACAAGAAACAATACTTCCAACATTTTAATAAATTTTACGTTCATAAAATATAGAAACGTAAAAAAATATATTTATACTTATCGAACCCAAAAGTATTTAGCTATAGGTTGTAGGTTTTACATAAATAAATAATCTATCTCTATGTCAAATTTCATCCAGATCGGTTCAGCCGTTTTGGCGTAATTGAGCAAACTTTCGCATTTGCAATATTATTATAAACATCAGTGGCGTTCACTTCATACAACTCGATTCCCCGTAGCCTACCTTTAAGAAACTAGCGAGTAGCGACCAAAAGGTCCAAAATGCCATGCAATAATTGGCGTTCACGCGTTTTGTTCAAACATATTATCAACTAGCGACCAAAAGGTCAAAAGTGTCATGAATTTATTGGCACTTACGTTTTTTATTCGTTCATATAATAGGTTGGGGAAAAAGTCTTTTCGCATATAGTATGTATGAACTTGTAATAAGATCTCTTTGTCTATACCATTTGTATCTGGCTGGTTTTGGTATCATTAAAAAGTTTTAATTTTAAAGAAGACAATTCCAAATTCAAATTAGGAAAATGTGTGATTTTCATTTGTCTTTCTTATTGTTAAAATGGGTGAATCTAATGAAGAAATTTGATACATTTTAAAATTTTACTATAAAAAAAGGTAAAAATGCAACAAGCCGCGAAAAAAAATTTGGATTAAGCGTTTTTAATCCGGAAATTTTGATATCAAAGATGCACGTCGCTCTGGTCGCCCTGATACGGACAAAATTGATGCCATTTTTGAAAAAGTGGAGCAAGATCGGCATATTAGTAGTTACGATGTAGCTGGAGAACTGGGAATTGACCACAAAACGGTCTTGGCGCATTTGAAAAAAGCTGGGTACACAAAAAAGCTCGATATTTGGGTGCCTCATGAGCTCACTGAAAGAAACCTAATGAACCGTGTACTCATTTGTGATTCTTTATTACGACGTAATGAAACCGAACCATTTTTGAAGAAGCTGATAACTGGTGATGAAAAGTGCATCACGTACGACAAGAACGTGCGAAAAAGATCGTGGTCAAAGACCGGTCAGGCTTCACAGATTGTGGCGAAATCCGGGTTAACTCGCAACAAGGTAATGCTGTGTGTATGGTGGGATTGGAAGGGCATTATTCATTATGAGCTGTTACCGCCAGGCAGGACCATCGATTCTGAACTGTACTGCAAACAACTGATGAGATTAAAGCAAAAAGTTGAGATAAAGCGGCCGGAATTAATCAACAGAAGGGGTGTGGTTTTTCACACACATTTTTAGCCACTCAGCAAAAATTACGAGAGTTTGGCTGGGAGGTGTTAATGCATCCGCTGTATAGTCCTGACCTTGCACCTTTAGATTTTCACCTGTTTCGGTCTCTGCAGAATTCCTTAGGTAGTGAGTGTCAGGTTAACATCACGAGAGGACTGCCAAAACCACTTGTCGCAGTTTTTTGATCAGAAGCCCCAAAATTTGTATAGCAATGGGATCACGTCCCTACCTACAAGATGGTAAAAAGTTATCCAACAAAATGGCACCTACATACTTTAGTCAAATGTAAATAAACTTTATAAAAAAACCTTTTGAATTTTTATATAACATGCGAAGAAACTTTTTCCCCAACCTAATATAATTACTGTATTACTGTCTCTTACGCTCGGCGGCATTCTACACGTATCGGATGAAATAGCAACTTCAAACCCGATTGGGTACCGGATCTTGTTGCCAAATACGCGGTAAGATTGGAAAATTAAAAATACAAATTTTAATAAGAAAATACATCGCGAGTTAGACGTTTTTTCAACAGTGGTGTAGTTGGCTATTGCATCATACGGTATGTATTTCAACCGGCTTATAGCCAAATTTCCACCCTGCGCCACTGATAAGTATAGACTTATAGAGTACAGATACACGCGGTTTGCGTGGTGGTTACTAGTAGTAGAAACTGTTCTACCTTTATCCGAAGTAATTGGATTATTTATTACTAATTTCTCGTAACGCACTGCGCCGCGATCGACTTCTAATTCAAAAACGGATTCCTTTAGCCGGCTTCACTCTAAGAGCTTATTATAATGTAGTGAAACACTGACAAGCCAATAGATGGCGCTGTACAATAATTGAGGTCGCAAACGATTTCCGAAACGAACGGGCCTAAGCCTGCGAGGAACAACAATCTTTTTTTAAGACGGAGGAGCATTCCATCTAGCTCCTCCACCCTATACGGGGCACATTCTGCAATAAGAATTTACTCATCTGGATGGCTACCACCCCTGGTCTAGAATATGCCGCTATAAAAACATTGTGTTTTGTTTTGGCACTAGTGATTGAGGCTGGGAGCACATTGGTAGGACGGACCTCTGATGTTGCAAATGTTCATAGGTGACGATAACCATTTTCCACCAGGTTCCATCAGCCTATTTGCTGTCTTCCAGTAAAAAAAACACACCAATTTCTTGTCTTCCTGCTTCAAACAATCAAAAATCACAACAAACCGCTTATTGTACGACTGCAACTCTACCATCCCATTACGGCCAGAACTGTACCACGCTATCATAACATACCATTAAATCACTATGTGGGAGTATAAAAATCTAATAACGGTATTTTAAAAACCGCGAATGAGCATCAACAGTATTAAATATTCATGATTTGAAAGCCAACATAATATTATATTCTCGTAAATTAAATTATATAGTTCACGCTTGTCGGCCTTTATGTTCTGTGAATCGTTGTTGTTATCAAAAGAGATACATCTGTTTACGGGTTGTAAGTATGCGTAGCTTTCTTCTCCAGATATCATATCTATAATGTCAACTCTCCAGGTGATCAGAAGTCTAGTGAGAACGGAACCTCGGAGAACGAATCAGTATAGAATTAGTAATCCAGCGAGGTAACGTAGCGAGCCTTTTGGGCACCTTACCCATGTTGTACCATTTGTACCATGTTCTGGTCCCAGAGACACCCCTCTTTGTCGGTTTGCATCGAGGCCTCACTGCAATCATACCTATGATAACGGTCTCGTGGCGCCTCATTATGATGCGGAGGGTTCTATTATCAATTTCTTCTATTATCAGAAGCTTGTGTGTAGCGTTGGCAGTCGGGAATCCCACATAATCCTCGATGAGCTCCCCAGGGTTCAAGGCTCAGGGATTATAGATAGAACACAAATTTAATATTAAACCAGGATTAGATAAATTTAAGTTTTTTTTAAAGACATTGTACCGACCCTAAACACTTTGGAGAAGATGAAAGAAAATAGAGAGAGATAAAGTTAAGTTTTCTTCTTCGTATTAGAATATGTGATATCTGGAGAAGAATTGGATTTATAAATCGAATTTAAATAATTAAAGTAAGTTCCGTAGAGGTAACAAACGTCCATGGTTCTTGTGGTTTAAACTAAAAAAAACATGTAATCGAAAATGAGATATATCTCAAAAACTACTTAATTGATCTTTTTCAAACGAATTGAAAAAGGATTTTCCAGGAGGAAGGAGAGAGAGACAAAAAAGAAAAAGAGAGACCTGTTTAACAATACCCTACACAACATTAACATTGACATTAACCGGAACATCCAGACAGAAAAACAAAAACAAATTAATTTTTGGTATTAGTACAGTATATACTTTTATATGCACATAGTAAAAGGCTGTTATTTTGACATTACAAACAGACACTTCAATTTTATTTATATGTATAGATAAAACACACCTTATAAAATTCCGTACATATAGATTAAGTCCAGTAGTTTTTAAAAAAAGTTCCTAATGCATAAACAGACGGATGGATAAAAATGACGACTATAAAAAAGTTCTAATTTCACCAAAATGTCTACGGCGCTATACAAGTTTAACACAAAAATGCAGAAGGATATCTATATGTATATTAGGTACCCATATTATCATACAGATGTGTGTAATCGCTTACACTCTGACCCCGAACTACTTGTCGCCCACTAGATACTTGACCGCCAAAATGCTTTCTCTTTCCACATTAAGCAGTGGTATCCGCATATTAATTCACCGTTGTTCTAGCCGCGTGTGTGCCAGTGCAATCGGTGGCCCTTTGTTTGGTCATGATTATATACCGCAGTCGACGCTACCTTACATTATTTATTACCAATAAAATATTGTTATATTGGTAATTCGCTATAAAACTGCTTTTAGTAATAAGACCGCCTATTGTTTTCTGTACTCATATTTCTTAAACTCTATCTTAATGTTATGCAGTAAAGTATATTTTTTATTATAGACCCACGTAATAAGTAAAAACTTTATAATTTTAAAAATCTGTAAGATGGGTTTGAAATGATGAGAAACAAACATAAAAGTCATGTGACAAGTACGTTAAAATGGAAGATCGATGGATAAAAGTGTGTATGTAGGTAGACCAAAAAGTAGATGGATAAATTGCATGAAGGATAACATGATGATTTGTGATGTAACAGCGGCGTATAAGAGAGATGTTACTGTTCCCATCCAAAAAGATTGGGATAAGATTGAAGAAAAGGGAAAAGGTAACACAAAAGGCTTATACCTTTAAACTATCTCTTCCAGGTAATGTTTGATGGGCTTTTATTATCATCCAATCGAAATAAAAATATACACGTGAAAAATTAATATTATCTAGGTATTGTGCCCGTTTACCTTCTAATAATATGAGATCACAAATCTCTATTCTTCATTTTTCTCACAAGCCAATATTGCATAAAATATTAATTTCTCTCTCTTAAGCATTTATTTTATGTACAAAAAAACTTCATGGAAGCCATTTTATATTCAAGTTTATATTCAAATAGCGAAAAACCAAATATGCATCTAATTCATAAAATATATGAGTGGATAATTTAATATATATGTAACATAGACGTTTGTTTTTATTGTATGAATCCAGCAGTCAGGCAGTATTTTAATTTATTTTAATCAGGTAGGCAGTCCTACCTGATTAAAAGCGGTTACCATCGCCTATGGACATTTGCAACACCAAAGGTGCTACAAATGCGCTGCTGCTCTCTTAGTGGAGACTGGAACCTGGCCACTAATGCCGGAACACAACTCAAGGTTGTTATAGCGGCATACTATAGACCAGGGATGCTAGCCATCCAGACAGGCAAATACCAACCACCTGGCTGTAGGTTGTTTTGTCGCCTCTTACGACAGGCCGTCCGGCCGCAGGAAATTGTATACTTTCTCCGTTCCTGCACGGATGTGTTGCAAACATGTCATAATGTGGAACAAATCGATTCCCTCTACAGAATACCGATTGCTATTCCTATAGCAATAGATATAAGTAACCTTACTAGGGTTATTGTAAACTTGTAATACTGTTTTATATGTGCAACGTCAAGCCTAGATCAGTAGGGCCTATCAGGTCTTCAAAGACAAGACAGCCGTCATCAAATGATAATATGTTAAGTACAGGTCACAGTACCAACTTATCAACATTAATTAATTTATAAAATGCCTTATCGTCTATAGTATTTGATAGAAGTTCGTCAGCTGCTTGACATAAACTCGCGACGATGTATTTATGATTTGTTTATGACAGACAGACACGTGTATGATGTGTACTTCGAACAATATTGACACTGTTGCAGTTATACTGTTATTATGCTAACGTTGGTTGCATTGTAAACCAACTATGACGCAAGTGTAAACATAAATAAAATTGTGCAAGCTCTAAAATTTTGTCCTATAGTTGTGTCAAATACTCGCTGCCTGCGGTGCCATAAATCATCAATGCTCTAGGCTGGGGAGAGATACGTGCGGTGCATCACTTATCGATAACCATACCTTTTTATAGTATTAATATCGACACTACACTGGTGCGTCACTAGGCCTCCCATTAGGCCTGAAAGTGTGACAGAGAGACAGGCGCTGTCCTACTCCCACATTTTTTTGGCCCCACGGGCAGCGAGTGTTTGACACAACTATAGTTCTATTAATTATACTTAAATTTATAATACTTTCTTTCTTAAAATAATATACATATATATATATATATATATATATATATATATAGAAAAGAGCATTAAAATTTAACTTTAATGTTTTTGTAATTAAACGTAACACTTTTGGAAACATAATGAAAAATTAATTTTACAATAAAAACTAGTTTTTATCGAAATTGCAGATTATATTCACTTTATAAGACTTTTGGGTTTTAATAAATCACGAATTAAAATATATATCCTAAAACTACTTACTTACTTGAGTATATGTTAAGACATGTAATTAGCAATATTTTTGTTTATGTAGTTAATATATGTGAAAGTTTCTCTGTAAGTCTTTACTAAAGTAAATAAATACATTTCAACGTTCTAAAGATTCTTCAAATTTTCAGAACTTTAAAGCTTTTTTTTAAGAAATTAGTTTTTGAAAACGTAAGCGTTTCACACAGAAAATATTCTAATACAAATTATATTTGTCCCTTTTCAAGCCACTTAAGAACATGCGTAGACTATAGTTAAATTTGATACCTAATTTAATTACACTCAAATATTCAGAAGTGAGGTATTTTCACATTATGCAAAATAACCCGCAAATAATTTAAAGACATAAAAGAAGTCAGATTGTTCCACTCCGTGGGAGTGTTTCCATCAAAAGATGACATGTGGCACAATTGGGTGATCTAATAACACACTTAACGGATTATTTATATTGTTATGGCGCTTTGGTTAAATGCCTACGTATACACAGATGAGCTAATAGAAACAGAACAGATACATTGGCATTTTCTATTATAAATAGAGTAATAGACGAAATTTCTGCTAGGCGATTTTCCAAAAAGCTCTGTCTGTCAGTTATGTTATCTAATGAAGGAAGTTTTTCTATTTTTTAAAGTAAAAAGCTACGATATAGAAACATTTCAGGAAACAAATTAAGCTCTTCATTGTTTTTAGAATTTTGTAGTCCTAGGAGTCAAAATCTTCGCATCTCTATGTCCGTGTATTTATGTATTATGTATATAATAACACCCCACTACTGGGCTCAGAGCTTCTAATTATTTAGAGAAACATCTAGTATACCCACCACGTTTGTCGAAGGTGGCTTGGTGGGTTTGACTCATCGGTTATCTCGATGTGAAGGTTTCAGCACGATGTTTTCTTTCACCGTTAGCACGTGGTTATTGTAACAATAGTAGCAGGACGGAAAACTGCCTAAGAGGTGCATGCTTTTCCAGCCAAGTTTCAAATCCGCGTCGTTTGAGTTTGGAACGCAAGTGCGTTAACTAAGGATATGTTCCACTAGTGACTCACAACGATCACGATTTTTCCCGTTCCACTTGCTTGCGGGCGTTACAATCATAAACTCTAGTGGAACGGATTATGGAGCGTTGATGTCACTAATGACGAAATACACAAATGACATTGGTTAGTTTGAAAATCGCGCCTTTTTCAATGTCGATCGATAAGAATTAATGCTCTGTGGACAACGCCCACTTCGACCCAGCTCTTGACATGAGTCGTTGTGAGCGCTGTGTAATCGAAAATAATGACGTCATTTGTGACTTTTCGCCACGACCATCGACCGTGATCGCCATGTTGGAACATCAGACGGAGCATTTTGGGCGTTGTGAGATACTACAGGAACGCGCCCTAAGCTGCCACACCTTTTGCTGTATGTATATCACAGTCAATCTATACATACATATAATAAAACTGTAGAGGTCGAATTTCTGTACAATGAAAAAAAATGCTAAAAACCGAGTCAGGGGGGTGTAAGAAGTGTAATAGAACTAATTTAGATTTTTTTCAAATTTTATGTTTCTCTGTTTGTCTGTTTGTCTGTCTGTTTGTACCGGCTAATCTCCGAAACGACTGGACTGATTTCAATGGAATTTTGTACGGTGGTAGCTTATATCCCTGGTCAACGAATAGGATACTTTTGATCCCGAAAATTTAAAAAGTTCCCGTGGGATAGTTAAAAAACCGAACCACGCGGACGAAGTCGCGGGCATCAGATAGTATTTGATAAAGTTGAGGAGGGACGGAAAATGGAGCGAATCTCCCGGCATCAGTACCGCACAAACTAGAGTAGAGGGCGCTGGAGTACGTCCAGTGTACTCCAGAATCTATAGACGCGCATTGCCATATACAATAGTCTCCGATATAAATAGATAACACTGTATTGCTCACCAGAATAATCAATTACAAAAATCCATATTCAAAATACTTTCTTGGCAAAACAATAGGCGGCCTTTTTGCTAAAAGCGATCTCTTCCAGGCAACCTAACTTGAAAGGATTTCTTAGCCAATTTGGTGACATAGGTAGAGCAGAAATTGCATATTATACCACCAACATAAAACAAGCGACGCGCAATTAATTTCGATTCAAAAGAAATGTAAAGGACGAATTACATCTGCATTACTAAAACGGTTAACTTGTGAATTACTTCTTTTGATCGTTGGGACAGACATCTACATATCGACAACTTATTACTTAACTGGAGAATTTCTATCTAAACGATGCTAAGGACTTAACTCGCCAGTTGCGCATGTTAACTAATTCCTTAATTAATACTTACTCAAGAGGCATTGTAACGCATGCTTGATATAATCTAAGAAATGAAGCTTTACCAAGAATCAGAAAATTTATAACAAGAACACAGAATGCGGAAGGCATAACACTTCTCAATATTCAATAACACAATTAAGCTGCTACCGATGAATTAATTAATGCGACAGATGGCGCCACTATCTGTCGTTTTCTACTGTCAATTAACATCTAAATCGGCTCGTTACATAGACGACGCGCACTGCATGTGCTCTATTATATGGATGTTTAAAATAAATTTTAGAATAATTTAGTATAAAATAAAGACGTTTAATACATTGTATTAAACGTCTTTATTACCGCAGCAGACCCATAGTAATCTATGGGTCTGCTTTTAAAATGTCATAATAAAAACGTGTGAATCTCGGGATGCCCGACAGAAGTGATAACTTAAACTAATCTAAGTTGAACTATTTAATATTGAAATTATTTAACTTGAGAAAAGCTTAGGTTATTACTTAAATTGTATGTATATAGCGCGTGGGTTAGAGTAAGAGATGAGGAGCCTGCCTACCGCTGCCGTATGTGTGAGAGAAAGGGAAGCCAGACAGACTGGCACCGTAACGCGTTACGTAACGAAGCGGTTTACCCTTCCATAAGAAGTTATCACTTCAAAATGTTTGTAGCACTATTTGGACAATAATTGATACGCTATTTGATTTAGTAAAGCTATGACGTCTAACTTGCTTAGCTTGTAGCATGGAGGGTAGAGATGAGGAGTACCATAGAGGTGTACCATCTCTGTTTTGAAAAAGTGCCTATCGACACGCGTATAATAAGGGTGGCGCTGCGGTAGTTAAGAGTGAGATAGAAAAAGAAACAGGGGCCGAAAAATCTCCGCTTTATTTTTATTATTAAAAAATCACAATAATTAAATCACACTACACGTTTTCTCACAGCGTTATGTTTACTAAATTATTTTAGACTAGGTAAATAGTTGAGGTTTTCTATAGTGGCATTTTATTCTTTTTATGGCACTTCAACAATTTAAATTCATATCGTAGTTTTTGTACGACAGCGCCATTGTGGTAGGTACGTATTTGAAACTTTATTTTCAGCACACTGCTGGACACTTACAATTTCTCGTCCATATGAGATAGTACAGCTAAAGTTCGCGCCGTGAAACAGGTTCCACGGAAAACGAAGAAATTATAGTAGTAGCTTTTTCCCTTTTGAATTTTGTGCGCAACGTCGCCAGGAAATAAATTTATGGGTTTAATTATGGAATAATTAATATTTGTTATTCAGTAATTACTAACATAGTTTTTCGAATCAGACAAGTATCGTTTGTGCGATGATAAAAACTGACTCAATTGATTCACTGTCAACTATAAACTTTATTGGTTGTCAGTTGTCTTCATTTTGACAGTGGCGTCTTGATTTTTTTTTAATATATAGTATCAACGCAAATAGTATTGATTTTGTCAATATCAAATTTGAACGCTGAAAAAGCAGATGGGGAAAAAAATTGGCCAGTATTTTTTTGCTTTAAAATGTTTTATTTTCTTCTTATTATAACTTGCGTATATAAGAAAATAGAAAGTGTCGTGGTTTATCGCAGAATGACTTAAACAAATTGGTATGTTGTATATCAAGCCCTTTGAACATTGCATTGCCATAGGAGACATGGGCGTAGAAACCGGTCAACGGTTGGAGAATGGAGATTATCCAAGCAAGTTTGTTGTGTCGGCGTAATCCCAATTTTCCCTATAAATATTAAATAGATTAAAATCAACGACATATGTCAACATAAATAGGCGAATTCTTGAGTTAAAAAAAATACGGGAAAACTACGATTTATAATCAAGTCATAAATATGTCTCAAAAGGTAAAGACCATTTGGTTTGGGTTTTTTGGATTTAAGTTTTAGATTAGTTTCCTATGCCGACTATGCTTTAACATTTAGGTCAAGCTGTGGTAACTTAGTAGCTACGGCACTCGCGTATCATTCCAATAATAGTGTTACAAGCTACAGGACTCGAATTAAAAATGCCGTTGGAACTACTATAGAATTTATTAGAACTGTACAAACACGTATAAAACAAATACAAATAAAACTGGATGCAACCAGTTCACACTGCACGATTCGGTGCAATTCGACACGCGCAAAGTCCGCCGTGTATATCGGTAATCCAGAGTACTACAAACGTCTTAATCGTATCGTAGTCGTCGCTTGACTCCTCCACCCCTCCATTGTTGGCATTGTTTTATACTAACTATACAGTACAAAAAATACGGCCGCGCGCACTGAGTTTCCGAGAAATAGTAATTTGCACACCTGGTTATCTATTCCTGCGAACGGCCAACAAAGTCGAAAACAATAACAATAGGCTATTGTCTAATTGCAAATTTTAAATACGAAGTAATAAAAAGAACTCCGAAGGCAGGAGGGGCAATAAACAAGATGCGCAGCATTTCTTTGTCGGTATGTGATAATAGGTATGCAGGTGGCCCAACTTGTAACAATAGGAAATCGAATCCTTGCTACAATAAATGCATGTGGTAGAGTTTGACAATAGATGAACCCCGCCAAGCGCCATTTGAGAAGTGTGGCACATCTGCTGCAGATCTATGAAATGAGGAAACTCTAGCTCAGCGTTTATACTTCAATGAAAACAAGATAGATAAATAGTTAACATTTTACTGATCTTTTTTTTTATTGCATGAGTTCAGCAGACAGGCAAACGGCCCACCTGATGGGAAGCGGTTACCGTCGCGCTACCGATGTGGTGCCGCTCTCTAAAGGGAGACCGGAATTCAAATTCAAAGTTTTTATTCAAAATAAGTTCTAATGGAGAACACTTTTTGAAGGTCACATATGTAAGTCAAAATTTAATTTTTCTTCCTATTCTATGTACACCGCTTCGCAACGTGTTATTGCTGTTAAGGAGAAAAAGCGACAAGAAACTCCCCAGCAACACGTCTAGCTAAATATTGTTTTTCTTTAAGTTTCTTATTCAATTTATATATCAAGTTCTCTTTTTTTAATAAGTTTTATACATAATACATAGTTACAGAATTACTTTTTGAAGAATTAATGGAGTTGTAGCAAACAGTGCATACTCAATAAGACCCAGACACAAAAAAAGGAAAGAAAATTATTATTAAAGTTATAATAATGACATGACGTACTAAAATGTTATGCTGCAATATATCTCCATAAATCCCTTACAAGCTTGGCAAGATAGCGTTATACAAAATATAGTATAAGATGTTAGAGCGAGCTGCTATGTAAATGAATTTTTGTCATTTAAGTATTCTTCAATAGTGTAGTATCCCTTTTTTAGCAATACTTTTTAATTTGGTTTTGAATTTAGTGAAAGGCAGATCTAACATTTCACTCGGAATCTTATTGAAGAAGCATATACCAACCCCCAAGAAAGAGGACAGTACTTTTTGTAAACTAAAAGATGGCAATATCACTCTATTACAATGCCTGGTGTTGAAATTATCATTGAAATCTCAAAGTTGTTATGGCGGCATCCTCTAGACCAGGTTTGGTAGCCATCCAGACGGACAAATACAGCTAGCTGGTAAAGCCACCGGGCTGTGGGTTATTTTTGTCGCCTTTTACCACAGGCCGCGCGGCCGCAGGAAATTGTATTCTTTCTCCGGTCCTGTACGGATACACCAAAACAAAAGACACAATAAATTAGTTACAATATTTTTAGGTAAAACAATAGGCGGCCTTATCCCTTATAGCGGCCTCATCCAGGCAACCTAACGTATAGGATATTCTTAGCTAATCTAGTGATGTAGGTAGAAGATTTATCTTTAAATTTTGTCATCTTTATATTTATATTTTTAATGTTCGTATGTACGTCACTGAACTCCTAAACGGTTGGACCGATGTCGATGAAATTTTTCGTGTGTTTCAAGTGGATTGGAGAATGGTTTAGATTCACAATTAAACCCGGGGTAGG